>CM036241.1:39497298-40732298 GCA_020698575.1 Bostrychus sinensis
CACACTTTTAAATGTAAAGAGTCCATAGAAATGGGGGGCGCAGGCGCCATAGTTGGCCAGAGTGGTAGGTGTTCTCGCCTCGGCCACGAAGGTAATGTGCGTTCGATCCTGTGGGCCTGCAACACATAAACCTCTGGGTGTAGTCTGCATGTCTCCCCCGTGTACTTGGTTTCTCTCTGGGTTCGCCAGCTTCCTCTCCACCATCCAAAGACATGCATGCTTATAGGTAATTGGTGACTTTAAATTGCCCCTAGTGAATTAATGTGAGATTGTAATGTTGTCTGTCTGTGTATGTCTTTGTGTACACCCCTGCCCCAACTGTCTAGATTGGTGTGTAACCCCGCCAAGGCTCAAGTACTGGGATAGGCTCCAGGCACCCGCAACCTCTTAACAAATAACACAGGGATGAATGTCTGAAAGTGGTGCATATTTATTCGAATTATCAAATATCTCAATTTAGTGATTTTGACAGCTGAGGAGCTCCAGTGAAACCCAGGTGCAGGTCTTAGACTTCAATCATGGCCTGAAGTCTCCTAGTCCAAAACAGTTCAGTCAGCCACTCTGAACTTATAGGTCTGTCCCTGGGACCAGCTCTTTCTTCTCTCTGCCTGATAGCCTGGGGTCCTGGACTCTCCTCTTGACCAAGGGCTGATGGGGAAAAACAGAACAGAGGCTAGAGACAACCTGGATTTGTTGACAAGAGTAGCATTTTCTCCTTTCATTTTGTGCTGGCAATTACTTGTCAGATAATATAAAAATTCTGTGACTTTTAGCATGTAGCCATTTTTTATGTGCATAGTTGCTTCTGGTTTCCTAACCAAGCACTCCACTGCCACAACTTTTTTGGGTAAATGCTAAGTCAGTGTATTGACAAACACTAAAATGCTCTAAGCAGGGGTCTTCAAACTACTTTGTCAAGGGCCAGAATTTTTGCTCACAGATACTGTTGGGGCCAGAATTCTCAAAAAGCAAGGCACTCAGGGCAATTCTCAACTCAACTTGCTGTCCAAGTAGAGGTTGGGGAGAGTACAAATGCATTTGGGATTTTTCTTCTTTTGAGTTCTCTGTAGAGAAAGTGCGCAAAAATCTTTTTATTGCAATTTTTAGCTTTTCAGGCAAGTTAAATACTATTTTGGTGCTTCTTATGAACAACATGTAAGATGTTCAAACTGCTGGGAAAACACGGAGTTGGACTTTAGTTGAGTTCCAGGATTAACCCAACGCACTTTCCTGGTGAAAATAGAAATAGTTTTTTATCTGCACATATAAATTAAATGGGTTCTACTGGCGACCCAAGTTTTTGCGTTAGGTAATATTCTTGGGATCTCAGTCAGAGATGGCTGTGCACAATGCCCGAGGGGCATTTGTTTGGGCACACCCCTGCTCATAGGAACAAGTATTACTGTGAAAAGGCATAGTGTTGCGGACAACCTGTACGCTCTTGGTGTTTAACACAATGTCTAGTGGGTAGGTAGTGCTCTGGTCGTTTCAGGCGCGGAAGATAATATGGTTGACCTCAGTAGAAAAGTGTTTTAAAGACACCACATCAACCAAGTGGTCTGCTGGGCTCTGTTCAGACTGGAAGAAAGATGGGGTCTTCTGTTAGACCCAAGGCAAATGATACTTTATTATTACTGATTAATAAGCTAAATATACTGTTACCTGCTGGTTTTTGTCTACCCCTAAAAAGAAATATAAACTCATAATTTATAACGTACTTTATAGTTATAGTTGTAGTTTACATGCTAACACAAAATTATGGGAACTCACCGGGACTGAGCAGAGTTCGTGGCTGCACGTATGTCTCCTGTTCAGCTTCTAAGAATAGCCAAAGGGAGAAAAGAATCTAAGAGGAGGAAAGACTGTTGCTATAACTTAGTTTCGTAGTAACATAGCAAGTGCAAAAATTAATTTGCAAAGTTGAAAAAATGAGCTTTAAACAAGACTTACTGCTGCATTTTGGTATCCTGTTGTCTTGCCTTGAGCGAATGTGAATCAGAGGACGGTTTAGTTGAAGATCCTGTAGTGAGAAAGAGAAAAGTAGGGTTTTATATACTTTTACGTTTTGGCTTTTCTCTAAGTCTCCATAGATAGCAAACGCGGCAGTGCATTTGCATATAGATTTGCCATTCACCAGCTTGGGACTGTGCTCAAAGAGTACATTCCTTGGCTTTAACCCTGTGTGGCTGCGAATGGTAAGTGCATTTTTACAGTGCATTTTACAATATTATCAGTATCACACAAAACAGACTTGGGGTGTACCACTCACGGTGAACAGTGAACCTTTGTTTTTTACAGTATTGAAGTTTTTTGTTTTTTACATTTATTGTCATGCTAATTGCTCTGTGATATTAAAATATTATTAATATTTAAAAACTGATTGTTGATTTCCACACTTTTCCAGGATTTGGTCTTGTTGCATTGTGTGGTTTATATTGCGTTCATTTAAAAGATTAGTTGGCATATTTGGAAGTCTTTGACGTGAAAAAACAAGGACACAACTACAACTGGTGTACTGACACGCTTTGAGAAGAAAAGATCCAAAAAAAAAACAAAAAAAAGATAAAATAAAATCAAATAGTGATTGGTCTTAAACCATATAGCATCAGTGCATGTTGGTTTTCTAGTATCCTTTACTTGTAGTTGTCCCACCTTTTGAACTTTTGTAACCTGTTTTACACATAAATGCATTAATCTTGTACTTTTAATTTGACTGAAAATCTTTGCAAAAGTGTCTGTCTAGACTCACCATAGTGCTTCTCGCCCCTGCCCTGGCCCTGCCGTTTGATTTGGATCTTGTTTGTCCTGTTTTTGACCAACTCCGTTGCTGGAAGAACTCACAAGGCTGCACCTGGAGGAAGTAGCTGTCGCTGCAGCCAGGGGCCGCCACGCCACATGGAGCATGTTCCTGTGGATTTGATGAGCAACACTGCTCTGGAATGCTGGGAGTTACTAGGACAGTGTACATTACAGTATGATTATCTCGTGTTTTTTTTTTTTTTTTCTTTTTTTTCTTTTTTTTTTCGTTCTGCAAACAGCTTTATAACACAGTACACTGCAGCATTACTGGAATACATTCAATCAGACATAAATTATGACCACCTGTCCTAAATTGTATGTAGTTTCCATACACACACAAAACGTGATGCACTGTTTTTTCTGACACTTTCTATCAGAACACATAATAACTTTTTTTAGCAATTTGAGCTGCAGTAGCTCGTTCCGTGAATCGAACACACAGACCAGCCTTCGCTCTATCCATGCACTGCTGTCGCAATTACCCTATGTCAAACAGGCTTAAACCCTTTATTTTGGACGTTCTAGCACATCAGCTTTGAGAGAAAAATGTTCACTGGTGCCTCTTATTGGTGCCACGATGAGAGATTAATCTGTGTGTAACATTTAATATGGGGGTTTTCTCATTTGCAGGATTGCGGCTGAACCCGCTTTGGAGTGATCGACGTCTTCAGCAGCTCATTAAATGCTGTTCAATTGGTAAGTTCCTCACATCCCATGGAGCCTCGTTTCCTCTGTTTGGTTTAATTCACAAAGGATGCACCCATAGATATATACAGGAGATCCCGTTTGCTGCTGTTGCCTACTATAGCGTTGCGACGCAACGGTTGCCTCTTTGAAACAGTCCATTTGATCCTACTCACAATATTAATCAATGAATTCAGAGGTCTATCAATATATACTATTCATGCACATTTAGAATTATATGAACAATTTTAGAGCGATTAATGCAACGTGCATAGTGATCAACAAGCTTTCTATTTGTGAATGTAAAGGTGCAGTTTTACATACAAATGCTATCTCATTATTATACAGTAGCCCTAATCATTACTTCTAAACACATATTCAAAAGGGTACACATGGTTCTAATGCTATGCACAATTTGTGCTAACGTTAATTGGCTTTTGCCATCTAAAAATTGTGATTATTAGGTTGACAAACTAATGAAAACCAAGATCAAGATAATTTTAATGTTATAAATGTGTACAGAACCAAAAGCTGTTTACATTTTAATTTGGGGGTACAGGGGGGCACTAGTGTGGCTGCGAACTAAGGCTGTTAGTTAAAACCTTCACTGTTTTAAAATTAATAACTTAGGATAACAAGCCTGATCTCAATTAACATACAATCATCTTTTGTCAATGTCAGTGCTGAATATTTTCCTTTACCACAACAAAAAAGGCTTATTTTGTTTTCTTTACTGTGGCCATAAGCTTACATAATTATTAATCATAATGATTGCTTAGCTTACACTAAAACACTAAAATGTACAATAAATTACTTGTGAATGTCTTCATACATATATATTTTCTAAGCATTCTTGAAAAGACTTTTTTTTTAATCAGACCAAAATGTTGAGGAAAACTGAGGAATACTCATTTTACCTCAAAAACCACGTATACATTCTGCTGTTTGACCACTTTTTTTTCACTCGTAAAGGGTCATAAGATCATTTTTAATTTTTTTAAAATTATAGATCCATGTTTTAAATGCGCGAAATTTATCATGTGGATTTAACGCGGCAACATGCTCCCGAGCATGTTCAAAAGTGCACACGTGCCAGACAAGCAAGGACACTCGCTTGCTCTCGGAGGACCGCTCACAGAGGAGGGCTTCAATAGCATCCCTCTGCAGGAAGCTGGCAATTGGGAAACACCATGGTCTATTGTTGGTTAAGGCAATATGTTACAGCTGCAAGAAAAAGTCTTCGAATCGCCTTTGGAATTACTGTGATTCTTGCATGATGGTTGGTCTATAAATGTGATCTGATCTTCATCAAATCACAACAATAGACAAATACATTCCTGCCTTAAAACTAATGCTGGCAAAAATTTATATGTTTCATTTTGTTTTGAAAAAGAACTCTAGAGTGTCAGCTAAGACTTACAGAAACTCTGCACATGCTAACATCTTTGTTGACAAATCTACAATGTAAAACATGAACGGAATGGCTTCATGGGAGACAGTCCTCAGAGAAAGCCAGCTGTCAAAAACATCGCTGCAAGTTAAAGTTGCCAAAAAGCTCTTAGGTGTTCCACAGAACTACTGGCAAAATATTCTGTGGAAGATGAAACAAAAGTTGAGTTGTGAGAAGTAACACAAAATATATATGTGGAGAAAAAAATGCACACCACCAAATCATCAAAAAACCCATCCCCACTATGAAGAATGATGAGGGAGCATCACAGTTTGGGGCTGCTTTGTTGGCCTCAGGGCCTGGATGGATTGTCATCGTGGACAGCAAATGAATTCCCAAGTTTATCCAAACATTTTGCAGGAAAACGTAAGACCACCTCTCCAACCAAAGTTCAACAGAGGTGATGCAACAAGACACTGACCCAAAGCACAGAAGCAAATCAAGAACAGAATGCCTTCAACAAAAGAAAATACATCTTCTGGAGTGGCCCAGTCAGAGTCCTGACCTCAACCCGACTGAGAGGCTGAGGCCATGGACCTCAAAAGAGTGATACACACCAGGACATCCCGAGAATAATGCTGAACTTAAACAATTTTGTAAAGAGGATGGTCCAAAATCTCTCCTGACCATTGTGAAGGTCTGATCTTCACGACAGAAAATGTTTGGTTGAGGTTATTGCTGTCAAAGGAGGGTCAACCAATTATTAAATCCAAAGGTTCACATACTTACTCAATTTGGCACTGTGAATGTTTACATAAATGTTCAAGAAAAACAGGAAAACATTTTTTTTTTTTTTTTTTTTTTTGCAGCATCAGTTTAGCAGACTGTGTCTGTCTATTGTTGTCTTATATGAAGATCAGATTACATTTTATGGCCAAATCATGCAAAAACCCAAATAATTCCAAAGGACTCACATACTTTTTCTTGCAACTGTATAATCCTTCCTCACCACCTGTCTCCAGATACCACAGGTCCTTGCAGCAGACCTGATAGCTCCAGCTCTTGCGGTACCCGTCCCGTCCGCTCCACACGTACAGCCTGGTTCCCACAGCCACAGCACAGTGTCCGGCTCTGGCTCTGGGTCTAAAGGCAAAAGGATCCTCCACCTGTGGGCCTTGGTTCTCCATCTGAGACTCAATGTCCTCAGGCTGCTGGGGCCCAAGGTCCTGCCAGCTCAGACTGTCTGGAAAATAAAAGGCATAGAGACAGGGTTCACTCAGTTTTCCAAGATAATTACATAATGTTTTCTTGATGGTTAAGGGTTGCCGTATTAACAACTACATATAGAACTGTTTTATTAGCTGCCATACAGAGATGATTAATTACCAAATATATAATTTTTATAGATTTGGTAATTGACTATACATAAACTGCCAAACTTTGCATTGTCTCACTTTCTTTAACTTTGTTTTTTTACTCATGGTTCTTGTAAATGTTACCTGGATGTGTTCCTCTTCTGTAGGCCAAAAGGGGTCAGAACTTGAAACGTTTGTGTATTGAATTTTGAGAAGGTTTCTGTTGCAGTTTATCTAGCGCCAGTTAACTTTCAATGTTTTTAAAAAGTTTACGAACAGAATCTTCAAAAAACATGAAGATGACCATGGATAAAGTGTATATACATCATGTCATATGTAAATGTTTGGGCACCCCTGATAATTAAAATCAAGTTTAAGTTTATTAACAGAAAATATGCAATATGCATCATAATAAAATTAGACAGGTGCAAAATTCTGGGCACCCCAACAGAAAGATATTGAGGATATTTTTGACCATTTCTTCTTACAAAACATCTCCATTTCATTCAGATTTAATGGCTTCCAAGCATGGACAGCCCTCTTTAAATAGATTTTCAATGATATTCAGATCTGGGGACTGTGATACTCCATAACACTCCATAACATTATACTTCTTTCTCTGCATGAATGCCTTTGTGGATTTCAGGCTGTGTTTTGGGTCAGTGTCTTGTTGAAACACCCAACCCCAGTGTAACTTCAACTTTGTGACTGATGCTTGAACATTCTCTTCAAGAATCTGTTAAAATTGGGTGGAATCCATCCAACTCTCAACTTTAACAAGGGTCCCAGTCCCTGAACTAGCCACACAGCCCCACAGCCTCACAGCATGATGGGACATCCCTAAATTTGACAGTAGACAGCAACTGTTTTTCCTGGAATGTGGCGTTCTTCTGTCGACATGCATAGTGCTTTTTGTTATGACCAAATAACTAAATATTTGTCTCAATCTCAATTTTGTCTTTTGTCTAAATGAGCTCTGAGATGATCTGTGGGTTGTCTTTAACCATTCTCACCATTCCTTGTCTATGTCTCTCTGGTATTTTTCTTGGCCTGCCTTAATATCAGCTTTGCCTGTGTCCTTCCATTTCCTGATTTCCACCTTAAATACCTTTTCTCATTATTGAATGCTCCTGTCTGTGAAGTTCAAGGCTTAACTACTAATCTAACAAGTTTTGTGATGCAAGCAATTCATTTGAGAAGTTACATGCATTCAAATCAGCAAACTTATAAGGGTGCCCAAGGTATGCACAGACATTTTTCTCATATTTCATTAATTTCATACACCTAAATACTGCTGCACTAAAAACTGTTGTTAGAAAAACACCCTAGAACTCAGACATAATAATTTACTCTGTGTGGGTCAGAGGGGTGTTCAAACTTTTAAATATGACTGTATACACAATATTTGGGACATTTTATTATTTGGGACATTTTACTGCCAGGATATTTGGATACTGTATTCCGAAGTATCGATATTTTATGTCATCTGGTGTCAGATAAATTGTCATTTTAGTTCCCTCTGCTGTTTTACTTCAATTTGAGCTTTTATTATGAAATAATAGTAAATAGAAGTATATTAAAGGGATATTGAGCAAAATCTACTTTTTTGAGCTTTCTACCATGTCATCAAAAACATAAATGGATTTAAAAAAACATTTTTTATTCATACATCCCCCGCTTCTCCCACGAACCCCCGCCCACTCCAGGGAGCACTGACCAATCAACGAGTCCTCTGCTTCCAGCCTGTTCTCATTCATTTATCCCCAAAAATATATACAGCTGTTTCCACTGATTCCTCAGCCATTTTTCATTTTGTAGAAAAACGGCAACATATACAAAGTTGAAAGAAGTAAAAACCTTTATTTCTCTGATTCTGTTCAAAAGAGAACAACACAGGTACACTCTGCTGCCCTCTGCTGGTCTCTTCAGCTGTTTCTTTATGGCACTAGTAGAGTACTTATTAAAGCATTCTCTTTTAGTCAGATAATTTTTTAAAGGTTGAAAAACATGCATTGCTGTTCTAGAGATGACCCAGATTGCTTTAAAAAGATGAATTACAGCATAATATGGCCATATTAAAGAATGTCATTGTGGACGCCTAGAACCTCTTTAGTTCTGCCCTCTGTCTTTTCATTTTTGTTTAATAACAACAATAAAGTAGTAGTACAGTACATAATGGCTACATAGTATGACAGTATTTAATTTGCTGTAAGTAACATTTTAAATCAACTCACCTAAGTTTAGGACACTCAGAGAATTAGTGCAAATCCATTGTGTCCCTAAGGCTTTATCTTTCTCTGCCTCTGGTATGGGCACCCAGCCTCCAAACACGTACATCCTGCACAGAGTGGGACACAAGGCAGTTATCGTATTTTCCTGACTATAAGTCGTACTTTTTTTCATAGTCTGGCTAGGGGTGCGACATATCCTCAGATGCGACTTATATATTAAAATATTTCACGTGTTCGTTACTTCCACATTGACAGCCGCGACAGGGCACTCTAGGCTTGTGTGCCACTGACAATTTAAAATGTAAACATACCGCTAACAACTTGACTTAACAACAAAAGACCGTAATAATTGGAAATGGAACTGATGCTGAGTCTGATGACAGCCATGCAGAGGAGGAAGCGGGGCTTCGTCTACCTCTGGAGTTGTTCAGAAGCGACACCGAGGATGAAGAATTTAAAGGATTTAGTGATTAGGAGTGAGATCGTGGGTTTGGTGAACTTGTTATATTATGTTTTTTTATGCTATAGTTATGTGAATAACTGTTAATATATTACGTTAACACACGAGACACCTATTCAGTTTGTTGTTTATGCTTCATGTAGCTGAATAACCATCAATGTGTTACGTTAGCAAACCGCACACCTATTCAGCCTGTTGTTCTCTATTCTATTATTACTATAACTTGCCTTTCAAGATGAAATGTCTGTTCTTGGTGTCGGATTTTGTAAAATAAATTTCCCCCCAAAAATGCGACTTATAGTCCAGTGCAACTTATATATAGGTTTTTTTCTTTTTCATTATGCGTTTTTTGGCTTGTGCGAATTATACTCCGGAGTGACGTATAGTGACGTATATTTTTCAACAGAAAAATCAAACCCACATACTGAAGGGTTATTTTCTTACTTATTTCCTATGACGCTTGCAGTGTGAAGGCTTCTGGGAAGCGGTTTGCCGCCCCTGGTTTCTGGCATTGACCACACCATAGTATCTAAATAGAAAAGATGGTAAAATATAGAAAACTAGGATTCTTTTTTTTAAACTTTGAATAATAATAAATCATTCTTACCTAGGTCAAGCTGCCAGAGGTCATCTAACCGTGAACCATGCATCCCTCCAAAGATATAAAGTTTTGGAGATCCCAGTCCAGTATAAGCCACCGCAGTGTGGGACTCCCGCACTGAGGGACCACCTCCTTTTGTCTCTGGGATGCTCCAACCTCTTGCTCCTGATACAGACTGTAACTCCAGCTCAAAGAAATCTCCCAAATATCTAAATAAAGAAATATTACGGGCAAAGACATTTGTTACAACTGCTCACAGACAGGTACAGTGACAGGGAGAACATGTCCTCATCATTTGCGCAATATTTTTTCTTTTAATAATGATTACTCTCACACCTGTTAGTCTCTGTTCAGTTTGCTATACAAAGGGTCCAAAATATGATACAGCCTGCATCTTTCCCACATTTTTCCTCAAAGCATTAAAAAGTTGTGTAATTAATTTTAATCATTAACTTTGTTATGGTATATATGTTTAAACTTTCATAAATGTTAATAAAACCACTCTGGCAATAAAATAAACATTCTGAGCAAATAACCCTCACTTACATTTAGTTTTGGGATGTTTTAAACTTCTGATTATTGTGACAAATCACATGAAGCACAATGATCGGGAGCAAAGGGCACTATTAGGGGGTCCTTGGTATTTTATCTTGCCTGTAAGGGGTCCATGACCCCAAAATGTTTGGAAAGCCCTGCTGTATAGTAAAGCCTCCTTTAGAGGAGAAATGCTAACTTTTTTTGTCAGAATTTCAGGGTTAAAAAAACATAATACTGTACCGTGGTACGTTGCCATTAGGGTCCTCACTGTCATTGGCCAACCCTCCAAAAAGATAACATTTGTTTCCCACTAAAGTAAAACTGTGACCAATTCGAGCACAGGGAGGAGAGCCAGTCTTTGGTGATCTGGGCTTTAGCTTCTTCCACAACCATCGACTGGCCTATAGCACACAAAGATCAAATGAGCTGAAATCTAAATATATATATATATATATATATATATATATATATATATATATATATATATAAATATATTACCAACATGAAAATAAACATTACCTGGAGTTCATAGAGGCTGTTAGAGTACTTGCCAAATTCAACCATGCCTCCAAAAACGAGAATTCGAGCTCCATCACAAACAAAGCCATGGGCAGCGCAGCCAGGTGGAATGTCTCCTCTCACCGCAGGAAGAAACCACTGCTTTGACACTGCAAAAATTGTACAATTATTGTAAGTAACACTAATTATAAAATGTAAGACAGTAAAAGACAGATTATGTCGTTCACACTTGTTTTTCCTCTTCTTCATTCATTCACCAAACTAAAAAAATGCTTTTGCTTATAAGGGTTCTCTTTGACGAGGATGATCAGGATTAGAATGAGTACATCAGTGGAACAGTTCTCGTGAGGTGTTAAGATAAAGTCTCCAGAGAGGCCAAACTGAGATGGTTGTGACGTACAGAGAAGAAATAGTGACAATACTGATAAAATGATGGCATTCAGGAAGCCTAGACCAAAGACATTTATGGATGTAGTGAAAGAGGACATTTAGTTGATGTGAGAAGTACTACTGAATATATGTTTGTAACTGTAAGCTTTGCATTCTGTGTTTATAAACATTCTACACAGTGTCAAAACTTCTTCAGAATTGGGATGGAGATACAGTACACATTTGTGAGACAGCAGTTAATAGTTATTCGCAGCAAGGACATCTTTAATTCCATAATTGTGTATGTGGTTTTGCCGTGTGACTTTATTATTCTTAGTTTTAATAGCATTGGTGCAAGTTTTCACATATTTTTTTGCAATCGAGAGCATTATTGTCACTTTATCTCATTTAGTTTTGCATGCTCAGCATGTTCAGACTCATTCTATGAATAAGGCATGTTTTTTTCCAGTGGTCTTTGTGCATTCGTATTGTCTGCATCGCCTACTCCAATTTCACGCTTGTAACGTTAACTGTCAGAGAGTTAAGAGCAGGTCTAAGCTGGACAGTTTGTGGACCCAGCTGCACGGGACAAATTACGCTAACTCATTAAATTCAAATAACTATATGTTAATTATATTGTGTTAATGAATTGTGTTTATTGAAAATAGAAAGTGTATCTGAATAAGTATTTTGATGCTTTCACAGTTCAGTATGCTAAAAACATTAGCCGTTAGCCCTATTAGCCGTCAGTTAGCGTTAGTTAGCTCACCAGTGTTGTACACATGTAGGTCCTCGGCTATCCCCTCATTTCCACCACCGAAAATAATAATGAGCTCCCGGATGGCCGCAGCTCGGTGGCCATGTCTGGACCGTGGGATCACTCCGCTGACGGACTGAACTTTCCTCCAGACGGGCTCCTCGGTACCGGGGGTCATCTTTCCGTCCGGACTGCAGCCCGGAGTTTGGCGCTGTCGACGTTTCAAAGACGAGGGCGGGGCTAAACCACAGAGCTGCTCTCTGGAGAAGGAGCTCACTCGGTTTTATTTTTGGGAAGAGTGCATGGATGTACAGCAAGTATAATAAAATCTTATTATACATCCAAGGAAAGATGAGGTCAAAACTGCTAACGTGGGACGGTGAATGGTGGAGGGGTCTGTTCACTACTTTGCATAAGTAATAGAGTCAATAAACATTGGCTCATGGTTCATTTATCCCAAAATACTTTCAGAATCAAGTCATATTTCTGACTTTTTGTTGTTGTTATAAAGGCTATACAATAACAATGGTAGAAACATTAAAATAAAGTTAAAAAGAAGTAACCTAGATGCAGTTTAAGTTGAAGATGTTTCATAATCATACCTCTCCCAAGAGACTGTAATTTTTGGTTGAGAATTGATCTAGATGGCTTCTTTTTTGACACTGAACTTCCAGACAATGGAGGATGGGTCAGTAGTGAATGAAAGTCTTAGATTGTGCATGTGGCCTCCGCTGGTGCAAGAGTCAATACCCACATGAGGTCCTTTAGCATAATCAGCTCATGTTGGAGGATAGATTGTGTCCCAGTCCACTTCCTCTGTTATCCAATGTAATATAAACAATATTGTAATATATGTGCCATAAAGGTCAAAGGCCACAACAGTTTACTCTATTTTACTCGTCTTTGTAATACATACAAAACAGATAAATTTCTTTCTAGATATTTCCAACCCTGTTTTGAATGCATCTTACCCCAAGTGGTAGACCTCGACCCAAAAAATAACCACAACTTGAGCCATTTTATGAAACAGATTAAATTTACTTTCAATGGTTATGAGAAATAAATAGTTCCAGTAAAAAGAGCCACACTGCTTACCGCCAGCTCAGTGTTCAGGAGAGTCACGACAGCAGGCGTCCCATGCATTAGAAACAACCACTCACTCACATCTCATTAAGTTCACACCAACCGCTCATTCAACATCTGAAAAATACAGTTTATAATGACAAAACATGAGACCGCTGCTGCAGAAATCTCCATTTGTGCATGTTACTCACAAAACTCAAGTGTAATCAAAATTGTTACACTGTTAGCTGCTTTTTTAAGAAAATGTATTAAAAGTATTGGACCTGTTGGTGGCTTGTGCACTTTTCTATTCATCTCAATATAAAGGAAGTTAAGGTTTGAATCAAAACGAAATAAACTACAGGAAAAATCTCCTCAAATCTTTAGACGCACATCAACAGTGCATGTGG
Organism: Bostrychus sinensis; assembly: GCA_020698575.1. Classification (NCBI taxonomy): domain Eukaryota; kingdom Metazoa; phylum Chordata; class Actinopteri; order Gobiiformes; family Eleotridae; genus Bostrychus; species Bostrychus sinensis. The sequence continues at coordinate 39,510,473 of CM036241.1, forward strand.
TTCATCTCAAGTCAAAAAATATATCAATTCATAGTATAGTATCTATATAGTCACACGTTTTCATGATCCCCACACAGCCGTAGCTGCAAAATATAAACACAATTTGTATTAAAAAAACAAACTTTTTTTCCCAGCAATGTCCAGGCTCCTCAGTAGATTGTTTATAATCAGTACATTTGGCATTTGATACACTTTCATTTTAAATCTTGATTTTAATTTAAGAAAATTCTAAGAAATGAACTCAGCACTGCTAGAGGAGAAGCACAATCATATTTCTTTAACACAAATTTTAAATAAAATGTAACTAAATGGATTCTGATACTAAATAAAATTTCTAAAGCAAAATTATCAAATTCCTTAGTAGTTCAAAGTATAGGCACCTGGCCATTCTTTTCTAGTTTGAAGACATTTGACATGAGAACTTTGAATGATAGCTTTAAAACGACAGTTTGTCCAAATGCCTATCACTTAAACAAATGATTCTTAAACATTAAACTCGTATTACACACTTTCACACTGCATAGGAAATGTCTTATCTTATACAACAATGGCCCCAATAAGCAAACCATGAATCAGTCTATTTTTGTCCCCATAACCAATATTTAGAAATAAATAAAGTCCTGCTACAAATGCAAACATTAGCAACACTTTAGGAGATTTGAGGAGATTTTTGTAACATTAAACCTCAGTAAACATGCTCTATAAATGGAGATTTCCGAACACGGCAGAATCGCTGACAAAAACAATTCCGCGGGTTTCAGTTCAATGTAAAATTTCAATTTGAAATCTCTTTGAATTTTTTTTTTTTTTTAAACAGTTTTCATCCCGCTTTCCAAACCCCAACCCCCAACCCCCACCCCTCACTTTTTGAGAAATACATGCCACAAAGACACTGCGTTTCACAAGGAGAGGTCAAAGGTCACAGACAAACTGAGCACTTCTTAATACTGCCGGGTAAACTTCAGTCCCTGATTCAAACAAACAAACAAACAAACAACGTTTTGAAGTGCAAGTTAGAAGTTACTGCAGTGGTGAAGAACATAGCTTGCGATAAAGTCCTGGCAGTTTCTGGAGTCTGAAGGGAGGATTGTGGACTTCCTGTCCTCTTCTTCTTCTTAATAATAATTTTGGTCCCTTGCTGAGCCAAACTGGTCCTTCCAGTTCAGAGTGGCCTGTGCTTTGTTCCACCATTGCGCCCCCCCCCCCAAAAAAAAATAAGTGATATACTTTGATTTTGAAGTAGGGTCGTATGTGGTACTTGTATATAGTTAGTGTATAAGCTGTAGTTAAAAGTATTTTATAAACCGGGTAAATGTGATACTTAGGAATAATCATTGCTGTTAATTGTTAGCACAGTCCCAATTTGGAGAAGCAGACAGGAGCAATAATACAGGCTTTGAATGCATGCATGTAAGGCTGCTACTGGGGCTGAAGAAAACATTTAGGACAAATGTGTGGCTTTTAAAATTTAAAACAAAATATTTTTTACAATTTTTTAATTATATGTATCTTTTTATTCTGTTCCTCATTTCTACAACCCTAGCACTCCCAGTACAAACTCCTCAATGGGGCTTGGAACCAAAAATATGGGACATTTCTCAACAACAGATATTGTGGAAATATTCTCTATGGAGTGAACTTTTAAATGGTCATTGAAGCTGTTCAGTGTTTCAAATTCAAATGTTTAATGGCCACATTTACAGCCATATGCCATTGCTTCTGTCTGCTTCTTCAAACTGGACGTTTGCTGAAAGTCTAGTTAATCTAGCTGCAGTGTTGCTAAACTACTTTACTAGCCGAACGGTAATTTATATAGTGCAACATAGGGATGGGCGATATGACCAAAAATATATGTTTCTCAAAATTTTGAAGGTGTGATCGGCATATATCATTTGCCTAGGGGTAACATAACTGTGTATATAATAACATATCTGCATATCACCCAGCCATAGTGCAACACCATACTGTATTACTTAGATTACGTCTTTATACACGTTTTAAATAAAACATTGTTTCAACTGGGCATGTGATTTTATATTTGGCTTAGTTTTTCTGTTTCATGTAAAAAAAAAAAACTCAACAAAATCAAAATCCATCCAACTTTCAATAATTGTCAGACTGCATATTATGCAGTAAAATGAATAGCTATGTCATGTTTCAACATATTTCTAAACCTTTTTTTTTCCCAAAATGAACACAAACTAAAATCTACTACTACTACTACAGGTAATATACTAACACTTTATAAGTACCTACAGTACGACCCTGATTCAAAAATGCCCATATCGCTAAAAGGTGTTCAGTCACTACCATGAAAGACCCCAGTTTGTCCTCCAGAGGCCAGTATAGAGTCCATGTTGTTGAACACATATTAAACATCCACAATTCAAAATAACCTCATTTTAAATTACAACAAGAGAAGAAGAGTCCTGTCCTCTTTAGTCTTTCACCTGGAAACGTGGTTCAGAGTTCGGTCACGGAAGCTCAGAGAAAAATCAACCATACAATTCAAATATATATATATATCATATCCATATACATATTTAACAAAATGAAGAAACTGTTTCCAAGCAAAGACAACAATAAACAACAAACTTGGATCACAGCGTTAACATCAAAATTAAACTCAGAAATCAGTGTTGGAGCAGGACAATAGTAAACTGACTGTTCACATCATCTTCACGCACAAAGTTTGTTAAATACAAACAGTAGTGGTTTAGCAGCAATTCAACCCCATCCCAATAAATAAAGTGTGTGTTCGTATGTGTGTATTGGGGTACTGGGGGGTACTGAGAGGATAACAGGAGGGGGAGGCAGCTGGGCTCATGCGACACATGTTGGTCTGGGAGGAGACTGATGATCTTTAAAACAACATGCTCTGTCTTCGGTTAATCTTGTTGTCTGGAAGAAAAATTACAATTACCATGATGACAGTTCGGTCAAAGTGTACATAAAATTAATTAAATCCTTGTCCTTGATTTTTGACGTAACACATTACAATACAATACATGTTATCAAACTATGAATTTAGTATTATTTTTCATCCAAATAATTATTTCACAATTTCAGAAGTTGAGAGAGGGCATAAAAATAACTGTGTGTGGTAGACTAGTCCTATTCTTGCCTAGGATTGGTGTTAACTGAATTGGGGGCTTGGATAGATCTTTGTAAAAATAGTCTTGATCAAAACTTACTTGAGTCTGGGTATGAGGAGTTCCTGTATCCTGGGTCTCTCTGCAGCTGCACCTCCTTTAACGTAAATATGGACACACCTGCAGAACAGAAAGAGTAGATCGCATGATACCTCACACACATTCTACAGGTAAACTGTGGCCCCTGAAGTATTGTATTTACAAAATAAATGACTAAAAGATAGGGCTGGGAATTTATTATTTTTTCTTTTTTTTTCTTTTTTTTTTGGTGGGGTGTGGGGTGGGGGGGGTATTTCACAATATTTTGTAACACAATGTTAAGCGTTGATATTTTTGCCCAAAATCGACACTTTCAATACTTTGTGATGTCATGCATTATAATAGTGCTACTTGCTGCACTGCTTTCAAAGTCAAATGTGGGCCAAAAGTGGTCAAAAAGTCTGCTAGGACTGTAGAGGGCAGCACCGCCCTTCTAAACACTTGGTCTGTCAAACAGTTTGACATGAAAAAAAGCATTTCTAAATACATAATAAATGTCCCACTGACTTTCAGAAACATAACTTGGTTTTTGTATAATTAGGTCTATAAGCGAACTTGATTTTAGATTTAAGAAAAAAAGTATTGCAGTAATTGGTAATATCATAACCAGAATCATAATAATAGTTGTAGCGCAATATTAGTATAGTATTGTGACAGAAGTGTATCGTCCCAGTCCTACTAAAAACATCTGTAACTTTTTTGTCTGTTTTTACTGCTTTAACATTTACAGAGTGTTACGTAACTAAAGTGAGGATTCAGTATAACTGCATATTAAGTAATAAAATATTGGGGTATCGGCAAAATCAAAAGTTACTGGTTACATGATGGAAACAGCAACATAACGTAGCCAGTGTAATGTAGTATTCATGTTGTGTGCATGTATGTAGGGATGCTCACTTTCAGGCAAGTTGTGGACTCTCATTCCCAGCTGTCTGAAGTAAGAGTGCTTCATGGCGTCTTCAGCAGAAATCCTCTTCTTTGATTCATACTGCACACAAAATTTAAGCCTTATTAAGGCTTTAAATTCTCAATAACATTTAAGACTTTTTTAGACTTCATAATGCCGAGGTCTATTTAGAAACAATCTTGTACTGATTATTGCAAAGTTAAAGTCAAATGAAAATAATTAAAGTCAAACAATACAGTCTGCCTATAATAAACACTTACTTTGAGGAAAGACAGTAGCAGCTCGATGCCTTCACCGTCGAGCCTAAACAAACAACATCAACAGGTCACTCAGACAAAGTTGCTCAGTTCCTTTCCATGATGCATCACTACAGGCTAAATGTGCCACAAATTTGTTTATTGTCCCAGGACCTTCTTGCTGTGTGCCAACAGTGCTAACCACTTACCACCATTTCAAAAGTGTTCAGATGACCAGTAGAAAGATAAACTGTCTTGTTTCCTACCTGGGAGCATGGTTGATGATCAGCTGAGGCTTGTATTTGGGAAAATTAGAGGATTTAAACTCTTCGATGGATGAGATTCCTGGCCAGTTCTCTTCTGTGGGTGTGCCTGTTATAAAAAAAACCCAACAACAACCAGTTATTAATATGTCATGGTCACTCATACTATAAGACATTACAAGGCCAAGTGTAGGCTAAACTTCTTACCGAGTAACCTGAAGATGAGGTGTAGTTCATCATCAACTGTGGAGCCAGGAAACAACGGCCGACCTGCAGCCATCTCATAGAAAATACAACCAACGCCCCTGAAAGAAAAACGCACAAAACCAAATTGAATCAACAGAGAAAGATATGCAAGACAATAACTCCTAAGCTTTCAAGAGCAAGATGTGCTTCCAACTTAGCAATTTTGCCTTTTTTCCATTCACTGCGATACACTCGACACTAGAAACTAAAAAACCCATGCAACTTGACCCATATCATACCACTTGACTTTAAATGTATAAATGTAAGAGTGCCATACCACATATCGATCTGTGTAGAGTACTCTGACGAGCCAAGTAAAACGTCCGGAGGTCGGTACCAAAGAGTCACTACTTCATTTGAGTATGTTTTGGTCGGCACTGACTTTGCCCTCGCCAAACCTAGAAAATTACACACAAGAAACAAGAGAACTTATTAAAAACAGGCAAAGTATCACAAAAAGATGAAGTACCAAAGCATTGTCCCCCAATCTCGAATGGTACTTTTTTTTTTTGGTTTGAACCACAAAGCCCTTATGTCTCTTACAAGAATCCTGGCCCTCTCTTACCAAAATCAGCCAGTTTGAGCTCTCCTCTGTCATTAATGAGCAGGTTTTGTGGCTTTAGATCTCTGTGTAGGACTTTCCGTTTGTGACAATAAGACAGGCCTCGCAAAATCTGGAACAAGAAAATCTGAAAACAGGGGAAAAAAATTATGTGTCATAACGTAATAATAAAGAAAACTATAATGCAGCTTTGAAATGCATACAATTACATAAGAGTTACAGAGAACAGATAATAACAGTAACTAGAAATTGCAATGGCAGAAGCCATTGCGAGTGTTTGCGTAAGCTAAAAAATTTATGGCATAAAATAGCATAAATTGCAAAATCGTTAAAAAGCAGAATTATTTAGCAGAAGCAGAAAGAGCATAATGACCAAAAACAGCTGAATTTGCAGAAGGAAAGGCAGAAATAATGAATTTGCATAAGAAAAAGCAGAAAATTTGAATTTGCAGAAAGATGGCATAAAATGGCACAAATTGCACAATCGTTAAAAAGCAGAATAATTTAGCAGAAGCAGAAAGAGCAGAATGACCAGAAGTTGTAGAAGGAAAGGCAGAAATAATGAATTTGCATAAGGAAAAGCAGAAAATTTGAATTTGCAGAAAGATGGCATAAAATGGCACAATTTGCAAAAACTGTAAAAGGCAGAATTAGAAGGCAGAAGCAGAATAAGCAGAAAAAGCTTAAAAAAGCAGAAAAAGTTTAAAAAGCAAAAGGGAAGGGCAGAAAGGCAGAATGGGGCAGAATGGCATAATATGACAGGTGGCACAATAGAATTGAATAGAGAGAACATGGCCTGAAATTGCTTAAATCACTATAATGCTGGTTGTACCAAAAAAATTATAAAAAGTATAAGGATATACAATATATTGCAAAAGTCCCATTAGAAATGTAATGGGGCAGAAAAGTGGCATAAAATGGCACAAAATGCAAAAACTGTAAAAGGCAGAAGCAGAATAAGCAGAAAAACCTTCAAAAAACAGAAAAAGTTGAAAAAGCAAAAGGGAAGGGCAGAAAGGCAGAATGGGGCAGAAAAATGGCATAAAACGGCACAAAATGCACAAATTGTAAAAGGCAGAACTATTGGTTTAAAGTAGCAGAAGCAGAATAAGCAGAAGGGGTGTAAAAGTGCAGAAAAAGTTGAAAAAGCAAAAGGAAAATGGGAAAGGCAGAATGGGGCAGAATGGCATAATATGGCAGGTGGCACAATAGAATTGAATAGAGGGAACATGGCCAGAAATTGCACAAATCACAAAAATGCTGGTTGTACCAAAAAAAAAATTATAAAAAGTATAATGATAGACCATAAAGGCCAAAAGTCCCATTAGAAATGAATGGGGCAGAAAAATGGCAAAAAACGGCACAAAATGCAAAAAACTGTAAAAGACAGAATTATTGGTTAAAAGTAGCACAAGCAAAATGACCTAAAAGGGCAGAATTTGCAAAATGAAAGGCAGAAATTATGATTTTGCAGAAAGATGGCATAAAATGGCACAATTTGCAAAAACTGTAAACGACAGAATTATTGGTTAAAAGTAGCAGAAGCAGAATAAGAACAGGCAGAATGACCAAAAAGGGCAGAATTTGCAAAAGAAAAGGCAGAAAATGTGAATTTGCAAAAGTCCCATTAAAAATGAATGGGGCAGAAAAGTGGCATTAAATGGCACAAAATGCAAAAACTGTAAAAGGCATAATTAGAAGGCAGAAGCAGAATAAGCAGAAAAACCTTAAAAAAGCAGAAAAAGTTTAAAAAGCAAAAGGGAAGGGCAGAAGGGCAGAAAGGCATAATGGGGCAGAATGGCATAATATGGCAGGTGGCACAATAGAATTGAATAGAGGGAACATGGCCTGAAACTGCACAAATCACTAAAATGCTGGTTGTACCAAAAAATGTATAAAAAGTACAAGGATAGACAATAAATGGCAAAGGTCCCTTTAGAAATGAATGGGGCAGAAAATGGCATAAAATAGCACGAACCACAAACAATTTAAATGGCTGAACTGCTGCTTAAATGAAGCATAATGAATGGCAGAATAAGCACAATGAGCATAAAGGGCATAAGTGGCAGAAAAATGTGCAAAAAACATGAATTTGTACAAGCCCCATTATAAGTCAATGGGAAAAATATGGCATAAAATGGCATTTTGCACAAAAACCATAAGTGGCAGAACTGCCAAAAGTAATAGCAGAATTCTCCCAATGACCATAAACGTTATATGTGAAAATGGCAAAAATTGGTAAAACTGTTGAAGAGTTGAAACGCGCCGAAAAACGGGAAAAATCCTGAATAATAATAACTAGAAATTGCAATGGCAGAAGCCATTGCGAGTGTTTGCGTAAGCTGAAAAATTGATGGTATAAAATGGCATAAATTGCAAAATCGTTAAAAAGCAGAATTATTTAGCAGAAGCAGAAAGAGCAGAATGACCAGAAGTTGCAGAAGGAAAGGCAGAAATAATGAATTTGCATAAGGAAAAGCAGAAAATTTGAATTTGCAGAAAGATGGCATAAAATGGCACAATTTGCAAAAACTGTAAAAGGCAGAATTAGAAGGCAGAAGCAGAATAAGCAGAAAAAGCTTAAAAAAGCAGAAAAAGTTGAAAAAGCAAAAGGGAAGGGCAGAAAGGCAGAATGGGGCAGAATGGCATAATATGACAGGTGGCACAATAGGAATTGAATAAAGGGAACATGGCCTGAAATTGCACAAATCACTAAAATGCTGGTTGTACCAAAAAATGTATAAAATGTAAAATGATAGACAATAAATTGCAAAAGTCCCATTAGAAATGAATGGGGCAGAAAAGTGGCATAAAATGGCACAAAATGCAAAAACTGTATAAGGCAGAATTAGAAGGCAGAAGCAGAATAAGCAGAAAAAGCTTAAAAAAGCAGAAAAAGTTTAAAAAGCAAAAGGGAAGGGCAGAAAGGCATAATGGGGCAGAATGGCATAATATGGCAGGTGGCACAATAGAATTGAAAAGAGGGAACATGGCCTGAAATTGCACAAATCACTAAAATGCTGGTTTTACCAAAAAATGTATAAAAAGTATAAGAATAAACAATAAATTGCAAAAGTCCCATTGGAAATGAATGGGACAGAAAAGTGGCATAAAATGGCACAAAATGCAAAAACTGTAAAAGGCAGAATTAGAAGGCAGAAGCAGAATAAGCAGAAAAAGCTTTAAAAAGCAGAAAAAGTTTAAAAAGCAAAAGGGAAGGGCAGAAGAGCAGAAAGGCAGAATGGCATAACATGGCAGGTGGCACAATAGAATTGAATAGAGGGAACATGGCCTGAAACTGCACAAATCACTAAAATGCTAGTTGTACCAAAAAATTTATTAAAAGTTTAAGGATAGACAATAAATGGCAAAAGTCCCATTAGAAATGAATGGGGCAGAAAAATGGCATAAAATAGCGCAAACCACAAACACTTTAAATGGCTGAACTGCTGCTTAAACGAAGCAGAACCATTGGCAGAATGAGCACAATGAGCGTAAAGGGCATAAGTGGCAGAAAAATGTGCAAAAAACATGAATTTGTACAAGCCCCATTATAAGTCAATGGGAAAAATATGGCATAAAATGGCATTTTGCACAAAAACCATAAGTGGCAGAACTGCCAAAAGTAATAGCATAATTCTCCCAATGACCACAAACATTATATGTAAAAATGGCAAAAATTGGTTAAACTGCTGAAGGCGTGAAACGAACCGAAAAACGGGAAAAATCCTGAATAATAATAACTAGAAATTGCAATGGCAGAAGCCATTGCGAGTGTTTGCGTAAGCTAAAAAATTTATGGCATAAAATAGCATAAATTGCAAAATCGTTAAAAAGCAGAATTATTTAGCAGAAGCAGAAAGAGCATAATGACCAAAAACGGCAGAATTTGCAGAAGGAAAGGCAGAAATAATGAATTTGCATAAGGAAAAGCAGAAAATTTGAATTTGCAGAAAGATGGCATAAAATGGCACAATTTGCAAAATCGTTAAAAAGCAGAATTATTTAGCAGAAGCAGAAAGAGCAGAATGACCAAAAACGGCAGAATTTGCAGAAGGAAAGGCAGAAATAATGAATCTGCATAAGGAAAAGCAGAAAATTTGAATTTGCAGAAAGATGGCATAAAATGGCACAATTTGCAAAATCGTTAAAAAGCAGAATATTTAGCAGAAGCAGAAAGAGCAGAATGACCAAAAATGGCAGAATTTGCAGAAAAAAAGGCAGAAATAATGAATTTGCATAAGGAAAAGCAGAAAATTTGAATTTGCAGAAAAGTGGCATAAAATGGCACAAAATGCAAAACTGTAAAAGGCAGAATTAAAAGGCAGAAGCAGAATAAGCAGAAGAAGCTTCAAAAAGCAGAAAAAGTTGAAAAAGCAAAAGGGAAGGGCAGAAAGGCAGAATGGGGCAGAATGGCATAATATGACAGGTGGCACAATAGAATTGAATAGAGGGAACATGGCCTGAAATTGCACAAATCACTAAAATGCTGGTTGTACCAAAATTTTTTTTAAAAGTATATGGATAGACAATAAATTGCAAAATTCCCATTAGAAATGAATGGAGCAGAAAAGTGGCATAAAATAGCACAAAATGCAAAAACTGTAAAAGGCAGAATTAGAAGGCAGAAGCAGAATAAGCAGAAAAAGCTTTAAAAAGCAGAAAAAGTTTAAAAAGCAAAAGAGAAGGGCAGAAGGGCAAAAAGGCATAATGGGGCAGAATGGCATAATATGGCAGGTGGCACAATAGAATTGAATAGAGGGAACATGGCCAGAAATATCACAAATCACAAAAATGCTGGTTGTACCAAAAAAAATTATAAAAAGTATAATGATAGACCATAAAGGCCAAAATTCCCATTAAAAATGAATGGGGCAGAAAAGTGGCATTAAATGGCACAAAATGCAAAAACTGTAAAAGGCATAATTAGAAGGCAGAAGCAGAATAAGCAGAAAAACCTTAAAAAAGCAGAAAAAGTTTAAAAAGCAAAAGGGAAGGGCAGAATGGCAGAAAGGCATAATGGGGCAGAATGGCATAATATGGCAGGTGGCACAATAGAATTGAATAGAGGGAACATGGCCTGAAACTGCACAAATCACTAAAATGCTGGTTGTACCAAAAAATGTATAAAAAGTACAAGGATAGACAATAAATGGCAAAAGTCCCTTTAGAAATGAATGGGGAAGAAAAATGGCATAAAATAGCACAAACCACAAACACTTTAAATGGCTGAACTGCTGGTTAAACGAAGCATAATGAATGGCAGAATAAGCACAATGAGCATAAAGGCCATAAGTGGCAGAAAAATGTGCAAAAAACATGAATTTGTACAAGCCCCATTATAAGTCAATGGGAAAAATACGGCATAAAATGGCATTTTGCACAAAAACCATAAGTGGTAGAACTGCCAAAAGTAATAGCATAATTCTCCCAATGACCACAAACATTATATGTAAAAATGGCAAAAATTGGTTAAACTGCTGAAGGCGTGAAACGAACCGAAAAACGGGAAAAAAATATAATAATAATAACTAGAAATTGCAATGGCAGAAGCCATTGCGAGTGTTTGCGTAAGCTGAAAAATTGATGGCATAAAATGGCATAAATTGCAAAATCGTTAAAAAGCAGAATTATTTAGCAGAAGCAGAAAGAGCAGAATGACCAGAAGTTGCAGAAGGAAAGGCAGAAATAATGAATTTGCATAAGGAAAAGCAGAAAATTTGAATTTGCAGAAAGATGGCATAAAATGGCACAATTTGCAAAAACTGTAAAAGGCAGAATTAGAAGGCAGAAGCAGAATAAGCAGAAAAAGCTTAAAAAAGCAGAAAAAGTTGAAAAAGCAAAAGGGAAGGGCAGAAAGGCAGAATGGGGCAGAATGGCATAATATGACAGGTGGCACAATAGGAATTGAATAAAGGGAACATGGCCTGAAATTGCACAAATCACTAAAATGCTGGTTGTACCAAAAAATGTATAAAATGTAAAATGATAGACAATAAATTGCAAAAGTCCCATTAGAAATGAATGGGGCAGAAAAGTGGCATAAAATGGCACAAAATGCAAAAACTGTATAAGGCTGAATTAGAAGGCAGAAGCAGAATAAGCAGAAAAAGCTTAAAAAAGCAGAAAAAGTTTAAAAAGCAAAAGGGAAGGGCAGAAAGGCGTAATGGGGCAGAATGGCATAATATGGCAGGTGGCACAATAGAATTGAAAAGAGGGAACATGGCCTGAAATTGCACAAATCACTAAAATGCTGCTTTTACCAAAAAATGTATAAAAAGTATAAGAATAAACAATAAATTGCAAAAGTCCCATTGGAAATGAATGGGGCAGAAAAGTGGCATAAAATGGCACAAAATGCAAAAACTGTAAAAGGCAGAATTAGAAGGCAGAAGCAGAATAAGCAGAAAAAGCTTTAAAAAGCAGAAAAAGTTTAAAAAGCAAAAGGGAAGGGCAGAAGAGCAGAAAGGCATAATGGGGCAGAATGGCATAATATGGCAGGTGGCTCAATAGAATTGAATAGAGGGAACATGGCCTGAAACTGCACAAATCACTAAAATGCTAGTTGTACCAAAAAATTTATTAAAAGTTTAAGGATAGACAATAAATGGCAAAAGTCCCATTAGAAATGAATGGGGCAGAAAAATGGCATAAAATAGCGCAAACCACAAACACTTTAAATGGCTGAACTGCTGCTTAAACGAAGCAGAACCATTGGCAGAATGAGCACAATGAGCGTAAAGGGCATAAGTGGCAGAAAAATGTGCAAAAAACATGAATTTGTACAAGCCCCATTATAAGTCAATGGGAAAAATATGGCATAAAATGGCATTTTGCACAAAAACCATAAGTGGCAGAACTGCCAAAAGTAATAGCATAATTCTCCCAATGACCACAAACATTATATGTAAAAATGGCAAAAATTGGTTAAACTGCTGAAGGCGTGAAACGAACCGAAAAACGGGAAAAATCCTGAATAATAATAATAAAGAACTTCCATAACAATTAGTGTTTGCGTAATGCTACGCAAACACTCAACTAGAAATTGCAATGGCAGAAGCCATTGCGAGTGTTTGCGTAAGCTAAAAAATTTATGGCATAAAATAGCATAAATTGCAAAATCGTTAAAAAGCAGAATTATTTAGCAGAAGCAGAAAGAGCATAATGACCAAAAACGGCAGAATTTGCAGAAGGAAAGGCAGAAATAATGAATTTGCATAAGGAAAAGCAGAAAATTTGAATTTGCAGAAAGATGGCATAAAATGGCACAATTTGCAAAATCGTTAAAAAGCAGAATAAGTTAGCAGAAACAGAAAGAGCAGAATGACCAAAAACTGCAGAATTTGCAGAAGGAAAGGCAGAAATAATGAATTTGCATAAGGAAAAGCAGAAAATTTGAATTTGCAGAAAAGTGGCATAAAATGGCACAAAATGCAAAAACTGTAAAAGGCAGAAGCAGAATAAGCAGAAAAACCTTCAAAAAACAGAAAAAGTTGAAAAAGCAAAAGAGAAGGGCAGAAAGGCAGAATGGGGCAGAAAAATGGCATAAAACGGCACAAAATGCACAAATTGTAAAAGGCAGAACTATTGGTTTAAAGTAGCAGAAGCAGAATAAGCAGAAGGGGTGTAAAAGTGCAGAAAAAGTTGAAAAAGCAAAAGGAAAATGGGAAAGGCAGAATGGGGCAGAATGGCATAATATGGCAGGTGGCACAATAGAATTGAATAGAGGGAACATGGCCAGAAATGGCACAAATCACAAAAATGCTGGTTGTACCAAAAAAAATTATAAAAAGTATAATGATAGACCATAAAGGCCAAAATTCCCATTAGAAATGAATTGGGCAGAAAAATGGCATAAAATGGCACAAAATGCAAAAACTGTAAAAGGCAGAATTATTGGTTAAAAGTAGCACAAGCAAAATGACCAAAAAGGGCAGAATTTGCAAAAGGAAAGGCAGAAATTATGATTTTGCAGAAAGATGGCATAAAATGGCACAATTTGCAAAAACTGTAAACGGCAGAATTATTGGTTAAAAGTAGCAGAAGCAGAATAAGAACAGGCAGAATGACCAAAAAGGGCAGAATTTGCAAAAGAAAAGGCAGAAAATATGATTTTGCAAAAGTCCCATTAAAAATGAATGGGGCAGAAAAGTGGCATTAAATGGCACAAAATGCAAAAACTGTAACAGGCAGAATTAGAAGGCAGAAGCAGAATAAGCAGAAAAAGCTTAAAAAAGAAGAAAAAGTTTAAAAAGCAAAAGGAAAGGGCAGAAAGGCAGAAAGGCATAATGGGGAAGAATGGCATAATTTGGCAGGTGGCACAATAGAATTCAATAGAGGGAACATGGCCTGAAATTGCACAAATCACTAAAATGCTAGTTGTACCAAAAAATGTATTAAAAGTTTAAGGATAGACAATAAATGGCAAAAGTCCCATTAGAAATGAATGGGGCAGAAAATGGCATAAAATAGCACGAACCACAAACAATTTAAATGGCTGAACTGCTGCTTAAACGAAGCATAATGAATGGCAGAATAAGCACAATGAGCATAAAGGCCATAAGTGGCAGAAAAATGTGCAAAAAACATGAATTTGTACAAGCCCCATTATAAGTCAATGGGAAAAATATGGCATAAAATGGCATTTTGCACAAAAACCATAAGTGGCAGAACTGCCAAAAGTAGTAGCATAATTCTCCCAATGACCACAAACATTATATGTAAAAATGGCAAAAATTGGTTAAACTGCTGAAGGCGTGAAACGAACCGAAAAACGGGAAAAAAATATAATAATAATAACTAGAAATTGCAATGGCAGAAGCCATTGCGAGTGTTTGCGTAAGCTAAAAAATTTATGGCATAAAATAGCATAAATTGCAAAATCGTTAAAAAGCAGAATTATTTAGCAGAAGCAGAAAGAGCATAATGACCAAAAACGGCAGAATTTGCAGAAGGAAAGGCAGAAATAATGAATTTGCAAAGGGAAAGCAGAAAATTTGAATTTGCAGAAAGATGGCATAAAATGGCACAATTTGCAAAATCGTTAAAAAGCAGAATTATTTAGCAGAAGCAGAAAGAGCAGAATGACCAAAAATGGCAGAATTTGCAGAAAGAAAGGCAGAAATAATGAATTTGCATAAGGAAAAGCAGAAAATTTGAATTTGCAGAAAAGTGGCATAAAATGGCACAAAATGCAAAAACTGTAAAAGGCAGAAGCAGAATAAGCAGAAAAACCTTCAAAAAACAGAAAAAGTTGAAAAAGCAAAAGAGAAGGGCAGAAAGGCAGAATGGGGCAGAAAAATGGCATAAAACGGCACAAAATGCACAAATTGTAAAAGGCAGAACTATTGGTTTAAAGTAGCAGAAGCAGAATAAGCAGAAGGGGTGTAAAAGTGCAGAAAAAGTTGAAAAAGCAAAAGGAAAACGGGAAAGGCAGAATGGGGCAGAATGGCATAATATGGCAGGTGGCACAATAGAATTGAATAGAGGGAACATGGCCAGAAATTGCACAAATCACAAAAATGCTGGTTGTACCAAAAAAAATTATAAAAAGTATAATGATAGACCATAAAGGCCAAAAGTCCCATTAGAAATGAATTGGGCAGAAAAATGGCATAAAACGGCACAAAATGCAAAAACTGTAAAAGGCAGAATTATTGGTTAAAAGTAGCACAAGCAAAATGACCAAAAAGGGCAGAATTTGCAAAAGGAAAGGCAGAAATTATGAATTTGCAAAAGTCCCATTAAAAATGAATGGGGCAGAAAAGTGGCATTAAATGGCACAAAATGCAAAAACTGTAAAAGGCAGAATTAGAAGGCAGAAGCAGAATAAGCATAAAAACCTTAAAAAAGCAGAAAAAGTTTAAAAAGCAAAAGGGAAGGGCAGAAGGGCAGAAAGGCATAATGGGGCAGAATGGCATAATATGGCAGGTGGCACAATAGAATTGAATAGAGGGAACATGGCCTGAAACTGCACAAATCACTAAAATGCTGGTTGTACCAAAAAATGTATAAAAAGTACAAGGATAGACAATAAATGGCAAAAGTCCCTTTAGAAATGAATGGGGAAGAAAAATGGCATAAAATAGCACAAACCACAAACACTTTAAATGGCTGAACTGCTGGTTAAACGAAGCATAATGAATGGCAGAATAAGCACAATGAGCATAAAGGCCATAAGTGGCAGAAAAATGTGCAAAAAACATGAATTTGTACAAGCCCCATTATAAGTCAATGGGAAAAATACGGCATAAAATGGCATTTTGCACAAAAACCATAAGTGGTAGAACTGCCAAAAGTAATAGCATAATTCTCCCAATGACCACAAACATTATATGTAAAAATGGCAAAAATTGGTTAAACTGCTGAAGGCGTGAAACGAACCGAAAAACGGGAAAAAAATATAATAATAATAATAATAATAATAAAGAACTTGCATAACAATTAGTGTTTGCGTAATGCTACGCAAACACTCAATAATAATAATAATAATAATAAAGAACTTCCATAACAATTAGTGTTTGCGTAATGCTACGCAAACACTCAACTAGAAATTGCAATGGCAGAAGCCATTGCGAGTGTTTGTGTAAGCTAAAAAATTTATGGCATAAAATAGCATTAATTGCAAAATTGTTAAAAAGCAGAATTATTTAGCAGAAACAGAAAGAGAAGAATGAACAAAAACGGCAGAATTTGCAGAAGGAAAGGCAGAAATAATGAATTTGCATAAGGAAAAGCAGAAAATTTGAATTTGCAGAAAGATGGCATAAAATGGCACAATTTGCTAAATCGTTAAAAAGCAGAATTATTTAGCAGAAACAGAAAGAGCAGAATGACCAACAACGGCAGAATTTGCAGAAGGAAAGGCAGAAATAATGAATTTGCAGAAAGAAAAGCAGAAAATTTGAATTTGCAGAAAGATGGCGAAAAATGGCACAATTTGCTAAATCGTTAAAAAGCAGAATTATTTAGCAGAAGCAGAAAGAGCAGAATGACCAAAAACGGCAGAATTTGCAGAAGGAAAGGCAGAAATAATGAATTTGCATAAGGAAAAGCAGAAACTTTGAATTTGCTGAAAAGTGGCATAAAATGGCACAAAATGCAAAAACTGTAAAAGGCAGAATTAGAAGGCAGAAGCAGAATAAGCAGCTTCAAAAAGCAGAAAAAGTTGAAAAAGCAAAAGGGAAGGGCAGAAAGGCAGAATGGGGCCGAATGGCATAATATGACAGGTGGCACAATAGAATTGAATAGAGGGAACATGGCCTGAAATTGCACAAATCACTAAAATGCTGGTTGTACCAAAAAATTTATAAAAAGTATATGGATAGACAATAAATTGCAAAATTCCCATTAGAAATGAATGGGGCAAAAAAGTGGCATAAAATAGCACAAAATGCAAAAACTGTAAAAGGCAGAATTAGAAGGCAGAAGCAGAATAAGCAGAAAAAGCTTAAAAAAGCAGAAAAAGTTTAAAAAGCAAAAGAGAAGGGCAGAAGGGCAGAAAGGCATAATGGGGCAGAATGGCATAAAATGGCAGGTGGCACAATAGAATTGAATAGAGGGAACATGGCCTGAAATTGCACAAATCACTAAAATGCTAGTTGTACCAAAAAATGTATTAAAAGTTTAAGGATAGACAATAAATGGCAAAAGTCCCATTAGAAATGAATGGGGCAGAAAAATGGCATAAAATAGCGCAAACCACAAACACTTTAAATGGCTGAACTGCTGCTTAAATGAAGCAGAACCATTGGCAGAATAAGCACAATGAGCATAAAGGCCATAAGTGGCAGAAATATGTGCAAAAAACATGAATTTGTACAAGCCCCATTATAAGTCAATGGGAAAAATATGGCATAAAATGGCATTTTGCACAAAAACCATAAGTGGCAGAACTGCCAAAAGTAATAGCAGAATTCTCCCAATGACCATAAACGTTATATGTGAAAATGGCAAAAATTGGTAAAACTGTTGAAGAGTTGAAACGCGCCGAAAAACGGGAAAAAAATATAATAATAATAACTAGAAATTGCAATGGCAGAAGCCATTGCGAGTGTTTGCGTAAGCTAAAAAATGTATGGCATAAAATAGCATAAATTGCAAAATCGTTAAAAAGCAGAATTATTTAGCAGAAGCAGAAAGAGCAGAATGACCAAAAACGGCAGAATTTGCAGAAGGAAAGGCAGAAATAATGAATTTGCATAAGGAAGAGCAGAAAATTTGAATTTGCAGAAAGATGGCATAAAATGGCACAATTTGCAAAATCGTTAAAAAGCAGAATTATTTAGCAGAAGCAGAAAGAGCAGAATGACCAAAAACGGCAGAATTTGCAGAAGGAAAGGCAGAAATAATGAATCTGCATAAGGAAAAGCAGAAAATTTGAATTTGCAGAAAGATGGCATAAAATGGCACAATTTGCAAAATCGTTAAAAAGCAGAATTATTTAGCAGAAGCAGAAAGAGCAGAATGACCAAAAATGGCAGAATTTGCAGAAAGAAAGGCAGAAATAATGAATTTGCATAAGGAAAAGCAGAAAATTTGAATTTGCAGAAAAGTGGCATAAAATGGCACAAAATGCAAAAACTGTAAAAGGCAGAAGCAGAATAAGCAGAAAAACCTTCAAAAAACAGAAAAAGTTGAAAAAGCAAAAGAGAAGGGCAGAAAGGCAGAATGGGGCAGAAAAATGGCATAAAACGGCACAAAATGCACAAATTGTAAAAGGCAGAACTATTGGTTTAAAGTAGCAGAAGCAGAATAAGCAGAAGGGGTGTAAAAGTGCAGAAAAAGTTTAAAAAGCAAAAGGAAAATGGGAAAGGCAGAATGGGGCAGAATGGCATAATATGGCAGGTGGCACAATAGAATTGAATAGAGGGAACATGGCCAGAAATTGCACAAATCACAAAAATGCTGGTTGTACCAAAAAAAATTATAAAAAGTATAATGATAGACCATAAAGGCCAAAAGTCCCATTAGAAATGAATTGGGCAGAAAAATGGCATAAAACGGCACAAAATGCAAAAACTGTAAAAGGCAGAATTATTGGTTAAAAGTAGCACAAGCAAAATGACCAAAAAGGGCAGAATTTGCAAAAGGAAAGGCAGAAATTATGATTTTGCAAAAGTCCCATTAAAAATGAATGGGGCAGAAAAGTGGCATTAAATGGCACAAAATGCAAAAACTGTAAAAGGCAGAATTAGAAGGCAGAAGCAGAATAAGCATAAAAACCTTAAAAAAGCAGAAAAAGTTTAAAAAGCAAAAGGGAAGGGCAGAAGGGCAGAAAGGCATAATGGGGCAGAATGGCATAATATGGCAGGTGGCACAATAGAATTGAATAGAGGGAACATGGCCTGAAACTGCACAAATCACTAAAATGCTGGTTGTACCAAAAAATGTATAAAAAGTACAAGGATAGACAATAAATGGCAAAGGTCCCTTTAGAAATGAATGGGGCAGAAAATGGCATAAAATAGCACGAACCACAAACAATTTAAATGGCTGAACTGCTGCTTAAATGAAGCATAATGAATGGCAGAATAAGCACAATGAGCATAAAGGGCATAAGTGGCAGAAAAATTTGCAAAAAACATGAATTTGTACAAGCCCCATTATAAGTCAATGGGAAAAATATGGCATAAAATGGCATTTTGCACAAAAACCATAAGTAGCAGAACTGCCAAAAGTAATAGCAGAATTCTCCCAATGACCATAAACGTTATATGTGAAAATGGCAAAAATTGGTAAAACTGTTGAAGAGTTGAAACGCGCCGAAAAACGGGAAAAATCCTGAATAATAATAATAAAGAACTTGCAAAACAATTAGTGTTTGCGTAATGCTACGCAAACACTCAATAATAAAGAACTTCCATAACAATTAGTGTTTGCGTAATGCTACGCAAACACTCAATAATAATAACTAGAAATTGCAATGGCAGAAGCCATTGCGAGTGTTTGCGTAAGCTGAAAAATTGATGGCATAAAATGGCATAAATTGCAAAATCGTTAAAAAGCAGAATTATTTAGCAGAAGCAGAAAGAGCAGAATGACCAGAAGTTGCAGAAGGAAAGGCAGAAATAATGAATTTGCATAAGGAAAAGCAGAAAATTTGAATTTGCAGAAAGATGGCATAAAATGGCACAATTTGCAAAAACTGTAAAAGGCAGAATTAGAAGGCAGAAGCAGAATAAGCAGAAAAAGCTTAAAAAAGCAGAAAAAGTTGAAAAAGCAAAAGGGAAGGGCAGAAAGGCAGAATGGGGCAGAATGGCATAATATGACAGGTGGCACAATAGAATTGAATAAAGGGAACATGGCCTGAAATTGCACAAATCACTAAAATGCTGGTTGTACCAAAAACTTATAAAAGGTATAGGATAGACATAAAATGCAAAATTCCCATTAGAATGAATGGAGCAGAAAAGTGGCATAAAATGCACAAAATGCAAAAACTGTAAAAGGGCAGCATTAGAAGGACAGCAAGCAGAATAAAGCAGAAAAGCCCTTTTCTTTAAAAAGCAGAAAAAGTTTAAAAAGCAAAAGAGAAGGGCAGAGGCAAAAGGCATAATGGGGAGAAATGCATAATATGGCAGGGCACAATAGAATTGAATAGAGAGGAAACATGGCAGAAATATCACAATCACAAAAAATGCTGGTTGTACCAAAAAAAATTATTATAAAAAGTATATGATTGCAAAAGTCCCATTAAAATGAATGGGGCAGAAAAGTGCATTAAATGGCACAAAATGCAAAAACTGTAACAGGCAGAATTAGAAGGCAGAAGCAGAATAAGCAGAAAAAGCTTAAAAAAGAAGAAAAAGTTTAAAAAGCAAAAGGGAAAGGGCAGAAAGGCAGAAAGGCATAATGGGGCAGAATGGCATAATATGGCAGGTGGCTCAATAGAATTGAATAGAGGGAACATGGCCTGAAACTGCACAAATCACTAAAATGCTAGTTGTACCAAAAAATTTATTAAAAGTTTAAGGATAGACAATAAATGGCAAAAGTCCCATTAGAAATGAATGGGGCAGAAAAATGGCATAAAATAGCGCAAACCACAAACACTTTAAATGGCTGAACTGCTGCTTAAACGAAGCAGAACCATTGGCAGAATGAAGCACAATGAGCGTAAAGGGCATAAGTGGCAGAAAAATGTGCAAAAAACATGAATTTGTACAAGCCCCATTATAAGTCAATGGGAAAAATATGGCATAAAATGGCATTTTGCACAAAAACCATAAGTGGCAGAACTGCCAAAAGTAATAGCATAATTCTCCCAATGACCACAAACATTATATGTAAAAATGGCAAAAATTGGTTAAACTGCTGAAGGCGTGAAACGAACCGAAAAACGGGAAAAAATCCTAATAATAATAATAATAATAATAAAGAACTTCCATAACAATTAGTGTTTGCGTAATGCTACGCAAACACTCAACTAGAAATTGCAATGGCAGAAGCCATTGCGAGTGTTTGCGTAAGCTAAAAAATTTATGGCATAAAATAGCATAAATTGCAAAATTGTTAAAAAGCAGAATTATTTAGCAGAAGCAGAAAGAGCATAATGACCAAAAACGGCAGAATTTGCAGAAGGAAAGGCAGAAATAATGAATTTGCATAAGGAAAAGCAGAAAATTTGAATTTGCAGAAAGATGGCATAAAATGGCACAATTTGCAAAATCGTTCAAAAGCAGAATTATTTAGCAGAAGCAGAAAGAGCAGAATGACCAAAAATGGCAGAATTTGCAGAAAGAAAGGCAGAAATAATGAATTTGCATAAGGAAAAGCAGAAAATTTGAATTTGCAGAAAAGTGGCATAAAATGGCACAAAATGCAAAAACTGTAAAAGGCAGAAGCAGAATAAGCAGAAAAACCTTCAAAAAACAGAAAAAGTTGAAAAAGCAAAAGAGAAGGGCAGAAAGGCAGAATGGGGCAGAAAAATGGCATAAAACGGCACAAAATGCACAAATTGTAAAAGGCAGAACTATTGGTTTAAAGTAGCAGAAGCAGAATAAGCAGAAGGGGTGTAAAAGTGCAGAAAAAGTTGAAAAAGCAAAAGGAAAATGGGAAAGGCAGAATGGGGCAGAATGGCATAATATGGCAGGTGGCACAATAGAATTGAATAGAGGGAACATGGCCAGAAATGGCACAAATCACAAAAATGCTGGTTGTACCAAAAAAAATTATAAAAAGTATAATGATAGACCATAAAGGCCAAAATTCCCATTAGAAATGAATTGGGCAGAAAAATGGCATAAAATGGCACAAAATGCAAAAACTGTAAAAGGCAGAATTATTGGTTAAAAGTAGCACAAGCAAAATGACCAAAAAGGGCAGAATTTGCAAAAGGAAAGGCAGAAATTATGATTTTGCAGAAAGATGGCATAAAATGGCACAATTTGCAAAAACTGTAAACGGCAGAATTATTGGTTAAAAGTAGCAGAAGCAGAATAAGAACAGGCAGAATGACCAAAAAGGGCAGAATTTGCAAAAGAAAAGGCAGAAAATATGATTTTGCAAAAGTCCCATTAAAAATGAATGGGGCAGAAAAGTGGCATTAAATGGCACAAAATGCAAAAACTGTAACAGGCAGAATTAGAAGGCAGAAGCAGAATAAGCAGAAAAAGCTTAAAAAAGAAGAAAAAGTTTAAAAAGCAAAAGGAAAGGGCAGAAAGGCAGAAAGGCATAATGGGGAAGAATGGCATAATTTGGCAGGTGGCACAATAGAATTCAATAGAGGGAACATGGCCTGAAATTGCACAAATCACTAAAATGCTAGTTGTACCAAAAAATGTATTAAAAGTTTAAGGATAGACAATAAATGGCAAAAGTCCCATTAGAAATGAATGGGGCAGAAAATGGCATAAAATAGCACGAACCACAAACAATTTAAATGGCTGAACTGCTGCTTAAACGAAGCATAATGAATGGCAGAATAAGCACAATGAGCATAAAGGCCATAAGTGGCAGAAAAATGTGCAAAAAACATGAATTTGTACAAGCCCCATTATAAGTCAATGGGAAAAATATGGCATAAAATGGCATTTTGCACAAAAACCATAAGTGGCAGAACTGCCAAAAGTAGTAGCATAATTCTCCCAATGACCACAAACATTATATGTAAAAATGGCAAAAATTGGTTAAACTGCTGAAGGCGTGAAACGAACCGAAAAACGGGAAAAAAATATAATAATAATAATAATAATAAAGAACTTCCATAACAATTAGTGTTTGCGTAATGCTACGCAAACACTCAATAAAGAACTTCCATAACAATTAGTGTTTGCGTAATGCTACGCAAACACTCAATAATAACTAGAAATTGCAATGGCAGAAGCCATTGCGAGTGTTTGCGTAAGCTAAAAAATTTATGGCATAAAATAGCATAAATTGCAAAATCGTTAAAAAGCAGAATTATTTAGCAGAAGCAGAAAGAGCATAATGACCAAAAACAGCTGAATTTGCAGAAGGAAAGGCAGAAATAATGAATTTGCATAAGAAAAAGCAGAAAATTTGAATTTGCAGAAAGATGGCATAAAATGGCACAAATTGCACAATCGTTAAAAAGCAGAATAATTTAGCAGAAGCAGAAAGAGCAGAATGACCAGAAGTTGTAGAAGGAAAGGCAGAAATAATGAATTTGCATAAGGAAAAGCAGAAAATTTGAATTTGCAGAAAGATGGCATAAAATGGCACAATTTGCAAAAACTGTAAAAGGCAGAATTAGAAGGCAGAAGCAGAATAAGCAGAAAAAGCTTAAAAAAGCAGAAAAAGTTTAAAAAGCAAAAGGGAAGGGCAGAAAGGCAGAATGGGGCAGAATGGCATAATATGACAGGTGGCACAATAGAATTGAATAGAGAGAACATGGCCTGAAATTGCTTAAATCACTATAATGCTGGTTGTACCAAAAAAATTATAAAAAGTATAAGGATATACAATATATTGCAAAAGTCCCATTAGAAATGTAATGGGGCAGAAAAGTGGCATAAAATGGCACAAAATGCAAAAACTGTAAAAGGCAGAAGCAGAATAAGCAGAAAAACCTTCAAAAAACAGAAAAAGTTGAAAAAGCAAAAGGGAAGGGCAGAAAGGCAGAATGGGGCAGAAAAATGGCATAAAACGGCACAAAATGCACAAATTGTAAAAGGCAGAACTATTGGTTTAAAGTAGCAGAAGCAGAATAAGCAGAAGGGGTGTAAAAGTGCAGAAAAAGTTGAAAAAGCAAAAGGAAAATGGGAAAGGCAGAATGGGGCAGAATGGCATAATATGGCAGGTGGCACAATAGAATTGAATAGAGGGAACATGGCCAGAAATTGCACAAATCACAAAAATGCTGGTTGTACCAAAAAAAAATTATAAAAAGTATAATGATAGACCATAAAGGCCAAAAGTCCCATTAGAAATGAATGGGGCAGAAAAATGGCAAAAAACGGCACAAAATGCAAAAAACTGTAAAAGACAGAATTATTGGTTAAAAGTAGCACAAGCAAAATGACCTAAAAGGGCAGAATTTGCAAAATGAAAGGCAGAAATTATGATTTTGCAGAAAGATGGCATAAAATGGCACAATTTGCAAAAACTGTAAACGACAGAATTATTGGTTAAAAGTAGCAGAAGCAGAATAAGAACAGGCAGAATGACCAAAAAGGGCAGAATTTGCAAAAGAAAAGGCAGAAAATGTGAATTTGCAAAAGTCCCATTAAAAATGAATGGGGCAGAAAAGTGGCATTAAATGGCACAAAATGCAAAAACTGTAAAAGGCATAATTAGAAGGCAGAAGCAGAATAAGCAGAAAAACCTTAAAAAAGCAGAAAAAGTTTAAAAAGCAAAAGGGAAGGGCAGAAGGGCAGAAAGGCATAATGGGGCAGAATGGCATAATATGGCAGGTGGCACAATAGAATTGAATAGAGGGAACATGGCCTGAAACTGCACAAATCACTAAAATGCTGGTTGTACCAAAAAATGTATAAAAAGTACAAGGATAGACAATAAATGGCAAAGGTCCCTTTAGAAATGAATGGGGCAGAAAATGGCATAAAATAGCACGAACCACAAACAATTTAAATGGCTGAACTGCTGCTTAAATGAAGCATAATGAATGGCAGAATAAGCACAATGAGCATAAAGGGCATAAGTGGCAGAAAAATGTGCAAAAAACATGAATTTGTACAAGCCCCATTATAAGTCAATGGGAAAAATATGGCATAAAATGGCATTTTGCACAAAAACCATAAGTGGCAGAACTGCCAAAAGTAATAGCAGAATTCTCCCAATGACCATAAACGTTATATGTGAAAATGGCAAAAATTGGTAAAACTGTTGAAGAGTTGAAACGCGCCGAAAAACGGGAAAAATCCTGAATAATAATAACTAGAAATTGCAATGGCAGAAGCCATTGCGAGTGTTTGCGTAAGCTGAAAAATTGATGGTATAAAATGGCATAAATTGCAAAATCGTTAAAAAGCAGAATTATTTAGCAGAAGCAGAAAGAGCAGAATGACCAGAAGTTGCAGAAGGAAAGGCAGAAATAATGAATTTGCATAAGGAAAAGCAGAAAATTTGAATTTGCAGAAAGATGGCATAAAATGGCACAATTTGCAAAAACTGTAAAAGGCAGAATTAGAAGGCAGAAGCAGAATAAGCAGAAAAAGCTTAAAAAAGCAGAAAAAGTTGAAAAAGCAAAAGGGAAGGGCAGAAAGGCAGAATGGGGCAGAATGGCATAATATGACAGGTGGCACAATAGGAATTGAATAAAGGGAACATGGCCTGAAATTGCACAAATCACTAAAATGCTGGTTGTACCAAAAAATGTATAAAATGTAAAATGATAGACAATAAATTGCAAAAGTCCCATTAGAAATGAATGGGGCAGAAAAGTGGCATAAAATGGCACAAAATGCAAAAACTGTATAAGGCAGAATTAGAAGGCAGAAGCAGAATAAGCAGAAAAAGCTTAAAAAAGCAGAAAAAGTTTAAAAAGCAAAAGGGAAGGGCAGAAAGGCATAATGGGGCAGAATGGCATAATATGGCAGGTGGCACAATAGAATTGAAAAGAGGGAACATGGCCTGAAATTGCACAAATCACTAAAATGCTGGTTTTACCAAAAAATGTATAAAAAGTATAAGAATAAACAATAAATTGCAAAAGTCCCATTGGAAATGAATGGGACAGAAAAGTGGCATAAAATGGCACAAAATGCAAAAACTGTAAAAGGCAGAATTAGAAGGCAGAAGCAGAATAAGCAGAAAAAGCTTTAAAAAGCAGAAAAAGTTTAAAAAGCAAAAGGGAAGGGCAGAAGAGCAGAAAGGCATAATGGGCAGAATGGCATAACATGGCAGGTGGCACAATAGAATTGAATAGAGGGAACATGGCCTGAAACTGCACAAATCACTAAAATGCTAGTTGTACCAAAAAATTTATTAAAAGTTTAAGGATAGACAATAAATGGCAAAAGTCCCATTAGAAATGAATGGGGCAGAAAAATGGCATAAAATAGCGCAAACCACAAACACTTTAAATGGCTGAACTGCTGCTTAAACGAAGCAGAACCATTGGCAGAATGAGCACAATGAGCGTAAAGGGCATAAGTGGCAGAAAAATGTGCAAAAAACATGAATTTGTACAAGCCCCATTATAAGTCAATGGGAAAAATATGGCATAAAATGGCATTTTGCACAAAAACCATAAGTGGCAGAACTGCCAAAAGTAATAGCATAATTCTCCCAATGACCACAAACATTATATGTAAAAATGGCAAAAATTGGTTAAACTGCTGAAGGCGTGAAACGAACCGAAAAACGGGAAAAATCCTGAATAATAATAACTAGAAATTGCAATGGCAGAAGCCATTGCGAGTGTTTGCGTAAGCTAAAAAATTTATGGCATAAAATAGCATAAATTGCAAAATCGTTAAAAAGCAGAATAAGTTAGCAGAAACAGAAAGAGCAGAATGACCAAAAACTGCAGAATTTGCAGAAGGAAAGGCAGAAATAATGAATTTGCATAAGGAAAAGCAGAAAATTTGAATTTGCAGAAAAGTGGCATAAAATGGCACAAAATGCAAAAACTGTAAAAGGCAGAAGCAGAATAAGCAGAAAAACCTTCAAAAAACAGAAAAAGTTGAAAAAGCAAAAGAGAAGGGCAGAAAGGCAGAATGGGGCAGAAAAATGGCATAAAACGGCACAAAATGCACAAATTGTAAAAGGCAGAACTATTGGTTTAAAGTAGCAGAAGCAGAATAAGCAGAAGGGGTGTAAAAGTGCAGAAAAAGTTGAAAAAGCAAAAGGAAAATGGGAAAGGCAGAATGGGGCAGAATGGCATAATATGGCAGGTGGCACAATAGAATTGAATAGAGGGAACATGGCCAGAAATGGCACAAATCACAAAAATGCTGGTTGTACCAAAAAAAATTATAAAAAGTATAATGATAGACCATAAAGGCCAAAATTCCCATTAGAAATGAATTGGGCAGAAAAATGGCATAAAATGGCACAAAATGCAAAAACTGTAAAAGGCAGAATTATTGGTTAAAAGTAGCACAAGCAAAATGACCAAAAAGGGCAGAATTTGCAAAAGGAAAGGCAGAAATTATGATTTTGCAGAAAGATGGCATAAAATGGCACAATTTGCAAAAACTGTAAACGGCAGAATTATTGGTTAAAAGTAGCAGAAGCAGAATAAGAACAGGCAGAATGACCAAAAAGGGCAGAATTTGCAAAAGAAAAGGCAGAAAATATGATTTTGCAAAAGTCCCATTAAAAATGAATGGGGCAGAAAAGTGGCATTAAATGGCACAAAATGCAAAAACTGTAACAGGCAGAATTAGAAGGCAGAAGCAGAATAAGCAGAAAAAGCTTAAAAAAGAAGAAAAAGTTTAAAAAGCAAAAGGAAAGGGCAGAAAGGGCAGAAAGGCATAATGGGGAAGAATGGCATAATATTGGCAGGTGGCACAATAGAATTCAATAGAGGGAACATGGCCTGAAATTGCACAAATCACTAAAATGCTAGTTGTACCAAAAAATGTATTAAAAGTTAAGGATAGACAATAAATGGCAAAAGTCCCATTAGAAATGAATGGGGCAGAAAATGGCATAAAATAGCACGAACCACAAACAATTTAAATGGCTGAACTGCTGCTTAAACGAAGCATAATGAATGGCAGAATAAGCACAATGAGCATAAAGGCCATAAGTGGCAGAAAAATGTGCAAAAAACATGAATTTGTACAAGCCCCATTATAAGTCAATGGGAAAAATATGGCATAAAATGGCATTTTGCACAAAAACCATAAGTGGCAGAACTGCCAAAAGTAGTAGCATAATTCTCCCAATGACCACAAACATTATATGTAAAAATGGCAAAAATTGGTTAAACTGCTGAAGGCGTGAAACGAACCGAAAAACGGGAAAAAAATATAATAATAATAATAATAATAATAATAAAGAACTTCCATAACAATTAGTGTTTGCGTAATGCTACGCAAACACTCAATAAAGAACTTCCATAACAATTAGTGTTTGCGTAATGCTACGCAAACACTCAATAAAGAACTTCCATAACAATTAGTGTTTGCGTAATGCTACGCAAACACTCAACTAGAAATTGCAATGGCAGAAGCCATTGCGAGTGTTTGCGTAAGCTGAAAAATGTATGGCATAAAATAGCATAAATTGCAAAATCGTTAAAAAGCAGAATTATTTAGCAGAACCAGAAAGAGCATAATGACCAAAAACGCCAGAACTTGCAGAAGGAAAGGCAGAAAATTTGAATTTGCAGAAAGATGGCATAAAATGGCACAAAATGAAAAAAATGTAAAAGGCAGAATTAGAAGGCAGAAGCAGAATAAGCAGAAAAAGCTTAAAAAAGCAGAAAAAGTTTAAAAAGCAAAAGGGAAGGGCAGAAAGGCAGAATGGGGCAGAATGGCATAATATGACAGGTGGCACAATAGAATTGAATAGAGGGAACATTGGCAGAAATTGCACAAATCACAAAAATGCTGGTTGTACCAAAAAATATATAAAAAGTATAATGATAGACAATAATAGTCAAAAGTCCCATTAGAAATGAATAGGGCAGAAAAATGGCATAAAACGGCACAAAATGCACACATTGTAAAAGGCAGCTATTGGTTTAAAGTAGCACAAGCAAAATGAACAAAAAGGGCAGAATTTGCAGAAGGAAAGGCAGAAATTATGATTTTGCAGAACGATGGCATAAAATGGCACAATTTGCAAAAACTGTAAAAGGCAAAATTATCAGTTAAAAGTAGCAGAAGCAGAATAAGCAAAAGCTTAAAAAAGCTGAAAAAGTTGAAAAAGGAAAAGGGAAGGGCAGAATGGGGCAGAATGGCATAATATGGCAGGTGGCACAATAGAATTGAATAGAGGGAACATGGCCAGAAATTGCACAAATCACTAAAATGCTGGTTGTACCAA
Organism: Bostrychus sinensis; assembly: GCA_020698575.1. Taxonomy (NCBI): domain Eukaryota; kingdom Metazoa; phylum Chordata; class Actinopteri; order Gobiiformes; family Eleotridae; genus Bostrychus; species Bostrychus sinensis. The sequence goes on from CM036241.1 coordinate 39,539,302, forward strand.
AAAATGTATAAAAAGTAAAATGATAGACAATAAATGGCAAAAGTCCCATTAGAAATGAATGGGGCAGAAAAGTGGCATAAAATGGCACAAAATGCAAAAACTGTAAAAGGCAGAATTAGAAGGCAGAAGCAGAATAAGCAGAAAAAGCTTACAAAAGCAGAAAAAGTTTAAAAAGCAAAAGGGAAGGGCAGAAAGGCAGAATGGGGCAGAATGGCATAATATGACAGGTGGCACAATAGAATTGAATAGAGGGAACATGGCCTGAAATTGCACAAATCACTAAAATGCTGGTTGTGGCAAAAAATTTATAAAAAAGTATAAGGATAGACAATAAATTGCAAAAGGCCCATTAAAAATGAATGGGGCAGGAAAGTGGCATAAAACGGCACAAAATGCACAAATTGTAAAAGGCAGAACTATTGGTTTAAAGTAGCAGAAGCAGAAGGGGTGTAAAAGTGAAGAAAAAATTGAAAAAGCAAAAGGAAAAAGATAAAAGGCAGAATGGCATAATATGGCAGGTGGCACAATAGAATTGAATAGAGGCAACATGGCCAGAAATTGCACAAATCACAAAAATGCTGGTTGTACCAAAAAATGTATAAAAAGTATAGGGATAGACAATAAAGGCCAAAAGTCCCATTAGAAATGAATGGGGCAGAAAAATGGTATAAAACAGCACAAAATGCAAAAACTGTAAAAGGCAGAATTACTGGTAAGCAAAATGAACAAAAAGGGCAGAATTTGGCCGCCTGTTGGCTCAGTTCATCTCAAACAAGCCCACGTTTCTGATCAAAACACAACTCATCAGCTCTGAGTGCGTGTGTGGACAGGACACCATTTCCCATCATGCATTAAGTGTTTGTAGTCCACACAGGCAGCCGCAGGCGGCGGAGAGCAACTACGCTCCTTGCTCTCTTACGAGATTTCCGTTACTGGCGCAACAAACAGGTTGCGTCATATATATATTTTATTAAATTTAGCCCAACAAACTTTAAAAACTTAAGTGAGGAAGGTCTCTCATAATGGTGGTTGTGTTTGTGAAAGCAGATATGTAAATGTATGGTAAGGTACTTTTCTGTAGCCTGAATAGTGTCTGATGGGCGAAGCCAGGAAGTGTTTAGAGGGGTCAGAGGGGTGTATGAAGTGGATTGCTGATACCTGCAGGAACCATGTATAAAGTAATAGAGTAATGTAGTTATTTTATTTTGTTTTGGTTTGTGTGTTTGTTGTTCTGTGTATGTTGCTGTTTTGTTTGTTGTACAAGTACATTATACTTTAGGTGTTGAAAGGTATCTAAATATATGTGAAGTTATGTACTTGTAAATCGATGTCCTTTTAATAATAAAAAAAAAAAAACAACAACACAACGTCCAGGTCATGTGGAGTCCACAGCCAATGGGATTAGTGCTTCGGTCTTCCAGGAAGTACAGGGGCGTAGACCACGGACGGTACGGACGTGGAGATGAGAGCTAAACAGCTAACAGCTAATCATAGCCACGCTGACCGTGCATGGAAAACACAAAGGAATACACAACAGGTCACCGCTGCAAGAGCTGCAGTCTGTGGCTGCCTCACGTTCCCGGCAGAAGACCGCTGGACCACGCGGAGCTCCCAGCCCTTGTTCACCTGCACAGGTAGGTTACGTTTTAAGTTTGGTGTAGAAAATGTTGGCGTAGTGGGGCCGTGTTTGTCTCTTTCGGGACCGTCCGTGCCAGGTTTATTATCATGGATATAAACTAAGATCTAATCATTTTATTATACATATGTTTTGATTCATCGCAGTGGCCGTTCTGTAGTTGTTGACGTGAGCTTGCGTGCGTGCGTCTCACGTAGGTACGTGACGTAGGTACGTTACGTGAGCGCGAGCTTAGTTCCGCTCATTTGCTCTTCGTCGTCCGTACGATACGGTAAGACAACCCACTCTTACACAACGATAAATTTAGAAACGTTAGCTAAGTTTTAAAGTGGTGGTTACGTTTTTTGGCCGAGTGGTACTGTTGTTACAAATGTGTGGTGAGATAAAAATCGTGTAGTAACTCAAAGAAGACGGTTTGTGTTTGAGAAAATAAAAAACGTTATCGCTGTTAGCAACATGGCGGCCGTGTACAGACCCGTTCACGGTTCAGATTTAGAAGGAGTTTAAATTTGTTCCTTCCATCAAACTAATAACAGCTTTAACATATTATTAATATCTGAGTTTATCTGTGGAGATTTAGTTTTTAACGTGGGCTAAAATATGTGTATTATTGATATTGTATTAATCGCCGTTTGCAGGTATTGAATAGTGTAGGGATCCGTATCCATAGCAACGGGCAGCACCGCGAAAGCAGCAGCGCGCGACTCACGGGCCGTGGGTCAAGGCTTACCATAGCTGATATGCCATTCTGTGCCACAGATTGATGTGATCTGATATGAACTTTGAACATTGTGTATCAATTTTGTTCTTAAATATGATTAGTGGATATGTGCCGTGGGCCACACCTTTCCATAACCTGTCTGCCAGTTTGTGAGGTTCTATGATCTCTGTATGCCACAGATTTAGTTTTATGAGCTATTTGACCTTGTGTATCAGTTATTTACCACAATATTATTCAGTATCAGCTGTGTGGCTGTGTGACCTGGATCAGACCTGGTTTAGACTTGGTTCACTCCTGGTTCAGACTTGGTTTAGACTTGGTTCAGTCCTGGGTTCAGTCCTGGGTTCAGTCCTGGGTTCAGACCTGGTTTAGACCTGGTTCAGACCTGGTTTAGACCTGGATCAGACCTGGTTTAGACTTGGTTCATTCCTGGGTTTAGACCTGGTTCAGACCTGGTTTAGACCTGGATCAGACCTGGTTTAGACCTGGTTCAGTCCTGGTTCAGACCTGGGTTCAGTCCTGGGTTCAGTCCTGGGTTTAGACCTGGTTCAGACCTGGTTTAGACTTGGTTCAGTCCTGGTTCAGTCCTGGTTCAGTCCTGGTTCAGACCTGGGTTCAGTCCTGGGTTCAGTCCTGGGTTCAGTCCTGGGTTTAGACCTGGTTTAGACCTGGTTCAGACCTGGTTCAGACCTGGTTTAGACCTGGATCAGACCTGGTTTAGACCTGGTTTAGACTTGGTTCAGTCCTGGGTTTAGACCTGGATCAGACCTGGGTTAGACCTGGGTTAGACCTGGGTTCAGTCCTGGGTTTAGACCTGGGTTCAGTCCTGGGTTTAGACCTGGGTTCAGTCCTGAGTTTAGTCCTGGTTTAGACCTGGATCAGACCTGGTTTAGACCTGGATCAGTCCTGATTTAGACCTGGATCAGTTTTGGTTTAGACCTGGATCAGACCTGGTTTAGACCTGGATCAGACCTGGTTTAGACCTGGATCAGACCTGGTTTAGACCTGGATCAGACCTGGTTTAGACCTGGATCAGACCTGGGTTCAGACCTGGGTTCAGACCTGGGTTCAGACCTGGGTTCAGTCCTGGGTTTAGACCTGGATCAGACCTGGTTTAGACCTTGATCAGACCTGGTTTAGACTTGGTTCAGTCCTGATTTAGACCTGGATCAGTTTTGGTTTAGACCTGGTTTAGACTTGGTTTAGTCCTGGTTCAGCCCTGGTTCAACAAACCAACTAATTTTATCATTAAAACACGCACACAGCTGATAATGAATAATTTTGTGGTACATAATTGATACACAATGTCAAATAGCTCATATAAACCCAATCTGTGGCATATAGAGATCATATAAACTCAAATATAGGCTATGGAAAGGTGTTGCTCATGGCCCGTGAGTGGCATGAGTTTGCAGCGCTTGCTGTCTCTCTGTGACCATCTCCATTTCATTTTATATCACTAATGACTCTGTTTCTCCTGTCTTACATGTCTCTGCTGTCTCTGCTGTCTCTGCTGTCTCTGCTGGCCTGTGTGTGCTGCTCTCATTCGCTGCTATGGTAAGTCATTTTTATTATTGAAACTATTAATGCTCAGGTGGAAGCTGGGGTTTGTTAGTTCTAAAAATCTCTTAACAATCTGAATTTATTATGGAGCAATGTCAAAGGAAAGAATAAACCCAGTAATTTCCTGTGCTATGTTTTCAGCGCTGGTTCTGGGGGGGGGGGGCTAATGAATATAGAGCAAACATGTTTAGTTTTTTATATTTTCTGCAGAAGAGCAACAAACATGAACATGTGAACAACAAAGTCACTGTCATATTTGTTTAGCTTTTTGTTTTTCATAATGTACAGATGACTTTTATTGTTTGTCTTTGTAGTTGTTGTCCTCTAACTGCATGACATGATTAGTCAATATCAAATCCATATCTGATCCAGAATTGTTCCCAGTATGAATATACTGTTGTTGTTGATTAAAAACAAACTTTAGCCACACAGAGTAGATGAATGCATTGATAATTTGTGGTGGTTGTAGCCACGGAATATCTTTTTTTTTCTCTGACACTATGATTTTCACACATCACTGATTCATCATCATTTATCATACTAGACAATTTTGACAAAATATTTTGGTTGTTCTACTTTTCATATCTCTTATTGAATGTTTGTTTCTCCCTCTATGTGTTTTCCTCTGGGATTGACATGCCGACCATATCTGCTGATTTTATGTAAGTATTTAGTCTCTTTCTAACCAACCGCCTCTCCTATTAAAATATTTTTTAAGTAATTCCTTTTTCTTTTGTCTAGGCCTGTGCTTCTTGCTGTGTAGTGATGGTGTGACCCTGCCTCCCACTGCGGTGCTCTGTAAGTCAATATAAAATGTTTTTTGGGCCTAAAATTACTTGTAAGTTGCAACATAAGGCCAGTAGAAGAGGCATCAAATGTAATAACCATTTGAAATTCACTCACATAAGGGGTGTTTGAAATCAAATCAGTGATAATAAACAACCATTTTAATTTAGAATTGCCAACAAATTTCCATCTAAGTAAGTTCACCAGAAGTTGGTAGATGCCAGCCAGGTTAGGCTCAGATAAAGGACTGGGTAACGATAACTGGCTTGACATGTCACTGGTCAACAAATGGCTATACTAAAGATCAAAACACCCAATAGTTTTGAGAAAATCGCCTGCAGGTCCACAAAACTCAAATCACACTCTGAGTACAACACAGTGAGCGTAATAATACCTCTACCTTTTAAATGTTGTACATTATTACTATTTTATGATGAGTTGTGAATATAATTGTGTAGTCCCTTTGACATTATGGGCTGTAATAGGACTAAACTCAATCAACACTTCATTTTCAATCAGTTATGTCATGGTGAACATAGCCTACTACAAACTTTACTTTTTCCATTTTGTCCTTTGTTACTATTTTTATGATGAGTTTTGAATATTAATATTCTTTGATCTTCATGGCTGTTTTTGTAGGTCTAACCCCATTACAAAATGGCAAGGGTAAAGTTTGTATGTCATAATTCACAAGTTATTTTAGTCCCTCTAAAGCTCATAATGCCAATGGTATTAAGAATTATCATTCATAACTTTAAATACAGTAATAATGTACAAAATGGGAAAAGTACAGGATGAAATATGATTACTATGTCATAATGGATATGTCACATTTATACAGTGCACCGCAATGAGCACGCAAAGGGCTTTACATGAAGGAATCATTCACCCATACAAGCACACATTCAGGCACAGAGGGTTAAGAGTCTTGCTCAAGGACACAACAGCTGTACACAACTGTGGGAGCGGGGTTTGAACTGCAAACGTTAATGGCCAAACAGCTCTACCATCGGAGCTACTGCTGTCCTAGAGTGTAATGTCACTTATGTGATGTGAGTTTGGGGGCGTTTCGACTACAGCCCATAATGTCACAGGTATTAAAAATCAATAGAAAAAAAATCTAAATCTTAAATCATAAAATAATAATAATGTATAACTTTTAAAGGTTGTACTCAGTCTGCTCATTTGAGGTTTGTGTGCACAAAAATAATGCACCACCACTCACACATTCATAGAGGCAAGGTGGTTAAAGTGATAATTTAATAGGCTATACTCAGTTAACTTGGTAATTAGTGTGTGTAATCTGTGACTAGACACAAAACAACTCTGAGATATTAAGCAGGGTTTCCAAAGTCGTACATTCATGTCCACACACTAAAGTATTAAACCCCTTTATCTTTCTGTCAGAGTTGAATTAAGCCCACAGCTGTTTATTTTGGCCACCAGTTGTCAGCATAGGTCATCAAGGCTATAGTCTATCATTATTGTAATCTAAGGAGATTCAAGTTGGCACAGACAGATGAATTATTCTAACTGTTCCATTTTTTTGTCCAGATGCAGCAATATTTGGTGTCTTTGGCTTGGCATTGGTGAGTATCCTGTAGACAAGTCAGGAAAACTGATTTCACAAGTTTGTCCTGTTAATAACTAATGTTGACAGAAATTACAATTGCAGCTAAAAACATATTTAATAATAGTCAAAGTAAATACGGTTGTAACTGTAACAAGGAAAATGCCACTACTATGTTTTAACTGTCTTCCAGTTATTACGTGTGCATATTAAAAATACAATAATAATAATAATACTGCATAATAATGTTTCTTTAAGTAACATTTTGTTGAACTGAAGTAGAAATCTACATTAACAACTGAGGAAAGGGAATAGTCTACATTTGATATATTTACCTAAAGATTTGTGGCTTTTATTTGTAAATAATAATTATTATCATCCTCAGAAAACTGCAAAAACTGGTAAGGTTTAATAGCAATGCACCTGGTATAAAAACAAAGTGAACAGACCCACAGTGAGCAGTACATGACCTACGATTCTTAAATACTTTTGTCATTCTTTTTGAATAACATTTTGTCACTGACTGTAAATTTATGCCATACATGCTTAAACTTTTTTCTTAAAAAATAAAAGCGCTGCCATGAAGCCTGTATCTATCTGTGATTGTGATCACAGAAACGTTCCACTGGTATAAACACTAACAGTTGTTTCTTCTCCTTCTCCCTCAGGCTCAGCAAAGAACTTTTTCCAGTAAGTATCCTATATACAGGCACTAGCTAATAAATTAGAAATGTAAAAATGCATTTTTCTCTTAGAGGTTCAGTTCAGAAAATCAAACACTTATTTTTATCATTTTAGTACAAACAGAGTGAAACATTTCAAACGTTGTCTTTTTATCATTTTGATAATTATGGCTCAGAGTTTCAGAAAACTCCAAATTCAGTTATTCACAAAATTTACAATATTGTTTTCCAGTCTCCATTGTGAGGATAAACCACTAAAGGTTTTTGATAAAGAAGCTTCTGCTCACAGAATGCTGTCTTAAAGCAGATTACATTATTATTATCATTATCATTATTATTATTATTTGTTTGGGCAAACAAGCGTTAGGGAAGAACCTGCAGAAGCAGCAGGACAGCTGGAGACAAATGCCCAGAAAAACCCAGAGAACTTTGGGGAAGTTCACAGGAAGTGGACTGAGGCTGGAGATAGAGCATCAGGAGCCTCCACACACAGACACTGGACCTCTGAGACAAAAATGCACTTTAACATGATATATTCTAAATTATTAGATAGAATGTGTAGCCATATAATATAAATATAAAATCAAAAATATAATAGTCTGGTTAATTAAAGCAATACAAGCTTCCATGTGTCCTCCCTCTGTTTTCTCTGCAACAAACAACTGCTCTTCTCAGGTGAGTTTACCTGTCCTGTACCTGGGAGTGAGTCAGAATATAAACCCAGTCTTAATCAGGGCTTAACCTCACTAGCCCCCAAAAGGCCAGAGGCCTATTGCTAGAAGCTGGTTTGGTTTTAGTTGGGGTTAAGTTCAGGTTCAGAAAGAGGTTTGATTTAGAGCAGTGTTAATCATCATGTTAACAGACTCCACACAGCTGCCCTGGTCTGGAGCAGGGCAGGCTCTGGGTCAGAGACTGAGAAACCAATCAGCTGTGAGCAAAATGACACATGACCCATCTCCTCAGCTTTTCTTCTGGACCTCACTTTTGTTTACAATAACAGAGTGTGTCAAAGCATATGTCTCAGTATTTAAGTAAATGTATATTATTGACTTTTCTAGGCTAAAAGCTTAAACTCATGAAACAAATGCAGGTTGTTAATTTTTACATTTAAATCAGTTTTATCTTAATTGTGAACCTACTGTCAACTATTTTCTAGGCTTTTTGTGCCCTGCTGTGAGTCCAGCCCCTTTCCTTCCAGACTGAAACCTATAGAACTGTGCCAGTGTCTGCCTGATCAGTGCTGCAGCAGCTGCAATCAGTGCTTCAGGTTTAATTCTGAGTTAACAGAGAAAGTTCAGAACCAACTTAAACAGCACATGAACTCAACATTACTCATTTTGGATTTGTTTAGTTTTATAAACCCAGAAGTTACTCGACAACTGAGTTTGTTCAGCCAGCTTTCAGCAATAGGCAACGACACTACACTGGAACATTTTGTACCAAATAAGCACTGAACTTTGTGTACCTCAAGAGTAAAATTTGGTATTATGCTACTCTTAAAACTGGACTAAAATAAGACTTCATTTGGATCTATGTTTATGACTAAAGCAGGACTGAAGTGGACCATGCCAAAGCTAATCTTTTTTTAATATTCCCTCTCTGTTTTCTGTAGGTGTGTTCTGTGGGTTCAGCTTGCTGATCTCTGCTCGCTCAGGTACAGTATAAAGTCTAAATCTGTTGTTTATATGACCAATCATTTTTACTAAACAAAGAAACTAATTCATGTTTTTTTTTTTTTTCTCCTGTTTTTTGTTCCTTGTTTCCTGTGGTCTTCACAATAACGGCTAAACACTATTTTCAGGTCAGTACCCAGTTTTAGTGTATAAAAATAAATGTCAAAGCAACTTGTATGTTTTAAGTTATATTTCTAAAACATATTTTTTTCTGTCTCGTAGACGCAGAGACCTGGCCGAGTTCTGGTGGACTCTACCCTCTTTTGTTGCTGTCCCTCCTACTGTTAAACCTGAACTGTCTTCCAGACTTTAACAATTAGGTTAACTTCACCACTGTTTTCTGTTCTACAGTTTCCCTAAACACTTTCTAGGATTCAATCTTGCTGTCCCCACTCCCCCCCCCCTCCACTATTATTCTGCCTATTTTCAGAATTTCAGAACTTTCAGAATTTCAGAACTTTTGTGAACTTTTCAGAACTTTCAGAGATTTGATTGAGAGATTTTACAATCATTTGATTCAGTGATTTACAATCATTTGATTCAGTGATTTACAATCATTTGATTCAGTGATTTACAATCTTTTGATTCAGAGATTTACAATCCTTTGAGAGATTTACAATCCTTTGATTGAGAGATTTACAATATTTTGAGTGATTTACAATCCTTTGATTGAGAGATTTACAATCCTTTGAGAGATTTACAATCCTTTGATTGAGAGATTTACAATCCTTTGAGAGATTTACAATCCTTTGAGTGATTTACAATACTTTGAGAGATTTACAATCCTTTGAGAGATTTACAATCTTTTGATTCAGTGATTTACAATCCTTTGAGTGATTTACAATCTTTTGATTCAGTGATTTACAATCTTTTGATTCAGTGATTTACAATTCTTTGAGTGATTTACAATCCTTTGATTGAGAGATTTACAATCTTTTGATTGAGTGATTTACAATCTTTTGATTCAGTGATTTACAATCCTTTGAGTGATTTACAATCTTTTGATTCAGTGATTTACAATCCTTTGAGTGATTTACAATCCTTTGATTGAGAGATTTACAATCTTTTGATTCAGTGATTTACAATCCTTTGAGAGATTTACAATCCTTTGAGTGATTTACAATCTTTTGATTGAGAGATTTACAATCTTTTGATTCAGTGATTTACAATTCCAGAGCCCTAAGACTGTGGGACATCACCAGCTCCACTACAAGAAGTGCACTTCACAAAATAATCTAGAGTGACAAAGCATTTCAAAAAGTATTTACCTAATATAGCATTACATATATATAACCAGTTTAGAGTTGATCTTTGGTGCTAAAAAGTATACTACAACCCCCCTTCCTAAATTGTTTTGTTTAAATTCTAAATATATTTAAGGTAACTAAAGGTAAATTTATTGTATACTAAACTCCAGCTTATAAGTTAAGCACATAAAATAAGCACTCCTACATTGTTTGCATTTGAAGCTATAATTTCTGGCCCATTCTAAAGTGTCATAGTTTCCTCGTTAATATTGAATTGTCATTAATACAATACCTTTGTGTATATACAAGGTTTATAGATTGTTCAGTTGATAAATTATACTGTTGACTTGTTAAGGTTTGATATTTTATTACATTCATTTAAAAAAAACAAACAGTTGGGCTTGCTGTGTGTATTTTTGTGTCTGGTGTCAATATATTTTACAGAATTTGGTAACTAAACCTTTTCAGAGAGAGAGAGAGAGAAAGCACACTACACTGGTGGTGAAAAAAGGTAGTACTGAAGAACTGTTCCTGAGCTGACAACTGACCAGAACTGACAGAGGAAGACCACCTGATCCAGGAGACACAAAACATATTCAAATCTACTGTGATAATTAAAAAGGTTTATACTTGGTGGTATAACTGAAGCCAATTTATAGTTAACTTTTGGTAATAATACTAAAACCTGAAAGTAAATTTATTTGAATACTTAATACCAAAGTATAATACAATTGTATAGAGAAGAATTAAAAGTTTTCAAAGGTTGGACACTGTATTTTCAAAAGTTTGGCAAGTGTTTTATATAGCAGGTTGAAAGTACTGTAAACGTTTCAAAATTTAGTCACTATACGTAACATTTGACCTGAGTACTGTATTTTGTCACGCAGGTTAAACTGTATAATAAATATAGTCATCTGGTATTATTACGTTATTGGACAAGGTAGTATTTTATTGGTTGCTTTGCTTGTTAAACGCTGAAAACACTTTTGATATTTTGAACGTAATTACACAGTGCAAAGAGATTGTACGTTTTAGTGGCGTTTTAATAAATACTTCTGTATAGCAGCTCAGTGAGAGGTTGTCAATTGATTTGTTAATTTAAGATTTGCTTACTCTTTGTCTTATAAAAATCATTTTTTCTTGTGAAACTAGGTGAATCCAAAGCTAACAAACAGCTGGTTTTACAGTTTGACGGTTTCTGGTCAATTTCGTTTTGTACGTCACTAGCTCACGTTACAAAGTTATTGCTCATTTATTGTTTAAACACAAAAATGCCACGGAAGTCCAAACGGTCCCTGTCTGCAGCTCAGCGGTGGAAAACTGTAAGAGATGGCGAACCTGCGAAGAAAGCTAAGCTAACAGACGAATCCAGAGAAACACGTGAGCAGTCAGCTGATCTACGTCAAACCGAGGTGACGCACGCAGCTGTGAAGGAAAGCCCCGCCTCATTTAAAGAGACCACTGACGTAAACACACGCAGAGGTGACGCTAACGCGACAGCACAGAGTGAAGTCCAGTCCTGTGATGAAGTGTGTGTTCAAGCTTCATATTCACAAGCTTCAGCTAAATATGCTACGCCAAATAAACAGTGTACTGCTAACGCTGCTATCTTTTTAGCATTTCTTTATGAAAATGTAAATCTCACTACTGCAGACTTGGATCTTGTCCTTGATACAGGAGATTTATTATATTGTTCTCTGCGACGAAAAATCACACACGAGTTTTTAGCAGCACATGAGATTTCCGATGAGATTCAAGGTAAAATACAGAAGCATCAGATTATTAAAAAAATGGCTGTCAGTGGACCTTTCACAGACTGTAATCCGGTCTTTCCTGACCTAAAAACTGCATTAAATTGTCTTCTGGAAGATGAGCAGTATGCTATACTGACCATGTCAGGCTTAAGTATTGCAATTTTCAGAGACAACAGTGGTTGTTATGGTTTTTTTGACCCACATTCACGGAATCGTTTTGGGTTTTATGGTCAGACCGCAGTGATGCTGAAATTCACTGAACTGAATAAAATGGCTGAGAGGATCATAGCATGTCATAAACAAATGGGAACACAGAGTACTGATCAATATGACTTAACCCCCATAGTTTTTGTCAACAAATACACGCCAAACCCAGAAGTACCTGAAGCACAACCTGCTGAAAGTGTCAGTAAACCTTTGTCATCTGTAACTGATGAACACATGATTGCTGATGTAGACATGAGCATAGGTGAGGCCAGCTTTTCCACAACTGATCATGAACCAGATGAAATCTGTGTACAGGCTTCATATTCTCAAGCTTCAGCTAAATATGTTTCACCAAACACACAATGCACTGCAAACTCTGCCATGTTCCTTGCATTTCTCAATGAAAATGAAAATCTCACCACCTCAGACTTGAATTTAATTTTGGATAAAGGAGATCAACTCTATCACAAAAGGAAACCTAAAGGCAGAATATTTTTAGCAGCTGATGAAATAACCGGACAAATTGAAGGGAAAAGACACAAATATGAAATTATCACACAGCCAGCATTATATGGGCTATTCAGAGATTGCCGTGATTCTTTTTATCCTGCTCTCAAAGACAGATTAAGTTGTTTAATTCACGAAGTGCAGTATGCTTTACTGATCATGAACAGTTTAACAGTTGCAGTTTTTAGAGATCACAGCGGTAGATTTGGGTTTTTTGATCCACATCCGAGACTCCCATCTGGGTTTAATGGTGGCCGCCGAGCCGTGATGATCAAATTCAGAGAGTTGCATAAAATGGCTGAGAGAATTTTACAATGTCACATACAAATGGGAACACCAAGTTCTCAACAATATGAACTCACACCTTTAATCTTTCAGAGCACACCTATGACAAATTTGATAGAAACTGTCCCTGAACCACAACCTGTTTTAGTTGGCAGTAATATTTATGATTTTAATGAAAAAATAAAAAAGCATGTAGTTCCTTCAAATGCTGTTAAAATGCCTGACTCATCTGTTTCCAAAGGGAAGGACAAGTATAATCTGGACAATCAATGTGATTCAAGTCAAACCACTGTTTCAGCTGTTTGTCACAGTGATGTAAATAAAAGATCTAAACGTCAAAGGAGAAAATATCAGAGGAAGACATCACAGCAGAGTGCACCACCAGAGTCTAAAGCTGATAAAAAAAATAAAAGATACAGACAAAAAATAGAGAATATTATAAAACGTTACCATGGTGACACAGCTTTTAAAGAGAAAGTGAAAAACCACAGCAAACTTAAATATAAAACTGATCCAATAAACAAAGAAAGACAGAGGAAGTACATTCAAAATAGATATAAGGATGACACTGGCTTCAAATTAAAACAAAAACAGTACATTCAAGATAGATATAAGGATGACACTGGCTTCAAATTAAAACAAAAACAGTACATTCAAGATAGATATAAGGATGACACTGGCTTCAAATTAAAACAAAAACAGTACATTCAAAATAGATATAAGGATGACACTGGCTTCAAATTAAAACAAAAACAGTACATTCAAGATAGATATAAGGATGACACTGGCTTCAAATTAAAACAAAAACAGTACATTCAAAATAGATATAAGGATGACACTGGCTTCAAATTAAAACAAAAACAGTACATTCAAAATAGATATAAGGATGACACTGGCTTCAAATTAAAACAAAAACAGTACATTCAAAATAGATATAAGGATGACACTGGCTTCAAATTAAAACAAAGGCAGTACATGAAAAATAGATACAAAGTTTGTCAAATTTTTAAAGAAAGACAAAAAACATATATGACCCAGCGCTATGCAGAGAATGAAGCTTTCAGATTGAAACACAAGTTTATCATGAGAAATATAATGCACAACAGGTATAAAAGCAATTATGAATTAACAATATTTCTCAAAATGAGATGTGCAAGTAACATCATTAGAAAATACAGAGAGATGAACAAACAACTTAAACAATCATGTAAAGTCAGAGAGGAAACGCAGCAGGAACGCTTGTGGGCTAAGGCTTTAAATGCTTTCAGAGCACAATGCAGAAGTTTTCCTACATTCATTTGTACAGTCTGTTTTAAAGCTTCATTTGAAAATCAAGTAAAGCCATGTAGGAGATCAGTTTATGAAAAGAATCCCCGTGTGGTTGAACAGTGTTTAACAGGAGCGTATGTTCATATGTGCAATGATGAATGCATTAATCAATCGTGTAATGTACCTGATGAGAGAAAGTCTGAGTGGATTTGTTACTGTTGCCATAATTATTTACAAAAGGGACGTATTCCTCCTCTTGCTATGGTTAATAATCTACAACTTGTAGACATTCCACCAGAGCTGTCTATCCTGAATATACTTGAGAGGCATATGGTAGCTAAACAGATTACTTTTGGAAAAATCATTCCACTTCCTAAAGGTGGTCAAAAAGCGATACATGGAAATGTGGTCCTTGTGGCATCAGAGGTCCAGGAAACCATTGATTGTTTGCCGAGACTTACAAGTCAGTCACAAGTAATGCGAGTCAAACTCAAGAGAAAGCTTTCTTATAAAGGCCATAGCCTTTTCCAGACTGTGAACTGGTCACGAGTCATACGAGCTCTAAAAAAACTGAAGGAGATCCACTCAGATTATAAAGAGATTGTGATCAGAAATGAACAGGAATTATGCGACCCTACTCTTGAACAGAACAGTGACAGTGACAGTGATCATGAAATGAAAGACAGTGATTATGATGAGGCAGATTTAATGGAAATTGACACATTTGAGAAAGATGCACTGTGTGATGAGAAACCTGAATCAAATGATGATGATGATGAGACTGAATCAAGTAATGATGAAAGAAATGAAACAGAACAGAGAGATGATGCAATGGAAGGAGATGACCCACATGGTGGTGTTGCTTTTGAATCATGTCTTCAGCCGCTTGATATTTCTGATGATGTTTTGTGTTATGCTGACGCTGTGTATTGTATAGCACCAGCTGAGAAGAACAATCCACTGAGTTTCTTTAAAACACCTAATCTAGAAGCCAAAGCCTTTCCAGTGCAGTTTCCAACTGGTGAAAACACTCTAGATACAAAAAGACCAATTAAATTAACTCCAAGCAAATACTTTAAATCCAGACTTTTCTGTGTTGATAACAGATTTGCCAGTGACACTAACTACTTATTCCTAGCACAATATGTGATTGAAATCCATTTTGCACGGTCCAGTATGAGCATACAGTTACGCAAAGCAAAACCAATGACCAGGGATGGACGTAAGATAACGTCATCAATGTTACAAAATAAAAAAGAAGTTGAAAAACTCATTCGAAACAGAGACGCAGTCAGGTTTATGTCAACAATCAGAGGTACACCCAGCTACTGGAATAAAACTCAGCTTGATTTATATGCAATGATTAGACAGAACGGATGTCCTGCATTTTTTGCATCATTTTCAGCAGCAGAACTAAGCAACTGGCCTGAGATGATTGAAGCAATAAAAGCACAACAAGGTGAAAAAGTGAACTTTGATGAGCTGGACTGGAACACTAAGTGTGAAATTCTACGCAGTAACCCAGTGACATCCATGCGCATGTTCGCCAAACGAGTGGAAGCATTATTCAGAGATTTAATCCTTTCACCTGCAGAACCACTTGGAAAAGTGACTGATTACTTTTACAGACTGGAGTTTCAGCACAGAGGAAGTCCTCACATACATGTGCTCTTGTGGTGTGATTCTGAGTGCCCAAAGTTTGAGGAAGACGATGATCAGAAAGTGTATGACTTCATTGACAAATACATCTCAGCTCAGCTTCCTGATCCAAACACAGATCCTGAACTGTATAAACTGGTGTCTGAGGTTCAAATGCACAGCAAAAACCACACAAAAACTTGTCGTAAAGCCAGAAATAGTGCATGCCGCTTTGGCTTTCCACACTGCCCAATCAAAGAGACAATGATAACAAGACCTGAACGTTCTGAGGAACTCTCAAAGGAATCAATGAAAAAACTAAAATCATTAAAGACACTACTCCATGAACCAGAAAGTGCTTCTAAGAGTTTAGAGGAGCTTTTGAGCAAATGTGATCTGAGTATGGAAGAATATGAACTTCACTTGCACAGCATGTCAAATTCAAATAAGGTCATGATTAAGCGTGAGCCTAAAGACTGCTGGGTAAACCCTTACAATCCACAACTGTTAAAAGCTTGGAGAGCCAACATGGATTTGCAACTGATTACAAATGTGTATCAATGTATCCAGTACATTTGTGGCTACATTTCAAAAGCTGAGTCTCAAATGAGTGAATATCTAAAGACAGTCATTAAAAATTCAGACAAAGAAAGACTGAATGAAAGTGATGAAATGAAGGAGATTATGCAAGCGTATTCTAAAAAGAGAGAAGTTAGCGCTCAAGAATGTGTGGCAAGAGCATGTGGAATACATTTAAAACAGTGTTCTCGAAGTGTTGTCTTCCTACCCACAGACACCAGTACTGTCAGAATGAGCAAACCCATGATGGAGCTTGATAACAATGCACCTGACAGTGAAAACATCTGGATGTCGAGTCTTTTGGACAAATACAGATCACGACCTGAAACACAGGATTATGAATGTATGTCTTACGCTGATTTTGGATCTCTTTGTCGTATTGTTTATGGCAAGGAAAAAAATGGAAAAGATGTCAGGCCACTGCTGAATGATATGGGACATGTACAAAAGAGAGCACGCTGTGAAACCAATGCTGTAATCAGGTACCATCGATATTCACCAGAAAAAAATCCTGAAAACTTTTATGGTAATTTATTAAAGCTGTACCTTCCACACCGTGCCGAATTTCAGCTGAAAACGCCCACATTTCCAACATTTCAGTCTTTTTACGAAGGTGCTTGTGTGCAGTTGCCCTTTACAGATGACATTGTTTCTGTGAAAGACATTGTGAATGAAAACAGAGCCAAATATGAGAAATATGGAAAAACTGTTGAACTTGCTTTACGAGAACATGAAGAGAAAGGACCAATTGTTGATGCATGGTGTAATCTTGCTCCTGAAGCTGAAAGAGAGAGACTTGAGTGTCTTGATGAGATGCAAGCCAGAGAGTCTGATGATGACGTTCAAGAGAATGACCCAGATTTTACCCGCCAGTCAGTTACAGTGACAGATGGCACTGTCATGCTAGAACCTCCCAAACTGGATCCAGCTCACAGACGTGAAATGTATCAGAGTTTAAATCAGATGCAAGCTTCTGTTTTTTATTTCATTAGACACTGGTGCATTAAACGAGTCAGCAATGTAAATGCAGAGCAGTTCTTTATTTACATAAATGGTGGTGCAGGAACTGGAAAATCACATCTTATTAAGTGCATTCATGCTGAGGCCTCAGAAATACTGTGCAGATTAGAGAGAAATGCAGATGAGACTGACCTGTCGAAGCCCACTGTCTTGTTGACTTCATTCACTGGAACTGCAGCCTTTAACATTTGTGGGACAACTCTCCATACTCTGTTGAAACTGCCCAGAAGTTTAAAACCACCATTTCAAGGACTTGGTAACAAGCTAGATGAAGTCAGAGCAGAACTGATGAATGCTGAGATCCTTATCATTGATGAAGTGTCCATGGTTTCTAAGCAGCTCTTTGCATATGTTGATTGCAGGTTAAAGCAAATTAAGGGAACTAACAGACCATTTGGAGGAATTTCTGTTCTAAGTGTAGGAGACTACCATCAGCTTCCACCTGTAAAACAATCCCAGCCTTTGTGTGTCTATGAGCCATCTCACCTTGACCTGTGGAAAGACAACTTTAAGATGGTTACCTTGACAGAGATCATGAGACAAAAAGATGATGTTGCATTTGCTGAGATGTTGAATCGTATTAGAGTAAAAGAACTTACAGAAGAGTTATCTGAAGCTGACAGAGCATTACTCTCACAGGCTGTTACTGAACCAGAAAACTGTCCCAAAGATGCACTGCACATTTTTGCAACAAATAAACAGGTGGACAAACACAACTCTGAAACACTAGCCCTATTTCATGATGATATTGTCACGATAAATGCAGATGATTACAGAAAAGATGCTCGAACTGGCACAATGGAACTGCAGAGTACTCCTTGTAAAGGAAATTTTAATGGATTAGCAGACACATTGCAAGTTGCAGTAGGTGCTCGTGTTATGTTGACCAGGAACATAGATCTGACTCAAGGACTGGTGAATGGTGCTTTTGCTAAATTAGCCAAAGTGGTTTATTCCACAAAAAATCCTACAAGTGTTCAAAAGCTGGGGCTTGACCTTGATAACAAAAACCCAAGGAGGAAAACAGGATCTGACAATCTGGTGTATCTGGACAGATCTGAGGAGAATGTCATTCATAAGAAAGGCCTGGTACGCAGACAGTTTCCCATTAAATTGGCTTTTGCTTGCACAATACACAAGGTCCAAGGTATGACAACATCTGCAGCTGTGGTTTCTTTCAAGAAAATCTTCCAGCCTGGGATGGGTTATGTATCTATTAGCAGAGTTTCATCACTGAGTGGACTGTACATCATGGACATGGATGAGTCAAAGCTTTATGCTAATCCACTTATTACAGAGTCACTTCAAAACATGCAGAAAGCGAACTTGGAACACATAATGCCTTTTTATCATGTGTCACAATCTCTGGACAGAGACACAACATTTTCTATTGTCCATCACAACATTGAAGGGTTGCCATCTCACATACAGGACATTCAGCGTCATCATGAACTGTGTCTTTCAGATGTTTTGTGTTTTACAGAGACTAGACTTCAGTGCTTTGTTGCTCCAGCTCTGCATTTAGAAGGTTATACAATGTATGAACGCAGCAGAAGTGTCTCTTACACTCATTTCAGTGAAATAGCCAACAGAGACGGTGGTGGAGTTGCTATTTATGTTAAGAATCATGTTGAAGCTCATGAAATACGTTATGTGCATAATGTTACTGATCTGGAGTTTGTGATTGTACAAGTGAATGCTCCTTTCTGTGCCTTAATTGTTTCTGTGTACAGACCACCAAATTACAGAGTTACATCCTTCCTGCAGAATCTCAGAGCCCTCTTGGAGTCACTTCAGATTTTGGACATCCACCCAATCATAGTCTGTGGAGATTTTAATGAGAACCTGCTGCAGAATGGAAGGAAGCCAATCATGGAGCTGTTTGAGTCTAGAGGATTTAGCCAAGTGATTACTTGTCCCACCACAGATAGACAGACTCTGCTGGATGCCATTTACATCTCTCGACCACATCTCTCTATCCATTCAGGTGTGTTGCAATCATATTTTAGCTACCACAGCCCAGTATTCTGTGTTTTATCCATTTCTTAAGTCATAGCATGGTCTGTATTTAAAACTTGGTATGTTTTAATTGTAATGTAATCACAGTTAAACAGGTATTTTAATGAATTTCAATAAGGAGAGTTAAGTGTTCATAAACAGGTTTACACTGATACAGGTTTGAAGCGTTTATACTGAGTCAGGTTTTAAGAGTTTTAAATCAAACAGGTATATAGTTGTTAGTGGGCCCCTACATGCATGTGGTGGCATGTGGGAGGGTAATGCATGTAGGGGTCCACAGTAAACAGCAGCTGAAACAGGACACATACTACAGCTACTACAGCCCAGTATTCTGTGTGTGATCCATTTCTTTAATCATAACATGGTATGTATTTAAAACTTTTTAATTCTAAGAGAAGAGTTGTTTACATCAAGACAGGTTTATAAAGTTGTTTACATCAAGATAAGTTTATAGAGTTGTTTATATCACAACAGGTTTATAGAGTTTATATCGAGACATGTTTATAGAGTTGTTTACATCGAGATGAGTTTATTGAGTTAACAGTGAGACAGGTATATTGTTGTTTTAGAGTGTATGCACTTTTCCGTAATTTAAAGGTGGGCCCCTAAATGCTTTTGAGATTTTATGCTCTTTTTATGATGTTAGAGTGGGCCCCTACATGCATGCGGTGGCATGTGGGAGGGTAATGCATGTAGGGGTCCACCGTTGCCTCTGCATGCAGCTGGGTGGGACTGGGGTAGGCCTGTTTCACACAGGCTACCTCACCCTCACCCAACTGCAGTGGGACGGTTGACAAATTTTTATTTTTTTAACAAAAATTATACCCTTGTGATGTCATCAAATAATATTTATCATAATCATGTTTTCTATCAAAAATTATACCATCATGATGTAATAGAATTATATTTATCATAATCATGATCTGCAAAATTTGTCTGATCAGGATCTGACAACTTACTCTAAATTATACAAATCATAGTGTTTTTAAAGTGTTTTTATTTTACAGAAATTGTCCCGCTGCAGTATCAACTTGTGTAATTGTATATTTACAATAGGAAGGATTTAATTAGCAAACATCTATACATCATATTGATGATGTGTATTCAATTCAATCAGGTATTTTTCATGATTTTTCAATTTTATTAATTAATTGTTAAAGTGCAAGATAGCCTGTGTGAAATAGGCCTAAGGATTGATGCATGCAGAGGCAAACTTGTGTCCCATGCAGGACACAAACTTTTTATTTTGAGATTATGTACCAGCTGACACCCACTTCACTGCTGTCATGTCACATGAAGTGGTGAATACAATGTTTTGAGATTTTTTTTCTTATTATTTTATTTTCACACTCAAATACCATGGACACTAAATCAAAATTTGCAACCTCCTGGCTCCATCTACTGCTATATATATGAAGTTACCCAGGCCAGCTACTGCTACAGGCCAATCTTCAATGTACATCACTGTCAACAAGAAAACCTGCAAACGCCAAGGCCCTGCTCAGCTGCTTCCAGCTCCATCAAAAATAAATGCTGCAGTCAAACCTGAAGTTCAAGCTTACCCTCAGAACAACCATCTGTGACCATCCACACAGAGCAGAAGGTAGACTGTGATTTAAAATATATTTTGTACACAATGTATCGTGATGAGGTATTTATAAAATATTTTATTGTTTCTCCAGGCACCTGTTCAGTGAACTTGTTTCAGCAAGAGAAGCAAAGCACAGGCAAACAGTGAACTGTTCCAATACTGAATAAGGTAAATAATATAATATTTTTATAGCACATATAGAGAACAGTAAACATATTGCAAGTATTTAATTATTTTTCGCAGTCACACCATTGATTTGAATGCAATCTTGGAGGAAATCTGTGTCTCAAACTCAAACCTACTTAAGGGCCAGCTGCGACCATCCACACAGAGCAGAAGGTAGATCATGTTTGAAAATATATTTTGTAATGTCACAATGAAGTATTTGAAAAATATTTTAACTTTTCTCTAGGCACCTGTTCAGTGTTCTTGTTTCATCAAGAGCGGCAAAGGACAGGCTAACAGTGAACTATTACAGTAGAGAATAAGGTAATAATATAATTTTATTATATTATTATTGAGCATATTGAGTACAATAAACTTATTGCAAGTATTTAATTGCTTTTTCAGAGTCACACTAAGCATTTGAATGCTGTCTTGAAATAAGATCTATCTCTAAATCAACTCAAGCTCAGACTTGAGGGCCATCTGCGACCATCCACACAGAGCAACAGAAGGTAGCGCATGTTTGAAATATTATATTATTATCTTATCGTGATCACAATGAAGAATTAAATATAAATTTCTATTTATTACTAGATGCCAGGTGAGCAGCTTTTCAGTGAGAAGCTGTGCAAAGCTTCACAGTGTTACAGCAGTGAATAAGGTAAAGATATTTATTTACAGAGCCCCTTCAGTCATGGGGCCACTGTCCCAGAGCAGTTAATGCCTGTGCTTCTCAGAAAAGGGCAAGATTAATAAAACATTGAATATATGCCAAATACTTTTGTTTCAGAGTCATTCCAGGGAATTCCATTGACTCTGCTTAATCCGTGGGGAGATGTTTTTTTTCTTTGTTCTTTATTTATTCATGGCCTCCTTCACCAAATTCCATGTTTTTTTTGGGGTTTTTTAACAGGGAAAACAATAAAATACATATATATTTTTTTCTATTCAAATTCCTTACATGTTTGAAAGCTGGTGGTTGTATGACCTCCACATATTCTGTAACTGTATAATAATATTTATATTTATTTTTCTTATGTATTTTTTAACATTTTTGGTTGTCATTGTAGTTGTCACTTTTTAGATCTCAGATGCTGTCTCCTTATTATTAACAATTGTGCTTTCTTTAAGAGATTTTATTATTATTATTATTATTATTATTATTATTATTATCATCATTATTTCATAAATCTGGATTATCAGTAATGTATGTTTAGTTAAAGGTCTGCATCAACAGTACAGATATTTTATTTGTGGCGCATTATAATAATCTTTGAACTATGGCACCCCTCCTTTTTCTTTAGGTACCTGGGGAGTTTTATTGTCTTACTCTGGGTCTCTTGGTAAGAGTTTTAAGATAATTTTTACTTTTGAGATATAGAATGTGTTGTGTCACTTCTACTCTCAAGTATTTCAAAGATTTCAGTTTTCAGTGGAGTTTTTACATTTGCATCTTTTTTTAGGTTTTCATCTTTTTTTTTCTTTAATATATTTAGTTGTCGCAAGTCATATTTGTATTTTTTACACATTTATGTTCATTTTTGTTATACTTTATATATGTGTAAGTGTCAGCTGGTAGTAATCTGTTTTTTGTTTTGTTTTTTTTTTTATGGTGTACCAAAAGATAGTGTAACACTGATCATATTTCAAAGTGTAATTATTTTTAATGACACATTTATACACGTGTTAATAATAATTAGTATTTTCTTTGTATAAACATATGTTGATCTAAGTAGTTTTCATAAATCTAATGTATTATTTTATATATAAAATGTATTTCACCTGTCCAAAATCACAACTGAATATTTCTTTTTATTATATTTCTATTGCATGTGTCTATTATTTTGGAACTCTTTTTGTAACAATAAGAAAATGTTTCATAAAATTTACTTTTACCCCTGTTTAATTTGTACATTTCTCTTTGTACATTTCAATTTTCTAACATAGTACTGTTCTATATAACACCCATCACTTTTTGCTAATTGAAAATCTTCCTTCTTTTAATGTGCAGTCTTCAAAATTAAAGCACTGTAAAACACATTAGGTGTTCATTTTTCTATTGCAAATAAGTTCTCACTCCTAAAGTGGCTTGTCAAAGTATTCAAAGTATCCTATTTTAGTGTTTACAGTACTGTTATTGTGAAAATCCTTATTATAATGTTTTACGCTGCTTTTATTGTGAAAATCCCTATGTTAGTGTTTTACAGTGCTTTTATTGTGAAAATTCCTATTTTAGTCTTTTGTAGTGCTTTTATTGTGAAAATCCCTATTTTAGTGTTTTACAATGCTTTTATTGTGAAATTCTCTAATTTAATGTTTTACAGCGCTTTTATTGTGAAAATCCCTATTTTAGTGTTTTACAGTGCTTTTATTATGAAAATCACAATTTTAGTGTTTCGAAGTCCTTGCATTATGAAAATCCCTATTTTTGTGTTTTACAATGCTTTTATTGTGAAAATCTTTATTTTAGGCAAAAAGGCAGATTGAGGCAGAATGGCATGTTGTGGCAGGTGGCACAATGGCACATGACATGACATGGCACATATCACTAAAATGATGGAAACCTGGCTCTATCAAAAATGCATTAGAAGTACAAGAATAGACAATATATTGTAAAAGTCCCATTAAAAATTTATGGGGCAGGAAAATGGCCTAAAATAGCATAAACTGCCAAAACTGTAAAAGGCAGAATTATTGGTTAAAAGTAGCAGAAGCAGAATAAGCAGAAAAAGCTTAAAAAAGCAGAAAAAGTTGAAAAAGCAAAAGGGAAGGGCAGAAAGGCAGAATGGGGCAGAATGGCATAATATGGCAGGTGGCACAATAGAATTCAATGGATGAAACATGGCCAGAAATTGCACAACTCACAAAAATGCTGGTTGTACCAAAAAATGTATAAAAAGTATAAGGATAGACAATAAACACCAAAAGTCCCATTAGAAATGAATGGGGCAGGAAAATGGTATAAAACGGCACAAAATGCAAAAACTGTAAAAGGCAAAATTATTGGTTAAAAGTAGCACAAGCAAAATGGACAAAAAGGGCAGAATTTGCAGAAAGAAAAAGCAGAAATTATGATTTTGCAGAAAGATGGCATAAAATGGCACAATTTGCAAAAACTGTAAAAGGCAAAATTATTGGTTAAAAGTAGCAGAAGCAGAATAAGCAAAAGAAGCTTAAAAAGCAGAAAAAGTTGAAAAAGCAAAAGGGAAGGGCAGAAAGGCAGAATGGGGCAGAATGGCATAATATGACAGGTGGCACAATAGAATTGAATAGAGGGAACATGGCCTGAAATTGCACAAATCACTAAAATGCTGGTTGTACCAAAAAATTTATAAAAAGTAAAATGATAGACAATAAATGGCAAAAGTCCCATTAGAAATGAATGGGGCAGAAAAGTGGCATAAAATGGCACAAAATGCAAAAACTGTAAAAGGCAGAATTAGAAGGCAGAAGCAGAATAAGCAGAAAAAGCTTAAAAAAGCAGAAAAAAATTAAAAAGCAAAAGGGAAGGGCAGAAAGGCAGAATGGGGCAGAATGGCATAATATGACAGGTTGCACAATACAATTGAATAGCGGGAACATGGCCTTAAATTGCACAAATCACTAAAATGCTGGTTGTACCAAAAAATGTATAAAAAATATAAGGATAGACAATAAATTGCAAAAGTCCCATTAGAAATGAATGGGGCAGAAAAGTGGCATAAAATGGCACAAAATGCAAAAACTGTAAAAGGCAGAATTAGAAGGCAGAAGTAGAATAAGCAGAAAAAGCTTAAAAAAACAGAAAAAGTTTAAAAAGCTAAAGGGAAGAGCAGAAAGGCAGAATGGGGCAGAATGGCATAATATGGCAGGTGACACAATAGAAATGAATAGAGGAAACATGGCCTGAAATTGCACAACTCACAAAAATGCTGGTTGTACCAAAAAATGTATAAAAAGTATAAGGATAGACAATAAATTGCAAAAGTCCCATTAAAAACTGAATGGGGCAGAAAAATGGCATAAAACGGCACAAAATGCAAAAACTGTAAAAGGCAAAATTATTGGTTAAAAGTAGCAGAAGCAGAATAAGCAAAAGAAGCTTAAAAAGCAGAAAAAGTTGAAAAAGCAAAAGGGAAGGGCAGAAAGGCAGAATGGGGCAGAATGGCATAATATGACAGGTGGCACAATAGAATTGAATAGAGAAAACATGGCCAGAAATTGCACAAATCACAAAAATGCTGGTTGTACCAAAAAATGTATAAAAAGTATAATGATAGACAATAATAGCCAAAAGTCCCATTAGAAATGAATGGGGCAGAAAAATGGCATAAAACGGCACAAAATGCACAAATTGTAAAAGGCAGAACTATTGGTTTAAAGTAGCACAAGCAAAATGAACAAAAAGGGCAGAATTTGCAGAAGGAAAGGCAGAAATTATGATTTTGCAGAAAGATGGCATAAAATGGCACAATTTGCAAAAACTGTTAAAGGCAAAATTATTAGTTAAAAGTAGCAGAAGCAGAATAAGCAAAAGCTTAAAAAAGCTGAAAAAGTTGAAAAAGGAAAAGGGAAGGGCAGAAAGGCAGAATGGGGAAGAAAAATGGCATAAAACGGCACAAAATGCACAAATTGTAAAAGGCAGAACTATTGGTTTAAAGTAGCAGAAGCAGAATAAGCAGAAGGGGTGTAAAAGTGCAGAAAAAGTTGAAAAAGCAAAAGGAAAATGGGAAAGGCAGAATGGGGCAGAATAGCATAATATGGCAGGTGGCACAATAGAATTGAATAGAGGGAACATGGCCAGAAATTGCACAAATCACAAAAATGCTGGTTGTACCAAAAAATTTTTTTATAAAAAGTATAATGATAGATCATAAAGGCCAAAAGTCCCATTAGAAATGAATTGGGCAGAAAAATGGCATAAAACGGCACAAAATGCAAAAACTGTAAAAGGCAGTATTATTGGTTAAAAGTAGCACAAGCAAAATGACCTAAAAGGGCAGAATTTGCAAAAGGAAAGGCAGAAATTATGATTTTGCAGAAAGATGGCATAAAATGGCACAATTTGCAAAAACTGTAAACAGCAGAATTATTGGTTAAAAGTAGCAGAAGCAGAATAAGAACAGGCAGAATGACCAAAAAGGGCAGAATTTGCAAAAGAAAAGGCAGAAAATATGAATTTGCAAAAGTCCCATTAAAAATGAATGGGGCAGAAAAGTGGCATTAAATGGCACAAAATGCAAAAACTGTAAAAAGCAGAATTAGAAGGCAGAAGCAGAATTAGCATAAAAACCTTAAAAAAGCAGAAAAAGTTTAAAAAGCAAAAGGGAAGGGCAGAAGGGCAGAAAAGCATAATGGGGCAGAATGGCATAATATGGCAGGTGGCACAATAGAATTGAATAGAGGGAACATGGCCTGAAATTGCACAAATCACTAAAATGCTAGCTGTACCAAAAAATGTATTAAAAGTTTAAGGATAGACAATAAATGGCAAAAGTCCCATTAGAAATGAATGGGGCAGAAAAATGGCATAAAATAGCGCAAACCACAAACACTTTAAATGGCTGAACTGCTGGTTAAACGAAGCATAATGAATGGCAGAATAAGCACAATGAGCATAAAGGGCATAAGTGGCAGAAAAATGTGCAAAAAACATGAATTTGTACAAGCCCCATTATAAGTCAATGGGAAAAATATGACATAAAATGGCATTTTGCACAAAAACCATAAGTGGCAGAACTGTCAAAAGTAATAGCATAATTCTCCCAATGACCACAAACATTATATGTAAAAATGGCAAAAATTGGTTAAACTGCTGAAGGCGTGAAACGAACCGAAAAACGGGAAAAAAATATAATAATAATAAAGAACTTCCATAACAATTAGTGTTTGCGTAATGCTACGCAAACACTCAACTAGAAATTGCAATGGCAGAAGCCATTGCGAGTGTTTGCGTAAGCTAAAAACTTTATGGCATAAAATAGCATAAATTGCAAAATCGTTAAAAAGCAGAATTATTTAGCAGAAGCAGAAAGAGCATAATGACCAAAAACGGCAGAATTTGCAGAAGGAAAGGCAGAAATAATGAATTTGCATAAGGAAAAGCAGAAAATTTGAATTTGCAGAAAGATGGCATAAAATGGCACAATTTGCAAAATCGTTAAAAAGCTGAATTATTTAGCAGAAGCAGAAAGAGCAGAATGACCAAAAATGGCAGAATTTGCAGAAAGAAAGGCAGAAATAATGAATTTGCATAAGGAAAAGCAGAAAATTTGAATTTGCAGAAAAGTGGCATAAAATGGCACAAAATGCAAAAACTGTAAAAGGCAGAAGCAGAATAAGCAGAAAAACCTTCAAAAAACAGAAAAAGTTGAAAAAGCAAAAGAGAAGGGCAGAAAGGCAGAATGGGGCAGAAAAATGGCATAAAACGGCACAAAATGCACAAATTGTAAAAGGCAGAACTATTGGTTTAAAGTAGCAGAAGCAGAATAAGCAGAAGGGGTGTAAAAGTGCAGAAAAAGTTGAAAAAGCAAAAGGAAAACGGGAAAGGCAGAATGGGGCAGAATGGCATAATATGGCAGGTGGCACAATAGAATTGAATAGAGGGAACATGGCCAGAAATGGCACAAATCACAAAAATGCTGGTTGTACCAAAAAAAATTATAAAAAGTATAATGATAGACCATAAAGGCCAAAAGTCCCATTAGAAATGAATTGGGCAGAAAAATGGCATAAAACGGCACAAAATGCAAAAACTGTAAAAGGCAGAATTATTGGTTAAAAGTAGCACAAGCAAAATGACCAAAAAGGGCAGAATTTGCAAAAGGAAAGGCAAAAATTATGATTTTGCAAAAGTCCCATTAAAAATGAATGGGGCAGAAAAGTGGCATTAAATGGCACAAAATGCAAAACTGTAAAAGGCAGAATTAAAAGGCAGAAGCAGAATAAGCAGAAGAAGCTTCAAAAAGCAGAAAAAGTTGAAAAAGCAAAAGGGAAGGGCAGAAAGGCAGAATGGGGCAGAATGGCATAATATGACAGGTGGCACAATAGAATTGAATAGAGGGAACATGGCCTGAAATTGCACAAATCACTAAAATGCTGGTTGTACCAAAAAATTTATAAAAAGTATATGGATAGACAATAAATTGCAAAATTCCCATTAGAAATGAATGGAGCAGAAAAGTGGCATAAAATAGCACAAAATGCAAAAACTGTAAAAGGCAGAATTAGAAGGCAGAAGCAGAATAAGCAGAAAAAGCTTTAAAAAGCAGAAAAAGTTTAAAAAGCAAAAGAGAAGGGCAGAAGGGCAAAAAGGCATAATGGGGCAGAATGGCATAATATGGCAGGTGGCACAATAGAATTGAATAGAGGGAACATGGCCAGAAATATCACAAATCACAAAAATGCTGGTTGTACCAAAAAAAATTATAAAAAGTATAATGATAGACCATAAAGGCCAAAATTCCCATTAAAAATGAATGGGGCAGAAAAGTGGCATTAAATGGCACAAAATGCAAAAACTGTAAAAGGCATAATTAGAAGGCAGAAGCAGAATAAGCAGAAAAACCTTAAAAAAGCAGAAAAAGTTTAAAAAGCAAAAGGGAAGGGCAGAATGGCAGAAAGGCATAATGGGGCAGAATGGCATAATATGGCAGGTGGCACAATAGAATTGAATAGAGGGAACATGGCCTGAAACTGCACAAATCACTAAAATGCTGGTTGTACCAAAAAATGTATAAAAAGTACAAGGATAGACAATAAATGGCAAAGGTCCCTTTAGAAATGAATGGGGCAGAAAATGGCATAAAATAGCACGAACCACAAACAATTTAAATGTCTGAACTGCTGCTTAAATGAAGCATAATGAATGGCAGAATAAGCACAATGAGCATAAAGGGCATAAGTGGCAGAAAAATGTGCAAAAAACATGAATTTGTACAAGCCCCATTATAAGTCAATGGGAAAAATATGGCATAAAATGGCATTTTGCACAAAAACCATAAGTGGCAGAACTGCCAAAAGTAATAGCAGAATTCTCCCAATGACCATAAACGTTATATGTGAAAATGGCAAAAATTGGTAAAACTGTTGAAGAGTTGAAACGCGCCGAAAAACGGGAAAAAAATATAATAATAATAATAACTAGAAATTGCAATGGCAGAAGCCATTGCGAGTGTTTGCGTAAGCTACAAAATTTATGGCATAAAATAGCATAAATTGCAAAATCGTTAAAAAGCAGAATTATTTAGCAGAAGCAGAAAGAGCATAATGACCAAAAACAGCTGAATTTGCAGAAGGAAAGGCAGAAATAATGAATTTGCATAAGAAAAAGCAGAAAATTTGAATTTGCAGAAAGATGGCATAAAATGGCACAAATTGCACAATCGTTAAAAAGCAGAATAATTTAGCAGAAGCAGAAAGAGCAGAATGACCAGAAGTTGTAGAAGGAAAGGCAGAAATAATGAATTTGCATAAGGAAAAGCAGAAAATTTGAATTTGCAGAAAGATGGCATAAAATGGCACAATTTGCAAAAACTGTAAAAGGCAGAATTAGAAGGCAGAAGCAGAATAAGCAGAAAAAGCTTAAAAAAGCAGAAAAAGTTTAAAAAGCAAAAGGGAAGGGCAGAAAGGCAGAATGGGGCAGAATGGCATAATATGACAGGTGGCACAATAGAATTGAATAGAGAGAACATGGCCTGAAATTGCTTAAATCACTATAATGCTGGTTGTACCAAAAAAATTATAAAAAGTATAAGGATATACAATATATTGCAAAAGTCCCATTAGAAATGTAATGGGGCAGAAAAGTGGCATAAAATGGCACAAAATGCAAAAACTGTAAAAGGCAGAAGCAGAATAAGCAGAAAAACCTTCAAAAAACAGAAAAAGTTGAAAAAGCAAAAGGGAAGGGCAGAAAGGCAGAATGGGGCAGAAAAATGGCATAAAACGGCACAAAATGCACAAATTGTAAAAGGCAGAACTATTGGTTTAAAGTAGCAGAAGCAGAATAAGCAGAAGGGGTGTAAAAGTGCAGAAAAAGTTGAAAAAGCAAAAGGAAAATGGGAAAGGCAGAATGGGGCAGAATGGCATAATATGGCAGGTGGCACAATAGAATTGAATAGAGGGAACATGGCCAGAAATTGCACAAATCACAAAAATGCTGGTTGTACCAAAAAAAAAATTATAAAAAGTATAATGATAGACCATAAAGGCCAAAAGTCCCATTAGAAATGAATGGGGCAGAAAAATGGCAAAAAACGGCACAAAATGCAAAAAACTGTAAAAGACAGAATTATTGGTTAAAAGTAGCACAAGCAAAATGACCTAAAAGGGCAGAATTTGCAAAATGAAAGGCAGAAATTATGATTTTGCAGAAAGATGGCATAAAATGGCACAATTTGCAAAAACTGTAAACGACAGAATTATTGGTTAAAAGTAGCAGAAGCAGAATAAGAACAGGCAGAATGACCAAAAAGGGCAGAATTTGCAAAAGAAAAGGCAGAAAATGTGAATTTGCAAAAGTCCCATTAAAAATGAATGGGGCAGAAAAGTGGCATTAAATGGCACAAAATGCAAAAACTGTAAAAGGCATAATTAGAAGGCAGAAGCAGAATAAGCAGAAAAACCTTAAAAAAGCAGAAAAAGTTTAAAAAGCAAAAGGGAAGGGCAGAAGGGCAGAAAGGCATAATGGGGCAGAATGGCATAATATGGCAGGTGGCACAATAGAATTGAATAGAGGGAACATGGCCTGAAACTGCACAAATCACTAAAATGCTGGTTGTACCAAAAAATGTATAAAAAGTACAAGGATAGACAATAAATGGCAAAGGTCCCTTTAGAAATGAATGGGGCAGAAAATGGCATAAAATAGCACGAACCACAAACAATTTAAATGTCTGAACTGCTGCTTAAATGAAGCATAATGAATGGCAGAATAAGCACAATGAGCATAAAGGGCATAAGTGGCAGAAAAATGTGCAAAAAACATGAATTTGTACAAGCCCCATTATAAGTCAATGGGAAAAATATGGCATAAAATGGCATTTTGCACAAAAACCATAAGTGGCAGAACTGCCAAAAGTAATAGCAGAATTCTCCCAATGACCATAAACGTTATATGTGAAAATGGCAAAAATTGGTAAAACTGTTGAAGAGTTGAAACGCGCCGAAAAACGGGAAAAATCCTGAATAATAATAATAAAGAACTTGCAAAACAATTAGTGTTTGCGTAATGCTACGCAAACACTCAATAAAGAACTTCCATAACAATTAGTGTTTGCGTAATGCTACGCAAACACTCAATAATAAAGAACTTCCATAACAATTAGTGTTTGCGTAATGCTACGCAAACACTCAATAAAGAACTTGCAAAACAATTAGTGTTTGCGTAATGCTACGCAAACACTCAATAATAATAAGGTGTGGGTGTACATTATGCTGTGCAATTGCAAAACATAATAATAGTAAACATTTAAACATTTTATAGCCTAATTTTTACTTTATTTTTACTTTTTTACTCTATACTGTTAATTACTTCTAAATGAATAATATTATTTTGAATTGTATTTTTTTTTTTTTTATTAAAGAACAGATATTGTGTACCTCCTTTTTGGGGTTATGTTTATGCAGTTCTATAATTCTATCTCTGTGCTGTGTGTATGTTACAGGCAAAGTGAGAACTGCAGATATTCAATGACTAATTTTTAGGCAAAGTAGAAAATATATGATTTATTACTTACTTTGCCTAGGCAGTGTATAGAATGCCTATTGCTATTTAGGCAAAGTGTGAAATATATTTTGTTACTTCAAGATTAGGACTCAAGAACATTTTAACAATTTTTAAGTATTCTTCAGGCTTTGGCACAAAAACAAACAAACAAAAAACAAACAAACAAACAAAACAGAATGTAAAGCCGTCAGATGTTTACTCCTCTCTGGTCTTTGAGTGTGCTTCCCCTGTTTATAACTCTGCTTATCGCAGTTTAACTCTATTTATTTTTTATATAAAAGCCTACCCTTTGACGTCTTTTGTGCTGAATCTTATTTTATACTCTAAGATTTAGTATAATAACCAAGTTTTCATGACATCTCATGCATCCAAAATTATTTCGTTGGGCATTTGGTTGGGTTTAGGGAAGGGCTAATTTTACAGCTATAATCAAGTTAAGGGCAGAATCCAGAGTAGTTAAAGTAACCTTAAATATTACTTGTATTTAAATTTTAACCCAAGAGACGTCATGTGTTAGTCAGGTTTTTACTTTTACATTGCTTGTTTTTGCTACACATGTATTTCTTGGCCTATCACCTCAAAAACAAACATGAAAATCCCCCAAATATCTACAACATCATAATAGTAAGACTGTAGTGCTCATTAATGATATTTTGTCAGAAAAGCAGTGTTTCTCTACTAGAAGGAATTATCAAAGTATTTCCTACTTTGCCTGATTTCCTATTTTTCCTGTAACATATACACTCAAGTACAGTAAAAACATGAACAATAATCTAAAATGAAATGACAGACATATTTGGTTTAGCCCAAAACACAACACTCAAAATCACAAAATCCTACTAGAACTACTATACAGACAAGCCAAGGACATATACAAAGAGATATCAATGATACCAATGATATTTATCAATGATATTTGTGTGAGAATCTTACCAAATCAAGCCAAGCCTTTATGCATCTTCTGAAAATACATACAGGTAAAGAAAACGCACAGATCCACAGTTTTAGAGATACATCCACAAAAGTCTTATGGTTTTGCTTTGATCTTGGCTCTATACAAAGTCTCCATGTCGCGGTGCTGCTGTCCCTTCTGTTATGTGACCGTGGAGAGACGAGACACAGCAGCATTGTGGGAAACGCACACACGAGCCAACAGGAGAAATTATATTCAACTTTGCCACTGCAGATTTTCCATTTGTTTTTTAATTTATAAAAATACTTCCTTAAAATCCTTAATATCCAGCCCAATAGTTTAATGACTGCTTTTTACAATTGCAAGTAATTACAGCAAGAAAATACATTGTATAATGAAAAATGATACAGTACTTTCTTTATGTAGTTTTACTCTTTTGACCCTTGACCATCATTACGCCAAGCCACAGGGTCAAAAAACCACAGTAAATGCATAGAAGTTAAAACTGTCCACAGCCAGCCAAGAGTAATGAGCACTGATAACTCATTTAAAGGAAATAACTTATCTTTATCTTATCTTTATGTAACCAGGAAACATTCAGAACAAACTAAGTGCAACATACAAACAGCATACACAATTACATGTTGCAGGTGCAGCTAGTGACTAGAAACTCCCCCAACCTCAGTCTGACCTGCAGATCATCCCAGGACCAGGGCCCGAAATAGGACAGGCTCATCTTCCCTGACTCTGTCTGCACAAAAGGTACCTTAAACTTCAGACAACTGCTGGCTCTGAGACTGTGGGTGTTCTGGAGCGCAATGAACTTGGAGCAGATATGAGAAGGCAATTTGCCTCAAAATAGCCTCCCTCCTATATTAAAATATACCATCCTGTGAATTTTTAGCGAGGAAAATCCAGCTAATGAGTCTATTATATACCTGAGAGCAACATGGTAAAGGAGGTTCAATTTGGCTAAGTTCATGTTACAGGCAAATCTATAGATAATGTCACCGTGGTCCACCTGTGATAAGAAGAAGTGAGTTATGAGATGCTTACAAAAGGCAGAAGAAAATCAAAATTTCAATTTATACAAAAAGTTTTAAGTGAATCTCAGCTTGTTTTGTGAAGTATGTGATATGAAGTTTAAAGTTAAGATCCATATCAAGCCAAATTCTCAAATATCTATGTGTTTACTATAGAGGTTGGCCGATATATTGGGCCATTTTTTGTCAATCAGCAATTGGCTCATTCTTGCCCTTTAATGCTGATTTTTGGCACATTTCTGGGCAAACATGTGACTGAAGGACCCCAGCTTCCCCAGCCATCTTGTAGCAGTTTGGGCTCTTCTTTAGTTCATAGAAAACATCCAAAATTGCTTTATCTCAGCCTGAAAAGCTCAAAATGGCAATAAAAAGATTTGCTAATTTATGTGGCATAGAACCTCATGGAACAAAAATTGAAAAACCAACTGTCACATTCTAACACATTTGTTTGTGTTTTAACAAGTATTACAAAGACAAATGGCTATAATATTAATTTATTTCATACAATTAAGAAAATCATCCCTACATATCAATTGAAAAATCAGCAGTGTTTTCGGCAATAAGCTGCTCTGAATTTTGAAAATCAGAATCGGCCATATAGAACCCCTTTTCAGTCGACCGCTCGTCTACTAAATGTATAACAGTAAAATCCAGTGTTTTAATGGGAGGCAGGATGGCCACTGATAAAAAAGGAATTGTCCAGTCTGTAAACCACTGACCTCCCTCCTAGGTTTCTTCAGGACCAGGTCTGGTCTTCAGGTCCCGGTCTTGTGTGTGTGGTCTGCCAGGTTTATAGCTCCTGTTACAGTCTCTTTATCCAGACTGTGTTTTTGGACCTCATTAGGAACTGGATCCCCTTTGGTCTGAGTCCCCAGAGGTTAGTCCCATTAGAAATCCACTGGGATGGACCAGGGGTGGGCTGGAGTCCTGGATCCAAGTGTTCCTGATATTGTTTTGAGTCAATTTTCAACAATTTCTGAATGAATAATAAAATCATTTTGTTGCCATTTTTGGAAGAATTTGCAAATGTGATTTTTTTTTTTTTTTTATTTTTTTTTTTTACTTAAAGCACCAGAATGTAAACTCTTGAAATGAAATTTAGTTTACAGATTTCTTAGTATTTTTAAGAAAGTTGCAGCACCCCTTTCTTGACAATTGAGAGCACCTAATATCATTGCCAATATTATTATTATTATTACAAACAACATTTCAGTTCTCCTGGATGTATAGTAAAATTAAAAAAAAAAAAAAAAAAAAAATTCTAGGTTAAAGGCAAAGGCTTAAGTATTCACATTTACAGAAAAAAATATATTTAAAAACTGGGGCTAAAATTCACATTGGTACAATTAAACCAATTCCCTTTTTTCCTATCTGTGCGTTCTTTCTTTTCTTTTTTTCTTATTTCTTTCTTGCTTGTTGGCTGATAATCACTTGTTGTCTATACTTGTTTAATGTTTGATTATGTATGATTCATTAACTCCACATTCAATGTTGACACAGTTTCTAACAAACAGACACACTAACAGAGCGACTCCACTAAGAGTTTATCTACTAATGTTATTGACATTGTTACATGACAGATATGCTTTTTTCTTAATCCCCTCCCACATATTCTTTGTCTCTCCCTGGTTCTAAATGCACCTCCCTCACATAGGTTTAAATGTACATTTTATAAATATTTGTAAAATGTATTAAACACAAGTGAAATCCATATAGATTCAGTTCACTGAATAAAATATTTTAAACTTTATTAGAATAACCTACAATACAATAGAATGGAATTAGAAGCACATTGGAATTCTTGTGCATTTCTCCAACTCAGGATTTGAAGAATTAAAAACAACAAACAAACAAATAATACAGTTTACTTAATACAAAGAGACAAAAAAAGAAAAAAAAAAAAAACTGGCATAAGGCTTGAAAGTAAACTGGCTAAACTCCTGGTACTATACCATAAAAAATCGAAATTTAATAAAATGGAATATTACATAATCATAATTATCACAATTAATATAAATTAATGCTTAAACTATTTGACTCTGTGTGATCTGAAGAAGGCCGCTGAGCCAAAACGAGTCACAAGTAGAGCTTATCCCACTAACTATGGCCCTTATGTAGGGTACACACTGGACAGTGGGCAGCTGGGCTGAGCTGTGGTTGTGCTTGCTGCCAATTTCATATCACAGCTGACTTATCAAGCAAGGTAGTTCTGGGGTTGATTCACAGCTGTTTAATTGACCACTAACTGGAAAAATAACACTTTTGTACACAAAGGAGGTGGGCAGCTATAAATTTGATTGGGTACATACACAAGTTGGTATCCCTAATGATAAATCAAATTTGACAACTCAAGCTTATAGGTTTCATCAAGCCCTTGGGGAACTGCTTGGAAAGTGGCTAGAGGTTGGAGACCGCTGAAGTATAGGTTAGACACTTATTACCCTGTCAGCTGTCTACAACATGCCTGTGTGACTGAATTCTTTTTTTTTTTTTATTATTATTATCATTATTTATTTATTCATTTATTTGATAGGGATAGTGCACCTAAATGAACATCTATTCAGACAGCAATAGGCATAAATATGCCAGATTATAGCAACAATGCTAATTTGCATCCACAGTCCCAAGGCAGGTAACACAAAAACATGATAAGACATAGAACAGGACAATAGATCACAATAAGAACACATCACAGACAGTACATTACTAAGAAGTTAAAAGTGATGCGGGACACTCCCTTATGGAGAGTGGAAGACTGTTCCAGATCTTACTGGCCTTTACAAAAAGAGCATTTTGTCCAAAGGCTGTTTTTCTGTGTGGGACCTCACAGCCCCCTCTAGAGGAGGCCCTGGTCCTGAGACCGCTGAGAGCCCTTTTTTTTAAGAAAGTCAGACATGGGAGGTGGAGCAGCACCTTGTACATCAAATAAGCAAATAACAACATGTGTAAAATTCTCAAAGCTCAATAAGTTGTACTTTTTTTTAAATGTTTCAAACTTGGAATGACATTGGTTTTCTATCAAAGATCTATGATTTTGCATGCATTTACACCTGCCAGCAACCAACATGTAATACACTATTTAATGTGTGACAGAATCATTGAAGGTAAAAACATTCTAGCAGCACCAAGGCTTATGAAAGGTCATATTTGTTTAAAATTGTTCAAATTGAATTGTACTGTGTTAGATATTATTTTAATGTGGCTCTTGAAACATAGTGTGGAATCAAGTGTCACACCAAAGTACTTGCATTTAGAGACAATTTCTAGTTCCTGTCCTCCCAAAAAATACTCCTGAATGTTTGATGTCCAATGGCTGCTTTGTGACCATGAACACACAACTTTGTGAAAATGTTGCAACTCTGTGAGACTATTGTGAAAAAAGAATTCTCTTTAGGTAATATGCATGGAGAGAGCAAACTTTGTGCCAGTTTGTGTTTCATGTTCATAGGTTCAGTAACTGCAGAGACTATTGCATCTGAATATTGACACTTCAGCAGCAGATTTTAGGCCTGACATGAACACTGACATGACATGAACGCAACCGATTGTAGCAAACCTGGTTGAAAGGTCAACATCTGCATTGCACCAAACTGCTACAACTCACTATCATCAAAAACCACTTCTTTCAGCTCCTTTATCTCTTTAAGTGATTGGTCCTAATGAGTCTCAGTCCAGTGTCGGTCTGCTGCGGCTCACCAGATAACCCCGTGATATGTCTCCTAATGGGACAGATAGGGTCTCGGGTCTCACCTGTTGGCAGCTGGGCAGCGTGGCCCGGGACATCCAAGACCCTCCTAGACCTGGTTTTATCTCTGTCCCTGGTCTACTAATGATCCAGTGAGACGTCTAGACCATTGTGGGACCTTTGTGTACGATGGGGTAATTACAAGCAAGTCATTTAACTCGG
Organism: Bostrychus sinensis; assembly: GCA_020698575.1. Taxonomy (NCBI): domain Eukaryota; kingdom Metazoa; phylum Chordata; class Actinopteri; order Gobiiformes; family Eleotridae; genus Bostrychus; species Bostrychus sinensis. Next base: position 39,576,786 of record CM036241.1, read on the forward strand.
GATAAGAGCAAGAGAAAGTGAGACGACGAGGTGAAAGATCAGGGTCAAGTTTCAAGAATGCACCGAAAAAAACAACCAGCCATTGTCCAAAGTCTGAGTCTAAAGGAAATGGAGAGGGTTTGAGATGTATGGGTTAGAGATATACTTTAGAAGGTGGGCTAAAATATCAGTTTACAAAGAAAAGCTTGCTCTAGTTCAAGTTAGGGGCTTTCCAAGTTTGCTAATGTCCCAACACGTGCATGAACAGGTGAAGTGTGTCTCTAAATGTCCACAGACACACGTCCAGTTAAGTACATTTTTAGATTAAGATACTTTGAGAACATAAAACATACTAAAATATTCTTTTACTTGACTATATTTTAGGGGGAAAAAATAAAGCAATTTGTTTCATTCTCTTTTTTTTCACCAAGGCAATGCCAAGTAGTAATAGGAACATTAGTAATAGTAATGATAGTAGTCATGGTGGTAGAAGTACTAATAGGAGCAGTAATAGTGGTGGTTGCTGCAATAACAGTAGTATTAGTAGTGTTAGTAGTAGTAGTATTAGCAGCGGCAATAAGTACTATATACTTAAGTAAATTTGAAACTATTTTTTATTACTTTTATTCTACTTTTACTTTACTTACTAAGTATTTATACATATACTTGAGCAATATTATTTTAAATAGCAATAGTAGTAATAGTAGTAGTAGTAGGAGAAGCAGTAGTAGTAGTAGCAGCAGCAGCATCAGTAGTGGTAGTAGTGGCAGCATTAGCAGTAGAAATCATAGTAGTAGTAGCAGCAGTAGCAGGAGTATTAGTAGAAGCAGTACAAATAGTAGTATTAATGGCCGCAGAAGTAGAGTTGTAGTAGTTGTAGTGTAGTAGATTTTGCTTTGCATTTTTTTTTTTTTTTTTACATTTACTCAGTACTTTCATTTCTACTTGAACTTTTTTTTTTACTTGAGTACTGATTTTGAGTACATCTTCCACCTCAAAAATATTCAGTTTACATCAATCCTATTGGTCCTAAATGTAAATATTAACATAAAAGGTTTGTGTATTGAGTTTAGTGTTGAGTAGTTAACGTTAGGAGGACTTTCAGTTGATTCCATGCAAACTATTTCAATCAAAAAAAATATTTAGTCTGTTCTAAATATATATTAAAGGGACATATTAAATACCTTTAACGTTTCTGAGCTTTTAACTATGTTGTAATGTTGTTTCCTGCTCAAAAAAAAAAGAAAAAAAAAAACAGACCTGGAGGAGTATTCTACCCTTAAGGACTAAAAAGACTCCATTATCTTTCCAGTCCATTTTTATGCTAAACTCAGTGGTGTCAGATTAGTGTGAAGCAAAGAAATGTTAATATTTGCTTCAGATCTGATCAAACTAAACTGCTGTTAAACTTTGAGCTGTTGACTCTTCTTTTATGAGACAGGAGCAAGGTTCAAAATGTTTAAACAGGTCTGGCTGCTCTGTTCAAGTCAAATATGTTCAACTTAAATCTGCACATTTTGAGACATTTCCTTTTACATAGATTGGATGTTAGAAATGTTTCCTGTGGTGTTTAATTAAAATCAGTGACCTAGCATTTCCATCACCTAGGACACCAGCATAACTACTTTTTCTGCTGCTAAAACAGGTCTAAATCTGGACTAACCTAGGTCTGAAGCCAAGATTTGATTCTCAGCATGTCTAAACCAGGACTAAATATACAAGGCCTAGGTTTAAAAAGGCCTACACACGAGACTAAACTGGGTATAAACTAGGACAAAACTGGGCCTAAACCAGAACAAACAGAGGTGGGCCTAAATCAGAACAAAATGGGCCTAAAGCAGGACTAAGCTGAGCCTAAACCAGGACTTCAATGGGCCTAAACCAGAATAAAAGCAGGACTAAACCAATACTAATATTAATACTAACACCAGTAATAAACTAGATCTAAACCAGAACTAATGTGGGCCTAAAGCAGTAGTAAATTGGGCCTAAACCCTCAAAGCCCTCAACTTGGGCAGCAGTAGCCGAGTCAGTAGACGATCGCACACTAATCCAGAGGTTGGTGGTTCAATCCCCACTATCCACATTGCATGTTGTGTCCTTGGGCAAGACACTTAACACTAGGACTCCCAGAATTCCAAAACTACTAGAACTCCCAAGGCCGTCATTTTGACGGTTAGCGCTCTGGCCATTGGACTGCAGAGGGTGGTGCTGATGTCATCGTCTAAATGATTCTTGCGCTATAATATTATAGGCTTTAAGCTAATAAGAGCTAATAAACACGTTAATAAAAGCCCATTATAGCCTTATAATTATATAATTTTAGCTAGTATAAATATAATAACACAAAGAATCAGGTATAAATTAGAATGAAAAGGTTTACTAGATAATTTGTTGTTCATTTGTTTATAACTATTATACAGGGAAAGGCGATTACGTTTTTTTTTAAACAGAATTGGTAAAATTGAAAATAAATGCAATAAATATATAAATATGGCTATAATTATTAGTCTTATTAGCGCAAGAACCGCATTATAGTTTGAAAGCGGTTTCTGGACATTGTTTCCTTGAAATAAGGAAGTCCCCATTCAGTGAACCAAAAGCTGGACAGCTCCAAATTCCTCCCCCCTTGGACTCCGTGCACATAAACAAGAGAAATAAACGCCATTAGCTCGTCAACACTCAAGTCCCAAGAATCATCCCCTAACACCTGGTGAGCTTGTGCCACTGTACAGTCCCGGATGTGCTTTAGCATGTCAGTGTCCACCAAAGAGAGGAACGCAGTCAGAGCATCCTGGATGTTGTGCTTGGGGTGCGCAGTGGGTCCCTCGGCCTCTGTCAGCACATTCTGGCTCTGACGTCTCCCTCTGGTTTCTTCCTGGACTACAGTCCACACAGTGCTGTCCTTCCCACTCTCTTGACCTTCTGAGGAAGGTGGAGAGTGGACAGTGGACTGACTGGACTCTCCCTCAGCTGACGATGATTGCGGCAACGCTGTTGTATAAAGCCTATAATAATAACCTTATTAGTTTACTGATTTTGGCTGCCTATAGCCTAAATTATCATAATTATATCACAATATGCCAATTTATTCTGTTATCAATACCTTGAAAAGAAGTTTCCCCACTGTCACTGGACTGGATCACCCGACTTTTTTTAGCCGGGGGCTGTTCATATTCGGAGTCGCTGTCTGAATCAGAGGAACTTTCCAATGACCACGAGTCATCATCTGATTCGCTGTCACCACCCGAATCAGCGTCATCTATGTTTTGAAGCATTTCCAAGGCTTCCCTCACTGTTAATTTTCTTCTCAAAGCCATTTTTTAGCTATTACTTTTCTGAAAATGTAGCTTATGTACTAGAATGTTGGTTGCTAAGCAACGGTGAGGCGTCTCCTCATCCGCGGGAAAAAGTACACTGTAATTAATAGAGCCCTCAAAGTGACAAGTGTGGGAGATAAAGGTAGAAGTACTCATATCTCGATTTTACTTTTTATTTTTTTTGAAATAGCAACATGACAATAAAACACATACAGATATAGGAAAAGTCAGGGTGCTAGGACCACATATGATCTATGTAACCAGAGTTATTACATGTCAAAATCTGAAAACCGTCAAAATGACGGTCTTGGGAGTTCTAGTGTTAAGGCTCCTTGCCTGTGAGAATGTGTGTGTCAGTGTGATTGTGTGTCATGGTGGTAGGAGAGGCTGTAAGCACAGATTTGTAACCACAGTCTGTCCCAGGGCAGCTACAGAAGTAGCTCACCACCACCGAGTGTGACTGAGGAGCAGAAATTACGTTAACTGAGAATTTTCTGTCATTGACATATTATTTATAGCTGTGATGGAAATTTCTGAAGGCCATCCATCATTTTGACATAATACAAATGAGAGAGATGGAGTTGTAATTCACAGTTATGTCCAGGTGATGGCAACAGTGTGAGTTGGACTAGGAACAGACATTTCTCTGCAGCCTGTGATCTGCAAAGTTTGGAAATGGGCACTTCTTCTGCCATGGAGCATGCAGTCTTCTCTGTGAAACACTAGCACTTCACGAACTCCTGACTCTCATTCTGTGACCCTCAATGCATTATCTGTAGCTGCCATATGCATTTTAGTAAAAGAACAAAGCACTGTGGCTTGCGTCCCATGCGCTGTGGGGAGACAAGGGGGAAATAAAGCAGCACATTCAGAGGATCTCACCGCATAACCAAAGTCAGATACGGACAAACTGCAACAATTTTACTGGGTCCTGGCTATAAGCAGGCCACACACTTTTGCAAATACACACGCCGCTAAGGCTCTGTGCTGCCATGCGCTATGGGAATTTATTGAAACATCGAAAGAAATGCACAGTGCTTACAGCCGTACAGTACAGCTGCAGACGCCACTGGTCTGAGGCAGTGTACCCTGGAGTTCTTAAAAAGCTACAGGAAAGAGTGAGTTTTGGCATATTCAGGGCTCACCAGGCAGCGTTAGGGGAATTTGTTCTGCTGCTCCTAAATGACTCAAGCGTGCAATATTCTATAACATTAATTAAAAGAACAGAAAAGTACTGTTGTGGCATGTACATATTTAGCATTCTTATTAATAAAACTGTATTGTGGTTATTAACAATTAATGATATTAAGATGCATGGACACAATGGTGGACAAAAAAGGGATTTTTTTCAACCCTGTCCGTCAAAGTGAGAGACAGTAATTATCTCTAGCCAAGCCACTGCTCAGGAGTGAAGGAATGATTCACCAAATTGTCGAGTTTGAGTTACTTTGAGCATATAGAAAAGTGTTGTGCAAGACTAATGCACTATTAACTAGAGCAAATTCCTGGGGTGGCAAGAAGGGTAATGAATAATTGTAGGACTGGCACATCTCTGCGGTGCTTTGGATCACGTCGTATATAACTCCATGTCTTATTTCACAGAGTTATCTATGATAATATCATAATGAGGTTGATTGTCATCAAACAATATCTGATTAGAGGACTGAGAAGTATAGCAAAACCTTTTGGGCTCAAAACTGCTCCTAATGTTCATGATTTCTTGTCATTCTGTATGATTGCACCAACAACAAGAAAACTCCAGTGTGTGGAGCGTGAGCATGAAATGCAGAGGCAGAGCCCTGAGAGCAGGGCCAACTGTTCGACTTATTACAGCAAGAGCCTGACTTCTGAGTGAAAATACTGCCCTGCTTCAACTTTGCATGTCATAGAGAGGTGCTCCCCAGTCCCTCCAGCATTATTGTTATTGTTTGGGCAAACATGTCTGATTTTGCAAATAATTTTCTTAAAAGTTGTGATAGTTATCATCATAATTCACAGGTAAAAAGTAGGTCTACCGTAGGTAATAAAACTGTAGCAGCAGATGAAGGAAAAAACCTAATCCATAGACAATAGGCTGCACTTCAGCAGATTTAAAGAAGCAAAAACACCAGTGGCTTACTGTCCAACTTTACAGGTAGAGTCACGTGTAGTGAGTGGCTGCCACAGCTGGGCTACCATCATCTTGTTAATGCATTCATAGATGCTTGGAAATCAGAGTTTTCCTCGAAAATGTTAAGCAAATAAAATTTGTATTCTACCTATTCTGCTGGGGTCTAGATCTCCCCCTGAAACAGGACAAAATCCCAGTACTACTAGAAAGAGCCTGCGTACCACCAGTGGGACCCATACCACAGTTTAAGAACCAATGCAAACCACCCCATCTCTATTTCAAACTGCTGAGGAAGTTCTGATAGAAAAGTGTCTGAATGCACAGTGCAGCACAGTTTGGAGTGTATGGGGCTGTGTTTTAGACAAGTGGTCATAATGTTACACCTGATCTGCGTAACTCAATTTCTCTTGGTTGGTTATTCCATTAGAGCAGGTTACCTTGATCTCAGTAATTATAACATGAAATACACCTAGAGGCTCCTCATTCCTGGAGCTATTATCAAGTAATTTCTCTTCATTTGGTTATAATTTTTTTCCTCCATCCTCAGACTTGGAGACTCAATCACATTGTCTGTTACTTCTCCTTTTTTTTTTTTTTTTTAATAAAACCACTGCTTCATGTGAGACTTTGTTGAAAACGGGGTCAGAACGTCCCGAAACTCCAGCTGTTCTCAGATAAAAGTCAGGAACACAATCTGCTCACTCCCATTCAGCTTTAGATGGAGAACAGAACCAAACCAAAATCTCACGTTATCTACGAACCTTAACACTATTTCTACGAGATCAGGGGCAAAAAGGGCAAGAGTGAAATGAGAAAAGATAATGACAGTTGGACAGAGGTTGAAGAAGTACTTGAAGATTGTACTCAAGTGAAAGCATGGCTACTTCGATATAACAATGGTGAAGTAGAAGTAAAAGCACTTAACAGAATTATTATAAGTAAAAAAGAAGCTTTACTCGTGTATAGTGAGCTTTTGAAAGATTTTGTTTTTTGTTGCACTAATGACAAAGTAAAATGGGGATTGCTAAATCAGGACTAAATCAGGACTCTTCAAAGCCTAAACCAGGAATAAAGCCAGACTAATCTAGGACTAAACCAGGACTAAACCAGGGTCAAACCAGGATTAAACCTGCTCAGTGGTCACTACACTTCCAATCTAATCCCTAATCAGAGCAGGACTAAAACAGAAATTAAACTATTTCTAAATTAAACTAAATCACTTGAACATCAAAAGTCTCCTCAGTGCCACCAGAAGAAGCCTGCGTACCACCAGAAGGACCCATACCACCTCTTGAGAACCACTGCATTATACGATGAGGTGGGTTAACTGTTTCTCTTACATATAACAAATGCACACACAAAATGAACTCAAACAAGTCAATGTGGTTCAATTGGGAAGTCAAGTTTAATACAAAATTTAGTGGAAAATAAAAAGTGAAATATGAAAAGAAAGTGGAGAGTTTTGAAGTGGAGCCCGAGGAGCCAAGAGACAATGATCTTCAATTACTTCAGCTCTGAGTTCAATTTGAGACAAGAACCAGCGAGGAGCAGAAGAAGAGGAGGCTGAAGAGGATGGAGGATATCAGACGGACAGAAAATATACTTAAAACACATGAAAGAACCCAACCAGGAACTCAGAGGGGTAGGTTATTAGACTGGGGATGTGAGGAGAGTGAAGAGAAATGAATGTCTGGGTGTGTCCTAAGATGGGCCTTAAGTAGCTGGACATTTGGACATAAAAGGGAGGACATATGAATAACTGGGCCTAAGCTGCTTGATTATAAGAGCAAAAAAAGAAAAAAAAAAAAAAGGGCAAAATGTATCTATCGTTATTACAGACAACATTTTTTAGATTTAATACAATACTGATTACTTTTGGGGGGAATTTAGTCGATACCAATACTCAGTACTCAGATTTACTCAGATTTCTTATGGGCAGTGGTGGACAAAGTACTCAACTTCATTACTTGAGTAAAAGTATAGATCCTCCTGGTCAAATATTACTTCAATACAAGTAAAAGTTGCTAAGTCAATTTTCTTACTTGTGTTAAAGTACTAGAGTGTGTGCTTTCAAAAATACTTAAGTATTCAAAGTACTTAGAATTATCCTTTTTTTTTTTTTTTTTTTTTTTTTTTACAATGTATTTCAAATGGGTGCAATCAAGAATTTTGGGTAAAATGTCCACGATATTCAAGTCACAGATGTGCAGCTACAAAAATATGAATAAAATACATTTGACATCATTTTAGTGAGAAAATGTGGGGATCAACGCCATATGTATTAAAAATAAGGCTGTGTATTATGATCATATTAATCTTTTTTTATTTTTTTATTGGTAAGGTAAGGTAGACTTTATTGATCCCCATAGGGAAATTTGATCTTTGCATTTGTGTGCATGTTTTAAGGTTGATGCGGGAAACCAGAGCACCCAGAGGAAACCCACCCAGACACAGGGAGAACATGCAAACTCCACACAGAATGGACACACACGGTCCGGGAATCGAACTTGGGAGCTTCTTGCTGTGAGGCGAGAGTGCTAACCACTAAGTCACCGTGAAAATAAGCAAAAGCTAAATCACTTCCAGATTGTGTCCAGAGGTTATTTTTAGTTCCTGAGAGCAAATATGAGTAGTATTATGTAGTAAATGATTATGTTTAGGGAGTAAGTCAGTTGTCTTGCAGTTTTAAGACAATTTCTCTGCATAAGTTACTTTTCCTTTTTTAGAAATGTAGTGGAGTAAACAGTGTTATATTTTTCTTTTAGTAGTGGAATAAAAGTAGTTACCCCTAAAAATACTACTCAAGTAAATTACAGATTCTCAAAAACTACCCTTAAGTACAGTACTTTGTTACTGTTCACCTCTGCTTATGGGTGAAATTTTTTCATTCCAAAAATTGTTACCCTTGAAGACAAATCCCTTGCCTGGAGATTCCAGACTCACCGCTGTACCAGTGGATGAGTCTGGTCACCTTAGAATCAATTCGATTTCTAGGGCGAAGCAAACCTGAATTAACGGACAGCGGAGTTAGCCAATCAGAAAATGGCGGACGTGACGTTACCAAAGCGACAAGAAAGTGAGAAAGTAAACAAACGGAGTAGTGAAGCCACGAGGGAGGAACGAGGGAGTTATTTCAACATTACTGTACCATACCGCTGAATGAAACAAACTCTCGGCTCCTTGGTGCGCCATCTTGATTGTTGTCGGCGAGGAGACGCGTACAAGTGATGCCGCTCGCAAAGAACACGTGACTTAAATAAACCAATCAAAATGCACGGTAGGGTTTGGATTTGAGTAAACCACTGCGGACGGCGTGGTGACCAGACTGATATTTCTCTGTAGAATAACACAGAGACATATCAGTCTGGATTTTCCAGGCAAACAAATCCCATGACTAATACTGTCCATTTAACAATTTTAATGTACGCAGTATAATTAAAGTGTACATAGGAGTGCTTTTATTTCACATGTATTAATTAGTATCAATACTTTAGTCAAGTACTCAATGCCCAAAGGAGTATTGTGTGGGTATTGATATATCCCTACCACAGTATAGTAATACTCCCAGCACTACTTCTTTCAGTGTCACCAGAGCTTGACATTAACACTAGCCAAATGGCCAAATGCAAGTAAATTTTAATTTTGGCTAGTAACACAAATACTCCCACTAGACATTTTGGCTGGTTGAATTGTAAAGATTAGGCCTGAATTTAGGTTGCTCTGCTTGAGTGTTTAGTAAAGATGTAATGATGTCACAATATTGTGTTATGTGTTGTAGAAAAGCTAACAATAACAAATGTATTTTCTAAAAAAGCCCTGACAAGCCCTTTAGGGATTTAGTTATTGTGATACTTCAAAAGATTACAAACATGTTTAACAGCAGTTTTGTCATGTTGGCTGCACTGAAATGGAGCAAAGGATTCTGCTTTTTTCTGCTGCAAGTCCACGACAATATCTCACAATATTGTCATTATTGTTACATCAATTTATAGGTAAACCTTTTTTTTTTTTTTTTTTTTTTTTTTTTTTATGCTGCCCATACATTAAATCAAATTTTACATTTATTTAGGCAAAGGGAAATATCAAGCCATGCGTGTCACTCATATTGCTGCTGTTCTAACATATTATTTGCACAATGCACATCATTACTATTTTTATTGCTTGAAATAATGTTCTTTTTTTTTTTTTTTTTGCATTAACCTGTTAAATTTGCATAAAAATGTATGTATTATTTATATGTTTCATGTCTCATGATCAACATAATCAGATATAAAGTTGATATAGTTTATATAATTCTTTTAATGCAAGAAGCCTTTTGAGGCACTTTTTTATTTTGTTGAATGGACATACTTTACTTCTGCCTTGTGCAATGACAGCAGTTGTGTGTGCACGTGGTTGCATATATAAAAAAGTGACTCCCTGCAAGTCAGTGTGCATGGATATTGCTAAAGGGGAACAATATACTTTAGAAATATCCATGCACAGATTTAAATTAGATTAGATTTTGGAAATGCTCCAAATTTTTGTGTGACAAAAATATATGTCTGTGTCATCAGCAAAAATTATTTTATGAAAGATATTTGAAGAGTTCACACAATCATTTATATACAGAATGAAGAGAAACGGCCCTAGGATCGATTCCTGTTGGACCCCACATTTAATATACATTGAGACTGACAATTATTTGTAAGATTGGGTTGTCTCTGAAGTCTCGGGTCTTGTTCCAGTTAGACATTGCACAAAACATTATTTAGATGTTTTCTTCAATGTTCTTTCATTCAGGAGTCACACAGGAAGAGTCTTGAATTTTTACCTCAATGTTTTACTCCCAAATGTAGGGGGTGCTCCGTAGAGAAAAATGTGACCAAAACAGAAGAAACAAGTAATGTTACATGTGCTTTAATCACAGTTTAGCTTTCTTTCAACAGTTGTTTGATGAGTTTTATCATAATATATTTTCTTTTTCTGCCTTACCTTACTTTACAAAAAAAATCCCTTGGCGATCCACTTATAGGCCCATACCCAGCATTTGTGAACCATCGCATTGCACAACAAACTTTTCTACTTACTTTTCAAACTGAAAGACATCTCTAAAATGGTGGCAGTATCTTTCCTCAGGCTTCATCTGGGACTAGTTTCAATTTAAGACGTTCTTCATAAAAAAAAAGAAAGAAAAAAAAAAAGATTCAATTTAAAACTCAGGTCTCGAGGGTCGAACCTGCCGACACTGGAACGCACCGCTCAAAAAGAAAAGAGAAATAATTAGTGTAGAATCTGCCACAAAACGAGCACAAATTAACTTTGCAAACGGAGGTAATTAGTGAGTGTTTTGGTGACGGAGGAGAGGAAAACTCAGTGTGGGAAATGGTCTAATTAGGAAGAAAGAAAACTATTTGAAACATGGAAATGTGAAAATAATTCCCACAAATGTCTAATAATGATAATCAGAAGGCAATGGCTTAATAAACAGATAATTTAAACCAAGGGTTGGGAAGAAAGCAGGGACTTAAAGGAAAAGCTGGTCTTCTTTGGGCAATTTGAAACAGAATTGTTCCTTTCTGTCCTATGTTCCAACTGCCTGCCGACCTCAGCTCAACTTCAATTCACATTTCTTTGTTATAACAATGCTTCTTGGCAATAAATCGTTTGACAGACTGATCATTTCTCTTTTAAATGGTGTCACTTACGATAATGCATTTGTGAGGTGAGCATATGAGCTGAGTGCTGTATGTGTGTTAAAGTGATTTACTTAAATACATGTTCCAAAAACACACTTTTACAGGAGAAACATTTGAAGCAAAAAAGTTCTAAAAAGCATTCATCTGCAGTTTGGTCAAGTGGATTTCCTGAATTTCCTTCAATCAATAAAATATCTTTCTAATGTAAGTAGTATTTTTGGAAAATTAACTCTTCCATGAGGTATTCAGATAAGTTGCCCATGCAGTTTGATGACAAGATTAGTGTTCTTTTCCATTCATTTCATGAGGAGGCAAATTAGCAACATTAAATTAGATGTTTTTAGACAGCAAGACGTTTGATGTTGTTTATATATTTGTTAAAATGAACTTTAATTTAATCTCTTTAGTACTTTTACTAAAGTCAACTCATTAAAATAGGATTTGTGGTGTTTAATGGATTAAATCTGAGCAATTTAATGTGTCAGACCACAAACTATTGTGGTCTGACACATTTCTGTAAATACTCAAAACCTATGTTACATAGTCTTATTAGCTTATACGCTAAATTTAATTAGTGTAAGAGTAAACACTTAATATTAAAATGTTACACAAAGCCGTTGACTGTTGACACACTCACTTATGCTGCCAACCAGTCTCTGACATTACACATGTGGGCGATTGTTTGTCAGTTACTAAAACATCTTACTTATTCATAAATTGTGATGTTCTGTGGTTAATGTTAAATCCTCTATAATAAATGTATTATGGTCTGTTTGGTCTTTGGAATGCATCTGTTCTGTTTCTAAATACTAAATGGTTCTATTGGTTCAGATTCATTTTTAAATAAATGTAGGAACAGTAGCTCTGTTGTTTTTATTTCATTAACATTTATTTTTGTGATTAAAGGTGCTATGACTTGTGTGCATTATTTTCATTAAACGCTAAAATACAGATTTCTGGAGAAATTTAAACTAATTATTAATGGTGGTGTTACAAAATACTATCAGATTGTTGTTTTTTATTACAGTTTTATAGCTACAAATCATGTGTTCCATTGAATTGACACAGACTCCTGCATATTTAACACAATGCAATGTAAAGTGTGGGTGCATCTCAAAAAAGTGTCCTACAAAACTCATGATACAACTCGATCTTCTTTCATAAAAGTTGAGGAAAGTCTACATTGTTATATAAGTGTAACATAAGGCTGGTTTTGAGTTTGAACCAGACAATGTTCTGTTTGAGCTGGACCTCTGTGTCTCTGTCTTTCATATTAAACTCATATTGTCCTGGTTTCACTGGGAATAACACTGTCCACTTTATTTACAGCAAACTGGACCTACCCCAAAGGATTTTGGGTAATAACAACATGTTCTAGACTCTGAGTCACTGTATACCGATGGACAGCATAGACCTTAATAACCAGACGCCGCGTAGGCTGCTGGAGCTAATGGCACTTCGCTGCCAAGCTAGTCTGGGCACTTTTCAGAATTCTGTAGCCTGTAGCCTGCATTTCTTCCTATAGCAATTAGCATTAGCCAGCAAATATTGCAAATTATGAATAATCAAGACTGTTTGGGCAGCTGTCAACACTCGCATGTGTAATGTCAGAGCCTGGTTAGAAAGAAATGCATCCACTTTTAGAAGTTTAATTTATTATAGCAATTAGCATATATAATTAGCATGCAAGCTAAAGGCTAAATAATAGAATAGAAGTTTCTGAATGTGTGTTCTGCTGGACTGGAGTTACAGAAACGCGGTGGACTACAACAGTTATCACCACAATTTATGCTGAGGTTTAATCCATCAGCCAAGGGCGTCACCAGGCTGTTTTAACGTAGCTTGAGCCCCGAATGTTTGGAGCTGAGCTCCGGACCCAAACTGTCCCTCAGCTTCACAGTGACTCTGTAACATAAGGGTCCAAGCTGAGTGAGAGAGGAACTACTGCAGGAAAAGGAAAGATTATGGCCATTTCTCAATTCTAAGTATGCAGACTCTGGACTTGTGTACTCAGAAGTACAGACTTGTGTACTCAGAAGTACAGACTTGTGTACTCAGAAGTACAGACATGTGTACTCAGAAGTACAGACTTGTGTACTCAGAAGTACAGACTTGTGTACTCAGAAGTACAGACTTGTGTACTCAGAAGTACAGACTTGTGGGTGCAGACTCAGAGAATGGAGTTGAGGAGAACACAAGAACGGACTTTGCTATTTTTAGATTTTGAGATGAGGTGAACTCGATGACATCACAGGAAGTGGCTCTGACCCCATACGCTTCCTTTATTAGACTAATATAAAGTTCCTTTATTTTTTGTTTTATGCACAAGAATAAAATGAACATCTGAAGACCGTGTTTATTTTTAATAAATAAAAATTGGTACCTCTGTCCTTATTATTTAAATTTCTTTGTATTTAAAAATAAAATCTAGTGAAACAGAAGCATATTCATAATCCATAATTGAGATGTATAAAACAGAAAGACAGCAACCAAACTGCCTGCATTTGTCCTTAATAAATAACACCTTTTTAATAATATAAATAACCTGTACTCGTGTGTGTACTGTAGTATCTATTCTCTGGGCTCTGGTGCGCGGCTGTTGTGTCTGCTTCATGTGCATGCTGAAGAGGGAGGGGGCAGGTCGCGATGATTCAAGCAGCAATCTGTGAGCAATGCGAAATGCATTCTAGGATTTCTACCTGCCGGAGTATGCAAAGTCTCCTCTGCATCCCTGTTAAAATGGTGGAGCAAGAACACATCCGGGGATTTGAAGTGGACTTGCCAAGAAGCGGACTTTGAATTAGGAACAGGACTTGGGCCGCGGCAGATGACGTTTCACAAGAACACAAGTCCACAAAAGTATACATATTGAGAAACAGCCAGGTTAATGGTGGGCTCACACCAAAAGCGACAAAATCTCTTTTTTAAGTTCAGTTTGCTCTCCTCGTGTCACCGGCAGAAGGTTTCAAATGTGTCTTTTGTGCCTAGACCAATTCCTCCCCAGTTTCTGTCCAATCTTGATTGGCGGTCACTTTAGCAATGTCGCTCCACATTTGCATAAAGTTGACTTCAGTTCAACCCAAACATACGCTCAGGTCGCTTGATGCGCGTCGCTCAGCGCGGTCGAGACACTTGTCGCCTCTGTGCACCAGCTTGCATAGGAAATGAATGGTCGCTGGTTGCTTGAGTCACTCGAGTTGCTGTTGGTGTGAGTCTACCATAATTGACTGTTCAGACATGGTTCAGAGTGGGACACAATTCGTCTTTTATCATTTAGCAACTTTTTAAGCAAAGGCTGCGCTGATTAGGGCTGGAGAGAAATGGGAAAATCTAACTTAAATGCTAGAGGTGTGGTAGCGAGGTGACAGAAATGGCACATGTACAATGCCACCAAATTCATTTCAGTCTTCATGAGCTTCTCGCTTTATTTATGCCCTGTTTTATCACGGACCGTGTGAGTGCAGCACGTGGACTTGAGCACTCAGTAGGCTACTTATTTTGTAAAGCCAGAGCTTGGGAAAGACAGAGGATTTTTTTTTTTTTTTTTTTTGGCTTGTTCCCTCAGCACTGGGCAGAAAGAAAAGGTCAGGGAGCGTCTATGAAGCTTTCAAATTAGCAAAATTTGTGTTACTGCTAGGGATGTGCGAATTGATACCCAAAATATTAATACCTTTGATTCCTGTGATTTAATTGTGGTATTGATACCAATCTGAAAGTACTTTAGTAGTAATGACTAACTGTGTTATTAATATAATACAAATTCCACTGGATCCTTTGTGTGAGCTCTACAGTAACAGATCCAACCCAATCCATTGTGTTCTGCTGCTCCAGTGGCATAAAGAAGCCATTATTTGTAACATGTGAATGCATATAGACTTTTATAATTTACAAAAATGTAATCAATATAGAAGAAAAAAACAATGGTTAAGACTGTAAGAGGTGGTATCAGAATCGGTATTGGTATTGTCGATACCAGGCTTGGTATCAATTGATATTAAATCAAAGGTGAGAAAGCTGGTATTGCACATCACTAGTGACTGCTTTGATATAGTTATGAATTTTTGGTGTTTCATATATCTTATTATTATAGAAGACAGAAAGTTGGGGGATTGTGTAAAATAGGTCTTGGTCCCAGTTTGTGAGGTGGAACATGTTCCCTCTTGTTTTCCTTCAAATGAAGCCCTGGTTTCACTCATAGATTATATTTGATAAAAATCACTACAAAATGACCGTTTGTTAGAGCAAAACTATGCAACACTCTGCATCAGTAAACAACAATAAGCCTCCAAATAATCAGCAACAGTTGGCTCTGCCTCACACGACATCACTGAACACAATTAGGTTACAAGTAGAATCCATCATTTTACTCCCACCACAGTGAAACCGCAGGCACAGCCACTGTGAGAGACTTCTACTGGTGCAAGAAATTACTTTTTTCTCCAAAAAGTAATGGTTTTTACAGGTATGTTTACACTGGATTTTATCCATAAAAACGCAAGCCTCACTTGCTAACTTGCATTAGTTTATGTCATCAGAGCCATGTTGGCCCGGGTGGTAGATGGCGGCGATCCTGCCATATTGTTGCGAAAGACTTAAGTGACCAACGTGGCATCTGCGTATTTATGTCTCTGATGGACAGTACGTCTGTTAAGACACATGTTTTGAATTGAACTCAGAGATTCCTATTTTTTGGATGCACAGTGGCCGTCCTAAAGGCTCATTCATACTCCCATTCCGTACGTAAATAGATGCGTTTGTTTCAAGCATTGTTGGCATCACAGCCATTCCAACCATTTTCTAAGTCAACATGTGTGTTATGTTAAATAACCAGTAGGGGGCAATCAGCAACAGTCAAGTATTTTACCCAAACAGTCGACAAAGAACACTGACGTGGCACTGACAGAGGTTTTTATGCCACATTTATTAAAAAAGAGCCAAACAAATTAAGCAAAATACAACATGAATTACTTGCTCTAGTCACTCCTAAAAGATTCTTCTGCTGTGACTGTTGAGCTGTGTTCACTAGCGCCCTCCCAATGGTCAGCACATGTACTGCTCTGTTTGTCCTTATCTGCAAGCTCTGGGAAAACGGACCAAAGTATGGACAGAATAAATGCAGAAGACATACAGAAACCTCAATGCGTATCCAAATCCGTATTTAAAGTACATTCAGTACTGCTAGCACAATCCAAACCAGAGAAGGAGTAGAAAAACAAATACTTCCACTTTGTAGTTGTAGTAGGAGTAGTAAAAACAAAACAAAAACAACAAAAAAAAAACAACAAAAAAAAAACTTTGCTGTCAATACTTACTGGAAAAATGTCACTTTGAAGTAACCTTGGTGTTCTTGATGCCAAAGTGGATACTCAGTAGTAGCAGTAATAGCAAAAGTAGCAGCGATAGCAGTAGCAATAGTGTAGTATTTAGTATTAGTAATAGTACTAATAGCTGCAGTAATAGTAGTAGTAGCAATACTGGCAAATGTAGGAATAGTAGCAGTAGCCAGTACTTTCTACATAAATACATTTTACACTTAATCACACAAACTGCACTTAGCCTAACCCCTACTTAGACTTTTGAGTATTTTTACCTATACTTCAGGAATATTATTTTGAAGTAACAGTACTTTTACTTGAGGTACAGATGTGGAGTACTCAGCCAGAAACAGCAGTAGACTTGCAGACAATGGGACAGACGTTATAAATTTTTTAAAGCGCGATTCAGCTTTGAAAAGCTTTTATCTGCAGACGTTTTTCTTGTCGTCACCTTCAGAGCTCAGACAGAGGACACAGGATCTTTACTCACACTCTGACTAACCCTGGAGAGAAATGGTAGACAACACATTCTCCCAGGTAAAAAATCCAGGTGAGAGAGATCCACAGTCACTAAAAAAACTGTAGAGGAAGGTGATACAGCAGCAAGGGTTTAAAATAGAGCTGGAACTACTGGACCTTAGGGAATGGAGATTTTATTTTACTAGATGGAGTGTGCATGTCCTCCCTGTGTTACTGTGGATTCTCTCCTCTTCCTCTTGCTGTCCAAACATACACACATGTACAGGTGAACTGGAGAAGCTAAATACCCCATAGTGAATGAATGAAAGAGTGAATGGTTGTCTGTCAGTGTGTGTTGCTTCAGTGTCAGCCCTGAGACTAAAAGTCCATTGTCCTGGGTGTATTCCACTAAAGTCTCTTAGCTGCTGCAGAAGGCCAGAATGAACTATTATTACTGCCATTTTGAATGCAGATCATTTTGAATCAATTACAGTTATAGCATGTTTTAGCATCAGTCTACAGTCTTCACTAAACCACTCCTTTCTGCTACCACAGTAGTAAATCACTGCATGTGTCTTAACTAGAGACGGGATTTATGGCTCTTTAACAGGAGTCTCTCTTTGAGATCTGTTCATTTCAAAGAGCTTCCAAAGACTGGCTCATTTTTGTAGTTACGTCATTTTAAGAAGCCAGTCGGTTTATTCAGAAAATAAACACAGTGATGAGTGATACATTTTTTTTTAAATCAGAATAATATATATTCTATTAATGGGACATTATTATTGACTGAATTCTCCAATAGTAACGTCATATATCTCTAGTCACTTTACATCACATGACAACAACTATGAAAATGCAAAAATATATATCATAAAGCAAATTAGAACTATGACAGAAAAACAGAAAACTTGAGAGTGCAAAAGTATTTATCCCCGTTTTAAAGAGGCCTCTAAATGAGGCCCAGTGTTACTCAGCCTCAGAAGCCACAGAATTAGTTAGATAAGGTTGGCCTGACTGCAGTTCAACTGTCATTATGCCACAAAACACAATTTAATTCATCATTACAACATGTAAAAGACAAGGAACTACACCAAACCTGCCTAAAGAGGAACATCTAAAACTCACAAACCGGGCAAGGAGTGCATTCATCAGAGAGGCAACAATAAGACCAAAGGTGACCCTGAAAGATCTGCAGAGCTCCACAGCAGAGATTGTTGTATCTGTCCCAGGACCACTCTGAACCATACACTCCACAGAGCTGGGCTGTGTGGAAGAGAGGCCATTGCTTGAAGAAAATAAAAACAAAACATGTTTTTTGTTTGCCAAAAGGCACGTGGGAGGCTCCTCAAACACGAGAAGGTCCTCTGTCCAGATACAATTAAAATGAGCCATCAATGAAAGATGCTATGTGTAGCACAAACCTAGCCCCTGACTGTGGCCCCTCTCTAAAGTGAAGCCTGGTGATGGCAGTGTCCTGCTGTGGGGAGATTTGTCATTGGTAGGAACTGGAAACTGCTCAGAACTGAAAGAATGAAGGATGGAGCTAAACACAAGAACATTTTTGAAGAAAACGACTCAAACTGTGCTGTACAATGCATCCAACCTGAAGGAGCTTGAGCTGTTTTTAGATGAAGAATGAACACAAAGCCCAGTGATTTTGTGAACCAAGCTCATAAACACTTATCCTAGAAAAGTTGGAGCTGCAAGTCCTTCAGAAGGTGGTTCTACAGAGGACTAACTTGAACGGATGAATACTTTTGTACGCTAAAGTTTTCTGTTTTTCTATCATATTTCTAACTTGCTTCACAATAAATATATATATATATATATATATATATATATATATATATTTTGCATTTTCATAGTTGTTGTCATGTGATGTAAAGTGACTGACATGAACCTCTCAATGATCCATTTAAATTCCAGGTTGTAAGGCAACAATAAAGGAAAAACACTAAAGGGTGTACACATAATTTCGCCTGCCAGTGTATGTGCAAAATGTACAAATGTGTGACAGTTACATATGTCCATGGAAAAAAAAAAAAAAAAAACAATGTCAGTAATAATGAAGCAGGCAACAATAAACTTTTATGCACCCAGTGTTTACAACTAGAGTCTTCTGACTAACATAGTATAGAATGTCAGAGATTACCAACAATAATGATTTTTAGAGATAATTTTTCCTAAAAAAAAAAAATAAAAATAAAAAACTCTTCTCTTTTAATTAACTTGTGCCCTGATCATAAATACAAAATATTTTGTTATTTTCAGAATTTAAACCATATTCCAGTGTATGTAATAGCATATTTTTCATTTTCTTAAAGCAAAGTGGCTTTTCTTTGGAGGATTATTACAGCCTTGGGTATGTCGAAGATCACCAACATTTACTTTTAGGGATATTTTTTTTCCTGTGCTATGGACAATGTAAAACTGCCATTAAAACCCATTAAAACTGGTTGGGACTTTTCCCAAATCCCAAATTCATTTAAATAAATGTTGTTGGCAATTTTTGACATTCCCAATGCTGTAATAATCCCCTAAAAAAAATAAAATAAAATAAAATCTTTTTGTGTGTGTATTTTTTAACCTCAAAATATAGATGCTATTACATACACTGGCAGAAAAAGGGTTTAAATCCTGTAAATAATAAATATTTGGTATTTATATTTATGATAATCATGATGAAGTTGATAAAAAGAGTTATAAAATTAAAGTTATTTTTTTAGATGTTTTTTGGGACACTTTTGTCACTGAACAAGAGCAACGTAACAAATTTACAGACTATAAACATGTAATATTAGATTTGTGTTTGGAATAAACTCAATAGTGATAAAATACACACCTGAGCTTATTCATAGAAAACATTAGAACCACTGCAAAGTTATCAAAAATAAAAATCCCACCTGCAAACTAACGCATGCAGATAGTGTAGTTGCTGTATTTACACAAGCAAGGTTGTGTCTGTGCCCTACCCACATGTAAAGGTTTTCATGAAAAAAATAAAAAATAAATATAGAATAATGTAAATGCCGTGCTATGGCTCAGTTGGTGGACCTACGGTGCATGTGCATGACAGCTGCAGACTGCCTCAGCATTGTGGATTCAGGTCCGGACTCTCATACTTAGCCGAATGTCTCTCCGTGTGCTCTCCCCATGATTTTCTGAGACTTCTCCACTGGACTATTCAATAAAGCCAAAAAAGGGCTAAAAACATCTCAAAAATATAAAGAATAAATAAATCAATAAAACAAGGAAAAGGAGCTTCCTGAGCCCCTGTGATCCTGTCACCATATGATGACTCGGACTCTTGTGTGTCCTACTTGTGCCTAGTTTTCTTGTTATACTGATCTGCACAATAGTTAAGTGGTGTTTTTGGCATTTTGTGATGGAACTAAAACCCTGTCCTCCCAAACCAAATACAGAGTTTTAACCACCAAGTATACAGTTTTGACTTTTAAAAATGAGTCTCACATATTCCTGTAATTTGAGATTTTGCCAAGGTCTGATGTAAAATGGCTGTACTATTCTCTAACAATCTTTCATCCACATACAGTAGACGAGTAGAGTTTTATTTTCGTCTTTACATATTCCCAAAATACATCCGTCATGCTGAGAGCGGTTCACAGGTCTCTCCACATTAAACTCCTAACGGTGTGATCAATTCATTTGTACCTTCACCGCTGTAAGTGAGTATTTCTGTTCCACTATTGTCTGCAGGAGATACGAGAGGAAACAGAGGAGGACGATGAGCGTTTGAAATCAGTCTGAGTTGATTTGTGCAGAGATAAAACTCTCCCGCTGTGAGAGGAAGATTACAAATTTGTACAAAAGATGTGGAAACAACAAGCTGCAAAAGTTCAGAAATCTGATGTGAACAGAGGAGGAGTGGGTAAAATGACAAAGAAACATGGAAAAATAATAGAATAAAAGGACAAAGACAATTGGACACAAAGAAAGGAACCACAGATTAACTTTGAGAGCAGGCTTGGTAGTGTTTTACTCAAGTCAGCAGAGGTGGGTAAAAGTTGCCAAAACTATACCCAAATAGCTAGTACTAATACTTCAAAATAATATTTATCAAGTAGAAGTAAAAAGTAGTCATCAAAATAATGACCCAAGTAAAAAAGTATTTCAGTAAGTACTGAGTAAGTGTTTGCAGTGACGTTTGAGTTACTGATATTTCTGGAAAACAATAAAAATCTGGAATAAAAAATGTAATTACATCTTTATGAAATTACAGGTACCAAGGTTTCTGCAGGATCTTAAAAAGTCAGGCCTTAAAAAGTCTTAAAATGACAGAGTTGGGGAGTATTCAGTTTTACATTTAAACAGGTCTTAAATATAGATTTGATGAAACTACCTGCCCACTGAAATGCTCCAAGGTGTAATACTGTCACTGATACAAGATCTTTTCTTACCAAGACCAAAATGCTTTGCGGCACTCATTGTTGCAAATGGCGTGCTTCTGAAATAGGTCTTAATTTTTCTTGAATGGTCTTAAAAAGGTCTCAAATATTCTTAAATTCCTCTTGTTGAACCCTGCAGAAACCCTGAAGCACACACATTTCCAAATCTTACTGTTTCACAATATAAAGCTTAAAACCAGCACAGAGGCAATGTACAGACATGGATAGAGTCACATACAAATGTACTCGGGAAAGTACTGTTACTTCAGTAATATTACAAGTAGTGTTGAGATAAAACTACTCTTAGAAGTGCACTTCATTCAAAAAGCTACTTGAGTAAATGTAAATCAATTTCTCAGCTCTCAAGTCCTAAGTGCTAGTCCCAAGCCTGGATAAAAGGTGTCAGGAATGGCATCTGGAGCAAAAACCTGCCATGTGACTGGTTCAGTGTAGAGACAGCCAAAAGGTTCTTTTACTTCTAGTTATACATAGTTCCTTTTACTTTGAAAGCATCATTGTAGGTACACACATTTAAACCAAGGACAAATTAGCTTTAGCTAATTTCTACATAAAAAGACATTAATAAGTAAATTTTTGATAAATGCACAAACATTCCTTAAGTGAATGAAAAGGATCTTATTTTTTATTTTTACTGAGCTAATTGTTAAAAAATCTCCAAATTAGTATTTTGGTCAAAGGGAGCAGAGACAGTATAGTGTTAGCAGTAATAGCTGTAGTAGTAATAATCATGCTAGTAGTAGCAGTAATAATAGCATTCAACGTAGCACTAGTAATAGAAGTGGTAGTAGTGGTAATCAGAGCTGTGGTATTTGTAGCAGAAGCCCTAGTAATAATAGTATTTGTACACTATAAAAATAAATAAAAGAAATAAAAATGCTGCAAAACTCAAAAAACTCAAGGCAACAGGATCCACCAAGATAAAAAAGAAAAGGTCCAAAGTGCTCAAGAAGTTTTTATCAATTAGTTATTCTGTATTGAAGGTGCTCTTTCGTGTTTGGGAACAAAGAACTTGCAAAAAATAAAGAAAAAACTCTTCCTACACCTGAAGTTTAAAAAGCCTTTATTTCATGTGGCTTTATGTTTTTTAAATCTTTAAAAACACAGCGGGCTGGGTTTGACTTAGACCCACGCATAGCGGCCAACAAACAGCCTTCTTCAGCTTCTTCTTTCCCCTGTTTATGTGAGTTAATGCACAGCACCTGAGTGTAAAGGAAGTGACATCACAGGCATCGCAGACTGAGACACCTAGAGGTGAAATGTTTTTTTTGGTACACAGATCTACTTCAGTACAGCTCCTAAGTACTTCTGTCACTTCTGCATTCCCATTGACTCACACTACTATACTTTATTGCTTTCTCTCTTTCAGTGCATTCCTATCTCTCGTAGCTCAGTGATTCCTTATTGTGGGTTGTAAATTATACCCACAATCCTCTTCTTCGCAGCTCCAGCCGGATCTGTGGACACTGCTGAGCTATGTGTGCAGTTTACTGCCTTTTGTAAAAGACACAGAATCCCGGAAGAGAATAGAGGAGACAGGTTAACAACACTGCTGTCAGTGTGAGGTGTAAATCCAACTGGCTTGTGCTGGATACTAGCATGGGAGGGGAAAGGATAACGCTCATTTGGATTAAAAAAAAAGAAAAGAAAGAAAGAAAGACTGCATTTTGAATTGAGAAAAATAAAAGCATCATGTTTTGTCTTTTTTTTTTATTTTTTTTATGAAGGATTTAAATAGAAAAGAATATTTAACCCCTGATGGCAAACTTTTGTCATTAGAAGATATGACTTATAAACACTGAATCTGTGGTGGCAGAGCATAAAATTGCACACATTTTAAACTAAAAACAAGCTGAACATTAAATTTGTAACAGGTTCTTATAGTATCAAACAAAAATAATATAAAATCATAAATATAAAAGCAACTTTACAGTACTAAAAAAGATAGAGAAAGAAAGAGACATTAACTGACTGGTTTATCTTTTTTTTATATAAAAGGATTTTATTAAGGATGCTACTATAGTCTCAAAAGAAATCTGTGGGTAATACTGCATTGTATATAGTCAAAAACAAGAATAGTGAAATGTAAAGCAAAGTCAAATGGCGATTATTATTGGTAACACATTTTAATTTAGTAGACTGTGGATTAGATCAGATGGAAGTAAGAAATCTGAACATGAAAATCAAACAGTACTGTGTTAATAGAAAATGAATAAGGGACAAGAGTATAATCCCTACATGGCCATACAGTTGGCCTAGTACAGATGACATGCAACAGAAAATACATTCTAAATTATTAATTAAAAAAAAAGAAAAAAAATCCACATTTTTAGAAAATATGTTCTTTACATTTTTACTATTAACTTTTGTGTTCCCTTCAAACTTTGTATCATGTGTGACCCAAAATGACTGCCCAAAACTGCAATACATTTTACATCAATATTTTTTCCACTTTTTTTTTTTTTTTTTTTTTTTTTTTTTTTTGCATATATCTTTTAAGCAACTTAAAATCTGCTCAAATCTCCCAAACATTAAATCATTTGCTGGATTTTAACACCTTAAGTGCAAGTTGTAATATATTAATTTTGAAATATGTGTTACAAAAAAAAAAAAAAAACTTATTTAAAACTTATTTTTTTATACATTATTTATGTTTGGTAGTTTTCAGCAGATTTCAAGTAGTTTAAGAGAATTATACAATAAAAAGTAGAAAAAAAATATTGATGTATGATGACTTTGTAACAGTTTAAGAGCTTGTGCATTTTTGTACACAAGGGTCATGAAAGGGTGCAAAAATGTAAATCTCTCACTACATAAAAATGTTAATGCAGTGAAATCAGTTTTGCTGCTCATCTTTGACACGTCCAGGGCTCTAATCACCACCAAAACCACATCCCTCTACTATTTATTATTGGTAAAATAATTAAGTTTTTGTGTTTTTAAATACATGTTTCAAAATTCTTATTGTATATATAAACTGGCATTTGAAGGATTTACAATCCAGAAAATGATTTAATGTTTGGTAGCTTTGAGCAGATTTCAATCAATATAAGAGATTTATGGAAAAAAAAAAAAAAAGCTGAAAAAATACTGCTGTATAATGACTTTATAGCAATTATAGAGCACATCATTTTTTGTACACAAGGGTCACAGAAGAGTGCAAAATTCATAGAGTATAAATGACATGTAAGAAAAAAAAAAAAAACAGCTTTTAAAAAATGGCTAAAAATAACTTTTTCTGCAGAAAAATTAATGCCCTAAGAATGAAAACAGCCAAACTGATTACCAAATAAAATAATAATAATAATAATAATAATAAAATAAAAAAAATCAAGCAAAATGTACAAAAATATACACAAACAGTCTTCCTGTTCATTTGCCTTTGTAAAGTCTAAACATGAGGCTCTCTGCACTACAGTCTGAAATGAGTTACACTTGATCACAGTTCAATAATGTTGATGCTAACATGCTTTTGGACTTGTTTAAACAACAAAAAACAAACAAACAAAAAAAGCATTACAAGCAAATGAGGAAAACTGTAAAAGGGAGTTTCCAATTTGTTTTGTGTATTTGAGGAAGACTCAGCTGTAAGTCATCATTGAAATCTATGTTTTGCATTGATTTAGATGTAAATTTATTTAGATCATATTTCTATAATTATTGAAATATACAGATGCATCACTACACATCTCATCCCGCCTCCTTGACCCACCTCTGAAGCAAAACCCCAGCCCAGAGTCCCACAGGTCTGATTTTGGACAGTCCACCTCTGACTCCTGTATTAAAGCATGTCTCTCAGACTGTTCCTGGACCAGAGCCAGTCCTGTCTCTGTTTAAACTGTTTGTGTTTGACCAGCTCATGTTTGGCCCCAGGGAGCTCTCCATCACAAACCGCTTCATCGATCCAAGACCGGGATCTGGACCTGAGCCAAGTCCAGGTCTGAATCCAGCACTGAGGGAGGAGGAGAAGGTGGATGCTCGTGGGGACTGAAAACTGAGGCCTGTGTGGTCCTATCCAACAGATAAGCTCAAACTGAAGGGCCAGGTCATGGGGCCCGAAGGTTAAGCAGAGATTTCCAGACTTCCCTCTCCCTAGACACTTGCTCCAGCTCCTCCAAGCTCGTTTTTTTCACTGTTGTACCTGTTTTTTTCTCTCTGGAGATCCCCCTACATTTCAGAGTAAAGCACACAAATTGAGAAATAAAACCATCACTAGCTTGTTGTTTTGTTAAAGTGTGGCTTTCTCACGAGACTCAAGAATTTAGTGACAGAGTCGACAGCACTCACTGTTGCAAGTGTCACTTTTGGCCTAGAGACACCAGGGGGAGGTGCCGTACGCTTCATTTACCCCACAACAACTCACTTAACCATCACACGGACTCCGAAACAGTTTATTTAAGGTAAAAAAGTTACTGAGTTCTACTTTAAATGTGAAGTCAATCAGTTTCGTCTGTGAACTGTTTCCATCCCTGAAGTGACCCATAAATGTATAAGTCCACAATCCTAATTTCTTAATATTTTTCATCTTATTTCTCTTCTCATTTCTCCTCAGTACAGTTAAGATACAATCCATCAAGTTTAGCTTCAACAGGATTGTCACCTTAAATACAAATTAGGTATAAAACCACCCTTTGTTCAATAACCAGCTCCATCAGCACGTTTGCCATACTTATCATTTGATCGGGCCAGTTCCTGCCTCTTCCAGCTCAGAATTGGGCTGTTTGTTACATTTCAGTGACATAAAAGTCAAATGAAATGTGACTTGGCCGTTCAGACTGCAATCACATTGTAAAAGAACAGATAGGTGTCTGATTTAGGAGCACATATGAAAGTGGCCTGTGTCACATTTGAAAAAAATCTGATTTGTGCTATGCTCACCTTCACAAATAAATCAGATATGGGTCACATATGGAGGAAAAAAGTCAGATTTGGACGGCTTTTACCTGAAGTCTGAACATAGCCTCTATATGTTTTATATGAATGAATGTTACTGCTGTTATCTACTGGCCACTGTCCAGGCTGTGTACCACATCTAAGGCTCTCATGGCTCCTAATGTGATAAATGGTAGATGATTCATTTATAAAACCATATGGTCCCCTTAGAATTATAGAGTTCTGTTTGCATTCTGAGTAGTTTTGAGATATTTAGGTTTAAAGCTTAAAAATAGCGAAAATAATATGAGGAAACATTTCTTACAATACATGGGAATTAAAGGCACCTTAAAGAGATTGTAAATTTCAAAATCTTTGAAACTTTTGAAGGGTGACTTTTGAGAACTGGTCATTCTCAGATACAACTTTTAATTCTGGGTAGGCCTACCCAAAATTCAGTATAATGTTCTATGTTACAAAGCATACAAATCGCAACAAAAAGTAAAAAAGCAGTCATCTGGATTGGATTTTTCAAGTTGAAGACGTTTCACCTCTTATCCAAGAGGCTTTCTCAATTCTGAAATGAACTGGTGAGAGAGCTGGTTTATATTCATCTAGGAAGGAGGAGTTTAGACCTGAAACTAAATTCTATTGGTCAATGTGACCATGAATAGCCTGAGTGGTTTCGGGTCATTAGGAGTCCTTTGTCCTCAGCTGGAGTGAGAGTGGTTAACCCTCCCCAGCCTGGGCAGCTCCTTCAGATGTAAATGACCTGAGTGAAACTGCTTTGTTTTGTTTGGGTTTCAGGAGACTGTTGTAAACAGAAGGAAGGTTGTATCTGAGACCACCATTTCTGTTTAAAGAAGGTTTATCTTTTTTTTTGACAAAAAAATAGAATTTAGTTTCAGGTCTAAACTCCTCCTTCCTAGAAGAATATAAACCAGCTCTCACCAGTTCATTTCAGAATTGAGAAAGCCTCTTGGATAAGAGGTGAAACGTCTTCAACTTGAAAAATCCAATCCAAATGACTGCTTTTTTAACTTTTTGTTGCGATGCATTTACCCTGGACGAGTGAGAGTCTTCACAGACAAAGCATACAAATATCAGTAAGTTTAATTTCAGCAATAGACTTATTTCTATAATTTAACTGTTTTTAAGACTACATCACATATTTGGAAGTAATATGCAATGCACTTTGACGATGTTTAACGTAGAATTTGTTGGCATGCAATGTAATAATTCTATATTTTATTATTTATTTTATTATATTTTCTATGTAATGTAATGTAATAGTTCTATATTTTAATGTTTAGTACGTTCTGCTTTTTTATACCATGTTTACACTTTTCCAATGAAAATAATACAGCAATAAAAATAATATTTATACAACAGTTAACTGATACTCTACACTTTTTATATTTTCAGCTCATTCAAGATAAAACTGTGACAAACCCTTAATATAGTGTAAATAGAGTATACTATATTATCTATGTAAATGCTTCTTATTCTGAAATTTCAGCACATATATTATTATTATATATTTATTTTATGTCTCCTTCCTGTTGCTCTAATCTGTCCTCTGCTTCCAAACACTCCACTGCTGATCTCTGTAAACTGTCTTATCGTCTAAAGAGGTTTTTCTATCAGCTGAGCTCCACGACACACGATGCATAAACTGTGAACTGTGGATAAGAATTATGGAAATAGGAGATTGGTTTAATGGTTACTGCCGTATTGGCTTCAATGGACCATGTACAGTAAATGTGTAGCTCATAAACGTGGTGTCAATCCAAGATGAATTCTGCTCTGGTTAAGTTTCATCCTAACCGTGCAGTTTTTGGTTACACAATAAAAAATGTGAGCATTGCCACAATACAGTAGCCAGCTTTTCCTGTGTCTGTGTCTCTCCACAAGAGTAAAGCTTTACTCCCTGCTTCTTTATTTTTATTAAAAAAATAATAAAATAAAATAAAAAAAAATCAGCTGGACCAATACTCCACCACAAAACATTGATATAATACATCAAACTGTTCAAAGTTTAAAGCTGACATTAAACTTCCAGCTCTTAGAATTAGGCCACGCCCACGGTTATCTGTGCACCATTAAACTTAAAGTGAATTTTACTTTTATTCACTTTTTGAATCTTGAATAAAGTTGAATTCAGACCAGAAATACATTTTGAAATGACATTTTTATAACTTTTTGAGCAAATTAATTGCATTTACAATAAGATAAACAACTTATTTCACCAAACTTTATAGAAACTCTTTTTGCCTTGTTGTTTTCACCACAGTCAACATGCATTTAGAGCAGTGGTGGTCAAACTGGAGTACGGGTAACACTGCTGGTACTCAAGAGTATTTTACAGTTGCAAGTTGCAGTTGTCCTGATTTATTTTAATTTAGAGACTATTTTATTCCTGTTTTACTTCTGCTTTAGTTGGGCCTAATCCTGCTTTAGTCCTGGATTTGTCCTGGTTATATGCTGTTTTTGTAAGTCCTGGTTTAGTTTGGTTAAGCTGTGGTTTAGACCTGTGTCAGTCCTAATATAGTCTTGGATTAGTTCCGGTTTAGTCCCAGTTTAGTCCTGATTTAGGGTAATTTTAGTCCATAAAAGTGGAACTTGGAAAATCTAATATTTTTTGAGAAGGTACCTGGTATGAAAAGTTTAAGAATCACTGACTTAGACAGAAACGTATAGACAATTCATCGTTTTTCCATCAAGGATCCAGCCACAACCCAGTGTACTCTTTGTGCCAATCCCAAGCCTGGATCACACAAACCCCACTCCTTTTTAAAATACATTGTTATGATTGGTTTAAAAAGAGTCAAGAGTATCAGACCCACCAAGAATATACACTTGGCCAAGCTAGAAATAAATATATGAAATACTATCACTTATTTCAACTTTTTGACACAAAGTTACAAGTTTCACCAAATGACTTTTCCTCCCCAGAAATAAATATCTAATAGAGGTCTTTGCCATTTTTTTCCTCTTGATGTAAAGCTGAAATGGATAAAAAGCGGGTGTGAAATTTGCCCCACAGTGTGCCTTAATGTGAGAGAGCTAATGATGTCTGCAGCCTCCCCGTGTTTACTCTGAATCAATCAAAACCACGAGGATTAAAAACACATTAACCAACGCTCTGTTTGTCCAACGCATTCAGACGGTTAATGTCACAGATAAAATATATCTTAGAAATAAATTTGGCTATGAAAACTCTGGATTGTTTTATTTATTTATTTATTTTTTAACCATTTCCTGATTTATGACCCTAACCCTGTTTCAGGAAATACTATTTTTTTCCAATAGTATGTTGTGACAGGATTCAAATATGGAAATATAGATCTTAATACACCAGACCAGCCTATAGGAGGGGGCTGCAGCATCCACTCCTACTTTCTTTTCAAAAGCAGGACAGTCTGATTCCTCACTCACAGCGAAGCATTTCTCCTCGCTCAATATGGAAATGGTCTGTTACAGCAGTTTATTTCAAGGCCTTAAAAGTCTTAAATTTGCCGAAATGCAGACTGGTAAATGTATTTACCCTAACCCTAACAGGTCTCAAATATGTTGCGTACATTTGATGCAACTACCTTGAATGTCCATTTAAATGACCAATGGCCCCAATACAAGAACTTAGACTTTTTCTTACCAAGACCAAAATGCTTTGCGGCACTCACTGTCAGAAATGGTCTGAGCTTTTTGTCCTCTGCATGCTTACGGAGTACTGCAGGTCATATTTTTTCTTGAACAATGGTCTCAAAAGTCTTGAAACTAAATTTATTGAAGTCTGCAGAAACCTTGCTCCTAACAAGAACCAAGTGAATTGAATAACTTCTCAGACAGCCATTGTAACAACAGTAAAGTCCTGTTGACATCCAACGTCTTTGTACAACTGGCTTCTGCTGCTGTCCCCGTTCAGAAATAAGTACAGAGCTATTTAGAATATGGCGTATTCTGGTGTTTTATGTCAAAACTGGCAAGAATCAGCCATGTTTGTTTGGGTTACAGGTCTGTGGTGCACTGCTCATGTCATGCCCTTCGTTCCTCTGATTGCTTACTCCACCTGTGATTGTTCCGCCCATAGAAATGAAATTTAAACGGGGGGACACCAGACTAACTTCTTTGTTTAGAATAGGAAAAGAGGCTATGACAAACCCAGGTCTAAATGGAGGAACTAAACTGACCAACGTCTGGTGTAGATCTGCAAGTTTGTGTGATTGTTTCTACATGGCCTAAGAAAGCCAGTTTTAAAATGGTGATATTATTTGCATACAATCTTAAGATACAGCTTAAGCCTTTTTCTGTGTTAGTCTATTACTTGAGTGAACTTGGTTTGATTGCCTGATACAGATGCGGAGTCTTGTCTCCTGAGAGTTTCGTCCGACATTGTGCAGTAATTAAACTTGTGACTTACCCCATGTTTCTCACTAATATGTGTCACCCCCATCACACAGGAACACGGATCTGAACATTACACTCAAGATTAACAACAGATGAACACGCCTCAAGATGTTACTGATGATCACAAAAGATCACTGTACCAGGACAATTTACAGAGGAAAAAAAAATCTAAATTTACATTTGACATCAAGCAAAACTATGAACACTTGAAGAACAAAAAGCATCTCTGCAAGCATTCCAATCTATTTCAGAGTCCTATTTCTGGCCACCATTCCAAATAATAAAACTATCTCCTACAAAGAAACCAAATCACAAAACATAAGTGAGCTTATATCTTATAGTGGATCCAGTGGCAGGGTTACTTTCATAATGGTTCAAATCTCTCTTTGATTGCCTTCTATAGTTTCAAAATGAGGCAACTGCAGAAAATGTGTGGAAGGATATTGTTTTTCTCAAGCGCTTTTAGAATATGTTGTCTTACTGGCCGCATTTTCTAGACCATACTTCTGCTTGAGTCAGTTTTGAAGGTAAAAGTTACTTTTATTCAGGTACATTTTGAAGGTCTTTCAATGTGTACAAGTACTTGGTGTGTATTTTGTATGGCAGTGGTTCTCAAACTGTGGTACGAGGGCTTCTTCTTTTGGTACACAGGAGTCTTCTGAGTTCCAGTCTTTATTTATTTTATTTAGAGCCAGATTTCTTCTTGTTTTATTTTCTTTTTATTGGTGCTAGTCCTGGCTTAGTCACAGTTTAGTCCTGTTTTTACAGTGGCCCCGAAGTGCAACATAAAAATAGTTTTTGTCCACCAGAAAAAAATAAAAGCAGAGGTAGATTTTTTTTTTATCTTGTCTTAAAAAGAAATCATCCCTCAAATACATAAAACAAGAATAATAATAAATAAAAAAAGTTTATTAAAAATGAGCTTCATTCACCAGAAATATTAAAAAAAGAAATAATTCAAAAAAGAACATGGTTTTATTTAAAAATAAATAAATAAAACAAATCAATTTCTAACAAAACAATTTTGAGGGATGGGTTTCTTTTCTTTTTTTTTTTTTTTTCTTTTTTTTTTTTGGCAAGATTATTAAAAAAAAAAAAATTCTACCTCTGCTTTTAAAAAGATGTTTTAAACAGCTTTAGGGCCACTGTAGTTTAGTCCAAGTTTAGTCCTGGTTCAGTGAAGATTTAGGCACATATTAGTCCATCAAAATGTTTTGGAAAGCCAAATATTTTCTGAGGGATGGTCTGCATGCTCAGAGGTAAAATAGTAGTTCTTACTGGTACTACTACCACTACTACTATTACTACTACCACTCCTTTTGCTACTACAATTACTACTAATACTGCTTCCACTACTGCTATTACTTTTACTGTCCATTTTACCACTATTGCTTTCACCAAGCTCATTTTAGTCTTTAAAAAAACTACTGCTCATGTTATACTTACAATAAACATAACTTTACACCAATAAAAAAAAAGTAAAAAAAAAAAAAAAAAGTAAAAATATGAATCATTCTATCTTGTCAACTGAAGACATAAAAAGGCTATATGACAGGACATTCTGCTATGGAGGTAAGATACGCCGCATTGCACGGCAAGTCTTTGTATTTTCCTCACTACACATGGAACGCTGAAATCTGTAGCATTGAATGTGACAGAGCACTTTAGAGATCACTCGAGCGTTTAATCTGATTCCTCTTGGTCCGATAACTGTGGAGACTTAGATCAGAGCTGTAAACTAAACAGACAGAGATCTCTGGGTTAGAAAAATCATTTACATCTGCTATGGGTGTCTTAAAGTCCCACTACCCACATTTTTGAGAATGTGAAAGAAATACTTTAACCACTGATTAACTTTTTATACCCCAGTTTTATATATATATATATATATATATATATATATATATATATATATATATATATATATATATATATATATATATATATATATATATATATACACACACACTGTTACATAACAAAAGTGTCCCCGTCACTAAACATCATTAAAAATGTATTCATTCATATTTTTTCTTTTTTTTTTTTTTGCTTAACTTTACAATAATTTGTGCCCTGATAATAAATACGTAATAGCACCTCATTAAAAAAAAAAAAAAAAAAAAAAAAAAAAAAAAAAATACATTTAAAAAAAAACAGTGTTATTGGTAATATATCCTAACCTATATTTATGATCAGGGCAGAAGTTGATTAAAAGATTTATGTAAAAAAAAAAAAAAAAAAAAAAAGTAGATATAAACAAGGTATGCATTGTTTATGATTTTTTTTTTTTTTGACAAGGACATTTTTGTCACTGAACTGTAGCAGCATAACAAATTTAGTTAGAAAGTGTAAAAATGAGGTAATATTAGATTAGATTTGAATCATATGTTTCTTTATTGTACTGTACGATACTGTGCATTATATGTATACTGTCAGTTGTATTTGTCGAGTCTGTCAAATGTCTAATTTATGTGTATTTTATGTCTGGGACTACAGATGGAAATTAGCTCCTGTGCTAAATCTGGCGTATTTACGTCAATATGTGTGATTTCACACAAGTTGTATGTTCATGAATATGCATTGTTCCATCCAAATAAATGAATAAAGAAGAACGAAAGATTTGTGCTTGAAACTGTTGGTACCAGACTGGAATTAATATCTTTCCAGTTGGACTTGAGAAGTAAAAAAAAAATAAAATAAAATAAAACATATTAGTGCAAGTAATAAAATATTGAATGTATATGTAAACAAAGTCTAAAGCAGGGCAGTGTATAAAGATGAAGTGCACAAGCTCAGACTAAATGAAAGTGCCCCTGATTCAAAGAGGACCACCCCTTTTTTGTTCTGAGCTTGTGATTGGTCAAAAAATCTAGTCTTTGATATAGTTCCCCCTCTGTCAGAAACATTTTATAATAAAGTCCAGATGAGGTCTGAGAGTCATGTGTTTTCAGAAATGACTTGTGTAATGCTGCTGTTGACTGAAAAAAAAAAAA
This sequence comes from Bostrychus sinensis, assembly GCA_020698575.1. Taxonomy (NCBI): domain Eukaryota; kingdom Metazoa; phylum Chordata; class Actinopteri; order Gobiiformes; family Eleotridae; genus Bostrychus; species Bostrychus sinensis. The sequence goes on from CM036241.1 coordinate 39,610,343, forward strand.
AAAAATGTTTTCCTCAAATAAAGGAATAAATCGGGAACTGCATCTTTAGGACTGTGTTTTTAAACATCTGGGAAAACATTTAGCTGAATTAAGGTACAGCTTTGATTTTGATATCTAATTTTCTTTTTTTTTTTTTTTTTAGAGACAAAATATACTTATAGAAATGTATAGCTTTAGCCTTTCCTTTTTTTCATAGCGAATTGTGTTAGTGTGTAGTATTAGTGATAATAATAATAATAATAATAGTAGCAGTAGTTAAAGCAGTAGAAGCAATTAGTATTGGTAGGAGTAGTGGTAGTACTTAATTTTGCAGTAATTTTCTTTTTTGACCTCAGTGGTAAAGTCTAGTAATAACAGTATGTATATGAGCAGTATGGTGTAGTAGTAATGGATAGTAGTAGTATTAGTAGCAGTAGAAGTCATAGTTATTGTAAATTTGGATGTGAAAAAACCAAAACAAAAAAACTTGTTTCAAACATAAATTATACTTTAGTAAACTTTACATTTGATTCTTTTTTTAACTTTTCCATAAGTACAAATTTTGTGGAGTACTTTTCTATTACTTGAGTAAAAATTTGAGTTCAAAGTACAGCACTGAAATTATTGTGGATTAAGTTTTCATTACAACGAATAAAATATACCTCACTTCCCTAATATATCTTTTTTTTTTTTCCCAAGCCAAAATAAGCTAATTTTTCATGTTCAGAAAATATAATGATTCGTCTGACATTCCTCCTAATTAGCTGTAAACAGTTCAATATGAAGATGTTTTGATCATATTTCTGCATCTTTAATCTGCTCAGTAATAAGTACATCTCTTATAAGTTATCTGTAAACATAAATATGAAAACTTGAAGACCTTTAAGCCCTGGAAACAGCTTCTGTCAACAAATGAACCAGCAGCGGAGTATCTGGATATAACTGTAAGTAAGGTACTTTATGGAAGAAAATCCAAAACAAACTTTTACTTATACATGAGTAAATATTTGAAATGTCTAATTGAGGAAAGTAAAGCAAAGTGAGTACTAATTGTAATACTATGACATGTAGTTTTAGTAGTGATAATAGTAAAAGTAGAAAAAGCTAGTATTGGTTATAGTAAGAGTAATAAAAGTAGTAAAATTAGCAGCAGTTAGTAGCGTTAGCAATATTAGACGTAGTAGTCAGTGGTGTAACTTGGTAATGAGGGGCCCCAAAGAAGGTGTTCACATTTGGCCCCAAATGTGTGACACTTCATTTTAACAAATTTACTGTTCATAAAGTTTTAAAATATGCTTTATTATTAATATTACTACTACTACTACTACCACTACTACTACTACTACTACTACTTACTACTACAATTTGTGTTTTTTATCTTTATCGTAAAAACATTTTGGAGAAAAATTCTGATAGAATAAAATTGTAATTAGTTGGAAAAAAATATATATAAAATTATCAAAAATGAATAAAAGCCACTCTCAGGGGCCCCTAAACTTCCTAGTCATCAGTGCCCCAGATAGTAGTAATAGTAGTAGTTGATGTATTCAAAATAGTAGTAGCAGCACTTTTGTGGAAATTCATACTGTCTTCTTAAGTAAACTACTGTTCAAAAGTTTCTTTTAGTCAGACAGGAGTGTTTGTTTACCTGCTTTACTAGTTTTTCGGCTACTTCCTGTAGCCTTTGTCAGAAGCGTCACGTGATGTCACTGTGACGTGTCTTGTAGGCTGCTTATGATGTTTTGTCAGACAGTAGGGAAAGCTTGCGCCCCCTACTGTCTGACACCCTCTCCAGGACTGCATCCCAGGTGTGGGATAAGGTGTAGGCTCCCTCGTCCCGGTTCATAGTCCCTGGTGCCCGTTTCCTAATTTCAATGGCCTCCCTTATCCAGCGATGGTACTTGTTGCTTTCAACACGGATGACCCTGGCATTGTTCCAGTCCATGACATGATTTTCCCTTTTACAGTGGTCGGATATGGCTGATTTGAGATTTTCTTGTTCTGCTCATTCTTTGATCGCTCTTGTTTGTCTGTTTGATGTTTCCTTTTCACATTCTGTCTGGTGTTCCTTCTTCCGTGTTCCAAATGTCCTACCTGTTTCTCCTATGTATGTTTTGTTGCAAGATAAACATGGAATTTCATATATAACGTCACATTTTTGTTCTTGCTTTATTTTATCCTTAGGTTTAACCAGTAACTGTCTGAGAGGGTGTCAGACAGTAGGGGGCGCAAGCTTTCCCTACTGTCTGACAAAACAACATAAGCAGCCTACAAGACACGTCACAGCGACATCACGTGACGCTTCTGACGAAGGCTACAGGAAGTAGCTGAAACTAGTAAAGCAGGTAAACAAACACTCCTGTCTGACTAAAAGAAACTTTTGAACAGTAGTAGAAGCAGCAGTTAGTATTGGCAATAGAGGTAGTAGTTGTAGTAGTAGTATAGTAGTGGTAGTAGTAGTAGTAGTAGTAGTAAATTCAGTAACAATACTCTGAGTAGTATTAAAAGTTGTAGCAGGAATTAGTAATGTTAGTATTATTAGTAGTAATAGTTTTAGTAGTAATAGGAGTAGTAGTAATGGAGGTAGACGTAATAGTAGTAGTTGTTGTAGTAGCCATAAAAGTAGTAGTAGAAGGAAGCAGTTTCTATTGGTAGTATTGGTAGTAGTAGTTTTAACTTTTTGTATTATTGTTATTATTAGTAGTAGTTTGTATAGTAGTAGTAGTAGTAGTAGTAGTAGTAGTAGTAGTAGCAGCAGTAGTAATTTTAGTAGTTGCAGTAGCATTGAAATTAATAGCAGTAGCCTTTTGGCCGTGGTAGCAATATTAGTAGTAGTAGCAGTAGAGTTATAGCAATAATAGCAGTATTAGTAGGCCTAATGGTAGTAATACCATGTACTATAAGCTACTTTATGCTTATATAAACTTTAAATTCAGTACTTGTTCTACTATTACGCAAACAACTTTGCTGGGTACTTATTGAGTAATCATAGTACTTCTCTCTAGTACTTCTGCCTTTGTGAGATGTTTACCTCTCTGTGAAAAAAGCAGTAATTAGTGGAGTAGAAGAAGAAATGCTTCCTGTCACCGTCGTGTGTTGTGATGCTAACGTTTGAACCGTTCCCCGTGGCTCTGGGTCAAATCATGTTTTAATGAGCAGAAAAATACTGAAGACGGTGAAGAAAAAGGAGAAGCTTTTTGTAGCTCGAGGGTCAAAGAGATGTTTATTTTTTTTTCTTTTCTCGGTGGAGAAACGTGATGTAACGACGTTAGCAGACGATTAGCAGCTAACTGTGTCCCGCTGTGAGTGGCTGGAGGGTTATGGGAACAGGCGTGTTTTAGAGGAGCAGACAGGAGCAACAGGGAATTAACAGATACAAAAAAAAAAAAAAAAATCCTTGTCTTCATTTGACCTGCTTTTGTTTTAGTTTAACACTAGTTTTTAGTGTATTTACCCTAAAGGTATAAACAGATGAAACAATTTTAAAACATTAAAATGTGAGGCGTCACCATTCACCAAATTCTTTTGTATTTTCAACTATTTTTAACTAGATGCACTTAGAGAGCCCAGACCTCCACCAAGGCACTGTCTGATATCATTCACCCATTGAGTGCAATATAGTCCAATCAGTGGTGGACAGTGATTAAATTCTTTTACTCAAGTAAACTACTTAAGAGCATTTTGTAGAATATACTTTTACTAAACTAAATTTTGGATGACTTTATTTTTACTTTTACTTGAAACTTTAAATTGTCTAAGGAAGTAAATGTAGTTTTTGTCCTCTGTGGTGTAGTGGGTAGCACATCTGACTTGAAATAAGAAGGTTCTGGGTTCGAAACTCAAGGACGAAGAAGAAAAAACATTGAAATGCACTTTTGTACTTAAGTAAATTTTATACTCAATACTTTTTTACTCTTCCATCCATCCATCTTCCTCCACTTATTTTACTCTTTAACTTTTTTGCTCTTACTGAAGTAACATTTTTGTTGGGTACTTTTACTTCTACTTGAGTAATTTTATAAATATTATTTTTAAAGTAACAGTACTTTTACTTGAGTACAGCTTTTGAGTACTTTGCCCACCACTTAGTCTAATATCAATCCACGACTACACCAATATTAATCCAGAAGAAATGCATGACTAAACTCAGTATAAACCAGTTGAAAACCAGGTCTAAACCAGGACTAAACAGTAGTTTAAACGAGAGCAGGACTAAACGAAGAACTTAAACTTGCAGCAGACTCCTGAGCACCAGAAGAAGCCTGTGTACCACAGTTTGAGAACCACTGATCTAACATAAGGGAGACCGGGGATGGTTGTCACACTTTTTATTCTAGTGTAAAGTACTCATCATTTAAATATCTTTCATAATTTAAATGAAAGCTTAAGGTCTTGGCTTTAAGTGCCGTGGGTACCCCTTTCTTTTTTATAAAAAAGTTGTTAACTATCTAAGACACCCTGACCCACTGTGACAATCAGCCCCATGTGAAGGTTGGTTGTCACAATGTGCGAGGTTAGTTGTTCTTATTAAAATCAATGAAGTTTCAGTGCAAAAAATGAATGCTTAACTTTTTAAGTTTTTTGGAATAAAAAGACAAAATTTTTGACAAAGTTTTGAAATACATAATAACCAATGTGAATAATGTGATTTATACTCTGTGATGAGATGTAAAATGAAGGAATTTACAGAGCTGAAAACAATATAGCCTCTTCCTTTATTTATTATGAACATAACAAATTAATACAACAGTGTTGTAGCCTTGCCATTTATGACTCATGTGACAACCAACCCCTGGATCAGTGAGACCCCAGCCCCAATTTAGTGGACATTCTAATAGTGAACTGCAGTAATTGACTCCAGCACAAGGCCATAATTTGTGTATGAGTGCAGTTATTCTACCAAGTGCCAATAGAGAGCTGCACTTAATTTCTACTTTTTTTTTTTTTTTTTTGGATTTGTGATTGATGTAATGTCTACTTTTGCTAGTGTACTTGCTTCAGCACATAGCCATTTTGGACAATGTCCTGTTTCCAACTTGATAGGAGGGCATATTTTAATTCATTGTCATTATTCTCTTATACTTGGTGCAATGATCTTCTGTTACAATACCTTTGCAAATACAAACACACAGTGGATCAGACCACTGCAATATTAATAATGCTGGCAAACATCCTGACTGAGACTGGAAGACTTATTACGAGTTCAAAACAATCCCTGTTTCTCAATTTCCAAAATGTATTTTTTGAAGTTATGTCATTGTTTATATTTTACTTACCCTTAGACTTAGCCTTAACCTTACAGTCTAGGGATGGTTGCCAGAATTGCTACCAAAGTGGTTCTATTCTATCTCTATGCCCCAACTGACCTCCTGACAAAAATGTTGAGCTAACACCCTGCAAGCTAAAAGATGACTCAACTTAAAGCTTTGAGGTTTGGCCTTTTGCCGAATGTTAGATATTTTAGAGACAAGTAACCTACATGCTTTTAAAACAAAAACAAAACCAACATGAACAATTACTCCATAAACCATAAAAACCATAAAAATTACAAATTATCTCTTCACCTCAATGTTATTAGTTTAAATGAAGTAATTACTATTGCAGAATAAACAGGATGCCCATCCCAATGTTGGATAACAACATCAAACCTACAGTAAAGTCTAACTTCAACAAAACTTCTTTACAAAAATAAATGCTGCTTAAAGTTTCTTGGTGAAGCTTCTCTCACTTCTCTGTTCTATCAGCTGTGGTCTCCCTCCTCTCTCTCTCTCTCTGAGCTGGTCTGGGGTCAGTGCAATGATGAAACAGATTTTTCTTTTTTAATTTCCTCAATCCTGGGGGAAATAAGGCTTGTGTACGCAGCAGAGGTAGCGGTGGAGGTAGGGGCGCCTCTGTTTGCCTGTGCACGCTCATTATATCCCTATATTACTGTGGCACTAACCCAAGGCTCAACCTCCATAGAAAATATCGATGACCTAAAGCCACTAATATACAGAGATCCACCAGAGTCAAGCACTTTTATCAGATTCTGAACCTGAGCTGACAGGAGAGCGGGCCGTACATGTGTAATACTCAACATCATCATAACCTTTCAAACCTTATGAAGGATTTTTCATCAGGTTTTTCATCAGTGTTTCAGTCTCAAAATAATATAACACTGTAACACTAAAGCACTGAAATTTCACTCATTTTCTTCTGTTTATTCCACTATGGCAGGGGCGGTTCTAAGGGGTGGCCAGGGGTGAAGGGGGGGCAGTTTTTGGGTCACTTTAAGTACGGGTCTTGTGGCTGGAGCCTATCTCAGCAACTATGGGCATCACCCTGCACAATTGAATGTTTTTTGTTTTTTTTTGGTAAAAATTTATGCAAAACAATGTCTTGTCTTGTTTCCAAAAGGCACGATTTCTGTGAATATGTCACTTTTAAAATTTTTGGTAGATTTTTAACTACAGAAAACACTTGAAGACCAGTAAAAACTAGGGTGACTAGATTTTTAGACCCAAAAACTGGGACACATATTCTAGCCAAAACAACAAGCTAGCAAGGGGTTCATTTCTCGATTTATTTCTTGTTGTGGCAAAGCAGTCAGGACAAAAAAAAAAAGACTTTGTACGGATAAGCAGAGGGTATATCGACATAAAGCAGAGCAAAAGATTATATTGAAGTCAACTGGACTTGTATAGTGCTCTCCTCCAAACTGTAGAGGAAGCTCCAGAGAGGAAAATCAGACAAAAACAGAGAAGAAAGTAGAAAAGTTATTGAGTTTGGCTTTGAATCTCAAACCCTTACAACCAGGGCTTAATTTGTAAATCAAACGATGCCGGAACAAAAATTGCCTTTGACACTGGAGTCCACAAGGCCAACACTGATACCGGAACATACACGCAACACAAGGCTTAGGCGCACACACATGCAAAAATACGTAAGGTTTCTCTGTGTAACTATGGCTCTGTAACAGTGACACTGGAGTTTAACTGGCCCCGGGTCTCATCCTGTGACCCACGATCAGCGTTAGCTCTAGCTTCCATATGCATTTGAGTAAAAGAACAAACTGACGTGGCACTGCCAGGTCCCGTGCGCTCTCGGGCGCAGTGGGGAAATAACGCGGCACATCCAAAGCACATCACGTAGGTCTCCTCCGCGTAACCAAAGTCAGGACAAACCTCAACAGATTTACTGTCTTCTGTCTGTTAGCAAACACATCACTTTTGACTTAAAGAGCAGCAGTCAGCTGTAGCTGCACTGCGTTTGTAAAAACACACAGCCTACTATGGCTCTGTGCAGCTCTGTGGATGCAGCAGGGATTGGGCGGGGTCAGGGGACATCTCAAGGTACACACAGTGTGTACTGCTGTACACCTGCAGACACCATTGGTGTTAACAGTGGTGAACAGATCTTTCAGTTTGACATGAAGGTCTTTTCCACGAGATTCCCTGCACACTCTATAGACACGAATTACAGCGCGGGGACAGTCTGTGTTGAAGCGCTCACGTGGAAATGAAGCGTGGCTTTTATGTTTAAAACACTGCATTTCTGTGTAATTACACCTCCGACCTTCAACACAGGTTTAGGAGGGCAAAAGAGTCAAATGTAGTTAACACTTTATTCTGAGTTGTGTCCGAGTTACCGGATCCAAGCAAACAGTTGCCAGATCAGACCGCGTCAAAATAAGGGCATTTCCGGATCCTGTTCCGGCAAGATCTTGCTCAAATTAAGCCCTGCTTACAATCTAATTTCAGGGTCCTTTTCTACATTTCAACTCTATTGGCATTGGTATATGTAGAGCAGTCATTCCCAAAGTTGGGTTTGGCCCCCTGGGGGCCAGGTTGCAGGGGCAGCAGTCTAAGCATGGACGCCCAGACTTCCCTCTCCCCGGAGACCTCCTCAGCTTGCCCGGAGGAACCCCAAGGTGTTCCCAGGCCAGCCGAGAGACATAGTCCCTCCAGTGTGTCCTAAGTCTTCCCCAGGGCCTCCTCCCAGTGGGACATGCCCGAAACACCTCCCCAGGGAGGCGTCCCGCAAACAGTTCGAAACAGATGCCCGAGCCACCTCAGCTGGCTCCTCTCTATGTGGAGAAGCAGCGGCTCTACTCCAAGCTCCTCCCGGGTGACAGAGCTCCTCCCCCTTCTCCAAGGGAGCCACCCTGCGGAGGAAATTTATTTCGGCCCCTTGTATCCAGGATCTTGTCCTTTCAGTCATGACCCAAAGCTCCTGACCATACATAAGAGTAGGAACGTAGATCGACCTGTAAATCCAGAGCTTGGTCTTTTGGCTCAGCTCCTTCTTCACCACAACAGACCGATACAACGACCGCATTACTGCAGACGCTGCAAGATGCCCTCCCATAAGTCTAATAAGTACATGAAAAGAAACTGAGTTTAAAATGAAGTACACTCATAATTGTTTAAAATGTACTTTAATACAAATTTTAGCAAAGAGCCAGCGTTTTTTTTTTTTAACATTTTATAGAAATCTGTGCAAAAAAAACATGACTGTCTTTTGAATTAAGGTTCGAAGTTTTATTACTGGGGGTCCGTGTGGGATTTTTGGTGAAAGGCCCTGAGAGTTTTCACTTTGAGAATGGCTGGTGTAGAGCAAGTTATTTTTTAATATATGCATGTAGAGGTGAACACTGTCAAGGGATGGTCTCTCTTTTTTGGGCTGGTTTGTACAGCAGAATTTTTAAGCATTTCGTAAGACTCGAGACTTTCGTGACACCAGGCCGGCGGCGCTTACACTTGCAAGTGTCGTTTTTGGCCCAGAGACACCAGCGGGAGATTCCAGGAGCTTCATTCATCCCACAACAACTCATTTAACCACACAGACTCCCAAAGAGTTTAAGGTAAAAAAAAAAAAAAGTTCTGCTTCAAGGATCCGCTACTGCTATTTTAAGAAAACTAAATATTCATTGAACAGTAGCACAACAGAAGTCATCTCTGAAAACATGGGACTCTGAGACCTCATGTGGGTTTTATTATAAAGTGATTCTGACAGGGGGAACTAGGGCAGGGACTGAATTTTTGGACCAATCACATGTATATGGTTACTTGTCTCCAAGCAAAAAAGAAAAAAGAGTTTATAACAGATAAGAATTATTATGGAAAAATGGAAGTGTTTTTTTTCTTTACTTATGTCAATATGTATAGATGAGTAATAGGGGTGGGGTTAAATAAGTTTTCTTCCCCCCACTCCTTCTTGGATGTTACAATTTTGATTGTTCTTCTGTATATTGTATATGTATAAAATGTTACCCTGTCCAAGATAAACAAAAAAAAAACAAAAAAAAAAAAAAAAAAAAAGAACAATGGGGGCATCCGGTTTGGATCAGGGACGCTTTCATTAATAATAATAATAATAATAATAAATAATTCATCAAATTTATATAGCGCTTTTTTGAACACTCAAAGACGCTTTACATAAAAAATAAATAAATAAATAAATAAATAAATTAATTAATAAAAAAAAGTTAAGAAAAGGCAAGATTGAACAGGTGAGTTTTTAGCTTTGATTGGAAGTTTTGTAAAGAGTCCGAATTCGAGTCCAAGATCGTGCACGTCTTTATACTTTATACACTGAAATAATGGCAGCAGCAAGATCAACTGGAAAGAGACCAATTCCAGCGCTGGCTCCAACTGCTCACACCACAAAACAGCAGAAGAAAAGTGGGCCTTATTGTTTGTCCATAAAATACATTTTCCAATGACCCCCTTTACTGTAGTACATACGTCAGTCTCTTGGGCATTGCTCCTGTCTACTTCTCCAAAGCTAATTCTTAAAAGCCGCTGACAAATCAAACACTTAACACGTCCCTTGTACACATTGCACCACTCTGCCTTGTTCAAACGTGGTTCCAAGTATTTTTCTTCAAACAATTACTTTCCATTATCGCTGTGTAACTTGCAGCTTGTTGATCGCAGCACTTTTTCATTCAGAACTCTCCTCGCACTACAGTTACCTCCAGGAAAAATACATAGAAAAAAAAAAAAACTCCTTAGTCAGCCTTTTCCCCCCTACTACATTCATTTAAAAGTGCACGAATTATGATTACAAAGCGGGCTAATTTTCACTCTCCTCTCTGCGCTGAGGAGATAGGGGCTGCGTTGCCAGATAAGCTCCCCTCTCTCCCCCCTTTTCGATAAGGACTTTCAGAGATACAGAAGCCGCCGCGAGCCTGTTTTTCAATGTAAATACGCATTATGTACATTCATTAATCCTTCCATTAGCGCGACGGTTATTAATTTCCATTTAGAGCGAGTATAAAAGGTGTGTACAAGCAGCGGTTATCGGCGCCAACCAGCAAGCGATAAGAAAACGAAGGTAAAGGTACAAGAAGAGAAATTAAAAAATACAAAATGCAAGGCTGTGGGAGAGTTTAGAAGGTTTGAAATCAAAATAGTTTGGAGATTGGAGTTGGAGAAAAACCTTGCGGAGCAGAGAAATCTTGTCTAAAGCTTAAGTTTAAATATAACAGATGTGCACTCAATAAAGAGGTTGTCTCTCAGTAAGGAGGAGGTTGTGGGTATGACTCCCAATATCTTGGAGTGGATTGTTACTGTGGGTTCTCGATAGTGGCCCTGAAGTGCAAGTCACACCAACAAAATCAAAAACTACACACAGAAAAATTGAAACATGCACACAAATTTGGAAACAAGGATGCACATTTGAAAAAATGCACACACATTTGGAAACACAGAAAATCCAAAAACACTTACACAAATTCGAAAATACGCACACAGATTTGAAAACATGTATACATATTTGGAAACATGTACACAAATTCAGAAACACGTACCCAAATTCAGAAACGTGCACACATTTGAAAACACTCACACAAATTTGAAAGCACACACAAACCTAAAAGCATGCACACAAATTCAAAAACATGCACACAAACACTAATGAAGTTGTGGAAAGGCTAAGCCCTTCATGCTTGACAGTGATGGGACAGAACAGAGCTGTTTTTGAATTTATGTGCGTGTTTCTGAATTTGTGTGTGTATTTTTGAATTTGTGTGTGTTTCTAAATATTTGTGTGTGTTTTTAAATCTGTGTGCATGTATTAGATTAGATTGAACTTTATTAATCTCACAGTGGAGAAACTCAGGCAGCTCTTAATACAGAATAAAGTGCAGAAAACAAAGAAAAAACAAAGAAAACAAAGAAAAAAAAGCAGAAAATAAAGTGAGAACGCAAACAAAAAGGTGCAATATAAATTATTTACAAGAAAAAAGCAGAAAATATGTAACAATATAAATATAAACTATAAAATATAAAATTAACAGTGCAAAATAACCACACCGGCTATATACACATTTACATAGTGGTGGCATAATATAAATATGACAGTACTGACAGTTATGGGTGGTATGGTACACTACAGAGAAATATAAATAACTATTGCACAGCATTATAAATATATGACTATAAATAAATATTGCACAGTATTATGCCTATACAGATGAGTTGTACAGTCTGACAGCAGTGGGAATGAGGGACCTGAGAGTGTCTGCTGCTGAAGGAGCTGCTGCCCCTCCACAGTCTGCTGCAGTGGGTGAGAGCTGTTGTCCATGATGGATGTGAGCTTGGCTAACATCCTCCTCTCACCCACCTCCTCCACAGAGACCAGCGGGCAGCCCAGGACAGAGCTGGCCCTCCTGACCAGCTTGTTCAGTCTCTTCCTGTCCCCGTCAGTGCTGCTCGCTCCCCAGCAGACAACAGTGTAGACCAGCCATTCCCTAAGTCAAGACTGTCGTGGCCCCTTTAAATTTCTGAAAATCCCTTGCGGACCCTCAACGATAAAACCTTCCCTCTATTCAAAAGACTCTGCCATGTTTTTTTTTGTTTTTTATATATAAAAACATTACAAAAACACTTATTATTGACTAAAGTTGTTTTAAAGTAATATCTTAAAACAAGTATACAACTGTAATTAATTTCCAATGTTTTTAGGTACTTAATATATTCATTGACTTTTTATATTTTTGTATGTTTTATTTGTTTTTATGAACCAAAACCATGTGTCTGAAATAAAAAAAAATAAAATAAAATAAAAAAAAATTGAAATTGAAATTGAAATATAGACAGCCTCTGGGGGTACCTTCGCGAACCCCACTTTGGGAACCACTGGTGTAGAGGATAGTAGAGGCTACCACAGAGATAAAAAAGTCCTTAGCAGAGGCCTGTACACTCCATAGGACCTCAGTCTCCTCAGAAAGTGGAGGCGACTTTGGCCCTTCATATACAGGGCGTTGTTGTTGTGGGACCAGTCCAGTTTATTAAAACTTTGTAAGTACCTGTAAACTTTATTACCAGTTTTAGTACTTAAAACTGTCCACCATGTATTTGAATTTGGTGCGTGTTTCTGAATGTACTTGTGTGTTTCAGTTTTTGTTTGAGTGTTTTTGATTTTGATTTTTCTCGTCTTCCTCCCACCGTCCAAACACATGCATGTAGGTGAACTGGAGAATCTTAATGTGTCATTCTGGATGATTGCGAGAGTGAATGGTTGTCTGTTGTGTGTCTCTAGGGCAGTAATTCTCAAGGCATTCCGATTTGCTGCGCCTTTCTCCTGGAATCAACTACAAGTTGACATAAAACTGAAAGAACTGGTTTCACTAAATATGTTTAAGAGGCTCTTAAATGTCTGGGAAGAAAAATCCTTGTGCTGCAGATGTTTTACCTGACAAACTGATTTTACAAAATTTTTATATTAGATTATTTATTGTGGGTTTTTATTTTTTATTTTTTTTAATGATTTTAGTATTCTACTGTATTGTTCCAAGGTTCTGAATGTTTGTGTTGAATGTTGTTTGCTGAAACGTGTAAATGAGCTGCTGTCTTGGCCAGGTCACTCTTGAAAAAGAGATTTGTAATCTCAGTGAGGTTTTTCCTGGTTAAATAAAGGTTAAATAAAATAAAAAAAATAAAAAAAGGGGTAGGTCACAACCAAAAAGTGGGTTGAGAGACCATTTTCAGTGGGCCGTGGGCTTTTGACTGAGCAAAAAAAAACACAAAAAAAACGATGCTCTCTGACGAACAGGAGCAAGATGTAGGGTCTAAGGAGGTACAGTTCACGTCCTTAACATGTGCGATGGGTCAGCCTGTTTAGCGTTGCTATGGTTACAAGTAGCAGACTGATATGGGACAGTGATAAGTTCTGCAGGACACAAGTGCAGTGTCACCATAATTCTCAAAAACTGATGTCATGATCAGTGCTTGCATTTTTATGAGTTCATCTGAAGCTGCATACAGACTTTTGAGGCTTTTTGAGTTTTTTGAAACTACTTCTCAGTTGTTAGACTTTTTATTTTGAGTTTGTGCATGAAAGCATTGTTCAGTCTATTAAAAAGGATGAAGTTAGGCCTACTTAAATGAAGAGTTGTGGTTTTAAATTTATATTCAGCGAATTGAGTGCTCCAGTCGCTCTGTTTTTCTTTAAATGTGTTCTTTTTTGTGTTGCAGACTGTGATATTCTGATATTATTCTCTCTCAGGTTCAAACTGCACAGAGTTTTATTCAATACATTTTATAAGTTTTTTTTTTTTATTTGGGTTGCAGCTTAACATGACATGATGGCTGATGGTTGTGTGTGTGTTTGTTCCCACGTATACATTTGTCCTCCCAGTGTCTCTTCCTCACCTTTTTCTGTTTGATTAAACTCGAGTCGCGCCCTGCAGGTGACCCCCCGCTGTGTCCCGCTGAGAAGCTAACACTGTTATTAACCTTTACTGTCCGAGAACTGCCCTCTCTCTGCAGGCCTGCTGAGAAACTGAGGAGGAGAAAGCCAAGATGGACGCCACCTGTATGACTACATCTGTGCCTGAGCATCACCTTCTTCCTGCAGGCACGCTGAGAAACTGAAGAGTCAAAGAGCCAAGATGGACGACACTTATAAACTGCAAACATCACTGTCAAATGGATACTTTTTTCTTCAGAATGCTCCTCTGATCAAAGCCAAATGTTCAATAAGGTTTTGCGTCTCTGTGAGAGATTGAATATCCATCTTACTATTTTAGTGCACAATAGTGAACAAACTGTTTCAGCGACAGAAAACAAACCACTGTGACACTGTCTAGCTTTTCTCCTAAAAGAGCTCTATCTGGAGAGAAGTACAACCATAAATTGTAGCCAAATGGTTTATCATCAAAAATGCACCAGAAAACTCATTATTCATACGTGTTTTCATTCACTTTCCTGCGGGACAGCTCCCAGACCTCCCTGCCTCCCTGCAAAAAAGTCTTTATCTACATTGGTTAAAATGACTTGAATTCAGATTTTTAATCTTGATTTGAGCAATTTTCACTAGATTTGATTTATTTACTTGTTAGGTTACTTATTACTAGATTATTTGTCTTGGTTTGAGTCATTTTTTCATGTTTCAAGCTATTTTTTACTTATTTCAAGCAAAATTATCTGGCCATGGGGTATGTGGAATTTTCTTATTCCACTGACAGATTTTTTGCTTGAAATAAATTTAAAAAAAAAAGAAGCTTGAAACAGGAAAGAAATACCTTGAAACAAGTCAAATAATCTAGTAATAAGTAACCTAATAAGTAAATAAATCCAATCTAGTGAAAATTTCCCAAATTAAGATTAATAATCTGAATTCAAGTCATTTTAACTAATGTAGATATTTGTCTGTGAAGACTCTCTCTCATCCAGGGTAATTACCCCCCCCCCCCCGAAACCACTCAGGTTATTCATTAGTCTCCTGCACCATTAGAAGTTAGTTTCAGGTCTAACTCCTCCTTCCTAGGAGAATATAAACCAGCTCTCTTAACAGTTCAATTTCAGAATTGAGAAAGCCTCTTGGATAAGAGGTGAAACATCTTCAACTTTAAAAACCAAGTCCAGTTGACCTTTTGTTGCGATAATGTAAATATTGATTTTTTGCTGTGCTTATATTGTCCCATATATTTACCTGTCTGTTATGTGTTCAGTGTTTACAGATTGGTCTGGTTTTCGCCCAGTTGGGCTTCTTTTGAACAGTTTGGGCTGGAAAAAATAGCATTGGGCTGGATTAGAAGGTTTGGGCTGCTTTTCACAATATTTGGCAGGATTTTAGAAAATATTCAGGAGAAAATACCAACACAGTAGTCGCAAAATGAGTGATGTGTTTGGTTGCTCACCTTTCATGTTGAAATTTCAAAGATTTTTTTTTTTTTTTCCTTTGGTTTCTGTGATGCCCGGACCAGGAAGGCTTTGGGTTCTGATTGCACTCTTTGTGGGGAACCTTTTGTTGCTGCTGTTGAGTTTTGTGTTTTTTCTTATGAATAACAGTTTTAACATTTAGAGTGGTTGTGATTTGGGCTGTTTTTTATTGTGTTGGGCAGGTTTTTAGTTCTTTTTGGACTGGAAACTGTCAGTGTGAGCTGGCAACCCTGTATGCTTACAAGGTCACAATTCAGGATACAAGGTAAAAAGAGAGCCTATGTTAATGCTTAGTAACATTTTATCAAATGCCACTTGTTGAGGTAGAATTTACAAAACCAACTGGAGCCTATAAAGTTGTCCCTCTTGCTTAGGGCCCCAATAGTGTTTAGAAATGACCCTGGCGCTCAATAACACACCTAGTTCAGCTTCCTATAATCATGAGATATTGATAAGATGCATAAACCAAATTGTGGCTGGGTATGCACAGTATGGAATGATGGTATTACAAAGGTTTGCTATACCAGTAAAGCCAGAATAGCTCATGCACCAATACTTCATTACTGAATACATTTTAGGCAGGCTTCATTGGCTGGTTTTCCCTGAACCAAGACTAACATGAAAACAAAACAAAGAACAGCCAATGGTGAACAAATTGACTTTTTTATTAAAACCTTTTTTAAACTAAGGGCCCAGACTTTGCAGAGAAACTGAGCCATCTGTTGAATAATATTTGTAGACAGTTCTCTAATCTAAATCCTGTGCACTTTTCTTATAGTTATCTAAAATATTAAATGCATTTTAATCATAGATCCATTTACAATATTGTAGAAGGGATTAAATCTAACAAAACAAACATGGCAAAGATCAGTTTAATCCCTGAATGACAATAAAATCTTGGTCTAAATCTTTCATTGCATTTAAATGATCAGTCTTGTAAATGTCTATATACAGTACCAGTGGTTTATCCTCAGTGACATGACCTGTTTGGCTTTTAATGCCACAACCTGGAAAATGCACTCCAATAAATGAAGACTAGAGCAGATTATCAAGTCTCTTTTGTTTAATAGCATTCTATAAGAGCTTATTGTTTTATACGTATTACAAATAACAAAATATATTTTAGTTAATGTAAACAGTTTTGTCTTTATAGTTACCAAGTAAAAAAAAAAAAAATGTAAATGTAAAAGCAAAATTATCTGCCAATGGTGTAAGAAATTTCCACCATTGGCAGATAATTTGGGACAAAAAAAAAAAAATGCTTGAAACAAAACAGAAATAACTTGAAAAAATAAATAAATCCAATCTAGTAAAAAAATTACTGAAATTAAGATTAATAAGCTGAAATCAAGTCATTTTAACTAATGCTGATAATGATTTTTTGCAGTGCAGGCAGAGGTAGAGCTTTACTCAGTTTGGTGGAGTATTGTTACTCCAAAACAAAACTCAAGAAGAGGTTAAAAGTATGTTGTGACAAAACTATTAGCTTCTGAAAAATCTAACATTTTGCAACAAGTCAAAGATCACAGTTTTAAGTTAAGTTAAATTTTACCTTGCAGGCTAAAGGCTAAATGCTAAAGAAGCTCAACATTTTTTGTCAGAAGATCATCTGGGGCAGGTGTCTCACTGATCCAGGGGTTGGTTGTCACATGAGTCATAGAGGACAAGGCTACAACACATGGTGTAATATTTGTTGTTATGCTAATATTAAATAAACCAGCAGGTTTGGTAAAGGCTGTATTTTTCACCACTGTACATTCCTTAAATAAGAACATGTTTGCTTCCAGGCAACATACGACACATGTTTAAACAAAGAGAAGGGAGCGACATCCTAAGGGGTGAGTTAAACTTTAAAAAAAGCAAAAGTACACAACAATAGTTGTATAATTTGTGAAATAGTTATGAATATAAGTTTAAACAATCCAAAAACATATATCAATTTATAATGATGTACCAAAAAAGAAAAAAAATATATATATATAAAATTATATCTGGTAACTGTATACCTTACTAATGATTTTTTTTTTTTTTTTTTTTTTTTTTTGTAGTGTTGGGGGTTGGTAGTGTGGGGTTAATGTTAATGTAAACTGCATTTATATGTTCAATAAATTCATTCATTTACTCATTCAATCCTCCATGGTTTGAACACATCGGGCATAGATTGTTATGTATTTCAAAATTTATTTTGTCTTTTTGAGACCGTCCCCGCTCTCTCCTTCTCACCTCTGTGAACAAGACATGCTCCACTCAGGAACTGTCCTTCACTCTGGAGGACAACATCCCAGCTTTTCCTGACTTGCTCTCAGACAGGAGCCTGTCCACACTCAGCTGCAGACCTCCCCAGTGCACACTGAAGGTTCCAGGACATCATCATCATCATCATCATCATCATCATCATCATCTCCACAGAGCACAGATCGTCCTGTGGTCCCCAAATTGTACTCCCCTCCTGGCTCCACTTAGAATTTTTGTTTAAAAACTTAATGAACAGAACCAGTGACACAGTGTCCTGGGTCCAAAGACACAGGGGTTACTGTCAAATGCACACAGCATTTCTCCTTTTCACACAATCCCTTCTTCTGTATTTATTTTATTACATACCTCCTCCAAGGCATTGTGCAACCATGGATGTTTGGTTACACTCTGGAATAACTTATAACTATTAAGCAAAGTTTATAAGCATTAATAACTATGCAATTATCAATTATTTAACAAATAAACAGTTTATATAGCCTAAATTATCACTGCTTTTTATACTTTTGCACTGACTTACATGAGTTCATTACTCAAGAATTAATTTTGAATAACAATATTTATAACTCACAATTGTGTTTATAAATGCTGAAGTAATACTTTGTAAATAATCAATTAACATTTTACTTATCCTTAACAAATGCTTGATTAATGCTCAATAGTGTGTTGTTCTAAAGTGTTACCAGATAGTCTAGTTCAATGGTAAATGCTTTATTTATTTATTATTTATTATTATTTATTTTGATTTTGCACATAATAAAAATGACCATGCAAATTCACAAATGCAAATTTTAAAAAAGCAGTGTAGTGCAGGAGAGAAGCAAAAAACACAAAAGGGCTTTTTTAAAGCCTCCACCTTATAATACATGTACAGATATACAAGTTACATACAAATTAAATTACTGAGCTTCATAAATAGAATAGACAACTGTTAAATGTAAAAAAAATAATAATAATCTGTGAGCTTTAACCAAAAAGTCTCTCCAATATTGTTTTAAATGACATTATGTGTTGTTTTTAACTAGAGGGGAAAATTTACTATTCACTATTTTACAGCCTCTATTTTTTAAGCAAAACTGGGCTCTGGATGTTACAGAGTTTGGCAAATGGAAGTTTGGATTTTGCTGAGTATTGCAGCCATGAACCTCTGAATTTGCTTAAAAATAAAATATAAAAAGCTCATGCATGTAACTTTGATTAAACCAAATTTTGTGCATAAAAATACAAACCTGACAAACAATTTGTGTCATAAATATTAGACTTAGACTGACTTTATTCATCCCCATAAGGAGAAATTCAAATTGTCCGGTAGCACACATCAAACAAGAAACACAAATCTAAGAATCATTCAAAAACCAGCATAAAAATACATTTACAATAAATAAGTGAATAAATAAAGAGTTAAAAAGAATATTATTAAGAATCTTGAGTTTGTAAAATAAATTAGCAGATGATGGCAGTGGGTTTCCATTCTAACAAAGCACTTAAACACTAAACTTAAAATTTTGACCTATACAAAAAAGTATAAAAGTGCTTACTATCAAATATACTTGTGAGTAAAAAAGTAAAAGTATTTTGCAAAAATTCAAGAACTAATGAATATGTTAAATGTGAGGGATTGTGCTGAAAAACTGTGCTGAAAATGATTAATGGTGCAACAGAAGGGACTGAAGAGCACTTTCTTTACTACTCATTTATATTTATGTACTGTATTTACAATGATGACACGGCAAAAACTAATGATTTTAAATCAAACTCAAAATACTTTTTACTTCAAACCAATTCAAAATAT
Source organism: Bostrychus sinensis (assembly GCA_020698575.1). Lineage (NCBI taxonomy): Eukaryota > Metazoa > Chordata > Actinopteri > Gobiiformes > Eleotridae > Bostrychus > Bostrychus sinensis. The sequence goes on from CM036241.1 coordinate 39,629,516, forward strand.
GTAGTGGAGTAAAAAGTACAGCTACTTACTCTAAAATACATAAATAAATAAATAAATAAATAAAGAAAGAAATAAAGAAATGTACCCCTTGTAAAATATACTCAAGTACAATACAATTGTACTTAAGCAAAGTAACTAAGTACTTTTATTTTGTTACATTCTACCACTGTTTACAATATGATAGAAAAGAGTAAACTTCCAAGCCCTTATATCTCATTGTTGTAAAGAATTCACAAAAAGTTATCATTTTCACTTATATTGCCCCCTTGTGGCTGCAGTTAATACTTGGCCCTATCTCGCAGTGGTAAATAATCTTTAAAAAACTGTTCCTTAAGACAGTGTTCTGAATCCACACACAAATAAAGGTCTTCATTTTGATCTAAAGGATTTTTTTTTCCTCTTTTCTTTGCAGCCTACAAAGGAAAAATGACAGGCTTTGTTCTGTCGTCTGTCCTGTCAGTCGATGATCTACGCCCCTCCTCTGGACTCAGGTGTTCCCCCTCTGTCAGGACCACCCCAGTCTCTCATCTCATTTAACACTGGATTAACTCGACCCCCCAGCAGCCCTTAATCCCAGCATGCACCACTGTAACCCCCTCATCAACCACCCCCCTACCCATCATGCATCACTCCACCACCTGGGTCCCACCTACAGCGCTTCATGACACTGTGTACTTATTCTACACACAGGAGACATACAATACATGTCCAGAGACTAGCCAGGTCTAAACAAGGACCAAATCAGGTCTGAACCAGAACCAAACCAGGACCAAACCAGGTCTAAACAAAGACCAAACCAGTTCTGAACAAGGACCAAACCAGGTCTGAACCAGAACCAAACCAGGACAAAACCAGGTCTAAACAAGGACCAAACCAGGTCTGAACCAGAACCAAACAAGGACCAAACCAGGTCTGAACCAGAACCAAACCAGGACAAAACCAGGTCTAAACAAGGACCAAACCAGGTCTGAACCAGAACTAAACAAGGACCAAACCAGGTCTGAACCAGAACCAAACCAGGACAAAACCAGGTCTAAACAAAGACCAAACCAGGTCTGAACCAGAACCAAACCAGGACAAAACCAGGTCTAAACAAAGACCAAACCAGGTCTGAACCAGATCTAAACAAGGACCAAACCAGGTCTGAACAAGGCCCAAATCAGGTCTGAACCAGAACCAAACCAGGACAAAACCAGGTCTAAACAAAGACCAAACCTGCTCTAAACCAGGTTTAAACAAAGACCAAGCCAGGTCTAAACCAGAACTAAACCAGGTCTAAATCAGGACCAAACCAAGTCAGGGACTAAACCAGGAATAAATCAAGACTAAAGCAGAACTAACCCAAGACTAAAAATAAGGATTAAACTAGAATTAAACCAGTACAAAAGCAGGACTAAACCAGTATTTAGTTAGGGCTAAACCAGAACCAAAGAAACCATGTCTAAACAAGGACTAAACCAACACTAAGCCAAGACTAATTAAGACTAAACCAGAAATAAATCATGTCTTAACGAGTCTTAAACCAAGACTAAAAATCTGGATTAAACTAGGATTAAACCAGTATGGATGCAGGACTAAACCAGGATTTACAATTTAACCATTCAACACAAGGTTAACTCAACCCCATCAACTCTCACTCCTGGCATGCACCACTGTAACCCCTCACTACCCATCATGCATCACTCTACCACCTGAGTCCCACCTACTGCACTTCATAACTGTGTACAAATACAACAGACGGGAGTTAGGACCAGGTGAAGGATGGATTTACTCATTAAAGAAACAGAATAGAAGACTGAAGACCTACTACGGTGGCCCACTTGGCTCAAAACATCTCCAAAATGCAAAGAAAAATGATTGTGTGCATCAAAACATCACCCGTATCCCTATTCCAGAGGTGGAAGGATACAGAGGTTGTTTGGGCTGTAGCTAGGCCATCCATTAGTTCTTACTTTGGTCTTTGTCACGTTCTAAAATATTTGTGCTTTTTCCTGTTCTTCTCAAACTTATCAGTTTGACTCTGAACCGCTGATGGTTCAACCAACGTTGTGGCAGCACTTCTGCAACTGATTTAGTCTTTGTTCTGGATTAGTCTTGGTTTAACCCTGGTTTAGTTTTGGGTTAGTCCTAATTTAGTTTTGGTCAAGTCCTTGTTTAGTTTTGGTTTAAGCCTGGTTTAGCTTTGGTTTAAGCATGGCTTAGTTTTGGTTTAGGCCTGGTTTAGTTTTAGTCAAGTGCTGGCTTAGTTTTAGTTTAGGCCTGGTTTAGTTTTTTGTTAAAGACTGGTTTAGTTTTGGTTGAAGTCAGGTTTAATTTTAGTTGAAGCCTTGTTCAGTCTTGCTTTAAGCCTGGTTTAGTTTTGGTTTAAGCCTGCTTCATTTTTTGTTTAAGACTGGTTTATTCTTGGTTTAATTTTGGTTTAAGTCCGGTTTAGCTTAGGTTTAGTTTTACTTTAACCGTGGTTTAGTTTTGGTTTAGTTTAAATTTAATTCAGTCATTCAGTCAATCCTTAACCAGGATTAAAATTCTCTTTTGCATGAGTGAAAGTCTGGTTTGGTTTTGTTTTGAGCCTGCTTTAGTCTTGGTTTAAGTCTGGTTTAGTCCTGGTTAACTTACTACTTTTTAGTCACAAGAAAGACATGACAAAATGGAGGATTGTATTCCACAGAATTCCTTATGCAGTGATTAAGCAGTGGACTGGGACACAGCCCTGGTCTGATCCTGCCTCAGTCCCAGTTTGTAAACCTCTGTTTAATGGTCCCAGGGTGTAAATGTTTGTATTGATCCCAACGCAGCACACATTTGTTTTAATGCAGGTCGATGCGTTTAAAGCCCTCATTCTGGACCTGAGCAGTCAATTAGTCCTGATGGAGCAACGGTAATTACCTGACAATTAAATGCAACATGGAGAGGGATAATGGCCACTAAACTAGAACTAAACCAGGGCTAAACCAGGACATCTCTAAACCTCACCTACTGGATGCAGTTGTGTTTACTTTCTGTTAGTGCGGTTCATGTTCACACACATTGTTTACCAGTCGCACAAAACGCCGCACCGTAAGCCACGTGATGACCGTCGGCTAACTGAAGAACTTGTTTCCATGACAACGGGCCTCGAGCTACATTTCAAAGTGTTACGAAGCGCACATGAACACACCACCTTGCGCCTAATGCGTGGCTTCTCCGTGATCTGTCAAACTACTTACAATATGGGGACATATGCATGAATTTTAGTTTAGTCCTGAATTTAGTTTAGGTTTTTGGATTAAGAGTTTATGAACAATGGAACATGGCTTTGTCTTTGCTTTTGTTCTTATTTAGGTGCATTTTTGTCCTACCGTAGTCCTGGTTTAGTCCTTTTTTGGCACTGCTTTAGACATATTTTAGCCCCTGGTTTAGTCCATGGTCTAAACTCTACAATGTATTTTGTCATTGTCAGTATAACATGCTTTTATCCTGCTGTTCTTAGATTTAAATAAACTCATTTCTCTGCTCTTCTCTGAGGTGAAAGTGTCTTCCGTTTCAAAAGTCTTTTTATAGAAATCTTTTGTGATGCCTTTTATGTCGTTATTTGTACAAACCGTATTTTTGCCCTCTGCCTCTCCGCAGCCTTTCATCTCTTTTACGGTACTTTACTGTTTATCTGCTCCTGGTTTCTTTTGATCTGTGGGTTTATGTGTCTGTTGTCAGCAGCCTGTTTATTACAGGAGTATTAGTTGTGAAAGAGGTTAGCTGAGAAGAATGATGTATGGATATGTCACAAGGGACAGGTGTGTACAATTACTGCATTTTTTTGCTTTGTATTTGTCCATGTAAAAAGAAAATACTGATGTTTAAATGAGTATGTCATATAAAAAGCCTATGTATTTTTTAAACTAAAAACATTTTTACTTACTCGTGTTTTTATTCTATTTATTTATTTAACAGCACTTAGTCAATTTAAAACTGCTCTACGCTTGTTTTAATGGGAATTAACTGCATAATTATTATTTTTTTATTATTAGATGTATAAAAAAAATAGGTTTTGAAAATTAGCATGGTCACATGATCAATTCAAAATTGTCATTAGTCTCTTCTGTAAGACCTTTTTGCAGTTCCTTTAAACTTGACAGGAACTAACCCATTTTGTTGTGCATTTGCACTTGAGAAGAACTGGGGACTGGGGCTGTAGTATGTGGTGGAGCCATTTGAGGGCGCTCTGGGAGTGGCCTGAAAGGGGTTAAAAGTCGCTCCAATTATGCACAGGTATGGCGCATTGGGAGCTAACGGTTTTGATTTCTTGTAATTAGCTTGTGAGAAACACTGGAACAATTTCAATCTGTAAGTTTTGTTTATGCTGTTTTTACCGAATTTTTGCATTATTTGACAAAAAAAGAATTGTCAAATCCGACCGGACATTTTTAAGGCTTTTTACTTTTTTAATACACCACAACTACAATAGCAACTATCTCTTTAACTTATCTCTTCACTGCGCCTCACCAGTATGTAACATTTTTAGCTCCTACTTTGGAGCAGAGACTTTCCAGCAGAAACAGTGATGTAGTTACATATCTGAAGTCATAGGTAACAATTAAATTACTATTTCATATATTGTAATATTTCCTCGTTACATACAAGCTACTTACAGTTACTCACCTATCGTATAATTCGTCTGCAGCACTCAGCTAGACTTTTGTCCCTCAGTTACCTCATTGAGAACTTATTAACAGTGGACATTAAATTACATTTGCCACTCTGTTGTGACACTTCTCACAGTGAACAGTGTGATTATCTGTCTTTGCTCTTCATGCTAGCAGTTTGTTTTTGTGGTTACGTCCGTAGACATAAATATGCAGAGGCCTCATTGATTGCTTTGGTCTGTTACTATGATAGGCAGGATTGTATATAAATAATGTCCCCAATTTCTTTTAAGTAAAATGACAAATTATAATTCTAATTTGTCATACCTTTTTGTTTTAATGCTCATGCCATCACAGAGTTGTTTACCCCCAGAAAATCCATCGACCTCATTGACATGTTTGCCCCATTACCATTACTTATCTATTTGTTGTTAGTGCACAACTTTTCAATCCATGAAACTTTTTCTTAGTTTAGTTTTTTAGTTAAGTTTTCTCCTGTTTTTCCCATTCAAGCATGTGTCATCTTGCAGGAATTGTTGGTCTATTTCTGTGGCTCGTTGCTCATGTGATTACATTTCATTTGAGTCTAAGACGTTGACGCAGAAAACAAATAAAGATGGCGGCCAAGGACAGGGTGAGGCTAACGAAGCGTTGGGAGGAAGAGGTGAGTGGCATGAGGCTAAACATTTGTGGATTTTTTGGACAAACAGGAGACAACATGGACCATAATGATGGACCGGGGTGACATAGACAGATTCAGAACCAGAAGTGTGTAATTTTATAAATGCATGGAAATAATAGCACTTGATGGTAATTTAAAATGTACACATTTTATTTTAACATGTCTAAAAGGGAAATGAGATAGCCTCAAATTTAAAATGCATTTAAGTCATTTTAGTTTGGATTAAAAAGACTTAAATCAAGATAAAACCTTTCTAGGATCAAACTACTCTTACTACTACTACTACTCTCCCACAAACCACTATTAAACCTATGATGAATTGATTGGAAGGCAGAAAAACTTGTATACTTTGAATGAAAAAAAAAACAAAAAAACAAACAAAAACATTAGTGCAAGCTTAAACATGCAGCCAGGACTTGACCTAATTTCACTGTATATATGAATCACAAAGAGGAGGATTCCCCCGGTCCAGATCTGGGCCTGGTCCAGGTCTGACTTTGATCAATAGAGTCTCACAACCTGCACAGTCAGCAGAAACACTCAAGGTTTCTATAGGAGACAGAGAAAATGAGGCAAGGAGAGGAATATTATTACTGTACACCCAGAGAAGAGATGCAGGGGAAATGGAGGATGTTTCATATTGAGCAGACAGAACCTAGTCCAAGACTAACCCTAGACTAAGTCACAACAAAGAAAAGAAAAAGAAAAAAAGTGGATTGTAGATGTTATATCTTAAATAAATAGAATGAACCCTAGGGGTCAATAAAGTTTATTCATCAGCTAAGTTTAAAACACATTCAAATTTACATCAAGAAAAAAGATCAACCTATAAAACTTCAGGGCTGATATGCTGCAGTCATGTGCTCCTCGGATGCTCGTCTTTCCGAGATGAGAAATCATTTTCCTGACTTGTTCATGTTCTTATGAATAAATGAATGAATTATTTATTTGGTTGTTCACATCCAAAACATATACATTACTGTATTTCTTAAACTTTGTAAGACTGAACCAAAAGTGTTCCTGCTTATCTGGGCCCATCCTACACAAAACATCAGACATCTCAGAATCAGCCAAAATTAATATGTCACAAACAAATCATACAGTTTAAATAAGTGCTCATTATTTTACATTTGAATGATTTTTTAAGCTTTGACAAGGAATTAATTCAACTTCAACTTCAATTCATCATTAAGATCATTCCATAATGTAACTCCTAAAACAGAAAGACATTTGTCCTAATTTTACATGTTTCAAACATACATACATACATACACACATAAATACATACATACATACATACATACAGTACATACACACATACATACATATGTATGTATGTATGTATGTACAGTATGTATGCTATAATGTTTATCTATTAGTTTATAAAAAGACTGAATGCCCAAAAGAAGGCTCCTATTCATGCACAAAGCAACATTTTTAACTCCACAATGTCCATAAATTTTAAGGTATTGGATTTTATAAAAAAAAAGTTTATTAGTAGATTCACAGAATCCATTTTTATTATTCTTATTGCTCTTTTTTGAAGTTTAACTACTTGATTTTTATTTGTTTTACATGCATTTCCACAGATTTTACAGCAATATGAGAAATAAGGCAATACAAGCAATGAATACAGAATACGTAGACATTTCTTGTCTAATCACTTTTTAGCTCTAAAAAGTATTCAAACTGTTTTTGATACTTTATACTTGATGTGCTCTATGTGTGGTTTCCAACAAAGCTGATGATCTATAATCACTCGTAAGAAATTAATCTTATAAACCTGTTCTATTTCTATTCTATTAAAACACAATTTTATGTCAGAGTTTGCTTTACTGGTTCCAAAACCATAAAAATCTGTTCTTTTCATTTAAAGATAACTAATTTAGATCAAACTTTTTTTTAATTGTGTCAACTCCACTTCTACTTTTAAGATTAAGTGACTGATATCATACCCTGAGCAAAATAAATTGGTATTATCTACAAAAATAAGCTTTAATATTTTTGGTTCTCTACAAATATTTTGTTATTGGTCAGTAATGGTATTGATTAGCATTTACCACAGCTAAGTAGTCACAGCATTGGTCTTCTCAATCCTAAAAGGCTGAACATTGGTACATTTTGCAAATATAGCTTTAGCCAAAAAGTTTGGAAGTTAGGGGTAAAATAAATCAGCTACTTTTCTGCTCTGCCCATGAAGCAGATGACATCCAGAGGGGAAGTCAGGCAGCAGGTTTTGACCCGAAGTTCCTGAGTTCTTGTGCATCTTTTAACTCTGAAAAAACATTTTCCAGAGTTTCCGAGGACCACATGAATGCACCAACACTCCACAACAACAGTGAGAAATTTGTTCGAATTGACATCATTTAGTTATTGCAGCTCTGATTCGGGAGTTCTTACAGGTTCTTGAAAAAAAGAAAAATTACAATTTGTATTTTCTATTTATTTATCTTTAAACATTTTGCAGAAAAAAAGAAAAGAAAAAAATATCTAAAAAATAAAATACAAACTTACAAATATAATGTCCTAGTTTCACATTTTGTAATTAGCTGGGAAAAAAAATATCTGCAATGAAGTGTTCTGTTCTGTTCTTGTTTATTATCAGTATAAAATGACCATAAATAGACAAGGGCCACTCTCAGGGGCCCCTAAGCTTCCTGGACCCTAGTGCTATTTTCCTGGCTGCACTGCCTGATGCTACACCCCTCTATGAGGACTTTAACAATTTTGGAAACTTAATCTTTGTCTTTATATGGAGCATAGGATGTTTATGCAAAAGAAAAAAAAAGGCTTCCAATAAAACATCTTTCAGTTCAAGAAATATATTAATAGTTAACCTTAGACAGTCAGACATACTGCCCCTAAAAAAATTTAATTTAACTGGAAGTAAACAAATGTAATATCGGTAACAGACTCTGGCTGTCACTTAATAAAGAATTAAAGAACAAAAAATGAAGCAGGACTAAACCAGGATTTAACAAGAGGCCTAAACTTTAGAACCACTATAGAATACCTAAATGAAATCTTCCAGGAATAAAAACAACCAAAGATTCCTTCACAGTAAAGCAGAAATCAGTGGTGCCCCTTGGTAAACTGTACCTCCATCATATTCATTTCTACAATTTACGCAGACATTACATTTTAACATGACACGTTAGAACATTTTCCATCATCCAGTGCTCATCATTTACAGCAAGGACATTTCCATATTTAAAAAAAATAGTCAATAGAAAAACACATTAGGTTCCTATGTGCTTCCTTTAACATCACAGATACTCTGTCATGATGAGGTTTCCCTGTTTTACAACCATGAATTGAAATTGCCTCCAAATGGATACTGTAATATAGGTGAAGCAGTGAAGGATATGATGAGCAGAGGAATGTGTTTACCAAAAGCAAACTCGTCACTCCACAATTTAATGTATTTTTCAAGTTTTTATATTTGTGTTTTTTTGTTTATATTTGTGTTGTTTTTTTTATCATAAAACTGAGAAGTACAGTGGCCCTGAAGGTCAAGTCACACAAACAAATACAAAAACATGCACACAAATTCAGAAACTTATACAGAAGTTCAGAAATACGCACACAAGTATGGAAACACACACACATATTTAGAAATACACACACAATTTTGGAAACTTACGCACAAATATGGAATAAGCACACAAATTTGGAAACATGCGCACAAATTTGGAAATTCGCACAAATTTCAAAAAATGTGCATATATTTGGAAACACGCACAATCTCTGAAACACTAGCAAAAACTAAAAATGAGACTACATGTTTCTGAATATGTATATGTATTTCCAAATTTGTGCACATATTTAAATTGTGTTTTTCCAAATTTGAGTGCATGTTTTTAAATTATTGGCATGTTTCTAAATTTGTGTGCATGTTTCAGTTGTTGTCCCGTTCAGGTCCACCTGTCCATACTCCACATTGTAGGTTTTTGACTTTACAATGTTGGGTTAAATTTGTTGAAGAACATGATCACACATTTATGTATTAATTTGACCATAAACTGTAATTTACTGTCTTGAAATGACTGAGATGTCTGGCTTAACAACACACTGAAACATTCATTCATTTTCTGTTTTATTTTTTTAGAGGTGACTGGAGCCTATCCCAGCAACTATGGGCCTTAGGTGGGGTAAGTTAGCCGCAGACAACCATTCACTGACACATTCATTCACTTGAGGGAATTTAAATTCTTTAGTTCACATGTCTTTGGACGATAAATAGTCTAAAATTAAATTAGATTAACCTTAATATTATCCATTGAACTTTTGACTTCCATTATTCCTTATTTAACTCTCATTATCCCTTCCTGCGTTCCTTTGTCCCAAACCTTGCCCACTTCTGTCATTATATTGTCTTGTGTCTTGGCCTTAATTTCCCAGATTCCTATTAAAACAGTAATTTTCTTTTATTTAGCGTTGGTTTTGACACATCGTCCATCGGGGGTCCATAAAGTTTGATGGATCTGTGTCAATGTCAGCTTTATTTAGTCCTGGTTTAAATGACTTCAGTTCAAACTGCCCTGAATTTAATGACTTGAAAGTGTCAGTCTCAGGGAGGTAACTAAAGTTTACAATCTATTTGTTCCCCATGCTTTTGCGACATTTTGCAGATAAACTAATATTCTCGCCCCTCAGCTGTTTCTAAACAACATGCGCTGCCCATTGTGCCATGACACGTTAGAGTGAAAGTAGGTGGTTTGAATAAAACTGTTTTGTCTCCAGTATGTACAGTAGAAGTAAGGAAAGTAAAATCAAATGTAGATAAATATTGTCAAAACATTCACACATTGTTTAGGCAGAAGTTTAAAATCTACAGAAAAAAAGGCCTAACTTAAATTAGTAGTGGAAGATTAAAAATTTATTTAATAAATATAAATAAATAAATAAATGTATTTATTTATTTATTTATTTATTTATTTATTTATTTATTTATTTATTTATTTATTTATTTATTTGTACTAAAACTATTACTGCAACATTAACCAATTTTATTGGGACCAATTTCACAGTAAAATAAAAACTTAAGTTTGGAGCTGACCTTAAACTTGTAGCTTTAAGTTTAGCCTTAGACTGATTTGAATGAGTAATCATCTCTGACTCATTATCACATCATTTATGATTTTTTTTTTTACTTTCTTTTTTAATGAGACACTTCTTGACTAGTAAGGATAGTCCATGCATCAGTCAAAACAAAGGCCTCTGCAAGACAAAGTTTTGACAAGGTTGGCCATATATATATATATATATATATATATATATATATATATATATATATATATATATATATATATATATATATATCTTGTCACTTAACTATAACAATGTAACTTTTTAAAATTGGGATATAAGGGTTAAATATACGTGCGGCCTATTACCGCTATTAGCAGCAACACGCAAATTTTTCAGATTGTATCACTTATATTTTACTTGAAAAAATGACCAACAGCGATATTTTGTAACCATGTCGCTGCTGCCCTCTTGGCCAGGTCACTCTTGAAAAAGAGATTTTTAATCTCAATGAGTTTTTTTACCTGGTTAAATAAAGGAATATTAATTTACTTCCCATAACTTTTTGATGGTCATAAGGGAGAGGAAGTTGAACAGACAGGGGCAGACTCAGAAGCACAGATTAAAATAATAAAAAAAATCTGATTAAGCCACAAAATAAACTTGTGAAACGGACTATGCTCAAGACTAACCTTTGCTCAAATTCAGTAATTAGGATGAAGCAAGCAGTAGTCCACAATTAAAACAAGACTTCAATAAAATTACAAAAACAAATGCTTCTATCATTGGCCTGTGTTTTCTAAAGCCAGCCTCTTGTTGTTTTGATAATTCCATTTTAATCTCTGTTTTTGCACCAGACCCTCCTCTGTGTCACAGTAGCGGCACAAGCTTATGAATATGTACGAGCTGTCCCCATATAACTTTAATAATCATAATTCACAGGGGAACAGGGATTACATTTAGACATTTCTCTTTTTCTGTTCTTAAAAAGTCAGACTCCCCAAAGACACAAACAGTAAAGATGTTTGGGTCTTTTCCAAACATAAAAAGAAGGAAATGATTTTAAAACTAATCTCTGGAGGACTGGGAATTCAATATATTATAGGTCTATGGCAGGAAGGAGAAGGTTTATGAGTCTTTGTATGGTTTTAGTCCTGATTAAGACCTGAGTAAGACCTGGCTTAGTCTCAGTTCAGATCTAGTGAAGTCCATGTCTAATTATAATATAGTTCCTTGTTTAGTCCCTGTTTAGTATTGGTTTACTTGTGGTTTAATCTCAGTTTAGTCTTGGTTTAACAATGGTTTAGTCTCAGTTTAGTTATGTTTTTGTTATGGTTTTGTTCTGGTTTAGTCCCAGTTTATTCCTTGTGTAGTCCTGGTTTAGTCCCAGTTTATTTTTACCAGTTTAGAACTGGTTTTGTCCTGTTTTAGCACTGGCTTAGTCCCAGTTTAGAGCTGACTTAGTCCTGGTTTGGCTTAGTTCTGGTTTAGAACTGGCTTAGTCCTTTTTTTTTTTCGTCTGTAAAACATGAATCTTATATAGTTTATGATGGCCACGATAAGATTATAACTATGCTAAGGTTGTAACAAATTAAACTATTTTTCAGCCCTTATTCCTCTGAACATTAGATTAATGTCCACACGTCGTCTAATTGTCTCCAACAAACATGTCCCCATAAATCTAAGCTCTGGACACCTACCATTAAAAACCATTGAGTTAGTGTCTGTAAAACCAAACCCTCCCCAGTGTGTCCTCTTCTTCCAGAGCAGTTCATAATAAAGATTCAGGGAGGGCTGCATCATAATGAGCCCGAAATCTGTCATAAAAAATACATAAGACAGAATACATTAACGCTGATGTACTCTCTGTCTCTCACACTGGAGAGGACTGTGCTGCTGCCGACTGTGAGGTCCAACATTCATCTGAATAACAGAGAAATAACTACTGCTTCATTTTATATCTGTTCCCTTCAGAGGTGTCCACAGTGAATCCTCTGCATCCTCTCCTCTAACATCAACAAACTTCCTCCAGTCCAGTCATTCTCAAAATATTTAATGATCTAATCCAGGCCTTAACTAATCAAATTCATCCATCCATCCTTCTGCTTATCCGGGGCCAGGTCGCAGCAGTCTAAGCAGGGATGCCCAGACTTCCCTCTACCCGGACACTTCCTCCAACTTGTCTAGAGGAACCCCAAGGTGTTCCGAGGCCAGCTGGGAGACATAGTCCCTCCAGCGTGTCACGCCCGAAACAACTCCCCAGTGACGCATCCAGGAGGCATCCGAAACAGATGCCCGAGCCACCTCAGCTGGCCCCTCTCGATGTGGAGGAGCAGCGGCTCTACTCCGAGCTCCTCCTGAGTAACCGAGCTCCTCACCCTATCTCCAGGCTAACCCAGGCTCGATAGGACTCCTTCTTCAGCCTGACGGCATCCCTTACTTCCACCACTGGGTTCGGGGATTGCCACCACGACAGGCAACAGAGACCTTATGGCCACAGCTCCGAACAGCTGCGTCAACAATGGAGGCGGAGAACATGGTCCACTTGGACTCACTGTCTCCAACCTCCCTCGGGATCTGGATGAAGCTCTCCCTGAGGTGGGAGTTGGCTCAGCCAGATGTTCCCAACAGACCCTCACAATACGTTTGGGTCTACCAAGGCTGTCCGGCCTCCTCCTCTGCCAGCGGATCCAACTCACCACCAGGTGGTGATCGGTTGACAGCTCAGTCCCTCTCTTCACCCGAGTGTCCAAGACACACGGCTGAAGGTCAGATGACACGACTACAAAGTCGATCATCGACCTCCGACCTAGGGTGTCCTGGTGCCATGTGCACTGATGGACACCCTTGTGCTTAAACATGGTGTTATGGACAATCTGTGACTAGCATAGAAGTCCAAAAAAACAGAACACCGCTCGGGTTCAGATCAGGGAGGCCGTTCCTCCCAATCACGCCCCTCCAGGTGTCACTGTCGCTGCCTACATGGGCATTGAAGTCCCCCTGTAGAATGATGGAGTCCCCGGTTAGAGCACTTTCTAGCACCCCTCCCAGGGACTCCAAGAAGGCCTTGTACTCTACACTGCTGTTCAGCCCGTAAGCCAAGACAACAGTGAGAGACCTGTCCCCAACCCAAAGGCGCAGGGATGCGAGGGCATTAACCCCCCGACAACATAGCTCCTAGGATCATTCGGACACTCAAACCCCTCCATCATGATAAGGTGGCGAATTCAGATTTGGTAAAGCAATGCTCCAGCTGTTCAGGACCACGGACAGTGGATAATTCCCTTTTTGCTCTGTATTTTAAAACTGATTTAATCTTAATGTAGTCCTGGTCCTGGCTTAGACCTGACTTAGTCCTGATTTAGACCTGGCTTAAATTTAGACCTGACTTAGTACTAAATTAGACCTGGCTAAATTTCACCTGGTTTAAGCCAGAGTTAGACCTGGCTTAGCCCTGATTTAGGCCTGGCGTAGTCCAGATTTAGACCTGGCTTAGTCCTGATTTAGACCTGGCTTAGTCCAAATTTAGACCTAGCTTAGTTAAAATTTAGACCTAGCTTAGGCCAGATTTAGACGTGGCTTAGTCCTGATTTAGACCTGGCGTAGTCCAGATTTAGATCTGGCTTAGTCCTGATTTAGGTTTTGTCCTTTTAACCCGGAGTAGTCCTTCTTTTATCCTGGCTTAGATCTAGTTTAGTCCTTCATTTATCCTGGGTTAGTCCTGGTTGGTTCCCTTAAGAATCCCTGCATTTTAATAGCAAAACAGTATCATCTCATTACTGCATTTTGGCCTTGTACAGCAGGTCATACTCATACTGTATATTTACAAAAGTACTCAATAAAAGTACTAGAAATGTGCTTCAGAAGTATATCTCTGTGACTTGGGGCTGTGAGTAAAAAAAAAAAAAAAAAAGTCATCTTCTCAAACTCAACTCTCTCCGTTTGATTTCTTCATCTGTTTTTTTCAGTTTCTAAGATGTCAGGCTGCGAGTGGAGCCTTCTCTCTCATTCCCTTTTCGCTCGCACATTTATCTGCGGCTCGTTAATTGACTCGGAGGAGCGGACGGGAGCGAGAGCAGAGATAAAGGAGGGGACTGGGGAGGGGTGTGATGAAAAAGTAATGAAGTCGGTTACATTCGAATTAAATGAGGGACCAAAAGACACTTCCTCCTCCTTCCTTCTTCTGCTCTCGGTAAAATAAGCACCGCCACCAAACACGAAGCCGCAAGGAATTCTGGGAACGTCATGAGTCTATGTTCATACATGAAGAAAGTGTGTGTGTGAGGAATATACTGTACATCCCTATATGAAGATGGACAAAGGAAAAAAAAAAAACTTCACTAACCTTCATCAAAACTAAGATTTATTCAGAGCCAAAAAAAAAAGAAAAAAAAAAACAACTCAGCCCAACTAAATAATAATTAAACCAGTCTAACCTAGTTTGAGACCAGGATTAAACCAGGTCTAAATCAGGACTAAGCCAGATCTAAAGCAGGACTAAGCCAGGTCTAAATCTGGACCAAACCAGGTCTAAATCAGGACTAAGCCAGATCTAAATCAGGACTAAGGCAGGTGTAAATCTGGACTAAGACAGATCTAAATCAGGACTAAGCCAGATCTAAATCTGGACTAAGCCAGGTGTAAATCTGGACTAAGACAGATCTAAAGCAGGACTAAGCCAGGTCTAAATCTGGACCAAACCAGGTCTAAATCTGGACCAAACCAGGTCTAAATCAGGACTAAGCCAGATCTAAATCAGGACTAAGCCAGGTGTAAATCTAGACTAAGTCAGGTGTAAATCTGGACTAAACCAGATCTAAAGCAGGACTAAGCCAGGTCTAAATCTGGACCAAACCAGGTCTAAATCTGGACCAAACCAGGTCTAAATCAGGACTAAGGCAGGTGTAAATCTGGATTAAGACAGATCTAAATCTGGAGTAAGCCTTGTCTAAATCTAGACTAAGCAGGTCTAAATCTGGACTTAGCCAGGTTTAAATCAGGACTAAGCCAGATCTGTATTAGAACGTATTCAAATTAAATAAAAGAATGAACTTTTCTGTGTTAGCACAGAGTGAAATGGGAATGAGACTGCAAAATAGTTTAGTGCATGGGATAAGGTAGAGAGCAAGACATGGTTCTTTATGTTTTTTTGTTAAATTGCCAAATGATCACATTTTCATTTGAAACACCAAAATGTCTCTGGACAGGCGCCACCATTTTAACATGTAACATTCAGATAGTTCCTTTAGCTTTTTGCCAGAGCTGATTTTTTGTAACCTGGTATAGGACTTGTATCAGACTTACTTCAGTGACTCATTAAACTCAATTCAGAATCCTTTTAAAGACACAAACGATACATCAGAAAAACTATTTTTCCCAGCTCTATTATACACCTAATCTTCTCTAAACCGTTCCTTTTCCCTCCCCCTGCAGTGTGACGTGTGACTGATGTGGTTAGTGCTACAGATAATTGAGCAGGATAAATGAAGGGCAGAATCGGTTTAATCCGCAGAGAGCCATTCCTTCAGAGACTCAGAGCTTCAGGCTGAAAACTCAAGAACTCTGGAGATCTAACCTGTATATGAGGCTCATCAAGGTTTAACAGAAACTACTTAAGAAACCAGTGCTGGTGAGGCTACAGTCATTTTAATGTGAATGTACTGAATCATTTTGGCAACATTTTACTCAGCTCAAAGTGCAGCCTGAGCCAGACTTACAATGATTCACTGAA
The DNA here is from genome assembly GCA_020698575.1 of Bostrychus sinensis. Classification (NCBI taxonomy): domain Eukaryota; kingdom Metazoa; phylum Chordata; class Actinopteri; order Gobiiformes; family Eleotridae; genus Bostrychus; species Bostrychus sinensis. Next base: position 39,645,576 of record CM036241.1, read on the forward strand.
GGATTTAAGCGCCGGCATTTTTAAAATTGAAAAAAAAAAAAGAAAAAAAAAAGTGGTTTCCATTAGACTTTAGACTTAGACTAGGATGCATCTCTTTGGGTTAAATTGGTAGAGTTTTACATTTGCCATTACATTGTGCTGACTTTGCCTTCTAACCTCTGTCCATATTTCATAAGCATTTTTTTTTATTATTATTTTTGAATGAGAGAAAATTATTTTAATAAAACTATTTAATCTATAGAAGATAAAACATAATATTTCTATGCATATGTTAGTTCCTATAAGGCTGCCCTGTTTAGACGTGGTTTAGTCTTTGTTTAAACCTGGTTTAGTCTTTGTTTAGAGCTGGTTTAGTCTTTGTTTAGACCTGGTTTAGTCTTTGTTTAGACCTGGTTTAGTCTTTGTTTAAACCTGGTTTAGTCTTTGTTTAGAGCTGGTTTAGTCCTGGTTTAGTCCTTGTTTAGACCTGGTGTAGTCTTTGTTTAGACCTGGTTTACACATGATTTAGTCCTGTCTTTTTTCAAAATAAGTCCTGGTTTAGAGTATATTTTCTGGTTTAGTCTTGGTTTAGATCTGTTTTTTTGCCTGTGTTAAATCTAGTTTAGTCTAGCAATAGAAAAACAAAAAACAAAAAACGAGGTCCAGACCTCTATGGTGCGTATGGCCATGGTCCAGTCCTATATTTGTTACTGGTTTAGTTAGTAAAAATCTGTCTGTAATTCAGAATTTTAATAAATAAATAAACCAATGCTAAGATATGCATATACATATTTTTTATTTTATTTTACATATTTTTAAATATTATTTTAATTTATATAAAAACATATTTAATTATTAATATTTTTAAATTCTGAATTACAGATTTACAGATTTATTTATTTAAATATTATTTTAATGTCGGGATGCACGGTGGCAGAGCGCCTCCCAGCAAGGAGGTCGTGGGTTCAAGCCCCAGGCCGACCAACACACCATCACATGATCTCTCTGGGTGGAGTCTGCATGTCCTCCCCATGTTACCATGGGTTCTCTCTGGGTACTGGCTTCCTCTCAGCGTCCAAACACATGCATGTGTTAGGTGAATTGGTGACTCTAAATTACCCCTAGTGAATGAATGTGAGAGTGAATGGTTGTCTGTGTGTCTCTGTGTCAGCCCTGCAACAAGCTGGCCCCTGTCCAGGGTGTACCCTGCCTACGGCCCAAAGTTACTGGGATAGGCTCCAGTCACCCGTGACCCCTAACAGGAATAAGCAGTAGAAAATAAATGAATATTTTATTGTATTTTTATAGTAAGATTCTCAAAAAAAAAAAAAAAACAACACATTTTTGATTTGAGTTTGACTGTATTTCTCAAGTTGAAATCAAGCCCTACATTAACACTGAATCATTTTTACACTTATTTTAAAACAAAAACTCTCACATCATTACTCCTGTCTGAGCAGAAATATCCATTATTTCAGGTGGACATGTTGGAAAAATCACAAAGAAGTCATGCTGTGGGCTGATGTTAAAAGTCCCTCCATACATTCTTTTTTGTTTTTTTCCTCCGCTCTTTCCCTGCTGCGTGGGACATTTATAGCGGTGAGCAGCAAGAATCCCAGCGGTCGAGGTCTTCAGAGAAGAAGGAGATGGAGGAGACAGTGACACTTTGAAGGGAAAACAGTGGAAATGTCCTCTACACAGAACAAAAAGCAGATTTTTAACAGAAGCAAATGTTTCATTGTTATCCCAGATATCTAGTACATACGGTATGTGTTAGCCTGGCAGTGCTAGCCATGGCTTGGCATGAACTTTTTTTTTTCTAACTGGTCACCGTGGCTAGTCTTTGTCAAACGTTACTATCCAATTAGTGTTTCTATAGCTGCAATTTAATTTGTGGAATTTTTGTGTATATTTTATAGAATACAATAAGCTTAAAGAAATGTGAAATTTGGTTTTATGCCTGGACAGGGATTTATCAAATACATATAAAAAAAAAAAAACAGGGCAAAATAAAGTCTGTCTCTGTGCATGTGTTGTCACGTCTTGAAAAACATAAAATATTTTTTAAATTACCAATTTTCTTTCTTTAACAATGAGGAAATACAATAAATAAAAGGTGTTCACTCGAGGAGAGCAACATAAATTCAGGCGTAATTTCTGAAGTTAAGATATCGGCCTAGATACGCATAAAATTCAACCAGCCAAAGTGGCTAATGGCAGCATTTGTATTACCAGCCAAAATGAAAACCTACCTGCTTTTGGCTGGTTGGCTAATGTTAATGTCAAGCCCTGTAGAAGACACTTGAAGTGATGGAAAAATACTACTATACTTGGTATATATGTTTTTGTATTAATTTTATTTGAAAACAGAGCATGTAAAAACCTAACCAATTGCACAGTGCAGTTTTCAGTTTGCAAAAATTAGAAAAAAAATCCTCTTAACTTAATCTATAAACTGATAATCTATGCTTTGATGGATTAACACTCAATAATGTAAAAGCCTGTGATCCTTAAATTAAACATCTTTACCTTCTTTGTAAGATTCCATTATTATTGTTTGAAGTTATATGTTCCCAGCCTTGTCTGGCACTTTAAGAAGGTGGAACTGTAGGTAGCCTGGGTGAGGATGTTTATTCATTTGTTGCAGTGTCTGGCACATAGCACTCTCTTCATTCTGCAGCCACCACAGGCCACGCTCCGGCTGGTACCAGTTTTGAAAATTCAGAGGAGCAGGTGGCCAATAAACACTGCATATTCTTTTGGGCCAAGATCTAGGGCTGATTTTATGAAAAAAAATAAAAAATAAAAAAAAATAATAATAATAATAATAATATAAAAAATAATAATAATAATATAGCCATTTGTTTTAGTAATGCGTATTAAAACAGAAACAAAGAGCTGTGACAGTCACAATAGTTTCAAGGCTTGTTTACACATCAACACCAGCCAGGAAAAAACAACAGTCATGCCACTTCTGATTTGCATTTACACGACAACGCTCAGGCATAAGGAAAATGATAGTAAACTGTAGTACATGTATTTGTCCAGCAAACGGCACTGTGGGCCTCGCAAATGCTCTACACCACACAGTAAGTAAACAGCAGAGGAAGTGACAGCTCCGGTCTGTAACTTTCCAACTACTTTAGGATCTTGTGGTTTTCTGGAGCAATTCTCATAACGTCTCACATAAAAGTAAGTACTTGTACAGATATTACTGACAATTACTGGACTAAATATGAACGTGTGAGACATAAAAACCTTGTATTTTGTGCTCGCGGGTCAGCTGACATACAACATCCAATCACTGTTCAGATTGCAGCTGTTACGTCATTGTTTTCAGTGAGTAAGATGTTTTCACAGTTTACACAAGAGCGGCTTCGGCTGTGAGACCAAAACACCTCCTCCAGCGTTTTCAAACCTTTGTGGATTCAGAAAAAGAAAACCTCATCTTCATGTAAACAAAAGACCAAATCACAGTCAAACCTTTGCGGATTCTGCAAAATGCTTTGTCTTTTAAATGGCCATTAAGATGATTTTTTTTTTTTTTTTTTTTTTTTTTTTATAAGAAAACTAATAAATCAGTCTCAACCAAATCTTCAAAATGCTTTTGGATTTTTTGTTCTATGAGGTTCTATGCCAGAGAAATGAACAAAATCTTGTTATTGCTGTTTTGATCTTTTCATGTCAAGATAAAGGGATTTTGGATTTTTCCTATGAACTGCAGTGTAAAATACCCAAACTCATAAAATGTGGTTGGGGACGCTCTGAGCTGGCTTCTCAGGACGCCCCAAAGCATCTTAAAACCATATCTCACAGATGTGTAGCAGGACTGCCTCAATGGCTTCTCATGAAGTGACAGAGAAAACAGTTAAAAATGAGTTTTTTGAGCCATTAAGGAATCTCAATCCAACTTGCCGTGTAGGTAATGCTTAGGGGAAGCTTCAAAATACTCTTTGAATTTTTGTTCTACAATGTTCTGAGCCAGAGAAATGAGAAAAGAAAAAAAAATTGCCTTTGTAAGCTTTTCAGTCTGAGATAAAGCGTTTTTTTTTTTTGTTTTGTTTTTATGAACTGCAGAGTAAGAGCCCAAACTGGTACAGGATGGTTGGGTAAGCTGGGGTTCTTCAGTCAAATGGTTGTCCGAATATCTGCCTGACCAAAAATCAATATTAAAAAATGCAAAAAAAAAAAAAAAAAAAAAAAAAAAAAAAACACACACACACAAAAAAATTACAAAAAACAAAATAAATAAATAAATAAATAAAAGTAAATAAACACTCTATGTTTTGTGTAGCTGTGACGAGTTGTAACACAGCAGCCAGAGGCCTCTGAGGTGGAGAAGGAAGGTAACATATTTACAAACCTATAGCTGCTTTTAAAATCAAATTCAAAATATTATACAAGAAATCACAAATGTATAGAGGACAACAAAGCAGGAGTTAAAAGTGTGTTGTGGGGAGGTGAATATGTTTTCAGTGTTTAGCTTGTTTTAAATATAGTTTAAATAACATAAGATACTGAAACTGATTTTAAAATACACGTACCATTAAGGTGGTAATAAAATAAAAAATAAAGAAAAAAATACCTGACCCATATTTCTCACTAATCACCACCTCCCTGTCAGATTTTTTTTCTTTCCACAACATGTTTTATCTTTACCTACATCAAAATGAACCACCAGCCTCCTCTGATTTCTGATTTTCTGCCTTCTGATCACGGTTATTGTCTGTAAAACACCAATCTTTGGACTCTCAACCCATAAATAAACTACAAATTATAGGATGCCACTGTTTTCTGACACTTCCCAAAGAAACCCTGGACATCTCTCTGTGAAACGGCTAGATTTTTGTATTCTCTATAAATTGAGGTTTAAACTGGGATCAACACTCAAACGTCGGTATTTCAGAGGTAACAGTCTCATTTAGAGATATGGGTTTTTGAATTTGTTGAGAGGTTATGACACGATTTTCTGGGAGACAGAAGCCATTTGTGATGTTTAATGGATTGATAGTGTGTGGATTTAAAGGAAATCAAGTGGAGAATGGGACTCAGAAAAGGCACAAAATGAAGCGTAGATGGGGATATTATAGAGGTGAGAGTTACAAACAGTATGGGCGAGGTTATTACAGCCTTGGGTCTGTCAACGATTACCAACAGCATTTATTTTTGGGGATCTTTTTTCTGTGATATGTAGAATCTAAAAAACAACTCCCTTTAAAATCCATGAAACTGGTTGTAACTTTTTTTTTCTACCCCCCCCCCCCCCCCCCCCACACACACACACACACACACACAAGAAAAAGAAAAATCCACGTTGCATTGAAAATACTGAAAGTATTTTATTGTGTGTGTGTTTTCTTACAAAAAAATGTAGATGCTATTATATACACCAGCATAAAAAAGGGATACAATTCTGAAAATAATTAAATATTTGGTATTTATTATTAGGGCACGAGTTGATTAAAAGATTTATGGAAAAAAAAAGTAGTAAAAATATGAATGTATACATTTTTTATAATGTTTTGTTGATGAAGGCACTTTACAGGAGCGAGCATTGTGTTTAGAATATCAACATTAGTGATAAAATACAAACCTGAGACACCATTCATAGAAAAAGGTAAGAACCACTGCAATATATATATATATATATATATATATATATATATATTTTTTTTTTTTTTTTTTTTTTTTTTACAGACACTTGTTCATTTGGGGCACAAGGGTTACAAACATATACATTTATACATACATAAACTGTAAAATCAATATATATCCAAACATCCTAAAATGTGCATGTTTGGAAATATAAATAGAAGAAGGTTTTTTGATTGTCGTTTAAAAAAAAATAAAAATAAAAATGTGAGATGTGATGTATTTTTCAGATATGTTTTCTTTATGCCATAAAAGGCATAAAAGCAAGAAAAAAATACTGATTACCGACTACTTATATTTACAGTTTTAAATATTAAAGCAAAACCAGCTTGAATGGAAAATAATTTAGCTTGTCAGGCAATACTATTTAGTTTTTCTTTTTTTATTGAAAAGATGTAATATAGAAAAATGGAACTGGAAATGGAAAAATGGAAATATACGAATGCCTAAATTTGTAACCATATATTTATAGGGCAGGACCAAGTGTTAAAGTTTTACTAAAACTAAATTTAAATATAATATAATTTAGGTATGTACATTTTGACGTTGAATGTACTAAACCAAAACACCGAATAATCCTCTTTTCAACCAAACACACATTTTCCATGAAATGTTTTTTTTTTGTTGTTTTTTTTTTTTTTTTGCTTCCACTCCTCATGGCTTTTGTGTCATCTTACATTTTCTTATTACTAAAATACAAATACATTAAATCCACACCAATCTACATGCACTGTACCATATTTATTTTATTATGACAAAAATGAGAAAAGAGAACAACTTAGATGCCATTTTTAGATCTTTTATGGCTAATATTTAGACGTTTCGTTCAACAAGATAATGCCAAATGGATTATTACACATTAATTATATGAGAAAATAAATACATTATCAGTTATCTTTATATGTGACCTGAAAATGACGTGTGTGTCTCTGCAGCGCGGCCCGTCTCCATACACCCCTCCGTCCTCTGTAACCTACATAAGAAAATTAAATCCTATAATTATCTTTCATTAACAGAATCAGGGACATGCTTTCATTAAATAAATTCACTTTTCTATCATCATCTTTTTTTCCTCAAAGCTTCACCTTTAAGAGTCCCGTCCCTTTAATTAACTTTTCTATAGGAGGCAGGCAAAGAGATAAAGCAGAGGGGATATAAGAAAAACACTTTGGTCAGAGGTGAGAAAAGTACTCCAAGTATGTATTTAAGAACAGTGCCAGTTATGAACATTTTTGGGCCCTAAGCAGAAGAGGTTTAAGGGCCCAGCCTGTGTCTTTTTTCTACACCAAATAAAAAAAATGTTATAATGTATTTCTAGCACAAGGTTCGTGAATGTGCCGTCTAGGTCCCTGTGCTTGTTATTGCACTTGATAAGAAAGTGGTCTCATGTTTGAAGAATTAAACAGGATTACACTCAGACTGACATGTTCTTTATTTTTTGTAGCCAATAGGTGAAAAACCTTTAATTTAAATCCAAGCAAATAAGCTAATTAATGCATATGTGTGTGTGTGTGTGTTCCTTTGTTTATCTTGAAATATTTTAACAATAGTGTAGCTGCATTTAAATGTAACAAATGCTTTTAACTAGCAATCCAAACATAAATTAAATTAAATGTTTTAACATAAATGCTTTAACCCGAATACAATTGTTATACAAACTATTATTTTAGTTTTAGCTAAACAATTTAAACTAATGTCATTCAGGTACAAGGCAAAATTGCAAATACAACAAAGAGGGGCCACTGAACGCACCGTCGCATTTTGACTTTTGGGAGAGAAACAACAATTACAGTGTTGAGGGAGGAACAACTTTTAGCTGCGTAAGAGGAACAACAATTAGGAGGAAATGTTACCGGCTGGGTCTTCAGAGACGTGGCTCCAGAAAGCACAGTATTCAGTTTGACAGAGCTCAGTGGTGAGGTTGTCCACAGTGGTGCTCCTCACTGCTCAATGAGCTGCTTAAAACCACAGCAGGCACACAGCTGATTACACCTGCACCTGCATGGGGAGCGAGTGTCCGAGCCTCTGTGTGAACGGAAGCAGCTTCTCAGTTTGCTGTGACAGTGAATTCATTGAGACATTGACATTGAGATATCTGACTGCAAAATGCAATAACACAGCAAGAGGGGCCCCGGGTAAACATAAAACTTGTATCAAATTGGTCTCTTGTTTCAGAATAACCCTATCAGCAAACCCTGCCTAAGTTTGGGGCCCTCTAACACCTATGAGGCCCTATGTAGCTGCTTATTTTGCTTGTAGGAAGGGCTGGCCCTGTTTAAGTACTGTTAATTCAAAATAATGGTACTCAAGTAGAAGTCAAAGTACTTAACTTAACTACCATGTTACTTTTCTGGTTCAGACTTGGACCTGGCAAAAGTGATCAGTCTGGATGTCTCCTGTTGAGAGTGTTTGTGAAAGGGATTCAGCGGAATATTTGGAGGTGATTGGATAAAGCTGCAGTTAAAGCCCACCTACCAGGCTTAGGGTTATCGCAGCAGTGACTCTGACATATAAAGGGCTACAATAGTAAAACAACTGAAGAATATCAACGTCTGTTCCTCCTTTTTCTTTAAATCAATCTCTAAATGTGTCTTTAACTCCTGATTATTAGTTTTGCCACATGCATTATTTTGGTGAACAATGTTTTTTGAAGGTTTTGGAGGCATGTGCTTACACAAAACAACTTGCCTCAGAGTTGTAGGTTTGAGTCATGACCATTTACTGAATCTCTCTCTTTTCTCTCCACAAATATCTATCACTACTCCGCTGTGTAGTAAAGTCTTGAGAGGCCAAAAAATATCTTTAAAAAACCTGTGTATTTAATGTTAAAAGTGATGGTGCACCCATTTGAGCAACATTTTTGCTCTCCGAGTGTTAAGTTTTAAAGTGGTTGAGTGGTTTAGGGACCATACACACGCACACACCAACATGCTGATTTTAATATCACAAGCTCTGAAAATTGAATACTTAGTCATTTTTAAAACTCTTATAATAATATACAACGCAAGTCGCAATCTTCTTCCATGGAACATTCAAAACATGTTTTTACAGTAGAGATGGGAACTATAATCTAAGAGGAGAATTTTCCCCAAAAAAGCAGTGTGTTTGTACCACTCTTAAAAGTATGTGCATCATGAGAGGGGGTGTGAATTTGTGGAATGGGCTGGATAGGGAGATAAAGAGTAGCACAACATTAGAGCACTTTAAAAGAATATAAACACAGTATTTTTTAGGAAATATGCAGATGAAGAACAACAAATGGAACATAGATTTAATGTAAGCACATTATGTATTTGCTGTATCCATGCACACATGCGTGGGTGTTGTGTGCACGGGTGTGTGCATACATGTGTCATTCTTATAGGAAGACAATTTTTAGTGCACTTCCCTAATAAGCAATAATAAGAGATTGTTGATTATTAGAGAAGTAAAACTATATCATTCTTTACAATAATGTAATAGGAGCTGACAATATTTTTTATCATTTAAAATGCATCAGAATACAGGAAATTGCATCTGTTTTGTTCAAAATGTCCTGGGGGAGGACCCCCCGGGTTTAGATTGTCCCTACAAAAAGATAATCTGCTTTTGATACAACAAGGGCAGAAATCAGGAAGCAACACAAATATAACTACACTTTTAATGGTGTTCATTTGCCATTGTAGCCCTGCATCAAATGGGGTTAATTAATTTATGCGCTTGCAGTAATTAAGGGGCCACAGGCAAAATCTTGTTTAGGGCCACTAAAACCCTAGAGCCGGCCCTGTTCATCCTACTCCTTTTGGGCAATTCTATTCTATGAAGCATTTTTTTGTTGTTGGTATACTGAAAATACATGTATATTTATCTGCCTAAATAAACTCTAAAAGATAAATAAATAAATGTATCTTGACTCTACTCTTGTGCAAAAGAAAAATGCAGAATAATGCTGAATATTTTTTTGAGTTAAGACTTGATATCATCTGTTTTACTTAGGGACAAAGTTTTATGGCTCAATTGTGTACAATTTTAGAGAAATCCTGTTGTTAAAATTGCAGTAACTACAACTTTCACAGCAACACAAAGGTAAAGTGCAGTAACTGCAGCTCACAATGTTCTGACAAATTCAGACACAATTACTGCACACTGCCTTTGTGTCACTGAGAGATCTGTGCAGTTACTGCAAAATGTTGACATTGTTGTTCAAACTCAGGAGCAAAACTTCAACACTTCCTTTGTAAGTACACATGAAAATATACTTGTGCTGAATAAATATGATTTTTAGGACACCCCATATAAAGTACTTTAATTCCACATTTAGGAGGTCAGATGTCAAACCAGTGACAATGGTTGTGATATATAAAAAAATATTTATGAACAGTTATTATATTACTACACTACCATTTATGTACCTGTGACAAACTCGGAGGGACAACATCAAAACTTTAAATCCATTTTTCTCCATTTCACTGTTACTGTAGATACTGCGTTCTTCATTTGTAGGGCAGTATATGTCTCAGCAATTACAGAAGCTATAAAGCAGTGAACAAGCAAACAGTAAACTGCTCAGTGCCATAAGTGCATTTTACCGTCACAAAACTCAAAACTCACCGCGCGTATCACAGCCCCACCAGTACAGGTCAATATGTTAAGGCTTATTTTCTGTATTAGTAAAGTTCATTAGTCTTTATAAAACATGTTCCACTTGTGATAGACTGCCCCAGTTGACAGCCCTCTGTACATTGGCACTGATTGGTTATTGATGCTGTGTTCTGATTGGCTGGTGTCAAACAGTGTCAGGTTGGGTTAGTGTTAAACCCCAGTGGTTTGTCTGCAACACAAATTAAATGTGTTAATGAGAAATTAAAAATAGTTAAGACAGATTTGGATCACTGTCTGTGACACCGACAATGGCTTTGCCCTCAGACGACTGAAACAATTAGACAATTTTAAGAGGAAATAAACAGTTTTAAGGGGAGTCTGAAACATCTCTGCATATGTGCTTTGTGCAAAACATATAAAAAAATACCCATTACTTAGAAATTCAGACTTTAACCATACAAAATTTGATGGTTTAAATACACGGAACCAATAAAACCAAATACAAAGAAAACCATCCTGGAAAAAATGGTAAAAGTATTCTAAATATGTATTCAAGTAAAATAATTTTTGTTCAAAAATATTACAAGTATTCGATAGGATTATTTCAATAAGTTTAAAAAGTACTGAATGTAGTAATTAAATATATCTGCATTCATTTGGAAGTCTTCTACTTGTACCACTGTGGTAAACCTGGACACCACCTCCACCTCCTGAGGCCAACGAGGTCAAAATACTTTTATTCCTTTAGAAAATTAAAATATTCACATGAAGAAAAGTAACATTTTCCACCAGAATGACATAAAAAGAAAAACATCTTATATAAACTTAAGTAAATGACTTGAGTCAAAGTATGTAAATGAGTTACGTTCCATCACTGCAGCACACTGGTCATGTTTTGCTTTACAGTTTCATTGAGAATTATTTGCAGAATACAGTTTTTCTGTGTAGGTTCATAACTGAACACCCAGGTTGACAATATACAAGACAGAATTCAATAAATTTACTGGACTTTAAGGGCCAGAATTATCAAAGGTTTGCGCACACGCTAAATGAATAAGACGCGCTAAAAGTGGAGCAAACCCAGGCGCAAAATTATCCCAGAACAGATTTTGCTCTGCTGACACAATGAATCTGTAAAACAAGGCATTCTCACCAGAATGCACAAAATTTAAGGTGTGGTCCTGTTGTGTTTATCCCACTGCCTCACGATGCTCACTGCTGCACTTGATTGACAGCTGATGATCAAAACAAATCAAGCAAAATGTCACATATGAACTTTAATTCACTCTGGTAGCGTTGTTACATTTATGATGTGTAGAGACTGGAGTTGGTTGTTGTTAGCGTTAGCTCGATGTGGACCGGTGAAGACGTTAGCAAAATTAGCAACAACAGAGCATTGCAGCTCATTTTATGTGTGCAGAGGCTCACAGGCCTCTCAGCAGCGTTCACAGACAAAGCATGGACAGCAGTGGACAACACATGGGGAAAAAACACAACAACTGCTAATATTATAGTCAGTATATTTTTCACTTTTTAGTGACACCGGCCCCTGCCATGTTGGATTTTCTAACTCAGGGTTGGGGATTGCTTCCTGAGTTTCCGAGTAGGAATTCCGGGACGGGAAGGTGTTCCAATTGTAATTTACAACTCGGAAATTCCGACTTCCGAGGACAACTGGAGCGGAGCATAAATGCACAACTGAAGGTCACATGATCAATATGGGTGTGACATCCCATAAAGGGGGACAACATTTATTTTTAAAGTAGCCTCACTGATAACCAGGGCTTGACATTTACTACAGTGTCTTTACTAGCCTCAATTTAATTAGTTAAAGAAATGTATGGACAGGATAAAAAATAATATTAAAAAATAAAAGGTTTATGTAGCACAATTTTGTGATAAATCAAAAGTCTCACAATATCTTCGTGGACTTGCAGCAGAATGGTAAAAAAGCAGAGGAAACTACATAGACCATGATCCTTTGCAGTGTTTCAGCGCAGCCAAACATAACAAAATTATTGGTGTTAAACATGTTTGTAATCTTTTGAAATATCACAATAACTATATTCCTAACCTTTGACCTAGTTCCCCACACAGACCCAGTCACATGCACAGTCCCTAAATGTGAGCAAAAATATCTGTCCTCCTGCTGTTGGTAGCATTAGCAAACTGTTGTTGTTGTACAGTTGAAACGGTTCAACAGATAAAGAAAAAAGGCATTTTTTTCAAACGATAAGATAAACGAACCTGTCCAGCAGAAACTTGGCGACCAATGCATCGTCTGAAGCCCTTTCTGTTTCTACAGCACACGCCATCGTTTGAAAGAATCGCCAAGAACCACACAGGTTTTATTCTGCTCTTCTACAGTTTTTCTCCTCCTCCTCTGGTACATTTCAAAAACAGTTTTTTTTTTTTTGCAACCACCCGGTTCACGGTTTTCCTCAGCCATTGTGCTCTCCGAAGTCAGGCTGTCCGCGCTACATGCAACTAGGCTAACACTGGACTACATAAACATAGTGTATACGCATGCGCAGGCACAAGAACACGCACGTATCGCCGAAACCAGGAAGTCGGAATGATTAGCGAGTCCGTGGACCAATGGTTACCGTACTCATGAAAAAACAATCGATTGAGGTTTTTTAAGTCCAATTTATTAATATTATTATTGTTTTCTAATACACCAATTTATAAGCCTTATACAGGGCAATGAAGGCAGTTTTAATAAATATTGCAAAAAAATGAATTTATAAAGATCCTCTCTAAAATCTTTAATATGATGATATTACTGTACTGTAACATTTAGATGTAGTTACTTCTCTACTAAAAGGTGTACACCAGGCCTATTTAACTAATGGCCCGGGGCAAAATTGGCCCTACTGAAATTGTATCCAGCCTGCGGTAAATTTGTAAAAAAAAAAAATCTACTTTTGACCGTTAATATCACCCCAAATAAGGCTTGATTTGTTTTTGTTTTTGTTTTTTTATGTAAGTGTGTCAAAGTTTTTGCATTTGCATTTTACTCCTGCACTTATGCCTGTTTTATGGTGCATTTGTGTTCAAGAAATGATTCAGGAAAAGAAAAGGAGAACAGTTTATTTTCTAAGTGTAATGCACATTTGAATGATATTATTTAGCCTGTAACATGTTGACAGTCTGTCCGGCAAATACATTTTTTAACAACTTCAAATTATTTCCCCTGCACGTTTCCGGAGCTATTCCTTTAATACAACTAACTCAAAAAACAACTCCACAACATCTGTCTGTACGCTCAGACACTAACATGTCCTATTTTAAATTCATTAGTGAGAAAAACCCCTGCATTTGATGAATTATGTGAAATCAGATACAATCAAATTAGCTTCATTCAGACGTTAGCTGTTTGTCTTTTTTTAAAACCTGTGACGGTGGCTGAAGTGATTAATTGTAATTCCAGAGACTGAAGGATGTACAAATGAAGATTAGATGTAGGCTAACAAGATTCATTTTCAAACCAGAAGAATTAGCTTTGATTCAATGCTTTTCTGTTGAAGATCATTATATTTAGAGCATCTGAACAGGTTTGCATGCTCTCAGTTTAAATGCTATCCACTGTAAGGCAAATATTATTTTATTTAATGTTTTGTCAGAGTATAGTGCAAATGGTTGTTTACCTAATGATGTTTTTTACTGAAATGTTAAAGTCAGAGTACATTTTCTAAAAAAATACTTTAGAAAAAAAAGTTGAGTCCCTTTGACCAATAGTTTAATGCTGGTTAATTGTCTGTTCTGTTGATTTAATCCTGAATTTAATCCCATAAACAGGGATAGGAAAGTTTGATTGCAATTGAGCCAAATAATTTTTTAACCACCAGGTGGCGGGCCACAAGAATGGACATACAGTTCTCTGTAATGGTTCATTGGCAGCTTTGAAAGAACATATATTAACATGTTTAATTACAGATACGAAATATATCGATCAATAAATAAATACCTTAAAGATAAATAAATAAAAATCCTCACCCCAACTGCACCACCTTCTATTTTGCTACAATTTTTGCACGGCAAATTAGATAAACATTGGATACTTATTGGATAGAGGCAAAGGTAACCATGACAGAAGGAGATCACATGATAAAATGCTATTTATTGATTGGAGGCAACCAAATCCATGCAACCATGACAGAGAGCTGTATGCTTGCAAGTTTTACAGCGCCTCATTCACTGACAGCACCAATGCTATCAAGTAAAAGCAATTAATAAAAGTGGATATCAGCTAAAAAGTTTAGGAGGACCAAGTTGGGCCCGCAGGCCAGGGGTTGCCTACCCCTCCCATAAAGCCTCCCATTATTGTTTAACTCTTTATCGCTAATCACAGAATACAGTTTTCCTCAGGTTCCTTGTCTTTGCGTTGCCCTGCCCCTGTGATTTCTGACAAATGGGTGCAGCGATCGTCTTAACATGCTTCTGTTTAGTCCACTTGCAAAAAGTGCAATGAGAGTATGATCCGAACCAACCAAAAAAAAAAAAAAAAAAAGTCTGCACTCAATCCGGACCAAAGAAGCGGACCAACTGACTTTCCTGGTGTGATAAACTCTTAGAAATATTTTTTTTTCTCAGCTTTTTGACTTAAAAAAAAAACATCATTGTTCAACTGCTGATAAAAAAGAACGAATTAACTTAGAACAAAATGCTTTTTTCTTCTTTCTTTTGGTATTTAAACTTCAAATAAAGGTAAAGCACAACATTTTCCATGGGACAGCAAAGATTGTTGAAAGTGAACAAAAACGCTGGCACTGGCTGGCAACTTTTTGAGAAAATGCTGACAGGGAAAGAGTTAAGAACAGAGGTAGAAAGTAATTTTACTCAAGGAATGTGCTTAAAGGGATTATAACATGACTTTTCTATTTGGTTTTTGGTTTTCTAGTTGGTGCAGTATTGTGTTTAGTCCCAGTGTGGTCTTGAATAGTCCTGGTTTAATCCTAGTCCTATTCTGTAGTTTAGATTTAGTTTAATCCTGGCTTAGGCCCCTAGTTTATATCAAGTTTTAGTTTTGATTCCACCCTGCATCTTTTCCTCATTTAGCATTATTTTACCGCTGTAATCTTCCACTTAGTCTTTGCAACCACTGACTAAACGCCGCCATTTCTGCTGCAAATAAATCTTGTAAACAATCACTGCAAATCTCTCAAACGTGCTGATTATAATATGTTAATAATTCATAAATAACAACAGACGGGATCCCTGTCTTTAGTCTTTGTCAGAATAATCTTGTGTTTACGGGCCTCTAAAGCATCTCGCGGGAGGATTTTCACAATAAAACGTCTGAATAAATCTCTGGAGAACAGATTAGGAGCACTGTGTCCTTAATTTGTGAAAAAACCATGAGGCGTTTTATCTGAATATTCACAAGAGGAGAGGATTTGAAAGAAAACAGAGTCAAAAAGGGGTTTATTAGTCATGTGTAATTACAAAACAAGACGAGAGACGAGAGTGAAGAGGGAGATCAGAAAACACTGGCAAGTTATGACTTACACAAGACAAAATGGAAACGCAAATGAGGCTTTGTCAAGAAAAGCTTGTCTTGTTCTTTGGAATAATATTAAAATAAAGAAATGCACTTTTTAAAGAATCCAAATAAATCCCAAAGCCCGGTGAACCAGCTAACTTAGATCATTGCTAATGTCAGGTGAGTAAAACTTGCTTTAAAAATGACTTAAACTTGTTTTAAAGTTAATTAGAGCTGCGCTGAACCATTTAAAATTCAGATCAGATAAAACTTTGTTGATCCCACAGTGTAGCAGCAGTTTAAATTAGTCTCTGATTATTGAGTATGGTAGGGTGGCCAGATTTTTAGACCCAATAACTGGGACACATCTTTTTTTTTTTTTTCCCTTATTGCATTGCAGTGTGCATTTTAACTAGTTTCCTACTTTCAATTTCGCAAGCAGGACAGTCTGGTTCTCCTCTCGGGAGAAGGCGCTTCTCTTGGTACAAGTTATCTGTAGTGCATCTTACGAAAGCAGAAGAGCTAACCAAGATAGCGCTGGCTACCGAGCTAATTTACAAAAAAATTTACAAAAAATCATTATTAGAGAAATACCTGAGGTTAAGACTTTTATTGATATCGTTACAGTGTGGTTTGTTTGAAAACAGTCTGACTCTGTGTAGGCAGTTTTAGTAGATTTTGTTTGTACATATTGCTGATTATGATCATGGATAACATAAAAAAAATTTATAAAAGGGGTAGAAATAAATAAGCTTAGCTTCATTCTGCTCATTTTGCACATTACATTTTTTCTCTTTAAAAATATGAAATGTATATCTGTTATACCTTAAACTAATGACTCTAATATTGGGGGATTTTTTTTGTTAATGTATATTGTATTTATGTTCAATCAATTCATTCATTCATTCATTCAATTTAATAACTTATCTGACCTGATTAACAGTGTTTAGGTATTTTGTTCATCCACTGTTGGTTCTGCTTAAGTCCTCGTTGTTGTCGAGTTCTCTGTGTAATTTTTGTTTAATTTGTTTCCTTGTCTTGTTTCCATTTTAACAACAGAAAAGTCCCAATGACATCCGATGTAACAAACACATAAAAAAGAAGTCTTTGTACAACTGGCTTCTGCTGCTGCCCACGTTCAGAATTAAGTGCAGAACTGCTCATAATATGTTGTTTTCTGGTGTTTTATGAAAAAAAAAAAACAAACAAACAAACAACAACGCAGGAATCCATGTGTTTGGGTCAGAAGTGCACTGCTTATGTCCCTTCGTTTCTCTGATTGGTTACTCTGCCTGTCATTGTTCCGCTACAGAATCAAAACTTATGGGACGGGGTATCAGACTAGCTTCTGTGTATAGAATAGGAAAAGAATTTGATACATTTTAACTCACCAAGTGACAAAAAGTGTCCAAAATCCATAAAAAATTGCTGTCACGCAATTAAAGCAAATGACAATAGGACATAAGTTTAGAATTTTACTCGTCAATCTGCACAGATCAGAGTGCACCAAACCAGATACTGAACACGTGCATGATTTTCAAAGTAGAAACCAAAACTGTACACAATAGTAGGCTATATATTTGCATATGAGTTTGTTTAAACATGTTATGTATGTATATTTCTCATTAAAATCATTTATATACACACACAATTCAACTCTACAAAAACAAAACTTTTAGAAAAAAAGTCTGTGAAGTGATGCCAATGACAACAAGCGATCTGAAGTTAAACTGTTTTCTGTCCTTCATCTGGTGATTAAAGATTATTTTGGTCTTGTTCCTGTCTTTAGCGATGGCTTTTATCGCACCATCTTGCCTCCCCCTGCTCTAAGCAGCTGGGGGATGTTTTTGAGATTTTTGCTATCATTTGAAATCAACTTTTAATCACAAAAACTGGAATTTAAGGGGTCAAATTTTATAAACAGAATAATTTTTTGCTATGTATGATAAGGCCTGAAGTTAATCATTGTAACCATGAAAAAAAATTAGTATTATTGACTACTAGATCATTTTTTCTATGGCAGTCTTTATCGGTGCATGTTTTGTGCCTTAAGGCGAAAGGACTAAAAAGTTAGGGGTTCAGGAGGAATAATAAAAATAATGACATCATAAATAATTTAAATAAAATAAGTCTTTAGACAAATGTGTTTTAGTTTTTCTATGTTTTCTACTGGTTAAAATGGGTACAACTGGGACATGGTTTGCTGAAAACTGGGACATTTGAGTGTTTTTACAGATATTAGTGAGAAATGGGACAGGGAGCTTAAAACTGGTACTGCCTCAGTTTATCAGAGATGTCTGGTCCACTGTAGAGCATGGATATGTGAGATGAAGACATATTAAAATGCATACAATTTTTTAAATAACATGCGCCTATTTGGGCCCCAAGCGAGTGAAAACCACCAGCAGCCATTCATATTTCTTTGTTCTTACAATGAAATGTAAATGTGCAGCATTGGCCCCGTCCCAATACTTGCACTTCCACACTTGTGTCCTTCAAATGCACGTTCACGCTGAGGGGCGCCAAGTGCGTAGTGTGTTCCAATTCTCTTCAGTATTTGGAACCACGCTTCATCACGCACTTCACTGCGCACTTCCAGTACGTGTGGATCAGAGCTGAAGTATATTACCCATAATGCTTTTCATTTTGATGTTTTCGAATGACGCTGCTTTTGTTTCTTAAAAACTTAGCAGTGAGCGCTAACTGGCAAAAATGAAAAGCAATGCACTAACAGCACAACTGATGGACATTTTAAATGAAAGTGCCTATTGTCCAGGTAACAACACTATTAAAATATTAGACACATCTGATCTTTCTGTGACAAAATGATCCTCTTATCAGCTGTTATTAACTTTCAGATAAATCCAGCAGCAGTTTAACAAACACACTGCTAAAAGACAGAGCTGTTTATTCTATTAAATGATTTTACCTGGTGACTTTCATAGCACGAGTGTCCAAGAAGTGTGGACTGTCCCATTTCTCCCTTTTAACCCCCCTGCACCCTTGTGCACTTTATGCACTTTCAGAAAATGTGCACTTCAATAAAGTGCGTAGTGCGTAGCGCAGGTATTGGGACAGTTGCCTGGAAAATCCAGAATGATATGTCTCTGTATTATTATACAGAGAAATATCAGTCTGGTCACCACGCCGTCCGTCATGGTTGGATACAAATCCCAACCGTACTGTGCACTCGTCACTCGTCTCCTCAACAACAACAATTAATATGGCGCACCAAGGAGCCGAGACTTTGTTTCATTCAGCAGTAAATTCCATTTTAAACAGCCAAAACCAAATCGAGTCATTAAAACCACAGCAGCTTACAGCACTAGAAGCCTTTCTTTAAAAAAAAAAATTAAAAAAATGTTTTCGCGTTGCTCACTTTCTTGTCTTGTCACGTCCGCCATTTTCTGATTGGCTTACGCCGCTGTCAGTTTACTCAGATTTGCTGCGCTCTAGAAATCGAGTTGATTCAATGGCGACCAGACTCATCCACTGGTACAGCGGTGAGGCTGGAATCCCAGGCAAATGGAACAGGGCCATTGTTTACACTGGAGCATGTCAGTGTGTGGCTAATGATAATAGCTTGTTACTGTGCTCTGGGGTTGACCCCATAGAGATAGAATAGAACAAACACTAGAGTGGACATAGTGACCGCTTCAGTGTCAATTCTGGTGGCTATCTTGTGACTGTAGGATAAAGCTAATGCTGCCTTCATGTGCTATGGGAATTATGGAAAATACCACTTGCTGAGGTCAAATTTGCACATGAACGCCCCCTTTTGTCGTAATTTCCACTGGAGCACTTTTGATACCCGAGTTGCCGAGATGAGGTTGGATTTGACCTTTCAAAATGGCGGAGATGAAAAGGATGAAATGCGTAGGCTAATAAATGTTTTTACTCATGTTAGCTCATTGTTTAATTATTAGCATACCAAATTTTAATGTAGTAATTTTAACACAGTAACATTAGCAAACTTGTACAATTCTGTCCTTAAAATGACTATGATTCATAATCCATACAAAATACAGCACACTTACTGTTTGAGTTTTGATAAATCCTGTTCTTGTTGTAGCAGATGAATTAATAAATCCAGGACTGTTTTACCCATGTAGCAATTCAAGATAAAGTTTCTGTCCGCCATTTTTTTTCTTTTATTATGCTACGATCACAACAGCACTTGAACACAACAACTCGTAATTTCCTATTTACGAGTGGAAAATATCACCTTTCATGTGAAGGCAGCATAATTCTAATGGTAAGTAATGTAAAAACAATGACATAACTTAAAAAAATAAATGTTGGAAATTGAGAAACAGCAATATTTTTGAATTTGTAATAAGTCTGGAAGTCTCTGTCAGTGTGTTTTTCACTGAAATACAAAAAATTATATATTTACTAAAATTGCAGTGGTGTCTCCTTTTATCCTGAACCACTGTATGTTTGTATTTATTGCACCTAGTATAAGAGTGTAAGGATGAATTAAATGAGTCATTATACAAAGTTGAAAACTGAGAATTGTTGAAAATGTCTCTGTGCTGAAACAAGAACTCTAAGTAAGATTAGACATTAGATCATGCAAAAATACAACAAGAAGTTATCAAATTAACAACATAAATTAAAAGAATATTGTGAAAGCAAGTGCAGCTTCCTGTTTATTCACATGGCACTTGGTAGAACAGTTATTTATTCCCCTTTTTTCCAAGTGACCCCCATCAGTTGATATGTTGACGGCCCCCATTCTTTGCCTTCTTGACCATAATAATTAGGAAAAAAGTAGTGGGAGAGGAGTGTAGAAAAAGTAATTTATTGGGTAAATTTGACTGCATAACAAAAAAACATCACAGAAGTATTATATTACATCTGTAGGTGCACAATGGCAGCCACGCTTGCAGTCCATTTGTTTTTTACCTAAAAGTTAATTGTGTTCTGACTGACTGTTCTCAGAGGATGATGTGGTCAGATTGGGTTAGTGTTAAACCCCCATGGCTGGCCTGTTTCACAAATAAATTTCAACTTAATTAGAAGCAAAAAATAGTTGGACACATTTGGATCGTCTTTGACACTTTATCCCAAGACACAACTAAATAAAAAGATATTCGGGCTGATTCGTTAACTTTAAACAGCATGGGATGAAATTCAGCTTATTGTCTTATCAGTAATGTCATAAATGTAGTGCCAGTTCAGTTTCTTGATACAAATGTATTTTCTCTGTGAGCTAATCAAATTGCCCACACCATTAATTGGATTCTCAATTTCTCATTCAGTTTTGGCTCAAATTCTGAGCCAACTACTTATCTTTAAGCAATGATTCTCAGTTTGACTCAACTTTTTCAGAAGCTGAAGTTGGCTGGAGACTTTTCCTATTAAAACTCATAATATTGGCTGTTTATTTGTCTCTCGGAGTTGATATTTTAATTTCACAGTTTGAGCAGTTGTTGTTTTCCCACTTTTTGATTCTTTTTTATTTTTTTCTTGTTTTGATGCACAGCGGAGTCTAAAAAGCCGTTCAATAATCTCCAGTATCTTCTATCTTTGTGCCAGCCGATGTTTCTGAGCCAAATTCACAGTTTTTCTGCCAAATTTCTGCCTGAACATGGGAGTAATCCGGAAAACAGTCTCTGCACGGAACTAAAACAACAGCTGCTCGACAATCACACATCTGTCAGGCCCAAGTCCCAGGGTTTTAGAACAACTTCTACGGTTTACAATGTGGACGGATTCACCTCAGAGGTCTGCAGGGTCTTGGACTAAATGAGGTTTTTGGAAATGAGGGAAATGAGGTGTTTACATGATGTGCAAGGAATGTTGTGTAGAGAAAGAGAATTAAGGTTTAAATCTATTTCTGTTGTAGTAAGTTAAACAATTATCAAAATGCATGTGCCTAGTCTCTTATATACAGCCTGTCCAAAATGTATATGACCACATTAGATTAGACCTGTGCAATGTCTGGCCCTAAAGGCATTGTTGCATTTTTTTGGGCCTAGCAGCAGACAAAGGCATTGTCTAACTGCAGCAGGTGTTGTATGTTTTAGACATAAATGTAGATATATATCCAGGGTTTCCCCCAGCGCTTTATAGTTAAGGTCGCCTTGGTAAATCTCTGCCCCTGCCTTGACTAACGAGCTGAATTTGAACTGATATCCAAAAGTGCCATTTCAGACGCAAAACATGCCATCGCTGGTGGCTGATAGAAAATAATGCTAAGAGTGCAACTGGTTTAGAAACAAGAGGACAAAACCTTGGTAATGAAGTCCGCCTTACAGCTGTGAGCATCATTTCTGATCAACCACAGTTCTGCAGAACGTGAACTTAACCACATGTGTCTGTACCGGTCTCACGCTCGTCTCATGGTGTCAGGAAAGGCGGACCTAACAATCAGAGCAAAATAAAACACATCAAGATTAGAGGCTTACGTGATGAATAACAGGTGTTGACTCATATAGTGGCAGTGCGTGTTCGCTCTCTCTCTCAGCCTTACATGGTCTGATGTTGGACCAGAGTTAACGAGTGCTCACCTCATGCACATTCGTCTGTATCGGAGGCAATAGAATCCTTCCTATAAGCAACTGCATAGGGACCCACAGAGGCCCCCCATACTTTAGCAACTGTCTAAACATTTGATTGATTCTGCAACTATGCTTGGTTTTAGGTTTTTATTTGTCTTTGTATGTAATGTTTTAGCTTGCTACTTTCTGTAGTTTTTTGAAAGAGTTAATCTGCCCCCGCCTAAGGCCCAAAGTTACTGGGATAGGCCCCAGTCACCTGTGACCCCTAATGGGAATAAGTGGAAGAAGATGAATGAATGAATCTGAATGGACCAATGCTGATAAGGTGTTTTACAGTTCAGGGGCTTTTCTTGTTGAGTTACTAATGTTTAGCAAGTAAAAAAATGAAAGCATTTGTAAATGAATATAAATCTATGCTGTACTGTCTCAATGTGAGTATAGTATTTAGTTCTATCCAAACTATTTCCAAATGCAGTATTCACAGTACTAACTAAGATTTCTGCCACTATAGTGCTGACAGCCAGTAGAGGTGAAACTGAACTTTTTTGTGTGTGTGTGTGTGTGTGGGGGGGGGGGGGGGGGTCTAACCAATTGAAAGGGGCTAAGGACAGGGATGTCCTGGGGCTGTTTAGTTCAATATAGTTATAGTGTTTATGTCCTTTTTTTTTTTCTTTTTTTTTTTTTTTAGTCACGATTACATTCCATACAATTGGCACACCATACATAGAGACACAAGATGTGGACCAGGGAAAGAAAAAACAAAAAACAAAAAAAAAACAAAAAAGGTGTGTGTGTGTTTATGTGTGCAAGCGGGCATGTGTGCGTGCGCATGCATGTGTGTGCAAGTGTACACAGAGGCACATGTTGTCATAAACAAAAAAAAAAAAAAAAAAAAAGTAAATAAATAAATGAGTAAGCAAACCGTAAATCAGAAGAAAAAATAAAATAAAATAAATAAAAACAGACCTAACTGTGAAAAAAGTGCTTCGGGTCACCATGCAGAGGCACCACAGAAGCCCAGAGAGCCCATCCCACCCACCGTGTCCAAACAGCCACCACCGATGGCCGGCCGCCCACCCCTCTACCTCATGCTATAAATGTGATTCTTTTTTATTTTTATTTATTTATTCATTCATTTTCCTTTCCCTTTTTCCCTTTTTCCCTTTTTCCCTTTTTCCTTCCCTTTCCCTTTTCTTTCCCCCCTTTACCTTCCCCTTTTTTCCCTTTCCCCCTTCTCTTTTCCTTTTTTTTTCTTTTTTTTTCTTTCTTCTTTTTCCCCTTTTTTCCCTTTCTTTCCCTTTCCTTCCTCCCCTCCTTTCCTTTCCTCCCTTCCTTCCTATTGTGTTTATGTCTGATTGTGAAGCACTTTGAGGTGACTTTTGTTGTGATATTGAGCTATATAAATAAAACTGAATGGAATTGAACAAGGCTAACATTAATCTATTAAAATCTATGCTATATAGTCGAAGTGACGTTATATATTTCACAAATCATTTCTGGTATAATGGCTGTATGATTTTTGGCCAGTTGATTGTCCTGCTTTATTGGTTTTGGTTAAAAAATACTAGAAATTCATACTTAGATATTTTATAGCATATGTTTTGTGAAGCACAGTGTATAAGACTGTAGGTCCGCTGGGAGAGGACAGTGACCTCCACCTCTCATCCTCCCTGTGTACTCTGCGTATTTTCCATGTAGTTTCTGTAGAGTTTATGAATGTGCAGTGTCAGTAGCTGTTTTTAGCCCTGGGCGCTGCCTGCGGCCTGAGGAGGAACAGCCTGACAGAGTCTCCACTGATCCCAGATCTGTGGATGGAAACATGGAGGACAGGAACCAAGTGTTCTGTAAGCATTAAACTTTACAGGGACTTTCATCAAAAACAATTTCTGTTGAAAAAGTTGTACTCTCTGTTTTAGTTCTTAATTTTTTTCTTTCAGCTTTTTCTTTCAGGGATTGTCACAGCAAATAGGTTCTGTTCACCTTCTAGAATTTGATGATGTCAAATCCACAGAGGGCAGGAGCCTGTATAAATGAGAAACTATTTTTAAAAGAAATATCCAAACAAAAAATCCACGAATAGTGAACCTTATCATTTTTTGTTAGCAATTGGGTCCACGAGTCTACTGACAGCAATCACACCTGTGTTTTTTAATAAGTTCACCACATTTTGACGCTGTTGTGAAGCAATAACTTCACATTAGGTCATGTGTACATCAAAACAGGTGGACAAAAAATATCAGTTGCTGAAAACTTGAGATTTTGAGTTGGCCCCAAAACTAAAAAAAATCTTGAGGGATCCTGTTGCCTTGAGTTTTTGCAACATTTTTTTTTTTTTTTACAGTGTGTTTGGCCATTGTCAAGGATATACCCCGCCTCAGACCCATAGTTGCTGTGCACCATTTTTTTCCCACCTGTTCCTCCCATTCACAGAGTACTGAACCCTCCTCTTTGTGTATTTGTCGTGCGTTGGCCGTCGCTCCTCTCCCACCGTTTGACTCCTCCATTTAATCCCCATAATCCTGCTCTCGTCTTTATCTCCGAGCCTCACTGTGTTTGTTTGCAGATGTGACAGTGAGCGGTGCTGACTCCACTCCAGCTAAATCCTCTTTCCTATCACCGAGGTGAATCTTCCAGAGGCGACCGCACCGTTTGTTTTCCTGCTGAACAGAAAAAAAAAGAGAATAAAATGTAAATTGCTGCAAAATGGCCGAAGCTGATAAAGCTTGATAATCTCTTCGGTCCACAGATCTCCAGCGCTCGGCAGCAGTGGAAAATACTCTGAGACCCATACGGAGTGTATTTGATTTGACTGATGTTGAGGTTATAATCCCACTGTAATCTGTCTCACAATGGGATTAAAGACACAGGTTTTGGTTGAGGGCAGAATCAGACATACAGTAGGTCAATGGGAGAAGTGCTCTTATGTCAGATAAATGAGGGAAAAAAATCAGTATTACTATTCATAGTTTTTACAGTGACGTCACACCACGCTCCCTTGGAGGGCAAGAACACTGGTTAACACTACTTCACTGAGCGTCAGCTGAAACCTCTGTTTCTTCAAGTTAGGATCTGTGTTTCTACAGATTCTGAGAGAAAAATTGGACTGTGCCGTTAAACAAGTCCCACTCCACAGGGAGGGTGAAGCAGTGGTAATGGTTAGCCGTTTAAATACACACATATTTGCAGCGAACATACAGTGTTTAAACAAAATAGTTTGCCTACTCACCTTTTAGAATGAAAAACAAATGCCCTTCTTGTACACTTTTTGAGTCACAGTTGCAGAGAGGGTTTCTGAAGTCCAGCTCTGGCAATGACCTGACTGTTGCAAGCAGCTCAAACAGGGCAGCGGTGCCTCACACTTGTCACAGGTCCCCAATATTTATAGTTTTAGTCCATATCATATTTTGTCCTGAGTTGTCAGGCCATCTAAATACACTCAAGGAAAAAAGAAACGCACCACTTTCATTTTCTCAATTTGTCAAAAAATATTACAGCCAGTGAAAAATCACAGACTACAATGAGTTTAGTACTATTCTGAGTCAAAATGAAATGACTGTTTTCCTGGTTCCGGTTGATTGATTTTGATGAGCAATAACAACTGTATTTTTGTATTAATCACCTATGTCTGGGTCATGAGTTAAACTCAGAGATGAACTGGACCTGTCCTCAATTGTGCACAACCACTCCCTATAAAAAGACACCAAAATGGAAAAAAAAGCACATTTGTTCACAATGCCACGACTACTGCAACCAGAGAGAGATTGGCAGCCATTGGCCTGCTTCAAGCTGAAGGAGCACACGGCTGTAGCCAGGGAGTTTAGAGTCCATCACTCTACTGTTGTACGCCTCGCTGAGCGTTTCCACACCACTGGATCCTCCAATGACCGTCCCAGATCTGGTCGACCACATGTCACAACTGCTGCATTATTATTGTTTGGTCATGTTATTGTTATTGAAACTGTCATAAGCATTGATTAATTGGGTCTGAATATCAGGGACGGGTATATGGTTGATGTGCACATGTAATATTTCCATCAAAAATAAGTAACCAAACAAAAATGTGGTAAAAAAGCAGTGGTGCGTTTCTTTTTTCCTTGAGTGTACTTATTTGGCAGCATCTACTCATGACTACTGCATGTGTATTCATGTTTGTTTTGCCGTCCAAAGGAACACAAAGTCACATGACTGAAAACTATGAATATAAAGACTATTTTGGTTTTATTCCACTTCCAGTTTTTCTTATTATGGGTTGTAGGTGGGTAGAGTCTACACCAGCAACTATGGGCCTGAGGTGCGGTACACACTTGGCACACAATGGCCAGTTGGTTGCTGGGGTGACTGTCATTTGCTACTTGATACGGAGGGTTGTTGTGCACTCTATGCAATTCGTACTGCTAGCTACAAGTAAATCAACCAAAGAAGAAGCCCCCAGCAACAGGACAAAATGCAACACCCTGTGGACTGTGAGGGACTTTGAGAGACAGCGCAACGCAGGCACGGAGCAGACTGGAAGAAACTGGCCAGGGTCAGCAAGCTGCGCCTGCCCCCAAAACGATTACACCTGAGGAAGTCTCGGACAAGACCCTCAACATTTCATACAAAGAGGACGATGAAAACCAGGCCAGAACCTGGGGAGGATATGGAGGAAAGACCACAGACAGCACCCCCAGCAGGACAAGCGGAGCAACTGTTGTGTCATGTTTGTCAGTTTGTGGTACTGTGATGCATCTGAGAACTTTATTTAACCCAGACCAGAAAGCTGACAGCACAGCTCCTGCTCTCGTAATGTCAGGAATGGATCTGCAAAAAAAAATTTTAAAAAAGGAAAGAAGGGAAAATAAATAAAAAAGGAGAGCCCCAGTGGATAAAATGTTAACAAAAAGATTGTTTTGTATTCTAAATGTTACTTTTTGTTAATTTAAAAATGTTAAAATGCCTTTACCTAAATATAAGTCTTACATGCCTAAAAAAAATACTTACAAAACTGCATTTTTCTAAGCTTTTTGTCCTTCAACTGGTGATAAAAAAACAACAACAAAAAACAAACAAACAAACAAATGAACTTATAATGAAGAGACTCTTCTTTCTCTTCCTATTTAAACTTTAAATGAGACTATAGCACAACATTTTCTGTTCAACTGCAAAGATTGTTGAAAATGATGAACAACATTGGCACTGGCTGGCAACTTTTTGAGGAAATGCTGGCAGGAAAAGAGTTAAGTGGCACCAAGATGTTAACAAAATGTCCATCTTATTCAAGCCTTACCTTCACCCAGTGGCCAATGTACAACCTCTACCTAATAAAGTGGCCCGTGCGTTTCTTTCCTCTTGTAAATATGCATAGAGAACAGTGCAGTTATGAGTCCAATAACACTGCCAGTTTCCAAATTTCCATGCTGTGCCTCTCAGATACATAGTTATTATATTTATTATTTGGAGCAGTGTGTTTTGAGGCTGCGTTCCTCCGAGATTTATCCAATAACGTCCAGACGAAGGAGGGAAAGAACCTAAATGAGTTTCTGCACTGAGAAGATATGAAACAATATGAACTCAGAGAGAGAGAGAGAAGGGCTGAAGGTACTTCTACTGGGGATAAATAAAGGAAAGCAAAGGATTGTGGGAAAAGTTTCAATTTTGGCACAGAATTTGTAAATGTGAATCTGAATTTGTTTATGTTTTTTTTACAATGTTGCATGCGTTTGGACGATAAGACGAAGAGGAGTAACACACTGAGAATGTGGACACTCCAGAGATAAAAGCCCAGCAATCGAACCCACAACTTTCTTTTTTAGATGCAGGAGGGCTACTCACTCTGCCATGGTGCAGCTTTTTTTTTTTTTTTTTTAAACAGTCCTGTGCCTTTCTACCCTGATCTATTACTTCATCTGTCTGTTTTCTGTTGTGAATATTGGAACTGTTGCCAAACCCCTCTCATACACTCACACACACTGCTAATGAAGTACAGCCTCTAACTCTGCACATTTACATAAATTTAATCACTGAGCGCCATTGATTCACCAAACACTCAATATCTCACTGTGAACAAAGAGAGACTAGACCAAGTCTGGACCCAGGCCTGGAGCTCTCATTAAAATTTCACCTTTTTCTGTTTAGATTAAATGTGTCTAATGTCTGAACAAATATACAAATATAAAAAAAATTGTTCTTATAAAGGAATGATGTATTCAGGCCATTGTTTCTGTTTTCCTTTGATTTGGTCCTCGGCCTGGACCAGGTCTAAACCAGGTCCAGAGCAGGACTAAACCAAGACTAAACCACATCTAAACTTGGACTAAACTAGGACTAACCCTAGACTTGACCATGGCTAAACTAGGACTAAGCTAGGTCTAAAGTAGATCTAAACTAAGACTACACCATGTCTAAATGAGGACTAAAAACCAGGCCTAAACCAGGACTACACCAGAACTTGTGTCTAACAGAACAGTGTCTAAAGCAGGTCTACATTTCCCCACTGGATCAAACTCTACATTAACCGAAATCAGGACTTGGACTGCAAGAGACTCCTGAGTACCCCTAGAAGAGAGGCCACTAATAGGTCTGGACCCAGATGTCATCCTATCCAGACCCACAATAGTAACACAGGGAGGATATGCATACTACTTTAAAATCATATTCATATTTAAAATCCAGAAATGCATTAGACGTCTAATTAGTTTTGACACCTTAAGGAGGTATGTATGGTGTGTATGTGTGTGAGGTGTGTACAGTAAGTCAGGGGTTCTCAAACTTTTCGGGGTCAGGGACCATTTAGAGGAGAAAAATAAAAAATAAAAATAAAAATCCCAAGGATCTCCTAATAGTGTCCTCTGCTCCCAATCAACGTAACATACATGGTGCTTCACAATCATTTCACATGGAATCAAGGTTTATTTGCTCAGAATGTTTATTTTATTGCTGTTGTGGTTCCCATTAATAGGTATAAATGTTTAAAATTATACAGCATAACGGAGTGTATTATTATATAATTACTATAAATTAATTACTTTTTTTTTCGTGGACCTCCTATCTATCTTCCAGGGACCCCTGGGGGTCCCCAGACCCCAGTTTGAGAATGGTGGCAGTAAGTGACCTGGGAACCATACTCTTAACCTTTGGTCCAGTTTCATTTAGCCATACGGCCTTGTGGATGCCTGGTCAGTACCTGGATGGAAGACCGCTGGGGAACATCAGGAAGCCGCTGTGAGTGAGTGGTTGGTGGTGGTCGGAGGGTCCGTTGGTGCAGATGTGTGCAACCGTGCTTCTGTCAGTCTACCCCAGGGGAAACTGTGGCTACAAAACGTAGCTTACCACCACTGAATATGGAGTGAATGCAATACCCCTTCCCTTCTGTGTAAAGTGCTTTGGGTGACTTGTGTCATAGGTAAAGCGGTGTATAAATACCATTCCCATTCCCATCTCTGTGACAGCAGTGGACACTGACCTGATCTGAGGAACATTTCAGCTCATTACTACAGGAGAGTCTTCATTTTAAATCTTAAATGTATTACTGAAATTAAGTTTTTTTGCTTATTTGCATGACCGTTGATACATACATGTATGTATAATATTCAGCTTCTATATATATATATATTTTTTTTACTTTTTTATGAGTGTTTTACTCTGTTTTCCTGGCCCTCCCTTGCCAAGCTTGCAAAAATAAGAAAAATGTCTCAAAGCATTCATATATAGTGAAATTTCAAAAAAGACTGAGAGGCTTGGCCCCCAAACCTATCCTGCTTAGGGCCCCCAAATGTTCAGGACCGGCACTGGGGTCACCACAGCAAAACATGTCCCCCATACATCTCTACCAATCTGATCTGGAAGATTATTTGGTGAAATGCATCCAAATTTGGCATAGGTTCTTCCCAGTGTAACCATTTTTATTTATAAAGGCTTGGGACTGGCATAAATAGTATTCTGGCCTGTGGCTGGATCACTTTATGTTTACAAACACACAAATGTTATGTTTACAAACACAAAAATCTTGAGGATTGGAAGAAACTGGGGAGATTAAGCTTTTTTGTACTTCTTCGGATACTGTACACACTTGCCTTCACCAACTACTGTTAGTCCAATAACCAAATCATCTAATCTATTTGCCATTTCAAAACTCCAGAATCATGCTTGTGTGTAAAATGGTCAGACACATTTAGAAACATTTGTAGAAAAAATATATTTTTCTACAGCATGCAAACAAGCAGTGGTGACATTTGTCCACTAACAAGCTCAATTCCTGCCATATAGGCACAGAATGGAAGCCATGTCTCCATCAGTCTGCCCCAGGGCAGCTGTGGCTACAGAAGATTGATTGACCAACAGCACTGATTTAGATGTATTTGTGATTCTTTTTCTTTTTGTTACAACCAGTTTTAATGGAAATTGAATCTGCATTTGTTTTAAGATTCTACATAGCACAGAAAAAATTGTCCGTAAAAATAAATGTTGGTAATCTTTGACATATCCAAGGCTGTAATAACCAACTTTGCATTGAGAATATTATAAAAAAATATAGCTTTTTTGTGTGTTTTACAAAAAAAAAATAGATGCTACACTTTCAAAAAAAGCGTTAAAATTCTGAAAATAATTTAATATTTGGTATTTATGATCAGAGCAGAAGTTGTTTAAAAAATATATTCAAAAAAAGTAGAAAAAATATGAATGTACATGAATGTAAAAGGTCAAGTGTTAAATTAACACTGTCAGTGAACATATGGTCCTTATCTGTCTATGTTAATTTTACTCTTTAATCTAATGTTAATATTTCAGTGTTAAAATGAAGCACCATGACTCTGGTGAACAGTGCCACACATGACCTGATGTCTTTAGAATAAAAAGGGCTGCATTCTAATGCACTCACTCCCATCATTTAATGGGCAGTGGTTAAAAACTTCACTTGTTTGAGTGAAACTTCAAACATAATTTTCAAGCATTGCATTTCTGTGGGGGGAAAAAAAATTAAAACTAGTAAGTACAAGAAGTTGAAAAAGGATGTGTTTTTGGGAGCTAAAAAATCAGTTGTATTTAAGCCACAATATATAACATGGTCTTGTCCACATCTGTCATGGTGCAAACATGACTCCCACAATCATAGACAAAGTAAAAAAAAAAAAGTATACAAACAATACATGGTGACTGATGTGGACAGGACTGTGTTATAATTGAAGTTTAAGTACAGCTGAAAGGTTTTTTGTTTAATCATTTTCTTCAAAAAACACTACGTTCATAACTTTATTACATTATTTTTAACAACGGATCAATCAGCATTCCCCCAGCAATGTGATGTTTCTTAAAGTGACATTGAAGAAGACACTGTTTTAACCATTGCCCATTAAATGATGGGAGTGAGTGCATTAGAATGCAGCCCTTTCTATCTTGAAGACATCAGGTCATGTGTGGCATTGTTCACCAGAGTCATGGTGCTGTGTTCATTTTAACACTGAAATATTAACACTAGAGTAAAGAGTAAAATTAACACTAGACAGATAAGGACCATATGTTTACTGACAGTGGTAATTTAACACTTGACTTTTTACTGTGTGGAAGTTTGAAAAAGTCCAGAGTTCATATCTCCCACATAAGGGGCCATTGCATCTGTAACATGAGCTACTTGATCTGACTGATGCGGTGAATGGTCAGCACAGATGAACATCTGTTCCATGTCCTTCAGAGTCCTGAGGTTTTTGTCCTGGTCTGAACTGCAGTATTGAATGTGTGAGAGTCAGAAAACATTAGCTGTGGACACAAAGTGCTCGGCTCCACTCTGAGACAATTAGAGCTCACCTCACCAGTCACACTCCATTAAAGACTCAGAGACAAAACATCACTAAAGGTCCAAGAGAAGTGTCCACAGACGCACGTGTACAGGTGGAGAGTGTTTCTAAATGTCCACAGACAACCTCAGTTACCAGTCACACTCCATTAGAGAGTCACTGTAAGGCAAAATACAGCAAGGTCAAACTTATGTTAAAAATCATTTCTTCAGATCCTAACAGCACCAGCCGAACAAAGACACCCGCTAACCGCTGGAAAAGATGCCCGCCAACTGCGAGACAAAGATAACCACCATCAGCCAGACAAACACACTCTCCAACAGCCAGACAAGACACCTGCCAACAGTCGGACAAAGACTCCCACCAACAGTTGGACAAAGACACTCTCAACAGTTGGACAAAGACACTCTCAACAGTTGGACAAAGACACTCTCAACAGTTGGACAAAGACTCCCACCAACAGCTGGACAAAGACACTCTCAACAGTTGGACAAAGACTCCCACCAACAGTTGGACAAAGACACTCTCAACAGTCGGACAAAGACTCCCACTAACAGTTGGACAAAGACACTCTCAACAGTTGGACAAAGACTCCCACCAACAGCTGGACAAAGACACTCTCAACAGTTGGACAAAGACTCCCACCAACAGCTGGACAAAGACACTCTCAACAGTTGGACAAAGACTCCCACCAACAGTTGGACAAAGACACTCTCAACAGTTGGACAAAGACACTCTCAACAGTTGGACAAAGACTCCCACTAACAGCCGGACAGAGACAGCCACCATCAGCCGGACAGCTCTCCAACAGCTGGACAAAGGACAAAGACACCCACCAACAGTCACTTGAGCATACACCTTTCAACTGAACTGATTTAGCATTCAATAGAAATGACTCCTATGGCATGTGTGTCAAAAGTGCAGTACTGCTGTATATAACAGTACAGAGCTGTGTAGAGGCTGAAGGGTGAGTGGTTGATGTAGGTCAGAGGTTCTCAAGCTGGGGGACAGCCTCCTGTTGTGTGACCGATGCTAACGCTGGGTGATGGATACTACAGTGGTCCGCTACACGCCTCAAAATGTATATTTATCTGTCCATCTGTAGATCTGAGGGTTAACAGCCTGACTACACACTATAGGAAAATGACTTTTACTACAAAACATTATTGCACATGTAAAAGAAAATGTAGTGAGTTAAAATATGATGTGAGTGTCATGGCTGTGGGACTATAGGAGAGCTGGGAATATAGGGAAACTACATTTTTTTTCACTAACCCAGAGTTGTAGGTCTGTACAAGTCTGTTGCCACAGTGCCACCCCAGGTACAAGCCCAGGGAACAAAATATAAAACCCAAATTTAGCCCACACTAAATTAAGGTAAACACAGGTACGTGGACTGAATGGACAAAGAAAATATTATTCCATTATTTGAATACAAATATAATTTAATTATGGTTTCAGTTTTAAAATATAAAATCAAAAACCCACCGCACATAAATAAAATAATAAACATAATTAAAATTTAATAAAAGTGAACCACAGTAGTTAGGCACTTGGTTATTATAGCCGACAGCAGCACCACAGTATTTCTTGATGAGAGATTTTAATTAAGACACCCTACCGGCAGCATGGACCCACTTGTGCAGCACTGTGCATCATAGCCTAGTGTCCGTCTGGGTTTGTGCACGGGTTAATCCACAAACCAGGAACCCTAAATTGAAAGCACAGTCACTGGAATTGTGTGGTTTTGCCCGAGATGAGGATCTAAACAATCCCACGGCAAAGAGAAGGGAGACAATGTTTCTATAAAATGTGAGACTGGAGTGTCCAGGAGGAAGAGAAAGGGGAAAAGAGGAGGCTCGCTGCTATCCAAATTCAAAAGGCTCAGAACGACAAAAAAGCCACAAGCAGGCGAGGTTCGGCACTGAAGCTAGCCTCAACGGGAACACCACCAACACGTGGAGTTTTGACAGCGTATTGTGTGCAGCACATTATTCTTGTTTTAACAACCTAATTTTTTGTTTTCCCAAGATAACATATTTTCTTGTAATAAGTTGGTGGGTCAGTTAATACATACTCAAGGTAGTAGTGTTTTTGTAAATGTAGAGCAGCATACCTTATGTGTTTCTAGCGATGCCATGTTGTTAACAAGTATCACTCAGAGGCTTGTTGCTGTCACCGAACCTAAAACTCACCCATTCGCAACAGTACTACCACTGCTTTTTTTTTTTTTTTTTTTTTTTTTTTTTTTACAGTGAAGCCAGTCTTTCTGATATGCATTAACTGTGGTATTATTCCTATTTATTTAACAAATATAGGATATGCTTACACAATACCGTCCTCTTAAACCATTCTGTACCATTCATTCTGGTCTTTGTATATGAAGGCATCTCATACATTCAAACCCAGATTTTACTTCTACAGCAGACACTGGTCTTTTATTCTGAACAGTGGTCTGGTCCTTGACACATTTTTATATGAAGAAAGGAGAAGAAATCTGAAGAAATCTCCATTTTCCTGCTTTTTTTTCTCATTTCTTGACCAAGGCCAGTGCATCAAGCTTTTATGATCTCACAGACAAAGATGCATGGACACTATACCTCTTACAGATACTGTAAGGCAGGCTATAATCATACATCTGAAATATATTCCAGTTCATTTTCGCTTCTGGTAGACACACAGCCGATAGGAGCGTCTCCCAAATGACTTTATTCTATTCAGTGATGTTTTTTCCTTCAAATACAAGAAATGTAAATATATTAAAGGTTCTATGTTCTGCAAAATGTCCTTTTTCTCTTTTTCTCTCATGTTATAAAGTTGTTTCTTCATCTAAAACATGCCTGGAGTTGTGTTTTGTTACAGTCACGCCTGTTTGAGTAATCCTGTATTCAGTTGTATTAGTTTTCAAGGCCTCAGAACACTCAGCTCCACGAACCTCTGCCCACTCCAGGAAGCACTGACCAATCAACAAGCCCTCTATAATCATCATACAAAAAGTGTAAGGAAGCAATTTAATTTATTTTTCTTTTTTTCTTTCTTTTTTTTTTTTTTTTTTTTTTTTTTGCTACTACGAGGGAATTGAAATTAATTTCAGTTGGGAGGATTTTAATTTAGTAGTCTTTTTCTTATTTACCTAGAATAATTGTTTCTGGATTTGAATCAAATGGCAATTAAAGGGTCTGGGGGCAAACTCACAAACTCAATGTAAAAGAATAGAAGATTACTCAAACATGAAGGAATGAAACAAAAACATGGCTCCAGGTCTGTTTTTGATGACAAAACAACATTATAACATGGTAGAAAGCTTAGAAAAGTCAATACAGAATATAGCCTCTTTAACCATCTTTGATAAAACACCAAATATTCCAGACCAAAAATATAGCAATTTATGACAATAGATGAAGCTGTGAGCTAAAGTCCACACTTTGCACAACTGGGAGAAATGTTGGGAAAAAAAAAAAAAAATCTTGTGTAGTCTGGAGTTTTAGCAGTATGCGTAGGCTGTTAAAGTGAATTAAGAAAAGGCTAGAAATTACTGAGCAATTACTGTGAACAGATTGCAAGCTTCTAATCCAATTGTCTTCAAAAATGTATATACTCAACTCTTCTTCTAATGTACGTCTGTAGACTTCAGGTGTGGGGGATATAAATGTGGGTGATCAGCTTAATTGAAAGTGAGGCCAATGAGTCATGGCTGCCTGGTGAGGCTGTTTGGCACCAAATATCTCCAAATATTTCAAGAGATCTGTATATTTATTGTAGGCTTGCACTCTAACAGGTAACTGCATATTATTTACATGCAAATTAGGGACATAATTGGCAAAAAATACTCTGTATTTTTATTATTATCATTATAAATGTCTTATGTACTATTGAACAGTGCTGTAATACAGCAATGTGCTGTAAAATAGTGGTATTATTCACAAATTGTATAAACGTAAAAAAAAAAAAAAAGCTCCTGCTCTGAGTTGACTGCAGCTGACAGGCCTGTGTGCTGATTGGTCATGTGGCAGAGGGAAAGAGGCGGAATTAAGAGCACAACAGCAGCAGCTGCTGGCCGGCAAACGAGACGGAGGAGGAGGAGAAGCTCACAGCGCCACGCAGGTAGCTTGAAGAGTAGAGTAGTGAGAAGTCCTTTCATGTTTTCCATGAGTCGCCAAAGTCGCTAGCAACAGCAGATAGTCGCTAGAAGTCACTAGCTTTGCAGCTTGTTGCATTTTTGAAAATATATCGCTAGGGAGGTCTGAAAAGTTGCTAAATATAGCGACAAAGTCACTAAGTTGGCAACATTGAGCATGACCCCGGACATATACACTGCTCAAAAAAATAAAGGGAACACTAAAATAACCCATCCTAGATCTGAATGAATGAAATATTGTTATTAAATACTTTGTTCTTTACATAGTTGAATGTGCTGACAACAAAATCACACAAAAATTATCAATGGAAATCAAATTTATTAACCCATGGAGGTCTGGATTTGGAGTCACACTCAAAATGAAAGTGAAAAAACACACTACAGGCTGATCCAACTTTGATGTAAGGTCCTTAAAACAAGTCAAAATGAGGCTCAGTAGTGTGTGTGGCCTCCTCGTGCCTGTATGACCTCCCTACAACACCTGGGCATGCTCCTGATGAGGTGGTGGATGGTCTCCTGAGGGATCTCCTCCCAGACCTGGACTAAAGCATCCACCAACTCCAGGACAGTGTGTGGTGCAACGTGGCGTTGGTGGATGGAGCGAGACATGATGTCCCAGATGTGCTCAGTTGGATTCAGGTCTGGGGAACAGGCGGGACAGTCCATAGCATCAATGCCTTGGTCTTGCAGGAACTGCTGACACACTCCAGCCACATGAGGTCTAGCATTGTCTTGCATTAGGAGGAACCCAGGGCCAACCGCACCAGCATATGGTCTCACAAGGCTCTGAGGATCTCATCTCAGTACCTAATGGCAGTCAGGCTACCTCTGGCGAGCTCATGGAGGGCTGTGTGGCCCCCAAAGAAATGCCACCCCACACCATTACTGACCCACTGCCAAACCGGTCATGCTGGAGGATGTTGCAGGCAGCAGAACGTTCTCCACGGCGTCTCCAGACTCTGTCACTTCTGTCACATGTGCTCAGTGTGAACCTGCTTTCATCTGTGAAGAGCACAGGGCGCCAGTGGCCAATTTGCCAATCTTGGTGTTGTCTGGCAAATGCCAAACGTCCTGCACGGTGTTGGGCTGTAAGCACAACCCCCACCTGTGGACGTCGGGCCCTCATACCACCCTCATGGAGTCTGTTTCTGACCGTTTGAGCAGACACATGCACATTTGTGGCCTGCTGGAGGTCATTTTGCAGGGCTCTGGCAGTGCTCCTCCTGTTCCTCCTTGCACAAAGGAGGAGGTAGTGGTCCTGCTGCTGGGTTGTTGTTCTCCTACGTCCTCCTCCACGTCTCCTGATGTACTGGCCTGTCTCCTGGTAGCGCCTCCATGCTCTGGACACTACGCTGACAGACACAGCAAACCTTCTTGCCACAGCTCACATTGATGTGCCGTCCTGGATGAACTGCACTACCTGAGCCACTTGTGTGGGTTGTAGACTCCGTCTCATGCTACCACTAGAGTGAAAGCACCGCCAGCATTCAAAAGTGACCAAAACATCAGCCAGAAAGCATAGGAACTGAGAAGTGGTCTGTGGTCACCTCCTGCAGAACCACTCCTTTATTGGGGGTGTCTTGCTAATTGCCTATAATTCCCACCTGTTGTCTGTTCCATTTGCACAACAGCAGTGAAACTGATGTCAATCAGTGTTGCTTCCTAAGTGGACACAGTTTGATTTCACAGAAGTGTGACTGACTTGGAGTTACATTGTGTTGTTTAAGAGTTCCCTTTATTTTTTTGAGCAGTGTATTTTGTGTCATGTCTCAGAGATGCTTTATTTTATTGCTTTTACTTCATGTAGTTGTTTTTGGGTTTCTGATGTATTTTGAGAATTTTATAAACAGACATTTAACAGGGTCACTAATGTCTGCACACAACAGAGAGGATCCTGTGGTCACATACAGGCCTTACTCTGGGCTCTGACTGAGGCACAAAACTCTTCTTTAAAATTAAAATATTTATAAGAATCACTAAAAACAAAGTCCTGACAGAGTCTGAACTGAGCCAGGAACATGTCTGAAGTCACCCAGGTCCTGCTCTGGTTCTACACAGACCGGACAGTCCTGGCTTCAAGAACCATACTATTAGAGCGCCCCCTACAGGAGCCACAAGCAACAAATCACATGTAGCCTGTTCAGACAAACTGTCTGCAGCATTTCAGATCAGAGAAGAGTTTTAGCTCCAGGACATCTACCTATTTATACTGATTCATATACTGATTCATATACTGATTCATATACTGATACTTAAAGCAATTGTTTTATATAAGTTGTGATGAAAGACAAATTGCTGTTTTAAAAAGTTAAACTTTACTTGATTTTTTGTGAATTTATTGTGCTTAATCTATATTAGAAAGAATATGGCCCCGCACACCTAACCATAAAAAATTGTCAAAAATAAAGTTTTTTAAAATTATTCTAAACTAAACCACATCAGAATGAAGGGTGGAGAAGGAACTTTATGTTATTGTGGGTTGTTCCTGACATAAACCATGCACTTTTTATTAAAGAAAGTATTTTTTGAGGGTGTCTAAATTTGTAAATTATATGCAAATGTATCTGAGTGATAATTTACAAACTTTTTTTTTACTTGAAGTGACAATGAAAGTTAACACATCACCAATGATGACCAAAGAGAAAAAATCCCAGTATTTTGTTGTTTTGTTTACAAATGTGTGTCTGTGGTATAAGGTGACCCCACTCAGTAATCTATGGATGTAAAACAGGTTGGTAGGATGAGGGTTAAACATAGCCACGTAATGTTTTTTAAAGGTTGTAAATCATGAAATGCTGTTCTAGAGGTGACCAAGGTTTAAAAAAGTACTATAAGAATAATATAGCCACTTTAAGCTGAGTTCAACCAGCCTCTGCCTGTGTAAACATTCTGAATGATTACTCCAAACTTCAGTCTCCCTAACAGTAACTTTGACAGTGTGTGGCTTTCATTCATAATTTCACACACTTTCACGTTCTCTGTTCTGTCCAAAACCCTTTGAGTTTGACGTGTTTCTTTAGGAAGTGTCCACCCCTTCTTCTTCAGAACTCCTCATTAATAAAACGGTGGATATATAGAGATGAAAGAGGCTGGATCTGACCAGTGTTTCTGAAGTGTTCACACTGACGCAACGCTCTGAAAGAACCTTAAATCCTCCAAAACACCGCTTTGAGACAGGACTTCGGACTTTCTTTAGGTAAAGGTGGGGCTGACTTCACGAAACTGCTTCATGATGCAAATGTATGAAGTTAGCTCTCCTTTCCAACTATACTCGTGCGTCTGTGGACATTTAGAGACACTCTTCACCTGTACACATGCATCTGTGAGGTTGTGAATGAGAGTTGAGATGAATTAGACACTCTTAAAACTTAATGGCTGTTCTTATTGTCTTGTCATCGGCAGACTTTAGGTTACTAAGAGAGAGGTTTTCATGTTATAGAAAATTTTAAGTCACATTTAGAACATTTTGCAGTTGTAGTCTTAAACAGGGCTGCATTAGCAATATTCATAATTCAGATATATTTTGAGCTACTGGAAGCTACATCAGAGAACATTTCAAGTATTTGAAGTTTAAAAAGAACAGTTAATGTTGTTTGGTTAACAGACAGTAGCAACTGTAAATAATGGACAATAATGTAATACCTGTCATTTTGGGAATTTTAAATATAATAAAGCCAATAACAAAATTAGGTAGGGTAAGGTAAAGTAGACTTTATTGATCCCCGTAGGGAAATTTGTTCTCTGCATTTGACCCATCCTTCAGTGTCGCTGGGGTAACCTGTCAGGAGCAGTGGGCAGCTGTGGTGCAGAGCCTGGGGACCCTTCTCCAGATCTGAGCCAGGATCCTGGTCAGGAGTACCTGGCTGGAGGGTTAGCCTGTTGTGGATGTTTTGAGGTTGATGGGGGAAACTG
Source organism: Bostrychus sinensis (assembly GCA_020698575.1). Classification (NCBI taxonomy): domain Eukaryota; kingdom Metazoa; phylum Chordata; class Actinopteri; order Gobiiformes; family Eleotridae; genus Bostrychus; species Bostrychus sinensis. The sequence goes on from CM036241.1 coordinate 39,685,599, forward strand.
GAGAGGGAGAATGGAACCTTGGACCTTCTTGCTATGAGGCGAGAGTGCTAACCACCGTGCCATCCACCCATCTTCTTCCACTTTATGTTATTTGCTGGTTGATAAATTAATGACATTAAAAAAATCTTTGAAAATGTCATAACTGCTGCCTATATTGTAATAAGACATCAATAGGACTGCATTTTTTGGAAATGAGATCTTTTCTTTTTGTTTTTATTTTATTTCTTTTTTGCAGTTTTTTGCAGTTTGCTCATCAGAAATAGGTTTAGTGGGTGGCATAGTTAATCATGAGTGTTAGAGCCAGTTAGAGAATTTTTTTTCTTGTACAAAATGTTCTATGTTAGAATATTATTAATTTGCTGTATGTCTGTGAAGACTCTTAGTCATTTAAGCTATTCATCTAAATCACAAAAAAAAAAAAAATATCCGTTAGTATTATAGGCTCAAAAATGTTATTACATGATTGGCTTTATTACATTTCTAGTCCTAAGTCTTCGAGTCCAAGTCTGAGTTACCAAATACATTTCAAGTCAAGTCCAAGTCGAGTCCAAATAAACTGAAGCCAGTCCAAGTCCGAGAAGTTTGTATACTCACCATGACAATCAACGTGGCATCAAGTGAGTATCTGTTTTTCAAAGCAAACTGGGAAGTGACCACAGCATGGTTCTGTTTTGTTTATATTCCCAAACATTTGTTCCCTCAGTATGTCATTTTTTTTTTATCATGCATCCAGTCATACAACCCATGAACAGTAAAACATCTGTCTTACAGTAATTTGATAGTGTAAGTATGGACATGTAAGTACAATTTCTGCCTCAAAAATGCAATTAATATGAACTTAGTGAACTGAAGGATCTATATTGGATCTAAGCGAATTTGGACATTTACATTGAATTGAGTAGCAATACAAAGTGATGATATCCAAGTGAAAATGTCAAAGAGAACATTAAAAAGTCATTACTTCAGTTGTATGTATGCTGTGGAGGAGAGAGATGATGATGTATGGATGGAGCAGACTCAGTGGGATGAGGTGAAGAGGAGGCGGGGCTTCCTGCTGCTCGCATCATTACCATTCAACCACAGTCAGTCCTGCTGTTATACTGTATACTACTGAGAAGAGGAGGCAAGAGGGGAAGGACAGAGGAGACAAGGGAGGAAACTTTAGGACTTATTTATCTAGAATTTATTCCCAAGTTAGCTTTAAAGAAATCCTGGCTTGTTCTTGATTCAATCAGTCTGGTTTTCACAAGTTTTATCTTGGTTTCTTCAGAGCTTGTAAAGTTCTGGTTTACATTCACCCACATGTTTTAACTTTAATATAGAAATGCATTATTTTCTTTTTACTGCCAATGACAGGTATGTGGGTTGTTGTGTACTGTGTGAACTTAGTACAGTATAAGCTACATGAAAATCAAGCCAAGAAGAAGCTTTTGGCAACAGGACAGAATGCAACATTTTACACAAAAAAAAAACATTTCAGAAAAAAAGTATTTTTCTCAGCTTTTGTCTGAAATTGTCAGTTTTTGGTTAAAACTACCATCCTTCGACTGTTGACAAAAAACAACAAATGAACTTGGAATAAAAGGTTATTTTTTTTATTGGTAAAACTATAGCACAACATTTCTGTGCACAAAAATATAAAAGACAGGTGATCATGATAGTTATTTCAAAAATGACAGCAAATATTGTCAGTGTAATCCAGCCACAGGCCAGTGTTATCATTGTGCTGGTCCCAAGCCCAATAGATGGCATCTGGTGTAGCCTAGTGCTAAATCAACACACTTGCATCGGGGAGGCAGATGATTTGCTGTGCAACTTCAGAAAAGACAAGCCCAAAGAAAAAGAGTACTTTTAATTAAGCAACAGTAAGTCACAGTATTTGAGTGCAATTTTTGGACACTTCTTCTACCTCTGTTCCTGGCTTTGGTCAAGTCTAGTCTTGATATGTTACAATAAACTCCAAAACCAATACATTCTTCATGAAATTTGATTTTTCTTCCAAAGGTCTTCTCATTGTACCTCATGATGATCGTTTCAAATCCAATCCTGCTGAACATCTGTCTTAATAATAATCTCCATAATGTAGTTATATTTGAACAAATGAAGCTTTAATGATGCCTTTAGGGCTCCTAGGTTATTGCAGTGCTCAGGCACCTAAAAGGTCACGGTGACTTTGACCTTTCATGATCTGATTTAAATAATGTTGGATTTGAGCCAGATTTATGAAGCTCCCTGTGGGCATTCATGGAACAATAGATCTGGGAGGAGCCAACAGGACAATATGGAATCAAAATGAGACAGCTGCAGTCTATATTTGGGGGTTTGTGGTCTTGGTTTAGGTTCTGGTTTGTCTTGGTTTAGTCCTAGTTTGGTGCTAGGTCCTCTCTTAGTGCTGCTCTTGTCTTTGTTTAGTACTTGTTTGGAAGTCTGGATTCAATTATTTTAGGGCTGGTTTAGTCCTAGTTTAGTCTTGGTTTAGATCTGGTTTAGTTCTGTCTTAGCCTTAGTTTAGTCCATAGTTATTAGAGCCCATGGTGTAGACAAAGAATTTTCAACTACAAACCACATCCAGAAAACTGTTTTAAAGCTCTTTTAATCTGCGGTAAGCTATTAGATAGTAAGCGTTATGGAATATTTTTATTTATTTATTTTTTTTCTTTAAGTGACTAATTGTTAGAGAAATGTGTATATAAGTTATCTACTTTTATATGTCTCATAAAATCCTAAGTATGATATGTGTGTTGTGAATGTATTAATCATGTGCTGAGTTACAGAGTGTTCCAGTAGATAATGCTGACGCACGACTGACTGCTTAATCTATACTGACCGTATAGATTAAGCATGGCATGGCCGCAGAAGAATGACCACCTGAATAAGAAAGTGCGGCCTCAGAACTGATAACCAGCGTTGTTATGTTAAATTATCATATGTAGAGTTGATGACTGTCTCTGTCCTAGTTCCCCAATTCCCTTATCGGACAGAGACGGTGCATGTAACCAGGGGCGTGATGTTTAATAAAAAGCATGAGAGTGCAGCAGGGAGCCCAGAGCACATGGAGGGAATGTCCCCGGTGCATGTCACTGGGTCTTCATCTCTGTCTGCTCTCCTTGCAAGTAAACCATTTAACGTGTCTGTGTTTCTTCTTGTTTTAGTATTATATAGTTGGATTAACCAGCTCCAACAAATTGGTCCTTCGAGCCGGATCTCAAGACGCCTGAGGACTCCGGAGGGCAACTGAGACCCAGGAAGACAGCGGCCGCTGCACAAATACCGTTTGACCGGCTGGCTCTTCGTTGTCGACTGGAGTCTGACGGCTGACGAGAATCCGAAGGAGAAAGACAGACACGCAAAGAGTGAGTAACCGTTGTAGACTGAATGTGAGTGTGAATGGGGGAGAAAAGACGCGACGCGCAGTAAAAAAAAGAAACCTGTGGCATCCTAGGCTCTGGCAGGGTAACAGAGTAGTCATCCAACAAGTAACTCGAGGTTACTAGTAGTTGGTAAATGCAAAAAAAAAGGGCTGAACCACCCTCCGATGGCAGATCGGTAAACGTTGGTCTACTAAAATATCGCGTTTTTAAAAAAAAAAAAAACGGATAAGTAGACACAGGCCATGCATGTGAGCGTGAAAGGAACTGCAACGGTGAAAACAGTTCATGTAAAACAGTCAGAAAAATACAGTGAAGTAATACAGATGTGCTAGACAAGATTTCTCCGCCTGACCGCAGGTAGAAGCCTGAGAAATACTGTATTAACTATTGTCACTGTCTGACTGAAATCTTTTCCTCTTTAGAGGGACCTTAGGTCCCGCCAGGAGGAACTAAATTATAAAAATGGGAAACAACCAGGGAAAAAGGGCGGCCGACCCGGAACAACTAAAACACAAAGATTACAAAGTAGTACAAAACCATGACCCTAAATTAAATAAATATCTCCGCAAATGGATAGAAAAATATAACTTCAATGGTAAACTCAGCACAATAGAGCTGGCGCAGCTACAAGAAAAAATACATGCAAAATGTAATGGAAATGAAGGGAAAATGAGAAAACAAGGACTAACCAAATTAAAAGACTGGATGGTCTTAGCGCACAGTAGAGAAAATGGCCTCCAGAGAGCGAAAGATAACAGGGACAACAAAGAAAAAAGTGCAATGTTATTGAAGCGCAATGAAAATTTAGAAACAGGCCCAGTGTGTGTGCCTCCACCACAACCTCCATCGCAGCCTCAACAGCAACCACCGGCCCCAGTTCCAATACAGCCACCACCACAAGTGTGGACCGCATGGCCACCTCAAATTGACCCTAGTGTATTGACTAACCCGTATATACCACAGGGAATGCCAGTACAAAAGGGAGAAGAACCAGTAAATGTGAGATTTGAGAGTGAGGAACCAGGACTTTCAGGTTATAAACTCTTTGATAATGTTCCACCCCCATATAGAGGACCACAGGCAATGCTTGAACTGCTGATAGGAAGACAGCGGTACTGCAGGCACCAAAACCCTTAAACAAAAAGCAGATGATGTCGTTCCTAGGCCTAACTAACTATTGTAGACAGTGGATACCAAATTATGCAGTGATTAGCCACACAAAACAAAAGGACAATGAAACTTTTGACGATTATCAGTTGAGAATGAAGAATATTTTTAAGGTAAATAGTGGACTGACCGATGCCAACGATGAAGATTGTCCATATAGACAACAATTAAAAAATGCAATGCATGCAGGATCACTGCCAGATATACAAAAATGGGTAAGCAAATACTATGTAGGTTTTGGTACAGGGACATTAGACCAGTACATTGAACAAGCTATACACGCAGATAGAAACATCAGAGAAAGGAAATTTTGGAAGAGGACGAGGAAGTGCAGGCAGAGGACGAGGAAAAGGTCAAACAAGCAATGAGTGGGGATCAGAAGATAAGGACCTTGAATGTTGGTATTGTGGAAAACTAGGCCATAGGCAAGCAGAATGCAGAAAGCTGAAGAGAGACAAAGAGAGATCAGAGAGAGAGAGAATAGAATGACTAGACAAGTTGCAGAAAGAGTTGGGGTACGATGAGGAAGATGGCAATGAGGAAGATCAGGAAGTAGTAACGGATATCTATGCAGCAATACATTTCGCAGATGACCCAACATATATTGATGCTATAGGCGTTCCTCGGGGTGTCCCAGATGAATATAAATTGGCAGACCAAATTGCAACAGGTTTCGAAAACATACCGATAATAAGCGCCATAATACCCATCACTCCTAATAAGAATGTAAATAGAATAAACTACATCCATTACAATGTGCAGAAACTAGGAAACTACACGGAAAACGCTCTGAGAGCTGTTCATGAACAGCTGGCTGCGACATCCCTAATGGCTTTCCAGAACAGAATTGCTCTAGACATGCTGTTGGCTGAAAAAGGCTCGGTGTGCGCCATGTTTGGAGATCAGTGTTGTACTTTCATCCCTAATAACACGGCTCCACATGGTACCTTGACCAGAGCCCTGGAGGGGCTGCGCACAATGAATAAACGCATGAAAGACCAATCTGGAATAGATCGTTCTATGTGGGATGGTTGGATGAATTACTTCGGACAATGGAAGGGCCTCGTTTCGAGTGCACTGGTATCAATAGCAGTGTTTATTGCGGTGCTCACATTGTGTGGATGTTGTTGTATTCCCTGCATTAGAGGATTAGTGAACAGGTTAATTACTACTGCCATCGCTCCTACACCACATGTGGAGCAGATGCCTTTGCTGACAGTAGAAGAGGGGCCCGAGGACGTTCATGAGCAGTTAGCAGAACTTTTCAATGAAGACAATGTCTAAACACCCCTCTGAGTGTAAAACACAATGATTCCGTAACTAAAAATCTACTAGAAGTGGTTATGAGATGATAAAATAAAAGTTGATAAACAGGAGGGAAATGTTAGAGAAATGTGTATATAAGTTATCTACTTTTATATGTCTCATAAAATCCTAAGTACGATATGTGTGTTTTGAATGTATTAATCATGTGCTGAGTTACAGTAGATAATGCTGACGCACGACTGACTGCTTAATCTATACTGACCGTATAGATTAAGCATGGCATGGCCGCAGAAGAATGACCAACTGGATAAGAAAGTGCGGCCTCAGAACTGATAACCAGCATTGTTATGTTAAATTATCATATGTAGAGTTGATGACTGTCTCTGTCCTAGTTCCCCAATTCCCTTATCGGACAGAGACGGTGCATGTAACCAGGGGCGTGATTTTTAATAAAAAGCATGAGAGCACCAGGGAGCCCAGAGCACATGGAGGGAATGTCCCCGGTGCATGTCACTGGGTCTTTATCTCTGTCTGCTCTCCTTGCAAGTAAACCATTTAACGTGTCTGTGTTTCTTCTTGTTTTAGTATTATATAGTTGGATTAACCAGCTCCAACACTAATTTCCAATTTTAATAAACTAAATGGCAGCAAAAATATGTTTCTAATGTACCATGTAGGGCAGGGGTGTCGAAACTATGGCCCGGGGGCCAAATGCGGCCCGCAAACAATTTTTTATTGGCCCTTGGACTTCATTCACAATTGGCCCAAATTGCCACAGGTAGCACTGTTTACTGCAAGATTTGAAACGCAGGTAAAAAACTTCATTTGTGTGAGATGTATCTGGCATTAAGAAAGAAAAAATGGAAATTAGTAGTTGGTGGCGCCAAGAAAAAGTGACACCTTTGTGGTGATGCAAAATATGACGCCTCGACTGAGTGGCCCTCCTGCACATATATTTTTCAGTATGTGGCCCTCAAGGAAAAAAGTTTGGACACCCCTGATGTAGGGCATTTTGAATACTATTTATTAATGTGTAAGCTATCTTAGGGTCTTGGAAATTTAGTAAAAAGTTTTGGAAAAGTCATGGAAAAATCTTGGTAAAAAAAAAAGTGTGCGAACCCTGTACAGTTGCCAAAATGTAAGAAATCTTGTGAATTAAAAGATAAGAATAATAATGTAAACAAAAAAGATCCATAAATGGTGATCTGCACTGCTCGGCTCTAATTCCAAGTCCCTCTATTCTCCTTGAGTTTGAACACAGTGTTATTTTTTAATGTTCGTAAACATGAAAAAGCTACAGGACATGTCTTTAGTTATGTAACCCGTTATTGTTGTGTAAAACATGAGATAATTACAGAATAGAAGCTTACCATTGTTATTTTGATGTGAATTAAGTTAGAGTTGTATCATGTTTTTTCTCATTAAAATCTGCCTTTTCTCTGGATCTATTTGTTCATTCTGTTCATTACAACTTCACTAGCTTTCCTAATTTTCTTCTCTCTCATCCGTCTTTTGTTCTTGTAATCTTCAAAAGTTGTATATAATCCTTGTTTAGCCCCAACTAAAGAGGGTAGCACTATCCCAGGCAGCTTTGTCCAACTTATGTAACCTAATGTGTATACTGTGCAAGGGTAATCCAAGCCAACCATCCCCATACAGTTACTGGAGTATAGGCAATGTGAGTTAAGTGTCTTGCCCAGAGACACTGCGTCAGTATATGCTTTGAGTGAGGTTTGAACTGTTGACCCTCCGGCTGCTGGACAAATGCTTGAGCTGCTGACAGTATCTCTCTTAATATTCAGATAACTTTAAAGAAACAGAGAATACATGAAAAAAAAAAGAAAAAAAAAAGAAATAGTGCAGTGTTTGCAGAAGTTGAATAATTCAAAGAGTCACTTTTAAACAAAATGGTGGTCATGTTTTGAGTGAAGAACCTTCATAAATCTGTTTGGTGAATAACTTTGATGCGTACACACTGTTTTTTGTTCTTTGTCGTAAGCGACTGATATTTTTAAGCATTAGTCTGTTATTTTTACATGTTTGAACAATTTGATGTGACTTTTTTTTGTAACATCGCAGGACATTCACTACAATTTAGCCATTTGAATTCTTCTTCTTCTCATAAATTATTTAACATGTCTGTTGTGCTGACTTAATAAATATATCCCTGTCTTATCATAAAAAAAAAAAAAAAAAAAAAAATTAACATTCCAAATTTTATTTTGTGAATTCACACTGCAGACACACGTTAACAGTTTTTGAGAAAACTAGGATTTTACTAAAATTAATGATAAATTGATGATGATGATTCTTTTGGCCTTTAGCTCACAGCCTTAACTCCAGAGGTCTGTCTGGTTTATAAATCACAGATGGGTCCTGTAGGTTTTGTTGTAGCTGTCTGACCTGATTTTTCAAGGTCACACCACAGGACAACATTTTGATTTAACTGAATTTAATTATTACTGTATGATTCAGGTGTTGTTTTAGTTAAAGTTACACTGTGTAACTTTTCTCCTAAATATGTGGGGCATACTGACTTGTTTTTGTGATTTTTTGAGCGATTATAAGGCCTGAGGCGCGATCTGTTGCTCCGCGCGGGGCTTCCGTACTGAGAAATCACCCTCGCAACTTGGCCGGGAGCGCTCCGCTGTTGAGGAAGAGTCACGTGACAGGGAACGACTTGAGGCGCAGGTATAACCAGGAAGCTACTTTTAGCGTTGTTATTTTCCATTGCGCGATATTTGTTGATAAGCTAACGCTAGCGCTAACTCTATAGAAGATCCAGTCCAAACTTCCAAAGGTAGCAGCAGGTCAACTAAAGTTGAAACAATGATGGAAATAGACGCACGCTCGCACAGTTTCAGAAGGAGGAGGGGCCCTAGTGTTTACGTTTTGCGACGGTGCAGTGGCACCTGTGGCCTCTAGAGGCGCAAGACCGGGAATCTTACACAGTGTAACTTTAAGTACTTAATATGTAACATGATGCGAAAAAAAACTTTATGAACTGTCCCAGACTTATTTTGGAAATGTTTGTATTTTGTATTTTGAAAATGTCACAGTCACGCTACAGGACATTTTCCAGTTTAAAGGTAAAAGTTTTTTTCCAAAACTTCAAAGTTTGCATCATTGACCTTATGTAGCACTGCTGATAGAATTTTTAAAGAAGAAAACCATTATTTAGCAAATCTTTTTAATTGATTACAAAAAAATAGGCTGTCATGTCAACCACCAGCTTCCCTGTGTCTTGGTTTCTTCAGTTCACTGCTGTTATGTAAGTTCATACCACTCTCTCAGCTTTGCCTGATGGTCTGCGAGCTCATAAAGCAGAGTGAGGTGTGAGAGGGAATTTAACAGACCCTGGCCTGGAGTCATGTCAGACTCAGAGCTGTATATCAATGCTAAAAGAATGAACAGGCAAGACTTTCTTCATATTTAGCCATATTTGAGGCCATTTTAATCTAATATTTAGGACCATAATGTCCCACTTTTGTCATTTTCCCTCTGTCAGTTTCCTTTGCTCGGCTTCTCTGTGTGTTTGGATGAAAGGCGACACTTTGAGAGGAAGTAGATGATAAAATAATAAGGAAACACGAGCTGGTATTGACTCCTGAGGTAAACCGGGTCACCGCACAAACGAACGAACAGAGAGAAACTCAATACGACGGCAGTGATCTGAAGGTGATGAGGGCAGATGAAGATGAACGAGAATGATGAAGATACAGAGAAATGCCAGCAGTGAGAGGAAATGAATGGAAATGATGGATACACATTTCTGCTGGGACGTGTCGGAAATATGACTGATTTAAAATTGAGTGTGAAAGGGCAGCGATGTTGCAAATGGGAATTGACAACTGTGGTTATGGTCAGGAACTATAATACTGACATATAGCACCATTGCCAGATTTTTTCTTTTGCTGTCCTGCCTGGTGTTGCAATCTGAATTCTGGAAATTTTGGGACCTTTTTTTTTTTTTTTAATTTTAATAAAATTTTGATAAAAAATAAATAAATTAGAATTTATTTAAAACTAAAAGACTTTCAAATCACATGAGCCAATATTTTATTCACAATAGAACATACAGTGGAAAGAAAAAGTATTGGCACCCCTTGGAAATATTAGGATTTTTGCATGATTTGGTCATAAAATGTGATCTGATCTTCTTCTAAGTCACAACAATAGACAAACACAGTCTGCTTAAACTAATGTTGCAAAACAAAAAAACAAAACAAAAGATTTTTTTTGTAGGTTTTTATTGAGCATTTATGTAAACATTCACAGTACAGGGTAGAAAAAGTATGTGAACCTTTGGATTTAATAACTGGTTGATCCTCCTTTGGCAGCAATAACCTCAACCAAATGTTTTCTGTAGTGAAGATCAGACCTGAACAATGCTCAGGAGGAATTTTGGACCATTCCTCTTTACAAAACTGTTAGAGTTGAGCAATATTCTTGGGATGTCTGCTGTGAATCGCTTTTTTGAGGTCATGCCACAGCATCTCAGTAGGATTGAGGTCAGGACTCTGACTGGGCCACTCCAGAAGGAGTATTTTCTTCTGTTGAAGCCATTCTGTTGTTGATTTGCTTCTATGTTTTGGGTCAGTGTCCTGTTGCATCACCCATCCTCTGTTGAGCTTCAGTTGGTGGACAGATGGTCTTAGGTTTTCCTGCAAAATTGTTTAATAAACTTGGGAATTCATTTTACTGTTGATGATAGCAAGTTGTCCAGGCCCTGAGGCAGCAAAGAAGCCCCAAACCATGATGCCCCCTCCACCAGACTTCACTGTGGGGAAGAGGTTTTGATGTTGGTGTGCTGTGCCTTTTTTCTCCACACATAGCGTTGTGTGTTTCTTCCAAATAACTCAACTTTGGTTTCATCTGTCCACAGAACATTTTGCCAGTAGTGCTGTGGAACATCCAGGTGCTATTTGGCAAACTTTAAATATGCAGCACCTACAATAGGTAAAACATTGAACAAGAATTGTAGATTTGTGAACACAGATGTTAGCTTGTGCCAGAGATTTCTGTAAGTCTTTAGCTGACACTCTAGGATTCTTCTTCACCTCACTGAGCATTCTGTGCTGTGCTCTTGCAGTCATCTTTACAGAACGACCACTCCTAGGCAGTGTGGTCACAGTATTGAACCTTCTCCATTTATAGACAGTCGCTCGTACTGTGGACTTAGGAACATCGAGGCTCTTAGAGATACTTTTGTAACCATTTACAGCTTTATGCAAGTCAACAATTCTTACTTATAGGTCTTCTGAGAGCTCTTTTGTGCGAGGCATGGTTCACATCAAGTAATGCTTCTTCAGAATGGCAAACTCAAAACTGGGTGGTGTTTTTTTTATTGGTCATTGCCACTTTAAGCCACTCCTCCAATCTTCTCACATTGATTGGACCCCAGGTTGGCTAACACCTAACTCCAATTAGCTCCTGAAGAGGTCACTAGCCCAGGGGTTCCAGTACTTTTTCTTCCCTGTACTGTTAATGTTTACATAAATGCTCAATGAAAACATGAAAAAAAAATTGTTGTTTTTTTTTGTTTTTTTGCAGCATTAGTTTAAGCAGACTGTGTGTCTATTGTTGTGACTTAGATCAAGATAAGATCACATTTTATGACCAAATCATGCAAAAATTCTAGTATATCCAAGGGGTGCCAATACTTTTTTCTTTCAACTGTAGATAACATAACATAACAACAAAATTAACTCATTTCAAATACGATGCTTGCTGCTTCATCGCTCCACCCGCCGTCATGAACAAAAACTGCGCATCGTCAAAGACCGTAGTGCACCTGGTCTATGGGCCGCACAATGCGCAAATAACGCACAAGTAAAAAACTTATTTGGCATCATGCACCAAAGAGCACGGCCATTTAAAAACAACAGTGGACATTATTCCATCCAGGTCTAAAATACATCCATGAGTCCAAAGGACTTTGGAGCGCTACACTGCCCGTCCCCCTCTGGTGCTGGAAGTTAATTTCCCATTCTTTTTTTCCCATAGACTTTTCGAAAAATGTGAATATTTAGAGTTTAAAAGTTTAAAATATCTGAAACTTGAAAAAAAGGCAAAGCTACAAATATATTTTGCAGATTATTCAAGTTTAAGATTATTTTTTTGTTTAAAATTCATTGTGCTGTGGGTTACCACATAGCTGATTAGCCTTCCTTGAGCTTAATACTGTATATATGCATTTTTTTGAAAAGTCTATAGGAAAAAATTATAAAAACTTTACTTTTGACACCAAAGGGAGGTGGGCACCATTGCGCTCCATTAGGTGTGAAAACAACCAAAGACAGAGGCTGTACAAACAACAAGGCCCTCGTGAAGATTTCAGGAGAGAGTCCGGATGACAGTGTGCGTTTGTGGAAAGAGCCTATCCCAGCTATGGGCCTAATGGGAATAAGTGGAATGAGTTTTTCTTGGTGTAGTTTGGCATAAATACTAATTACTGCAGCAATACCTTTAATATGTTAGATTTAGTAGACCAGGCTGGATAAATGATTGAAGCAAAGAAGTTAGTTATGAAAACACTCACTCTGAAATCTGTTTCTGAAAGAAACAGAGACTTGCTAAGCAATCTGAATTTTACAACAGCGATGGAGATATGGGCAGAATAAATGTAGTGATAAACCTTTAGGGAGACTGCTTCTGTGTCATATCAGTATTGTCTTTGTGCCGTTCCCAAAATAAAATGAATTAAATCATCTTTCTCTCTGTTTTTCCATTTGGGTTCTGGAGGCTGGGAGCTGGTAGACGATGTTTATTCTGGTCGTTATTGAAATGTGATTGGTTGGAGCGTAGCTTTGAGGCGGCAAGACCAGGACGCAACAGTCAATTTTCTCCGAGTGCAATCCAATAAACAGAGGGAGAGGACACTTAGGGAAACTACAGCGGAGACTCATGGGATGGAAAATACTGAAGAAGAGAGAAATTACTGGGGCAGTGGTTCTAAAACTGTGGGACAGGTACCACCAGTGGGACGCTGGCCTCTTCTAGTGGTACTCTTTGCAGTTTTGCGGAGTCAGTCATATTTGTGTTGTGCCATGTTAGTCCTGATTTAGTCATGGCTGATTTTTTTTCTTTGCATTTGTTCTGGTTCAGTCCTAGTTTAGTACTGGTTTACTCCTAGCGTGGTCCTGCTTTAGACCTGTTTTAGTCCTGGTTTTATTCTACTTTAGTCCTGATTTAGACTTGGTTTTGTTCTGGTTTAGTCCTGATTTAGACTTAGACATTTAGTCCCTTTTTTGTTCTGTTGTTTTTGTTTAGTCATGGTTCACTCCTAGTTTAGTCTGGTTTAGTTCCAACTTAGACTTGTTTTTTTCTTGTTTAGTCCCTATTTTGTCCAGTTTTTTTTTTTTATTCCTGGTTCATTCCTAGTGTAGTTCTGGTTTAGACTTGTTTTAGTTCTGTTTTAGTTTTTGTTTAGTCATGATTTATCTTTTTTTTTTTTTTTTTGGTTTAGTTCTAATTTCCTTTTTGTCCTGTCTTTGTTTAGTCCTGGCTCACTCCTAGTGTAGTCCTGGTTTAGACCTGTTTTTATCCTGTTTTAGACCTGGTTTAGTCCTTAGAAAACCCTGAGTACTACTAAAAAAAAGCCTGCATACCACCAATGGGACGTTTACCACAGATTGAGACCCACTAGTGTTATACTGGACCACTTTTGATAGCTCCCGACCACTGCAGACCGAGAACACCTCACAAGTGCTGCAGTTTTGGAGATAATCTGTGTTGTTCACTTCACCTGTCTGTGGTCATAATGTTATGGCTGCTCGGTGTGTGTCATCTATTCTGTTGCATCACTTTTTCAGCCTTTCATCGTAACCTAAACTGAGTATTTACTTCTCTTTGAAGAATCCCAGACACTTTCTAAGCTTCAAATCCTGTCTCCACCAATCCTTTGCCTCACTATCTTTGCAAGTATTTTCCGCCATAAGCTTTTAACAGTAAACCGCTCAGTCGTGCAGAGGCAAAAACAGTCGTGTGTCAGGCAGAATAGAGCCATAATAACGCATTAATTCAGCGTGTACGCCAACAAAACATAAATATTTATCTCCTCTGCCATTGAAGACGAAGAAATGAATGCGCCGAGCTGTCAGTGTGTGTGACAGCCGCTCTCCCCAGGCATCGTGGGTAATATTCACATGTGGAAGGTGGGGGTCTAAAGTGGGCGGGTAGGTGGGGTGGGTTCTTCAGGTGGTTCTCAAGGGGACAAAATGATGTGTGTGGAAAAGACAGGAGGCAGAAGGGACCAAAAAGCCTAAGGGCGGTTTGTAAAGGCAGCATATGGAGTGGAGATTAATGGAAATATTGTATAGAAAATGTTAGGAAAATGGTTAAACGCTGCACTGATCAGCCATAACATTATGATCACTGACAGATGAAGAGAATAACACAGATTCTCTCTTCATCATGGCTCCTGTGAACATTTTGTTCTCAAAGTTGATGTGTTGCAGAAAAAAAAAAAGGTGGCTCTGAAGGACAAGTCATAGAAACAAAATCAAAAACACTCAATTTTAAAAATATGCACACATTTCGAAGCATGCAAACAAAAACTGAAACAAGCGCACACATTTGAAAATGCGCACACACACATTTGGAAATGCACACAAACTGGAAACATTTCTGAATGTGTGTGCGTGTTTCCAAATTAGTGTGCATGTTTCAGATTTTGCGTGCATACTTCCAAATTTGTGCATATTTTAAAATTTGAGTGTGTTTTTAAATTTGTGCGTGCTTCCAAATTTGTCTGCATACTTTTAAATTTGTGAGCGTGTTTTCAAAATTGTGTGCATGTTTCCAAATTTGTGTGCGTGTTTCAGATGTGTGGCATTTCCAAATGTGTGCATGTTTTCAAATTTGTGTGTGTTTCAGAATTTGAGTGGTGTTTCCAAATTTGTGCGCGTTTTCAAATTTGTGTTTTTAATTTTGTGTGCATGTTTTCAAATTTGTGTGCATGTTTTTGAATTTGTGCATGTTTCTAAATTTGTGTTCATGATTCCAAATTTGTATGCATGTTTTTGAATTTGTGCATGTTTCTAAATTTGTGTTCATGATTCCAAATTTGTGTGCATGTTTTTGAATTTGTGCATGTTTCTAAATTTGTGTTCATGATTCCAAATTTGTATGCATGTTTTTGAATTTGTGCATGTTTCTAAATTTGTGTTCATGATTCCAAATTTGTGTGCATGTTTTTAAAATTGTGTAGTGCTCTCCTGAAGATTTCAGGAGAGGGTCCGGGTGACAGTGCGTGTTTGTAAAGGGCATCATTGTAATTCAGTAAAGATGGTACTTGTAAAGCCAAATATTTTCTGAGGTGGCACTTTGTGTGAAGCAAAAACACTGGTGTAGGGGGTTGATAAAAAGAGGGCATGAATTTTCAGAAAGAAATAAACAAATGTTATTGTTTTAATCCCAAATTAGCCAAAACCAAAATGAAAGTCATGCGACACCAGTGACAATTGTGTGAGAGTTGTACAGTTTAGCTCAGTCAGCTTTTACTGTCACCCTCTAGTCTAAGCACTTTTAAAACCATACACTAGTACCCAAGAGTTTCAACAAAAAGACACTTACCATTTCAAGAAATTACATTTGACATTTTCTCAGAGTCACAAATAACTGGCCACTATTCAAGGTGTACTCCGCCTCAGTCCCAAAGTCGCTGGGATAGACCTCAATAAGCAAAGGAAGATAAAGAGCAGCAGTGTTTTTGGTGACAGACTGGATATTGGCAATGACAAAAAATCCTGGCTCCACACACACACAGACACCTTTCTGAATTTTTAACAAAGATGAGAAAAAATAAAAATCTTTAATGAAGTCCGAGGGCATGGTCCTTTTGCCAAAAAGCTGCTCTCTTAACCAGCGCCGTCCTGTGATGTGAATTAATCTCTAAATGACTGGGACCAAAGCCTGCTGCGCGCTCTTTGCCCTGAGTTTTCTCTGTAAGGTGCACTCAGAGGTCTGCAGGTCAAAGAAAGGGCGGCTTTTCTGAGATCAGGGTTAATTGGAGCCAAAGACTCGGGTGAAAGTATGTGTCCCACAGTATTTACTGAGCAAGCAAAAAGTCAGCCTATACAGCACAAAGTAGGACTGCAGAGAGATGGTCCAAAGACAAGCTTGTTCAGGCAGAGAGTGTCTCTGTACACTCATTATTTTGTTCCTTTACTGACCCCTTGCGGCTGGAGTATATTTGGTCCTATCTCACAATGATACAAAATACCTTTAACCCCTATGCCCCAATTTAAAAGAGTTGTGTTTTTACTGTTAAATGGGAACTAAGTAACTTTTTTGCCTTAACCAATCAGTTTCAAAGTCTTTATGATGGTTAAATCCCTTGTAATGGGGTGATCGAAGCGTCCATCATGTCCCCCTGCTGGCTCTAGACGGAAAAGCGCCCATGCAATATTGAGCGCCACCGACCCGGAGCCACTTGCTTGAGTTTCAAGTCTGGTCTAAGTTCTCGCGAGATTGACAAGCTGCTTTACGCCACTCATATACATACAGCAGCACAGCTATAAAAACAAATCTGTGCTGGCTTTTATTTCTTCATTCATGGCTGAACCGGCAAAAAGGCAGAGGAAGCCTTTGTCTGAGGAGGCGAGGAAGAGGAAATGACTCACCGGTCAATCTTGGCAAGGCTTTTACAGAATGGCAAGGGCTCAAAGAAAGAGAAGGGTGCAATGCGGACGCAGACCTGGCAGTTTTGTTGTTGACCTTGTAAGTACCTTTGTGTTAAAGTGTATTTTCTATGCATTCTGTACATGTGTTATTGATTTTGTGTAAGTTATTGTTTGTGGCAGTAATTCACAAGTGACGTCAGCCCCCATCTAACCTACTAAGTTAGCTGAGACGCTAGCACTCTACAAACAGGCCTCCGGACCGCCTCGGAAAGTGTGCGCGCTGATATTATACCTACGCCTGTTCTAACATAAAATTTAACTACACAGAGAAAAGTGGAACACGCGTGGATTTACGTGCATGGACAGACCTCTGGGTGTGAAAAGTGGGGGTGGGGGGTTGCGTAGTTTTTCACCAAAGGGAGCTGTAGGGGGAGCTCCATGGGCAAAGTTACTGAGTTCCCCTTTAAATGACAGATGTGTCCCTGTCACAAAATGTCATGAAAAAATTTATACATTCATATTTTTCTACTTTTTGGTATAAATCTTTTAATCAACTTGTGCCCTGATCATAAACACCAAATATTTCATTATTTTCAGAATTTTAGCCCTTTTTATGCCAGTGTATGTAAAAATATCTAAAAAAAAAAAAACACGCATTTTTATATTTGTAATAATTTCAAAGCAAAGTGGATTTTTTAGGGATTTTTAGGATTTTTTTTTTTCTTTTTTCTGTGCTATGTAAAATCTAAAAGCCAACTCCCATTGAAAACCAGTAACTTTTAGTTACAACAAAAAATCTCAAATCCATCTAAATAGATGTTGCTTGCAACAAGGCTGTAAAAATTGTAAAACCGAAGTAATATTAGATTTGTGTCTAGAATTTGAAAATTAGTGAAAAATACACACCTGAGCCAATTTTCATATAAAAGATAAGAACCATTGCAAAGTTATCAAAAAATAAAACTTAAAAAAGACACTTATTCCCCATTGGGGCACAAGGGTTAAAGCCTTCCTGGATCCACACCAAAACTTATTTCCTCTTTTCCCCATCACTGACCTTTCCTAAATAGATTTACTTTTTCAGTTAAGTTGCTAACAGGCTAACAATCGAACTGTAATTAGCAGTGCTGAACTGCTCACTGCATTTCCACCTTACTCAGCAGAAGTTTCAGCCCTCCTCTATCAAAAATGTCCTATTTACAGAAGAAAAGACCACACCGGCAGCAGCAGCAGCAGCAGCAGCAGCAGCCTCCCAGTGTTTGAGTAAATAATCCATCAGGACTGAGAGGCTTGGGCTAAATCTGTGTCAGAGCCTGAGTGAAGGCTGATGGATGGAGGAAGGAAACACACGAGTCTGTGAGAGGAACGGCGACAGCGCTCCATAAATCACCTCTACACAGACCAGGTGGGAGAGGAGGTAAACATATGAGGGCAATGACGAGAAATTAATACATGCTTAAATCTATACGGCATGATCTACAGTGTAGTGTAGTGGCAGAGTGGATGTACAGGTGAACTGGAGAAGGTAAATGTCCCATAGTGAACGAATGAGAGAGTGAATGGCTGTCTGTCAGTGTGTTTCTTAAGTGTCAGACCTGAGCCTAACTGGCCATTGTCCACCTAAGGCCCATAGTAAAAATAGTATGATTAGCCTCCTGTACTAAACTAGAGTAACTTGTCCCCAACCACATTTAATGATGTCCCTGTGCAAAAAGGGAGATTATTTACTTATGCATTATCACAACATCCATTATTTGCGTAAAAGTACTTCCTGAAGCAAAAACAAACAAACAAACAAACAAAAACATCAAATTATTACTTGAGTAAACATTCCTTCTGGTTAAATATTACTCCTTAAAAAAATAAATAAATAAAATCACACACACACACACACACACCTCAATACAGTAAAACTGCACATTTTAGAATGGCCTTTTATTGTGGCCAGCATAAGGCACACCATTCATGCTGTCTGATCAGCATCTTGATATACCACACCTGTGAGGTGGATGGATTATCTCGTCAAAGGAGAAGTGCTCACTAACACAGATTTAAACAGATTTGTGAACAATATTTGAGAGAAATAGGCCGATTGTGTACATACAAAAAGTCTTAGATCTTAGAGTTCAGCTGATGAAAAATAGGAGCAAAAACAAAAGTGTTGTGTCTATATTTTTGTTCAGTGTATTCCTTAAGTAAAAATTCCTGCTGGTCAAATAATACTCCAGTGCAAAAAAAAAAAAAAAAAAAAAAAATCTATTTATTACTTGAGTAAAAATTTGCCGGAAGAACATGGCAACAGAGGAACTTGTTGCAGCTCTGTTATTTATTCTTAGCTGATGATATGGAGTCAAACCCACGTGCACTGGCTGATGTGTGGGACAGGCTGCTAACCCTTTATGAGCGAGTGGAACACATTTCCCAGCTGTGAGGTCTGGACACTGCACCAGTTCAAGACAACCTGACTGAGGCTCTGGGAGCGTTTGCGGGGAATGGAAATCCTTGCAAACATTTCTCTACACTGGTGTTTTCTGAGTAATGTCCCCGTCTCATGACAGCACGTTGTCCACTCACTCATAAAAGGTTTGCAACCTGTCACGCACATCACCCACTGTGACTCGGTTTGACTCCATATCATCGCCTAAGGATAAAAGAGCTGTGACCAGTTCTTCTGTTGCCATGTTGTTTCAGGGGATATGAATACCTCTACACTTCTGACAATGTTTACAGAAGGCTACGTAGCTATTTAGAGGGAGAAGTTGACACTTGTTTATAATTGGCCAGGAACGGACATGGACCCGACTTAATGGGGTCAAAAATTGCATTGTGAATAGAATATTTGTACTTTTAAACCATCTTGATTTTCAAAGCAGTGCACAGATGGCACTGTTTCACTACAGCAATTTAATAAAGAAGCATGTTCAGCAGCATAATGAATTGCCATTTAACAATATAATTGCAAATTGAAGAAATAGAGCAAAATCCCTTGTATGTATGACATGCAATTAATTTGTCTTTTATTTAAAATTTAAATCAATATTGGATTGCAACTTTGCATATGGAATGTTGAATTGCATATTGAAATAAAATATGGAAATGTCAATTGTAAATTGAATAGGTTGCATTCACATGATATCATAACATTCCAGATGGAGGGCAGGCTAAAATTCTATGGTAGAATTTGCTCAAAATGCAGATGTTTTGCCCTGGTTTATGGCTAATATTTCTGCAATTACTGGGCCAACTGAGATGGGACAAAAACTGATGCAAAATTCATCTTCATCAGTCTTTGTCAAAACAAATTATCTAAAGTGAAAAGATTTTTGTCATATTAATGGGCATAGTGGTGACATTATTCAATGACGCTGGTGTGACTGTTGTCAGTAGACAGGTTGTTTAGCCATATGTTAAACCTGTTCAACCTGAAACATTAACCCCCTGTACTCAACAGGCAGAGTGAAGAAAAGTAAAGAAGAGGTGAGAGGTGGAAGGGTGGGGCACATAAACGAGAAGAATCAGACCAGATCTTATTTATTTGTGTGCGGCAGGAAGAGGGGGGGTATCATGTGTGGTGCTCCTTAACTTTATAAGTAAGCTTATCTCCATCAAAATATAAACAGGTTAATAATTTGTAAATGTTCTGTTTGGATATTTCTTTAAAAGTATGCTTCTACCCTATACATTTATACAGACCCCTGCCCTCTATCTGAGGTTTTGACAACATCAAATTCTAGAACATGAACGCAACTTATTGAAATTCAGTGTGTCTATAAACTTCCATACGCCCCAACCAATAACTTCTAACTTCATGTTTATCTTTATACTGTCTAGTCTGTCTCTTGTACCTACTGTATATAAACTTTACCTTTTTTATCTTCTTTACCGCCATCATTGACGTCTTAGCTGAATTCAAACAACTTGTCTATTTATTTTTAGTTCTGGATCAGAATAAGCAGTGTGGGTTCTGTGACTGTGAGCATCAAAGCCCTGGAGTCTGAAACGGCAGTAAATGTGGCTCTGTACCAGTCGAGAAGAGGTCGAACTGAAGCATTTAATAAACACACAAACTCCTTCAGAGCCTGCTGTTTCCTGGTGCATTTGTTTGGGAAATGTCACTCGACAATCCTCTGAAAATATAATTGGTTGGTATTGGTTTATATTTGGATCTGAACATTGTGAGAGGTGAGGATGGACTTTAATGTCATTTAAATGAACTTGGGTCAGTGTTTTGTATTGTAAACAGTCAGCTTTTCCAAAAAAGGTCACTTCCACTTCTTCAACGAGATATAGAGAGATGTGATTTTATATTGTAGCTACCACATGCCTCTAAAATGTAGTCAGGAATGGATTTTTGCTTTGATTTGATCATTATTGTACTGTTATACTCCAGTTTTAAAATGTTACATTGTTACTGTTCGGTGATAAAAGTGTCCCTGTCATAAAGCATTATAAAAAATTCATACATTTTTTCTGATTATTTTTTAATATTTTTTTACTTTTTTGCATAAATCTTTTAATTGACTTGTGCCCTGATCATAAATACCTAACATTTTATTATTTTCTAAATTGTAATCCTTATAATCCTTATAATCATATATATATATATATATATATATATATATATATATATATATATATATATATATATATATATATATATATATATATATATATATATATATAGCCAGTTTTTTTTTTTGTTTTTTTTTGTTGTTTTTTTGAGAACATTTTTTTCTGTGCTATGTAGAATCTAAAAACCAACCGCCATTGAAACTGGCTGTAACTTTTTGTTACTACAAAAAAAAAAAAAAAAATTAAAATCCATTAAAAAAGTGTTTTTTTTTTTTTTTTTTTTTAAATATTCTAAAAATATTCTAAAAGATCCTATTAAACACATAAACCAGCACAAAAAGGGTTAAAATTCTGAAAATAATAACATATTTTGTATTTATGTTCAGGGCACAACTTCATTAAAAGATGTATGCAAAAATTTAGAAGAAAAAAAAAGAGAAAAATATGAAGGTATACATTTTTATGACTTTTTCATGGGAACACTTTTGTCACTGAACAGGAGCAATGTAACAGATTTAGTTAAAGAATGTAAAAATAAAATAATATTAGTTTTGTGTTTAGAATATTAACATTTGAGATAAAATACGCACCTCAGCCGCATTGCATAGAAAAATTTGAATCACTGCAAAGTTAAAGTCAAAAAAATAAAATTTGAAAAGGACACTTTTGTCCTCACTCGGGCACAAGGGTACACCTAACCAAGATCCTGGTTCAGATCTGGAAAAGGGTCCAACATGTTCTGAATACTTCTAAAGGAACAGAATATGCTTTTGTGTAAAGTCCACTAGTTACAAACTTGAATGTACCTAGTTCCAATCTCCTCTGGTTTGCCTCTTTTCACAGAAGTCATTAACTCCATCCTCCTCCACGTTTCTCTCACACTTATTTAGAGCTGGTGCAGTTATAATTAGGGACTTCCCGGGGTACGCTAGACACAAACTGTACAGGTGCGTGGATTTAATAAGTACTGAACTAAACGGAGAGAAATAAATGGCGAGGAGCCGTGCTGCGCTGGTAAAGAGGTGGGAACGGACGGCTGCTCTCAGATGAACTCACAGACACAGCAGGGGACTCGGAGTATACAACATGCACAAGAACTAGAAAGTACTGTGTGTAGTGGGTCACTTTAACCAACATGCACAGTAGTAGTGCCTAGTGAGACTGATAATGACAAATGTGGCTGTGGCCTACTGCGTAAAGTGCCCGTGTTATGCAAAATTGACTTTTCTGAGCTTTCTACCATGTTTTAATGTTGTTCCTGCATCAAAAACATACCTGGAGTTGTGTTTTTGTTTCATTCACACACGTTTGAGTAATCCTTTATTTATGTTACATTGAGTTTCATCAAATAGTTTTTTTTTTTTCAATAATTATTGCGTTTTATGACCAACAAAATGTAAGCTGCTGATCTAGAGGTGTCCTAAATTAATTTAAATGACACAGAAAAAAAGCACAATATGGGCCCTTTAAACAGGAAAACTATTCTTGGGGCAGCTCAGTCTTAAAATTAACAAAATGGATTTGTGTGCTTACATACGCATATTCTAACTGTACAACTTCGATTTTGGAACGTGTTTGTGAAGCCTAAATTTAGGAAGCTTAAAGAAAAAAAAAAAGTTATTTTTTTTTTAATTGTTTAACCCTCAGGCCCTCCTGGCACCCTTTTAGGGTTTTTCAAATGTATTTTCTGCTCTCATTTTGGCATTTCTCATGCTAGGGTGATAATATTTTAAAAAGATGGTCATTAATAAATTCATTTTAAGAATTTAACTGTCACAACTGAAAAAAATAAATAAATAAAAAATTCTACTATCTAGATAAAAAACTCACAACCTTCCTCTTAAATCCCTCTTTGGTCCCATTGACGTACATTAAAATCACTTATTTTCACTCTACTGCTATTGCAATACAGAAATGTTAAATCATGTTAATTCCATGTTCATCTCATAATTTCATTTTTTTTATTTTTTTTATTTTTTTATGTGACCTAGTGACCTAAAGGGGCTTTATGAGGAAGATTTTTTTTTTTTTTTTTTTAAGACAGGCCTGAGGGTTGAGTGCATTTTAGAGGTATACAGGTTCTGCACCATTTCTTTGTCTGATAAATTGTGTTCCTTGCAGGCTTACACTTCTCAAATTCCCAACTTTTCCTTTATTCTGTAATTCTATGTCTTAGTACATGATTTAAACCAGGTGTATCCAAACTTTTTTTTTTAAGAAGACCAGGTTTAAAGATTTGCAAAGGTCCAAGGGCCTACAGTCCCTCCTGATAAAAAAAAAAAAAACAAAAAAACAAAAAAACTCATTGAACAAATGTAACTACTGAATTATATGCAATTTATTTTGTATCAATCATAAATCAACTTTACAGCGATGGCAAAAGGATACAGTGGATTTTTACACAAAGAAGCAGAACTCAATAAATAGTTGCCATATTTTCCACAGTTTAAACCAGCTCCTGTTTGTTTAAATGCTCTACTGTGCCACCATCAGTTTGAGCTCAGTTTGATTTATATGAGCTCCACCCACATTTTGTCTTGACCAATCAGACGAGAGAATAAATGGACTGGTTAGTGTGCGTCTTTAAGTTTCAGCCTTATGAATAACTGGCCTCATAGGCTGAAACTAGACTCAAGCCGAACATATTCATGAATTTGATTGGACAGCTTTTTCAGCCAGTCAGAACAAAGAATGGCCTCAGTACATTTTGTAAACAGGAAGTGGTTTAAGTAATTACAACGACTAGCTTTTGAGAAGCTAAAGGACTCATTCAAACAAGTGAGTATTGAAAAACTAAAAATGGGGAAAAAAAAAAATGTTGTAGTCAAGACCAAAATCTAAACCTGTTCATTTAGGGCCAGGCTGCATGTTTATGGATATTATTAATAAGCAACTTGTCTCTGTGCTTGGGTCTTTTGTGCACATGACAAATAAGTTCTTAAAACAAACTATTAACATTTTCTTAAATGTAAAGATTTTTTAAGACACAACAGAGACCTGTAGATGGAGCAAACTGGGCTTCTAATATCTGCACTGACCATTGGTGTAAACTGGCAAAATTATACAACAACAACAAAAATAATAATAATCTTTATTCGTGAAGCACTTTTGTAAATGTGGTTACAAAGTAAGAATATAAAACAATAAAACACATAATATTTAAAGTCAACCAATAATAAAATTTGTGTAAACACAGAAAAAAATCAAAATCAGCCCATGTTCATACCTTTGTACATGTTTTATTTATTTTCCTGTTCTTTTTATGTAACTATGCCAATGCTTGGGGACACTGGAAATAGACAACATTTGGATTTGATTACATTTAAAAGTAGCTTAAATCTTTGCCTTTGTTTTATTGATGTGTTTGCAAAATGTTAAGCTGTTACAAAAATAGGTTTCTTAAATGCTTATAATAATTTAACAAGCTTTATAGCAGTAAAAAAAGGAAACTGCATATTTTTACTTAAGAAATTAAAATGTATATATTTTTGAAAGCCTGGTTATGGAATACATTTTGAAATATGTATTTTTTTAAGTGTTTTATTAACAAATTCAAATATTTCAAATTCATTCAAATTAAATATTCCTTTCAAATGGGGTTCAAATGTGTTGTTTTAAGTGTTTGTTGTGGTTTCTGTCTGGGCAATTATAATTTGCAGAAATTCTGTGTGGATAAAGAAATATCATGTTTAACCAGTTGTGAAATTTCATAAAAACATATAAAAGTAAAAATATCCAAATATGCAACTAGCCTGATCCTTAAAATCCTTCTGAGTTAGTTTGGTCTTGAGTACAACATCGTAGGAAGTAAAAGTGGTGTTTCTTTTCCAGGTAAAGGACAAAAAGGTGCTTGTACAGCCCTCTACACGCTCTGACAGAACTTGGATATATGTAACGTCTACTACTGACGACAGCAATAATCTCTTCAAATCTACTTTGGCTCAAACACTGCTGAGGACGCTGGCTTCTGCTGATGGGATGGAAGAAAGAAGGTAAAAAGTACAAATATTTAAAAAAAAATACTATCATTAAACAACTTGGAAACTCATAAATTTGAAATTATTTAGATTTAATGTCATTATATTGATATGGTTTCTAAATAATTTGGGTTGGTGGGACTGGTACAAATGGCCAATGTGATGGAAGAAAGGAGGTCTCCAAAGTAAAAAAAAAAAAAAAAAAAAAAAAAAAAAAAAAAAATTGAGTTATTTTGATTCAGTGTCATTATAATGATCCAGTTTCTTATAGTTTGATGTAGAAGGTGCATAGGTGAGAGCAAACAGAAGCAAACTTGTCTCATCAGATTTTGAATTTCTACCACTGAATTTTTTAACAAAAAAAAAAAAAAAAAAAGTCTGAATTTTGGTGATCGGGTCCCTGACACTTTTCCCCAGAGAACATGTTTGGAGCTGTGGGGTAGAAGCAGCTGACCCTGACTGCAGTGCATTTCACTTTCACAGTAGACTGATGAAGTTATGCAAAAATCTAAATACTTAACAAACTAAACAAAAGTAGTTTTTTGTCCTTATCTCACACTCTGTCTTTCCTGACACTTCACTGCTTTCTGTTTGCAGTAGCTCCTGTGGGGCAACTGTAAACAGAAAGAGCCGAAGGTGCGACTACGGTGAAGATGTTAAATTTTGAATTACAAAAAAAAAAAAAAAAAAAAGCAACCTTTTAAAGACAAGTATTTTTATTGTCTTCCTTGTTAAAACCAAGTACAGCTTATTTAAATAAGTAAAAAAACAAAATGAATAAACAAAATACTTTGCCAAAAACATTTCTGTTTGTGCATGCACACTAGTGCTTTAGGTACAAATTGGGCCAATGACAGATATTTTTGCACATTTTTGACAGCGTATTTTAGACTCCGAATTTGGCCAATCAAATTTGAGGACTCAAAAATATAAGCATAGATTTTTTAAAGGCAAATTTTTTATTCAAAAATTTTGATTACAGGAAAAATAAAGTAAACATTTGATATTGAAATTTGTTTAAAAATCCAGTGGTAGAAATTCAAAGGCATTTAACATTTAAACCTGTTTATCTGTTTTTTGTATATGAAAAAGAAGTGTTCCATGTTGTAATTTAGTGTGATGCATATTGGTGAAAAGAGTAGCGTTATTTCCCATTCATTTAAACAAGGGAGAAAAAAAAAAAAAAACAACCAAGAAAACAAAACAAACAAACAAAAAACATAACATAATATGTTTTAAGACAGTAAAAATTGAATAAAACAGCTCAACATTGGAACACTTGCTAATGTTCTCTACCCGGGCTCTGACATTACACACATGTAGTTGATTTGTTGTCAGATGCCAAAGCCATCTTGATTATAATTGGAGCTAATGCTAATTCTGCCATTTAAAATCCATTGTAGCTTATGGCAGACATTTTTTTTTTTTTTTTACAAACTAGAGTCTCTAGTCAAAAATATACTTATCTAGACACTTCTATCCATCCCAGCATCACAAACCATTATCCATTGTCTGTCTCTACTCACAACACCTTTACTGTCATAAATCTCTCGTGTGAAAACCCTAGATTTGACCGAAAAGAGTTTAGGAGAGCAACAATAAATAGTCTTTAGTTAAAAGTGTGGGCACCGTCGGTGATGCGCCATTTTTCCTGCAAGTTTGGACAGGCATTGAAAAAAAAAAAAAAAAAAAAAAAACAAGTTGGAAAATCCTCCTCCGTTTGGTCTGTACATGCGAAAGATTGGAGTCTCTGTTGAATTTCTCCAAAATGTGTTGCCGTCTTCAGTTGAATAATAATTATATACAGCTTTGTACAATGCAAAAAGACGTCCACAAACCAAAAAATCCAGTCCGTTTTGAGAAAAAAGAAATTCCCAAAAAAAGATCCAGAGAATAGATAGGACTACACTGAAGTATTTTTACAATAACTTTTAAATCTTGGTGAGTCTTGTCAATTTTAAAAGTTTCAAAGTGACTTTTTATCAGAGCCTAAAGCAACGCACGAGAAAATCCAATGCTAAATAGTGCCACAATGATTACATTCGTCCAGCAGGGGGAGTAGAGGGAGAAGTATAGTCCGCTGGGTGGTTTCTTCGTTCATTATTTTACATTTGATTGGTTGCTAAAAGGAAGAAGGGGTGGAGCTTTTAGGGCGAAGAGCTGCAGATATAAAAATGTGGGGAAAAAGAGCAGGAAATTTGGGAAAGTCTATAGGCACAGAGGGACGGCAGTGACGGGAGGGAGGAGACTGGAGCTACACAGCTAACTGGAGACAGGAAATACAGTCGATTTTGGAGTGGTTGTCAAGCTGTGGGATGGGTGCAACTGGCGGCAGGCACGTGTCAGTTCTGATTTAGTTTAGGGACAGTTTTATTCCTGTTTTAGCCCAGTTTGTTGGGGACAGAATGTGAAAAGTAGATCACTGTTTAGTCAAGGTCAGGTCCAGGTTTAGTCCTTGTTTAGCCCTGGTTATTTCCTGTCTTGGACCTGGTTTTGGCCAGATTTACTCCAGTTTTAGACCTGTCATAGCGCTGCTCTAATCCTTGTTTAGTCCAGTTTTAGTCCTGGTTTAGTACAGGTTCTTCATAAGTACTGGTCTAGTCCTAGTTTAGACACGGTTTAGTCCTTGCTTAGACCTAGTTTATTCCTAGTTTTGTCTAGGTTTATTTTGGAAGGGTAGACCACTGCTTAAACCTGGTTTAGGCCCAGTTTATTCCTAGATAAATCCTTGTCCTTTATGCTGATTTAAGCCCATTAAAGATGGTACTAGGAAAGCCCGTCATTGTCTAGGGTGGTACTTATGGTAAAAAGTTCTCTGCATTTTTTGGGGAATTTAAGTATTTGTGAAAAAAAAAAAACAGATAACAAAAAATAAACAAAAACAAACAAACAAACAAAAAAACTATATTTGAATTCATAGATACTAGTTAGCAGCTTAGCCTGGTCCAAAGCAGGCTTAAGGTCAATCTTAGACCAACAAAACTGAGTCAACTGTGAAAAGGTAAATTTATTAAGCCCAGAAAATAGACAACCAAAGGATTGTCTACCTAACATGCAGAAACTGTCCCATAATGAGTGGTTGTCTGTCTGTGTGTCTAAATGTGAGCCCTGCAACTAACTGGCCACTGTCCAGGGAGTACCCTGCCTAATACCCATAGTAGTTAGGACAGACTCCCACTGGTTGTACACAGGCAGCTTCTGATGGTACTCAGGAGTCCTCTGCAGTTCCAAGTCCTGATCTAGTTTCATTCAGGCAGTTTTAGTCCTGCTCTGAGTCTTAAACTCGAAGGGGAGACCACTGCTTTGTCCTGGTTAGACTTAGCTTTAGCCTGGTTTAGTCTTGGTTTAGTTATATTCCAGATTTACCCATCCAGTCCAGATTTAGTCTTAAATAAACTCTGGTCCTGTCTTGTTTTATTCTTGTTTTTGTCCTGGTTTAGGCTTGGTTAAGTCCAGTTATGGTCCACATTTAGTCTTGATTAAACGCTGGTCTTGTTTAGTTTTATTCTGGTTTCTGTACTGGTTTAGTCTTGGTTTGGGCTTGGTTTAGTCCAGTTATAGTCCAGATTTCACCTTGATTAAACTCTGGTCTTGTCTAGTTTTATTCATGTTTCTGTCCTGGTTTAGTCTTGGTTTAGTCCAGTTGTGGTCCAGATGTAATCCTGATTAAACTCAGGTCTGGCCTAGTTTTAGTCCTGTTTCAGTCTCAGTTTAGGCTTGATTTAGTCCAGTTACAGTCTAGATTTAGTCTTGATTATACCCTGCTCTCATTTAGTCTTAGTTTTGTTTTTTGTCTTGATTTAGACCTGGTTTAGACATGGTTTAGACCTGCTTAAGACCTGGTTTAGTTAGTTGTTTTGTCCAGATTTAGTCCTTGTTTAGTCCCAATTTAGTCCTGGTTTGAATGCTAAGCAAATATACTCAATATACCTGTAGTTTTTCTCCAGTTAACCATGCAGTTCTCTGGTCTCTCTATAGGGGGTGCACTAACACATGTGTATCATATATTCGGGGTTGATTAAAATGACATTTCCTACAGGTAGATCTCCCGTTTGGCTGTCTGTCCTGTCGGAGTGGTGCCGGAGTGGTACTCGGCTTGACTTAGCGCTATATCTTCCAGGCTGCAGTCTTTTGTGGCGTTGGTGTCCCCCGCACTGTTGGTATAGGCACTGTTGTAGGGGGTCATGAACCGCATGTTGGCCATCTTGCTGCCTCTCTCGATGGTGCCGGTGTTGCTCCTCTCGTCTTTGGCGGGCTTGGGGCTGCCGTTGGCCACCAGCGTCTCCGGGGAATCCACGTCTGGGTGGTAAGGCACGAAGGTGGAGAGTTTGGGGGCGGTTTTGGGGTTGGGCAGGGTGTTGGAGGTGGCCGGGGCTTTGCGACTCGGAGAGGAGGGCTGACCGGGCATCCAGCAGGAGTCGGAGTGGCCGAATTCGGTGCACTCACGGGTGCAGTTACCGGTCATGGCCACGTCGGGGAGAGGGCGCAAGTCTGTAAGAGAGAAGAAGAAGAAAAGAAGAGGTTTGAGTGAATGGTAAACACAGTGAATAGATGGGAAGATGAAATGAAGATGCACTTATGAATCATGCTTGACCTCCAATAGTTGTATTATTATGCCTATACACAGCTCCATACACAACAGACTGTGTTGCATTCTGACAATCTCAAGTGCTTGTCTAGAACTTTGTGCACTGTTGAACGTGGTAGCTGTAACTGTCTGGCAGCAGTACAATGAGTATAAAACAAATCTGATCAATTCATTCCGTTGCCTTTGTAATATATTTTTTTAAATGGTAAAGAGACTTTATGGACTCCCTGTATAAGAAACAACAATAAAGTGACTTTTTTAGCTATACACCATGCTATGATGTTGTTTCCACCTCTAAAACAGACCTGGAGTAGTATTTAGATCGATTGTTTTAGTATGCTGAGGCGCTGCTCTTCTCAAGAGCTGAAAACGCTTGGTCTCACAGCTCTACGTAGACCCATGAAACCAGGAAGTGCTCCTGCGTGTTTTTCTAGCCCATACACTGTCACTGGACTCATTTTGACGTTACGACAAAGCTCATTTATCTATCTGTTAGCATCATGTTGCTAATAGCTATGCTAATTTGTCATTTTATGCTCTGTCCAATCTCCATTGCCAGCAGGGGGTGACAGACATTTAATCCAAGTGTTCTCTGCAAAGTCAAAGTAACAGCTCCCCAAAAGAAGACGTTTTCCATGAATATACATTATGTTAAGTTAAAAAACAAATACTAATGTAAAGAAATGCTATTAAAAAACGTGATGTGAGACCTTTAAGTCGACTCTATAACATCATGAGAAATAAGAATTTTGTGGCTCAGTGGATAGAGCATTTACTTCTCAATTAGCGGATCTTCAAGTTTCAGTCTTGGCTTGTCCATTTATTTTTTACCAAGACAGGACCAGTGCCTTGGCAGAAGTCTGTGCTCTTATTTATTTTGTTCATAGAAACCTAAGACTTTACTGTAAAACTAAAGAATGGATTTTGTGCTGGAAGTGCTTGAAAAAACTTTAAATTTTACTATTTTGCCCTTGCATGACGACTGACTAGGACTGAATCAACATATGTAATCCTGGGTTAAAACAAGCCTAAACTTTGAGCAGCGACAAACGTTTTTGGCCCGATGCCTGGCTCTGCTGACTCTTCCTTACAGCATTTATCCATCTCCCCTCACTTTTTCTGCCTACTCCAGTCTTTTCACTTCTTTAAAACCATCTCTCCTGCATCAAAACCAGGAAATGCAGGGATTAAAACAGACCTACAAAAATCTCAATTATGCATGAGGTGCATGCGTGCATTGTGGGAAAATAAGCAGCCTCCAGAATCAAAAAGAGAAGATCTAATGTCACGGGCCACATAGAAAAGGTTATTTCTGCATACGCGCTGAGATTTGGGCCTACAGTGGTGACCTTTCTGAGGCTAAAATGATGTTTTTAATGCGAGCTCAGGCGGGACACATCTCTGGGCTGGGGACTGAGGAGGGATAATGGGGAAGGAGCATGGGCAGAAGCTTCTGTGATTGTCCACACTTCAGATAGAATGCAAATGCTCTATATACAGAGAGAAGTCTTTAACATAGACTGGAAAATCTATAGGATAGAATTCTAAGTGTGTCAGTTTAAAAGTGCTGCTTCAGCCACTGCTGCCACTGCTAGTACTTCTACTACTACTACTACTGCTGCTGCTGCTGCTACCACCACTACTACTACTACTACTGCTGCTGCTGCTACTACTACTTATACTACTTCTGGTATTATGACTATTGCTACATCTATAGGATAGGATTCTGAATGTGTCAGTTTAAAAATACTGCTTCTGCCACTGCTGCTACCGCTACCATTACTACTACTAATACTACTACTGCTGCTGCTACTACTGCCACTAGTAGTACTGCTATTACTACTACTGCTACTATTACTACTACTACTACTACTACTACCACTGCTACTACTACCACTATTACTATGACTACTATCACTGCTACTAGTATTATTACCACTACCATTACTACTGCTACTATTACTACGACTACTACTACTACTACTTCCAATATTTCCATTACTATCACTACTAGTACTACTACTACCACTACTGCTTCTACCACTACTACCACTACTTCTACTACCACTACTACTATTACTTCTACTACCACTACTACTATTACTTCTACTACTAGTACTACTATTACTTCTACTACCAGTACTACTATTACTTCTACTACTAGTACTACTACCACTCAAACTGTGACTACTACCACTACTACCACTACCACTACTACCACTACTACCAATACTTCTACTACCACTACTACTATTACTTCTATTACCACTACTACTAATACTTCTACTACCACTACTACTATTACTTCTATTACCACTACTACTAATACTTCTACTACTAGTACTACTACCACTCGAACTGTGACTACTACCACTACTACCTCTACCACTACTACTACTACTTCCAATACTTCCATTACTATCACTACTAGTACTACTACTACCATCACTGCTACTAGTATTATTACCACTACCATTACTACTGCTACTATTACTACGACTACTACTACTACTACTTCCAATATTTCCATTACAATCACTACTAGTACTACTACTACCACTACTGCTTCTACCACTACTACCACTACTTCTACTACCACTACTACTATTACTTCTACTACCACTACTACTATTACTTCTACTACTAGTACTACTATTACTTCTACTACCAGTACTACTATTACTTCTACTACTAGTACTACTACCACTCAAACTGTGACTACTACCACTACTACCACTACCACTACTACCACTACTACCAATACTTCTACTACCACTACTACTATTACTTCTACTACCACTACTACTAATACTTCTACTACCACTACTACTATTACTTCTACTACCAGTACTACTATTACTTCTACTACTAGTACTACTACCACTCGAACTGTGACTACTACCACTACCACTACTACTTCCAATACTTCCATTACTATCGCTACTAGTACTACTACTACCACTACTGCTACTACCACTACTACCACTACTTCTACTACCACTAATACTATTACTTCTACTACCACTTCTACTATTACTTCTACTACTAGTACTACTACCACTCGAACTGTGACTACTACCACTACTACCACTACTTCCAATACTTCCATTACTATCACTACTAGTACTACTACTACCACTACTGCTACTACCACTACTACCACTACTTCTACTACCACTACTACTATTACTTCTACTACCACTACTACTATTACCTCTACTACCACTAATACTATTACTTCTACTACCACTTCTACTATTACTTCTACTACTAGTACTACTACCACTCGAACTGTGACTACTACCACTACTACCTCTACCACTACTACTACTACTTCCAATACTTCCATTACTATCACTACTAGTACTACTACTACCACTACTGCTACTACCACTACTACCAATACTTCTACTACCACTATTACTATTACTTCTACTACCACTTCTACTATTACTTCTACTACTAGTACTACTACCACTCGAACTGTGACTACTACCACTACTACCTCTACCACTACTACCACTACTACCACTACTACTACTACTACTACTATAGTACTACTACTACTACTACCTTCTGTTCTGTAAACTTGAGTATAAACCTGATTTAGTTGTTAGTTGTGATGCAGATTCCTTTATTTTTCTTTCATATTCTCTAATTCTACTCTTAGACCACTTGTAGTCTGTCTTTTGTCCTTTTATAGTCGTTCCTTCCTGGAGAGTGGGCAGCCCGTGTCTCTATTGTTCATTAAAGATAAGACAGTGCCATTGTGTGGAGCGTGCGGTGGAACCAACCTCTGCAGCCCACACACGTCCGCTCCTCCAACACTTTATATCCAACACATATGATTTATGCTCAGACAATCACACAGAGCTGAGTAATTAAGGTTGTTATGGAGAAGAGGTCTTTTGTTCCACGTTCACTTGCATTTATCAGCAGCAAACGGACCAGAGATAAACGGGAAGGAAGACTGTTTTGTTAGGTTAAGGGTCTCAAAGGCCTAAACAGGACTAAATTAAGATTTTAGTTGGACTATAGCTGGGAATAGTCACAAATTTAAACAAACAGCCTCTGTTCCTGTTTTAGGTCTAGTTCTAGTTTCTAGTTTAACCTGTTTTACAAGATTACTGAGTGGGGTCACCTTGTACCCCACAGATAACAATCTGTAAAAACAAACAAACAAACAAACAAACAAACAAAACAACAAAATACTGTGTTAATTATCAATTCATGTAAAAAGATTTTGTTTGTAAATTATTTTGATACATTTGCATATGATTTGTATATCCAGACACAAACTTTCTTTAATAAAAATTGCATGCCACAGAAATATAACAAAGCTGCTTTGACACTCTTCATTCTGATGTGGTTTAGTTTGGAATGATTTAAAATAAACTTTATTTTTTACTAATTTTTATGGTTAATCGTTCACTCCAATATAAAACTTACTTACTATACTAGAAGTTTGTCTTTCATTACAATTCAAATAAAACTCCTGTTTAAAGTATGATTTTTTTTTAATCAATATTGAGTTGAGTCAGTATAAAAGGGATTTATCCGCTGCAGTCTCTGAACTAAGTAAAGTGATAAAAACATAAAAAATACATAGGTGAAAATAGATACTTGCCCGGGGTCATGTTTTACCCCTTTTGGGCAGATAAGGGCTAATCCTACATTTTCCTGCTTTATCCCTAGATTTGGTTTAGACATTGTTGAATCCTGACTTAGAACTTGCTTAATCATAGATTTAATTCTGGTTTCCCCCTAGTCCAGTTATTCTCAAACTTTTCACACCAAGTACTAAATCAGAAAATATTAACACAGACAAAACCCCAGTTCCCTTAACCCCTCATGTCGTGGTCTTTATGCAGTTTTGAGGTCGTGAGGCAGTGTGTCCCTCTGCTCTTGCTGTAACCCGCTCTAATTAAACAGGGAGTGGAGATTATAACTGCGGCGTGTCAGTCTTTATTCAGCCTTAAACAACTTATTACTTTTGGAGAAAATTCAATTAGACGCCAATTAATTAATATACACAGAGCCAAGGAAACGAGAACAGAGGAGACATGAGAGAGGGAGGGAGGAAGGTTGCATAAAGATTCAGATTGAAAAGAAACTAAACTAGGATTATGCTACAAATAAAGCCTGGCCTGATTAACTAGCACTAAAACCTGACTAACACCAGGACTAAACTGGAATTCCTTGTAAAGTCTTAAGTCAGACTTTAACCTTGGCTTATTTAGGTTTAGACCAAGCCTTATAGTCAGGATCTTGTTAATGAATTAGTTTTAGTCCTAGGTTTAGCCCTAGCTTTATCCTGGCTAAAGTTTGTAGTCATAGTTTTTTAGGCTTAACTTAATTCTTCATTGGGTTACTACTAGTTTTAGGCTTAGTGTAGTCCTGGTTGTCCAGACCAACACAAACAAGTGGGGTAAAACGTGACCCCATATCTCAGAGATGATTTATTTTATTGCTGTGATTTTTCATGACTTTGTCGGGCTACTTGTTGTCTACAACATGTAGTGGTTTTTGGTTTCTGATGTCATTTGAAAATTTGTATAGACACAAACGTATCAGGGTCACTAATGACCCCAGTCAAAGGGACTACAGCATTTTTGCCTATGTGTTTCTTTATTTTTATCACTTTCTTCTTCTTCTTCTTTTTCTTCTTTTTCTTTTTCTTCTTTTTCTTCTTTTTCTTCTTCTTCTTCTTCTTCTTCTTCTTCTTCTTCTTCTTCTTCTTCTTCTTAATTAATTACTTAACACAACACAACAGAGAGGATCCTGTGGTCACATACAGGCCTCACTCTGGGCTCTGACTGAGGCACAAAACTCTTCTTTAAAATTAAAATATTTATAAGAATCACTAAAAACAAAGTCCTGACAGAGTCTGAACTGAGCCAGGAACATGTCTGAAGTCACCCAGGTCCTGCTCTGGTCCTACAGATCAGAGAGAAAGGACAATAACGGCAGAATCTAACCCTCACTTTAGAGGCCTACGAATGGGCTCAGGGGCTGCAGCTGATAAATCTATTTTATACTGATTCAGCTCATTATTGATAAAGTGTCATGCTCAAAGAGTTTTATTTAAATTGTAATAAAGTTACATGTCATGTTTACTTGACGTAATTTTTGGTGGATTTATTGGGATTATTCTATATTGTAGTGAATATTAGTTTCTTTGAAGTTATTTTAAACTAAACCTCATCAAAATGAAGAGTGGTGAAGGAGCTTTGATTGTGTTGTGTATTATTTCCGTCGTAAAGTATCAATTTTTTAGTAAACAAAACCTCTGGGTGTCTAATTAATCTAATTATCTGCAAATTTATCAAAAATAATAATTTACAAATGAAATAATTTTACTTGAAATGACAGTTAACACATCACTAATGATGACCACAGAGAGAAAAATCCCTGAATTTAGCTGTTTTGTTTATTTATTTACTTATTTTTACATATTTTTATCTGTGGGGTACATGTTGACCCTACTCAGTAATCTGTGTAAAACAGGTTGGTAGGATGAGAGTTAATTCTGCTTTGGTCCTTTCTGCAATATTCCTAAAGCGAAACTCCACCAAGTCTAAACCAGGACTTTGTTTTATGCCTAGCTTTAGTTTTACTTTAGCAACAATTGTGGCATTGTATGCAGCTTTCTAACCCTTCATTTAGTCCTGGTTTAACCTTTTATTTAGCCTTTTTACCCCTTCCCCATTCGTATTTACACTCGGCCTCAGCTCTGAATGAATTGTCCTCATTTTAAACAGATGCATAGTTGTTTGTATCAAGGTCAGTTTGTGAATTCTCTGCGCTCGATCCTCCATCTTTAATTCACAGTTTCTTTATTTCTCTCTCGCTCTGGAAGACGCAGAAACCCCGGTCAAATATTAATGAAGAAGTGCGATTGTTGTGGACGTAGCTCGGGGCTATTCTCCCATCGACTTTTTTTCTCCATTCGACAAAAACAAAACGTTACAAATGCGGAGTTTGGATCTCGGTCTCCGCGGCTGTGTTCAGAGCACGCACCGGAGAGAGGGCTGCATGTCAGGAAACGTGAATTATTAACAAGTTTCTGAAGGATAAAGAAAAAAACAAAAAAGAATCTGATTGGAAGACAAGCAGGAAATAAGAATGAAGCAATAGGTGCCTTCAAGAAAAGTGTGTTCAGTGTAAAATGGTTGTTAATTAATTCACAATGAAAGCAGTGATCAATCTTCTTACTGCTACTACTACTACTGCCACATTGAGGAGCTTGTCATATGTCAAAATAAAAGTCTATAAATCCATTCTGGAACATATACTTGCACTAAGAGGAGTTAAGACCTGGTTTAGTCCTGATTTAGTCCTGGTTTAGACCTGGTTTCTTTTATGGAACACACACCTGCACTGGGAGGAGTTTAGACCTGGTTTGATCTTGGTTTATTCTTGGTTTAGACCTGATTTTGTCCTGGTTTAGACCTGATTTAGTCCTGATTTCTTCTATGGAACACTTGCACTGAAAAGAGTTTAGTCCTGGTTTAGTCCTGCTTTAGACCTGGTTTAGTCTTGGTTTAGTCCTGGTTTCTTTCATCTATGGAACAAACACATGAAGCAAGAGGAGTTTAGTCCTGGTTTAGACGTAGTTTCTTCTATAGAACACACACCTTTACTAGGAGGAGTTTAGACCTGGTTTTGACCATGTGTAGTCCTGGTTTGTCCTGGTTTAGACCTCATTTAGTCTTGGTTTCTTTTATGGTACACACAAACCTGCACTAGGAGAAGTTTAGACCTGGTTAAGTCTGGGTTTAGTCCTGGTTTTCCTCCTGGTTTAGACCTTGTTTAGTCCTTGTTT
Organism: Bostrychus sinensis; assembly: GCA_020698575.1. Taxonomy (NCBI): domain Eukaryota; kingdom Metazoa; phylum Chordata; class Actinopteri; order Gobiiformes; family Eleotridae; genus Bostrychus; species Bostrychus sinensis. Next base: position 39,722,990 of record CM036241.1, read on the forward strand.
CTTCCGTGGAACACTCAATTGCACTGAGAGGAGTTTAATCCTGATTTAGTCCTGGTTTTGACCTGATTTAGTCCTCCTTTAGTGCTGATTTAGCCCTGGTTTGGTCCTGGTTGCTTCTATGGAACACACACCTTCACTGAGATGAGATTTTGGAAGACATACAGTCCTCAAATGAAACTTGACAGTCTTTATTTTGAAGTAGTGAAGTCAACAGGACAGCACTGTATCCTACTCTCGTTTAATATTAATAATAATAATGAATGATGATGATGATGATGATGATGTGACTGTCAATAATCTGTTCCTGGTGCTTTTATTCTCCATCTCTCTGTACTGTCTGATGTTATTTCTGTTTACAGCGAGGAGGGAGGGCTCGGGCTACTTCCTGACAACACTTTAAACTCTCAGAGATGTGAGGGCTTGATGCAAAGACACTCTCATCATCACCGACAGGAGAAAAACATGCAAAATAAACAGATTTTCTCCCCTTCTGTTTTCTTCAAAGGTGTTGGCTTTGGAGCTAATCTAGTTGAGGTTTAGGTTTAAATTAGCCTGACATGCCCTACTTCTATCCTGGCTTAAGTCTTGTTTATATTCATGGTTTAGGCTTGGTTTGGTTCTTGGTACTTAATTTAATCCTCCTCTTAGTTCTGGTTTACTACTAGTATTAAACCTTAGTCCTAATTTGATCCTTTACTTTTCTCTTCAGTAGTAATTTTTAACCAGGCCTAAAGCAAGACTATACCAGAACTAAAACAGTACTAAACCAGGATTACACAAGGCCTAAACCAGGACTGAACCTGGATTAGACCAAGACTAAACTAGGAATAAACCATTACTAAACTAGAGTCTAAACCAAGACAAAACAAGGTCTACACCAGGTCTAAATCTGGTCTAAACTAGTACTAAACCAAGTCTAAACTAGGACCAAACCAGGTTTAAACCAAGACTAAACTAGGGCTAAGCCAAGACTAAACCAGGGTCTAAACTTGGTCTAAACCAGGACTAAACATGTTCTAAACAAGGTCTAAACCATATTTAAATCTGATCTAAACCAGGTCTAAACCAGAGTCTAAACCAGGACTTGAACCAGGTCTAAACCAGAAGTAAACCAGAGTTTAAACCAGGTTCTTAACCAGGACCAAAGCAGAGTCTAAACCAGAACAAAACACAGAATAAACCAGCACTAAGCCAGGGTCTAAACCAGGTCTAATTAGTCCTGGTAATAACCAATGTCAGTGTCCTCACAGAAATATGAAGCTCGTCTCTCACACACGCTGTACCCCGGAGTACTGCTAAACCAAAACGGAAAAATTCAATTATGTGACAAAAGTGAATAAATTTACAGCAGCGGCAGCGAGGGCCTGGGGCTGGAGCCATTTCCCACGATGCATCAGGAACAAGACGAGAGGAGGAGAAGGGGGGTTATTAATGTGTGAGAGCTCTGTCACTGAACAAGACACAGACAGAAGAGAAGAGAGAGGAGAGGGCTTTATATATGAACAGAAAGTCAACCTCAATACTCGGAACTTGGTATAAAAGCCACATTTTTAAGGAAGGCTGGTGCTGTAGTGTAATGATGCTATAGGATTTAATGGGCTGTTAATGAAAATGCATGTACAACTACAGAAAGAAACAACTTTGTGCTCAAATGGGATCACATAACAACGTAAACAGGCTGTCTCACTTTGTAGCTTTTTAACCCTCAGGCCATCCTCTAAAAGTCACTTTTTTCCTCTTAAAGCTCTTTTAGGTCACTGGGTCACATTTAAAAATATAAAATAACTATAAAACTTTTTTTTTTGTTTAGTTTTTTTTTATTATTAATCCCCGTCATCTTTATACAGAGCAAAAGTGATTCATTTTCATATTTTTAACCTTCTAAATGCCAGTTTGTCTACATAATTCCACATTTTCATTAAAAAAAATAAAAATTATTTACTGTTTAAAGGTACTGTAAGCAGCATGCACTTGTACTGGTTTGAAAAAGTGTACTGGAGTCTACAAATAAGCATTTAATTTAAAATATTATTTAATTAAGCAATTTTAAGCCAGCAGTCTGCGTTTTTGTAATGTTTTCATAAAAATCTATTGGGAAAAATATGACATTGACTTTTAAATATAATAAAGTTTCATTATTGGGGGTCCACACAGGATTGTCAGGACCACAATGCTCCTGACTTTGAGAATGGCTGATCTAGGAGAATATTTAGTTTTGTTTTAGTTTTTTTATTTGTGACCGTGACTGGCGGCAGTAGGGGACAAGGGTGGGCTCCAATTTAATTCTTATCCATCCATCAAAATAGTTTCACATCCCCTTGTAACTCCTGGTTGGGTGGGCAGCACACAGACCGCCCCCTAAGATAAGTTCAGCTCTACAGGATAAAAACATTCTAGTTTGAACAGAGACATTTCTGGAAAATGTAGGTCTATTTGTTGTATGCTAGTGCTCTTTATCTGCAAAATAATAAACAGACACGAAAAACAGCCAGTGTACTTTGTGTGACGTTCCCAAACCCAGATAAATAGATAATTGGGTGTACTATATCTGTTATCTTTATATTTGCTCACCTACATTTAAGTTCAGTGGGCTAGAACAGGGCCAGTTTGTGGCAGTGAAATTCTAAAATTGATTTAATGAACATCTTTGTCAAATATCATCACCCTAGCATGAGAAATGCAAAAGAATAAGAGGAAAAAATACATTTGAAAAAACCTAAAGGGTGCCACTGGGGACACTTCTCCAAATCTGAGCCAGAATCTTGGTCAGGAGTATCCTGTTCTTATTTTCTCTTGTACCTTTTATCGCTAGAATTCAAAAATGTCAATAGAGCTTTTCCTACAATTAAAAGATGATTTTTTTTGTAGTAGAGTTACCAAATTTTTAGACCCAAAAACTGGGAGATATTTTTTTCACTAATCACGGTGCATTTAAACTCATGCATTTGATAAAAAAGTTTCCAAATACATCCATACAATTTTCTGTGATGTCATTCAAGTACATAAAGCTTGGGCTTAAGTTTGAAATTTTAATGGCAATATATTGACAAAAAAATAATAATAATAATAATTGAATTTAAATATATAATGATAATAATTGTGATGACAAACGTCTTTAGACAAATGTGTTTTAATTTCCTGTGCTTTTCTATTGGTTAAAATGGGTACAACTGGGACATGGTTTGTTGAAAACTGGGACATATGAGTATTTTTACAGATATTAGTGGGACATGGGACAGGGAGCCTAAAACTGGAACTGTGCCGGTTAAATAGGGACGTCTGGTCACCCTAGTGTATTGTGAAAACAGCACAGAGAGACTAACATCACTTGAGAAATATTCCATATTTTGATTCCGAGCCACCCTGAGGAGCTTTAAACACATCTGCACATTTAAAACCAGAGTCTTCCTTCACACTTGTCTTCCTCTGGACAAACCACAAATCACTGCTCCATCACTGGTGCATGGTTCCTATCTGTTCGCTCTAACTCTAGGCTGAATCTCTGTCATTTTTTCTCCCTCGTACTTCTGCTCCCGTCACTCGCTCCGAGCCACTTCACAACAGGAACAAACCAAGAAGAGGCGTCTGCAGATGGATGGATGGATGCCTGGCGTTTTGAGTTTCTCCTCACATAACGGTAGATTGATGTCGACATTTTGAAGAGAAGATGAGAGAGAGAGAGAGAGAGAGAAAGAAATCGGTTTTCAAGGAGCCGCGAGCAGGTAGCAGAGTCTCAGGGGAAATCTGAACACGTTTATTTACACGGACACGAGGCGTTTGTCATTTTACAACAAAACTAAACAGAAAAGACGACATGCGTTTTTACAAGACACTGGAGATTACTGGAGATGGCACTCAACCAGTGGCTTAGTTTTAAGGAATATACTAGGACTAACATACAGGGACTAAAGCAAAAAAATAAATAAAAAATAAATATAATAAAAAATAATAAAAAGTCCTGAAATGAATTAAAATTAAACTAGACTTAAACTGAAAAAAACAAAAACAAAACATTGATAAATTTAGGATTAAACCTGCACAAACCATTGGAATGTTTTAACTTTAATGTGGTCCTGGTTAAATTGTGGTTTAGACCTTGTTTAGTCCTAGTTTAGACCTGGGTTAGTACTACTTTAGTCCTGGATTACTTGTTTTCTTTGTTAATTCCTGTTTGAACCCTGTTAAGTCCTGATTTAGTCCTCTTTTTTTACCCTTGTTTTAGTTTTTGGTAAAGTCTTGGGCCTAGTTCAGACCTGGTTTATTGCAGACTTGACCATAGTTCAGCCCAGATCTAGCTCTGTTTTAGTTCAATCTCGTGTATATTTCTTTATCCTAACATAACCCAAGTTGGAGGTCTCAGTCTTGGTCTTGCTCTGTCCTGAAGTCCACCTGACAGGACTCCCCTGAGTCCCAGTCCTGCCATAGTCCCATTCCTGGTCCATGTGTATATTTTTCTTTATTTCTCATAGATATTTCTCTTGTCCCTGTGGCTCCTCTCTTATTCCTTTTGTTCTGTTGGCTGTGTGCCAGTCTGTGCTGGTCTACAGGGAACACGGACGTGATGCACCACATCCAGACTTTATTTACTGGACTCGGACTCACACCAGACCACACTCTAAAACCAGAGACACAGATCTGAGACAGAAATATATGACACATTTTTTTATTTATCTAATTTTAGACTGCATTGTGTTTTAAGCTCTTTTAGAACATGTTTGCATTTATTAAGGGGGTTTAACTGGTTTAGTCCTGGTTTAGACCTGGACTCAGCTTGCTTACAAAACCAAATCTTCTTTATATTTTTCTCTGAACAGATCTGAAAACTGTCCTCTCTCCTCAGCACATCCTCAGATCAAACTCAATCCACGACAAAAGCAGCCAAGATTCCCCCGAGATCTGAGTCCGAGTCTTTGCTCCGGGCTAAACCTGGTCTACCACACTCACAATGTGAAGAAATACACACTAAAAACTACACACGGGAGAAAGGTCAGAGGTCACTGAAATGCCTAGAGCACAAATAGGGAAGTACTGACAGAGTGGTACTACTAGATCCACTGGGAGTACACACCTGAGTACACACACGTAGTACTGAGGATACCTATACTTGTAGATCTATTCCCTTAACAATACACTGACTGCTATAATTACAAAAAATAGTGAGTTTTAGATGCTAAGTACAAATGCATGTAGAAAAAATGACAATTTAATGAGTAAATATTACAAAATGTGGAAGAACTTATGTCACAATTTCCTTTTTCCTCAAGACAAAATTTCAAATATTTCATCAATGCGGCCAAAGTTTAAAAAAATACTAATAATAATATGTGCAATACAGGAAAGTATTTAAAGAGGATATTCTACAAAATCCACTTTTCTTCTCTTTCTCCCATGTTATAATGACCCTCATCAAAAACATTAGTAGGTAGTATTAGGTGGTGGTCGTTGCCATCGTAGTAGTACTAGTCATCATTGTTATAGTAGCAATAGTTGTTGTCGTAGTAGCTGTTGTCATTATCGTAGTAGTAGTAGTCGTCGTCATTGTAGTAGTTGTTGTCATTGTAGGAGTAATGTCAGTCAGAAGTAGTAGTCATAGTCCTTGTCATTGTTGTAGTAGTAGTCATCGCCATCGTAGTAGCAGTAGTCGTCATTGTATTAGTAGTAGTCCTCATCGTCGTAGTAGTCGTCGTCATTGTAGTAGTTTTTGTCGTAGTAGTCGTCGTTGTCATCGTAGAAGTAGTAATTGTCATTGTTGTAGTACCAGTAGTCGTATAGTAGAAGTCATAGTAGTAGTCCCCATCATTGTTGTAGTAGTTGTTGTCGTCATTGCAGTAGTAGTAGTCGTTGTAGTAGCAGTAGTCGTCATGGTAGTAGTATTAGTTCTCGTCATCGTAGTAGTTGTTCTAGTAACCACTGTTGTTGTCGTCGTAGTAGTACTCATCATCATTGTAGTAGTAGCAGTCCTCATTGTCGTAGTAGTAGCAGTAGTTGTTGTCGTAGTAGTAGTAGTCATCATAGCAGTAGTCATCGTAGTATTAACTTTTCATTCAATACGTTTTAGTTGTATGGCAGTGGTTTTAGTTGTATTAATAGTAGTACTAATAGTAGTAGTCATAGGTAGTAGTAGTCCTACAGAAGTGACTGTTTTTTGTGTGTTATTTACAGACTGGGGCTGTGTCCGAACATCATCCCTAGCCCCTAACCCCTCAGTCCCTATATAGTCCAGCACTATATATCGGACTAAAGTGCACTCATTTTGTGAACGATTTGGACACTCGCTCATTATTTTTAACTCGCCATTGATCATGTGACTCTGGTGTCAGAGTAAAAAAAAAAGTTCGGAGAGCTCCGCTGATAATGGGCTTCTGTGATACAGCCTGACCAGACTTTAACAATATTTTAGTTATTTATAGATAAATAATAATCATACGTGTGATATTTACCATGAATTATCACTTTAATGAATAAAACGGACAGAATCATTGCAGCTCTGTGCCTTAAGAGAGGAAGCTGTCACCTGTACAGGCTGAGGTAAGCTAACGTTAGCATTTTTACACTGTGGCAGTTTATTTAAGAGCTATTCATTCATAAATACAACCTGACAAAAGTAAAAACAGTGTTTCAGTTTAAAGTCCTGTCGTGGTCCCGCAGTTCTCCTCCAAAACTCGCAAAACATTCTGGCCGATACTGACTGTCTAGTGACCATCGATGTCCACTACTTTTCAAAATTCATTGTGGGAAAATTTGAGTGTACTGTTTTTTATCCACTAGACATTTGGACACCACTACAGAATGGCGTGACCACTGTATAGTGCACTATTTGGGCATGGAGTTTGGAAAAGTAGACAGGACAGAGAGGATAATGCCCCATAGTTGGATAGTATTTCTAGGGTATATAAATACACTGAAAAGAGGAGACCAAACTGTGACAAAGTGAAACCGATTATGTTCAAGTTTAATCCACTTTAACCCTGGATTTTGTCTGGGCTTAGTCCTGGTTCAGACCCAGTTTAGTACTAGCACTAAGAAAGCTAAAAATCACTCCATTTACTGCTTAAACTGTTTAAATACAACATATTTGTAGTAGCAGTAGTAGGAGTAACTGTTCTGCTAGTATTATAGATGTAGTAGTAGTAGTAGTAGTAGTAGAAGTAGTACAACCCTAGGCTTTAGCACACTCCAGTACAAGCTTCTCAATATTGCAGTAGTAGTAGTAGTAGTAGTAGTAGTAGCAGCAGCAGCAGTAGTACAACCCCAGAACTTAGTACTCCCGAGTGCAAACTCTTCATGTGGCAGTAATAGTAGTAAGTAGCAGTAGTAGCAGCAGATATTGTGGAAATACCTTGTATGGTTTAGTCTCTCTGCTGTTGCTCCTGTCTGCTCCTCCGACTCCCTACTCTTGCCGTATCCGTACAGATGTCATGACTCAAACTGTGACTTTAGTGTTAGTCACATTTTTCCCAGAAGCCCATAAACTACCCATAATGCTTTGCGTGTACTACACAGCTGTGAGTGATGTGTCCCCACCAGCGTTAGAGAGGTGGGATAAAAAATGGAGTACTACTGCAGTATTACCGCTGGGTACTACTGCTGTAACATATGACTGAGCTGAAGTACTAATGGACTTGTACTCTCTGCAGAGGGAGGCATGGCTTAGACCTGGTTCAGACCTGGATTAGACATGTTATAGGCCTGGTTTAGATCTGGTTTAGTCCTGGTTTAGTTAAGTCCTGGTTTAGATCTGCTTTAGTCCTGGTTTAGTCGTGGTTTAGACTTGGTTCAGTCATGATTTAGATCAAGTCTAGCCATACTTTAGTCCTGGTTTAGATCTGTTTTAATCCTAATTTAGACATTGGGTGGTCCTGGTTTAGATCTGGTTTAGTCCTGGCTTAGTTTAGACCTGGTTTAGACCTGGGTTAATCCTAGTTTAGATCTGCTTTAGTCCTGGTTTAGACACGGTTTAGTCCTGGTTTAGATCTGCTTTAGTCTTGGTTTAGATCTGGGTTAGTCCTAGTTTAGATCTGCTTTAGTCCTGGTTTAGACACGGTTTAGTCCTGGTTTAGATCTGCTTTAGTCTTGGTTTAGACCTGGGTTAGTCCTAGTTTAGATCTGCTTTAGTCCTGGTTTAGACACGGTTTAGTCCTGGTTTAGATCTGCTTTAGTCCTGGTTTAGATCTGTTTTAATCCTAATTTAGACCTGGTGTGGTCCTGGTTTAGGTCTGGTTTAGTCCTGGCTTAGTTTAGGCCTGGTTTAGACCTGGGTTAGTCCTAGTTTAGATCTGCTTTAGTCCTGGCTTAGTTTAGACCTGGGTTAGTCCTGGACTAACCCCAGTTTACCTGGGTTAGTCCTGGTCTATAACTGGTTTAGTCCTAATTTAGATCCGGTGTCGTCCTGGCTTAGTTTAGTCCTGGTTTAGACATGGTTTAGTCCTGGGTTAGCCCAGTTTAGACATGCTTTAGTCCTGGTTTAGTTTAATCCTGGTTTTGCCCTGGTTTGGATTTGCTTTAGTCCTGGTTTAGTCCTGCTTTAGTCCCAGTTTTGGCCTGGTTTAGAACTGGGTTAGTCCTAATTTAGGTCAGGTGTAATCTTGGTTTAGTTCAGTCCTGGTTTTGACCTGGTTTAGTTCTGGTTTAGATCAGGTTTACCCCTTGTTGAGATCTGATTTAGTCCTGGTTTATATTTACTACGGAACATTTTAATAATTCCATTACTTTTTAAAACCACTCTGCTCTTTTAGTCTTTTTCTGAACTATAAATACCATTTCCAATAATACACTTTTTGAACCAATCCAATCATTTTGGATAAAACATTTTCCAAAACCTTTTTCCTGACTGTGCCATTCCTCCACTCCTCCATCGTCCTAAAACATCCTGCTCATGTCCTCGAGTGTACAAGTCCACCTGCCCCATCGAGGGTTAACTGCTCTGACAAAAACACTCCAGATCTAAACGTGAAGGTCAATTTCTTCAGGATGTGATGTAAATGTGCAGAACTAAAAGGCGTGAAGGTGACTTTACTGCCTATGAATACAGTTTATATGTGGGCATAAAGGAAATATTCATAAATAAGTCATACTGTGCTTGTATTATTATGTAGCGCAATGAGTTTGAATGAGTAAAGCGAAGAAATTGTCTTAGCTTTACTCATTAAGCTGTAGTTGAAACAAACACAGAAAAACAGTGGAATCATTATCTGTGGAAGCCATATTTTAGACTGCAGTACTGATTTAGACCTGGTTTTGGACCTGCATTACACATGGTTTAGTCCTGGTTTAGCCTTACTTCAGACCTGCTTTTGACCTGGTTAAGACCTAGTTGAGACCTGTTTTAGGCATGGTTTAGTCTTGGTTTAGTCTCCTGGTTTAGACCTGGTTATAATTCTGGTTTAGACCTGGTTACTTTCTGGGGCTCCATAAGGTTTGGGCTCCATAAGGTTTCTTCTTTTTTCCCGTTGCTGTTTTTTTTTTAGGAGTTTTTCCTTACTGAGAAGGAGGGTCTAAGGACAGGAGTGTCCTGGGTCTGTTTAGTTTAGTGTAGTTATTGTTTGTGTTGATTGTGTGTTTAAGTCTGATTGTGTGTTTATGTATGAGCAACTGTTTGTGAAGCCCTTTGAGGCGACTTTTGTTGTGATACTGGGCTATACAAATAAATCTGAATTGAATTGAATTGAAAACTTTCACACTCAGCATGTTGTTACTTTTCCTTGTGGTGCAGAACCTATTTTTCTCATTATTTTAGCTGCATTATTATTATTAAAACGACTGAAAACTATAACTCATAGACTGTACATTTCTGTGCAGGGGCGGCGCAAACACACACAGGGACTGGGGCTCCACTGAAGATTGGGGAACCACTACAAGATAATCTTGGTCAGACATTTACACACACAAAAAAATGAATAAATAAATAAATAAATAAATAAATAAATAAATAATAATAAATTAAAATAAAATAAAAAATGTTTCCTGGGGCACCAACAGAGTCAGAGCCCCCGCGCATCTGTAGCACTATTTGAAGGTAATGGTAATTTGACCTAAGTACATATTATAGTACTCACAATGCTATGAAGCTCCTCAACTGAAGGTCACATAAACAGTCCCCTGCCTGAATGATCCGTCTCATGGTGCGTTTGCTGTAAATGTGTAAATCTGCATGTCTAATGAGTATGGCGGTCACTGTAACGAGCAGGACCTATTTAACTCCATCCAATTACAAACAAGAACCAGGAAGTACATGAGGAGACTGGAGCTGTGGTTAGACTCTGTATAAACAATTGAGACAGATATTTAAAAATGCTGGATTCTTTGAAAGTTGACAGAAGTTGATAAAAGCAATCCCTGATAAAACCACGGCTGAATAATGGATACAAGGACCACAAGGCAGTCCAAAAGCCAAATGTATTCTGGTCCTATTGCTTTGGTTGAAATTTCTTTAGTTTTTACATTTACAAGTTAACTTTAACTTTACACTGGACTCTTCCTCGCTTATCTCTAGAGGGTGTACAGTAACAAAGTACATTTGCCTGACTACTGTACTTTTTGAGAATCTGTACTGTACTTGAGTAATATTTTAGGGGAAAAGTATTACTTCTACTCCACTATATTTGAAAGATACATATAATACTTTTTAATCCACTACATTTCTACATTGACCTTTTTCATTTATTTTCTTTGACACTTTAGGACTTGGCTTAAACCTGGTTCAAAACAGGTTTACCACTGCTACCTTCAGATTTTATTAGAGTAGTCCTGAGTTTAACATTAAGCCTGCTTTAGTCCTGGTTTTAACCTGTTCTAGACGTTTGGTCCCTGTTTGTTCCATTAATGGCCTTATACTAAATCAAATTTCCTCTGTTTTTCATTCACTGATTCTGTACAAACGTCTCCAGTAATTCTAACTCTAAGGTAGGGACTCTAGCTATTCTAACTCTAAAGTAGGGACTCTAGCTATTGTAACTCTAAGGTAGGGACTCTAGTTATTGTACCTTTAAGGTAGGGACTCTAGTTATTCTAACTCTAAGGTAATTATTTTATAGAGTATATAGGATCAGACTAAAGAAAGTTTGACGTCTCATCTTTCAAAAGTATAAAAAATGTATTTATTCATATTTTTGCAGCTGCAAATCTGTGGAGTTAATGTAGCAGAAATTTCACCCAGTTAGCCTTGACTGTACTGCATTGTGTTTGTTTTTAGTTTTTTAGTTTTTTAGTTAGTAAGTATTTTTGAAACTAAAGCATACTTCAGTACTTTATCTCAAGTTATAATTTGTCCGAGTTTACTTGTGTTGGAGAATCTATACGTTTACTCAGATAATGAAGCTGCTTAGCCACTGCTTATCTCTCTGTACTCCTTTAAACTGTAGTGTAGCTGTCTTCTCTGTTAGCCATCTGAGCGCCTGATGTGACTGGACACTGGGCTTGTACCTGCAGCTGCCGTGTCACTTCCTGTTTGGCCCTGGATCAGAGCTAATAGAGCTGTCAACAACACCACCACCACCACAATATGGCTTCTTCTTTACACCACACAGACACACAGCCCGTCTCCCCTGTACCCGGACCCACACAGACCCACACAGACCCACACACGGGGCTGGAGTGGACAGATGTTCAGTCTCCTCCAGTTTCCTCCAGGCCTCAGATATGGAGATTTCACAGACCACACTCACACATTTAAATAAAACTCTTTTCCTTTATGAATGAAATATGAGTAGAATTATTATGAGTACAGTTTTATTTCTGGTATAGTCTGAATTTATTATTATTTATAACGTAGTAGTAGTAGAAGTAACAGCAGTAGTTAATAGTAGTAGTAGTGATGATCTACTGCTCAAAAATATTACTTTTAATCAAGTAATTTTTTGTTGCGTTATTTTACTTCAGTAATAAGATTTTGAAGTAACAGTACTTTTACTCAAGTACAGATCTTCATTCACCTCAAAACTACTCTTAACACTTATCCACCAATCACGGAACGATTCATCATCTGTGACATCCCCTGAGTGTCCCACTGGCTAAAAAATAAATAAATGGTTGTTTTGTTTTCTAAATGTTATTTATTGTTAAGTTAAAAATATTACAGTGGCTTTACCTAAATCTAAAGGTAAAAAAGTCTTAAATGCCTAAACTTAACTTACCTTGCATGCATTTTTCTCAGCTTTATGTCTAAAAATGTTTGAAAACTACCAATCTTCAACTGTTGATTTTAAAAAAAGAATGAATGAACTTAGAATTAACTGCTTTTTTTTTTTTTTTTTGATATTGTTGAGTTCCAGATGACATCACAGCATTCTATTGGCCTGTAGTTTTTAACTGATATGGGGGGCAGGTAAAATCTGCGTTTTTATTTTACAGATTTTTAGGTGTGGATGGTTACATATAGTACAATCATGGACCTTGTCACTAATATTAATGATTAGGTTCAACATTTCTAAATTTTGATTTTGGGATTTTTCTTTCTTTGAAAATAACAAATACCTTATATGGGAAAACTGGCTCCTGTCCTCCAGCTGAGAGTGTGACATCTTCACTTTCAAGAATCTGAAAACAAGCAATTTAACATTTTCTGTGGGACAGCAAAGGTTGTTGAAAATGACCAAAAACATTGGCACTGGCAGGCAACTTTTTGAGAAAATGCTGACAGTGAAAGCGTTAAATGTGGAGGTCCTAGTTTAATTTTAACAGTCCTGACTTTGAACTTAGCCCATGCACATTTTGGTCCAGATTTGGTTCCTGCTTTATTTAATAGCAGCTAACAGCTTTCATCCAGTTAACAGTTCTTTAACTTTTCAGGCCCATCAGCTGTAGTGTTTCTAACTGGGATGTTTCTGTTCCAACTTGAAGCAGCCAGAAAACTCCCTCCCTCTGATTGGTGGACCCTCTCCTCCTCCTTCAACACACTTCTCTCTGCAGCTCAACTCCGCATTTCAGATCAATTTTAGATCACATGACCTTTTTTTCTTCTTAAAGTCCATGTATTTTACATAAGCTCCTCATTGGTCCATATTATCTCCATGTTAACGACATGTGTGATGGCTTTGAAACCCTCAGACACAGATCAAGTGTCAGAGTCGTGTGGAGATATATTTTATTTGTTTGTTTACCAAAAAAAAAAAAAAAGCAGCCTTCTTCTGTGAACCGTTTCTTCTTCGCTGGGTCTTTTCAAGCGGCGCCGCCTCCGTATTTCCACTTCTGCTATGATTGCTTCCCTTCAATCACTTTCTTGGCTGCGTTTTCACTCCTTATCGCTTGTTTTTCTTTGTAAAAAAATAAAGAAATGAGGAGCTGTGGCCTGGATTTGAAGGAGGCGTAGATGAGCTCCAGGGAATATTCTGCCAAAGACAGTGAATGGAGAAGATGATTTACATATGAACCAGAGAGGAGCTTCAGTTGGACTAAAGCCTTAGATGAAATGGAGAACTGGTTTAGACCTGGTTTAGTGTGGTCTTAGGGTAAGACCCAGTTTTAGTTTAGTTTTGGTTTTGTAGGAAACCAAAAGTAGTGGAAAAAGTACTCAATTGTTTTACCTAAGTAAAAGTACAGATAAAAGAGTAAAAATTTGTAAAAGTAAAAGTATCATACTAAAATTTCTGCTTAAGTAAAAGTATAAAACATGAACCTGTGAGTAAAAAAGTAAAATTCAAAAACTAATTTCAATCTGTTAATGTAAAGGATTTTCCAGCTGCTGAAAACTTAAGTTAACTGGCACAGGAACTGCATAGGGCCCCTCTAGCATTGTTTACATATTTGAATATTTGACTGATTCTGCAACAATGTGTAGTTTTATTTGTCTGGTTGTTTTTGTCATCATCTTTTCTTTTTTTTTTTTTTGGCTTGCTACTTCCAATTAATCTGAATCTAGGGCCCAATGCCAATAAGGCATTTTACTGTTTACCTGGGGCCCCTTTTGTTGAGTTAGTAATGTTTGCAAGTAATTAAATAAAAACATTCACATATAAAAATAAAGGTATAGTGTGTTAATCTTTACTTAGTGTGAAAAATGATTGAGAGACTTGGCCTCCAAACTTATGCTTAGGGCCCCAAAATATATATATATATATATATATATATATATATATATATATATATATATATATATATATATATATATATATATATATACATATATATATATATATATATATATATATATATATATATATATGTATAGGATTGACACTGGGTGCAATTGACGAGACTGAATCTGTAGGTGAGGTTTTACTGAGTACTACTTTACTGCGTCGGAAGAAGATTTGAGTATTTTGTCCACCACTGTCCCTATGGTATGTTATAGAGCCCAGACCTGGATTCAAGGATCATCTAGTTCAGGGGTAAATGCTCTATACATTGACCTACAAAGCCCTTCTATCTCACATATACTCACTTCTCTCACAGTGGTACAAAGTGTTGAATCCAGGCAGTGATCCAAGTGAACGCCAAAAAATATAACATAAAATAGAAATAAAACTGATACTGTGGATGGTAAAACTGGGACTAAACCAAAGCTAAACCAGGACTAAACCATGGCTAGATCAGGACTAAAGCATGACTCAACCAGGAGCTAAACCAGGGACTAAACTAGGAATAAACCAGTTATTAACCAGCAATAAACCAAAGCTAACAAAGGTTAAAACAGAACTAAACCATGACTAAACCAGGTCTTAACCAGATAGAAATCATTCACTCTTTAGTAAACCAGCACTTAAGCAGGACTAGACTAGTAAACAAGGACTAATACAGCTCTAATTCAGAACTAAACCAGGCATTAATGCAGGAGTAAACCAGCACTAATACAAACCTCAGCCAGGAACTAATCCAGGGCTAAACCAGGACGAAAGCAGGTCTTTGTCCATGTCCCTGCAGTGACAGTAGTAACAGTTGTGTGTGTGTGAGTACAGTACCTCACGTCCTCACAGAGATACCAGACCCTGTGTCGGGGTGTGCGTCGGTGCGGTAAATTGCCCTTGTCACACACACTCCCTCGTCCCGTCACGGCGCGTCCTTTAACGAGGACAGTGAACGCCTCACAGCTCCGCGGGACCACGCTGATAATTACAGAGCCGACCCAAACGCCACCTGAGAGACGCGGGCACGACACGAACAACATGTTCACAGGTAAACAAGAGCACGCCGCTGTGAACACAAGGCTCTCAGCCAATCACAGGCCTCCTCTGTAACCTGCTATACTCTCAGCCAATCACAGGCCTCCTCTGTAACCTGCTACACTCTCAGCCAATCACAGGCCTCCTATGTAACCTGCTATACTCTCAGCCAATCACAGGCCTCCTCTGTAACCTGCTATACTCTCAGCCAATCACAGGCCTCTTCTGTAACCTGCTACACTCTTAGCCAATCACAGGGCTCCTCTGTAACCTGCTACACTCTCAGCCAATCACAGGCCTCCTCTGTAACCTGCTACACTCTCAGCCAATCACAGGCCTCCTCTGTAACCTGCTACACTCTTAGCCAATCACAGGCCTCCTCTGTAACCTGCTACACTCTTAGCCAATCACAGGCCTCCTCTGTAACCTGCTACACTCCCAGCCAATCCCAGCCTCCTCTGTAACCTGCTACACTCTCAGCCAATCACAGGCCTCCTCTGTAACCTGCTACACTCTCAGCCAATTACACGGCTTTAACTTGCTTTGCTCTCAGCCAATCATGGGAGTCCTCTAACTTGTTCTCAGCTAATCCAGAAAACCTCCATTGTTTCTTGCTTTTTTTTTTTTTTTCCTCAGGTAAAATGTAAGACTTTTTAAACTCTTTTTAAAGCCACATTTGATGCCAAATTCACACTGAACTCAAAAAAAGACATGTTTTGATCAATTCTCAGGTTATTTTTTGTAGTACAAGCTTTGTAGTGTGGCTATCGATCTTACCTCTAATTACACATGTCTGAAAATACATTTTCATAATAGCTGGATGACTTAAAGGTCTTTTTTTTTAGGCTAGTGTTGGACTCCTTTGCATTAGTATTTCAGGTTTTATAATTTAAAATAATGTGTATGTGGAAAAAAGTCTTCAGTTGAGGAGCTGTTACTTTAACTTTGCAGAGAACACTTGGATTAGGTGTCTCTCGCCCCCTGCTGGTAATGGTGAGGAATGCGCAGAGCATAAAATATCTATTTAGCATGGCTGTTAGCAACATGACCCTAACAGATAAATAAATGTGAATGAAACAAACACATGAATGAAACAAAGTACTACTCCAGGTGGGGTTTATAATACAAACAATTATCATTTTCAAAATCACCTCCCGGGCCAGAACTTATTGGATGGGGGCCCGAATTTCCCCACGGGCCAGACATTGCCGACCCCTGATCTACAATATTTATTAATTTACAAATTACGTGCCAAACTAAAAAGGATGGACTAAGAATATGCTGCAAAATTTAAAACCTACATGAACAAAATGTAATACCTTGCCCTAAAATCTTACCTATAAGGCCCTGAAACTCTGCAGTCACTGACTGTTGGTCTACAAGGCTGGTCAACATTAAATCATCGTCATCATCAAAAAAAAAAAAAAAAAAAAAAAACTTCTAGTGTCTATTCCTGCAGAGAAATGGCTCAAAGAAACTAACAGAAACAAAGAAAAGCAAGCCAACTCTGAACTCACATTTTTCAACTTTTAACTTTAAATATACATTTTTATCAGGTCCAAAACTCATGTCCTGCTGTTCAGGCTACATTTTCTTCCATTAATATTTAAAACTACAATCCAACATGGCTGCCACTCCTAGTTCCCGTCCCACTTCTTCCTGCCTTTTCTGATTTTGGGGACATACTGTTAATATTAAAGTTGAATATATTCTCCCCACATACTTTGATTCATAATTTAAACTTTTTTCCCTCTCTGTTTCTGTCAGAGTTGGTGCTGTGTTCAGGAGATAACAGGATTCTGCAGCGCTTAAATCACAAATGAAAAAAGCCAGCTTAAGAAGAATATACAGTGCCATTATTAGAATTGTAGATAACATTATGAAGCTTTTGTTAAAAGTAAAGTTAGGAACTGTCCTTGTTTGCTTTTGGTGGGTTTTAGACCTAGTTTGGACCTGGATCAAGTTCTGGTTTACAAGAAGTGGTATGGGTTTAGTCCAAGTTTAGCCCTAGTTTAAGCCTGGCTTTGTAGGCTTTCAGTCACAGTGAAGTCTTGGATTTAGATTTAGTCCTGGCTTACTACTAAGATTGGCTTGGTCCTGGTTTAGTTCTAGCTTAGACCTGGTTTTAGCCTTTATTTGGGTTAAGTCCTGGCTTAAACCTGGGTTTAAATACTGCTCGGATGTAGTTTTAGTTGAGTCTCACTTAATAGTTAGCCAATGTTTAGTTGCAGTGTAACATTTAGTCCTGGTTTAAACCTGGTTAAGGCTTGTCTTAGCTGTAGCACCATTGGTTTAGTTTAGTCATGGTCCTAGTTCAGTTCAGACTTAAGCCTGGTTTTAGACCTACTTGGGTTAAGTCCTGACTTAGGCCTGAGTTTAAATAGTTTTCAAGTCTTGCTTGTCTAAACTGTGGCACCATTGGTTTAGTTTAGTCATGGTTAAATTCTAGTCTCTTTAGGTTTAGTCCTGGGTTAGACATGGGTTAAGTACTGTTAAGGTTTAGTTTCGGTTTAGTCTGACTTTAGTCCCAGTTTAAGTTTAGGTTAGCCATTGTTTAGTTGCAGTAGTTTAAGCCTGGGTTAAGTCCCAGGTTTGTCATAGTTTAGTTGCAGAGTAGTCCTGGTTTAGAAATTCCTGGTTTACAAAATATTGAGTTCTGGTTTAGACCTTGATTAAGTAAGTGTAGTTTCGGTTAAGTCTGAGTTTAGTCCTAGTTTAAGCCTGGGTTTAGTCCTTGGTTTGTCATAGTTTAGCTGCAGAGTAGTCTTAAATTTAGTCCTGGTTTAGGCCTTGATTAGTTACGGGTGTGGTTTTGGTTAAGTTCTAGTTTAAGCCTGGGTTAAACCTTGGTTTATCATAATTTAGCTGCAGAGTAGTCTTTAGTCCTGGTTTAGACCATCTTTGTTTACTGATTATCAAGTCCTGGTTTAGACTTTAATAAGGTACAGGTGTAGTTTTGGTTAAATTTGAGTTTAGTTCTACTTTAAGCTCTGTTTTTTCATAGTTTAGCTGCAGTGTAGTCTTAGATTTAGTCCTAGCTTAGACCAGGATAAAGTTTGTCCTCACTGTTTTACTGTGCAGAGAAAAGAAATGTCTATTCATAAAAATATGTGTAAAGGTAGAGTACATGTGAACTACTGTATGTCCACAGTCTGAGTCAGGCTGAGCCCCGCCTCAGGCCCATAGTTGCTGGGATCGGCTCCAGCCCTCTGTGAATATAGTGTTAGTCAGCCATGAGCCGCTGACCTTTCTTTAGTTTCGTTTCAGAACGTACTGTTTGTAGCCCTCACTCTGTGCCCCCTCCAGCAGCAGTGCACCGTGGATGTAGTAGTTTCAAATGGTGAGGGAGGGGGCCTGAGCCTGAAGGCAAAACTCAGGGAGAAAAGTCACCGAGTGAAGCCTTCACATCACATTCACGTCACTGTCAGGGTTTAGTTCAGGGAGAGGAGGACAGACACTGGACTGGTGTGGGAGCTGCACTGTATCTGAGTCAGAGGTGAAAGAGTTTGAGAATATAAGAGCCAACTGAAGCTAAACTGAATAATCAAGTCTTCCAACATTCAGTTATCAGTATATGTGTAATGGGAGTTGATATTTGGAAGTTTTGTTTGTTTTTTGTCCTGCAGTGTGACACAAATGTGAAGTTGAATGCATAGAATATTGTAAAAATAATTTCAAATATAAACCAGTCATATAAAAAATGTAAAGAAAGTTTTCCTAAGCAACTCATAATTTTTATTATTAACTTATTATTTCTGCATTATTTGACATTGTCCTGCTGTGTGACTTTTTCTGTCACACTGCAGGACATACTACAATTTAAGTTCTTGTCATAAATTATTGCACATGTCTGTTGTGCTAACTTAATACATATATCCCTGTTCCATTCGAAAAAACTGATTTTTAACATTCCAAATTTTATTTTATGAAAAATACAGCTGCTACACCACAGGACACCAAACAGACATATGCTAACAGTTTAAGAGAAAATGTTGATTTTACTAAAATTGATAATAAAATATCAGTTCTTTATGGCCTTTAGCTAACAGCCTTAACTCTAGAGGTCTGTCTGCTCTATAAATGACAGATGGGTGCTGTAGGTTTGGTTGCAGCTGTCTGTTTAAAAACCTGATCTTTCATGTCACACCGCAGGACAACATTTTGATTACAAGATTCAGGAGCATGTAAAAGTATTGTTTTAGTAAACAGGGTTCCTGCAGGTATCAGCAAGTCTAATTTAATGCTTTTAATGCCATTTTTAACATTTTTAATGTCACAATCAAAAACTTGTAGCAGCTTAAATTGTAAAAATGTATTTGCAAGTACTGTAAAATACAGTTCATAAAGCACCAACAATGTTGAAAGTCAAGCATCTGATATTCAAGGAAACTTATTCTGCCCATCTATCATGCTAGTCTACAAAAATGGTAAATTATTATTTATATATACATATTTAAATTCATGAATATATTTAAACATGTCAGTGATTTTGATTCAAAACTATTTAAACTTTTTAATGCCCGTCGGAATCAAATTTAATGCTTTGTAATGCCATTTAAGGCCTTCATTTTTGCTAATTTAATTTAATGACTTTTAATGCTTTTTAATGCCTTGCAGGACCCTGGTAAAGTAAATATATTTGACATTGTTTCCCCAGATGCTACTGACTCATTTTGGAAATGTTTGTATTTTGAAAATGTTACCAATGTTACAAATGTTACCGCAGAACATTTTACAGTTTAAAATACTAAATAAATAAATAAATATAAATAAAAATGTCTCTTAGGTCACTTAGGTTGCATAGTAGGCCCTATGTTGCTCTGCTGACAGAATTTTGAAGGGGGGAAACTTTTCAGTTGATTATGGAAAAGTGAGCATCACATAAACCAATCAATCCATCCTCCTTTTCCTGTTGGGATACCAGATCCTATCCCAGTAACTAAGTCTTTGCACAACTGGCTTCTGCTGCTGTCGCTGTTCAGAAATAAGTATTGGTGTTTTATGGCAAACCTGGCAACAGTCATTCATACACGTCTCTACCTCCCCATCATGTTTATTGTTGATACTCCTATTGTGATAGCTCCGCCTTCTGGAAATCAACGTCAAACCAAGTGGCATCAGACTAAATCTTGGCATAGAACAGAAAAGCAGTCAGGTTGGCCAGGCCAGTGTTTCCCTGCAGTATTAAACAATATTGCTATCTTGACCTTTTCAAAGCTTGTAAATCTGTGTCAATCCATGTCTTGGTAAAAACAATTTGGCCCCTATAATCACTAATCATGATTCAGTAAAGTACATTTGAATGACTTTACAAAAACATTTTTTTGATGGAAATACAGCTTAGTAGAAAAACAAAAAAGACAGCACTTAATACACAAGCCTCTTCTCCTCAGTCTCTTAATCTCCTTTTTCTCTCAAACACTGACTCAAATCATCTGTAAAAGAGCATTGGGGGATAGGTCCAAAGCAGACAGTGATTTATGAGTCTCCCTAATGCACTTTAATCAGAGGCATCCTCGCAGATACAGCTAACCCAGTGTGTGTGTCCGTCCAGGGGCCACATCTTCTTCTGCTCCAGTTCAGAACAACGCTCCAGCACCAGTCCTCAGTCCTCCACAGTCCACTTCCTGCTTCGCCCCTCCCTCTGTGACCGCTGACCCCTGCTGACTGACTGGACGTCCCGGAGGGGGGGTATAGAGAGAGAGAGAGAGAGAGAGAGAGAGAGAGAGAGAGAGAGAGAGAGAGGAGGGGGGTGGAGGGGTTTCCTGGCCTGTATCTCAGGGGCAGAGAGCAGAAATGAAGTGGAAAGACAGAGGCCAGTGGTCTGTGTTCCTCCGAGGTTTTTACAGTAAATAAGTATTACTCACACAGTGTCAGGGCACACTGGGAGTCAGGAGACCGGGCTTTCTTCCTTTTTTTCTTTATTTTGTAATTTAAAATGTTCAAAATGTTTCAAATGCATCATGATAAGCAAATAGCATTTACATTTACATTTACAGAGCCGCTATTCTGCTAAATAGACGTTTTTGAGCTTTTATATTATCTCCTCTTCAAAACCTACCTGGAGTACACTGCAAAAATATATGTCACTGAAAACTGAAAAACTCAAGTTGTGGGACCAACTCAAAATCTCAAAATCTCAAGTTTTCAACAACTAATATATTTTGTTCAACACGTTCATATGTCTAAACTTTCTTATTTTGTCTTATTTTTTTAACTCATTTTACAGCCAACTTACTATCCATTGTTAAGAAAAAGTATTATTCTTTTGTTAAATTTGTCATATTTAGTCTTTATTATTATCAATAATGGTAATGGGCGACAGTGGCGTCGAGGGTTAGGCACTCACCCAGCAACAAGAAGGTAGCCAGTTCAAATCTCGTCCAAAGCGTATTGAGTCCCTGGGCAAGACACTTCACCCACATTGCCTACTCCAGTCACTGTATGTGGCTGTCTGTGACAGAAAGGACATCTGGTGAAAATACTCTGCCAAATCACTGTGTGACTGGTTCACTGTGGCAACCCTGAATAAGAAAGGGAGAGCCAAAAGTTATATATTATCAGTAATACCTTTTCTGATCAATGGATAGTAAGTTGGCTCAAGATATATATATATATATATATATATATATATATATATATATATATATATATATATATATATTTCTCAAGACATGAAAACCCTTGGTCTCACAGCTCTACATAGACACATGAAACTAGGAAGCAGTCAGCTCATCTATCTGTTAGCATCATGTTGCTAATAGCCATGCTAAGTAGCCATTTTATGCTCTGCCCAGTGTGGGGGCGACTGACACCTAATCCAAGTGTTCCCTGTAAAGTCAAAGTAACAGTTCCCCAGAAGAAGACATTTTTTATATATATATTATTTGAAGTTATGATTATATTAGTGATGGACAGCTCAATACTGTAGTATTAATATCTCATGCGATACTCATTTGGGTATCTATTACTTGAATGAGTATTGATACTACTAATACCACCCAGCAGCATATTGGATTGGTCCATCCATGTCATGTGACAGGAAGTTAGCTGTTTTGTTTCTTCTGCTAGCAACAACTCACTACTGTGCACTTTAGAGTTCTTTATTTTATACTGTGTACATTTCCCTTGTTAAACGGTCAGTATTAATTATGTAATTTGACTTTAAGGGTAATAATATTTTGAGTGAAATGAAATATATTCATTGGAAATGACTGATATCAGCATCTGCGCTGATTGATTAAATTTCCTCCAAAAGTAATCAGTATTGTATTGAATCTTAAAAGTTTCACCCATCACTATAAGTTATGAAATGTGACATACTAATGCAAAGGTATCCAAATGTATTAAAAAAACAAAACCAAAAAAAACAATAGAAGACTTTTAAATCATGTTATGAAGTTGTTATGGAAACACCACATTCACAAAAACGTTCTCTTGCACATAAAATACATAAACACACTGATGAGAATGCTAATGCCAGTGAAATGTGACATTATCTTGAATAGAAGCAGGGGTTCTATTTTTGTGGTGTGCTGTGAAGATATTGGTGGCTATGTATTTTCCGCTAAAATGATGCACATTGCACTCATTGTAGCCTCTGTAGCGTTTCTGTAGAATCCATGTCCAAAGGTGGTCCTCCTCCTCTGCTCACACAGATGTTGGACCTTCAGTTGACTGGGAATTGTTCGTTGAAGCAGTTTTAAACCTGATTTCTTTGTTCATGTGTAGAACCATACGTTTATTCCTCCTGACTTCACCTGCAGCTCTAACCTCAGCTTCATCCTCTTCTCTGCTCATGTCAGTCTGGAAACTTTACCAGCAGACCCTCTCCCATGAGCTGTCCCTCTGTCGGACTCATGAACTAATCCTGTCCATCCTCATTATAAACAAAAAGAAGAGAGAGACTGAGAGATCTTCAGCTCTGGCTCCTGTCTGTTTCTTCGAGCCACTGTCTCTAAACCATACATCATAGCATGCTCTCATCTCTACCATGTTCACCTCTCCTTTCATTCTTGCTGAAACTCTTTTATCACACCACACACCTGACACTTGTCTCCACCCGTCCCATCTCTGTCCCATGACACTACAACAGATACTCCCGACTGCTCAATGGCATTAAACCGCACTAAATAGTAAGGTGATGTAATGTGAAGGTAAGGAAGTTGTGGAAAGCAAAAGTGAAGTAATATTAGGCTGTATAAAAAACAGTTACTATTACTACTGCTATGACAACAGTACCACAGCTTGGCTCAAGTTTGTAGTGTTTTCCACTTTACCAGTGAGTTCAAAAGTAATAATATTATATAAATATTATTAGAGTAGAAGTAATACTTGTCCTCTACAATCTACTTAAGTGTTTGAGAAAATAACTTTTTAAGTACTTAAAGGCCTTTTCCTCTATTTGTTGTTCCCTCATGAAAAACATACCTCAAGTTTTGTTTCATTCTTGTCTGTTTGAGTAATCTCTGGCGCTGAGTTTCTGAGCCTTCAGAACACTTGGTTCCACAAACCTCCGCTTTCCCAAAAACCCCGCCCACTCCAGGAAGCACTGACCAAACTACAAGCCCGGAGGAAAATGGCATCATACAAAAAGTTTAAAAAAGTAAAAAGCTTTTTTTTTTTTCTTTGTTTCTGTTTTTAAAAATACGTAGCGGCCCTGCACTCTGCTGCCCTCTGCTGGTCTCTTTACCTGTTTCTTTATGGCAGTAATAAACTACTTAATTGTTCTCTTTTATTGACAGAATATTTTTAAAGGTTGTAAAACGTGCTGCTGCTATAGAGGTGACCAAGACTGGTTTAAAATGATGAATAAAAGCAAAATATATCTCCTTTAAGAAAAGTATCTAGTTATTTTACCTCACATCCAAATTAAAGTTACATTAAATGGCATATTGCTGACTTTCTTTGTTTTTAAAAGTTCTTTTTACACAACTATTAACATGTCATGACATTGGCTCTCTTCTTCAAAATGCAAATTCATTCCCTACAACACATCTTGGACTACCTTAAACCTGTTGTTGTCTTATCCCTATCGCTGTCTCTTTCTTACAGCCACGATCCAGTTCTAAACTCCAGCCCTGATCCCTTGAGCCCTGCTTGGCCCTGCTCTGGTCTACTACTCCAACCATTACACTCACAGTACCAAAATCTGCGTTCAGCATTCAGCGCGGCATGCCATCGCTGACCCATGCTGTCCTCAGCGCGTTTTATCTCCGGCGATACAGCCCGAATTGTAAACACCAGCTTCTCTCCGCTCCACGCTGAATATCAATGTGGTCGTTAGCAGCGCTAGCCCGTGCTAACGCTAAGGGGTTAATTGAGGGGAGGGCCCTTTAAACTGTCCCCCTCCCACAGACGCTGCACCTCATTGGATATGCGGCTCCACAAGTCGTTGCAACATGGAGGAAAAAAACCCAAAAAAACAAGAGCACACGGAGCTCCAGGAGAGAGGGAGCGACAGGGAGGGCTGGTAGAGAGCTGTGCCCGCTGACTGGTGCCTCCTGGCTGGGGGAGCGTAGGCAGTGACCACCCCCTCTCCCCTGATCTCCTGTGACCTGTTGGAGCTCAAACAGCAAGATACAAAATGCAAAATGGAGGCTGGCAAAAGCAGAAAGGAAAGTGGTTGGACTTTGACTTATGCTGCCAATGAATGGACAGATTAGAGATGGAGTTGTGGGTTTAGGGACTGGAGGTCTAGAGGAGCGTTTACACTGATACATAAACATTAGCAGAAGAAGTTTTATGTTGTTTTTCATCTAAATGTTCACACTGAAAAATATAGAGAGGGGGCAGGATAGCAGAGAGAATAGTGCTTCTGCCTCTAACAGGGTTCCTACACTTTTTTACCAAGAATTTTCCATGACGTTCCCATGAATTTTCCAAAACTTTTTACATTTCCAAGACCCAAAAGATGACTTACACATTTATAAAGAGTATTCAAAATGTCAAACGTGGCGTATTACGTTGGAAAAAAAAAAAAAAAAAAAAAAAAAAAAAAAACTGAAATATTTTATCCCACTAATTTTACTGACTTATACTAAGGGTCCGCAACCCTCCAGAGCCAGTTGTTCCCAAAAATACAACATATGAATTTGTAAAAAGCTGCAACCAAACTGTAAATAAAAAAATTGCTGCAAAAATGTAAAAACTCAAGGCAACAGGATCCCTCAAGATTTTTGAGTTTTGGGGCCATCTCCAAATCTCACATTTTCCACAACTAGCAAACTACCAAACAAATGTGTTAAATAGTGCACTGATTATCTCACTTAGAGAACTAGAGTTACATCCTGTAACTATTTTTTTGGTGCTTGTGTGTGGCACTAACCATTCTGTGCGTGCAAAATTGAGGCTAAAACACTTTAGAACAGTTCAACAGTTAAGTCCATAGCATACGCCAAACAAACAGGAAGAAAGTTTTATTTTAATTTGACAAGATGATGCAAATGCAGGTTGTTTTATAGTTGACAGATAAGACTTTGTACTTTGTGTCAGTTTTTGTTTCATGTCCTCACCTGAACGCAACCACTTTATTAAATGACTGTCACACTCACTAACAGAGAGACAATATAGTTTTTGGTTGTTGTTGTTTTCTGGTTGGCACAGGTTTGTGGCCAAATGTTTCTCACACTGTTTAAATTTCCAAAACTTTACACTAAAATATGAAATTCCAAAAGTTTTCCAGGCCCTGCAAATTTAACTTCAAAATTTCAGGACTTTTCCAGGTTTTACATGACTGTACAACCCCTGCTCTAAGGATGGGGGTTGTGGGTTCAATCCCCTGGCCGGGCCATCTCCTGATCTCATTCTCACACCTCTTTATAATGTTTACACAGCACTGTATGATTTCAATTTGTCTCCATTAAACAAAAGAAGGGAGAGAGGGGGAGAGGACGGGGGGCCTCTGGGTTTCCATGCCCACTGATGGAGCCTCGTGCCTGGGCCGAGCGTGCCTCCTCTACCCCCTGATCCCTGACCCTCTGGAGCTCAGATCCACTCTAATCCTGCTCTCACTGAATCTAATGGAGAGGATTAACTTGAGCGGAAACACCTCCCACTGGAAAAACACAATACTGACACACTACTGCTGTAGTTTTTAATCTTTGCTATTGATATGCTTTGTATTGCTTTTCTAAATTATTTTTTACTACCACCTTCATGGCACATATTTAAAAAAATGTGTGTACAATATTTTAGCCTCAACACTAAAACTCTATACTGTTCAGATTTTTTGATACCATTTCTTAAATTGATATCTGGTTTTTGATACTGGTACCTGAGCAATACTTTTTATTATACCTATGGTGTATAATTCATTTTCTACAATCATATAACACACTGTGGAAAAAAAAAAAAAAAAGTTGTACAAACTTAAGTCAACAGGACTTAAGATTTTTGAGTTTTGGGGTCAACTCAAAATTTCAAGTTTTCAACTTTTTCAATTTATTTTTTACTCACCTAATTTAATGATAATATGTCTAAAAACTTAAAATTTTAAGTTGTACTCACTGTCATCTTTTACAGCCAACTATCCTTTGTTCAGAAAAAGTATTATTCTTTTGATAAATTTAGTATATTTAGTTTTTATTATTATAATACATTTTCTGAACAATGGATAGTAAGTTGGCTGTAAGAGGAGTTTAAAAAAATAATGATAGTGAGTGCAACTTACAATTTAATTTTTTTTAGACATATAAACATCAAATTAAGGAATCAAAAAATATTAGTTGTTGAAAATTAAGATTTTGAGTTGACCCCAAAACTCATAAATCTTGAGGGATTATGTTGCCTTGAGTATTTGAGTTTTTCGCAGCATTTTTTTTAACATGTGCAATCATTTTGAATAAAAGCACAGTTCTTAGCTTTAGGTAAAACCAATAGTTTGTATGATTTATCTTGTGTTATTTATTTGATTAATGCAAAGGAACATTAAAGGTCCCACTAGGCATTGAAACTTGGTATTGGAAGTATTGGAACTTTTCTTTCGATACCGCGAAAGGTCTCATTTAATGGTGCACAGCCCTGCTCATGGATATCCAATTTTAGGTCCTTGCCCACCAGTTGTAAAACCCTGGGTAAACCAAGCAATAGGGACGTCACTGTAAAGCTTCTAAAGTCATCTATAGTCATAGTCTTTTTCATTTTAGGATAAACAAAGGCATTGTAGAAAATGCAGTATGTAGTGTAATGTTCAGTAGCTCAGAGCACATGGGAACAGGGCTTGAGTGAGCTTCTCATATTTAACTTTGAGCATAATTAAATCCATCGTATAGTTTCACATTTGGATTTAGTGAAAGTAAAAAGATGCATCACTCCGGAGAAGTGCAACAGACTCACAAAACAAAAGACTGCAATGAGTGAACAGAAAGAGGAAGGAAATTAAATTAGTCTTGGTTTTGGACCATAAACCCGGTCTTGGTCTGGTTCAGGAAGTCTTCGTGGCGCTGTGGACGTTTACTGCTCTCTGGACGACTGTGGCTGTGAAACTCAGACCATTCTCCACACATCATTAGAGCTTATAGAACTGAAGGGAGAACAAACTGGAAATTCATTTTGGTCCAAAATCACTGTTCTGCACAGTTTGGAGCAGCAGACAGGAGTCCTTTTTCACCTTAGTCGGTGATCAAACATAACTTTAGAGCAACTACAGAGAAGGAGACACTCAGTACAACTACGATTAGTACTACTTAAACTACTTCTATTAATAACCACTTTACTATTTAAAAGCGTGTTGTATGTACTTAACCCTCAGGCCCGCATTTAAAAAAAATCAATTTCTTCCTCTTAAAGCTCTTTTAGGTCACAGGGTCACATTTAAAAATACAAAACATTTTTTTAACCATTAACCCCTGTCCTCATCATACACAGCAAAAATTAATTAATTTTCATATTTTTAACCCTCTAATTGCCAGTTTGTTCACATAAATTCCCTCATATTTGTAAATAAAACATGAGTTATTTACTATTTAAAGATTCAAAGTGTTTTTTGAGCAGGGATTATGAGTTCTGAGTAGGTCTCTGATTACCCCCAACACTGATTTTAATGCATTTTTACCTTTTTGTGCCATTACCAAAAAAAAAAAAAAGAAAAAAAAAAAAGAAAAAAAAAAGAAAAGTGGTCTACAGTCACTGTTATCTAATGGGAATTATAAGGGAATTATTTCCCACAATACAATAAGAAAATGGTGGTATTTTTTTTTTGTGTAATTTTTACTCTCTGACTGACAGGGTTACAGAGGAATTAACATGATTTAACATTTCTGTGTTGCAATGGCAGTAGAGTGAAAATAAATTAGTTTAATGTAAGTCAACGGGACCAAAAAAGGCTTTAACTATAGAAAATTCTTTTATGTTTTTATTTTTTTTCAGTTGTGACAGTAAAATTCTAAAATTAGCTTAATAATGAACATCTTCGTTAAATATCATCACTCTAGCATGAGAAATGCCCAAATTAAAGCAAAAAACACATTTGAAAAACCATTAAAGGGTGTCAGGAGGGCTGAGGGTTAAAACATTTTACAAACTAATAATAACAGTTATAGGAACTTAGGTCTCTGAACTTTCCACCCTGTATTCAGCTCTATGAACTCCCTAGCCCCTGGAACATTTGGTCGGCTTGAATTCACATTGCTGATTGGAACCGGATAGGAACTCTGTGAAAGCAAACACCGCGCGACATCCAGCAATAAAAACAAACCAAAACAAACTGTTAGTGTGAAGAGCAAAGGCCGCTGTTCACTGCAGGAATCATTCTAACGCGGAAGAATGAAGTGGGAAATATGACGCATAATGTCAAGGCTTTGGAGTTTACAGAGTGAGGAGAGTTCCATGACTTATTCTATGTCTGATAAATCAATGGACCAATGAGTCTAAGAGTGAGTTAGGAGTTAACATTAACCAGCATTACCTGCTTCTCTAACTACGTCACTATATCACCTAATGGTTACTAAGCCCACTGGAAAGTCAGACATTGTGAACATTGCTACAGAGAATATGCAGATTGCCTTTGAGGACATTTGTGATTGAGTCCAGTGTAAACAGCTGACACAGCATTAGTGAGTGTTACAGACAGAGGAGAGGCCCAGATCTGGACAAACACTGGGACATCCCCACACACCAGCTCAGCATGCAAATCAGGAGCACACAAAACCAACAAGAGATCATTTATGCACCAATGATTTACAGAAAGAAATCTTTTTTTTTTTTTTTTTTTTTTTGAGAGAGAGAGAGAGAGAGGAGGCTATTAGTGAACATGTGTTACCAGATAGATTTAGTTTAAGGGTTTTTGCAGTGAAAAGAGAAATTTCCATAATGCAGTTAAGCGTCACTAAATACAGTACATCTCAGGAGGTGGATATTTACAAATGGCTGAAATGATATATTTTGGGGTGCACAGTGGCAGAGTGGTTTGCCCTCCTGCGTCTCAGTAAGGAGTTCAGAATTTGTGTGTGTGTTTACACATTTGTGTGCGTGTTTCTGAATTTGTGTGCATGTTTTCGATTTTGTATGCATGTTTCAAAATGTGTGTGGGTGTTTTCATATTTGTGTGTGTTTTTTCTAAATTTCTGAAAATGTTTTTGTATTTGTGTGCAAATTTGGGTACGTTTTCGAATTTTTGTGCATGTTTCAGAATCTGTGTTCACAATTCCAAATTAGTGTGCGTCTTTCTGAATTTGTGTGCATGTTTCAGTTTTTGTTTGCGTGTTATTGATTTTGTTGGTGTGACTTGGCCTTCAGGGCCGCCGTAGGGAATTGGACCACAAACCTCTTGCACCAAATGATACAGAATTAATCACAAGACAAAGAGGGGAAGCAAATGTCAGGACTGGCCTTCTTAAAAAAGCACATCATCATAATTCCTCTGAGGGTCATATCCCACAACCCCTCTGACAGCCCCTGTTTTTATTTCTCCATATCCCCTTTATCTGTGAGGCCATGATCCAGTTTCCCATGATCCTCTCTGCCTCTGTCTGATCCGTGTCCAGTCTGAGTCCAGTGTAAACAGCGGTCCTCATTAAACAGTCACGCTCCACTGCTGCAGAGAACAAACCAAACGTGCCATAATCCACTGAGCTCTTTCCATCTGACTGAACTACGGGGCACCTGGAGGGACAAAAAGCATCAGGATACACAGAGAGGAGACCGCCAGAGGTCGAGGGGAAGATTTATAACTTGTGATGTGTTTGAGGTAGAGGAAACAGAGAGAGAAGGGAGGAGGATGAAGAGAATAGCTGAGAAATTGTACAGATAAAGTGCTCAGGCCTTGACTCAAACTGGAAATGTTCTAGTTCAGGGGTAAATGCACTAAAGCCTCCCTGATTTTCTACTCCGTCATAATAATATAGCCTAAAAAATACTTAGAAATATCATTTACTGGCATTTTTCTCAGCTTTTTGTCTGAAAATGTTTTTTTGTGAAAACTATCATCCTTCAACTGTGATAAAAGAATAAATGAACTTCTTTTTAAAATGAAAGAAGAGACTCTCTTCTTTCTTTTGGTATTTAAACTTTAAATTAAACTTTAAAACTATAACACAACAGTTTCTGTGGGACAGAAAAGATTGTTTAAAATGACCAAAAACCCTGGCTGGCAACTTTTTGAGAAAATTCTGGCAGGGAAAGATTTTAAAGATGGCAAGTAGAGAATGGAAGAGAAAACAGTAAAGAGAGGAAGGAAGGAAGTATACAAACCAGATGATAGTACTCTTATTGTAGTAATTATCCCTACAGTTTTTTTCTCAGATCTTGAGCAGGTCTCCGAGGAGCTTCTCTGTTTACTCCTAATGAAAGCGCCAGTCCCTCAGTCCCTCAGTCCCTCAGTAATCTACAGCTCATCTTATACCAGTACTAGGGAGGAGTCATGTGACCACGGGTCAGTAGTTAGTCTAGTAGTAGAAAGCTTGTAATATTTTTCAGATAGTTGGCAGAATGCAGTATAATCTAATGAAGTGCAGGACTATATAGTGACTGAGGGGTAGGGGCTAGGGATGACACAGCCTGAGAAATGGTTTTGGAAATGCTCTGATGGAATGTGTAACGAAGCAGAGATAACTGCAGTTTAATAGAGATCACAGAGCTGGATGTTACTTTGAGTGGCTTTCTCATGAATCTGAAGTGCCAGAATAATGAAATATTAATATCATATCAGTAGTCATTTATTGTAAAAAAAAAAAAGCTCTGGATACAAAGAGTACATTCACATTTACAGCAGCAACATCAGCCATTTTGAAATCCTATCATCCTGACTACAAATATTATATTCACGCTGTATTACACCTTTAATAAACACTTAAATGCTTTATTATCAATAGAAACCTTGACTTACTTTACTTATTGGAAAAGCAGCCATTGTCTCATCTGGTGAGATGTATATGAAAGGTATGAATGTTTCTGAAGCACTCATTTGAACAACATACCAAAATAAAATAAACCAGTTATGTACTAAACCAATTTACTGTATGTATGTTTGTAGATTTGTCTGTAAAAAAGATCTGTGCGTATCAAGTTTTCTATGTGCGTATTAAAATTATGCATGTGGAATTACCTTTGTGCAATTTGTGTGTGCACATTACGTTTTATGTGAGTGTAATATGATTTGTGTGTCAGTGTTGCAAAATGTGTGTGTAATAAGATTTGTGTGTGTGTGTGTGTGTGTGTAAACCTGAAAATCTGAAAATGCAAAAGTGCTAACTCGCTCACAGAAATAAACTACATAATTTTTGAAAAAAACACCTACTCCTGCCATCTATTGGTGTGTCGGCCAAATCCACTGCCTGTAAGTCTAAACTCAGGACAAAAGACTTAGAATTTTTAGCACTTTTGCATTTATGGATCAGATCATTTTACAAACACACACACAAATTGTATTACACACACAAATCTTATTACGCACACACAAATCACAATACAGACACAGAAATCATAATACAGGCAAACAAATCTACTTACGCACGCACACGCAAATCTTAATACACACTCACAAAACTTGAAACGCACACATCTTATTACAGACAAATGTATTTACACACGCACACACACACACAAATCCTTTTGCTACAATAAAAGCCACGCACAACTCGGCATAAGGCAAGGAGTCCATTGAAAACAATATCTTCAGGTCTTTCCTGCTTTTTTGCTTTAGAAACATTCCACACACAAGTTTAAATTTCCAAAATGAAATCAAAATCACAGAATTGAACACTGAGCTTTCAAAAAACACGTGTCAGTAGCTTCTCATCGAAGTTCATGTGACTTTGGTTGTGTTTAGTTTAAAATGCAAACTTAATCTGTGCCTCTATTTTCTGCTTAAATTGTAATATTCAGTATTCATTTACACTGTAAGCAACGTTTCATAGGCCTATATCTAATTTTAAAAAATGCTTGTACTGTTTCCAGCTGCAATAGGCATTTTTTTTTTTTTTTTTTTTTTAGATTTTGAAATTTCAAAGATGGGTCCATATAAATTGGTGACTACCGCCACCAAAAAAAATCCAAAAAGTTAAAAGTTAAGGTCTTTACTTCCCTTTTTATTATAGTCTTTGGAGGGAAAAACATATTCAGAAAATTCTCCAAGAAGCAAAAGTCCACCAACTCTCATTTGCCGTAATCCAGTGGTTTAGTCCAACGTCATCAAGGTAGAACTTGGAAATCCCAAATCTCAAAAAAAAGCAAAATAGCAAGAAAGCAAAAAAATAAGTTCCTTAAGTCTCAAATTCTTCACATTTGTGGCAATTTCTTCAATAAAATGCATTAATTCATGACATCTGATGTTCAGGTCTTGTTCAACTTCTGAGGCAAAATCATCAAAAATTCAAAAGTACAAAAAAAAAAAAAAAAAAAGGTGGGAAAAATGGATTTAATAGTTGTTTGAGTTTTGTCGTTTTTGTCCCGCTGCAGCCGCCGTCTCAGCACCTACAAAAGGATAGACACGAACGTCTTACATCTTCAGCCAATGACGCAGCTAAAAGGCATGCAAAAACGTCTAAAAAAATTAAGAAAATTCAAAAGAAAGTTGGTTAAACAAAGTCCTTCATAAAAAATTAATTGCAGGAAAAAAGGATAAAAAAAAAACAACAGCTGGTATTTATGGTCACAGTACTGTAGATGCCTAATGCTTCAAAACTGTTAGGAGAGGTTCAAAATACAAAAAGAATCCATTGTTTCCAGATAAAATAAAGGACAAAAAGCAAAAAAGGAAATGGAAAACATACATAATTGCAATGTATGGAAACAATACAAGATCTTATTACTTTTTAATTACAGTAGTTATAGCTCTAGCAAAGACATTAATAAGAATAATTTAATTAAAATTACTCAGTCGGCAGAAAAAAATATGAATAATAACAACTGTGTGAAATAGCCAGTGTTGCTCTGTGATGTTCTATGCTACTCTGTAGGCTATGTTTTCCTCTTGGCCAGGACACCATTGAAAAATAGGTTTTTAATGTCAAAGAGACTTTACTGGTTAAATAAAGGTTAAATAAAATAAATAAAAGTATACCGCCCATGTATTTGTTGCATTCAGTGTCTGTTTTTGTGTCTATGAAGTTAGAAGCTATTTTAGGGAAAAGACCAAAGACCCAACCACTTTCTGAATTTGCTTAACTGACAGAAACAATTCTTAAGCCTGTAGAGACATGACATATGCTAATTATTACATATGCACCAATCCATTTTGCCATTGTACAGTAGGTAGGAAGTCGTATAGTAGTTAGATTAACTCAGTTTTTGCATTCTGAAAAACACACCTATATGACTTTCTGCTTTTGTTTTAAATTTTCCGTTGATATATATTTTGTGTGTGGCAAGTTTTATGTTCTGTAAAATCCCTAACCCGAACAGTTGCAGTCTCCTTATAAACAATACATTCTTAGTGTATTCCAAAAGCGGTAGCAACTCTTTTTGAATTTGTTAAAATGACACACACATTTTCTTCTTTTTTGAGCTTTTAACCATGTTATAATGTAGTTTCCACCTCAAAAACATACCTGGCGTAATAATTCATTCAGACATGTTTGAGGTATTTTGTATGCTAAGGCCGTCCCCTTGTCCAGAGCTGAAAACGCTCGGTCTCACAGCTCTACGTTGACACATGAAACTGAGAAGTGTTCCTGAGTGTTTCTAAAGCCCAAACACCTTCACTGGACTAGTTCTGATCATTTCAGTGCTAATATTGCCATCACTACACAGGAGTCAGCTCATTTATCCATCTGTTAGCACCATGTTGCTAATAGCCATGCTAAATTTATGCTCTGTCCATTCCCCACTGTTGACAGCAGCAGGCTGCAGTCACCTAATCCAAGCGTTCTCTGCAAAGTCAGAGTAACAGCTCCCCAAATGAAGACTTTTTCCACATATTCATTATTTCTCAGTTCTAAAACATGAACTACCAATGCAAAGAAGTCCTACACTATTTTAAAAAGAATGAAAAAAGCATAATATAGGACCTTTACATTTGCATATGCCCTTCGTGACAGATTTTTATAATAATTATGGTTGCACCAATCCATAACATATTTACATTGTATGGTATGGAAGTTTTATATTTTCATACTACTGCATATTTCATTCCACTGTTACATCCCAAACGAAAAATCCTTATGTGACTTGCTGCATTTGTGTAAAGTACACATAATAATATACAGTAAATGGCAATGTTTTATGCCCAAAGCTAGATTACTAAAAAGTAGCGGCTGTCTACAATGAATTTTTATCTGTAATAAAATTTGCATTATTACTGTTCTTAGCATTAGCATCAACGCAAATCCAATCATAATGCTTCAACGTGAGCAAAAAGATTTGTCAAATTTCTGTTGATCCATGTGTATTTTTGAGTGTAGAGTTGATTTAAAACTGTGAAAGTGTGTGTAAAGGAGGAGATAGTGGTGTTTATGTCTAACAAATGTCTCCACAGGGGTCAGACCTCTGAGAAAAACAAGTGCTATACCAGAATCACCACCAGCTGAGCGACCGAGAGAGGAACAGGAAAGATACAAGAAAGATCAACTCACAGACAGCACTGTGCAAATCGAAGGTTTAAAGGCACACTACCCAAAATCATCCCTCCCAACAACAGCATATTCCTGATATTATTTTATTTAAAAAAGAGATAACTGCACCATTTTGTTAGCGCAAAAAATGTATTGTTGTTGTTGTTGTTGTTAGTATTAGTAGTAGTAGTAGTAGTATCGTTGTTGTTGTTATTATTATTATTAGTATTATTGTTATTATTGTATTATTATTGTTATTGTTGCTGTTGTTGTTATTGCTATTATTATTGTTATTATTTTTAAGCATTACTTGTAATGCTGGGTTAACTTTAGTATAATGGTCACCAACATCCAGCCAAAATTAATTTCCCCTTTCCAAAAAAAAAAAGAAAAGAAAAAAAAAAAAAGAAAAAAGAATGAATGAATTTTGTACTTAAAGGTACTAAGGTACTATGAGCAGTATATATTTTTTTATATTTCACAAAAAACACCCATGTGTCCCCAGATATAAGGTAAACATGTTTAAATCAAATATTACTTTTACTAATTGCAATGGTACAGCTAATTTATTCACAATTTATATATTTATATATATATATATATATATATATTTTTTTTTTTTTACATAATGCCCAAGTTGTTTTTGTTTGTATTTTTTGTTTTGGTTCTAAAACTACATTGCCAAGCGTCCAATCAGAAAAGAGACCATTGTTTGATTTAGACTGCAGTACTGTTTTCATGCCTGAACGAGCACATGCTGCTTACAGTACCTTTAAGTAAACTTTACCCTCAATACTCAAGTATAATTTCGTACTATTAGGTATTAGAGTAGTTGAGGAATAATATTGGGCATGGGCAGTAAGATAGGCTGATGTCCAGTGTCCACATTAAGCCTCAAGACTTATTTACTTTCCTTAAAATGATCGTTCGAAACTATTTCTCTCAATAACAACTCCACATTCTGCTCCTCTTTCCTTTTTCAAAGGTCTTCAGGAGTTCTGTCTCCTCACTGGCACAGTTTCCTGATTAAACAACCTCTTCTAATCAACCTCTACTTCAGATAAAGAGGAGGTGTAGAGAGGAACACAGGAAGTCCTGGATCTGAACTGGTGACATATGATAATTATCAACATTTATAAGTCAAGCCTTTCTGCAAAATTGTAGGTTTAGCCATACATTTTGTCCAATATTCTCTTGGATTTTGAATTTCTCCATTCAAGGCCAAAGTTTTATCAAGAAAAGACTAGCAATATGCTTTTCATTTGACCAATCACAGCAAAGAAAAGGGACAATTTGCCCAATCAGAGCAGGGTGGGCAAATAAGGCGGGGCTTATAGACACAGACGTCAAGTGCTTTTGGTTTATCTGTCAGTACTGCCACGCTATTGGTCCACACTGGTCAGTACTGCCGCCTCACTGGTCTAAACCAGCAAAAGTACCTGGTCCAAACCTAAAATAAAATAAATATTAGACGTATTTGGAAATTTGACGTTATTTGCAAAAACTAGTGCTGCATAACTTTCAAGTCTACAGCCTCCAGCGTGTGCATTTTTAGTCTATTTCAGTCTATGCAAGTTGCTCCATTTCATTTCTCTAAAGGTCAAACTGCGGCTGCTCTTTTGCTGATGAGTTGCTCTTATAAAAGGCATAATTACTGTAGTTTGGTCTAAAGCTATTTTAACCTGAACTGGAGGAGTAAACAGGAGCAACGACTAATGTGTCCAAAACACACTTTTATAATGACACAATAATAACACAAGCTCCTCCAACTTGACCTATGTGATTTTTATTTAGTAGTAGTAGAAGTAGTATTAATATCATTACAACCCCAGAACTTAGTGCTTGCCAGTTCAAACTCCATCAATAAGCCTGTAGTAGTAGTAGAAATAGTACAAGCTTCTCAATGTGGCATAGATTGTAGTAGTGGTAGTAGTGTTAGTAGTAGTAAAACAACCCCAGAACATGGCACTCCCCAGTACACGCTCCTCGGTGGCATTAGTTGTAGTAGTAATAGTATTAGTACATCCCCAGAACTTCACACTAGCAAGTTTGAACTCTATCAATAGGTAAGTAGTAGTAGTAGTAATAGTCGTCGTTGTTGTCATAGTTGTAGTACAACCCCAGAACTTAGCACTCACCATTATAAGTTTCTCAATGTGTTAGTAGTATAGAACTGTAGTAGTAGTAGTAGTAGTAGTAATAGTAGTAGTAGTAGTAGTACAACCCAAGAATTTATTGCTCCCCAGTACAAGCTCCTCAATGTAGTAGTAGTAGTAGTACAACCCCAGAACTTAGCACTCTCCATTATAAGCTTCTCAATGTGTAAGTAGTATAGAACTGTAGTAGTAGTAGTAGTAGTAGTAGTAGTAGTACTAGTAGTAGTAGTAGTAATAGTAGTAGTAGTAGTACATCCCAAGAATTTATCGCTCCCCGGTACAAGCTCCTCAATGTAGTAGTAGTAGTAGTACAACCCCAGAACTTAGCACTCACCATTATAAGTTTCTCAATGTGTTAGTAGTATAGAACTGTAGTAGTAGTAGTAGTAGTAGTAGTAGTAGTAGTAATAGTAGTAGTAGTAGTAGTACAACCCAAGAATTTATTGCTCCCCAGTACAAGCTCCTCAATGTAGTAGTAGTAGTAGTACAACCCCAGAACTTAGCACTCTCCATTATAAGTTTCTCAATGTGTAAGTAGTATAGAACTGTAGTAGTAGTAGTAGTAGTAGTAGTAGTAGTAGTAGTAGTAGTAGTAATAGTAGTAGTAGTAGTACAACCCAAGAATTTATTGCTCCTCAATGTAGTAGTAGTAGTAGTAGTAGTACCACCCCAGAACTTAGCACTCCCCATTATAAGTTTCTCAATGTGTAAGTAGTATAGAACTGTAGTAGTAGTAGTAGTAGTAGTAGTAGTAGTAGTAGTAGTAGTAGTAGTAGTAGTAGTAGTAGTAGTAGTAGTAGTAGTACAACCCCAGAACTTAGCACTCTCCATTATAAGTTTCTCAATGTGTAAGTAGTATAGAACTGTAGTAGTAGTAGTAGTAGTAGTAATAGTAGTAGTAGTAGTACAACCCAAGAATTTATTGCTCCTCAATGTAGTAGTAGTAGTAGTAGTAGTACCACCCCAGAACTTAGCACTCCCCATTATAAGTTTCTCAATGTGTTAGTTAGTAGTATAGAACTGTAGTAGTAGTAGTAGTAGTACAACCCAAGAACGTATCGCTCCCCAGTACAAGCTCCTCAATGTAGTAGTAGTAGTAGTAGTAGCACTGTTCTAATCAGTTTTAAACGTAACTCTGACACTACTTAACTCCTTCCACATGTGAAAATATTGGACAAAAGCAGGAAATTAGCTGTTTTTTTTTTTGTTGTTTGTTGAAGCAATGGGGTCTAGTTGCATCTCTTTGTGGTTTTCTGGGCTCTGGTGCACTTCAGTGAACTCTGTGATCGTCCGAGGAAATAAAAGCTTTGAGAGTTTGTGTGGGGGTGGTGGTAGTGGTTGTGTATGTGTGTGTATGTGTATGTGTGTGTGTGTGTGTGGGGGGGGGCTTTTATTGTGGCGGGGTCACACATGAGACGCTGTGGTTCAGAGCACTTCCTGTTTGGTTTTGGTGAAGAGATGAATGAGGAGGCACCGCGGCATTCAGACTGCAGCTTTAGCTAAAAAAAACAGCCAATATAGAACAAAGAAATGCTAATGCTATCCACAATTAGAATTTTTGAGGTTTGCATTCCAAGAAAATCAGGACTAAACCATGGTGTAAATCAAAACCTGTCACTCCTGGCTACTTCCCAACTTTCCCAGGCTAACCCAAGATGGGAAAAGATCTAAACTGGGACTAAACCATGGTCAAAAACCAAAACCAGTCACCCTCGGCTATATCCCAACGTTCCCAGGCCCAAATCAAACATAACAAAACTAAATCAAGAGAAAACTAGGACTAAACTGAGATGAAAGTAGATCTAAACCAGGACTAATCAAAAGGACTAAACTAGATT
Organism: Bostrychus sinensis; assembly: GCA_020698575.1. Classification (NCBI taxonomy): domain Eukaryota; kingdom Metazoa; phylum Chordata; class Actinopteri; order Gobiiformes; family Eleotridae; genus Bostrychus; species Bostrychus sinensis. Next base: position 39,762,067 of record CM036241.1, read on the forward strand.
TACATCAGGATTAAACCAAGACCTAACCAGATCTATACTGAAAACTAAACAAGGGCTATACCAGGACTAAACCAAAGTCTAAACTCTGATCAGTACTAAACCATAACTTCCTCCAATAGGTCAGTAGTTTTATAAAAGTTTAGTTTTTTAAAGCACTTCTTCTTGTTCTTCTTGTCCTAATTATGATGCGTGTCTCCATGGGGGAGCTGCTCAGATTCAGTGGATCTTAGTTTGAAGACAGTCACTGCTGTGTGTCCTCCTCTAAGACCAGACTTCAAACTGGCGTGGGTCAAGATCGACAAGGAAAAAAAAACGAATAAAATACTTTTAGAAGAGCAAGCAAAGACAAAAGAGAATAGAGAAAGCTGTGTGAAAAAGCTGAATAGCAAATGGTTACATATGAAGGACTAAGAAGACTAAACCAGGACTAAACCTTACAACAGACAGAAAAGATGGAAAAGTTCAGTACTTTGTAAATTTCCATAATATCTACCTGGGAGCAATCTTCCATATTTTGGTTAAGAGGTGGAGAGTAACTAGATACTTTTACTCAATTACTTTTTTGGAAGAAATCTTACTTTCTGAATATATTTTCTAAAACCTTTTTTTTTTTCTTTTACTATATTTTGTAAACTTAAAATAATAAGTATAAGAATTTTTGACCACAGTGGCAGAGTGGGCAGTACGCTCGCTGGGCCATCAGATCCATGCGTATGAGCTAGTTTTGAGGGACAGTAGTAGGGGTATGGAGGTCAAAATTGACCGCCCACCCCCTGGTTCCTGAAGAGCATTTCGTTGGAAGTTACCACAGAGCTGATTACCCCCTGTCAAGCTTTTAAATTCTTATGAAATTCTTATGCACTTTTTAAAAAGTCAATGGGAAAAATGAATGAATGGGAATATTACAAACAGAACCAGGGATGGGCGGTCACTGTTGAGCTCCATAGTAGTAGTACTTGCACTTAAGCAAACTTTACATTAAATACTTTTTAAACTTTAGATCAAGTCATATTTTTGGAAGCCATTGTGGTGCAGATGATAATGTTTTTCAGCCACAAACTGGAGGGTTAGTGGATAGATTCCTGGATTCCCCGGACCTATTTCGCCCCACTCACCTGTCTGGATGAGGCGCACCTGCTGCATCTTATGGACTTCCTCAACCTACCTCACCCCACTCCCTGGATGAATCCTATGATCCTATAGATGAGCTAATGAACTAACAGTCCTAGATGCATTGGGAGAGGGTCTCTCCTTCAGTTGGGCTCCATAAGGTTTCTTCTTTTTTTCCCCACAATTGGGTTTTTTTTAGGAGTTTTTCCTTACCAAGAAGGGGGGTCTAAGGACAGGAGTGTCCTGGGTCTGTTTAGTTTAGTGTAGTTATTGTTTGTGTTGATTGTGTGTTAAGTCTGATTGTGTGTTTATGTTTAACTGTTTGTGAAGCCCTTTCAGGCGACTTTTGTTGTGATACTGGGCTATAGAAATAAACCTGAACTGAATTGAATTCCTACCCTGACCCAGGACATACTGTCATTGTGTCCTTTGGCAAGACACTTCACCCACCCTTGTCTACTCCAGTTACAGTATGTGGATGGTTGCGACAGGAAGGGCATCTGGTGTAAAACTTACCAAATCATTGCTTTCGGAACAAACCCTAAAAAAGACATTTATTTTCTGAGTACTTTGACTTCTACTTATTTTGAACTTATTTTGAAGTACTTTTGTTCCATCTTTTTTCAGAGCCAAATTGAGTATACTCTATATTTTTATGCTAAGTTCTGTGGGCACACAAAAACATTGCTTCTGTCTACTTCTCCAAACTGGGATTGAAAATTAGATTAAAGCAATTTATTCCACAACCTCAACTACATAAGTTTATATAAAAAACAACACATTTAAACTAAAACCAAGTTGTTGTTGTTTTTTTGTTTGTTTTTTTTTTGTTTTGTTTTTTGTTTGTTTTTAATCATAAACACTAATTAGCATTTTTAGCCTTTAGCTAATATAACTATTTTCATTGTTAGCTGTATCTGGAAAATACACTATTTGTGTCCATTGTTCCTGTCTACTACTCCAAAGTAAAAGTGGGTTGACAATTACAGAGTAGGAAATAAGTTACAACCTCACACCATCTCAAAGACACATTTTGAGATCTGAACCATGACAGATTTATAAATAATAACTGTATTAAAGCAATATATTCTAAAAATCTGAAAGGAAGTTTTCAACATTAAGTTTTTTTCTCTCTCTTCAATTCATGTCACCAAATTTGCGATTTTTCTTTTTGCAATATTTCAACGTAAATCATGTGTAACTTAAAGATTTAAATTCTTCTCATACTCTAACTAGTTATCTTGTCATATGAGGCCTATTATTCATGAACGACATTATCTTTGTCCCTTTGGATCAAATTTCCACGGCTGTATCTGACCTAATTATGAACTCACTGGACCATTCACTGTCCTCCAGCCCAGAGCTCATTATAACACCCTGGCCAATCAGAGACCAGCTTTCTGTGATGTCATACCTCTGTTAGCCAGTCACAGCAGCCGGCCCCCTGACCCTTGCAGTGCCATACTTCCCTGTGGGTAGATTCCTATAAGATAAGACAGGCTATTGAGTTTATTGGTTTGATAATTATGAGGGCTTTGAAGCATTAGATGTGGCATTTTGGCCCAGATTTATTTATTTACGGAGATGGAGATTAGTGGAGAGTTGTGGCTGTGGTGAAAATGGCTTCTGGACATTGGCAAAGAGTCACTGCTTGGTCTGGAGTAGAAGGATGTAATGTATTGATTAAATTTAAAGCAAAAAAAAAAAAAAAGGTGTGAACCAAGAACTATACGAGAGCTAATTCAAATAACTGGAAGATTTTTTTGGTTATTGGCAAGGAATGATTAAATGGGATACTGGATGGTGTGTAGGTAAAACATGGATAAAAAATATAAAGTCTAGATAGGAGCAAAACCAAATCAAGACTACACTAGGACTAGAGCAAGACTGAACAAGAACTCAATAATTCCCCAAGACCATGGACAAAAACCAAGGCTGACTGAGTAAGAACAAAACAAGGACTAAACCAAGACTAAACATGGAAACCACTGCTAAACTAAACTAAAGCAAGATTAAACCATGACCCAACTGAGATCAAAACCAGGACTCAGCCTGAATAAACCAGAAGGCTGTTTCATAAAATGAGAAATCATTTTCTTATAATTCATTTCCAAATAATCCTTATTTGTCTAAAGTCTGGCTACTTTTGTCATCATTTCTTTCTTTGAGTTCTTCCTTTGTCCTCCTTTTTAGCCCAGACACGGCGTCCGAGAATGTCAAATTTGAATTGGTCTGACCATAGAACACTGTCCCACGTTAAAACAGTCCATTTTAAATGAGCCTTGGCCCAGGACACGATGGTGCTTCTGGGCCATATTCACATATAGCTTCCTTTTTGCATGATAGAGCTTTAGTTGGCCTCTGCAGATGGCACGGTGGATTGTGTTTACCCACAGCGGTTACTGGAAGTATTCCTGGGCCCATTTAGTAATTTCATTGACACAATCATGCTGATGAGTGATGCAGTGTCGTCTGAGGGCCCCAAGACCATGGGCTCCAATAAAGATCTTCGGCCTTGTCCCTTACACAGAGATTTCTCCAGTTTCTCTGAATTTTTTCGATAGCTAGATAGCTTTATTCATCTCCTGGAGGGAAACTGATTTGCCAAGGATGTTTACACACAATACAAATAAATAAAAAACAACATAGACACTACATTAATAGACTCAATTGCTACAATCCCTTGCAACATCAGTGCAACTCAACACAGCCATAAAGAGATATAAATTCATATATACATATAGGTATCAACCACAAATAGTTTTACAAAAAGTGTTAATTATAAAAGCACACAGCAGCAAGGACAAAAGAGTTTCTGAGGAATTTTGACAATGTTCTGCTCTGTAGATGATGAGATTTGCAAAACGCAAGTTTGACGTTGAGGAACATTGTTTTTAAAGTATTCCACAATCTTTTTACTCTTCACTCGTTCACAGATTGGAGAACCTCTGCCCATCTTTACTTCTGAGAGACTCTGCCTCTCTAATACTTCCCTTTATATCTAATCATGTTACAGACCTGAGATCAATTAACTTCATTAGTTGTTAGATGTTCTCCTCTCTCTCTTTTAAAATCTCTTGCTTTTTCAGATATTTGTCCCCCCTGTCCCAACTATTGTGAGACCTGTAGCAGGTGTCACATTTGAAATGAGCTCATTTTGTGCATAAAAGTGTAACATTTCTCAGTGTAAACATTTGTTATGTCATCTATGTTCTATTGTGAATAAAATATTGCCTCATGTGATCTGAAAGTTTTTTAGTTTTCTTTTATTAAAAATTTAAAAAGTCCCAACATTTCCAGAATTTGGCCTGTAGAACTAATCAGGGCTAAGCTTAGTCTAAAGCCGAATGAACAATAATGAAAAATTACTAAATCTATTTTCACAAACTATGGCTTAAACCAGCTCTATACCAGGACTAAATGATGTCTAGACCAAACTAAACTTATCCAAACCCACAAAAATAACCCTAACATTGCTGCATTTTCCTGCTCCACCACTAGGGGCCCCTCCAAATGTACAGTATAGTTTCCATTAGGATCCTAGTGTGTACAGTGTATATGATAAATGAGTAGGAGCTCGGGGGTAAAGATGGCGGCGTGTGGTGGAGAGTGACTTTGAGTTTGTCCGATGGGAAAAGGCACAACACTGGAGGCAAAGTGACCGTGTCCAGTCCGCCTACCACCACTACCACTACTACTGCAGTATAACAAATATAAAATACTATAAATATGTATGAATGTGTGAGTGAAGCTGAGCATGGAGTGGCTTCAGTCAAGGACTATAGATTCTTTACACGACAGGGAAAAAAAACAAAAACAAATAGTCAGATAGTAGGCAGGAGAAAAAAACATATGATTATATAAAGAGTGTGTGTGTGTGTGTGTGTGGGGGGGGGGGGTAGTAGTAGTAGTAGCAGTAGTAGTAAAAAGGTTAACAGTAATAGTTCCTGATATATTCATTTTTTTTTTTAAGTTGTTGGATATTGATCTAAACAGAAAAATAATGTTTTATAATGAACTGTCTGATAATTTGGAAGCTTCAGAGGTTTATTACGGTGGCCCTGAGGTGCAACATTCAAATAATTTTTTGTCCACTAGAAAAAAAATAAAAATAAAAAATGCAGCCTTAATTTTAAAAAAAAGAGACATTTTAAGGAAACAGCGCCCCCTTTTAATTTGAAGCTACTTTTGTCTTATTTTGAGATTAACTTTATGTAAAAAGTGGAATGTGTGTGTGTGTTTTTTTTATTATTTATTTTATTAGTTTTTTTTAATAGAAGAGTGTTTTTTCGTGACATGCTTTTTTATTTTGAGGAACAGTTACAGTTTTATTATTTTGATGAGTAAAGTTTTTTTTTTTTTTTTTTAAACAAGCTTTTTAAAAATTGGGTCATGGCTTTATTTCAATGGACTCTTTTTAATTTTAGAGGTGGGTTTCTTTTTTTTCAAATAACACATTTAAAAATCTTCCTCTGGTTTAATTTTTCTAGAGGACAAAAACAGTTTTGATGATGCCCTTTTTAAAAATAGACATTTATTTTTATGTTTCATGTATCTTGTTTTAAAATTTGAGGGATGGGTTTTTTTTAAAGCAAGACTTTAAGCAAAAATCTACCTCTGCTTTTATTTTTATGCACCTCACAGTCACTGTAGTTTACAGTGACTATATATTATAAATGCTTTTATTCCCCTTTTCTTTGCTACTTTTTATGCTGTTTATATGTTTGAGCACACAGAGACAGAGCTGGAATAGACACTTTCTCTGCTTCTCAGTGTTGACGAGCCGACAGACAACAGCCAATGGGATGATTCCTTTCAAGTCACTGAATATTAAACACTTTTGCAGAGTAGAAAGACTTTAAATTGTAATGCACAGCTACAGTACGTAGGTATTTTTATCTCTTTTATAACCTCCACACAAAGTTCACCTGAACACATCACACAGCAGGGACACTGCAGCAGGAGCGGCGGAGGTCAAAGGTCAGAGGTCACCGAGACAAGGACAGCCCCGGGCCCCTGTACATACACATGGGCCTATATTTAAACCAACCGGGGACAGTGATTCAGCGCAGGACGTGAAGGACTAAAGGACTGTGGACATAGCTGCTAGGAATATACAGTATGTAGGAAAAACATAAAACATATAGGAATACAAAGGAGATAACAATAAAAAGTAAATACACGTATAGAGGCCTAAACCCGTGCTTCTCAAACATCTCACACCAAGTAGCACCTCAGAAAATATTGGTCTTTCTGAGTACCACCTTGGACCAAATTCAGCTTAAATCCTGACTATACCAGGACTAAACCAAGTCTAAAGCTGGAACAAACAAAAGCAAAACAGAGATTAAACAAGATCTAAACCAGGACTGACAACCCACAAGTTGGGAACCTTTGTTTATTCTGCATTTATTTACCAGGGCTAAATTAGATCCAAACAAGGACTAAACTGGGTCTAAACCAGGACTAAACCACAGTTAGACCAGGTTGAATTTGGTCTAAACCAAGACTAAATTGGGTACTAACCAGGTCTAAACTAGGATTAAATTGGGGAAAAAAAAAAAGCCTAAACTTGGACTAAAATAGCTCTAAACCCGGGCTAAGCCAGGACATAACAAGGGTTGCCCCACCACTAAACCAGGATCATAAATAAACAGGAAATAAACCAGGGTTAAACCAGTAATAAGTCTGATCTAAACAAAGACTAAACCAGGGTTAAACCAGGTCTAAACTTGGGCTAAACCAGCGCTAAATCAGATCTAAACCAGGACTAAACCAGGGCTAAACTAGAATTAAATTCAGGTTAAACTAGGGCAGTTCCAGGACTAAATCCAACACAGGACCAAATAGAAGATAACACAAAAAGTAAATATACTTATAGTGGTCTAGATCCGTGATTCTCAAACATCTCACACCAAGTACCACCTCAGAAAATATAGTTTTTCCGAGTACCATCTTCAACCTAAATCCTGACTACACCAAGTCTAAACCATGTCTAAATTAAGACTAAACCAAGTCTAAAGCTGGAAAAAACAGAACACAAGATCTAAACCAAACCTTAACAAGGTCTAAACCAGGACTGACAACCCACAAGTTGGGAACCCCTGCTTTATTCCATCACCCCCATCTTGTCACTTTCCTCTCCAGGAACCACACAGAGCTGATCCTAAAAGTGTTTCCTCCCATAGAGACAAAACTGGATTTGAAAACAGGGACATATGTTTGGGACTGGACCCACTCCGAGTCCAACAGACGGACACACGGAGAGGCAGCGGGAAGGTAAAGGGGAATACTCGGTGTACAGATACATTTATACTAGCAAACCTGTGTATGACTGGAGAAGTGCGCACGTACATGTGTCGGCTAATGAGGATTGTCAAGCTGGAGAAATAGAAAGCAAGGTTTTTACAGTCAGCAGTGTAGACAAAAATGCACAGTAAAATATTTGTATAGAAAAATCACCATAAACTGTAGATTTTGTTTCAATGAGTCGTAGCAACCATGGTCAGTTAAGTTTTTTAAGTACAAAATGATTTTGTCTCCCATTAATGACTCCTGAAAAGTAAGGGCATTTTATTATTATTATTATTAGCAGTATTATTATTATTATTATTATTATTATTATTATTATTATTGTTGTTGTTGTTGTTGTTGTTGTTGTTTTTATTTTGTTTGTTTAAGTAATTGTCCCTCTCTCTGTCTTGGTGATCCTTGGTTTTTCTCACTTTATGAAAAAACAAAGGATCACATGGCTTTTTTTTTGTGTGTGTGTCCCCTGAGAGGCAAGAAAAAAAAATTATAATCTGCCAATACTTTTTTTTTTTTTTTTTACTTAATAACCCCTGAGAGGAAAGCACAAAAAATAAAAAAATAAAATAAATAAAAAGCTGGTGATGCTCCAGAGTCTTCCAGTTGTTTCAGTGTAATTCTCATTTTGGCCACTAGACTTCTTTTACTAAACACAGCACTGATGTGTGGTTGTTTATCTTAGGCTCGATCACCAGAAAAGAGAAAAACTGCCTTAAACAGAAAAATAATACTAATAAATGCTGTTACCTTTCAAGGGTCATTAACAGGAGAGAAAATTATTTTGTCCTTAGAAAAAAGTGCACCAGTGGGGCACCCCAAATCTAAAAAAGAGCAATCCAGTTTCTTTCTCAATGTTTCTGAAATAAATGATTAAAAAGTACTCTACCCACCTTTTCCATTTCCCAAGTAAAAGCTCTAGGGCTCCCTCCAGATTAAATCCCATCCTTTGTCTTTGAAAGTCCTTGTGTGGGACATGTTGAATACGGTTAGTTCAGGGTCAGTGATAAACCTATAGCAGATGGAGACACAGGCCTTAAACAGCGCCCCCTGCTGATGAACAGACGGGCGACACGTGCTGCACATAAGACTCCTCCTGTAGGCCGTGTCCTATTTGTCCTACTGGAGTCTGGACTTTCCTTTGGCATGGTGTTTTACCTAAGTGTTTGGCCCATGCCACCAAGTGCACTAGAGACAAGAACTAAACCAGGACTAAACCAGTTCAAAGTCCAAAAGATCTTTATTCTCCCATGTAGGAAACCAGGGAAAAACCAGGACTAAACCAGCGTCAAACAAGACCTAAACCAGGACTAAATCAGCTATAAACAAGATCTAAACCAAGATTAAAATAAGACCTAAACCAGGACTAAATCAGCTATAAACAAGACCTAAACCAAGATTAAAACAAGACCTAAACCAGGACTAAATCAGCTATAAACAAGATCTAAACCAAGATTAAAACAAGACCTAAACCAGGACTAAATCAGCTCTAAACAAGATCTAAACCAAGATTAAAACAAGACCTAAACCAGGACTAAATCAGCTTTAAACAAGACCTAAACCAAGATTTAAACAAGACCTAAACCAGGACTAAATCAGCTATAAACAAGATCTAAACCAAGATTAAAACAAGACCTAAACCAGGACTAAATCAGCTATAAACAAGATCTAAACCAAGATTAAAACAAGACCTAAACCAGGACTAAATCAGCTTTAAACAAGACCTAAACCAAGATTTAAACAAGACCTAAACCAGGACTAAATCAGCTTTAAACAAGACCTAAACCAAGATTTAAACAAGACCTAAACCAGGACTAAATCAGCTTTAAACAAGACCTAAACCAAGATTAAAACAAGACCTAAACCAGGACTAAATCAGCTATAAACAAGATCTAAACCAAGATTAAAACAAGACCTAAACCAGGACTAAATCAACTTTAAACAAGACCTAAACCAAGATTAAAACAAGACCTAAACCAGGACTAAATCAGCTTTAAACAAGACCTAAACCAAAATTTAAACAAGACCTAAACCAGGACTAAATCAGCTATAAACAAGATCTAAACCAAGATTAAAACAAGACCTAAACCAGGACTAAATCAGCTATAAACAAGATCTAAACCAAGATTAAAACAAGACTTAAACCAGGACTAAATCAGCTTTAAACAAGACCTAAACCAAGATTAAAACAAGACCTAAACCAGGACTAAATCAGCTATAAACAAGATCTAAACCAAGATTAAAACAAGACCTAAACCAAGATTAAAACAAGACCTAAACCAGGACTAAATCAGCTATAAACAAGACCTAAACCAAGATTAAAACAAGACTTAAACCAGGACTAAATCAGCTTTAAACAAGACCTAAACCAAGATTAAAACAAGACCTAAACCAGGACTAAATCAGCTTTGAACAAGACCTAAACCAAGATTAAAACAAGACCTAAACCAAGATTAAAACAAGACCTAAACCAGGACTAAATCAGCTATAAACAAGACCTAAACCAAGATTAAAACAGGACCTAAACCAGGACTAAATCAGCTTTAAACAAGATCTAAACCAAGATTAAAACAAGACCTAAATCAGGTCTAAATCAACTTTAACTAGACCTAAACCAGAGCTAAACTAGATTTAAAGAAGACCTAAACCAGAACTAAAACAAGACCTAAACCAAGATTTAACTAGACTTCAACCAGGACTAAACCAACTTTAAACAATACCTAAAACAGGACTAAAACAAGACCTAAATCAGAACTAAACCAGCTTTAGGCGAAACCTAAACCAGGTCTAAACCAGCTTTTAACAAGACCTAAATCAGGATTAAAACAGCTTTAAACAAGACCTTTACAGGTACTAAACCAGCTTTAAATGAGACGTAAATCAGGACCTCAACCAGGACTAAACCAGCTTCAAACAAGATCTAAACCAGACCTAAATCAAAACTAAACCAGAGAAACCAGGGCAAAACTAGGACTGAATCAGAACAAAGAAAGGGCTTATCCAAAAGGACGACATCAGGTCTAATAAAGGCCTATACCAGAACTAAACCAAGACTAAACCAAGATCGAACCAGGATTAAACCAGGACTATTCTAGGTCTAAACCAAGATTAAACCAGAACCAGGAATAAACAAGATATAAACCAGCACTAACCCAGGACTAAAAAAAAGTACCTCTTTTTACTTCTTATACCTTTCCTTCTGTCTCCTGTCTTTTAAATTCCTCTCCATCCTCCCGTCTCTTTATTCTCTCCACCTCTCTTGGTCCCTTGAGTCTGGATTTCTCTGTTTTTGGGGGATTTTCTGGATCGAGGCCGTGAAACAGGGCCTTGGTGTGGTCCTTACTGAGCGTGCTCAGAATGAACCAGCCCAGCGTTAAAATTCAGCTCTGGACTACAACCCCCATGGGACTACACTTCCTGTTTGTATCTGTGAACAAGTTAAAAAGAACACAACTGCATTCAACTCAGGATTTTAAGAATTATTTTAATTGTGACCTCAAGAAAAAAGACTTTATGCAAAAATGTGAACACTATTAGAAAGGTTATGCAAGGAAATAAACACTGAAGTAAATAGGGATAAAACTAAACTAACTAAACTAAGACTAAACCAGAATTAAACAAGGACAAAACTGGGACTAAGCTAAGACTAAACCCAGGCTAAGTCATAACAAATCTAGGGCTAGACCAGGACTAAACCACCACTAAACCAGGACCAAATCAAGAATAAACAGGAAATAAACCATGACTAAACTAGGGCTGAACCAGAACTAAACTGGAAATAAACGAAGACTAAATCCGGGCTAAGACAGGACTAAACTAGGGCTAGACTAGGACTAAACCAAGACTAAACCAGGACAAAACCAAGAATAAACTGAGAATAAACCGGGGCTAAACCAGGACTGAACTAGGGCTAAACCAGAACTAAATTGGGTCTGAATCAGCAGGGCTAAATGAGGTCTAAGCCAGGACTAAACCAAGGATAAACAGGGAACAAACCAGAACAAAACCAGGGATAAATGAGGCCTAAACCAGCACTAAACCAGGATGGACTAAATTGGAATTAAACTAAGACTAAACCTGGGCTAAGCCAGGACAAAACTAGGGCTGGACCAGGACTAAGCCAGGGCTAAATGTGGGCTAAACCAGAATTAAAATAAATGGGATTAAACCTGGACCAAACCAAGCCCAAACCAACAACAACCAGGACTAACCCCGGACTAACCCAGGACTATAATAACCAAATCAATCTGCGTTAAAATTCAGTTTTGGGCTACAACTCCTGACTAGAGAAACTAGCCACAATATTTGCCAGTCCCAAGCCAGTACAAATGTAGATGGCTGTGTCAGCATGGGTGACTAATCTTTTCCTGTTGGCTGTTGGTTTACACATCTTCAACATTTTATCTTTTATCAAAAATCCAGCATGGACAGTGTCTATTGCAGCACTAACCACAGCTCATCTTAAGCCAGCTTTATTTCACAACCTTTTTTGTGTTAATTCTTAGTTTTATCCCAGTCTCTGTAATACATTCTGATTAGACGCCTATTGAAGATATCCAGAAACAAAATGCCTTTAAAATCTTTATTATTACAAAAAACGCTATTAATGTAGATGGACAAAACAGAAGGATTTGTACTGAGCTTCTCCCTCATATAAAATAATCCCAACTTGAATAAATATCTGTTCAGTGCTATAGCCATTTTGAGAACAATGTTTAGCCCATTTTCCTCAAATAGAAGCCTGTCCCACTCATCACTGTCTTTATTTCTGTCAAATTCATTAAAATTGCATGTGTTTGATAAAATAATCCCCATAAGAACATCATATCCATGTTATTATTGTCACATTTCATATTTATAGGCAGAGATGGAGTGGCTGCTGCATTCAAATGAACTTCATTTGAACTCCGAGTGACATTGAGGAGAGAAAAGAGGTTCTATAGGAATGAAAGGACAGAGGGATAGTAAATATTTGGGTACAGAGCAGGGTTAGTGATTATATGGGCGCAGAGGAGGATTAGTGAACAAATGGGTACAGAGGAGGGATAGTGGTTATATGGGTGGAGAGGAGAGATAATGAATATATGGGTACAGAGGTGGGATAGTGGCTATATGGGTTCAGAAGAAGGATAGTAATTATATGGGTACAGAGGAGGGAAGGTGGATATATGGATAGAGAGGAGGGATAGTGAATATTACGTACAGAGGAGGAATAGTAAACATATGAGCAGAGAGGAGGAACAGTGAAAATACGGCTACAGAGGAGAGATATTGAATCTATGGGTACAGAGAAGGGTTAGTGATATGTGGGTACAAAGGTTGGATAGTGATTATATGGGTACAGAGGAGGAATAGTCAACAAATGGGTACAGAGGAGGGATAGTGACTATGAGGGTACAAAGGAGGAATAGTGAACAAATGGGTACAGAGGAGGGATAGTGAACAAATGGGTACAGAGGAGGGATAGTGATTATATGGGAGGAGATTGGTGGATATAAAGAGAAAGGTGAAATAGTGGTAGATAAATGATGCCTCCTCCCTTCTTTTCCTCCTTGCTTCCTTGCTTCCTTCCTCCCTTCCTTGCTCCCTCCAGTCCGGTCTGCTGTCCACCTCGTCCTGGTCCAGATCCGGTCTTTGTGTGTGATTGGATTACAGCAGATCCTCTCAGAGCAGATTTCACACGGCACTCTGATCCGTGTCTCCACATGGTTCTCATTATCTACAGGACTAACGTGGGACAATAGAGGAAGAGAGGAAGGAGGGTCAGGGCCACAAAGATCCCACAATACACGACCAAAAACTTCAAATCTGCTGCCATTTTCCCTTCCAGATATTCAAGTAACAAAGGCAGAAGTGATCAGAAATGGTTTCCTCTCTTCCTCTCATTAAATTCAGGCCTGGTTTGCTCCAAAAGGTACTTTCAGAGTTATATAGCAGTCTACTCAACAGACACACACTAGGTGGCGCTGTTAGGAAAGTCTTTCCTATAAACTCTACATTTGCTGCTCAAACAACTATTAAGACCTATTCTTCTCCACTCACTTGATAAAGCTTTCTTATATTTTTTTTAAATATTCTAAAATTGCTTTGACACTGTGTGTAGTCTGTGTATTAATGACCATATTAATGCAGTAATCCATCTTCTTCTGCTTATTTCTTCATAAGTCTCAGGAGGCTGCAGCCTAGTCCAGTAACTATGGGCCTAGGGCGGGGTACACCCTGGGCAATGGAAGTGACAGGCATTCATTCATGGGACATTTACAGTCTAAACCTCATCTGGGATGCAGAGGAGGGATAGTGAATATATGGGTACAGAAAAGGGAAAGTAAACATATGGGTGCAGAGGAGGGATAGTGAGTATATGGGTACAGAGGAGGGGTAGTAAGTATATGTATATAGAGGAGGGATAGTGAGTATATGGGTACAGAGGAGGGATAGTGAGTATATGTATACAGAGGAGGGATAGTGAGTATATGTATACAGAGGAGGGATAGTGAGTATATGGGTACAGAGGAGGGATAGTGAGTATATGTATACAGAGGAGGGATAGTGAGTATATGGGTACAGAGGAGGGATAGTGAGTATATGGGTACAGAGGAGGGGTAGTAAGTATATGTATATAGAGGAGGGATAGTGAGTATATGTATACAGAGGAGGGATAGTGAGTATATGTATACAGAGGAGGGATAGTGAGTATATGGGTACAGAGGAGGGGTAGTAAGTATATGTATATAGAGGAGGGATAGTGAGTATATGGGTACAGAGGAGGGATAGTGAGTATATGGGTACAGAGGAGGGATAGTGAGTATATGGGTACAGAGGAGGGATAGTGAGTATATGTATACAGAGGAGGGATAGTGAGTATATGGGTACAGAGGAGGGATAGTGAGTATGTATACAGAGGAGGGATAGTGAGTATATGGGTACAGAGGAGGGATAGTGAGTATATGGGTACAGAGGAGGGATAGTGAGTATATGGGTACAGAGGAGGGATAGTGAGTATATGGGTACAGAGGAGGGATAGTGAGTATATGTATACAGAGGAGGGATAGTGAGTATATGGGTACAGAGGAGGGATAGTGAGTATATGGGTACAGAGGAGGGATAGTGAGTATATGGGTACAGAGGAGGGATAGTGAGTATATGTATACAGAGGAGGGATAGTGAGTATATGTATACAGAGGAGGGATAGTGAGTATATGTATACAGAGGAGGGATAGTGAGTATATGTATACAGAGGAGGGATAGTGAGTATATGGGTACAGAGGAGGGATAGTGAGTATATGTATACAGAGGAGGGATAGTGAGTATATGTATACAGAGGAGGGATAGTGAGTATATGTATACAGAGGAGGGATAGTGAGTATATGTATACAGAGGAGGGATAGTGAGTATATGTATACAGAGGAGGGATAGTGAGTATATGTATACAGAGGAGGGATAGTGAGTATATGGGTACAGAGGAGGGACAGTGAATATAGACCTTCTCAAAAATGACTGGCAAGAGCAAACAGAAGATTATAACCACAGTATTCATCAAATAGAGTTGACAAATTGACTCTGAAAGAGAACAGAGCAGCCAAAAGGGGGAAAAAAATCGAACTTGAACATCCATGTAACCTGTTCCAAATTGAAAATGCCCTAGTGTGGATGTGCCTGAGGAAAGGTAACTGAGGTCACAGTGTACAGTCAGAAATATCCCTGCGTCAGTGGGGCGTCCCGCTCTTCTCGCTCGGCAGGAAGTGGACACACGTCTGGTCCAAGAGGGTTTAATCTGGATTTGGGGAGGAACCACGTCGGAGCTGAGATGGCTAATCCAGTCCGTAATCCACTTATTAGACCGGGATTAGAGCCGGGATCGTCTGCACTTAATCAGGTTAGCCTCACAACAGCACAACAAACTCCAAAAAGAGGAGGAGGACTGGCACGCTCCCCCAAACACCAATAAACACAGATGTTCTTCAGATTTAAAGGGAGAGAATAGTCAAACAAATGTGCTCATTTCCAAAACATAATATTGATTTCTCACATTCAGAACAGGCATGTGGTTGCAATTTAGAAATTATTAAATCCCTAAGTTTGATTGAATTAATGCTCTCTAAGTAATTCTGCCATGAATATCACTACTAGTCCCATTTTGAGAACCCTTAAGAGGCCATTATGTCAAAAAAAAAAAGAAAAAAAGAGAAAATTGTGTAATATCCTGGTTTCTGACCTTTCCATCAAGCAGTGTTGAGATGATCATCCTATAATATTAATAATAATAATAATAATAATAATAATAATAATAATAATAATAATAATAATAATAATAATTATTATTATTATTATTATAATTATTATTATTAATATTAATATTATTATTATTATTCATTCTGTAGGGCTGTTTTGTGGACACAATAGGCCCTATG
This sequence comes from Bostrychus sinensis, assembly GCA_020698575.1. NCBI lineage: Eukaryota > Metazoa > Chordata > Actinopteri > Gobiiformes > Eleotridae > Bostrychus > Bostrychus sinensis. The sequence goes on from CM036241.1 coordinate 39,777,894, forward strand.
CCACTCTTGAGGCTTAATAATAATAATAATAATAATAAGTTCAGGTTTGTGATCAGGTCGAGACTTTTAAGGACCAAGACCAAGTTGAGACCAAGACCAAGACGAACTGAGACCAGCAACTAACACTAAAATTGAGAAAAGTTTTTTTTTTTTTTTTTTTTTTTTTTTTTTTTGTCATTCAAATGCATGAACAATCATTTTAATAGAAAAGCCTCCACAAACAGAGAACAGATCATGTTCCTGGTTCTTCTAATGCAGAACATGAATTACTCCAGTTTGGTAAAAAAATAAAAATAAATAAAACATCTCTGAGACCGCCACACTGAGACAAGACTGAGTAAAATTGGATTGGAGACCAAGATGCATCAGAGACGGAGATGAGACCAAGACTAAAAAAAAAAAAAAAAAAGCCAAGAAACTACTGTGCTACATTAGTCTTCCCTGATCTCTACATGTTGTACCTTTATTTACTCTAGTGTTAAGAGTTTTCCTCAGCTCATTTTGTCTGATTTTGCACTTGGCGCTGCTTATTAGACAGTGATAATCACATCTGTAAGGAACTTCAATAGCACTAATTTCCCTACAATCACAAACCCAACCTTCAAATCTTGGAGCCTATCCCAGCAACTATGGGCTTTAGACGGGGTACACAATCTACAATAGCCACTGCCACTGGCCAGAGACACTTACTGACATTCACTCTCACATTCATCAGATCAGGAGTCAAACCTACAACCTCCTTCATGAGAGGCAGGAGCGCCGACTACCAAAAATAACCATATCTTTTCACTCTGAGCTATTTTAACAGCAACAAACCAAAGACTGACAATAAAACACATACTGCCTGCATCAACAGAGTAAGATTGTCCCAGAGTAATGAGAGCAGGATTGGGATTATAGCGGGACAGAGGAAGACAGAGGGATTATCCAAATGGAGCAGGTTAATCCAGAAGAACAAGAGACTGAGCTCATTAATTATAAAGTGATTAGTTCAATAAGAGGCACAGGCCATGACTCAACACAGGACCAGACCAGAGAGGGAGACAATGAACTGGTTACAATAGAATTAAATACACTTTTATGCTTTTAAACTAGCAACCTATGGAAAACACATAAATGATGTTAATAATAACAAAAACATCATATTATACTGAGTTATGTCCCAGGCTTTTTAAAGGGCTCCAAGTGAGATTTTTGGGAATAAGTGCATTTTTGCTGTCCACGGGTCTAAATCTGAGTTATTGTCCATATGTCCAAGTCTAAGTTATTGTCCACAAGTCCACAAGTCTAAATCTGAGTTATTGTCCACATGTCCAAGTCCGAGTTAATGTCCACAAGTGTAAATCCAGGTCAATAACAAGTCCCAGTTATTGACCACGAGTCCAAGTCACTGTCCACAAGGCCAAGCCTGAGTTATTGTCCATAGTTCCATGTCCAAGTTATTGTCCACAAGTCCAAGTTATTGTTCCCACTTCTGAGTTACTGTCCACAAGTCTAAGTCCGTCTTATTGTCCCCAAGCCCAAGTTATTGCCCACAAGTCCAAGTCCGTGTTATTGTCCTATAGTCACTAGTTTTGGTCTGTGAGAAGAGACAAAGACGTCTAAATACTGACTCGGGACAAGTCCAGGATTTGAGTAGCTCATATTTGCCATAAAGGACTGTTCCTAGTTCCAAATTACTGCCCGGAAATCCATAGTCTGACTTCAATCCTCAAAACAAAGACTTGCATCCAGGATTTGGAGAGTTCCATCTCTGCCATGAGAGACATACAGCAGATGTGATGTAAAGTGTGCAAAAATGACTTTCAATTGCCACACAAATGATACGTATTTTATAGAAAAGGTCACATGTACTTGAGACTGGTCTGGTCTCCGAGATAAAACACTGACTGAGATCAAAAGGGATGTGGTTGCCGTGACGACAGCCCTCTTCATCCTCCTCTTCATCGGCATCTTCCTCCTCTTCAGAAACACACCGTGCTGTCACACAAGGGCTTACTATAGAGAGGAGCTGCAATCAGTCTGCAACATGTGCCCTCAAAAGACCACGATATAAGCAGCAAAACATGCCATTGACCATTTGGTTGAGTGTCCCGCTGATAATTGTGTTTGACAGGAAAGAAACAGGCGACTTGTGTAAAAATCTTAAATTCATTGTGAAAATATGGTGTTGTTTTCTGGTTTTATTCTGAAAACTCCTGGCTCAGTGGCACTCATTGCTCAGTTTGATTGTAACTCTTACACCAGTCCTCATTCATTATAATTTGTAATAAGGTTAATATTTTAACAAGGTCTTTGGTGAATAAATGATATTTTTGTGCATTTTATAGTTTGATTTTTAGGTTTCTGTAGGTTTGGGTACTGTATAGAAGTAGTAGTAATAATGATTGTAGTAGTACAGTGTTCCTGCTTGTATCAGCAAGTCTAATTTAATGCTTTTAAATGCCATTTTTAATGCATTTGTTTTTTAACATTTTTAATCCCACAAATACAATCACAGCAGCTTAAATTGTCAAACCCTATTTGCAAGTTTTGTAAAATATAGCTCATAAAGCACCAATAATGTTGAAAGATAATCATCCAATGTTTGGGTAACCTGGTCCTGCTGGAAGCAAACTCAATCCACCCAGCTATCATGCTAGTGTAGGCTACAAAAATGATACGTATATATTTATATATACATATTAATATACACAAATAAAACTATTATTGTCAGCAATTTTACTTTTTTTATTTTAAAGGAGCAATGAGTAGAAAATATTTTTTATATTTCATAAAAATGACTCACGTGTGCCAAAATATAAAGTAAACATTTTTAAATCAAACATTAGTTTTACTGATAACAATGTTTCAGCTTTTTCAGTTTTTATAAATATATTTTACATAATGGTCAGGTTGTTTTTGTTTACATTTTTTATTTTGGTTCTAAAATTGCATCGCCGATCATCCAATCAGAAAAGAGACCACTGTTTTGATTTAGACTGCAGTACTGTTTTCAAACCAAAACCACTGTTGGGATCAAATTTAATGCTTTTTATTACCATTTAAGGCCTTAATTTTTGCTAAATCAATTTTATGACTTTTAATAATTTTTAATGCCCTGCAGGAAGCTTGAATATATCAAAAACCCAGCAGCTGAAGTACTAATAAGGCGCTTTCGTACAGAACAGTTATAGGAACCCAGTTATAGGAACCCCCCTCCCTTCTCCCTGACTCTTTTGCCAGCTTGCTTTCACACTGCAGATAACAGCTGGATAAGAACCTGATTAAATAATCACCACAGTAATGTGACATAGTGTAAGTGTGACATCCAGCAGCTACAACAATCCAAAACAAACTGCTGCCATAACACTTCTATGTTATGAGTAAATATTTAAAGCAAATGTACAAATGTCTCTTACTACATAACTATGTCACTGAAAGGTTCCTAGGCCGACTGAAAAGTCCCTGCTTAGAAGTAGGAACTTAAAACTTTACAGTAACTGTGGTCCCCATCCCCAGTTCCTCTCATTTGCAAATGCGCAACAAAACAGGATAGTTCCTCAAAAGGTTATAGGAACTGCAAAAGGTTCCTACAGTGTAAAAGGGCCAATAGTTAGAGTAGTAGCCGCAGCAGCAGTAGCTATTAGGGGTGTAACGATACGTTTTTGCAACGATACGATATTTATCGATTAGAAGTGTTTCGATACGATTCAAGAACGATATTGGCTAATTTGGAACAATATGTTTCGATACAATTCAACATCTTCGTATCGATAATCGATACAGCAACTTTTTGCCAAAAATCATAAAAGTTTACTCACAAATGTAGCACCGTGGCCGGGGTTGATTATGTCCAGCAGACAGAGAGTGAAGAAAAGTTGAATATAACATTTTATTTAATTAAAAACACAAAATTTATCTCCAAAAAGCCATATCTCGTTTTATTTTAACATACAAATTTCTAATTTCGATATTTCCGATATTATCGATCAATACTTCATGTGTATCGATATTCACTTCCTAGAAAACGATATGATTCGATACAAGGTCATGTGTATCGATGTAGCTGTATCATAGGAAAAAAAATCGATACATCGATACAGTTACTGTATTGTTACACCCCTAGTAGCTATAGTAGTAGTAGAAGATTTGCACTGTTACAAAACCAGCAAATTAAAGTACCTGGTCCTAAGTAAAGTTTATATTCAATACTGTTTTACTTACATTCAAGTATTAATTTTGTTGAGTACCTTTACTTCTACTTGAGTACTTCTTTCGTAGTAGTATAGGGTGAGCTTGTACAGATTTTGGACCCTAGTCTCTTCACCAGTCCATTGTTTGAATGCAGATCCTTTTGTCTGTACACTGGTCTGCTCTGACTCTAAAAACTAACTGGAGCTAATTGTTTCTCATCCATCACTTTGACTGAAGCCACAGGTGGAAAACGTTTAGTATGTGGTGGACTTAGACCCAACTACAATGAGAACAGTTCACAGTCCAGAACCAAAGAGTAACACAGATGAGATCATTATTAATGACTACACAAAATATAAAAAAAAAAAAAAAGTTCCTCTGCCTCCATCTATCGCTCACACCAACTAACTTCATGTCCTCTTTCACATCCAACAGTCTCCTATTTGGTCCTCCAAAGATTAGTAAATGTAACAATTTCAACAAAGCCATCAATAATCATGAAAAACTGGAAATTTTATGAGTTATGAGGGCTCTGTTAGATACTGTTTCAGCGATCTCAGTTTCACTACTACACTACTGTAGGGCAAAGACATAAAGGACTCCAATAAAAATGGTATGGGGTGGAGAGGAGGGCAGTGGGTAGACACACACGTTAAAAACAGCATTATTGTTATGATCAGAACTGTTGTTCTTATTGTCAATCTATGACATGTCCAAGACCATAATAATCTGTTTTTAATATTTTTACATAGCACATACTATGTTGAATAAAAAAAAAAAAAAAAAATTGTTTGTTTGTTTTTCTGATAGTGGTTTATAGTAGCAAAATGGAATTTAAAGGGTTAAAAATATTATTTGAAAATATAAAAATAGAATAGATTTTATAAGAATTGCAGTTGATTAGAAGAACTGAGACATTAAAAGTATTTTTTATTTATTTTAAGCACACTTTTTAGGAGGTGAGCCTTGGTACTTAACCCCGTAGCACCCTCTGTTGCAAATATGCAGCATATAATTAAAAGGTCATGGCAAAAAAGTAGGAGTCTTTTTTTTTAAATGTATTAACTAATTCATGAATGCTGCTTACCAAAAATATTGACAAATTTTTGTTCTTACCCATCCCTGCTGACTAAAATTTAGCACAGATGATTTTTTTCCAACAAATATTTCTATGTCTGGGTTCTACGGGGTTAAGGCCCTGAGTGTACATTTTTTAAAGGGCTGCACAAGGGTCAGTGGTCTCATTAGAGGTCATGGGTGGCTAGAGCTCAGCCCAGAAACTATGGGCCTTAGGCGGAGTACACGCTGGACAAGAGCTAGCTGTAGGGAATCACATTCTCTTATAGGAGAGCTAACCACAGTGAATCTCTGCCTCTTAATGAATCTCATGTCCACTTGTGCTCGGGTTGTGTTTGTGGTTTGTTGTTGTGCCTTGCCCTTCACACACCAACACAACATGACATAATCACTACAGAGTAATTAAGGAGTGGTTTGGACTCAGACCCTGGTCTCTGTCTAGTCCCTGGAGTCCTGGTCTGGTGTTTAGCTCTAGTCCCTTGAGTCCTGGAATGGTCTTGCTCCCTGCTCCCTGTAGTCCCGGTGCCTGGGGTCGTGGCCTGATCATTGGCCAGGTCTCTTGACTCCTGGTCTGGTCCTGGCCCGGTCTTGCCCCGGTCCCTGTGGTCCACTCTTACATCATGTCAGACCTGGAGGTAAACAGACTCTGTTCCCCTGAGTAAAACTCCTGCGTGTGCGTGACGGTGATGTCCTGCTGCGGCCCTCAGGTGGACATCATCATCATCATTGTCGTCACGGAAACGGAGTCAGCGGGATGTGGCGACAGAGTCAAGAGGAGGAGATGCCACGGCAACGGGAGGGGAGGACCAGCCACTCACCTCAGGATCCAAGATAAACCACAGGGAAATAGAACGACTTATACTAAACATAAACTCATAGCACTGGGACAGAGCAGACCTCCTCCCACGCTTTGTCCCTATCCTGCAATGAGAGCCCAGACCTGGACTCAAACCAGGAATAGTTCAGAGGTAAATGAGGTAAACCCATTGAAGAACTGCGCCCTTATATCTCACAGTGGTACAAAATCTACGAAAGCTAAAGTTAGTACATTTCACCCTATCTTGCAATGGCTGCTCAACAAAAAACAAAAACACTCAATCCAGTAAAATAGGGGTAAATGCTCTATCCAGTAAAAAAAAAAAAAAAAAAAATTAAATAGCTAATTATTGATACACTCACTAATGTTCTCTACCCAGGCACTGACATTATACACATGTAGTCGACTGTTGTCAGTTCTTGATTATTCATAATTTGCCACATTTGGGCAATGCTAACTGCTCTGTAGAAATTATATTGTGGTCTGTTTAGCTCATGTTCAGAGGAGGAATGGTAAAGATCTATAAATATCTGACTGTGTCCAATTCTAATCCTGGGTTTACTTTTGGTTAGTCTTGAGAGTCATCCACATTTGTGGTTAAGTTCTAGCTTAGTACTGGTTTATTTATTCTAGTCCAATCATTTTTAACCAGGCCCTAAAGGGGATGTATTGTGCAAATATTCATTCACACAGTTATTCTCTATTTTCTGGCAGGGCTGTTCTGAGGCCTCAAAATGCTCAATTGCATGAAACATTCCACTTTTATCAGGAACCCAAAAAATGTGAGCACATCACCCACCATCCTGGCAACTTTCATAGATTTTAAGTGTTTGTTTTTAAAAAGCTGAATGTACATCACAAACCTCATTCATTGTGTGGTCAGCCCCAAACTGTGGAATGCTCTGTTGTTGTTTTTTTTGTTGTTGTTTTTTTTAACTTATTAACTTATTTAACTTTATTGTATTGCTCTTATTCAAAAAAAATAAATAGCAGAAAACTAAAGACTATTAAGGCTAAATAGAGTCATCATTTATTTAATATTTTATAATGTTGATTGGAAACTGACCATGTTTATCAAATTTGCTATAGAAATAAAGTAGTGTAGATTTAAAGTTCTAGAGCTGACCAAGATTGGTAAAACAAATAAAATAAATAAATAAATAAATAATATATAGTAGCAAGCAAAAGTTTGTACTCCCCTTAGCATTTTTCCTTTATTGTTGCCTTACAAACTGGAATTTAAATGGATCATTGAGAGGTTCATGTCAGTCACTTTAAATCACATGACAACAACTATGATTTTTTTAAAGAGACCCATAAATCGTAGACCCAGTGTTACTCACCCTCAGAAGTCATAGAAATAGATAAGGTTGGCCTGACTGCAATTCAACTGTAATTATGCCACAAAACACAATTTAATTTATCATTACAACATGTAAAAGACAAGGAACTACACCAAACCTGCCTAAAGAGGAACATCTAAAACTCACAAACCGGGCAAGGAGTGCATTCATCAGAGAGGCAACAATAAGACCAAAGATGACTGTTGTATCTGTCCACAGGACCACTCTGAACCATACACTCCACAGAGTGTCTCCATTGCTTAAAGAAAATAATAACAAAACATGTTTTGTGTTTGCCAAAAGGCACGTGGGAGGCTCCCCAAACACGAGAAGGTCCTCTGTCCAGATTAAATGAGCCATCAATGAAAGATGCTATGTGTAGCACAAACCTAGCCCCTGACTGTGGCCCCTCTCTAAAGTGAGCTTGAGCTTGAGCTGTTTTTAGATGAAGAATGAACACAAAGCCCAGTGATTTTATGAACCAAGCTCATAAACACTTATCCTAGAAAAGTTAGAGCTGAAAGTCCATTGTTGTCCTGTGATGTAAAGTGACTGACATGAACCTCTCAATGATCCATTTAAATTCTAGGTTGTAAGGCAACAATAAAGGAAAAATGCTAATATCTATACATACGTCCACACATCCACACACACACACACATATATATATATATATATATATATATATATATACACTTATATCACTTTTAAGCTAACTACTTTTTAGCCAAATTTCACAAAGAACTATGATCAATAAAATGATTAAAGAATTATACATAAATTATATTTTAATTTTTTGCATCTATAAGTCCAGTATCTCCATGTTTCCAATGTTTACCTGTCTCCACCTGCCTGATTTCCCATGATGCCTCACACAAACACACACACACACATACAATGACTGACGACCTGTAGCTGCGTCTGATTGGACGCTTTCCCGAGGGTCACGCCCCACCCCCCACTGTCCATCCATCTGCCGTCGCCGCGGTAACCCTCAGATCGGTCACATGACTCAGCAGGACTTCGGCTCCAGACCCTGCCTGATCCGAGACAGCATAAACTTTGAACTCTGACCCCTCCAGGGATTAGAGCTTAGAGACATCAGAGAAATGGAGATTTGAGGAATGACTCAGTGGTGAAGGTTTGGGTTTTAATTGGTAGGGATAGGTTGGAAGAAGGTGGTATCATTTGTATGGTAAACCACATAAAGCAGTAAGAATTTTTGATCCTTGTAAAATGGCTACATCTTTTATTTTGAAAATCCAGAATTAGTGACAATTTATGTATAGAAACAAAAAGAGTAAGATTTTTTTTTTTTAAATATATACAGACAGTTGAAGTTTGAGTCCAAGCCTGAGTCAGAAAAAAATAAAATAAAATAAATAAAAATAAAATAAACAAATACTTTTAAAATATTCAAGTCGAATATTCTTGAGTGCAAGTCCTTGTTGTTCTTCACTAGTCTATGTCCAAGTTATTGTCCACAAGTGTGTGTCTGAGTCTGAATCCAAGTTTGACTTTTTGTCCACTAGTTCAGGTCAAAGTTACGGTTCACCTGTGTGAGTCCAAGTTATCTCCTAGTCCAAGTCTGAGATTTTGTCCACAAATCAGACTCCATGTTTGACTTTTTGTCCACTGACTCAGGTCAAAGTTATACCATTCCAAGTTCAAGTTATTGTTCACTAGTCTGAGTCTAAGTGAAACATTTTGGTCCACTAGTCCAGGTCAAAGTTATTATTCACCAGTCTGAGTTTGAGCGCAAGTTATCTACAAGTCTAAGTCCAAGTTATTGTCCACAAGTCAAACTTCTTGTCCACTAGCCCAGACCAAATTTATGGTTCACCAGTCGGAGCAGAAACCCAACTCCAAAGTTTTAAAGACTTAGTGCCTGGACTAGGGTTCAAGACAGGAAAGAAATGAGTAAGGAAGGATATATAGGTAGGTAGGAAGGTAAGGAAGAAAGGAGGGAAGATAAGAAGGTAGGTAGGTGGGTAGGTATGTAACTAGGTAGGAAGGTGAGTGAATAAGTAAAGTAGGTAGGTAGGTAAGGAAAGAAGGAAGGGTATGTAGGTGAGTAGGCAGGTAAGTGCATATGTACGTTAATAAGTAGGAGGGTAAAAAAAGAAGGAAGGAAAGAAAGGAAAAGAAAGAGAAAGAAAGAATTATATAAGTAAGTAGGTAGGTAAGGAAGGAAATAGGTAACAAGGCAGGAAGGTAGGTAGGTAAGTGAATAAGTAGGTAGGTAAGGAAGAAAGGAAGGAAATGCAAGTGTAGAGGTATACTGTATCTAGAAGCAGCCTCCAGTGTCTTGTGTAAATACTGAGTATGTGTATTTGAACTCTGTGTGTTGTGTATAATCTGCTCCATTTGCTGTTCCTAACCTCCTCACTCTCTCTGCTCCTCTCCCTCGTCTCCTTCTGCAGTCTCCTCTTCATGAATATTCATAACCCCTCTGAATTCAGCCCACATCTCACACTCTCCCAACCTCGGCTTGAATAAACTGTCAAAATGTCCGCGCGTTTATTGGCACAGAATATAACTCCTCGTGAAAAATGAAAGTGAAAAGACGAGAGAGAGAGAGAAAGGATTCAGGAACTTAGAGGAGGCTGTGTCTGAGTTTGACAATTAACTTTAGAGGCTTTATCTTACACATCAGATAATGTGGCTTAGGAAGAAAAAAGCAGAAAAAGTGGAGGTTTTAATTGGATTTTAATTATCTATGAGATGAGTTCAGATAGACAATAAAACTACTGCTTTAAGTATTTCTTCTTAAACATTTTTCTTCAACTGAAGAAAACACTGCTTAGCATGTAAGATATCAGCACATTATGCCATGTCCAGTCATATGCTTGCACATAGAGATGTCCCCGTCCTGATTAAGAGATCTGCACTGGGCGTCGATCAAGGAATTTTTAAATGATTCAATCAGATTAAGTCATGTGATTGGACCAATCTTATGTTTTACATCTGCAACAAACTAGTACACAAACCACCACAACACAGTAGTAGTGTTGCAGAAGGGCTAAGCAAAAAATAAATAAATAAATAAATAATTAATGTGTTTATGTATGTATTAATGTGTTTGTTGTATGTTTGTTTGTTTGTTTGTTGGACATTGCCCAAAAAAAAAAAGAGGCCATAGGCTTTATTGTAAAATAACTTCAGAGCTACAGCTGTTCATGGTATCGCAGCACAGAGAAAAGAGTTCCTTTACCTTAGTAATGCCTCTGTTTAGATGTAGCAGCAGTTTGGCCAAAACAAATAGCGTATCTGCAGCCCTCAGCACTAACTTTATGTGTCTTTGTTTATGTATGCTAATAAGCCACATGCTCTGCTTAGAATCTTTACACAGGCCTCCTATGGTGTGTATAAATTATAACAGACCTGGAATTTAGAAGCAGAGAGGACTTACACTAAAAGACTCACTGATCCCACTGTGAGAGTAATGCACACTGCTGCTGCTTGCTCCTATTTTGTTCAGACATTTAGCATAAAAACATAGCTATGCAGTATGTTAGGTCTTATTACAAAATGCAAAAAAATAATAATGAAAAAGATTGGTATCGGCACTCGGGTTAGCCAAAACCAAACATGAAATGATCGGATTAGGAACCAAAAAAAGGTGATCAAGACATCCCTACTTGCAAACATTTGTAACAGCTTCAGGTGGTAAACAAAAAAAAAAAAAAAACATGAGATTAAACCAGGACTAATTCAGAATTAAACGCTCTGGGTTTTGTCTCCAGGTCCTGGTCTAGTCTCTTGTTCGGTTGCTGGGGTCCCCGTCTGGTATTTTGGGTCCTGCTGTAGTCCTGGCCTGGTCACGCCCCTTGTCCTTATAGTACACTGTTACACTGTTATCATGTCAGACTGAGGTGTAGTTTTGTCTCTGGGGACTTGGTCTGGTCTCTAGCCTCAGTCCTTTCAGTCCAGGTCTAAACTCAGTCTAAATCCAGGCTAAAGAGGCAATTACCCAACATAAAACCAGGAATTACAAAAAAAAAGGATTACATTTGGACTAAACCAGAACAAAACCAGGACCAGCTCTATTAGAAACTTGTGCACTACTTTTTGGCCTTTCGGACAACCTTAAACTCCTTAACCTTTGAACTCTTGATCCTCTTTACTGACCACACAGCTTCAATGCATAATTATCTACGAGGATAGACTACAAAAAAAGGGGGAGCAACCTCTCAATCTTATTTTGTTGTCCTAAAATGCTCCTAAAAGTCTCTACCCTTTTTTGACCCTAGCTTGGGTTTGACCTTCTTCAAATTTGATTAGCTCCACTCTCAAGCCACTAAAAGCCACTTAAAACACTTCTCTTTGACCTCAGACCGGTCTCGCCCTCTTGATCCCTGACTCGGTCCACACCCAGGATATCCCACATACCCACAGTTTAATATTATGGGTGACCCTTACAGACCTAAAACTTCCTCTGGAATAAATGAATTATATTAGGCCTTTAGACCCTGACAGAACAGTTTAACGACGCTGTGCAAAAGCCTTGGACAGGTTTTTAAGACAGGCTATGAACAAGGAAAATACACAAAATTACAAAGAAAAATTCAACTAGAAGCACTCAATTTTGAACCAGGACAAAACTAGAACTAAACTAGGTCTAAAGCAAGTCTATTCCAGGCCTGAAGCAGGACTACACCAGGACTAATTCTAGAAATACTATGAGAGGCCACCTTTGCCAAGGCACTGTCCTATCCTGCAATGGTAAAGATAAAGAGCCCAGACCTTGATTCACACTCAAAGATCTCCTAGTTCAGGGGTAAATGTGCTAAAAAGTCCACTAGAACTAATCATGAGCTCTTTTTGTGAGTGAAGTTAGAATTTCAAAATGATACAAAATCCCTTAAAACACTCCTGGATCTAAACACTCATCTGGATTCACACCAGAACTAAAAATGACCTTTCCTGAAAATTTCATAACAAAACATAAAATTATGTTTTATTATCAAACCACCTTTAGTGAATACTGTTTTATTTTCCCTTAATGTATTTACACAGTGCTGTGTAAGACTCGACACTTAGTCTGTGAATGACAAAGATAATGAAGACTAACCCCAGCAGTGCTTCTTCAATCTGGGCTAAGTCACCACTTCCTGTCTCTAATGCATCACTTCCTGTTACTAATTCACCACTTCCTGTCTGCCGTTGGAGCAGATGTGGGATTCAGATCAAAGACAGGGATTGTGGTAGATAGTGATGACAGAAATGGAAAAGTGGACAGAATGCACAGAAGTAAATTAGCTCTACTGCAAACTTAAGTCAAGACTGAACCAAGACTTGTTTGAGTTAACCCAGGATTTAACTGCAAGTGAACTGAAGGATTAACCAGAAATAATTCAGAATAAATCCAGGGATATAACCACAATACTAAAAGAGACTGAACCAAATAATATATACGGAAAAAACAGAATTAAATATAGATAAAACACAATTTTAAACCCCATTCTAAACCAGGATTTGGGATTTGGCAAGAAAGACAACTTCACAGCTGATTTATTTCTTTGCATGCTTCCTTCTCACTTTCCTTTAAACCCATTGTAAACCAGTTGGAAACCAAGCTTAATACAGGACAAAACCAGGTCTAAAACAGATATAAACCAGTGGCACATACAGGACTAAACTAGAGGCTAAATCAGGACTAAAGCAGAACTAAACCAGGGGTGCCCACAGGACTAAACTATGAACCAGAAGCTGAACTAGGACTAAGTCTGTACTTAATCAGGTCAGAACCAGGTCTAAAACGAAGACTTAAACAGGCCTGAACCAGATTTAAACCAGGACTAAACCAAGACAAAGCCAGGACTAAACTATGAGATAAACCAGGACTAAACAAGGACTCAGTCAATATTAAATTGGCACTAAACCCAGTCTGACCCCCAACCCCTTGCTTCTTAAGTCCAGTCTCTCCTCTGTCAGAGTCTCCAGACCTCTCCATTTGTGCTGACATTATTTGGACGTTTTTATCTTTTTTCTCTCTGACGTGTATAAAGCCTTTCTTGTGAGGCCTCCAGCCGTGCACAGTGTGGGGCAGCTTCACACAGCTCTCCAAAGAGAAGAGAAAAAAAAAATCTGAAAAAATAACAAACTCATTAAGAACGCATCAGAAAGACAAGACTATTACAACCTCAACAGCTGTAAAACTCCGCTCACAACAAGAAGAGAGTGTAAGACGGGGTTTTCAGAGTTCAGAGATGGAGAGAGGACTAAACCTGGAAAAAACTTGGACTAAACCTGGACTAAACCTGGACTAAAAAGGACTAAACCAAGACTACAACCAGACCAAACAAGGGACTATGTTTAAGGCTGCGTAGAGGATTAAACCAGGACTAAACCAGGGCTAAACCAAGGGTTTATCCCAGGGCTAAACCAGGGCTAAAGAAGGGGCTAAACCAATGTCTATACTAGGACTAAACCAGGGACTAACCCAGGACTAAACCAGGACTAAACCAAGTGCTATGAAAGGGTGAAGAAGGGGCTAAACCAACGTCTAAACCAGGGACTAAACCAGGGACTCAACCAGGGACTAAACCAGGGACTAAAGCCTAGGGTAAAGCTATTCTAAACCAGGATTAAACAAGTACTAAACCAGGACTACATCAGGGACTAAACCAGGACTAAGCCAGGCACAAACTAGGACTGAACAAGGACTAAACCAGTGGCTAAACCAGGATTAAACCACACCTAGCCCAAGACCATATCAGGGGCTAAACCAGGACTAAACCACACCTAGCCCAAGACCATATCAGGGGCTAAACCAGGACTAAACCACACCTAGCCCAAGACCATATCAGGGGCTAAACCAGGACTAAACCAGGGACTAAACCAGGACTAAACCAAGGGCTATGAAGGGGTAAAGAAGGGGCTAAACAAATGTCTAAACTAGGACTAAACCAGAACTCAACCAGGGACTAAACCAGGGACTAAAGCCTAGGGTAAAGCTATTCTAAACCAGGATTAAACAAGTACTAAACCAGGACTACATCAGGGACTAAACCAGGACTAAGCCAGGCACAAACTAGGACTGAACAAGGACTAAACCAGTGGCTAAACCAGGATTAAACCACACCTAGCCCAAGACCATATCAGGGGCTAAACCAGGACTAAACCACACCTAGCCCAAGACCATATCAGGGGCTAAACCAGGACTAAACCAGGGACTAAACCAGGACTAAACCAAGGGCTATGAAGGGGTAAAGAAGGGGCTAAACAAATGTCTAAACTAGGACTAAACCAGGACTCAACCAGGGACTAAACCAGGGACTAAAGCCTAGGGTAAAGCTATTCTAAACCAGGATTAAACAAGTACTAAACCAGGACTACATCAGGGACTAAACCAGGACTAAGCCAGGCACAAACTAGGACTGAACAAGGACTAAACCAGTGGCTAAACCAGGATTAAACCACACCTAGCCCAAGACCATATCAGGGGCTAAACCAGGACTAAACCACACCTAGCCCAAGACCATATCAGGGGCTAAACCAGGACTAAACCAGGGACTAAACCAGGACTAAACCAAGGGCTATGAAGGGGTAAAGAAGGGGCTAAACAAATGTCTAAACTAGGACTAAACCAGGACTCAACCAGGGACTAAACCAGGGACTAAAGCCTAGGGTAAAGCTATTCTAAACCAGGATTAAACAAGTACTAAACCAGGACTACATCAGGGACTAAACCAGGACTAAGCCAGGCACAAACTAGGACTGAACAAGGACTAAACCAGTGGCTAAACCAGGATTAAACCACACCTAGCCCAAGACCATATCAGGGGCTAAACCAGGACTAAACCACACCTAGCCCAAGACCATATCAGGGGCTAAACCAGGACTAAACCAGGGACTAAACCAGGACTAAACCAAGGGCTATGAAGGGGTAAAGAAGGGGCTAAACAAATGTCTAAACTAGGACTAAACCAGGACTCAACCAGGGACTAAACCAGGGACTAAAGCCTAGGGTAAAGCTATTCTAAACCAGGATTAAACAAGTACTAAACCAGGACTACATCAGGGACTAAACCAGGACTAAGCCAGGCACAAACTAGGACTGAACAAGGACTAAACCAGGGGCTAAACCAGGATTAAACCACACCTAGCCCAAGACCATATCAGGGGCTAAACCAGGACTAAACCAGGGACTAAACCAGGACTAAACCAAGGGCTATGAAGGGGTAAAGAAGGGGCTAAACAAATATCTAAACTAGGACTAAACCAGGACTCAACCAGGGACTAAACCAGGGACTAAAGCCTAGGGTAAAGCTATTCTAAACCAGGATTAAACAAGTACTAAACCAGGACTACATCAGGGACTAAACCAGGACTAAGCCAGGCACAAACTAGGACTGAACAAGGACTAAACCAGTGGCTAAACCAGGATTAAACCACACCTAGCCCACTCTACTCTTGCATTCATGTACAGTTGAACTGCAGAGTCTAAAGGTCCCATAGTGAATGAATGTGAAGAGTGAATGGTCGTCTGTCAGTGTCTATCTAAGTGTCAGCCCTGAGACTAACTGACCACTGTCAAGGGTGTACCCTGCCTGAGGCCCATAGTTGCTGGGATAGCCTGTAACCAACTACAACCACTAACTGGAATAAGATGGCAGAAAGCTGTATTGCATTAGGCTACACAGTAATTGGCCTCATTTTAAAACTTAGCTGGTCAGTGAACACCAAATTTTCCAGGGCTCCTCCTTCTCACATAGAGATCTCATTATGGCTCAGTACTTCAAGCCCGTGTTCAGAGTATTTTCATGTACTACACACACAAACACAGTACTGGTTATGTAAGATGGGTAAGTAGAAGTCCGTCTGAGCCTGGAGGAAGTAGGACGCTCACAGAGAGACGATGATTGGAGCTCATTAAGGCAGATGAAAGCTGAGGTGAAGTCTCCTGGTGGGACCACACAGACCAGAAAGGAACCGGGGAGGGTGGGGAGTGGGATAGACCAGGCTGAAGAGACTGTTTAAGGAAGTCAGAATGGGTTTCTATAGATACAGTCGACATCCCGTCATAGTTGGGGGGCGTGGTCTGGCGTGGGGGAAAACAAACCACTGCGCTCGCTTGGAAACACTACTTTTTTCATTCCTTTGTGAATTGTTTCAGGAGGATTATTTGCAAATTAAGCTTAATCTAAAAATAAGTCCTGACTTACACAAAGTTCTTAATGGTGTTATGACATGAATAAGTTAAGAAAATTAAGTGGATTGTTTTCCGCATTTTAAAAGACTGGACAGGGGCCTGCGACAAGCTGGCCCCTGTCCATATTATGGAAGGTAAATAATGAGTAACATAATCATGCAGCATATGAACATGAATAAGAAGCTTGACTAAAAGCCCATGATAACCATCTTCTCCCAAAATTGAACACTGTTTCAAGAACAAGCCACTAAACTGGAAATTAGCAAAAATACATACAATTTGCATAATTATGCTAAATAGGGATTCTGCCTAAACATTTCTGCACTAAAACCTCTCTAATTTTGCCTTGGCTCACTTTTTCTGCTTTACATTTGATCTGCTGTGGGTTACAGGCTACAGCTGCATTATTAAGATGGGGATATACACTCTATAACATTAACATTTTATTACGCGTTTATGTTTGTGTTCTATCTCCATTTACTCTGACACAGTAACATCTATGCTGGTGATTACACCTCAGTAGAAAGGTCACGTGTTACCATTGTATAAATGTTATGATTATTCATGTAGACCAAGGAGTTGCAGAGATATACTCATTTTATTTTGGGCATGTTGGAAGCAGGGACTTAAGAAAAGGGTCTAGGGTCTCTAGGGTCCTAGAGGTTAAGAAATTTACACAGGCAAATTGTAGTTTACAATAAATATGGTGAATTAAACTCATTGTGTTTTAGAGACAGTTATGTTACGATGCAGCTTAATGTTGATTAGATTAGCATGTGGTAGGCAGCTAACATCAGCCAGCGATGGTATTTTATGCACAAATTTGGCCCACTATGTCCTCCTGTATGTCTCTGTCTAAGTAAAAAATAAAATTTAAATCCAACATTTTGTCATGTATTTGAACAGAAGGTGACAACTCTTTGTTCCTACCATTACAAATTGCATCTATACACTGCATTCTCAACTGGTTGGTTAAAAAAGAAATAGATTGAGTGTTTTGATATATTCTGAAATTTAAAAAAAAAGGTGAGGTTACAATAGGGTTAAATTATTTTACCCATATTTTACCTTCTAATCATGTGCAATAATTGCGAGCCATAGTTCTTACAAGCAGTTTAGTTTAACAGATTCTCCATCAGACTGCTCCAAATGTCTTGAGTTTTTTTCCTCCACCACACGCTGTTCGTCTGTCACTGTGGAACGTGCTAATCCCAGCCTCATGTCCCGATGTTTTTCACACAAATAAAGACAAACTCGAACCCAACGGCACTTCAGTTCTGCCCCTAAAAGGCAGTCCACAAGAGAGCAGCGGGATTGTAGAGATTACACCAGAGAGATTAAAGATAGGAGAAATAATCCAGCTCTGATAGTAGCAGCAGGTGAAAGCATTACACTGAGATTAAAAGAAGATGACATATATTTTTTTGTGTCAGAATGCTGTGCAGAGAATTAACCTATTTGCAGAATGCGCTTTTTAACCCTTTGGGAGTCTTTGGGTGCATTTTCTTTTTGGATAATTCTTTTCTTTGACAACAATTCACTTCAAACAGCAGCAGGTGATGATGAGGTGCCATGATTATTAAACTGCAATGCATCCCTCGAGTAGTGCTGCACAGAGTTTAACAGCATTAAGTCTAAAATATAGCTGCCTTTGTAGTTTTTATTCAGCAAAGGTTAGCTGACAGTTGGACATTCTTTTCTATGCAACATAATAGCAGCAATTTAAATATTAACTCTCTGATCACCAATCAGGGAACATTGCCCAGTGGCTAATATAAATAAATAAATGTTAATATGTTTAATTTAACAATAAATAAAGTCCCTTTCCCTAAATATAAGTTTTAAATGCTTAAAAATACTTATATACTGAGTTTTGGTTTAAATCTTCAGTTTTTGTCATGTCGTCATTATAGACAAAGTACATAAGTATAAAATATGCAGTAAAGTAGTACCCTTCAGATAAACCTCAACTACAGGTTTAGTCTCTTCTACTGCATTGTTAACCTTTAGTTTTCAGCAGTCTTTCAGCAAAATTCCTCACATTTAACACATTCATTAGAATCTGTGCGAAATACTTTTACTTTTTTTTACTCACAAGTATATTTGAAAGTAAGTACTTTTATACTTTAAGTAGAAATTTTCATGCAATACTTTTACTTGAGTCCTTTATCTTTACTTAAACTTAAGTAAAGCGATTGAGTACTTCCTAAATAAAACTATAGCACAACATTTTCTGTGTTAGAGCAAAGATTGTTGAAAATGACCAAAAATAATGGCACTGGCAACTTTTTTGAGGAAATGCTGGCCATGATTACTAAACTGCAATGCATCCCTCGAGTAGTGCTGCACCGAGGTCAACAGCATTAAGTCTAAAATATAGCTGCTCTTCTAGTTTTTATTCAGCAAAGGTTAGCTGACAGTTGACCGTTCTTTTCTATGCAACACAAAAGCAACAATGCAAATATTACCACATTACATGAAGTATAAACAGAAATGATATGGAGCGAGCAGACCCAGAAGTGCCATGTCTCCTTTCCTCTTGCCTTGCTTCCTTCCCTCCTCCCTCCTCCCTCCTCTCTCCTACAGGTCATCCATATGTCCTCTCTGTGTAACCAGTAAGTCCCAGATGTGGAGCCCTTCAGGGTCGCGGAGGATCTCGGTGGATCCAGGTCAGAGCCAGAATAAACTCAAAGTTTCTGAAGCAGATGTTATGAATGCACAAGTCTATCTGAGAGGGAAGAGGTCAGAGGTCACTGCACTGGAGCATGAACAAGACATATGTAAGGCAGCGGACTGCGCAGTCCAAGGCTGGTGTCCTCACATCACCAACTGCTAGACCGAAAATATAGGCCACAACAAAACCTTCAGCTGTTTAGATTTGATTTTATCTACAAAACATTTACGAACAAAATGTATTCCCCGCTGTGCTCACTTTCTATTTTTTAAGCATAATAAAAATAAAAATACAAGGAGCTAGTCTAAAGAACTAACAAGAGTTCCAGGAAAACAATTCAGTTATAATTGAAAAGGTTGTCAATATTTGTACAAAAGAAAAAAAAAATAATAATAATCATACAATACAATACAATAAAATACAATACAGTACAAATCAGTTTTTCTTCCTCTAACCTAGACTTCAACCCAGAATCAAGAACACTGGGAACACTTAACAAAAGATTGAGAAGAATTTAAAAAGATAATGATTTAACTTTTATACTTTTATAGCTTACATTTATGAATTTACTTTATTTCATTTATTAACTAGAGAAAGAAAAACATTTATTAATTGTAGCCTTACATATTTAATATTAACAATGTCAGGGTGAAAAAAAAATCTTTACAATAACAGTGAAATTATTTGAAATATTAAGTTTATTGGGATTAGCCAAAAAGGGCAGTGAGTAATATTATTTTGATAAAAATGAGGAAGAGAAAGTAGATATTTTATAATTAGTTTATGCTTCTGTATACTGCGAGTACAATGTAAATAGTATAATGTGTTCTTTTAATGGTATACTACAAATGATTTATTAATAACCTCTACACATCACTTTAATGATAAACCTGAATATAACCTCTACACAGTCACATGTGTGACATGTTTCCTCAAAAATGGCCACCTCCCTTGGTTTACTGTTGTCATGGTGAATTGTCTTTTCTTGACTCCATTGATAATAATAAAATATTATATTGGCTCCTCCCCTCAGATAAACTCAAGGTGTATCAACTCAGAGTTGTTTGACTGAAACAAGGCCATTGTGTCTTATTTTGACAAAAAAAAAAAAAAAAAAAAAAAAAAAAAATATATATATATATATATATATATATATATATATATATATATATATATATATATATATATATATATATATATATATGGACTAGTATGTGTATGTATGGACTAGTAATTTTTTTTCTATCCTAGAGTTAGCCTACTACTTAATCATATAATTTTACAACTGTTTGCTAGGTATACTACAGAAATTCATATTTATAAGTGTGCAGAGTAAGGCAAATGATGTGGTTTCAGTATTTCTCCATTAAAAACACAGTAAAGTAATGTTTTAAATATGCTAACAAAAATGTTAGCCCTCCCGCATCCTTAAGACATTTTTTTGACGTTTTGCAACAGTGTTTTTGTGAATAACTTTTGCTGTTTTGATTCAAATGGCATATATTTTGCCTCAGGTGTGTATTTTGAAATTAATTTTCAGTTTACAGGATTAAAAAATAATAAAAAAAATCCTCTTAAAAAGGTGTCTAAAACATAGTCACATGCCTCCTACCTTTAAGACAGTTTTTTGTGCCATTGACTCTCATTCAAACAAAATTTTTATAATGCAATGCCATTCAGTGGCGTAAGCTGGTAATGAGGGGCCCCAGTGCAGGTTCTCAGACTGGGCCCTAAAGTAATGAAGCACATTCAGTAAGTGTATACATCTGCATATGATAAGTTATAAAAAGTGCACAGTAATAAAGAGGTGTAGGAGGGTAAACACTGCTAACATTAATAGCCTCTTACATTAGCAGGGTACAGCTCAAATGCTAACCCCCTTTCACCTAACCCTGCTCTTATATTTCCATGTAGCTTTTATGTCTATGCTAACCAGCTCCTTCCTGTATGTCTGATGTTTATTAATGAGTCAGTATAGCATCAGATAAGTGGCTAACGCTAACAACACTAGCGCCATTGTAGCGGGCCTAAGTGGAGCTGAAGGAACGTGGACTCCACATAATTACTTTGTTAATTGGTGAAGCGCCAGAGTTAATTCAGTTGCATATTGATTGCGTTGCGCCGCTCGGGAAGGGGGGGTCACACGTCTCTTTATTTAACCCTGGTGTATAAATGCACAGCACTGGGAATTATGGGAAATCTGATTAAAAAGGAGGCTACAGTGGTGCTGACAAAGCGTTTGACACTGGGAGGAGAGAAGTGTGGGGCTGGGTTCACAATAGTTTAGAGTTACAATAGAAAAGTAAATACGAATCTGGTTAGAATTGCAGAGCTGGTTCCAGAGTAGTGACCTGAATATAAATGTTAGTGTGGAAGACTGTAGGGGGGAATAGATATTACCGATCAGTTGTTCCCTTACTGTGCACATGGTCAGGTTCAAGAAAGTATAAGGCTTTGTAAATATTTAGAGACCCCAAACAATTCAGCAACTGGCTCACAACAAAAAGCAACCTAAAAACACAACCATATTTATTTAATCCTCAGGCCCTGGCTCCTTTTAGGGTTTTTCAGATGTATTTTTTGCTCTCATTTTGGCATTTCTTATGCTAGGGTGATGATATTTGATGATATAAGATGTTCAATAATAAATTAATTTTAGAATTTTAGCATCAACTGGAAAAAAACTACATTTTCTTTACATTCTTCCTCTTAAACCCTTTTTGACTCACATTAAAATCACTTATTTTCACTCTACTGCCATTGTAATACAGAAATCATGTTAATCCTATACTGAGTTCAGAGATTGGAAATGTATCAAAGAAATACAAGTTGTTACATCCAACTTGCACGTATGTATTTTTAAGTTGCTGTGTTCCTTAAGGTTTGGAATAGACAGCAGATCAAAAGAGTTTATATTGTATTTACCTATATGTATGTTTGCATTATGACTCTAAAATCTCTCTCTATTTTTGCATGTTCCTCCATATTAGAAATAAACCACAAATGTATAAAAAAAAGCATGGTCTTTACACCTGTATATTTTCTCAGATGAGCTCCAGTTATGTTTTTGCATTTCTTCAACTAACTGTGGCTGCTGCAAGGTCGAAGACATTGTGGGAAATGTTGTAAAAGGTGTAAAACTAAAAAAAAAGTTGTTTGAGATTAAGAGAAGCTTAAGTTCTCAATATGAAAAAAAAGTGCAAAAACCAAGCCAATTTATGAATGAAGGAAAGCTCAGAAAGGTAAGTTGACCATTTCCAAGCCAGGTGATTATCTTTATTATGTTTCTCTGTGTATTTGAATAAGCTGTGTGTATCCAAATGTTAGCAATGGCAGATGGAGGTGTAAAAAATGCGATATTTCGTGGTTGAAACTCCACCTCGTCTTACCGTTCTCCGGGTGCTCGATCTCTCCGATGCTGCCGTCAGGAGTAGTGCGCTCGTAGTGGTCTTCGGGCAGCGCCAGGGGCCCGAGGCGGGGGCCCTGAGGAGGACTTGGAGCTAGGCGTCTCTGATTCCTCCAGACCGCTGTCGTAGTAGCTGTGCTGGGAGGCGTCCTGCAGATCCTGCGCCTGATTGGCCGTGGAGAAGGTGACTCGGCGGTGGGGCAGCTGTGATTGGACAAGAGAACGTTTATTTTTAGGGATCAGTTTTCCTGTGCTATGTGGAATCTAAAAACCAACTCCCATTAACTATTACTGTATTACTATAAGAAGAAAAACATAACAGACTATTAACTAAAGGGAGGTTCTGTAGTTGGGGGTCTGCGTGCAAATTTTGGAAATTTAAGGGGGCTGCAACACCCTTCAGAGTGGCTAATGTATACTATTTCAATGATGTTTTGTGATGGGTATTTTTGTCACTGAACAGGAGCAACATAACAAATTTAGTAAGAGTTATATTTGATTTGAGCTTATGTGTTTTCAACATTAGTAATAAAATACACACCTGAGCCAAATTTCATAAAAAAAAGTAAGAACCACTGCAAAGTTATAAAAAAAAAAAAAAAAAAAAAATGAAAAGGACACTTTTGTCGTCATTGGGGCACAAGGGTTAATCCTAAACTAGATTAAGAAGCTGGATTACACAGTTAGCATGGCGTGAGCTGAAGCAGTGTTTCAGAGTACTGCAAAGGCACATTTAGTGAACAAAATGGCAAAAAAGGTGAAGAAGTGACAAGCAAAAACACCCCTTTAGGCAATAGACTTGATATGATTAGCTAAAAGTTAAAAGTTTCCATAGAACTGTCCAGAAAAATTATAGATTGTGTGGCAACAAAAGCCATTTAATCACAAAACAGGCCTCAAACATGGGCACAAAATAAAACACCCATGAAAATTTTGGTAACAAGAAATAAGGAACGGCTTTGGATATTTATGGTTATGTATGTGGCATGTTACGTACTCTTGCATTCAAAACGGTCCAAGAAAGAATCACAATAGCATTTTTGCATACATAATCATCCCAGGTTAAAAATACATTTCTCTATTTTGTTTTATGTCAGTACCAAAAGAGAAAACACGTGCAACTCTGAATGTCCATTGCTAAAGTTGCAAATCTTTATCAGTAAGTCATTTAAAACAGTTTAGCTACCCTTCCTGATGCAATCTTCTCTATTTATCCAGGCTTGGGACTGACATAAAGTATTACATTGGCTTGTGACGGTAGCAGTAAAATATCAATACCAATCAGAGCTCGCCCTTCCTATTGCCAAACCAAGCAGCTGCACTGGGCCCCACAGACATTAGAGGGCCCCAGGTGGATCTGTTATTTGCTGATTTGATTAATTTGTTAAATCTATATGAAGAATATTATAACCAGAATACTAAATTAAAATGTTAAATAGGCCTAGTAAAATTTGAATGGCCTGAGAGGCTTGACCCCCAAACCTATCCTGCTTAGAGCCCCCAAAGTTCAGGAACGGCACTGATACTGATATTTAACTATTAATGACAAATTTCCACCAATATGAACCAACTGAAGCAAGTCCCCAGAAAAAGACATCACTCTGCTAAAACCGAGTGAATCATATTATGTTAAAAAATATGAAATTTTCAGATATGAAGCAGATGTGGGCGGATGAAAAAGCAGATATCTTTGAGTGTGATCAAAGCCTGAATGAATTGTGTCAGTCTCTCCTCAAACTACACAGAGATATGGAGAGAAATCTGGAGTTATTCTGGTCTTTGAACTCGTCACTTCCACCTGAAGATGGTTTTTAATAAGGGCCTTTCATATGTTAAAATGTGGACTTTTGAAATTCACCCACAGTGAGAGTCTCAAGAGTTTGGAGACAGTTCTGAAAGTGGGAAACTCCAGACTACTGCTGAGAGAAGAGTGTTTTGACCCTAGATTAGATTTATGAAAGATTGACATGGCAGGAGACAACATACAATGGGAAACCTGTTAATCACAACATCATAAATAATAAAAACATAACTAAAACAACAGTAAAACACTACAGTTTTTATATATTATACCATAAAAGTCACCTAAAATAAACAATTTAAGAGTTAAAAGACTTTTCATGTTCATTCATCTTTGACATACCCAAAAATCCACTTTGCATTGAGAATATTAATATTAAAAATATTTAATTTTTGTTTTCTACAAAAATGCTATACATACACTGGCATAAAAGGGTAAAAATTCTGAAAATAATTTAAAATTTGGTATTTATAATCAGGGCACAAGATGATTAAAAGATTTATGCAAAAAAGTTGAAAAAATATAAATAATATGTATGTATACATTTTTTATGATGTTTTGTGACGGGGACACTTTTGTCATTTAACAGTAACAACATAACTTTTTAAAATTGGGACAAGAGGGTTAATTAAATAGACATTAAGAATTGGTCATTTTATAAATCAGAGCTTTCTTAGGACAGTGGTTCTCAAAACTTCTTCTGGGGGTACTCAGAGTCTTTTGAAGTTCTGATTTATTTTTATGTATTTATCTTTTTTTATTTATTTATTTATTTTTTACTTTAAGGTAGATATTATCCTATTTTGGTCCTACTCAGGTTTGGGATTCAAATGGAATTGTTGAAAACTGCCTAGTCCATGTTTAGGCACAGCTTAGTCCTGGTTTAGACCTGATTTTTTCCCGGTTTAGACCTAGTGTAGTCTTACATTAGTCCTGGTTATGTGTTGGTTTAGACTTGGTTCAGACCTGGTTTAGCCCTGGTTTTGTCCTAGATTATTTCTTGTTTACTTCCAATTTAGACCTGTTTTTTTTTTTCCTGGTTTAGACTTTGTTTTGTGTATGTTTCACCCTTGTTTAGTCCTTGTTTAATCCTGGTCTAATCCTTATTTTCGTCCACCATTACGACTCTGTTAGTCCTGGTTTATTCCTTGACTTAGTCCTTGTTTAAAACCAGCTTGTTTCCCTGACTCAGTGCTGATGTAGTGTCCTCCTCTAACTGTCCCTTTGTTATCCAGCATCTCTCTCTCCTCTGTCTGTGATTGGTCAGAATCTGGGACACAGGTGAACTCCAGCTGGGGGGTGGGCTGGGCTCTCTGTAGAGGACGTCCCGGGTTCGGTGGTGACTGTACTGGGGGTCTAGAGGGCACACACACACACACACACTCACACAGTCCGAGGGTAGATTTTGATGTAGTGTTGTTGGTAGTATTTTTGTGAGTGCATGTACAGTTGGAGGGGGCCACAGCTGTTGTTCTTGTGCTTTGGGTCCCCTCAGATGTGCTCCAGTTTTGAGACAGTGAGACCTGCTGAGGCGGCACTTCTATTTACAGACAGCCACACTCACCAACTCTCTCTGAGCAAGAAAATCTGAGAAAACAAACCTCCAAGAAAAGTATCTGCTTAAGTAATTTACATTTTTCATAATTAGTACCAGAGGTGTGTAGTAATCAGTTCCGTTTACAAGTACTCCCTTACGTTTTGTAGTATTCTACTCCTGATTTAGTTTTTTTTTTTTTGTTGTTGTTTTTGTTTGGTTTTTTTGGGCTTGATCCACTAGTAAAGTTTATAGCACTTATACATTTTGGTTTATTCTGGTTAAGACCTAGATTAGTCCTCATTTATTCCTGGTTTAGTCTTGGTTTAGACCTGCTTTAGACCTGGTTTAGTCCTGGTTTAGTCCTGGTTTAGTCCTGGTTTAGTACTTGTTTTGACCTGGTTTGGGTCTGGTTTAGTCTTAGTTTAGTCCTCGTTTTTTCTTGCTTTAGTCCTGGTTTCAATCTGAAGTCCTACTTTGCCCTGTTTAGTTCTAGTGTAGCCCTGGTTTAGTCCTAGTTTTGTCCTGGTTTGAGTCTAGTTTAATCCCAGTTTACTCCTTATTTTGGCCTGACTTAGTCCCAGTTTAGTTCTGATTTAGCCCTGGTTTAGTCTTGATTTAGACCTGATTTAATTCTAGTTTTGCCCTGGTTTGAGTCTGGTAAGGTCCTAGTTTACTCCTTATTTTGTCCTGACTTAGTCCCAGTTTAGTTCTGGTTTAGCCCTGGTTTAGTCTTGGTTTAGGCCTTGTTTAGTCCTGATTTAGGCCTGTTTTAGCCTGTTAAAGATCTTTTATCTTACATTGATATCTTTATACCTGAATCTCAGCTATTTTTAAAGCTTCAGGTGTGTTTTGTGTGTGTTTTAAGTGTGTTTTTATTAGAAACATCTGAAACACTGACAGTTTCCTCCCACTCGCTTCCACCACAAACTGAGCAGCGACGACTTTAGAAAACATGAAGACGACATGACACCAAATGAAAAACACAATCTCAGCAACGTGAAAACACCAGAGACACACATGAAGAGTTTACATTAACCATCTATTTACCAAGCAGTGGATGTTCATTTTATGCCAAAGACGCAGGCTAAGTAAATACAGGAGATGTTAGCGGCTAAAACGCTAACACATACTATTGTCTAGAGGCTACTGTTTTCTCAAACTGAATGAAAAAGAAGTTAAACTAAGACGAATGTTGGAGTAATTGGGTCTAAACCAGGACTAAACCAGCACAAAGCCCAGTCTACACCAGTTCTAATTTAGGTTTAATTCAGAACAAATTGTGGGCTAAACTAGCACATAACCAGGTTATAACTAAACAAGGTCTAAACTAGGACAAAACAGGTCTTAACAAACCAGAAATAATCTAGGACAAAACCAGGGCTAAACCAGGACTAACTCAAGTCTCAACCAGCACATAACCAGGACTAATGTTGGACTAAACTAGGTCTAAACCAAGACTAAACCAGGGCTAAACAAAGTCTGCTGGAGTGCCGGTTTGGTCTTTGGTCTTGGTCTTGAAGTCTTTGGTCTTGAAGTCATTTAAACTCAGTATTCTAAACCAAGGCTTAAATAATCCAGTCTTGGGTATCCCTGGTTTGTATTTTCTCTCTTCACAGTAACAAGCTTGGTCTACATCCTGTCTGAAGTCAACCTAGTCTGAACTCAGTTTTAAGTAACCCAGTCTTAAGTAAACCCTCTCTTGTATATCCCTGGTCCATGTATTCAGCTCTTATCTCTTCCTTCATCATGAACAAGCTCACTCTAAACTCAACCTAGTCTAAGCCTAGTCTTAAGTAACCCTGTCTTAAATAAACCTGTCTTAAACAAACCCTCTCTTGTATATTCCTAGTCTGTATATTCAGCTCTTATCTCTCCCTTCACTGTGAACGAGCTTGGTCCAGGTCTAAACCCTGTCTTAAGTAACCCAATCTAAAGGAACTCAGTCTTAAGTAACCCAGTCTTAAGTAACCCAATTTTAAGAAAACCCTTTCTTAAGTAAACCCTCTCTAGTGTATTCCTGGCCCGTATTTTCTCAGCTCCTATCTCTCTCTTTTTAGTTATGAGCTCTCCCTCTGAACCTAGTCTAAACCAAGTCTAAACCCAGTCTTAAGTAACCCAGCCTTAAGTAAACCTTCTCTTGTATTTTCTTGGTCTGTGTATTCAGCGCTTATCTTGCCCTTTACAGCTTGGTCTAAACCCTGTCTAAAGTCAACTTAGTCTAAACTAGTCTAAATCCCGTCTTAGGTAACCCTGTCTTAAGTAACCCTGTCTTAAGTAAACCCTGTCTTGTATATTCCTGGTCTGTATTTTCAGCTCTTATCTCTCCCTTCACCATGAACAAGCTTTGTCTATGCCAGGTCTAAACCCAGTCTTAAGTTAACCAGTCTTACATAACCCTGTCTAAAGTAAACTCTTTCTTGTATACTCCTGGTCAGGGTTTTTAGCTCCTATCTCTCCCTTCACCATGAACAAGCTTGGTCTATGCCAAGTCTAAACCCAGTCTTAAGTAACCCAGTCTAAAGGAAACCCAGTCTTAAGTAAACCCTCTCTTGTATATTCCTGCCCCATATGTATTCAGCTCTTATCTCTCCCTCCGCAGTTATGAGCTCTGCCTCTGAACTTAGTCAAAACCAAGTCTAAACCCAGTCTTAGGTAACCCAGTCTTAAGTAAACCCTCTCTTGTATATTCCTGGTCCGTATATTCAGCTCTTATCTCTCCCTTCACAGTAATGAGCTCCTTTCGCGTCTCGCTCCGTCTCTCTCTCGTTTATCTCTCCGTGTCTCACATACAAACTGCCTTTTTCCTTTTGGCTGCGTTTTAATCAGCTCCACACGACGAGCCACTCAACGAAAACCTCTTCCTCTCTTCTCTTCTTCTCTGTCACACACTGAAAATTAACCAGTAACTGTGCTGTTTTAAATAAGACTAGTATTCACCAGGACATGCAATGCTTTAGCAACTGAGAGCTGAGACCCTGTTAAATAGAAGGATGTATTCTGAGCCGGGTAGAGATGACTATATTTGGAAACATATGCCAAATTTTAGGAAGTTTAAAAGTCTTGTAGTCATGACCCTAACTGAGACCAAGACCTGTCCAAGACCACGCTATTCTGAGAAGAGATGGAAGATGTGTTACAAAGTACTGTTACTTCAAAATAATGTTACTCAATCAACAAAATGATGTCTTAAATTAAAGGTAAAAAAAAGGTAATACTACTACTAATACCACTACTACTATCACTTCTAACACTAAATGAGTGCTACTGCTACTACTACTTCTAATGCAAATGAATTGCCACCACTAAAACTAACAGTACTACGGCTAATACTACTACTACAACCACTACTGCATTTATTATAACTGCTACTACTGTTACTATAAACACAATTTCTAATGTTACTACACTGAAAAAGAGGCCCTTTTTAATGAAAAAATAAGCATATAGGGAATATATCTCTAGTTAATGCAGGAGTTATGTGTGTCACTGTTCCTTTGAGTCATGGTTGCACAAGACTGATGTGGACATACTGTATACTGAAGCTGAAGTACAGCTGAAAGATTTTTTAGTTTAATCAACCTTGTCACAACTTTGAACAAAATTTTAATTTGATTACATTATTTTTAACTACAGCTCAATCATAATTTATTGTCGCCCCAAAAATGCAAACTTTGCTAAAGTGACATTTAAAAAGTAACTGTTTCAGCCACTGCCCACTCAATGACATAAATGAGTGTTAAAATACAGACCTTTTTCTTTCAAAGAGATGAGCTCATGTGTGGCATTGTTCACCAGTGGCATGGTGCTGTGTTCATTTTTACACTGGAATTTCAACCCTAGATTAAAGAGTAACTATCTACACTATATGCACACATATGGATAGGAAGCATAGTATGTACACTGACTGAAAATTTAATGTGCAACTATCATTTTACTTCAGAGTATGGCTATATTTTAAATGAGTAACAAATATTAAGTTGATATTTACAAAAAATTAAGTTGAACTGAAGTAGCTTTTTAGTTTGAACAAAAAAAACAGCATTTTAATTAAGTCTGATAAAAAAGACACTTTGTCAAAACCTTTAATGCTACTTTGAATAAACCTAATTCAATCAGGTGTTACCAACTGAAGCAATTCAATTAAGTTGTTTCAACAAAACACTTTTTTTTTCCTGTTTAGTACTACACTCACCACTACTTCTACAGCTACTGTTATTTATTAGTATTGTTATTATTGTTATTATTCTTATTACTACCGCTACTACTACTACCACAATTAATATTAATGCTTAACTTAACTGACATAACTTTATATTTGGACATCATTTTCACTTTTAATCTCCTCATATTTTACCACAGACTTCTTCCATACATCTTCATTCACTAAGAGCTCATATTTCTACATGTTCTGTGCTGTTTGCGGCGCTCTGTCCCAGCGTGCCCCTCTGTATCTGTCACTACATAGACCTGCTCTTATCTCCTCCGCTCTTCACATTCCAGTCATGTCACGGAGTTTTGGTTTTTATCTGCCTTTTCTCCTTTCGCCCTTCACATCCTACCTCCTTCTCTGTAACCTTGCCTCCTTTAGGACGCCTCCTTATATTTTTTGACACTGGAGTCTGTTGTTCCAGCTCTTATCACACACTCACAAAGCGCTATCTTCAGTCATTCGGACGACACTTCACAGGCTTCTTGAGTGGTTTTGGGGGAGTTATTTCAGGCCAACTCTTAGTCTTTTAAATCAAAATGTACAGCGATGTTTGGAGGAATAGATATGTATTCTGTGATCTACCCTTGTTATAGAATCTAGTTCCTGATATCCCATCCCATTTTATCCAATCAGAAATGCAAATGTATGCTGCTATAGCGAGCTAAGCCAGTTAGGCCCTGCCCCAGTAGACACATTTCCACACTTGTGCCCCTCAAATGCACGTTCACGCTGAGGGGTGCATGCGAGGGTGTAGTGTGTTCCAATAGGTTACGTTCACATGATGTCATAGACTTCTAAAGAGCCTAAAACAGAGCTGGAGGCAGGTCAGAATTCTATGATAGAATCTGCTGCTAAAGATTCAAAATGCAGATGTGTTGGTGTGGTTTATGGCTAACATCTCTGCAAGTACTGGGCTGAACCACATGAACAAAAACTGGTACAGAGTATAAAGTCTTCTTTGTCCATAAAAACGACCTAAAGGGAAGCTATTTCTTCACTATAGCATCAAAAAGTGGGGATATTATCAAAAACACAGGCATGATTACGGTCAGTAGACTCAGCATTAAACCACATGAGTATTATGGTGTGGTTGAGAACCCAATCGCTAACAAAAAATGTTCAATATTGGTGGATTTTCAGTTTGGATTTTTCTTTTAAAAAAGTTTTTACAGGCCCTTGCCCTCCATCTGAGGTTTTGACATCATTTTATTTTTATTTTATTTTATTTTCACATTGAGAAAACGTGAAGAAAACAAAAAAATATATACTGTATATAAAAGAAAAAAAAAAGTGACGGCATGTGGCAGAAACCTATAAAGGCTTTTCCTAAAAGCCACATCCCAAAGTCCAGAAATACAGTACAGCATCTGCAATAGACAGCTCTATTAAGAAACAAGTAGCCCTATTTTAATTTACAGTTCATAAATAAAGTCCTAAATGTCAGAGAAATTAAACCAAAAAAAGAAAAAACAAAAAAAATACAACAATAAAAGCACTGCTACATCAGTTCAAACATGCTTTCCCTTTCTTTCTACACTTTTACTTACAAAATATCACACGACTATAATACTGTGGATTCATCATTTTTATATTAATATTACATCAAAATACATTCTTTTTGATGTGTTGTTTTGTGTTATATATTTGCACTATATCTTTATATTTATATCTATTATTTAGTTTACAATTAATATTTTACAACCAAATCAGTTCTAAGATTCTTGTTGCTGTTTGATATTGATAATTCCATTTTATCTCTATACTCATTCCATAGTTTAGCTCCACGACATCTAAAAGAATAATAATAAAATCATATAATTCTAGAACCTGAACACAACCTATTCCCCTCAATGATTAGAACCACACTTCACCACGCTTTTCACTTCTTCCAGTCAGTGTGGATCGATGCAGACATGTATATTACCCACAGTGCATTTCACTGTGATGTTTTTGAACAACACTGCGTTTGTTTCTTAGCAACTTAGCAGCAAGTGCTAGCTGGCAGAAATGAAAAGTAATGCATTAACAGCTTAAACAGATGGAAATTTTAAAGGAATATGCCTATTTTCCAGGTAACAGCACTGGGGGGATGGCGGGGGGTAAAGGGATGCCAATTACCCAGGGCCCACTGCAGAGAGGGGCTCTCAAAAAGCAGGAAATAAGCTTGAGGGATATTGATCAAGTGAACATAGGGGCCCACTAAGTTGCTTTTTACAAACAGGCCCAAAATTGTGTGCTCCACCTCGATTGTGAATATGTACTTTTCAATCAATTGTTAATCAGCAATTTCATATTTTACAAACATGCAACTTAAAAAATAAATAAATAAAAATCTAAGTTGGTTGATTTTTTTGTTGACATATGAAAGCAAACAGTGAACAAAGACCAATAGCTGTCCTTTCATTCATGTAAATCTCACCAAAGCTGAACCAGCCCCCTCTTGTCTCCAGACCTTTCCACTCCACTTCTCTCTTTTTACATAAACGCCACACCGCCCGTGATGCATTCGGGGCCCGCGTAAGAAAGCAGCAGCGGCATATTCATGAGGCGTTGGGGGTACTCAGCGATGCTAATGAAGGTTAGATCCAAGGAAAAAGGCCCTCGTTTACATAAAGCTCTCCTCTGCTGCGTTGGAGGATCACAGAGAGCAGAGTGCAGAATTAACAAAAAACAAACCATAAATGATGTTCCCTTGAATTTCTGATGTAGCCTTCGAGTGTGCACGGTGTATGTTTGTACAGTATAAGAGTCTAATACGGACAGTAATTGGCTGCAAGTTTGCAAAATAAACAGTAGTAGCACAAAAACCAGTGTTAAAGCAAAAATGGAAATGAGAAATCTGGGTTTACACTGGATTAGCTATAACAGGAAGCTCTGAAGTCCAAATATGGTCACCTCCTACAGATAATAATATATTGTAACAAGAATTATTGCTGAAAAAGATCTTAAATGGTCATCTAGAGTTTATTATCAAGTTATTGTTTTGTTTTGTTTTTACAATACAATATAAAAAGGTTGCACCCATAGTAGGAAGCAGTAGTAATAGTAGTAGCAACAACTGTGATAGCAATAGTTGCAGTAATAGTAGTGGTAGTAGTAATAGTAGTTTGTTAAGTCCTGATTTAGTCTTGGTTTAATTCTGGCTTAGACTTAGTGTAC
The DNA here is from genome assembly GCA_020698575.1 of Bostrychus sinensis. Lineage (NCBI taxonomy): Eukaryota > Metazoa > Chordata > Actinopteri > Gobiiformes > Eleotridae > Bostrychus > Bostrychus sinensis. Next base: position 39,811,251 of record CM036241.1, read on the forward strand.
TCCTGATAATGCATTTGAAACAACCGCGTTTACTTTTTTAACAGATTAGTCCTAGTTTAGTACCATTTCAGCCCTGGTTTAGTCTCATTATTGGTCAATAATTAGTCCCGTTTAGTCTTGGTTGAGTCCTGATTTAGTCTTGATTTTATTCTGGTTTGGCTTTGACTTAATTGGAACTAAACCAGGATTAAACCAAGACTACACTAGGTCTAAGTTTTGATAATGCTTTTGAAAAAGCCAAGTTCAGTCCCAATCTTGCGGTTGGTCTTATCAGTTCCATTGTTCCATTCAGACCTGGTTTAGTCTTGATTTAGTCCTGATTTAGAGCTGGTTTAGTCCTGGTTTAGTCCTGATTAGTCCTGATTTAGAGCTGGTTTGGTCCTGGTTTAGTCCTGATTTGGTCCTGATTTAGTCCTGGTTTAGTCCTGGTTTAGTCCCGATTTAGTCCTGATTTAGACCTGGTTTAGTTCTGATTTAGAGCTGGTTTGGTCCTGGTTTAGTCCTGATTTGGTCCTGATTTAGTCCTGATTAAGACCTGGTTTAGTCCTGATTTAGTCCTGATTTAGACCTGGTTTAGTCCTGGTTTAGTCCCGATTTAGTCCTGATTTAGACCTGGTTTAGTTCTGATTTAGAGCTGGTTTGGTCCTGGTTTAGTCCTGATTTGGTCCTGATTTAGTCCTGATTAAGACCTGGTTTAGTCCTGATTTAGTCCTGATTTAGACCTGGTTTAGTCCCGATTTAGTCCTGATTTAGACCTGGTTTAGTTCTGATTTAGACCTGGTTTAGTCCTGGTTTAGTCTTGAGTTAGAGGTGGTTTAGTCCTGATTTAGTCCTGATTTAGGCCAGGTTTAGTTCTGATTTTGGACTGATTTAGAGCTGGTTTAGACTTGGCTTAAACCTGGTTCTGTGAATCCATCATCTAAGTATGATGTATAGTATCTAGGTACACACATGTCTGTTATTCCCACAGTGAGAGTGCCCTGGAGCCAGAACAGCACTCAGCCTAATGTTTTTATAGTGAGAGGTTGTGAGTACGACTCCCCCCAGCTCTGATCTCTCCACTGTACATATACATACATGTGTCAGGGATGTTTTTGAGCTCAAAGGAACATGACCTGCCCACAGCCATTCACCCAATACATCTGCATGTTTGATATTGATCTGAACAAAGCTCTGCAGCTGAAGTTCAGACTGTTACATGTTTACATCCAGAATGTAGCTGTTTGACTTCAGAGAGCTGGAGAAACATATATACACATGTTTGGAGAAGCAGACAGGAGCACTCCCACAGAGACAATTGAACTCCTGTGGGCTGCAATGAGGATCATTCCCTTTTACTTGAGTACAGATTCTTCCCCTACTACTACTACTACTACTACTACTACTACTACTGTCACATTGAAGTTGAAGCATTCTAAACTTTGGTCTTGTGGTTGGTGATCTTTTGCATAGCGCCGTCAGTCTCGCTTTGACCTCATTTCCCTCGCTTTAGATATTTACATAAAACACAAACCCTCTGCTGTCGCCTCACTGACTCCACCCACACCTCACTGACTCCACCCACACATGACTTCATCTGATATGTGTCCAAACATATGAGTCACACAGGGCTGACACACTGACCACTGTCCAGGGTGTAAGCCCATCTTAGGCCCATAGTAGCCGTAGTAGCTGGGATATACAGTATTTTGTATTAAACCCTATATCCCAGTTTTTAAAGGTTTTACTTTGTTACTGTTACTGTTCAGTGACAAAAGTATCCTTGTCACAGAACATCATGAAATAGTATATATTCATATTTTTCTACTTCTCTTGCCTATATCTTTTATTCAACTCCTGCCCTGTTCATAAATACCAAATATTATATAAATACACCCACACACAAAATAAAAAAAAATAAGTCAATTTTTTTTAATATATTCTCAATGCAAAGTGGATTTTTTTATTTTTTTGTTTGGGGGAGGGTGTCAAACATTGCCAACAACATATATTTTTAGGAATAATTTTTGTTGTTGAATCTAAAAAACAACCCCATTAAAATCAATTTAAAGTGATTGTAACTTTTTGTCACTACCAAAAAATCAAAAATCCTTTTAAATCAATGTTGTAGGTAATCTCTGCCATACTCAAGGCTGTAATAACCCCTTCTAAAAAAAAAAAAAAATCCACTTTGCTTTGTGAATATTGAAAATAATTCATTTTTGTTAGAGACAGTAAAATATTAGTAATATTAGATTTTTGTATGGAATATCAAAATTAGTGAAAAAATACACACCTGAGACAAATTTCTTAGAAAAGGTTAGAACCGAAGGTTAAAATCTGGGATTGCTATTACCATACTACATAAGAATGCTCTGGACTTGTTATATTTCAAATACAATAATAATATAATAATAATAGTAATAATACAGGCACGGTGGGTGAAGTGACTTGCCCAAGGACACTACGGCAGTATGCAATGCCAGTGAGGCTTGTTTAAAGGTAGTGGGAGAACATCTCTACCTACTGAGCTACTGCCACTCTACAACTACAGATTAATTAGTGTGATGCAGTGCAACACTACAAAAAAAAAAAAAAAAAGCGGAATTTCAAAAACTCAAGGCAACAGGATTCTTCAAGATTTTTGAGATTTGGTGCCAACTCAAAATCTCAGTTTTTCAACAACTAATATTTTTGTTCACCTAATTTAACGTTTGTAAGACTAAAAAGTTTAAATTTCAAGTTTTACTCACTATCATTATTTTTTTAAACTCATCTTATAGCCAACTTACTTTCCATTGTTCACAAAAAGTTGTTAAAATTATAAATTGTTTTCTTAAATTTGCTATATTAAATTTTATTATTATCAATAATAATACTTTTTTTCCTGAACAATGGATAGTAAGTTGTATGATGAGTTAAAAATAAATAAAATAAATAATAAAAATTAAAATTGAAAGTTTTTAGACATATAAAAGTTAAATTGAACAAAAGTAGCTGGGTTTTTTTTTTAGGAGTTTTTCCTTACTGAGAAGGAGGGTCTAAGGACAGGAGTGTCCTGGGTCTGTTTAGTTTAGTGTAGTTATTGTTTGTGCTGATTGTGTGTTAAGTCTGATTGTGTGTTTATGTTTGATCAACTGTTTGTGAAGCCCTTTGAGGCGACTTTTGTTGTGATATTGGGCTATACAAATAAAACTGAATTGAATTGAATTGAATTGAATTGTATATTTGTTGAAAACTTGAGATTTTGAGTTGGCCCCAAAACTCAAAAATCTTGAGGGATCCTGTTGCCTTGAATTTTGGCAACATTTTTTTGTTTTTTTTGTTCTGTTTGTTTTTTACAGTGTAGTGTTGCTCAGTGGACACAATGCTTGTCTTAGGTTTTGGAGTGTAACATTTATGAAACATACGACAGCATAAAAAGTTATCAATAAAGCCAAAATCTGTGTGTGACAATATGACTACTGTCCCTGGGTCTACACTGATGGAGAGAGCTGTGCTGCTGCTGCTGCCAAGTGACACCCAGACAGAACAGGGAGGTCGTCCAGTACAATATGTTCAGAACAATTTATGATCTGGGCCAAGAGAATCATCATTTCTGCATGTCACAGTGTGCTAATAATGCTTTCAAACAACTGATGCCAGAACAGTGATTCCCAATGGTCACAGAGAGTGCCATCTCAGAGAATATTTGGTTTAAAATGAGCCAAAACCAGTACTAGAAACAGACGGGGTTAGGGTGGATTGTAACAAATATTGTAAAGGTGTTATAACCATGCCCTTACTAAAAGCATATATAAAACCTGATTTATTTTAGTCATTGTACAGCATGTCCAGGCAAGAGAGAAGAAAGACTCAGAGAGCTGTGACTGCTTATGTTTATTTAAAAAAGAATCTGATGAGGTCAACTCCAAGGCGACTAACACTCATTTGTCAACGTTATAACTCTTATAAAGGATATAGTCACAAACGCATGCACTTGGCTTTAGTTTAATACATTTAAATAGACTATAGAGCCTTGACACAACTTTTTTAACTGCTTTATCACTGTTTTTGACTATTCATCACACACCAAAGAATCAGAATACTTTTGTGTTAATGCTAACTTTACATCCTAATCCTCCATTGTTTTACCATTGAAAATATCTTGTATGACCATCGATGTGACGTCACAATCCTGTTCTCTATAGGTTTATCAGACTTACATGTATTTCACACAGGTGCACTGTAGTTAGATGTTCCTGAAAGATTAAGACATTTAAAAGTTTGTTAGTCGACTCATTTATACACACACTCCTGAGTTAAACAGTGTGTGTGTGTGTGTGTGTTACGGTAAGTCTGAATTTAAATATCTTGCCGTTACCTTGGACTCTATTTTATCATTTAAAAACATGTAAAGAACATAACTAAAATTGTCAATTTTTATCCTCACAAAATGCAGCTAAAATGTTTCTTCACAGCATGATTTTTTCTCACATTGAATGCTGTATTACTAACTGGTCACTGACAATCTTGACAGTCATTTGTGTTTCTATCTGCTCTGATATTTCACTGACTTCTGTCTTTGTGTCATGTGTAAAGTCTTGATTGTTTATTATCTGTCTATCTTCCTTGCCATCAGCCTCCCAATGGAACTGCAGATTAAAATTAACCTGTTTGGCCAACTCTGGCACATTTACATGCAGGACTGATAAACACATGTTGATTATTGTGCACTGTCCCATATTAAATAAAACTGACCCTGACAGTGTTCTGGATTGTTCATTTTCACCACTTTTGAAGCCTAACTGTTACAACTCCCCTCAGCCTAACCCACAAGGTCTGTGATGTTCTTGCAGGAATGTGAATAGCTGCCATTTGTAGCCAACAAATCTGGGTATTTTGTATCAAAACCGTAGCTCAAAAAAAATCAGTGAGTTACAGCTGCTGAAGCAAAAAAAGTGTTACATCCATCCCTGGTCTCCACTACTGTCCCTATATTGGACAGTAAACTCTACTCCTACTACTTTTACTGCTGCTGCTTCAGGTATAAAAGCACAAAACCATTAGAAAAATGATTTTATAAGATTCAATCAGGAACTAGTTTATGCATGAAATATAACAGGCTAACATTTAACTAATTATGAATATAATCTGGGCTAAACTCATTACTAACTGACCCAATACTAGACCAAATCAAGACTAAACATAAATGCTGTTTAGATGATCATGAAATGGTAAAATATCAACACCCGATATATTGTTATTGTTAATTAAATATGGTTTCATGTGATTTATGAACCTTTTTTTTTTGTTTTACACTTTAGACAATGTCCCACTTTGAACTCATAGCTTTAATTTCTGTGGATTTTTTTTTTTTTTTTTTTTTTTTTTGAAGACTGGACTTAATGTTGTTATCTTTGATTTTTTTTTTCTTTCTATTTCCATCCACTGTCTCTCTCCAGTTCATGTAGACACATATGTTTCTAACTCAAACCACACAAACATTTGCAGAGCAGACCTCCAGACGCAGCTCCAGCTTCTTCTTTTGTCTTTGGTCTTTTATTTGTGTAAATCAGAACCAGCTCGTCTTCCTCCCGTTTCACTTTGAACATCTTTGAGTTTGTCCTGGAGCCAATTATACCCAAGCAGGGCATTCCTGGATTTAGGATAAAGTTGGGATGAGACTGGGATTAACATATCTGAAGTGCAGTGTTCCTGGGAATCCTGTGGCCATTAGAGGAAACTGAGTCTAAATATTTGTAACAACAGTAAGTAAACAGAAGATGGAGAGTCATGCATTTGGAAAAAAGGAAAAAGTTGCTTTGAAATAAGAGTTACCAAAAATGAATCTAATTATGCATGGTGTAAACAGACAGCTGTATTTGGTGGAGTGAGCTGCACAGCTTTAGGCTCCTGTCATTTCATCAGTTCATCAAGGATTTTGGACTTTGACTGAACAGATGGCTGTACGTCATATTACTAAAGAAATAGTGTTAACTCTTGGTTACATTAATGAACCTAATTCAAGTCAGTTCTTTTTATTCCACCCCAAGAAAAGAGTGGAACACATAGACTTTCAAGTTTTTGGTCCAACTGGTAAGGTTAAGGTAGACTTTATTGTTGCTCTGTAAATTTGTCCTCTGCATTTGACCCATCCTTTAATGCTGCTGGGGCAACCTGTCAGGAGCAGCTCCCGGGGCCCCTTCTCCAGATGTGAGCCAGGATCCTGGTCAGGACCTAGCTGGAGGATTAGGCCGTTGTGCATGTTTTAGGATGACGTTGGAAACCACAGCACCCGGAAGAAAACACCACCCAGACACAGGAAGAAGATGCAAACTCCAGACAGAAAGACCCTACACAGTCTGAGAATCAAACCAAAGGCCTTCTTACTGCTAGGCAACAGTGCTAACCACTCTGCCACCGTGCAGCCACGCATTACTTGTATTTGAGTACATTCTGGAGGGAAAAAAAAATCTTTTTTTATCTCAGTGAGAAAGTGAGAAGTACTAGTAGTAGCAGGAGGAGTTGTAGTAACAGTGGCAGTTATTGCAGTTGTATTTGTTGCAGCCCTAGTAGTAGTAGCAGTTGCAGTAGTGGTAATAGTATTATTAGCAGAATGTAGAAGCAGCAGTAGTAGTAATGGTGGTGGTAAAAGCAGTAGCAATAGGTACTTTCTATAAATATAGACAATGTTTTTCTATTAAGACAAGCTAAGAAGTAGCTTTACTTCTACTTGAGTAATATTATACTGAAATAACAATATAGTGTATATTCCTTGTGCAGTGAGCCAAAAGTATATAAAGTACAAAATAAATATATTTTTCCTTCTAATTGTGAATCATTTGCCAGTCTCTTTTATAATGGTAAACTTCTAAAGACAACAAAAGTTCAAAATATATAAGATGTGAATATTTAGTCCACCCACAGTACTGCAGTTCAGAGTACCTCTGTTCACCCATGATAATAATAATGTGTGTTCTTTGGGAGGAGGTGGAGACGTGCCCTGATCCAGCTGATCTGTAAACCCTGGCTTTGTTTGAAATTCAGATTGAGTTTAAACACTTTTGTGGAAGAAACACTTTACTTCTGTGTCAGAGAGATGAGCAACAGGAGACAAGGAAAAATGTGTGTTTGAACTAGCGCTAAAATGTACACAAAAGTGCTTTGAGACTTTTTTTTTACTACAGTACATTTTAAACAATAGTATAAGGATTCAAAGATAGTGACTACTAGAAGTAAAGGTAGTAGTATTAGTAGTAGTCATTGACATTAGTAGTAGCAGTAGCTGTAGAAGTAGTTTTAACATTACTGGTTGTTAATAGAGACTGTTACAGAGCTGATCTATGATCCTATAGATGAACTAATGGACTAACAGTCCTAGACACATTGCCTGTCCGTCCTGGGAGAGGATCTCTCCTTCAGTAGGGCTCCATAAGGTTTCTTCTTTTTTCCCACAGCTGATTTTTTTAGGAGTTTTTCCTTTCCTTAGGGTCTAAGGACAGGAGTGTCCTGGGTCTGTTTAGTTTAGTGTAGTTATTGTTTGTGCTGATTGTGTGTTGAGTCTGATTGTGTGTTTATGTTTGATCAACTGTTTGTGAAGCCCTTTGCGGCGACTTTTGTTGTGATACTGGGCTATACAAATAAACCTGAATTGAATTGAATTAATAGTCGTAAAAGTAGCAGTAGCGATAGTAGTAGTATAAGCAGTTTTGGCCTGGATTATATTTAGTTTAGTCCTAGTTTATTACCAACTGTTTTGGTCCTGCTCTAGTTGTGAAGGGCTTACAGTAGTCCTGGTTTAGGCCCAGTTTAATCCTGTTTTAGTCCCGGTTTAGCTCTAGTTTAGTCCTCCTTTAGTCCTGGTTTAGGTCTGGTTTAGACCTCCTTTTACCCTGGTTAAGGCCCAGTTTAGTCCTGGTTTAGTCCTGTTTTTGCCCTGGTTTAGGTCTAGTTTAGTCCTGCTTTAGTCATGGTTTAGTCCTGGTTTAGACCTGGTTTAGTTCTGATTTTGCCCTGGTTTAGGCCCAGTTTAGTCCTGCTTTAGTCCTGGTTTAGCCCTAATTTAGGCCCAGTTTTTGCCCCGGTTTAGGTCTAGTTTAGTCCAGCTTTAGTCCTGGTTTAGGCCCAGTGTATTCCTGTTTTTATCTTTTATTTCATGTATGAGCCTTGGATCTTGTACTGCAGCCATTTGAAACCAGGCTGCCATATGTATATCTCTCCATATCTTATACCATATTTCATATCTGTATCTCCACATGCAGACCTCAGAAGGCTGTGATAAAGCCAGTATGTGTGTGTATGTGGGTCTATAGGGTGTGTATGCGGGTCTATAGGGTGTGTATGTGGGTCTATAGGGTGTGTATGCGGGTCTATAGGGTGTGTATGTGGGTCTATAGGGTGTGTATGTGGGTCTATAGGGTGTGTATGTGGGTCTATAGGGTGTGTATGTGGGTCTATAGGGTGTGTATGTGGGTCTATAGGGTGTGTATGTGGGTCTATAGGGTGTGTATGTGGGTCTATAGGGTGTGTATGTGGGTCTATAGGGTGTGTATGTGGGTCTATAGGGTGTGTATGTGGGTCTATAGGGTGTGTATGTGGGTCTATAGGCGGCTGTGAGGTCTGTGTGTCAGATCCAGTCAGGGTCTGTGTGCTTTATAATGGACTGAAATCTCTCATTCAGTCTCCACTCACAGAGAGTCCAGTCCCACTGACCTTCACACTCACAGACAGACACATTTTCACTGGAACAAAGGTACACATAATACTGCAGGGTTAGATCCTGATTTACTCCTGGTTTAGTCCCTGATTTAGTCTGGGTTTAGTTCTGGCTTAGCCCTAGTTTTGACCTTCACACTCTCTGTGCACACTAAAATACACTGGACCAAAAACTACTTTCAGTTGGTTCTGGTTTAGCTCTCTTTTAGACCTGAATTAGCCCAAGTTTAGATCTTTTTTAGACCTGATTTAGTCCTGGTTTAGCCCTGGTTTAGACCTGGTTAAGTTCTGGTTTTGCCCTATTTTTGACCTGATTTAGTCCAGATTTAGTTCTGATTAAGCTCTCTTTTAGACCTGATTTTATCTAGGTTTTGCCCTGGATTAGTCTGGGTTTACTCCTAGTTTAGTTCTGGTTTAGCCTTGGTTTAGTTCTGGTTTAGCCTTGGTTTAGTTCTGGTTTAGCCTTGGTTTAGTTCTGGTTTAGCCTTGGTTTAGTTCTGGTTTAGCCTTGGTTTAGTTCTGGTTTAGCCTTGGTTTAGTTCTGGTTTAGCTGTGGTTTGGCTGTGGTTTAGTCCTGGTTTATTTCTATTTGATCCTGGTTTATCCCTGATTTATTTCTGGTTTAGCCCCAGTTTTGCTCTCTTTTAGACCTAATTTTGTCCTGGTTTAATCCTTTCTTAGCCCTGCTTTAATCCTTGTTTAATCCTGCTTTAGTTCTGGTGTAGTCTTGCTTTAGACCTGATTTAGTTCAGGTTTAGTCCTGGTTCAATTTCTAGTTTATTTCAGACAAGATTTGGTTTGGTTCCACACTAGCCTCATTTAGACAATGTTTACATTAGGTTTAGTCCTGGTTTAGCCCTAATTTAGTCCTAGTTTAGCCCTGGTTTGCTCAGATCAGATGTCAGAAGTCTGTTTTCCTGGTCTTGTTTAGTCCTGACTCAGACTCTGCTCCAGTTTGAGTGTGCTCTTTCAGATTTCATCAGAGCTCATCAGTAAACAGCGCCTCAGTGTAAGCCTGATGTAAATGTGAGTAATTCTTTCAAACTTTATTCTTTTCTCTGTGCTCCTCTGAGACGCGCCAGCTTCCTTCCTCTCTCTGTCCAGCCTTTGTTTTAGTCCCCATTCTGACCTCATAGTTTATTCCCACAGTCCTCAAATGCACCACGAGCTGTTCAGGGCCTTCCTTCCCACCATTGTCTTATGTGCAGGTATTTCTATTGCTCATGTGCTTCAGGAAGGTCCCCCGGGTCTGGACAGACTTTAGACCTGGTTTAGACTATTGTTGGCCCTGCTTTGTCTTTTTCTTGGTTTGATTCAGGTCGAAGCCAGGTGTTGTTGTAGAAGCGTGTCTCTAAATGTCCACAGACGCACGTGTACAAGTGAAGAGTGTCTTTAAATGTCCATATGTGTTAACCATCATCCAATCAAGGGGAGTAAAACCTGACCTCGGGCATATATTTATTGTCATATCTCAAAGACGTTTGTTTTTTTTTTATCGCTATGATTTTTCATGACTTTGTCTACTACTTTATCTACTACTACTTATCTACAACGTCATAAAGTTATTTTTGGTTTCTCGTGTCATTTGAGAATTTTACAAACAGAAAAGTATCGGGGTATGACTCCAGTCAAAATTACCTATTTTCACCAATCTATTTTATTTTAGTTTGGTTTAGTTTTCATTACTTTAATTAGTTTTTCTTTTACAAAGCATCAATATTTGATGTACCACACACAGAGGTTAGGGGCTCACTGTCTGTCATTTTCAAGTTTGTCCAGGTTTACTGGGGCCCTCAGGACCACACTGTCCACACACAACAGAGAGGATCCTGTGGTCACATACAGGCCTCACTCTGGGCTCTGACTGAGGAACAAAACTCTTCTTTAAAATAAAAATAATTATAAGAATCACTAAAAACAAAGTCCTGACAGAGTCTGAACTGAGCCAGGAACATGTCTGAAGTCACCCAGGTCCTGCTCCGGTCCATACTATTAGAGTGCCCCCTACAGGAGGACTGCAGCTGATAAATCCATTTTATACTGATTCAGCTCATTATTGATCAAAAATCATATTTAAAGCAAGAGTTTTATTTGCATTTTAATCAAAATCAAAATGCTGTTTTAAAAATTTCAACTTTACATGATTTTTGATGGATTTATTGGGATTATTCTGCATTGGAGTGAAATATGGCCCCACCCACTTTTAAAGGTACTGGTTTGAAAATGGTGCTGTAGTTTAAATCGAAAGCAGTCTTTTTCTGATTGAATAATTGGCAATTCAGTTTAAGAACCAAAACTAATAATGTAAACATGAACAATTTCTTCATTATGGGCGGCAGTAGCTCAGTTGGTAGAGCTGCTTGTCCAATAACCAGAAGGTTGGTGGTTCAAACCTCACTCCCACCATTGCGTATTGTCGTTGTGTCCTTGGGCAAGACACTTAACCCACCTTGCCTCCAGTGTCTGCGTACACTGGTGTGTGAATGGTTCCTTGATGTAAAACGCTTTGAGTACCCATGGAGGTAGAAAAGCGCTATATAAATGCGACCATTTTACCATTATGTAAAATATTGTTTAAATAGTTTTCAATAACTCAACTGGAACCATTGTTATCTGTTAAAACTAATATTTGATTTAAATGTGTTTACATCATATCTAGACACACATGTGGGTTGTCAAAAGTTTCTTTTAAAATAATCTAAACTAAACCACATCAGAATGAAGAGTGATGAAGGAGCTGTGTTCATGTGGCCGCTTCCTGACAGCAAAGCATGCAATTTTTATTAAAGACTATAATTTTGTGTCTAAAAATGCAAATTATATGCAAATAAAATCCTTTTACTTCAAATGAGAGTTAACACATCACTAATGGCAACAAAACACAAAAAAACTATCTCAGTATTGTGTTGTTTTGTTTGTTTTTATAGATTTTTATCTGTGGGGTACAAGGTGACCCCACTCAGTAATCTATGTAAAACAGGTTGGTAGGGTAAGGGTTAAGGTAAATGTGCACAGACACACGTGTACAGGTGAAGCGTGTCTCCCCTTGACTCTCTCCTTCATATGTGATCTGTATGTAGTACTATGCAGTACTGTATGTAGTAGTATGCTGCTGGGTGTGAGATGTGCAGGTCATAAATCACCTTCTCCAGCTGTGTCTGCTCTGCACATGTACAACCCAGGTACAGAGCCTCCAGCCTGGGGACACTTGCCTCCTCTTGGCCCCCTCCTGTTCTCCTCTAAACCAGGAGAGCAGTGTGGGATGGGGTTAAAAATAGGAGTGGATCACAGCTATAGGAGAAGGACAGTATGGTGAGTAAGTGGGGACTAAAACCAAACCCTAACAAAATGTATTTGTCTGTGCATGTGTGAGAGGCCCTGCACATGTCTACAGAAAGTTAAAAGTTTGTCTAAGTTTGAGAAGTAGAAAGGAGCTCTGTGTCAATTGGTCACATGATCAATTCAAAACAGATGACTTTTTGTTGGCTACATGGCTTTAGTTGTATTTTATTTTTTATGTTTTACACATACTCCTTATTACTTGTGTTGAAATCTTCTGTTAGTGGGCCCCTAGCTCTGCTCTGCCCCTGCAGCACAGGGCCACAGAGTATTCAGTCTCATCACACTGAGCACTACACTACAGGCTACAGAAACTTTTGTCAGGATGTCTGGCCTCAGTTTTATGTTGCTTTTATATTAACACAGCTAAAATATTATAAGAACGACATCACCGCAGTAACTCGCGCTTCGGATCATGCCTTTCATTACTATACGCATTATTTCATGAGCTGCCGAAAGAAGTCAATTGTCACCAAACAAAAAAGTGACTTAAAGCTTGACAAGTATAGAACACATGTATGGACTCTGAACTCTCCCCAGTGTCCATAATTTGTAGGTATATACTGTTATTGATCAGGCTCATTAAGGTTTATTGTGCACTAAGAAACAGGCCCCTTACCATTTTCCTATATCGCCTATGCCACAGGCTGGCTTTGTAGGTACAAAATCTGCTCCGATTGCAAAATCAGTTTGAATAGCGCCGCTTAATAATGATGTTATGCATTATGATATGACGTGACTTCAATCGAACAGTGTGATTAGGCTGTTTGTACTAAGTAAAACGGAAATATCAACCTGAGAAAAATTCACCGTCAAAGCCAAGCAGATTTAGCAGATTAGATCCCACAGGGCTTGTTATGATTATTTAATAGAAAAAATATATATTCTTATTTATTTCTTGTTCATATAAATACTTAATAAATTATAATATTTTTGACTGTGAGATTGTCATTTGAGGTTTTATTTCAAGTTCAGGTGACTTTTGTAACTTAGCTTATGTGCAATAATGGTTGGGAAAAAAAAAAAAAAAAAGCACTACATTACTGTGCATTTCCTGTATTTATTAATGCTTTTCTCTGATACCTGGCTCTCTGTTGGAGTTAATTACATTAAAATGACAAGTACAAACAGAGTGTGTGTACAGAAGTCAGGCTATTAAAGAAGAAATAATGATCAAACCACGTCAAATGCCCCCACCCCCCATTGACACACTGTTTTCTAACCAAATTACAATTGTGTTTTTAATATAATGCCATAATCAGTATTATCTCATATCAGCTATTGTGCTGCTTAAAACTACAGTGTAATTTTTATAAGGCATTACTGAATAATAAGAAAGAATAAAGCACTTATAAACATGTACACCCCAGAAAAAGTTGCTAACATCTTCAACATGCAGCGTTACTAACCCGAGCTGATTTCGCAACCCGAGTACAGCCAAGAAGGGCAGTAAAGGAAATGTTTTGCTTTGTTTTAGGGGATTCTTACTTTGTGACTCAGCTGATAGAGCATTTACCCCTCAATTAGAAGATCCCTGGTTTGAGTCCTGGTCTGGGCTCTATATCTTGTGACCATTGCAAGATAGGGACAATGCCTTTGAGGTGGTCTGTTGTCTCTTGAAACTTCTAGTTTCATTCTGATTTGTATCCTGGTTTAGTCTTAGTTTGATTACTTTTGACCTCAAAACCAGTACTAAACAGAAATACTTTAGAAAACTGGTACAAAATATATACATTAAAATTAATTTGACCATATTTATGTCTCTGTCTTCTCTTGTAAAGCAGTAAAATCTCTCCTCTCCCCCAGTCTGCCTGTCTAAGCCCATTAGCAGAAGGCCTGTTAGCTCCACGTCTGTCCATTTGGCTAACAGCATTATAAGCCTGTTAGCATTAGCCACGGGGCCCGTTAGCATGCGTCTGTCCATTTGGCCGTTAGCATTAGCCGCAGGGGCAGCCTCATAGACAGTAACTTGGGGTGGGACCAAAGCCAGACTTCATTAGCATCCACCAGTCTGGACCGGCCCCTGCCAAGACCGAGCAGTCCTGAGCCAAAAGAGACAACAGGCCCCGAAGGGAGAATAAGGGGGACAGAGCTAATGCTAATGATGCTACCACTAACGCCAAGTTCCATCAGCTGTAGAGAAATGTCCTGATTCACAAGCAAGATCTACAGCCTCGGTTCATGAGAATAAATGGAGAAAAGATCATAAAACTAGAGCCAAACTAGGTCTAAACCAGGATTAAACCAGGACTTAACTGAGAAACAAACCAAGGCTGGATAAAGACTAAACAAGGACTAAATCAGGATGAAATCAAGACTTAACTAGGTCTATGCCAGAAATAAACCAGTACTAAACTGAAAACCAGGGCTAAACCCAGACTAAACAAGGTCTAAACAAGGACTAAATCAAGACTAAAGATATGCTAAACCAAGACTAACCCAGGGCTAACCCAAGACAAAACCAGAACTAAACTAAACCAGGACTAAATCAAATAACTGATTAAAAGCCAGGACTAAAAAGAGAACTTAAGAAAGAACACAATCCAGGCTTTCCACAACAAAGTTAAACTCAGTAAGGACCTAACCAAAACTCAATGTTACATTTTTCTAAAATGCAATTCACATTTGAAAATTGTAGTCCAGTTGTACAGAAAATATACTACAACTACAACTTCTGCTATATCTACTACTAAGCTATTACTACTACAATTATCACTGCTGCTATACTTTATATACTACTACTACTACTAACATACTCAAAACTAGGATCTGGTTATGAAGCCTTTACCACTACCACAGAGTCAACAATAATTTTACTTTAGAGATTACAATATACTTCAGTAAAACTCTCATTTTATCTTCATAGATTCATGTAAGTAAGCAAGTAAAAGCTTTCTACAACATTTTCCAGAAATACTTAGTTAAAATACTAAATATAATATTTGTATAAAATATACAATTTATACTTTTTTATTGCAAATGCTAATATTTGTGCATTTGTTCTTTTAAAATCAATTACAAATAAATATTATAAACTCTATAACATTACTTATTTTACTGTTTTTATGTTTACAACAAACGTATTATTATTATTATTATTATTATTATTATTATTATTATTATTATTATTATTATTATGAAAATTGGAAAACTTTGCTCTAGACCACTACAAAATCCAAGTCTTGGTTTTTGTCACATTTACTCTCATTTCTAACTCATCTTGACTTGATCAAACTGCAGACTTCACTTACAGTTTTTAAAAGGTGTCTGACCCAGTCTCTGTAAAGAGTCCGGACCACAGCTGAGTCCCATCAAAACCAGATTTACTCTGAAATAAAATCAGAACTCCAGACCTGAGTCAGGCCTAAAGAGAGGAGGAGCGTCCCGGAGAGACCCGGGACGTGGCACGGCTTCAGTCAGACTTGGACGGATCAAAGATGGCCACCAACTTTGAAGAGACCAAAGGAAACTTGAGATTTATGTAAAAAGACAGGAGCTTATAGAGAAGTGAGGATTTTATTGTGTATGGAGACTCGAGTGGTTCAGAATAGTTTCAGTCTGTTTTCACCTGTGGTTTAGACCTTGTTTAGTCCTGGTTTAGACCTTGTTTAGTCCTGGTTTAGACCTTGTTTAGTCCTGGTTTAGACCTTGTTTAGTCCTAGTTTAGGGCTAGTTTAGTCCTGGTTTGGACTTAGTTTAGTCCTGCTTCTCCAAGTTTAGTCTGGGTTAGTCCAGGTTTAGGCCTAGTTTAACCCTAGTTTGGATCCAGTTTAGTATCTTGGTCCTGGTTTCAACCTTGGTTTAGGCCTAGTTTAATCCTGGTTTAGGCCTTGCTTAGTCTGGGTTTAGTCCTGGTTTAGTCCTAGGTTAGTCCAGGTTTAGATCTAGTTTAGTATTTTTTTCCTGGTTTCACCCCTGGTTTAGGTCTAGTTTAGTCCTGGTTTAGGCCTTGCTTAGTCTGGGTTTAGTCCTGGTTTAGTCCTAGGTTAGACCAGGTTTAGTGCACGTTTAAGGCTATAGAACTAGTTTAGTATTTTAGTCCTGGTTTTACCCCTGGTTTAGGCTTAATATAGTCCTGCTTTAGGTCTTGTTTAGTCCTGGTTTAATCCTGGTTTCACCCCTAGGTTTAGTTCAAGTTTAGCCCTAGTTTAGATCTAGTTTATTATTTTAGTCCTGGTTTCCTGGTTTACATTTAGTTGATTAAACAGGAGACTTATTTTGAGCCAATAATGATGAGAAGTTATTAATAGCAGCTCTGTATAAAGTATGACTTTGAAGAGCAATGTAGATTACTATCTAATGCTTGAGTTGTAGTAGTAGTATTTTCTAGGTCAGAGTTTGAAGTAAAAATACACACATTTATTTGGACGTGCCTCGTCCCAGTCTGTAATTATGTTTGGCTCAAGTCGGCTGGAAATTAACAAGCAACAAACAACTTCTACTACAGATCAAAACAAGTGTGTGAGAAAGGAATGAGGGAGGAGGCATGGAGGAATGGAAGGGAAGGATGGAAGGAAGAAAGGGAAGGATGGAAGAGAAGGATGTAAAAGAGGGAAAAATCTAAGGAAGGAAAGGAATGAAGGGAATAAAGAGAAGGATGTAAAGGGTAAAAGTTAAGGGAAGGATAGAAGGGAAGAATGTGAGGACGGAAGGGAAGGATGGAAAGAAGGAAGGAAGGGAAGGAAGGAATGAATTAAGGGAAGGATGAAGGGAAGGATGTAAGAACAGAGGGGAAGGATGGAAGAAAGAAAAGGAAGGATGTGAGGATGGAAGGGAAGAATTTAAGGAGGAAAGGGAAGGATAGAAAAAACGAAGGAAGGGAAGGATAGAAGGGAAGGAGGAGAATGATGTAAGGAAAAAAGGGAAGGATGGACAGAGGGATGGGAAGGAAGGAATTAAGGGAAGGATGAAGGGAAGGATGTAAGGACAGAAGGGAAGGATGGAAGAAAGAAAAGAAAGGATGTGAGGATGGAAGGGAAGAATTTAAGGAGGAAAGGGAAGAATGGAAGAATGTAAGGGAAGGCTGGAAGTTTGGAAGTAAAAAAAGAAAAAGAAAAACAAGTCTAGAAAGATGTTGCTTGCCAAGGGAAAAACCAGCCACAGACCTAGACTAAAATACACTGCTCAAAAAAATAAAGGAAACACTAAAATAACACATCCTAGATCTGAATGAATGAAATATTCTTATTAAATACTTTGTTCTTTACATAGTTGAATGTGTTGACAACAAAATCACACAAAAATTATCAATGGAAATCAAATTTATTAACCCATGGAAGTCTGGATTTAGAGTCACACTCAAAATGAAAGTGGAAAAACACACTACAGGCTGATCCAACTTTGATGTAAGGTCCTTAAAACAAGTCAAAATGAGGCTCAGTAGTGTGTGTGGCCTCCTCGTGCCTGTATGACCTCCCTACAACACCTGGGCATGCTCCTGATGAGGTGGTGGATGGTCTCCTGAGGGATCTCCTCCCAGACCTGGACTAAAGCATCCACCAACTCCTGGACAGTCTGTGGTGCAACGTGGCGTTGGTGGATGGAGCGAGACATGATGTCCCAGATGTGCTCAAATGGATTCAGGTCTGGGGAACAGGCGGGACAGTCCATAGCATCAATGCCTTGGTCTTGCAGGAACTGCTGACACACTCCAGCCACATGAGGTCTAGCATTGTCTTGCATTAGGAGGAACCCAGGGCCAACCGCACCAGCAAATGGTCTCACAAGGCTCTGAGGATCTCATCTCAGTACCTAATGGCAGTCAGGCTACCTCTGGTGAGCTCATGGAGGGCTGTGTGGCCCCCAAAGAAATGCCACCCCACACCATTACTGACCCACTGCCAAACTGGTCATGCTGGAGGATGTTGCAGCAGCAGAACGTTCTCCACGGCGTCTCCAGACTCTGTCACGTCTGTCACGTGCTCAGTGTGAACCTGCTTTCATCTGTGAAGAGCACAGGGCGCCAGTGGTGAATTTGCCAATCTTGGTGTTGTCTGGCAAATGCCAAACATCCTGCACGGTGTTGGGCTGTAAGCACAACCCCCACCTGTGGACGTCGGGCCCTCATACCACCCTCATGGAGTCTGTTTCTGACCGTTTGAGCAGACACATGCACATTTGTGGCCTGCTGGAGGTCATTTTGCAGGGCTCTGGCAGTGCTCCTCCTGTTCCTCCTTGCACAAAGGAGGAGGTAGCGGTCCTGCTGCTGGGTTGTTGTTCTCCTACGGCCTCCTCCACGTCTCCTGATGTACTGGCCTGTCTCCTGGTAGCGCCTCCATGCTCTGGACACTACGCTGACAGACACAGCAAACCTTCTTGCCACAGCTCACATTGATGTGCCATCCTGGATGAGCTGCACTACCTGAGCCACTTGTGTGGGTTGTAGACTCCGTCTCATGCTACCACTAGAGTGAAAGCACCGCCAGCGTTCAAAAGTGACCAAAACATCAGCCAGAAAGCATAGGAACTGAGAAGTGGTCTGTGGTCACCTCCTGCAGAACCACTCCTTTATTGGGGGTGTCTTGCTAATTGCCTATAATTTCCACCTGTTGTCTGTTCCATTTGCACAACAGCAGTGAAACTGATGTCAATCAGTGTTGCTTCCTAAGTGGACAGTTTGATTTCACAGAAGTGTGATTGACTTGGAGTTACATTGTGTTGTTTAAGTGTTCCCTTTATTATTATTTTTTTGAGCAGTGTAGATGAACTTAATCTAAACCAGGGCTAGAAGAAACCAGAACTAACCTATGTCAAAAAATAGATCCATGGAATGAATTGTATAGGCATAAAGTATTTCTCATCTCTCCATTCACATTTGTCCACTCACAAACCCACTGCAGTTAATTAGAGATAATACATTTTAACGACGTGTGTCTCTTTCTCTATTTATTTCCCTGTTTATCTCAGTGGTTATGACACTCAGACTATAAACATGTCAGCTTCACTGTCTGTAATGAGGAATAACTCCAGTGTATGTGGAGCAATAACACATAATAAGTCTTTATGCAGTAAATCTGTTGTATTTTCTCTTCTGTTTTGGTAAATCTGGATTTTGTATAATCTTAAGAATAAAATCTCCATTAAATTACACTTGGATTTCCCATTGCTTCATAAGAGTATTTCATGATCTTAAAAATAATAATAATAATAATAATAATAATAATATAATAATAATAATAATAATAATTTAATGGATGGTGGACTTTGGAGGTCCAGCACCTTTTTCTTTTCTTTTTTTTCTTTTTCTTTTTTTGTTCTGTGGTGTGCCATAACTTTGAAGTTGAATGCAAAATGTATTATTTAATAATTTAAATTAATTGAAAAATAATTTATTGACTTGGGACCAGCACAAAGAGTACACTCACCTGAGACCACTGATTTAGTGCTGTTTTTTACTCCTTAGTTTAGCCCAAGTTTATTCCTGGTTTAGTCCTAGTTTAGTCCTGGTTTAGTCCTAGTTTAGTCCTGGTTTAGTCCTAGTTTAGTCCTGGTTTAGTCCCGTTTTAGTCCTAGTTTAGGCCTGGTTTAATCCTAGTTTAGTCTTGGTTTAGTCCTAGTTTATTATATAAAAAGTGATAAAACAGTGATCTAATGTATGTATCTTTAAATCCACCTTGTGTGACTGTGGGAAAAGTGCCAGAAGAAGTCTTTCCAAACACAGACAACGTGGACCAGACTGAACAAGGAAGGACAGACTCAGACTGGACTAAAGCCAAGAACCAGACCTGCACCACTGTAAGGACAAAGACCAGACTTAGACCAAAGCCAGACTCAGACTGGACCTGAGCCAAGTACAAGACCAGGACACTGTCTCTGTAACTCACTGTATTCTATCACTGTAACTGTACAATCTTACACAAATACTCATGCTACTAGCTTAACTACTGCTACTACTGCGACTACTACTACTGCCACTATTACTACTGCAACTACTACTACTACTACTACTATTACTACTGTTACTATTACTACTGCTACTTCTGCGACTGCTACTACTGCAACTACTACTACTGCCACTATTAATACTGCAACTACTACTACTACTACTACTATTACTACTGTTACTATTACTACTGCTACTTCTGCGACTGCTACTACTGCCACTATTACTATTGCAACTACTACTACTACTACTACTATTACTACTGTTACTATTACTACTGCTACTTCTGCGACTGCTACTACTGCAACTACTACTACTGCCACTATTAATACTGCAACTACTACTACTACTCCTACTATTACTACTGGTACTACTGCTACTTCTACTTCTGCTACTACTGCGACTACTACTACTGCCACTATTACACCTGCTACTACTGCAACTTCTAATACTGCTACTATTACTACTGCTACTACTGCGACTACTACTACTGCCACTATTACAACTGCAACTACTACTACTGCCACTATTACTACTACTGCAACTACTACTACTACTACTACTATTACTACTGCTACTACTGCGACTACTACTACTGCCACTATTAGTACTGCAACTACTACTACTACTACTACTCCTCCTACTATTACTACTGGTACTACTGCTACTTCTACTACTGCTACTACTGCGACTACTACTACTGCCACTATTACAACTGCAACTACTGCAACTACTACTACTACTACTACTGCAACTACTACTACTACTACTACTGCGACTACTACTACTGCCACTATTAGTACTGCAACTACTACTACTACTCCTACTATTACTACTGGTACTACTGCTACTTCTACTACTGCTACTACTGCGACTACTACTACTGCCACTATTACACCTGCTACTACTGCAACTTATAATACTGCTACTATTACTACTGCTACTACTGCCACTATTACTACTGCAACAACTACTACTACTACTACTATTACTACTGCAACAACTACTACTACTACTACTACTGCGACTTCTACTACTGCCACTATTACACCTGCTACTACTGCAACTTCTAATACTGCTACTATTACTACTGCTACTACTGCGACTACTACTACTGATACTACAACTATAATAGCCATTACTACTGCTACTCCCGCTGGTAGTACTAGTACAACTACTTCTGCTTCCACAACTAATATTACTTCTTCTGCTACTACTACTACTACTACTACTACTACTGCCATTACTAGTTCTCGTACTGTTAGTGCAACTATTAGAACTGCTATTACTTCTATTACCACAACAACAATTCCTTCTGCTACTACATTACTAGTACTCCTACTGCTAGTAGTAGTACAACTACTACATTTGCTACTATTGCTACTACTATAACTGCTACTACTTCAACTACCACAACTACAATTACTTCTGCTACTTCTACTACTACCATTTCAAGTACTCCTACTGCTAGTGCTAGTATAACTACTACAACTGCTATTATTTCTACTACCACAACTACAATTACTTCTGCTACTACTACTCTTAAAGGTACCCCTACTGCTAGTCCTAGTACAACTGCTACTACTGCTACAACTACAACTGCTACTACTTAACTCTCCTCCACCTTGAGTCCAAATGTCAGTGGAACGTTCCTCTAAAATCTGAAGTCATAAAAACTTGACTTGGGCCCAACCCAGACTTGAGAAATCCTTGTTTACTTGTTTACTGTGTGTTTGGCTCCACATTTCTTCTCCTCCTCTCTCATTAGGAGTCTCTCTGGTTAACCACAGCCATCTGAGACCACACCCCCAAAACCAAGACCTCAGACCGGATCCTCATCCTGGACCAGATCCCGGACCAGGACCACATTCCTCTAGGACTTCTGTTCAGGGAAAGATCTGGTTTACAAGTCCTTAATAAGCTTCATTTAGAGCCACTCATAATCCAACTGGAGCCTGAGTTCTGCCACTCACTGGAGGGGCTAATACAAATATATATACAGTATATATTATATACACACTTACAGAAGTACTGTAAGTGTGTATATAAAAGTACTATTACTTCTAAATATTATTACTCAAGTAGAGTTCATAATAATCAGAATAACTGTTACTGAATCAAAAGTAATAAAACATTGGGCATTAAATCATTTTCAACTGCTACTACTACTATGCCTATAACTACTGTGACCACTACTGTTACTGTTACTACCACTGTTACTACAGCTACTACTGATACTCCTACTGCTACTACTATCATTACCACTACTGAAACCATTGCCACTGCTACCTCCACTGCCGTATATAATATAATAATACTTTTAACTTATATAGAGTCTAAAACAATAAAAAATATTTTTCCTCAAAATAAATAAACACAAATAAACACAAATATATAAATAATAAAAATAGATAAATAAAATATATAAATATTTCAAAAATAAATAAATAAACAAATGAAAAAGAAAGAAAGAATTGTTTTGTAAATTAAGGAAAAATAAAAATGTATTAAAATAAGGATAAGAATATATAATACAATAAGAATATAACATAATTTAAAACTAAATAAATAAATGAAAAATAAATAAACAAATAAATAAAGTAAAAGTAAGCTTTAGAGAATGTGCTCAGAAGTTACATTTTCTTGTGAATGACTTGAGTTACTTTGCACCACTGAATACTCTTGAACTTATATAAAGACTCTTCAATATGAGACACTTGTAAATGCTAATTCAATTCCCCTAAAAAAAAAGTCTTATAAAACATATCTGCTGTTACACGAGTGTCACTAATTACACTGTGCTGTGAAGGTAGAATAGACCAAATGAATGGAATTGTATCAGCCATTATTTTATGACACTCAGAATCACTCCTGTCTTTCATTTGCAGATTACAGAATGCATATATCCTGACTTGTACGAGGCGTATTGAGTTTAGATGAGAGTGTAACGTCTGGAGACAGCGGGGGAGGGTCCTGAGAGGCTGATGGATTAATCTGAGTGTAATGGAGAGGCTGCTCCCAACCCACATCCATCACTGTCTCATTCTGCTCTGTGTAAACAATCAGGACAATATACTGGGAATACTAATGCACAAGTACTGCCAATACAAGAGAGGAGAGAGGAGGGGTAAACCAGGCTTAAACCAGGAGTAAACTGGTCCTAAATCAGACGTAAACCAGGCTTAAACCGTGGAGTAAAGTGAGTCTGCTCCATCACTGTCTCATTCTGCTCTGTGTAAACAAGTCTTTATCAATTAAATACTAATGTAGGCACAGAGAGGGAAAAAAGCAGGTCTAAACTAGGACTAAACCAGGTCTAAAGTAGGACTAAACCAGGTCTAAACCAGGCTTAAGCCAGGTGGTCCAAAATAGGTCTAACCAAGGACTAAACAAGGACTAAATCAGGACTAAACTAGGTCTAAAGCAGATCTAAACCAGGTCTAAAGCAGATCTAAACCAGGTCTAAAGCAGATCTAAGCCAGGTCTAAACCAGGTCTAAACCAGATCTAAACCAGGTCTAAAGCAGATCTAAACCAGGTCTAAAGCAGATCTAAACCAGGTCTAAACCAGGTCTAAAGCAGATCTAAACCAGGTCTAAAGCAGATCTAAACCAGGTCTAAACCAGGTCTAAAGCAGGACTAAACCAGGTCTAAAGCAGATCTAAACCAGGTCTAAACCAGGTCTAAAGCAGGACTAAACCAGGTCTAAACCAGGTCTAAAGCAGGACTAAACCAGGTCTAAAGCAGATCTAAAGCAGGTCTAAACCAGGTCTAAAGCAGGACTAAACCAGGTCTAAACCAGGTCTAAAGCAGGACTAAACCAGGTCTAAAGCAGATCTAAACCAGGTCTAAACCAGGTCTAAAGCAGGTCTAAAGCAGGACTAAACCAGGTCTAAAGCAGATCTAAACCAGGTCTAAACCAGGTCTAAAGCAGGACTAAACCAGGTCTAAAGCAGATCTAAACCAGGTCTAAACCAGGTCTAAAGCAGGACTAAACCAGGTCTAAACCAGGTCTAAAGCAGGTCTAAACCAGGTCTAAACCAGGTCTAAACCAGGTCTAAAGCAGCTCTAAACCAGGTCTAAACCAGGTCTAAACCAGGTCTAAACCAGGATTAAACCAGGTCTAAACCAGCTCTAAACCAGGGCTAAACCAGGTCTAAAGCAGAACTAAACCAGGTTTAAACCTGGAGATTATTATTACTTAAATTAAATTTAAAATGTAATTAATTTTGGGTTCATTTTGTGCTTTGTTACTGCTACTTCTGCTTCTACAAATAGCACTACTACTACCACTACTACTACCAATGCAACTATTACTGCAACTACACACCTAAACCTGAGATTGAACCTTCTGCTTATGAAATGAAAAACAACCCACTACTGCAACTGATACTGCTACTACATTTCCACCTACTTGCACTAACACTAGTATTTCCACTGCTATGACAATACTCAGACTGAATAATGAAGTGAAGAAGGTAAGCCTGCAGTAGCTTGTATTCAGTGTAGTCTTGTCCTTGTTGTGAATGAGGGTTTTTTGGACTCAGAGCATCAGGATTCAGCTGAGTTCTCTTTGATATATCACCCCCTAGCTCTTCTTTTTTACACACACACGCACAAACCCTCCCACAGCCCGAAGACCAGCGGGACGAGGGACCGGATCCACTGAACTGACGTCCCATTGGTCAAACAGAGAGAGGACGACGAGGAGAGAGATGGAGAACTGCGCGTGACGTCAGGCATTTAAGATTCTGCAGCGGTGTCCCACAGATGTGATGGATAGATCAGAGCAGGAGGAAGGGAAAACAAGCTTACCAGGCGGGTTTGAGGAAGGATGACTCACTAAAAATATAAATATTACGTTTTTTTTGCAGATCTGGAAAATCTGATTTAAAACATGACCCCATTCTCAGGCAGAAGTTCGTTATGCGTAAGCCAGTAAACGTTCATTTAAGATTCAGTCAAACAAATGATTGAATATTTAATGAAAATGATGAATATTTAATTTAGGGAAGCTATGAAGGAATGTCTTTTAAAATATAACATGTTTATGATTAATGTAGTGTAAAATATTATTTAACATTGCAGAAGATTTGTAAACCAGGACTAAACTAGGACTAGTAGGAAACAGAAGCTAAAACTACAGTGGCCCTAAGATGCAAATTGTTTTTCACCACCAGAAAAATAAAAGCAGAGGTAGAATTTTTTTTAATTAAATCTTGCTTTAAAAAGAAACCCATCCATCAAATTAATAAAAGAATACAAGAAAAAAAAAAGTTTATTAAAAGGGAGCATCATCAAAATTTGTCCACTAAAAAAATTAAAGCAGAGGTAGATTTTTTTTTTTTTATTTTGCCCTAAAAATAAACCCAACCCTCAAATGAAAAAGAATGTACAAAAAAAAAAAAAAAAAAATATATATATATATATATATATATATATATACGTGTATATATTTTAAAAAGGAACATCAAAAATGTGTTTGGACACTAGAAAAATTATAGCAGAGGGAGATTTTTAAATGTGTTCCCTCAAAAAAAGAAATGGACCTCTAAAAATTCAATTAAAATAAAGCCATGTTTTAATTTTAAAAAGCATGTTTAAAAAAAGAAAAAAAAAAACTTATTCATTTAAATAAAATAAATATATCTAAAAAAAAAAGTGCTCCTAAAAAAAAATAATAATAATAATAAAGAGAGCAGAGAGGTAACGCGCACACACACACACACACACACACACACAAAACTAACTAAAAAAAAAAAAAAAAAAAAAAAAAAACTTGTCTGAGGTGCAGATGTTGGAAAAATTTAAAAACTCAAAAACAGCATTGCACACTCTGCCATTCCATATGTCAAAGATATTTACTTGATTAAGTTTTGGCTCAGCACCCTTCATAAAAAACAAACAACAACAACAACAACAACAAAAACTCCTATTACAAAAAGAAAAGAAAAACATTCAACTTTTTAAATAAACTTAATCTAAAAATAAGAACACGCACAGACTCAAATTAAAAGAGAGCACTGTTTCATCAAAATGTCTCCTGCTTTTAAATTAAAGCTGCCACAATAAGAAAATACTGCTTCAAATTTTTAAAAGCGACATTTTTTCAGCTAATATGGCTAATGCTAAATACCTGGATGAGCAACAAGATTATATTAGTAAACTTAGCTATGAACCTGACCTGAACAAAAAGTAATCCAAGACTAAATCAACTAAGTCTAAGCCTAAAGCAAGACAGACATACATTTTTGACAATCACAGTATTTCAACAAGACCACAGCAAAATTAGCAAAGACCATTTACTCTCACATTCATTCACTATGGGACCACTGTAAATACCAGAAATAACAGCAAAGTTATAAAAAATTTTAAGTTGCAATGGTTGAAAATATTTTAAGGACATCCTAAATGTGGACATTTTTAATTAAATTGTTTGGCATTTTTTCAAACCCCTTGCCTCCTCTGTCCTTGTGTTTAATGTCCAGTAAAAGGATGTACATCCTGAATCCTCCAGCGTCAGGCTCAAAACAATGGAAGAACCACAGACAGGAAAAAACAATGATGCCCCGAAAGCATAGTAAAATAGCTCAGTGGCGCCTCCTATAAAATTTGGAATACATTACACCTATGGCAGACACTCACAAACATTTTTAATTGTCCAGACAAGCCCAAAAATACATCTATTTCAGGCTCGCCCTAAACCCAACAGGAAGGCGGCCATTTTGGCTGAAAGTTGTGACCAAAATGTACCTCTTGTCCAAGCTCGTCCTAGGGTTTTGACCTGACAGGCTCCAAACTGAGTCATCTGGACATATCTGGGGTCAAAAGTTGTTAAAGCCTGGTTCTAAAGGTGTAGGGTGTTAAGGCGGCCATTTTGGAAAACATTAAAAAAAACTGTAACTTCAGCAAACAATATGGGATTTGGATGGACCCCCTGTTCTGTGTTCGGTTTCTGCTGCTTCTCTTTACATTAAACAGGAAGTGACCTCAGAGTTTCCACAGTGACAGCGGTCATAAACAGGAAGTGAGTGGGGGGATTTCTGCATGTCCTGGACCATTTACAGTGAATCCTCCAGAGACATAGCTCAAAACAATGGAAAGAACTGCATACAGGAAGAAACAAACAGCAGTGCTGGGATGTCCTGTGGTCAGTGAAGTGGTCAGTTAGTGGGCTTGTACAAATGGACTGCTGAAACAAAATGGAGATGGATAGAAAATGCATTAACAGTCTAGACTTGAGACCACAGCAAGACCAAGCCAAGAACATGTGACCTAATGCAAATGCCAAGAAATCATTCAGAAAATGGAAGGAGGATACAGAACTCAATTTATCTTGGCTTGGAACCAGCCAAAAGACCCTGGACCTAGGCCTAAATATTGGACTAAATTTAGAGCCAAACAAAAGTCACCAAAACTAGCACAGAGCTAAAGGAAACCAGGAGAAAAAATGGCTCTTAATATGACCAAACCAGCACTGGAAATAGAAGGGTAAAGGCGAGACTTTAGGAAGGAAGAAAGGAAGTCCCAACACCAAAGCCAGGTTTATACTGGGACCAAACCATGGCTAAACTGGGACAGGGACTTGGGTCAAAATAAAGAAGAACTAGACCAAGATTGAAACAAGGCTGGAGTATCTCTCAAACTAGAGCTAAAACCAAACCATGACTACAAAAACTGGGACTAAACCAAGACTAAACCAGATCATGTGGTGAATGACCAAAACTGTTAATTTCTGACTCAGATCCCATTACTGTCTCTGTACTGAGTGGTTTATAATTGGCCTCTTCTCAAATCCATCAAATCCCTTCATTTTAATTTCTCAAGTGTCTCACAGCAATAATCCTCTTTAATTATTATAAATTCACAGTTTTAATGAGGACTCTGGCTCCCGGCCCCAAAAAATCTGCACACCACCATTTTTTTTTTTCACTGAGAATGACACTTATATTTGAGAAGTAATGAAAGTTTTCATTCAGATTTTGAAGTGATGAAAAGTGTCAAGTTAATGAAGTGACTGCTGGTATATTTACAGTGCAAATGTTTTTTATTGGAATTTTGGAGATGGAAAACGTGGTTGTCAGGTATTATTAATAATAATAAAAACTAAATGTACTATATTCAACTAAATAATATTATTTCTGAACAATGAACTGTAAATTGTCTGTAAGATGAGTTAAAAAAAATAATAATAGTGAGAAAAACCCCATTCAAAAAGGCACCAAACTTACAATTTTCTTTAGTTTTCAGACTGAAGTAACAAGAAAAGTGTACTGAAGCACTGATGGGTGCTTTAAATAAAAATTGTGTCAAATATCTTTCCCTACATTTCATCACCTCAGGATTTATGCACTCAGATAACACATGAAATTCTTTTCCAACACAATTATTATCACCCAAAATACAAATTCTCGAATGTCTTCCCAGGTCTTTATACAGACCAAGGACTTTAGGAATTCTGATGTTATTTGTTCTATAATTAGAGCTGGCTTGCCAATAAATTTTCAGTCTCCTGACAACAATCATCCCGGTGTGTTAGAAAAGAAATATTAATAATCATAAACCACACCAAGAAATCTACATTTGGAATAGAATAATTAGACCTCATGTTCACATACTGTCCTAATACACACGTGTCTCAGGTTTGGGCCTTTTTAAGAATAGATCGTCTAAACTGACATTGACTTTTATCTGGATAAGAAATCTTTGTTTGACATGAAACTATATTATTACAGCCAATTGTTACAAAAACTCAAGCAATTATTCGTATTACTCCAGAGAAATGGAAGTGGATCAGATGGACTCCCATAACAAGCCCAAATGGGAGGGTGGCATCAGAGTGAGTCACCTGACCTGTCATTAGCTGTCCATCAAAGCAGCTGCACAAACAGACCTGACCCCTGACCTCTGACCTCAGGCACGCTCCGCTCCAACAAATGGACTACAATAACCTCCTGTTGTAGTTTTATGAAGCTGGTAAAAGGGTTTACTAATGGAGTCTGTAAAAGCCTTTTGGGACTGAGAGAAATGTTGGACTAAACCAGGACTAAACAAGGGCTAAACCAGGACTGAACCCGAACTAAACCAGGACTAAACAAGGGCTAAACCAGGACTGAACCCGAACTAAACCAGGACTAAACCAGAACTAAACAAGGACTAAACAAGGACTAAACCAGGACTGAACCAGAACTAAGCCAGGACTAAACCAGAACTAAACCAGGACTAAACAAGGACTAAACTAAGACAAAATCAGAATCAATATGAAATCAAGTCTAAACCAGAATTAAACCAGGACTAAACTTAGCTATCCATGTTTGTGGCATATATTCTAAGACTAAATCAAATATACAATGCATTTCAATGGTTCTTGTCCAAAATCCGACAGTTTGATTCAAATCTTCTTTGCGTTCTTGTCTTTTTGCATCCTCTCTCGTCTCTCCTCTGTCAGTGTCTCTGCTGCAGACGTTTGGACAGCTGCTGCTACACTTTCAGCTCATCAATAACATCCTCAGATACTCAGACAAACACACACACACACACACACACACACACACACACACACACCCAGACTGATGAGGCTCCTATAGACTCTCTCACACTATCGCCTTAATTCAGCTGCACTCAGACAGAGAAACAGGGACATATAGGACTCAAATATACACATTTTAAATACAGAGAACTTGGGACACTGTGGTTCCTAAATACTGGGCCGAGACATATCTTTGGGCATGTCAAAGATACTGCACATCACGCGACTGAACTGGTGTTAATAAAAAGGTCAGCAGAAAGGAAAAAGCTTAAAATAAATGATACATAAATTGTTATTCAAACTTAACAGCGCTATAATAGTTGTTTATTTAGTGTGTAGTCTGTACAAACGGTGAAAATAAAGTAAATCACTTTGCTTTAAACTCTGCACAGCTCCTTCAGCTCACGTCTGTCTCCTCTGTTGCTCCAATTCATCTCCTGCTGTGAAGTCGGTGAACAACAGCACTGCTGTCTGTCATAATGTTCCGCCAGTTCCACCAATTGTCATGGCTCAGCCAGCGTCACGGCCCGCCCACTGCTCCACTGAGTCCCAGAGACGCTGAGCGTCCAGGGGCGGGAGGATTTTGGAGCATTTATCCAATCAGCGTCTTGCATTTTTGCCATGAAAAAAACTGCTCTGAGCAGTCTCATAGGAATCCAGTGAAGCTCAGCATCAGTAGGACTAAAGCTGATAAATAAACGACAGACTCACAAAAATTAAACACATTCTAGTGCACTTTTAATGTAACTGTAACTGTAATGGAATTTTAGGGGAAGCTCAGCTTCCCTTGTTATCAATGAGCAATCGCCACAGGACTATACCGTGTCTAAACAAGGACTAAATTAGGTCTAAAGCCTGTCTAAACTAGGTCAAAATCAGGTCTAAACCATGTCTCAGCTGGGACTGAATCTGCTTTAAACCAGGTCAAAACCAGGTCTAACATGGTCTATGACTAAACCAGAACTAAACCAGAACTAAACCAGAACTAAACAAAGACTAAATCAGGTCTAAACCGTGTCTACACTTGGTCTAAATCAGGTCTAAATTAGGTCTAAAACAGGTCTAAACCAGGACTAAACCATGTCTAAATCAGGACTACATCAGGTCTAAGGCATGTCTACACCAGGTCTAAGCTTTGGTCTAAACATCTTAATGTTCTGTATTTCCCAACTAAATGAAAGTTAATCAGGACTTGAACTACAAAAACTTATAAGCACTTCTAGAGTACCACCAGTGGGACATGTCCCACAGTTTTAAACCCACTGGGCTAGGAGTCTTGTATTTCCTCTTGCATGGTGCTGTGATATAACTGTGGAATGGGGCTAACTCTTTTATATCTGATCTCCTTCCTTGTAACCCAGAAGGATAAGGTCCTAAAGTTATTTCTGTCATGCCAGTCTGTACTGTACTCCACCTCTCGCTCTGTGGCCGCTCCAGATGTGTCAATGTGGCTAACCAGATGCAGATGTTTTAATTTAGCAGTGTTTTCTCAGGCCTCTCCCCTGGCTCCTATCTCATCTGTCATCTGCTAACCTCCTCTCCTCACTTATTTCCTTGTTTCCTTGAGTTTGTCTCCTTTGTGGTCCATTTCTTGCTAAAACCCCCAGAGGTCAGAGTTCAGCGAGAGTAAACGTAGCGTTATATTGGCTAAAGGTGTGGGCTAACGCTAATGTTTGGACAGTGAGGCTAAAACAAAGCCACGCCCCATTTTTAAAAAAACTTAGTGCTGTGATTTGAAAAGGGCTAAACCAGGTCTAAACTAGGACTAAACCAGGGCTATAACACGTCTAAACAAGAACTAAACCAGGTCTGAACTAGGTCTAAACCAGGTTTAAACCAGGTCTAAACCAACACTAAACCAAGATTAAACTAAATCTGTTTATACCAGTATTAAACCAGTTCTACACCAGGACTAAAATAGGACTAAACCAGGTTTAAACCAGGACTATCGATTCATCCTTCTTCCACTTATCCGGACCGGGCCCCAGAGGCAGCAGTCTAAGCAAAGATGCCCAGACCTTCCTCTCCCTGGACACTTCCTCCAGCTCCTCCGGGGGAATCCCAAGGCGTTCCTAAGGCCAGCCGGGAGACATAGTCCCTCCAGCATGTCCTAGGTTTTCCCTGAGGCCTCTCCTGATGGGACCTTCCCTGAACACCATCCAGAATGCATCCAGGAGTCATCTGTAAATGCTTGGGCATAAACCAGGACTAATCTAGGTCAAAACTGGTTTCAAAACCAAGACTAAATCAGGTCTACACCAGGACAGAACCTGGTCTAAATGAGGTCTAAAAATAAATAAATAATAAAACAGGACTAAAATATATCTAATCCAGGACGAACCCATCCTAGCCTGCTCTCCTCTTATGTTTGTTTCCTGAGTTGAGCAGATTTATTGGTGTGGGCTAACACCAATGTTTGTACAGTCATCCTAGAGCTAAGCCACACCCTTTTCTGAGACAAAGACTGTGATTGGTCGATTTGAATGTTTATGTTTTTACAGGAGAGGAGTAATGGGATAAGTGGATGAGGAAGGCTCCAAAATAAACCTCTTCTCAAGTGGATGATTAAGCCCAGAAGTGACTCAGCCCTCTGCACTCACACCAACTACCTTCATGTTCACTTCCTCTACATCCATCACTCTCCTCTCTTGTCTTCCTCCAGGGCTCCAGCTCTAACCTCAGCAGCCATTAACCAATATATTCACTTTCCCTCCTCTGTACCTGTCCAAACCATCTTAGTCTGGAAACTTTATCTCCAGACCCTCTCCCTTGAGCTGTCCCTCTGATGGACTCATGAACTAATCCTGTCCATCCTTGTCCTTCCGCTCTGCTCCTGTCTGTTCCTCCGAGCCATGGCCATTCAAACTCCTTTATCAGTTCATTTAGGGTCACACCGGTCCCAGTCACATGACCACACTTCGATTTCCTGTCCACTCTGGACTTTAATTCATCTCTTTGTGTCTCGGGCTGAATTCTGGCCACGTCGCCTTTCTCCTAGCGCTGCCTTTTTTAAAAGTTAAATTGAATTATTGTCCAGTGTTCTGGAGAGTGGAAACAGCAGAAACATTAGAGCAGGATGAAGATCTGCTGAGTCCAAGTTAGTCCAGGACTGAGATCAAGACCAGAATCAGTGTCAGACCAAACTGAGAATAAGAGTTTTGGGGACAATGTACAGAACAGAGATGAGTGGTTTAGACCTGGTATAGTCCTACTTTAGTCCAGGTTTAGAGTTTCTTTAGACCTGGTATAGTCCTACTTTAGTCCAGGTTTAGAGTTCTTTTAGACCTGGTATAGTCCTAGTTTAGTCCAGGTTTAGTGTTTCTTTAGACCTGATATAGTCCTAGTTTAGTCCAGGTTTAGAGTTCTTTTAGACCTGATATAGTCCTAGTTTAGTCCAGGTTTAGAGTTCTTTTAGACCTGGTATAGTCCTAGTTTAGTCCAGGTTTAGAGTTCTTTTAGAACTGGTATAGTCCTAGTTTAGTCCAGGTTTAGAGTTCTTTTAGACCTGGTATAGTCCTAGTTTAGTCCAGGTTTAGAGTTCTTTTAGACCTGGTATAGTCCTAGTTTAGTCCAGGCTTAGAGTTCTTTTAGACCTGGTATAGTCCTAGTTTAGTCCAGGTTTAGAGTTCTTTTAGAACTGGTATAGTCCTAGTTTAGTCCAGGCTTAGAGTTCTTTTAGACCTGGTATAGTCCTAGTTTAGTCCAGGTTTAGAGTTTCTTTTAGACCTGGTATAGTCCTAGTTTAGTCCAGGCTTAGAGTTCTTTTAGACCTGGTGTATTTCTGGTTCAGTCCGTTTAGATCTGGATAAGTCCTGGTTTAGAACTGGTTCAGTCCTGGTCTTTGTGCAGTCCTGGTTAAATCCTGGTTTTATAAACAAGAACAAGAAAAATATCTACTACTCCTACTATTACTATTACTTATTACTTTTATTTGTGCTGCTATTACTACTACTACTACCACTACTATTACAACTACTACTACTGCTGCTATCCTTTAAATAATCCTGTATAAGTGTTATTACTATCTGCTTCATGGTTCAAATCTTGTTAGTGTCCTTTTGATTTTGACTTTGGACAAACATTTTTGGCAGCCCACTTTTTTGTTCCTAGCCCAGTGTTTGGGAACCACATGTCCAGACGATGCATTGATGATGAATTGAGGTTTGTTTGTTTTTTTAAATAGAATAAATTGCTGTGGTGGTGCTGCTGCTGTTTTGTGTTGTTTTGTGTCAGAGTGACTGGAGCTGACTCAGGCCTCTGTCTTTGAGAAACTGCTAAAATAACAGTTTGGGGGACAGATCTGGTTCTGTTAGCGTCACATCAGGGAGATATTTTGCTCCTTTTAGACACTTTTGGACAGTTAGCCAGGCAACCTTTGACCTCTGAGGGGTTATGTAAGAGTCCTAAAGGAGGGACTGGACAAGGTTCAGACAGGACTGGGACAAGGATGTCAGAGAGAGAAGACTTTAAAGCAAAGAATATTGTTCAGACACTGCAATATAAAACAGTGATGTTGCTTTGGAATTTACAGCAAATTTATTACTACTACCACTACTACTACTACTACGCCTAGTGCTATTGCTATGACTTCTACTACTAGTAGTTTTTTATAGCAAGAAAATATTTAGTTACTTCTAATCCTCAGTACAAAATGGTAATTTATTGATGAGTTAATAGCAAACCTGCAGCAATTTTTATTACTACTGGCACTAATACTACTACTACTACTACTACTACCATTACTAATGCTATTGCCATGACTAGTTGTAGTACTGCTACTACTACAACAGTTACTACTCTCCCTCTCATGCAATTAGTTCTACTACTGTTACAACTACTACAGCTGCTACTGCGCCAACTACTACTTCTACTTCTACCATTTCTATGACTAGTTGTACTACTGCTACCACTACTACTACTGAAACTACTACATCTATTACTACTACCACATCGACTCTGAGTACTACTACTACTGCAAATGCTACTACAACTACTACAGTTACTTCTATTGGCACTGCTTCTATTACTACTTCTGCTATTACCAATAATGAGTAGTAGTAGAGTTACTGTTGTTTTTCTACTATTATTCTATTAACAACAACTGTTACTACTATCACTGCCATTATTGCTACAACTAATATTACTACTACTGCTGCTATTACTGCTGAGTTCCTTATTTTTACCATAGTACTACCACTCACTGGATATTTTCTTTTTTTCATAGCAGTTTCTGAAATACTCAGACCAGCCCTTCTGGCACTATCAACCAATCAGAAAACAAAACACTGCATAAAGCCCTCCCAATTTTAGACACACACTTGTGATTGGTCAGGTTGGACTGATTCTGGTTTTGAATGGGAGAGGTTCAGCCCCACTTTATTAAGCTAAAAAAAAGTGAATAGGTCTGAGTAGAAGGTCAGTCCCCAGAGAGGTGTCTGCCTAAGCCCCGCCCCTCTGTCCTCAAACAGGAAGTGACCGGTGTGAGCTGAATCCTCCAGAGGTCGAAGCTCTCGGGTGTCACGGAGCGCACTCAGATTAAATCGTGGTTTAGCGGCTCTGTGGCTGACGCTAACGGCTCGTCTTACAGCGGCCCAACAGGACGCCGGACTTCCTCCTCAGATTCGGTTTCTTTAGACCTGAACCGGACTTGGACTTCTGCAGAAATACCCTGCAGAGTCACTGTCCTTATTGGAACTATAGAATCACTGGCCACCTTATTAGGTACAACTTGTCCAGACACCTGACACTGTCCCAGGACTGAACTTGGTCTAAACTATGGTGAAATCTGGCTCAAATTAAGACCCAAATTCAGGGGGTAATTAGTAAGTTAGTCATAAAAAACAAGGCTCAAGTGTCTCACTTAAAGGTATTAGGGAGGATCTTTATAAATTCATTTTTGCAATATTTATTAAAACTACCTTCATTGCCCTGTATAAGGCTTATAAATTGGTGTATTAGAAAATATAATAATAATATTAATAAACTGTGGACTCTGTGGGACCTCATCCAATTGTTTTCATCAT
Source organism: Bostrychus sinensis (assembly GCA_020698575.1). Classification (NCBI taxonomy): domain Eukaryota; kingdom Metazoa; phylum Chordata; class Actinopteri; order Gobiiformes; family Eleotridae; genus Bostrychus; species Bostrychus sinensis. Next base: position 39,846,699 of record CM036241.1, read on the forward strand.
GAGTACGTTAACCATTGTTCCATGGACTTGCCATTCATTCCGACTTCCTAGTTTCGGCGATAGTGCGCGTTCTTGTGCCTGCGCATGCAGTATACACTATGTTTATGTAGTCCGGCATTAGCGCCACATTAGCAGCGTTAACATCGTAGCGCGGACAGCCTGACTTCGAAGAGCACAATGGCTGAGGAAAACCGTGAACCGGGCGGTGACAAAAGGAAAACTGTTTTTGAAGTGTACCAGAGGAGGAGGAGAAAAACTGTAGAAGAGCAGAATAAAACCTGTGTAGTTATTGACGATTCCTTCAAAGGACGGCAGTGCGCTGTAGGAACAGAAAGGGCTTCAGACGATGCATTGGTCGCCAAGTTTCTGCTGGACAGGTTCGTTTATCTTATCGTTTGAAAAAAATGCCTTTTTCCTTTATCTGTTGAACCGTTTCAACTGTACAGCAACGTCAGTTTGCTAATGCTACCAACAGCAGGAGGACAGATATTTTTGCTCACATTTAGAGACTGTGCATGTGACTGGGTCTGTGTGGGGAACTAGGTCAAAGGTCGCGCAAACAAACAATGCAGGTCTAGGTTTAGGCGAATCTCTGCTGATGCCTGGCTGTAAACAAACACGCGTGTTCCAACGCTCGTGCACGTCGCTGTGGAGGAGTTCCTTGGAAAGGAACAGTGAAGGGCGGGGCCTGACGCATGCGTATTATTCAAAAAAGGACAAACAGTCGCTGGTTTCTCAGCAGTCGAAAAAAATCCTCCCTAATATCTTTAAGTTTTAATAATATGAAAATATCGCTTTTTTTTTGTTGCTTTTTTTTGGTGAAATACAACCTGAATTCTGGAAAAAAAAAAAAAAAAGTTGTGATCTGAAAGTCTTTTAGTTTTCATTTTATTCACATTTAAAAAAATGTGTAACATTTCTGGATTTCGGGTTGTAATTTCAAGTACTGCCTACAAAGTGCTTGCATACCCCTGTGAGTCTCTATTTATACAGGCTTGGAACTGGCACAAAGTGTAGACTGGCTTTTACACCCTTGTGGCTGGATTCCAAGGCTGTTTTAACAAAAACAATTCACAATTTAAGGTTAGCTATAGTAGAAGTAGAGACTATGCTGCAATAACAACTACTACTACTACTACTACTACTACTACTACTACTACTACTACTACTACTACTACTACTACTACTACTACTACTGGTCGTTTTACTCGTGAGTTTCAGGCCATTCTCCCTCTGACATCAATAAGGTATTTTTACCATAGAACTACGGCTCACTGGATACTTTTCTCTTTTCCCGACCACTTTCTGAAATACTCAGGCCAGCCTTTCTGACCAACTAAAGTAGAAGTACAGAGTATAAAATATGCAGTAACTCTTGTGTAGGCAGATAGTACTGAGGAGTGGAGTAGCTCTTTATTATTGGTGTTGATGCCGATGTTGTGTGGAAAAATAAGCCTGGGTTTATCTGCTGCCGTCAGCACATTTCCCAGCATGCCGTGGGAGTGCTGTGGCGTTTAATGATTGGACGAACAGCGAGGAGAGAAGTTAGGTTTGGATTTAACGAGGAAACTTCGGCAAGAACACGAAACTAATTCAACAGGATTAAGCAGGAGACAGAGGAGTGAGGGACAAGTAACATGAAATATAGAAATAATGTAAAAGTCCATAGGGTTTTTGTGTTAAACATATGGGGTTGTGTTACAAGTATGGGATAATGAGACAAAACAGGACTTAATTAAAACTAAACCTAGGATTAAATCAAATGAGGTTAAATCAGGTCTAAACCAAAACTAACTCAAGTGTGACTGCTGTTAAAGTGAGTGGGCTCAAAAACAGAACTACACCAGGCCTGAAACAGGTCTAAACCATGACTAAGCCAGGACTAAACCAGAACTAATTCAGGAATAAACTAGGACTAAACCAGGTCTAAATCAAGTCTAAACCAGGACTAAACCAGACATAAACTAGGTCTAAACTAAGTCTAAAACAGGTGTATTCCAAGTCTAAAGTCTAAACCAGAACTAAACAATGACTAAACCAGGTATGAAACAGGTCTAAACTAGGGCTAGACCAGGACTAAAATAATTACTTAACTAGGTCTAAACTAGGATCAAACCAGGTTTAAAACCCAGGTCTAAACCATGACTAAACCTGGACCAAATCAGGACCAAACTGGGACTAAACTGGGTCTAAAACAGGTCTATACTATGACTTAAACAGGACTAAATCAGGACTAAGCCAGGACTAAACCAGACTAACTACACTAAGTCTAAAACAGGTCTATTCCAAGTCTAAACAAGTACTTAACCTGGAATAAACCAAAACCAAGCCATGTCTAAACTGGGTCTATACCAGGAGTGTATTTGACACTCAGCCCTAACCCAGGTTTAAACCAGGACTGACCCAGGTCTAGCCTAGCCTGTCCTCTGTAGAAACCAGACCCGTGTGAACCGCTGACTGTCAGGAGGATTTCCAGTGAAAGAGGATCTCAGAGAAATGCGGAAGAACAGGTCGAATGGTGACTCACTGTTTAAATGTGAATGATCCAGAGGCATACGTGAGAGAAAACCAGACTCTGAACACACTCAACCAGATTTATAACCAGGATTAATGTTCCTGTGAACCTGAGATCTGCTTTTGAAGTTAGTTGGAATCTAGGATTGGTTTGATAAGAGGCAGGGCATAAGGTCATGTACTGTACTTATACATACTGATCATTTTGTCCTCGGTTGATGTGTGAGAAGCAGGAAAAAAGGATATGAGCGAGTTTGAAAAGGTGTACCCTTATAATTATAGGGTTCTAGCTAAACGTTTTTTTCAAAATTGAGTTATTCACATATTCTTATTCCTGGATATTGTATCTGCAATATCAGGGTTTTTTACAGTTTCATCCATTTTGGGGCGTTTTATCAGGGAAATTAAAAAAAGTTTTGTCTGCAATGTCAAACACAGAATGCACTTAAATAAACCAATCACATTCTGGCTCTTTGGAATGTTTGGTATTCCAGCGTGGTTCGGTTACAACAGATTGCTTTCCTTTGGTTCAAAACTGACATCTCACCCCAAATTTCATGATGAATAGTATTATTGACATTAGTTTTTATTTAATGTTAAATATTGTCAGAGTGTATTGCATTCTACTTTCAAGTGTGTGACATATTCTTAAAAACATATAACTTATTGATTTTTGTAGGTTTTGTGAGCTAGAGCCTTATAATTCCAACCGAATTTTGGTTATTCAGAATTAGAAGCTCCTATCGGTGAATGACCAGTTCCCGCTTCTTTCAAAGATTTTGAACTCTATAATTCTAATGGGACGAAGGCCCTAACTGTGATGACTACATGCGACTGGGTCAGAGCGTCTCCAAAACTGCAGCTCTTGTGGGGTGTCCCTGGTCTGCAGAGATCAATATCAATCAAAGGTAGTCCCAGGGAAGGAACAGTGGTTAACCGGTGACAGGTGATGCATGTGGGAAGTGAAGGGACTAAACTAACATGAAAGCAGCTAAAAAAAGAAAGTGGCTGAGCTAGAACTGAACCTGGATTAGTGCTGAAGATGTAGGAACCACTGATCACTGTCCTCTGTTGTAACTCTTCATGTCTTTAGTGATGCTGTGGCCCATTACACAGGCGTTGATGTATGTAAGGCCTCTTCTCCGCTCAGTGTCAGTAAAGTGATCTGTGTCTCAGGTATCGTGTGGTGGATCTGTTTTCTTGCTGCATTTCCTTCCACTTCCTCTTGTCTCTGTAATCACATCGGCCGGAAAAAAAACTCCAAACACAAATAGATCCAAACAAACTAAATATATTCAGAGATCTGTAGCACTAAACTGAGGCTCACGGGTTCAGCTTACTTCTGTTTTAATCCTGGTTTGACCCTGGCTTTGATCAGGCTGTGTTTGAATCATACCAACCAGGCTCACCTCCACACAGGCTGGCTCCCAAACCACACTCCTCAGGAGAGACGTGAATTAGGAGGAACAACCTTCTCTGAACATAACAGAATAATAGAGTAATAGTTCTTTATTGTCCTGTAGGGACATTTAACCCATCCTTCTAATGCAGCTGGGGCAACTTGTCCAAAGCAGGGACCATCCTCCAGATCTGAGCCAGGATCTTGGTCAGGAGAACCTAGCTGGACCATTCTCCAGATCTGGATCAGAGTGTCTATCTCTTTTATATGAAATTATTGCATAGTTTATATATATATATATATATATATATATATATATATATATATATATATATATATATATATATATATATATATATATATATTATTGTGTATATATATATATATATATATGTATATATACATCATTATTCACCATAGAGGCCTGAGAAAACTCCATGTGGCTAATTAGCATACATAAACAAAGACATGCAAGTTACCACTGTTGCTGCTGCACATCACACTACTGCTTTTGTTTTGACCAAACTGCTGCCACATCTAAAAGAAAGCATTACTATGCTAAATGGACTCCTTTCTCTGTGATTTTTAGTGTGTTTAGCATCTGCTGAGTCTACTGAGTGTCAGTATTTAAGCTGCTCTGGAGCTTACAGGAGCATTAGCCACAACACAGGATACAGTGCTGTGCTTGGAGCTAATTTCTGCTAAATTAAATTTTACGATTTGGCTATTTTTGACATTGTCCAAAATTAACACAAATTAATCAAATTAATTTAATTTATCGTCTAGCCCTAGCTGTATGTCATATCAGGAGAAAAGAGGTCAGAAACTGAAAGAGCAAGATGCCAAAAAACAAATGGCTGAAATGAGTTTCTTCCGCAGGTCGCCTGGAGCCACTGCTCCTACGCTTTGAGAGGAGCCAGCTGAGGCTTAGGCATCTGTTTCAGAGCCTTGTGGACAGCTCCAGAGATGTCCTGAGACATGTTGGAGGGACTGTCTCTCGTCTCGTCTGGGAACACCGTAGGACTCCCCAGAAAGGCTGGAGGAAGTGTCTGGGGAGAGTCTGTGTGTCTCTGCTAAGACTACTGCCCCTGTGACCAGTGACCAGTCCCAGAACATGGATGGATGTTTGAGTGCTGTTTACTGAGATAAGTCCTGGTTTAACCCTGACTTTAGTTCTTTTTACACTTGTCTTAATTTAGACCTGGACAGGGACAGAAGAATCACTCAAAGCTTTTACTGAAGTAGCCCAATAATTCAACATAATAGGAGTACTATAACACCAGAGTTTCTGCAGAGTTCAACAAGTTGAATTTAACTCTTTTTAGACCTTTGTCAGACCATTGTTCAAGAAAATTAAGACCTACTTTATAAGCATGCAAAAAAAAAAAAAAAAAAAAAAAAAACAGACCAAATTTTCTAATTTACAAAGCCAAAGCCAAGTCGTAAATGTGTCTGCGCTGTTTACTTGCATCTATTTATAACAGTGAGTGGCGCGAAGCATTTTGGTCTTGTTTAGATCTGAGGACTTGTATCAGCGGCACATCTGCATATTTAAAACTTATTAAGGCTTTAAATTCTTAATAATTCTTAATAACATTTCAAAGACTTTTTTAGACCTCATAAGACCCCAGTTGACCCAATTGACAGTCCCTACTCTATATTATATGTAAGTAGTTATTTGAAAAGCTATAGTTGGCTTTAAACCCTCTATTTTAAGTTTATTTTTCTCACTGTGTATTTTTGATCTCTTGAGCCCAAGGCGGTGTTTTGTGAATGAAAAGGATATTAAAATACTTTGAATTGTTTCTATGACAACAGACCGTCACCTGTCACCGCGGTTACAATTGAAGAGAGGTGACTCAGGTCGACCTCTGAACGACATCTGAACTTACAATCAGATATGACACTGTGGAGTTAGAAAGGAGGAGTCAAAGGGCAAATAAAATAAGGTTTATGAAGAGTGGACAAGTCTGAGCACAAAAAACAGAGTTTGTACATCAGTCAGGTAAAAAATACTATTACTACTACTACTGCTACTACAATTACTGCTACATCTATTACTACTGCTACTACTATTACTACTAAGCCTATTGAGAGATTCTCAGGTTAGACCTAGTTAGGTCCTAGTGTAGTCCTGGTTTAATCCTGGTTTGGACTTGGTTTAATCCTAGTTCACAGCTGGTTTAGTCCTGGTCTAGATCTGGTTTAATCCTGGGTTAGTCCCAGTTGAGCATTGGTTTAGTCTTGGTTTTCCTCATTTAGTCTTAGCTTAGTCCTATTTTAGACCTGGTTTACAGCTGGTTTTGACCTGGATTAGTTCCAGTTAAGCCTTGGTTTAGGCCTGGTTTAGGCCTGCTTTAGTCCAAATTTAGGCCTGGTTTAGCCTTAGTTTAGTCCTGGTCTAGACCTGGGTTAGTCCTGGGTTAGTCCCAGTTGAGCTTTGGATTAGTCCTGGTTTAGACCTGCTTTAGTTTGAGTTTAGTCCTATTGTAACCCTGGTTTAATCTTACTTTAGTCCTGGTTTAGTCCTGGTCTAGACCAGGTTTAGTCCTTGTTTAATAATTTTAGAAAAAAGTCCTCAGTGGCATAGTCAGTATCACCCTCACAACAAGGAAGTCCTCAGTCTAGGTACAGAATAGTAGTAGTAGTAATAGTAATAGTAGTAGTAGTAGTAGTAGTAATAGTAATAGTAGTAGTAGTAGTAGTAGTAATAGTAATAGTAGTAGTAGTAGTAGTAGTAGTAGTAGTATTAGTAGTAGAAGTCTAATCTTTTCCCCTCTCCTCTGCAGTCTGGCTCTGTTCTTCTTTTATCTCTCTCAGTCAGACCAGAGTGACTTTAAATATTCATCTCCCATTCATCTCCTCACTTGGAGCATTAAGATTCAGCGTGCCGCTCGGCTAATGGCTAACGGCCCTCCACTCTCCACTCTCCAGAAGAAGAGGAGGAGAGAGCGGAAGATCCAAGGAGTCAGCCATTAAATACATTTGTTTTCTCTGCTTCAGAATTAGTATTGATGGTGGAGCTAACACAGAGCTAGCAGGAGGCAGCCATGTTGAAAATTAATGGACTAAGAGATAGAAGTGAGACAACACACAACTGGGTACTGAGAAGAGAACACAGGCCCTCCTCTGTCTCCTCCTCAGAAACGTTCCTGGAGTAGTATTTTGTTTCATTCACACATGTTGTTTGAGTAATCCTGTATGCTGAGGCACTGCCCTTCTCAAGAGCTGAAAACACTCAGTCTCACGGCTCTACGGTCCTATGGCCCCTTTAAGGTTAGGAAGTCAAAGAAATCAAAGCAAGCAATATCCCAGTCCCAAGCCCAGATAAATGAAGAGGGTTGTGTACCTGATGTAAAACATGAGCCAAATTGAAATCATGAATGGAACGCAGCGAGCAAAGTTGTGCAATATACAGTGTGTTACTAAGATCATCGAATTTCTGCTTACAAAATGATTTTTAGAACAACAGAAGTCAATACATTGTGTTCAGATTATAGAATCTGATGATGTCAAAAACTCAGATGGAGGGCAGGGGCCAGTATTGCTCTATGGGTTAGAACAGGTGTGCCCAAAGTGGGGCTGGTGGGCCACACTTGGCCCTTCAATGATTCGGCCCACGGGGGGCTGCTGTGATGCGTAGGGGGCATCTCCTGTGATCCCAGTGTGCACAGACTAGACTGTCATTGGTTGGTATTAGGGGTGTTTGTAGTTAATCAGTTTATCAGTATTATGGCCATAATTGAATGAAAGAAACAGTAACAATTAATGGTTTTGCTGTACAATTAAGTAACTGTCCTTACATATACAAGTCTATAACTTGCCTTTTGTTTTAAAAAAAAAGACACTTTTTTATTATGGGTTATGACTGAATTTAATAGAGAGCTGTTTTTTATAAAACATAATGATAGGTGATGTCAGGCCGGTGGTCAACAGTTAATCAATAATTGTTTGTTAAGACAACCAATTAATCTATTAAAGCAAATTAATCAAACGTGTATCCCTAGTTGGTAGGGAGTCTAACAAGTCTTTCCTCCTAAATGTAATAATGTAAAACTGTAAAGAATGTAATAATTAAAGGAAGTTTAATCATAGATCTGTTTGCATATGATGTGTTTGGCCCTTGGCCCACTAATACATTTTTGTTTTGGCCCTCTGAGGGTAAAAATTGGGCACCCTACAGTTGGACATATTTCTAAAAGAAATAACTGAGCACAAAATCCACAAATATTGAATCTGATCTTTTTTTTTTTCTTTTTTTTTAGCAATTGGGTCACTTTATTAATCTCATGGCTTAATGCCACATTTACTGACAACAAACAAAGCCTTTGTGATTGAATAATGTCACCACTTTTTGACATTGAAGAATTGAAAATAAAGTGAAAATATTTCACTTTTGTTTCATGTGGAGAGGCCCACAATTTGCAGCAATATTAGCCATAAACCAGACTAAAACATCTTAAGGCTGAATCATTTGCAGGAAATTGTACCTTAAATGTCTTACCTGCCTCCATCTCAATGTTACACTATGGGCCCTTTAGAATGTTGTGATATCACGTGAATGGGTTAATTTGACTTCATTCTACATTCAACATTACAGTGGTTAATATGTTCTGTTACATAAGCAGGGCTACAGTCCATTCTATTGCATGTATATCTTTGACGTGAGCTGTTTCTGTTGGGTCTATTTCTGTCTGAGAGCTGAAGGATTAATGCAGAGTTTTAGTGGTTCTCCGACAGCAGCAGACTCTATAGTGTTTATATGGGAGACTATAGAAGAGTGAGTGAGCGAATGCCACAGGGACATATACATGGACAAAGATAGAAAGTGGACAGAGGCCTGAAACTTATGCACTGCTGTTACTGCTGTTACTACTGTTACTGCTCTGTCTGCAAGGGAAGGAAGAGAGGAAAGAAATAAGGAAGGAAAGGAAGGAAAGGAAGGACGGAAAAAAGGAAAGGAAGGACGAAATGGAGAGAATTACATTTAGAGTACTACTACTAGAACTGGTATGTGCCACTGTTACTACTGGTACTGCTTTGGTTTACAGCCTTTTAGTCCTGGTTTAGTTGAGCCTTAAGTGCGGCAAGTGGACCACTGTTTTAGTCCTGGTTTAATCCTGGTTTAGTCCTGGTTTAATCCTGGTTTAGCCCTGGTTTAGTCCTGGTTTAGTCCTGGTTTAGCCCTTGCTTACTCCTACTTTAGTCCTGGTTTAGCCCTATATTAGTCCTGCCATTTAAATTGTCAAAGGCTTTTATTTTGTAAGGATCACAGGAAGTGTCAGTAACAGCTTTCTTTGATTTGATTTGCTGTCCCCTATGCATTTTCCAAATGCAACAATGAATAAATGAATGGTCTCCTTACCAATACGAGCACTGAGTTCCACAACATTTCAAAATAAAACATGCAAAACAATTCCCCTGCATTTTTTTTATTATTATTATAATTAATCCAGACACAAGAGCAACAGCCGCTTTAAAACTTGTCAAACTCTGTTCAGTGATATTTCCTGTCAGTTATTAAATATGAACACATCAGAGAGAGAAACTCATGTCACTGCTTTTATTTAGACAAAAGACTGAACATTTCCCATTGTTCTGTTTTCAAAGGGAAAGGAGCAGAGCAAGAAGTCAGAAGTACAGAAAAGTCTGAAAGAAATAAAAGGTCAGTGATTCAAAAAGACGCTAAAACTGAGCTATTTATAGGGCTTTTATTTTGGTTATTGGTTTAATATCAGCAATTGTGTAAAAAGGCTTCATTTGCATTCATTTGAGATTCTAATTTACTGCAATCTTTTAAAATTTGGGATGGAAATCTGGATGTTATATTGTGTCTGAGTTTAATCTGGTTTGGACCTATTTTTGTTGTTGTTTTGGGAAATTGGTAAAAATCATAATGTGTTTTAGTGGATTCTTTAGCATTTTGACATACAAAGGCTTTATGGCTCAGAACTAGAAGATCCCTGGTTTAAGCCCAGGCCTAGGGACTATCCTCACCATTGTAAGCCAGGTCTAAACTGAAGGAAAAAAATATACCTTACAATTAAAATCACATTAATAGTAATAGCACTGTAGTTACAATATTTAGTCATCCTAATGGTACTAGTACTAGTACTACAAACTAACATACAATAGGGAGAAATAAAAGCCTAATACTGTTACTATTAAATAAAATAGTTTTTAACAATTTGTGTTCAATTTGAATTCAACTAAGATGCTTAAAATCAGCCCTGGTTTGGTCTTGTTTTAGTCCTGGTTTAGTCCTGGTTTAGTCTTGATTTACTTTTGGTTTAGTCCTGGTTTTGCCTTGGTTTAATCCTGATTTAGTTTTAGGTTACTCCCGGTTTAATCTTGATTTAGTCCTGGTTTAGTCTTGTTTTAGTCCTGGTTTAGTCCTGGTTTAGTCTTGTTTTAGTCCTGGTTTAGTCCTGGTTTAGTCTTGATTTAATCCTGGTTTAGTCTTGGTTTAGTCCCACTTTAGTCTTGGTTTAGTCTTGGTTTAGTCCTGGGTAGCGCTGTTTAGTTGTAGTCCCTGGTTTAGACCTGGATTAAACCTAGTATTAGATTAGTCCAAATTTAGCCTTGGTTTAATCCTGGTATAATTCTAGTTTAGCCTTCATTTAGTCCTGATTTAGAGCTTGTGTAACCCTTGTTTAGAAGTGGTTTAGCCCTGGTTTAGACTTGTTTCATATCTGTTTAAGTGCCGGTTTAGTCTCAGTTTAGTCCTGGTTTAGTCCTGATTTTGAGACATTTTCCTATATGTTCCTCTTTGACCCCTCTTTGGTCCATTTTATTCCATATATTCCAGGCCAATATCCTTCCAATAAAAGGACACCGGCCCAGAGCTCAGTTTTCATTAGAGCTTAACGGAGGAAAGGAAGTGGACGTCCGGTACTTCCTGCGACACGGATCAGGTTCAAACGGCGTGTCGCTGATGCGGCGGGGGCCTGGTTCATCGACTGTTTGACACGGCTCATGATCGAACTGCGGATAAATATAGAGTCGGAGAGGCAGACGGGAGCAGGAAGCAGAGTCAGCGCTTTTCACAAAGGAACAAGCGCTGCTGAACAACTGGGTCAAATACATACAGTACAGAGATACTGATACAGGACGGGACGGGACGGGGCGGGGAGGGCAATGGGAAGTATTCTGCAAGTCATAAGCACCTGTCCTTTTTCAAAATTACAATTCAAGGGCTGAGAATTTAAAAGACGTCAGCAGTGACATTCTGCTAACTTTTACTGGAGAAGCAAAGAAAGGCCACACACTTCATCTAAAAAATTAAGTCAGTGTAGAAATGGGCTAAGAGTAGTTTTATCACAGCATACTTTTTACTTCTACTTGAGTAACATTGACAGTGACTCACCCACATCTATACATCCTCCCTGTGCAGTGATGTAACTTAGTAATGAGGGGCCCCAGTGCAGATTTTTAGAATGGGCCCTAGCGATATAAAGCTAATCACTTCTTCAAGTTTATGCCTTAAGCTTCTCATTCAATTCATTAAAATGTGGCAGTCAGCTGTTTTTACTGGATTAAAAAGACCAATGCTTACAGTCTGCAGAGTTTCATCCACAAATACTTATGTTTAAATGCAGTATTTTGTTTCATTCATAAGTAAACACAGATGATACAGATTAACCCAGGTATTACAATTTATAATAAGTTGGTTAATTTTAACAATTTTCACAGACGCAGATGCCAGAGCCCAGTTATATTTACCCAGTATAAAAACAATTAAAAAATGTTACTTTTACTGAAATATTGAATCTTTGAGTACATAAAATTAGACAAAGTGTGTAGTAATAGCAGTAGAAGTAGTAGCAGTAGGAGTGGGAGCACAAGTATAACGGTAAGTAATAACTTTGTTCAGTACTTTTACTTCTACTTATCTTATTTTGAAGTAATAGTACTTTACTTGAGTACTACTTCCACCACTGCATCAGTGAAGGGGGGAAAAAAAACTAACTTGTGTGAAACTTGAGTTGAGAATATCAGCTTTTTTTTTTTTTTCAAAACGTTAGTCCCAATTGTAAGTAACCATACACGTTTTACTGCATCCTAAACCTTTAGAGGGCTGAGTCTCTGAGGTAGTAATGACAGTACTTAAAGCCTCTTTTGTTAAAACTTGTTGTACTTTAAACACCTGTAACCCAACACTCCTGTCTGTTGTCAGTAAAAACTCAGTGATAGATAAATGATCTAGTTTTTCTGGTTTAGTTTTGCCTCTCTCCTATCTCTCTGTTTTCATCCACAATCCTCTGCTGGTCCTGCCTTTGTTCAGATGTTGTCGCGGTAAAGTTTGTTTGTTTTAACGCTTTGCCATCATAACGCCTTTTCACCTCAGAACGTGACTCAGAGGGTAAAAATAAAACCGCTTTGGGAAAGTGGTTTGCAAATGATTCAAGGAAGTTAGACCAAGTGAAAAATGTGGTTAGTCAACATGAGAGTGAGTAGTTCAAGTTGGTATTGTACACAAGAAAGTATGGGAATAAGTTACACCCATTTGAACTCTTCACACTTTAGATGCCAGTGTCCCAAATATCACAAAATCAAAATAGTAAGTTTTCCAGTCTTCTAACAGACGCTCGCAAAGACGTTAACTGGCTAACGGTAGATAAACAAAAACTCCACATATTGCTTTACCTCTGTGGTAATTTTTGTGTATTTATGCTAAGTGTTTATAAAATAATCATGATATAAAAATAATTTTGTAAGGGAAATGCCCAGGGAACGCTCAGGTCACACTCGGGCGACGTTCTTTCAGTGATCTTAGTGTTTTTGTAGCTAACTTTGTCCGTCTTATTATTTTCTGATTAACGTTAGCTTAGCCCACAATCTTAGTTTGAAAGACGGAAACAAGGTACCGGGTGTGAAAATTTGTCAACGTAAATATCCCAGCCTTAAATTAGAGCTGAAAAATCCAACAATTAAGGCTGAAAAAGCCAGAAAGGTGAGCGTGTACGATATTGGAACTTCTGTGTGTCCGACTCAGGGCCATAGCACTGCCGAGCTTAAACCTCAGACAAAAGCGCTATTTCATACAGCCACAGTAAAATATTTGTAAAAGAAACTATCCAACCAATATATCGTTATAAACGTAAGAAAATGTACTTTTATTTTATACAATTTGCATTAATGAAGATAATAAATGAGCGACTTTATGACTTCTTGAAGATAAAAAAGTAATAGAATTTTAGCTGAAAGTGTCTGACTCAGGACACACATACGTTAGCGATAATAACAGAAGCTCAGCAGTAAGGACAATTTACTCTCAATCAGTTCTAGTGTCCCGTTTGTTTATTTTTTTCCTTGAGTATTGTTACATCAAAGTAAAATAACCAAAATCATCCAAATAATTACTCAAGTAAAAGTAAAAAAAAATAATAAAAAAAAAATTGCTGGAGTACTGCGTAATAATCACAACCATTTCTAGACACTATGAGGGCTCTATTCAAGAGGAACAACTGAGGCCGAATATAGACTCCAATTTTTTTGTAAAGCTGGCTACAAATTATGGTTTAAAAAAAACGACAAGGCATGGTCACTTCAGTGGTTTGTTTTCCAATGCTGAAGCAGCTTCCTCACTATTATACAAATAAATGACGGTCCTTGAGGGCCCCCTTCAGCTCTGGGCCTACCTTGTGACGGCTCTGGTAACAATTTGGATGCAACATCTGATTTTTTTTTTATGTTTTAGTTTTGATGTGATCAGACAAATTATATAAAACAATGAGGCAATTCTACTGTGTCCAAACCATAAACAAATTAGAAAAAGAAGAAACACACATTTCACAAATAATCTACGTAAACCTAAAGCTTTTTAAACCAACACAAAGGAAACGTGGGTAGAGTGTGTAACTTTAATAGCATTACTCAAGTAGAAGTAAAAAAAATATGTTGTGATAAAACTACTCTTAGAAGTACAAGTTTCTCAAGTGAATGTAACAGAGTAAATGTAACTCCACACCTCTGTCCACCAATAAAATGTCATATTTCTGTATTTAGCCGACAAACTTCTGCTTAATTTTGTAAGCACTTTTAGAACACTGGAGTCAATGTAAAACATTAACCCTCCATTATGTGGCTAATATGCAGAACATGAACAAAGACGCTTTTCCACGTCAATTCAAATATGAACAAAACTGCACTAGAGACAAACTATGTCATACAATTTTACTGTTTTGTCCCGGTTTTCAGACAAAACACAAGCTCTGTTTGAGGTCTTTCAGTTCAACAAAGGCAACAAACTGGATTTTCAACTTCCATTCAACCGAATTTAAACAAACAGAGGAGCAGCAGAGGTTTACAATAACAAGGCCACTGTGTGAAGAATACTTAGTTCCACTAAACAAGACATTTTAACTGTTAACATACTAAATTCTACTTGCTATTACTGCAACAACTACTATATTGCCATGGCTACTGCTACAGCCACTGCTACTACTACTACTACTACTACTACTACTACTACTACTACCATGGCCATATGCACCATAGAGGTCACAGAGGTCCAGACCTCAGTAGACTAAACCAGATCTAAACAAAGCAAAAAATAGGACTAAACCAAGACTAAACCAAAACTAAACCAGGTCTAAACAAGGACCAAACCAGGACTAAACCAGGTCTAAATGAGGTATAAACAAGGACCAAATCAGGACTAAATGAGGTCTGAACAAGGTCTAAACAAGAACTAAACTGGCCGTCAACATAATAGACCTCAGTATTTCTAAAATCCTGTGTTCGGCCCTGACTACTACTACTACAAATACTACTACAAAGGTATAATCCTGGAACAACAACAGCTCTTGCTCAGGATACAACATAATAACTTTAAAAAAAAAAAAAAAAAAAAAAAAAAAAAAAAAATTATTAGGTTTACTAAGAATTACCCACAATTAAACAAATAACATGGAATAAAAATATCAACAAAACAGAAATTTCAGGAAAAAAAAGAATTATTTAGGACAAGATGTTCTGCTTATACTGACCAAATGACTTAATGAGTTAATTGCTGCCTATTTTAACCCAAGCCTGGTCCCTGGATGTTGTTCCAGTTATTGTCACATTGCTATGGTTAATTCTAATAATGGGAAAATAACAACTTTCCTAAACCAGCCAATTATTCTGGAAAATTATTAAACAGATTTTTTTTCTCTTATATTTGTACCCTTTTTCATGTTTTATATATATTTGTATATGTACATCCACACACACAAGACATAAAGAAAAATGAATGTATATATATAGTATATAAAATAAAGTATTGCTCATGTTGCTTTTTTTTTTTTTTTTTGTGCTTTTTTGTTTTGTTTTGTTTTTTATGTACAGAGGGTGAAAAAAATATAATGTGTCCTAAAGTGAATGTTTTTGAGCACTGTATTGTATAAAGAAATACACAATAAAGTGTAAAAAAAACAAAAACAAATGCTACTACCACTGCTACTACCACTACCATTGCTGCTACTATTATTATTATACTAGTACTACAGTAGATACTCTGTGCCTAAACCTGAAATGTGTAATACCAGTCTTCTAAAGTGTTCCGTACCATTCCAATGGGAAAATGCCATTTGTTCATTGTCAGTGTGATTAAAATGCATGATAATGTGTTTAGTAGCTCTGATTATGACTACAGTGAACAATAGTGACCAGTGACTGCTCAGATGGCTGTCTTTACACCTCTCCCTCTCTTTCTTTCTCTGTTAGATCCATTTTCAGCCTCAGAGCAAAAACTGAGCCAAAGAGAGTCACACCAAATGGTCCACACTTCACAGTCTGCTAAGGTGCTTTTCCACTAGGCAGAACGGTACGGGACGTGTCAGTACGGGACGCCTTAGAACTGGTAGCCTTAAAACCTGCTGGTGTTTCTCTGACTCTGGGTCCAGGAGACCCACGTCTGTTACATAAACTCTGACGTCACACAAGAGCAACAAAAGTTGTGTTAATAAATGGAATACAAATGTGTTTGAAACTCACTTTTAAATCATGACGCTGAAAACATTTAATAAAAAGAGGAGAGTAAATTCTGGTGTGTGTCAGTGTGAGGCTGGTGTGTGTCTGTGTGAGGTTGGTGTGTGTCTGTGTGAGGTTGGTGTGTGTCTGTGTGAGGCTGGTGTGTGTTTGTGTGAGGCTGGTGTGTGTCAGTGTGAGGATGGTGTGTGTCTGTGTGAGGCTGGTGTGTGTCAGTGTGAGGATGGTGTGTGTCTGTGTGAGGTTGGTGTGTGTGTCAGTGTGAGGCTGGTGTGTGTCTGTGTGAGGCTGGTGTGTGTCTGTGTGAGGCTGGTGTGTGTCAGTGTGAGGATGGTGTGTGTCTGTGTGAGGCTGGTGTGTGTCTGTGTGAGGATGGTGTGTGTTTGTGTGAGGCCGGTGTGTATCTGTGTGAGGCCGGTGTGTGTTTGTGTGAGGCTGGTGTGTGTCAGTGTGAGGCTGGTGTGTGTCTGTGTGAGGCTGGTGTGTGTCTGTGTGAGGCTGGTGTGTGTCAGTGTGAGGCTGGTGTGTGTCTGTGTGAGGCTGGTGTGTGTCTGTGTGAGGATGGTGTGTGTTTGTGTGAGGCCGGTGTGTATCTGTGTGAGGCTGGTGTGTGTTTGTGTGAGGCCGGTGTGTGTCTGTGTGAGGTTGGTGTGTGTCAGTGTGAGGTTGGTGTGTGTCAGTGTGAGGCTGGTGTGTGTCTGTGTGAGGCTGGTGTGTGTCTGTGTGAGGCTGGTGTGTGTCTGTGTGAGGCTGGTGTGTGTTTGTGTGAGGCCGGTGTGTGTCTGTGTGAGGTTGGTGTGTGTAAGTGTGAGGTTGGTGTGTGTCAGTGTGAGGCTGGTGTGTGTCTGTGTGATGCTGGTGTGTGTCTGTGTGAGGATGGTGTGTGTTTGTGTGAGGCTGGTGTGTATCTGTGTGAGGCTGGTGTGTGTTTGTGTGAGGCCGGTGTGTGTCTTTGTGAGGCTGGTGTGTGTCTGTGTGAGGTTGGTGTGTGTCTGTGTGAGGTTGGTGTGTGTCAGTGTGAAGCCGGTGTGTGTTTGTGTGAGGTTGGTGTGTGTCTGTGTGAGGCTGGTGTGTGTCTGTGTGAGGTTGGTGTGTGTCTGTGTGAGGCTGGTGTGTGTCTGTGTGAGGTTGGTGTGTGTCTGTGTGAGGTCGGTGTGTGTCTGTGTGAGGTTGGTGTGTGCCTGTGTGAGGCTGGAGCTAAAGCTGTATTAGCTTCAATAAACAGGAGACTACTTCAGGTTTACCTCCAGCTTTCTGTGCATTAAATTTACTTCACACTAAGACATTTTAACCACTGAACATATAACCACATGAGTTTAACTTGTGTTTAATCCAGTCTAAACAAAAAATTAAATATTTAGATTTGAGAGCCAAACTTCACTAAACCGTAAACAAATGTTGCTCATGTATGCTAGTTTTATTTTTAGAAAAAGTCACCTCAACATTAGCTCGTCCTCTCTTGGAATATGGCTGTTTAGCACAAGGACAAGTATGTGTTTGATTAAAAAAACATTTTTGTTTTTTGGCTTGTTGTTTTTGCCTGAGCAAGGACTCACTCTCATCCAATCAGCTCGCAGCAGTGCCCACCTCTAAACGTTCCAGACGCTTAACTGAGCTGGACCCCATCAGGGAGGAGTGCCAAACGTAGAACGGTTTGGACCGCTTTTTGGGAACAGTTCTTCAAGACACAAGCTAATGCTAAAGCTAATGAAGGGTACACAGGACCTGGAGAGGATTAGGCTAAAGCTAATGTATGGTAGACCATAAAGATAAATAAAACACTAGAGTGGCCATAGCAATCAGTGGCAATTCCAGCAGCCATCTTGTGACTGTAGGATAAGGCTAATTCTAATGATAAGTAACAAAAACAGCAACATAACTTAAAATAAATAAATGATGGATATTGAGAAAGAGTATTTTTTTTAAACTGCTAATAACTTCTCAGTCAGAACATTTCAGAGATTCTACACCAGACTCTTCATGTCTCTCCATGTAAACTGCATTATTCTGTAGATTGTTATGTCAATAGAAGCTTGATTCAGACCAGATCCTGTCACTGTCTCTTGCCTCATCTCATTAAAACTACGCCCAGACAGTAACATCACTTCCTGTCTGGCTCCCCACTTCCTGTCTGGCTCCTGGCTAACTCGATTCAAAAATCCCATTCAACATTTCTGCGTCTCTGCCCTGGACAATATGGCTCCAACGAACGAGATGAGTTTTCTATAATCCACTGAGGAAAAATGAGCTAAGAAGGGAGTTTACAGACTGCTAGAAGTCAAGATATTGTCCCTATCTCGCAAAGGTAAAGAAATAGAGCCCAGACTCAAACCTGGAATCTTCTAGTTTAGGGGTAAATGCTGTATCCACTGAGCCACAAAGTCCTCATTTCTTGCAACAGTAAGAAATCTACTAAAACAAAAATGTGTTTCTTTACTGACCCCTTGTGGCTGGAGTTAGTATCTTTGGTGCTGTCTCACAATGGTAACGCTATAGACGCCAGACCTAAAATCAAAGCAGGAGTCTTGTAGTTCAGGGCTAAATGCTCACAACTTGAGTAAGTATCTTTTGCAAAAGCAGATCAAATTATGTTACATTAAGCCACTTTTACACCGGCAATATAGAAGATCTTAAGAAAGACCAGTTTCACAAACAGCAGTCCTCAAGCGGCCAATCGTGGCTCTTAATTAGGAGATGTGGGCGGGGCTTATTTGTCATCCTGTTCCCTTTAACAAGCCCTTTTAATTAACCTGGACAAGTGAATAGGACAAGGCTAAACAAATAGAGAGGCCCTAAAGCTAATCATCTCATTTAACCCAATCACAAATGTACGGAGAAGCTAAGTGCCCCTGTCTGTTCACACACTGAAGCCAAAGACATAAACACACCAGATAAAAAACATTTATGCAGATTTTAATGGTGAGGTTTAGGCTCAAATTAGGAGACATTATCAGCCATCTGTCAGTGCTTAAAGCTGTTACTATGGACTAGTCCCACAGGCTATGTTTGATATTGCTATTCTCTGTTTCTAGTTGACAAAAATAACAGCCTTTTCTGAGACATTTCTCAAATAAAAATAGACTCACACTTGGCAATTTTCTTACTTGACATGTTTGAGTAAACGTGCATTTTCTCAATAAACTTTTGGAATCTCTAAATGATTATCTAGTGTATGTTTGACCTTGTTTGGCTATTTTCACCACCAATAATGGGTATGTGCTGTCCTTCATGTTTTCACTGGTACTGGATACGGGTGTGTACTTTATGCACTTAGTACAGTACTAGCTACATGAAAATCAAGCAAAGAAGAAGCTGCTGGGAACAGGACAGAATGCAACATTTTACCCAAAAACGTTTTACAAAAATGCATTTTTTCTCAGCTTTTTGTCTGAAATTGTCAGTTTTTAGTGAAAACTACCCTCCTTCAGCTGTTGACAAAAAAGAACAAATGAATCTAGAATAAAATGTTTTTTTTTAGATCTTTCTTTTGGTATTTAAAGTTTAAATAAAATTATAGCGCAACATTGTCTGTGGTACAGCAAAGATTGTTGAAGACCAAAAATGCTAGCACTGGTTGCCGACTTTTTGAGAAAATGCTGGCAGGGAAAGGGTTAATGACAAGTGAGTAGTTGCAATAGTAGAAGTGGTAATAATAGTACGGAGCAGTTGTAACTAGTAGCAACACTACAACTAGTAATAGTATACTTAATTCAACTTTACATTCAGTTTCATTCAGCTAAAAATGTTGCTGAGTACTTTTACTATTTTTCCAATACAGGTACTTTTACTTGAGTACAGATTGTGAGGACTTCCTCTGCCTCTGCACCTGGATTAGTCCTGGTTTAGCCCTAGTCTTATGTTGGGTGTTAGTTCTTGTTTTAGTCTTCAATTGGTCCAAGATTTAGTCCTAGTTTGGGCCTTGTTTAGTCTTACATGAAGTTTTCATTTTCTCTAATGTTTTTTTTTTTTTGTCCGTTTAAAAAATGAATCCTATAAAACAAGACCTAACACCTCTTAAAACTCTCTCATCTTTAATTAGTCACTTCCTCCATTCTCGTCTCTCCTCCTGAGTTCAACTTTGACCCCAAACAGTTCAAGCTCAAAGCCACATTTGAAAAAAACCCAAAACAAAACAAAACAAAAAAAAAAAACAGACCAAATCCCATTAAACCCCACAGAGATCAAAGAGACTCATTACTGCGGCAACAGGTACCGGCCTCGTTACCCAGCATGCTCCGGGGGGTCAGAGGGGGTCACTTCCTATCCATTAGCGGCAGACAGACGTAAGGAGCCTCATCAATCACAACACACCTGGACTAACATGATGCTAATCCCGCGACTACTGACTCTAATAAACTAGGCTAACGAGGCTAATGCTAATGAAGTTTCCATTGTTTTCCACTAGCATTTAGGCTAATCATGTGTTAATAGCCTATACTAACTCTGACAATGAGGTTAATTTATAAGTTTATATTTAACTCTTATTAATTATATATCCATGGGAGAAAGTCTGGCCCACATAGGAGAGCTTAATAGTTCCAGGTCTTGGTTTGGACCCGGTTTAGTTCAGGTTTAGTCCAGGTATAGTCTCATAAAAATCTAGATGTTAAAAATCCTAATTCAACTGTAGTTCGTTTCTACATTTAGACTTTTTAGGTTTAGTCTGGCTTTAATAATTGTCAAAGCCTGGGTTTGGGCTCCCTTTAGCCCCTTGTTTAGTCCTGGCATAAGTCCTATTTTAGTCTAACTTTAGTCTTGGTTTAGTCTTATACTCACAGTCAGTTTATAAAAGTTTAGACATAGTAAGTCACATTTAGTTAGGCCTAGTTTAGCCTTTATGGGTCCAGGTTTAGTTTTGGGTTAACTCTGACTTTAGTTCTACATTTAATTCTGATTTAAACTTGGTGTGTTGTTGGTTCTATACCCTGTCCAGTCAGAACTCTTCACATTAATAGTGACTTTAAAGTGACTTAGTGCCACCCGTCCAATCAGTCAGGGGCATAAACAGAGCTTGGTTTCTCTGATTAATTACCCCAGACTCTTTGGATATTTAGATTTATTTTGTGTATGTTGGTTCTGCTATAAGTCTTATACCATTTATAGTCAAATAGAAACATCTGTTAATGGGTGACTGATGATTGGGGGCGTTTTTTTTTTTTTTTTCTTCATGCGGTGTGACTTTAAAGTTGAATACAAAGAATATAAATAATAATTTCAAATATAAATCAGTTTTATAAAAAGTGTAACGAGACTGTCCCATAAACAATTCATAATTTTAAGTCTAACTCTATTATTTCTACATTATTTGACATTGTCCTTGTGGTGTGACAGAAAAAGTTACAGTGCAGGACATTCACTACAGTTTGGTCATTTTAATATTTCCTTGTCATAAATTACTCAACATGTCTGCTGTGCTAACTTATTATTCATACCACTGCCTCATCCTAAAAAAACGATTTTTAAAATTCAGAAACTGATTTTGTGAAAAATACAGCTGTCACACCGCACGGCACCAAACAGACACATGCTAACAGTTTTTGAGAAATTTTGGATTTTACTAAAATTAATAATAAAATAACAGTTCCTTTGACCTTCCAGAGGTCTGGTCTATAAATGACAGATGGGTGCTGTAGGTTTTGTTGCAGCTGCCTGTTTAAAAACCTGATTTTTCAGGTCACACCACAGGACACCATTTGAATAAACTTTGTGTTATTATTATTGTAGGATTCAGGTGCAATTAAAGTGTTGTTTTATTAAGGTAAACATATTTTACATTATGCACAAAAAAAAAAAATATATATATATATATATATATATATATATATATATATATATATATATATATATATATATATATATATATATATATATATATGAAGTGTCTCAGCATACTAGTGACTAATTTTGGAGATGGCTGTATTTTGTATTCTGAAAATGTTACAGTCACACCACAGGACATTTTGCTATTTAATGTTAAAAAACAAAAAAAAGGACACACGACTTTTAATTATTATTTAGGAACACTTTTCAGTTGATTAAAGAACAAAATGGGCATCACATCGACCACCCAAAAGCCAATATGCATTATCCTAACTAAATGCTGCTTTAGCCTCAAACTAAATTCTTCCAAAACCCTATCATTCTCTAAAAATGTCATTATTCATTTATATATTTAAAAACAAAACAAACAAAAAAAGAAACCATTATATTTTTACCACTAGTTCTTTCTCTGAACCTAATTGTCTCCAAAACCCGCCACAGGAGCCCATTACTGTCATTACTCCTTTCTAAACTCTTCCTGTCGGGGTCAAAGGTCACATGGTCGCACGTGTTCCTGGTTACTGCTCGGTTACTGTTACCGCGGGCGACAAGGTGGGGACGGTTGCCGATGACGACCGGTTGCTGGGTGATTGATGAGGGTCTGTTAGTCCTGAGCACGTGTGGCTCCTAAAGGGCAGCAGGGTTGTGTTTTTAGATTCACTCAGAAGCTTTATTATTATTATGATTATTATTATTATGATTATGATTATGATTATGATTATTATTATTATTATTATGATTATGATTATGATTATGATTATGATTATTATTATGATGATGATGATGATGATGATGATGATGATGATGATTATGATTATTATTATTATTATTTCACATATGGAGTCAATATAACTGGTAAATATAGGGTTAGCAAATGTAAAGGTATGAAATAAGGAGTAAACAAGGAGTAGGTCAGGACAAAAAACAGCACTAAATCAAGGAACAAACAAAGAACAAAGAAACTAAAGCCAGACTTAATCCATAAACTAGGATTTAACCTGGACTAAACCAGGTCTAAACCAAGAACTTAAACAAGGTCTACAGAAAAATAACCAAGAAGAAGAACCAAGACATCTGGACTGAAAACAGGCCAAAACCAGGTCTAAACCAGGGGTAAACCAAGGCTAAACTAGGGTTAAAACAGGTCTAAACCAGGACTAGCGCTAAACCAGGGCTAAACCAGGACTAAACCAGGACTAAACCAGGACTACACTAAAATAAAACGCTGGAGTTTTAATTGAAACTGTCATTGGACCTGATGTGACAGTGACCTGCTGTTAAATTGATCCAGACCAGGACTAAATTGGGTCAGGTATAAACCAGGACTAAACCAGGACTGAAGTGGGTCAGGTCTAAACCAGGACAGAGTGGACCGGATTTATGTGGGTTAGCTCCAGAGAGTGACATGTGTCTAGAGAAAATATATAGACAGTTATTGATTGACCTCAAACTGGAGTGACAGTGCACTGATGGAGCATTACTGTTCGTGTGATACAGTGGGTTCACATAAGGACTAAACCAGGATTAAGCCAGGAGGAAATCAGGACTGAACCAGGTCTAAACCAAGGACTAAACCAGGATTAAACCATGGCTAACCCAGGACTAAACCAAGGCCTAAACTAAGACAAAGCCAAGGAAAAAAAAACAGACAAAACTAAGGACTAAACCATGGCTAACCTAGGACTAAACTAAATAAAAACCAATGGCTAAACCAGGACTAAACCAGGACTAAACCAAGGTACTAAACCAGGACTAAACCAAGGACTAAACCAGGATTAAACCATGGCTAACCTAGGACTAAATCAAGGCCTAAACTAAGACAAAGCCAAGGAAAAAAACAAGACAAAACCAAGGACTAAACCATGGCTAACCTAGGACTAAACTCAATAAAAACCAATGGCTAAACCAGGACTAAACCAGGACTAAACCAAGGACTAAACCAAGGCCTAAACTAAGACAAAGCCAAGGAAAAAAACAAGACAAAACCAAGGACTAAACCATGGCTAACCTAGGACTAAACTCAATAAAAACCAATGGCTAAACCAGGACTAAACCAGGACTTAACCAAGGACTAAACCAGGACTAAACCAGGACTAAACCAAGGACTAAACCAGGACTAAACCAAGGACTAAACCAGGACTAAACCACGGCTAAACCAGGACTAAACCAAGACAAAAAAGGACAAAAGCAAGGACAAAACAACGGCTAACCCAGGACTAAATTAAGACAAAAAAGGACAAAACCAAGGACAAAACCATGGCTGACCCAGGACTAAACCAAGACAAATCCAAGCACTAAAATGTGGCTAACCCAGCAATAGACCAGGAGGATAATTATTAAAAACACGTCTTTATTTAGACATTAACTAAATCTTATTCTCTGTTTTGAATTTAAATGTCTTGTCCCCAAAATATTCCTCACCTAAGCATCAAAATACAGTCATTATAGTACAAATACAGTCATTACAAACAGCAAGGCCAGAGGTAAACCCAGCACAGACATATTGATTTGTACAACATTTAAATAGAGCTGGTGTGAAATGTTGTACAGAGTCTGATGTGGGTGAAATGCATGCTGGGGAACGCGGCTCAGAGCTGGGGTCGGGTTTGTTTATTTGGTGATGTTTGTGGATTCAGCACACAGCCATCTGTCAGAACTACTCTGACTCTACTACTGAACTACTCTGAATCTACATTAGTACAACCAATGGGAATATTAGTAAGACTTTTCAGTAGGATTTAGCTTTTTCATTTTAATTATTGCAGTTTTATTTATATAGCCCAGTGTCACAAGAGCAGTTGCATTAGACCCTCCTTCTTGGTATGGAAAAACTCAAAAAAACTCAAAAAAAAAAAAAAAAAACAGCTATGGGGGGAAAAAACAAAAAACCTTATGGAGACTCATGTTAAGCATCTACTTTTGGTGAAACACATTGTGAAAATCTAGTCCAGTTATTCTGACACTATAGAGGACACAACATTGAACTCAAATGCATGTACTGTCATGTCAAAATACTATTACTAAAGTAGAAGTAAAAGTAGTCCTAACAATTATAGTTCACATACTCTTCTTTACCAACGTATAAATTAATATTGGGAGTGTTTTTATAGGCCTATACCAGGTCTAAATCAGGACCAAACCTGCTCTAAACCAAGAAATAAACCAGGATAAAGCCAGAAATAAACCAGGATTAAAAAAGGACTAAACCATGTCTCAACTACTACTGTCATTATCGCAGCTACTAGTACTACTACTACTACTAGCTTCTGGTGTTCAAGTGAGTATATAGGGTGACCAGATTTTTTGACCGAAAAGCTGGGACACTTTTTTTTTCTCTCTACTAATCACAATGCATTTGAATTGGAGTAACAAAAAGTGTCCAAAAACCATACAATTTTCTGTCATATAATTAAAGTACATGACACTAAGTCTTAAGTTTTGAATTTTAATGGCAATTTATTTTTAAAATGGCATTGTAAATCATTTTGGTGTGAAAAGTCTTTTGACAAATGTGTTTTAGATTTCATATCATTTTCTGATGGTTAAAATGGGGATAATGGTTTGTTGAAAACTGGGACATTTGAGTGGGAGACATGGGACAAGGAGCCTAAAACTGGGACTGTCCCAGGTAAACAGGGATGTCTGGTCACCCTAGTATTCTACGCACTTACTGCTGCGAATGAAAAATGCATTTACTTGTTCCATGAATCTTAAAATAAATTTGACAAAAATGGCTTGTGTACACTTGGATAAATTACTTAAAAATAAAAAGTAAAAATATCTAGTTATTTTCTATCACAAATTAAAAATTACTGTATCCTATCTTAGTCCAAAATTTCTTGTGCTATTTTTCTTAGCTAAAACCTTGTTCTTCGGCAACTTGTCCCATCTTTCCACAGCTTTTCACTTGGTTCCTGTCGTCTTTCAACACAAACTCTAACCCTCGTCCTTCCACAACCTGTATAAACTTCACACCTCACAGGTCAGAGGTCACGGGTCGAGGGGGTCACAGGTCACAGAGAGAAAGAGGAGGAGGGGGCGTTGATTTGGAAACACAAAAGCCGCTAACAGAAAACCGGCACTTGGCTAACGTTTATCAGCTAACGTTAGGACAACATGAAGACAGGGGCGGTGACGGACGAGGACTGAGGTGCTTTGGACTAAAATAACTAGATGTTCAAAGATAAAGAAGCCGAAACGAATTAGAGGTGAGAGATGGGACACGCTTTTGATGGACTGAGGTCTAGAACAAACATTTTAGCTCATTCTGCTAGCCCACTTTTAGCAAATAGTGAAAAACTGGGACACCTGTTTCTTTCACAAATGTTGGTGCATTTCAGCTCATCAGGTGACAAAAACAGTGTTAGAAATGCATCCAATTTTCCATCATGTAATTCAAAGTGCACACATATTAGTGTTTTTGCAGATATTTGTCAGAACATGGAGCCTAAAACTGGGACTGTCCCTGTTAAATAGAGACATCTGATCACCCTAAATAATGCATGGATTACTGTCTTGTCAGGCTATGCTAATCTAATCAGATATTAAAGAAAAACACATTTATTTTTGCCCAGTATCTCATGTATGTGTCAGCACAGCTTTTGTAAACAATTCACTCCAACAGAACTCAATGCATTCTCTATGGAGAAATTAGCATTAGCTCCATATATAGCACAAATTATGAATAGCTAATAAGGATGGATTTGGACATTTTTACATGTGTGTAATGTTAGTGCCTGGGTTGAGAACATTAGCAAGAGTACCAAAGTTTAGCCATTTTATTAAATGTGGCAGTTACCGTCTATAATTAGCATAAAGGCTAAATAATATAGTTTTATGAATCTGTATGTTATATACTGGACAGTAGTTACAGACAGGGTTGTTGCTAGACCTACTCATATCACTGCACAAAATACTATTCATTGTTTTGTTTGTTTGGTTTTTTGTTTTGTTTTTCTTGTTTAGTCCCTAACCCTACACTACAGAACATATTTGGAATATAAAATGCAGAATAAATATTTGTGGGCGTCCAATCTGATAGGTTGCATTATATGGTTGGTGTTCTGCTACTGTGAGCTGGTGTTGGCTGCTGTTTTGAGAATATACCGACTGAGAGCTTTGATTTTATATTCCAGTGAATTAAGTCTCAATGTTTGTTTCTGTCATGAAAACAGCACATCATATGTTTTATAGTCCCTAAATTGAAGCAACTTGTATCATAGTCAGTTGGTAAGTTAGATTTGTACTTTAAAACATTTATTTCTTGAGTTGTCCCGCATGTCCCACCAAATCACACAACTTGTCTCTCTTTTTGTACTTTTTGAGGTGGTGACCCTAAACGAAGCCCTGACAAATAATATTATGTTACGGCTGATTTATATTTACGTGCCCCAGTCTAGTGACACCCCTGGTTACAGAAATGTGGCAGATCCATGTTCAATCAGCACAAATCCTACTTGAATTGGTTCACTTTAGCAAATGGAACTGACTCTGATCTGAGGGATATAAATTCAAAGTCAATTTTAACAAATATATGAACAACATCCATTCATTTTGCTCTTTTGTTAAATATAATGGGACAAAACCACTACTTTTGTCAAAAATCTGCAGCACAGTTTCTTTGATCCACATGAAAGAGTATTTCAACAATATTTCTTGGTCACATGCAAGACTTAGCCTTACTTTTAAAACCTCCCAATATTTAGCTCCTACACAGAGACCTTCGCAGATTCTGACCCTAATTTCTTCTTAGAAAGTCATATATAGTTCCAGATCCTCACAATTACCACTAAACCATGACAAATGTTCAGAATAATCCAATCAGGTGATGTCTGCTGCAATGATCTCACCCATACATTTTATTAATTTGAGTAATAATTGGTCTGAGTCTGCAGCTGGTTCAAGCGTTATGAGATTAAGGGTAATTAAGGAAAAAATCCATCAATGTCCTCCATTTTCGCTTCAGACTAAAAGGTCGGAGGTCAGAGTCTGGATAGAGTCGGAGGTCAGGGGTCACACAGCTGCTCAAGTGCACATCATGAGAGCTATAGGTTTGTAGGTTTTGGTTTAGTCTTGTTTTGTTATTTAGACCTTCACCACATAAACAAACACTGTAAAAGTATTATAAAAACCCTTTAATGCCTTTGAGAGACTGCTCCTGACAGGCAAAACTCAGGGCATCACTTCACACTCATATACACAAATACACACTGCACTTCACAATTAAAAAAATAAATAAATAAATACAGTAGACGAAGAAGAAAGAGCAGAGCCTGAGGCCAAATGCAAAGCTCCATGCAAAAACACTGGAGTAAAACATCATGCCCAAACATGTCCTTTCCTCCCCCTTCCTCCTCCTGTCTTTGAAGTGGTTACCCTGACAACAGACCCCTCCTCCCCTGTTTGAAGTGGTTACCTTGACAACATATATCTGGTTTCTTTGTTTGGTCATTTGAGTGTTCAAAAAAACTAAATGCTACTGCTAATGCATATAGCCTGTTTTATTTAGTGCAGTGGCTTCCAAAGTGGGGTCCCGGCTACCCAAAAGATGAGAATTTGTACTGAGCGCTACTCGTGCAAAATAATCCTCTATATTAAAGTCTTGACATGCCTTTCAAATGACACTAGGATTGTATGATTGTTTGCTTTGCATTAATGATAATGTTTATAAAAATAATCTTGTAATTAAACATAAAAACAAGTAAAAAATAAATAAATTATGACTAAAACACTGCAGTAGTTACTGTTTATAAATATCTCTTGTGGGCACCTCACAAGCTCCAGAAGGGCTACCTGGTGCTCGCGGGCACCTCGTTGGTGACCCCTGCTCTAGACTCTGGGAATTGCTACATGAGCTAAAGGCTACATATTAATAGTTTGCTTTTGCATTTATCATCAAATCTTTAGTCTATCTAATGAAATATTTGACTTAAATAATTATTTTCAATACAAATGATGAATAAAACTAGAATCAATCTTTTAAATGTATTTAGTTAATTAAGAGTATATAAAAAAGGTAATTTAAGATTTTTCACAATATTTCCATAGAAAAGATCTACCAGTAAATCCATTAAATCAATTTAATTCAATTAAATTTATTTTATTGACCTTAACCAGTCATCTTTTATTTTTATAATCCTATTCTAGCGTCTTCACTCTTTGAAGTGGTTACCTGGATGATAAGTCCCTCCCTCTGTAATTGGAGTGGTGACCTGGACAACAGACTCCTCCCTCCTTTTTAAGCGGTTACCGTAGAGACCCTCATTCTCTGACAGCTGACTGTTAAAATGGCCGCCCTAAAGCTCTGTCATTAGTCCATTCATGTTGATTGTGTGTGTTTTGGCTGAGTCTGTCCTTTGTCCCAATCACTGCAGAGGAAAAGCTCAGGAAGTTGTTCATTACAGACAAACAATGGCTCCTGGTGCAACAGGTTTCTTTCACAATAGCTACACAAGTACAAGACTGATGTCAGATCCGCTAATTAAATGAATTGCGTAACTGGTAAGAAGCCTGACAACATGAAGAGTTTTTGAAGAGTGGCTGAAAGCAAGATTTAATAAGTTTAAAAGTCAAATTGTTGTGTTCAAGTGGTAAAAAAAAATAATAAAATAAAATAAAATCTAATTAAATAAAAAAAAGAGCATTTGCAAAGGGTGAGTACTTATCAGTGATTGAAAGAACCCACCTATTCAGAGCTACACTATGCTGTAAACCCAACACATAACTGTCAGTACTGCCACACCATTGGTCTATAGTTTGGATGCAAGTACATTGCCTAGAGCAGGACAGGTCCCTAAATGTTCACTTTTAACAAAATATGTTCCCTTAAAGAAAGAAATTTTACACCAAAAAACACTTGTGCCACTGCTCTAAATCCCAGATCTCATTAAGAACTTTAGAAGCAGGAGTTTTAGATGAAAATGGATTGAGGGGATTGTCAGAGAGGTGAAGGAAAGGCCTCACAGAATCCCTTGCTTGTTACAGTTTTATTCCATTTTTACAAAGCTGCAACCAAAAGACTCAAAGCTCCAATCCAACATCATTTCTGACAGAACTACTTTTTCCCACATGCACCTCCTGTTAGATATTTGCTACTCCCTGACATTACAGTGAGGCTGAAGCCTCTTCCAATACTTTGGGCGTTTGGCAGGATGTACCAACAGAGCTTTTACTTACTCTCACCAATTCCAGTGGTACTCAGGAGAATTTTGGATTTCAAGTATTTTTTTTAGGCTTATTCAGAAGCATTTTTAGTCTGAGCCTAGATCTGTTTTAGTTTTGCTTTAGTCCTAGTTTAGACCTGTACCTCCCCACTCAGGATGGAGGGACCAGGACATTTGTTCCAGGCCTCAGGGTGCCCTTCTATATTTCAAGTACATATAGGGGGGCCCCCACTCAAGAGGTGTCATCCAGGGCCCCATCAAGTCTGCTGGTGGTCCTGCCCAGACTCATATAAGTTGCTGATTCTTCAAAAGTATTTATTAGTACAATGACATTTTATACTTATTTTATTTTACTAATTCTCCAGCATGTTTTCTCTTAAACAAAAAAAATAAAAAAAAATAAAAACAGATAAATAAAAATAAAAAATAAAATTAACCATCAGCCTTTAAGATCAAAATTAAAAATATGTATATAAATTCTAATACATTTACCCATTTAACTATATATTTTAAGTTTTAAAATAATTTTAACCTATGACTTTACTACAAAAAAATGGATTAACAAACTCTGAACAATGGATAGTTATTTGATTGTAAAATGAGTAACAAAAATGATAGTGAGTAAAACTTAAAATTTTAAGTTTTTAGACATGAAGATCAAATTAAGTGACAGTTAACAAAACATATTCATTGTAGAAAACCTGAGATTTTGAGTTGGCCTCAAAACTCAAAAATCGTGAGGGATCCCGTTGCTTTGAGTTTTTGCAGCATATTTTTTCTTTACAGTGTAATATTATTTAGCCTAGTAGTAAAAGTACTTTTACTTCTCCAGCCCTGATGCTGAAGGGGAACCTCTCTCTCCTCTCAGACACAGAAGGAGGCCGTGTTGTGAGTAAATCCGTGTGTTGTGAAGCGCTGGATCTAAATGATGGCAGATGATGGTGATCCTGACAGTCTGTGTGTGTTTCTGAGCGCGTTCTGACCCAGCGGAGAGAGGCTGAGAGGATAAACCCGGGTTTGTCTGTTCCAACGTCACGCCTCGCCTCTCTCTCTCTCTCTCTCTGCATTTGTTCTGTTTCTGTATCTGAGGTTTACACTGGCTGACTGACTGGAGGGTGAATATGGTTGGAATAAGGAAAGAAAAATCACACACAAGTTTAGTATTTCTTGTTTTGTCATCAGGAGGTGGCTAATGCAGGTACAGAGCCATCAACCAACTGTAGGTCTCTTGTTTATGTTAAATAATCAGTAGGGGACAAATGCCGACAGTCAAAGATTTTAGCAAGAAAAAGAGCAAAACAAACATGGTGGCACTGTAAGGGGGTTTTACTCCACATTTATTAAAAAAGAACCAAGAAAATGGGGCAAAAATAGCAGTAGGTCTGTTCAGTTTTTGAATACATCGTAACTAACTTTAGCTCTAATCACTCCTAAAAAAGTTCAGCCATTTCTTCTGCTGTGAGCAGTGGTGTAAGGTGGTAATGAGGGGCCTCAGTCCAGGTTTTCAGAATGGGCGCTAAAATTATTAATCACATTCAGGAAGTCTATATGTCCATATTTTATACGTTTAAGTCACAAAAAGTGCTCTGTACTTTCTTAATACTTAACTAATACTATCTTTAAAATATAGAGCGCCACAGTGCTCACTCTCTCTGGTGATGGAAGTAAATATTACATTCATTTTTCCCTTAGAGTTTTTAGAAAAATATGTATATTAAAAGTTTAAAAGCTCGAGGAAGAATAATCAGCTCTGTGGTATCTCATGACCATAACAAAATTGATTTTAATCAAAATTATTTTCTTGGCAAAACACATTTGTAGCTTTGCCTTTTTACAAGTTTCAGATATTTTTATTTTCACAAAGAGAGACTCACAATGGGGCCCCCTCGTGTCCTGGGCCCCAGTGCAGCTTGACTGGCTGCACTCTCTGATATTGCGCCACCTAACTGTCAACACATATACTGCTCTGTTTGTGTGTACATAACATAGAACCTAGTGATTGAGTGGTTAGAGCATGGGTCTGCAACCTTCCAGATCCAAAGAGGTAACTGCCAATACAAAGTCGGAATATGTAATGAGCTGCAACCAATTTTATTACACAAAAGTCACGAGGTCTATAACTGAAATACAGCATGTGTGTGGTCATTAATAACTGCAAACTAACAAAGAACTGGAGAACTCAGAGAACTGGAGTTACATTTGTAACTACTTCTCGACGCTTGTGTGTGGTGCTTTTAATTAGTCCATGTGCGCAACCTCTGAGGAAGTTTGAGGCTAAATCAGTTTATTACAACAGTTAAAGCAGAACTGACTAACTTTTCTTTTTTTTTACCTTAAATAAGCAGTTTCAGAGTCTGTGTGATGGTTAAATGCATTGTTTTGGGGTAAATAAAGCATCCAGCAGTGCTCCCTGCTGTCTCTGGGCCAAAATCGCCCATCGCGTTTAGCAAAACAACAAGCTAGCGATGGCTTTGTTTTGATATTTATTGTGGCAGAGCAGCTAACTGGCAAAAAAAAAACTTTATACAGTTACACGGAGGGTAAAAGGAAAGTAAAGCCGAGCGAGGAATCACAATAGGAGTCAACAGGATTGTGAGTATTTACTTTAATCCGAAACGTAGGGGGAGCTCTAGAGGAAAATGAGGCAAAACAGTGAAGAAATGAGTAGGTGAGTTCCGCTTTAAGTCCATAGCATATACCTGAACAGGGAGAATGTTTTATTATTAAATTGACAAGATGATGCAGATCCAGATTGTCTCAGTTGTGGACTTATTCCTTTATTGACTTTACATAACCAGATCCACAAAGAGCCGCATGTGGCTCTAAAACAATAGGTTGCAGATGTCTGAGTTAGGGGCTAATAAGGAGATTCGGATACAGCCTGAGTGAGCAGTTTGACATCACTTCCTGTCCTATTCTCCCACGGACAGATGTTTGATTTCTATAAATATTTCAGCCTGGGATCAGAGAGTTCAGAGTTTAAGACGGTCCTCAAATGCATCGTTTTATCCCCATGCTGCCTTTACTGAACATCTGTTATTTCACTAATCCTCTCTGCGACCTGTGTCTCTTCGATTCAAACATACTTCCACTGTAACCTCACTCCAATCACTTCCACCTCCCCAGCCGCCCCCGGTCCAAATCAGAAAACATTGTATTTTTAATAAAAAAATACGCATATACATAAGTCCTTTGGTAAATCCAGTCCTCTGAGGAGATTCTGGTGAGTCTGGGTGGATTAGCGCTGGTCCTAATCTCAGCAGGTCAAATTAGGATTGAGGATAAATGTTGCTCTACATTCACACGACTTTGGATTTTCTTGTTTTTGGAGCTGGAGACTTCTCTCAAGGGCTGAATACATGAGTCATGAGTTTTTCTGAATTTTCTGAATAATTTTGGATAATTGTTGGAGGTGGAAGAAGTAAAGCTGTATTCAAGTAAAAGTAGTGTTAATATGGGTCGATTTTCATTTCGGCTAGTAACACAAATACTTCCACTGTCACTTTGGCTGGATGGATTTTATGCAGAGGCTGGCTGTCTTAACTTTAGAGGAGGTTAGGCCTGAATTTATGTTGTACTGCTGGAGTGTTCACTATTTAGAAAAATTTTAATTTAAACAAAATAACATGTTTTAAAAGATGCCCCATGCACCAATATACAATTTATTCCATGTTTTTTGTTTTTTTTAATATTTTAATCATTCCTGTCCATACACAAAACTAAAATTTACATTTCTCGTTGTACTAAAATATACACAAAAACTAATTAAATTGTGGGTAGTAAAAACATTAATTGGCTAGCAACTTTTGTCAAATATTAGCTACATTGGCCAGTGAGCAAAAAAGTTAATGTCACGCCCTGTACTCAAGTAAAAGTACTCAACAACATAATTATCAAATTTAAAGTTTACTTATATACACATTTGTATTTTGTTTTCATAAAAACTGCTACTACCCATTTACTTAAGTATGGCAACCAGTTACTTACACTTTTTTTTTTTTTTTTTTGTATCTTTGGTTCATTTTCATTTGTTCATTTCCTTAGCAAACATACATTACATTTAAACTCATGTACATGGAGTGCAACAGTGCTCGCCCCCCTCTGGTGCCAGAAGTAAATTTAACATTCATTTTTCCCATAGACTTTTACAAAAATGTATATTGTGTATGTGTAAAGACTTTAAAAGCTCAATGGAAACTACAGCTATGAGGTAATACATGACCATAGTGCAATTAATTTTAATAGAAAAAGAAAAAAAAAGGTAATTGGTGAAATACATTTGTAGCTTTACCACAGAACTGATTAGCCTCTGTTGACTTTTTAAACTCTCAATATTAATTTTTTTCAAATAGTCTATGGGAATCATGAATGGGAAATTTACTTCTGACTCCAGAGGAGGCAGACACCGAGATTCACAATGTAGCAAGATAACTCAAAAAAGAAATGTTCAGACTTTCATTATGTTTAAGGTAAGGTCAGTAAGGTCTATTAATATTCTTTATTATTGTGAGATAGGGCCAAAGGTACTAACTCTAACCACAAGGGGTCAGTAAGTAAACAACAAAAGTAAACAAATTATAACTTTTGTGGATTCTTGTAAGATATGAGGTCTTTGTAGCTCAAATAGACAGAGCTTTTACCCCTGAACTAGAAGATCTGTGGTTATAGATAGCTTTACCATTGCGAGATAGGGACAATGTCTTGGATGAGGCAATTTCAGAAGTCATTCATTTGTTGCAGGTCTTCTTTCTAGATATAAACTCAATGCAGTTCCATTTATTTCATTATTTTCAACTGTTCAAAGAAGAAATATCCTGCTCTCTGGTAACAGTACGAAGCTTCTGTAAAGTACTCAAATACTGTGTACCTGCTGTAGTATAGGTTTGAGAAAAGGCCAGTCCAACAGCGGCAGTGTTAGTGAGGCGAGGAGGGAGAGGAATGAGGAAGATAAGGCAGATGAAGGATCAGATATAGAGCAGTGAAAAGAGAGACACAGAGAGAGAAAAGCTGTAAAAAACAGGAGAGTCTTATCTACAGAGGCAAGGACTGAAGAGACCAGGAGGACACTTAACATACAGAGGACACAAGGACAAGGAAGGACGGCAATCTTTATGTTACAAGACACCACAGGGTTTCCTTTGTCCAGGGTGGTAAGAACCAGCTCTAAACCAGGACTAAACCAGGATTCAACCAGGACTCAACCTAGTCTAAACCAATTCTAAACCAGGACTAAACCAGGCTTTCACTAGGACTAAAGCAGCACTATAGCTTCAACTAAAGCAGGGCTAAACCAAGACTAAGTAAGGACTGAACCAATTCTAAACCAGGACTAAACCAGGACTTAAACCAAGACTAAACATGGACTAATCTAGGACAAAACCAGGAGTAGCCCTAACTAAACCAGGACTAAAACAGGTGTAAACCAGAACCAAACTAAGTCTAATCCAGGACTAAGCCAAGACTAGCCCCAACTAAAGTAGGACTAAAACTCCTGAGTGCCATCAGTAGAAGCCTGCGTACCACCAGTGGTACTGCACCACAGCCTGAGAACCACTGGCCTATACTGTATAACCAATACAAGCCTAAATTCCCCTCACAGCCTTCTCTTCGTTGTTTTTTCCCCTCCTTGCTTCCTGAGTGGCATCTCTATCAAACCAAGACTGAATCCTAAATCCCTTTTTTCCCCCTGCGTCCTCCTGAGTGTGTCCTCCTCAGATCCAGAGATGGACCCGATACAACCGCCGCCCCCGGAGAATATAACCGTAAAAAATGAGGTGAGCGTGTGAACGGCGATGGTATGAAGAGATAAAGAGAAACACGACTGAAAATATATTTAAAAACACACAAATATGAATCAGGGACCAGACACAGGCTCAAGGACTGATCCAGACTTTACTATCAGTGTTTTTTAACCAAGGCCTGGCCTTAAGACTGGGAAAAGTGCTGCTTTCATAATACTTGGAGATTCATTTTTTTGTATTCATGATTTGCAATTGATTGTAGTTGGTGAACAATATTGTGTAGCCTATTTTGGCTTACAATCCTTAACATATCCGTATTGTCTAAAGGAACTGTGTTTTAACCCTCAGGCAATTATTTTCTTCCTCTTAAAACTGTTTTTTTTTTTTTTTTTTTGGTCATTAACTCCTGTCCTCATCAAGCAGAACAAAAGTGAATTTATTTTTATATTTTTAACCTCCTAAACACCAGTTTGTTTACATAATTCCCACATATTTGTAAATAAAACATTAATTATTTACTATTTAAAGCTGCAATGTGTTTTTTGTTTGTGCAGGGATTACCAGTCCTGGATAAGTCACTGATTAGCCCTAACAATGATTTTAACAAATGTTTACTTTTTGTGCCATTACAAAATACAATAAATAATAATGGGCTCTATCAGAAACAACGACCGGCTTTTATACATTTACTCAATCACTTTTACTTTTTTACTTTTTTGAAGTAGCAGTTGTTTTACTTGAGTACAAAGCTGGAGTACTTCTTCCACTCCTGTTGTCACTACTATGGAAATATCTGGATAGATTTAAAGACTTTAAATTAATCCAAAAGTGTGACTCTCTCCTCTGCAGCTCCTCAGGTCAAAAGTTGAAGCCATCAACAACAGAAGTCCAGCGGAAATCCTCTCTGGTGAAAGGCAACTCTCAATTACTCCCAATTACTGCTCACAACCAGCTTTTAATCCGATCACGGAAGGAAGCAGCTCGTTAGCGTCTACTTCCTGATCGATTTAGACCAATTAGCGTTTGTCTCTCACTGCTGTTAGCTTGTGTTAGCTGGTAGCATGTAGCGATAACAGTTGTCACTCAAATGTTGGTTGTACATTTAGCAGAAGGCCAAATGAAGATGGCAAATAGAGATTTGCGGTGGTGAAATTGTGAAAAAATATGTGACTATAGTGAACAAAATTGCTCTAAAAGCTTGATCTATCTATCTATCTATCTATGCAGAGCAGCACTTCACTGACATTAAAAGACACACAGCATACAGATTGGTGCTCCTGAAGATTTCAGGAGAGGCTCCAGCAGACGGTGCAGGTTTATAAAGGGTTTAAAGGCACTTATTCACTAGGCAGAACAGTATGGGACGCCTTAGAACAGGTCGCCCTAAAACCTGCTGGTGTTTCCTTGCCTCTGGGTCCAGGCTGGTGTGTGTCTGTGTGAGGTTGGTGTGTGTCTGTGTGAGGTTGGTGTGTGTCTGTGTGAGGCTGGTGTGTGTCTGTGTGAGGCTGGTGTGTGTGTGGGGGGGGGGGCTGGTGTGTGTCTTTGTGAGGTTGGTGTGTGTTTGTGTGTGTGTCTGTGTGAGGCTGGTGTGTGTCTGTGTGAGGTTGGTGTGTGTCTGTGTGAGGTTGGTGTGTGTCTGTGTGAGGCTGGTGTGTGTGTGCCTGTGTGAGGTTGGTGTGTGTCTTTGTGAGGTTGGTGTGTGTCTGTGTGAGGCTGGTGTGTGTGGGGGGGGCTGGTGTGTGTCTGTGTGAGGCTGGTGTGTGTCTGTGTGAGGTTGGTGTGTGTCTGTGTGAGGTTGGTGTGTGTCTGTGTGAGGCTGGTGTGTGTGTGCCTGTGTGAGGTTGGTGTGTGTCTGT
Organism: Bostrychus sinensis; assembly: GCA_020698575.1. Taxonomy (NCBI): domain Eukaryota; kingdom Metazoa; phylum Chordata; class Actinopteri; order Gobiiformes; family Eleotridae; genus Bostrychus; species Bostrychus sinensis. The sequence goes on from CM036241.1 coordinate 39,884,164, forward strand.
GTGAGGCTGGTGTGTGTGTGTGGGGGGGCGCTGGTGTGTGTCTGTGTGAGGTTGGTGTGTGTCTGTGTGAGGCTGGTGTGTGTCTGTGTGAGGTTGGTGTGTGTCTGTGTGAGGGTGGAGCTAAAGCTGTATTAGCTTCAGTAAACAGGAGACTACTTCAGGTTTACCTCCAGCTTTCTGTGCATTAAATTCACTTCTCTGCTCCACTTTAACACATTTTAACCTCTGGACATATAACCACATGAGTTTAAGGGTGTACTCACACCAGGCCAATCGAACCGTGCCCAAGTCCGGAACGCCCAGGCGCGGTACGTTTCAGGACTTTGGCACGGTTGGACGAGGTGGGCCACGGCACAGCGCGGTTGCTCATGCATGCGCGCACGCACTACTACGAGCTCTGTCATGTAGGCAACTGTTCTCTCATAAAAAAGTGAATAAACTCCATTATCAGCACTCGTAACAACGCCACTGACCTGCGCTCACCTTTCTGAAGAAGAGAACAGACAGCGGCAGTAGTTTTGGAGCCTCTCTCATCGTCTGCGGTGTCTTCGTTGCTCCTCGTATGTGGTTTATTCCAAAACATGTGACAGAAGACCGCGTCTCACGAACGAGACTCAACAAAATAGGACAGATACTGCCGCTGGTAAAAACAAAACAAAACAAACAAACAAAAAACTTCATGCCGCTGGTCTCACGTTTTCCACTACACCGGTTTTAAAAGTGTTAGCGGCTCGCTCGACTCGTAAACAAACCACGCACCACGATGACGTAGCAGCCTGTCGCCCACAGAGCTGATGACGTAACCGGGCCACGCCACGGATCGTTTGTGCAGGTAAGAGTGAGGGCCGGACTCAGACCCTTCCCCAATCGAACCTGGGCACAGCACGGTTCGAATGGCCCTAGTGTGAGTGCGTCCTAACTCGTGTTTAATCCAGTCTAAACTAAAAATTAAACGTTTAGATTCTCAAAACAGGAGCCATATTTCTTTAAACCTAAAACAGCTGCTGCTAATATACACTAGTTTTATTTTTAGAAAAAGTCGTCACAACATTAGCTCTTTTTCTCTTAGAATATGGCTGTTTATCACAAGGACAAGTACGTATTTGATTAAAAAAATTATAATAATAATTTAAAAAAAAACATTTTTCCTTTTATTTCTGTTCTTTGGCTTGTTTTTGCCTGAGTGAGGATTCTCTCTCGTCCAGCTCGCAGCAGTGCCCACCTCTAACCGTTCCAGACGTTTAACTGAGCTGGACCTCATGAGGGAGGAGTGCCAAAAGTAGAACAGTTTGGACTGCTTTTTGAGAACATTTTGGAACGCTTTGGGAAGTGGAAACACCCCCAAACCAACCTGTCCTGCCCTGTTCTGACCTAGTGAAAAAGCTCCTGTGACTAACTGGGCTAGTGCTTGTAAAATTGGTTACAATATCTTCCACATCTATCTAAGCGTGGCCTTAAGAGATATTTGCTAAACTTTTGGATTAGAAAGAAAATAGGCTTGTACATCTTACCATGGCAGCTATGACTGGTTTGAAATACTTGTGTTTAAATGGAGCCAGTGATAAACACATGAGAAACCTGATCCGTGTTAGTTTAACCTTGTGCGTAGTACAGAGAGTATATCTGTTCCAGGGACAGCAGCAGCCTTTGAATCTCACGTCTTGGTGTAAAACAGATGACCTCTGACCCCTGACAGAGAGCTACAGTGACCTCTGACCTCTGAGGGACAGGCAGAGACAGACCACCTGCTGCCAGAGCTAATATACTGATGATAGTACACATAGAGAGCGAGCACAGGAGGCTAACAGTGCTAATATTAGCTTTGGTCTCAAACTCTTACTTTCGCCAAATATTTTTGCTTCAACGCTGAAATAAAATAAATAAATAAAAATAAAAATTGTTGGATCTTGGACAGCCAGGACATCTTTGGATTTTTTTTCCTAGTAAAATAAAGATAAAAAAAAAAAAAAAAAAATGTAAAGTAAAAAAAAAAGTAAATAAAAATATATCTGCTCTTTTAAGTGGCCTAGTAAAGATAAAATATGCAAAATAATTTAAAATACTTTTTTTTTTCTTTAAGCAATAATAGACTAGTAGCATGGTGTCCTGGTTTAGTCCAGTTTTTTTCTTGCCCCTTTCACAATATAAACTTGTTTTAAACTCAGTTTAAACTTCAGTCCTGGCTTAGCCTCTGGTTTATTCCTGATTTAGACCTGGTTTGGTCCTAGTACTGTCTTGGTTTCAGTCCTGGTTTAGTCCTAATATATACCTGTGTTTAGGCTTAGTTTTCGTCCTTTTATTGCTGATTTAGTCCTGGTTTGGTTTTAGTATTCTCTTGGGTTAGTCCTAGTTTTAGTCCTTTTATTCCTAATTCAGACCTGGTTTAGCCCTAGTTTAGACATGGTTAATCCTGATTTAGACCAGATTTAGTCCTGGTTTAGGTTAATCCTGATTTAGTCCTAGTTTTAGTCCTTTTATTCCTAATTCAGACCTGGTTTAGCCCTAGTTTAGACATGGGTAATCCTGATTTAGACCAGATTTAGTCCTGGTTTAGGTTAATCCTGATTTAGTCCTAGTTTTAGTCCTTTTATTCCTAATTCAGACCTGGTTTAGCCCTAGTTTAGACATGGTTAATCCTGATTTAGACCAGATTTAGTCCTGGTTTAGGTTAATCCTGATTTAGTCCTAGTTTGGTCCTAGTATTGTCTTGGTTTAATCCTAGTTTTAGTCATTTTATTCCTGACTTAGACCTGGTTTAGTCCTTGTTTAGACCTGGTTTAACCCTTGGTTTTATTTAGACTTTTTTGTAACTAACTTGTGTAATGGTAAGGTATAATTTTGCCTTTTTCCAAAACCAACAAGACCATCAGAAAGTGAATAATACTGAGTATGTGAGTATTTTCCTGGTGAAATCTGAACAGTCAGTGGTTAATGATGTGTTTCCTCGTTTACATTGATATTCCTGTGTTTTGCCCACATTCAGACTGACTCTGTTCTGTTCACTGTTGGTCTGTGTAGCCTTGGGCAGGTTTCTGTTCCACTTTGTTGTAGCTTGAATCTGTTTAGCTGGAGAACAGTGAGTGTGATAACTGTCATTAAACTTTACAGTTTGTTTCTTTTGTAAACTCTCCGTAGGTGTATGTTAGGCATATTTACACAGGAACGTCTCTGAGTCTTCCACATAAATACTGACATCACATGAGCGCCAGAAAGTTTGAAGCTGAATTTTAAAACATGAATGCGATACGAGTATTCTACAGAAAACCAAAGTAAATCCTGTTGTGTTTATTGTTGACATTTCAATGATATGAACCCACAAACTTGTTACTGAGGCATGAATGCTAACAACTCTGCCACTGTGGTGCATTCTTGACATTTGGTTGGTTTAATGTACATTTAATATATTTCTACCATACAGTTCACCTACTTGGTCACTGTTGGCAGATACGGTTTTGCCAATTAAAATGCTTTCTCCTCATACAAATTATTTTTATTTAAATTACCACTATAGAAAACCAATAGAATTGACGGTGTTTAACTACTGGTTTAATTCTAAAAAAAAAAATTAATCATTAAATAGACAAAACATGCTGGCTGTCAAAAAACTATTTCTCGTTACCGTTATCTTTTGGTTTATGTTCCTAGCTTTGCCAGTCTTGTACATTTGGGGGCCCTAAGCAGGACAGGTTTGGGGGCCAAACCTCTCAGTCATTTTTGGGACCATTTAAATTTTACCATATAACATTTTCATTTTAATACAACACTGACTATTTTTGTAAGGGGATTAATTATTTGAGACATTTTGGATTTGCAAATTCAGCAAAGGAGGGCTTAGGTAAACAGGAATAAATATACAAAAAAAGTTAGTTAGAATTATCCAAACCTGATGAATTTAAAACCTGTGTTTTTTAAATTACAGCTTTTGAATATTTTTGATATAAACATCCTTCTGACGTACATTTGTGTTCAGAGCACTGTGTGGTTTGGATTGGCCCTGTTATATCAAATATTGTTATAGTTGCCTGTGTCTTGACTTTCCCCCATTATCTATTTTACAGTGTATATAACTAATTTATTTCAAACTCATTTTATTTGTATGCACTTAATATAGATAACCTCTGGGGCCCCACCTGCAGTACCTTTGCGGACCCCACTTTGGGAAACACTGGCCTACACCACTGGTTCCTAGTCCAGGAAAAGTAGGAGATATTTTGTGTCAGTTTACAGTATGAAAATGAAAAAAAAGAAAAGGGGTATTATTGGTTAAGAACTTTGAATGTAAAATGACTGGTGAGGTGTTTCTCGTTCATTTACAGCGCAATGAATGATGAAAATGACACTACACTCGTAAACTTATTCCCAGCCCGTATTTGTACCAAAACAGAGCTGCTGTCTGACCTTTACATGAACAACACATGGAGTTTTGTCACTCACATACCTCACCTGGGTGCAAGCCCCGCCCACTTCCTGCCCTGAGCACACCTGTTCCCTCCTCACCTGTCGGTCCTGACACTCGGAGGATTACATGCTGTTGACTGATCCATCATTTTCCAGTTCTGGTGTTAGTTTAGTCCACAAAAGCTCCTCTGTGATGCTCCTGTCGTCTACTCCGAATCTCTGAAATCTCCACTCGGGACCTGTTCAAACTTGTTCAGAAATTCTGCCCTGAACAAAGCCTGACTGTTTCTGTGTTACTTATTTATCTGTCTCAGTGATGAGGACAGAGAGACTGTGACAGATTTGGTTGGAATGCAGTTCTCCATTTTGTCATCCATTTGAATTTATGTCTCCGTGGAGACGGAGGTCAGAGGTCGAATGTCATGAGTCATTTTTGCCAGTAATTTGGAAACTACATTTTGTGTGGTCCTGCTAAACTGTGAAAACATTTTCCAGATGAAAAAAAAAATGCAAACGTATCTATCAATAATTAAATTAGGATATTGTGGAGAAGTGCAATTATTTCAGTAGTTCAACTGAAAAAAATAAACTCTGTTGCTATACAGCATGAGTGCTGGTGCTATATATTTTGGAGCCTTAAGCAAGATAACTTCAGGGGCCAAGGCTCTCAGTCATTTAAAAAATGTACACAGTATACCTTTCTTTTCATTTTTGAATGCTTTCTTTCGCAAAGTTGGAAATGGGGCCTCCTGGGGGGCTGCAAAGGTACTCCAGGGAGGGCCCAAGAGGTTATTAAGTACAGTTATATATTTGCTTAAAAATATTACTTTAAAACAATTTTTAGCCAACAGTCAGTGTTTTTAAAATGTTTTTTTTTTTTTTTATAGAAATCTACAGAGAAAAACATAACAGTCCTTTGAATAGAGTTTTCAAAACATTTTTTACTGTGGGATTGTGGGGGTGGGATTTGATTCCCAGTATCATTTTAGTCTTAAATTTGTTTTGGGATTAGTTTAATTTTAGACCTAGTTTTGTCTTGATTTTCCTTTTGTTTAGTCAATTTTTTTCTTCAGCAGTGTAGACCCAGTGTACTCTTTGTGTCAGTCCCAAGCCTGGATAAATGGAGAGGGCTCCATCAGGAAGGGCATCCGGCAAATTATTATGCAAATCAGCCTCTGTGTGCACACAAGTGCACACAGAGGCTGATAGTTTGATGACTGCAGAAGGGAAAAGCCATAAGGAAAGAAGAATGTTACATCTAAAATGTATAGCTAGCTTTATTCTTTCACTTATTTTAGTTAGTCCTGGTTTAGGCACATTTCTCCACTGTCTTTTTACCGACTTTTCCCCTCAAAATTCATGCCTTAAGCCCAGTTTAAACCCCCCTCTCCTTCCTCTCTCCCCTCTCTCTGACAGTAGCCAACGGTGACAGACGCCAGAACATTTTTAGCCGCGGAGCCTGAAATGACTGTAATTTGGAGCAGAGGAAAAGGCTGTTAGCTGCGCTGCTAATGGCTGCTATTACCACGGCTTTTGGTGACAGAAAAAAACAGGGAAAAGAGTGGATCTGTCCGTCACTTTGAACACCTGCTAAAGATTAACACTCGGAAAACGGGGCTAAGTCCGAGTTTTTATGGCTTAAGAAGGAGTTATGTTTTATTTTTTTAATTCTTTTTATTATATGTTTGACTGTTTTTAGGGTTAGAGACATATGTTCCTTTTACTCAAACAATGTTTTTAAGTCTAGAAGTAAAACATTTTTTGGCCTCAATGGCAAAAGTGGGTAGCAGTAGCTGAAGTAGTAATAGTGGTGGTAGTAACAGTAATGGAAGCATTAGTAGTGGTAGTAGTATTAGTCATAATAGTGGCAGGAGCTCAGTTGGTAGAGACGTTCACCCACTAACCTGAAAGTTGGCGGTTCGAGTCCCATTGCCGGCATTACTGTTGTTGTGTCAAGACACTTCACTTGTATGAATGATTGATGGTGGTTGGGGGGATCGTTGGCACAAAATGGCAGCCACATTTCTGTCAGTCTGCCCCAGGGCAGCTGTGGCTACAAAAGTAGCTCACCACCAGTGTGGGAGGGAATGACTAATGCAATTGAAAAACATCATTTGAGTGTCCAATAAAGCGCTATTAAGACGATGAATTATTATAGTAGCTGTAGCTGTGGTAGAATATGTAACAAATAACAATTGTAAGTAATATTTAACTGAACCTAATTGTAGCCATTTTAATTCAATCTATTATGTATTAGGATAGAACCCACAACCTTGTTACTGAGAGCCATGAACGCTAACAACTCTGCCACTGTGGTGCATTGTTGACATTTAATATCTATTTCTACCATACTACTTCTCGGTTTATCTGCATGGCCATTGTTGGTAAATACAGTTTTGCCAATTAAAATGCTTTCTCCTAAAACAAATTATTTTTATTTAGATGGCCAATATAGAAACCAATTGAATAGGCCAGTGTTAAACTAGTTTAATTCTAAAAATATTCCAACACCAAATAAACAAAACATGCTGGCCGTCCGGTAAATATTTCTTGTTACCAACAAAGGCTATCAGTAAGGTCAAAAATAACTATATTTTAGCTTTTAATTTATGTTCTTAGTCCTAAAAATCAAGGGAAAAGCAGGAGATATTTAGTGGAAAATGACTCATTATTACGAAAACCAGCGCTGTTCTGTGTAATGAATGATGAAAATGATACTACACTCATAAACATATTCCCACCCATTAAATGCACACCAAGCTCCACTTTGTACCATTTTAGCAACATGTTTATTGAAATAAAATCTGTAATAAAACAAAAATATGAACACTGTACAAGGATGTCCCAAGCAGAAAATCAGATGTGTAATGAAAATGTAAATCATACGGTACTGAAAGGCCAAATGTAAAGATAAAACTGAAAAAACAAAAACAAAACAAATTAAAGTGGTTTAAGTCTGGAAAAATAGACTTAAAAGATCTTTGGTACAATGTGATACATTATTAGGAGAATGGACAAAGTTAGGCTAATAGTTTGCTGAAAAAAAAAAAGTGGAGTAGAATAGATTTGAAAGCAAGAATAGTAATTTATGGCTTAGTTTAGTCTGGTAGTGGACACGGGCAGTTCTTGGATTAGTCCTGGTTTAGTCTTGGTTATGTCACTGTAAATTGCTGGGCTTTAGCCTTGGTTTAATCCTGGTTTTAGTCACTTTCTGAGCCTGTGCATTGTCCTGATTTTAGTCCTTAAATTAGACCTAGTTTAGTCTCTGTTTAGACCTGGTTTCAGCCCTATTTCTCCACTGGTTTAGTTCTGTTTATTCTGGATTTTATTTTTGGTTTTATTAGTACTTTGGTGCTGCTTAGATTTAGTGCTGTTTGATTTAGCCTTGGTTTAGGTTCCTATTTAGTTTTGTCCTGGTTAAAACCTAGTTAAACCCTGATTTAGTCCCAGTTTAATGTTGCTTCAGTTCTAGTTTAGTCCTGGTTAAGGCTTGGTTTAGTCTCAGTTTAGAGCTACATTTAGTCCTAGGCTAGTTCTGTGTTAGACCTGTGTAGTTCTTGGATTAATCCTGGTTTCAGCCCTGATTTAGTCCTTGTTTTAGTCTTGTTTTAATCCTGCTTTAGTCCTTGATTTAGACCTGTTTTAGTCCTAGACTAGTCCTGGTTTAATCACATTTTTGTAGTTTTTCTTGTCTCAAATCTTCTTTATTCCGCAATTTTTTGCTCTCTTCACCATTTCTCTCCTATTGTTTTATTGATATAAACAGGGCATTGGCAAACACATTCACACCACACAATAATAATCAAATTAACAAAAACATCACAAAAAACATAAGAAGCATTCACAATTACTATTTCAATTACTATTTACATCTGAACGTCTTGGTTGGTCGATTGTCTGTTCACAAAAATGGCCCTATTCCCAAAATGGTATATTTTTAACATTAAATAAAGTAGTTCAAGGCACTCTGGGTTTAAGGCGAAAGAAGGAAGTGAACCGCCATTATTCTGTGCAAACAATTGACTCTTTCAAAATAAAAGCACTATTTTTCTCTTTGTCTCTGACTTCAACTGTACTCTATTTGTTCATAGTGTAGATGTGTCTAAAGGTATTTTTGAGTGTTAATTTAACCAAAGCTTGTTTTTGACCATGTATTTATATATGTAATGCAGATTTTTTGTTTTTTGATTCTTAAAAACAGAAAATTGGATACTAAATTCTTGCTAAAAGTTTAAAAACTTGAAATGCAATAATCCCATAAAATTCAGTTCCAAAAATACATGAGCTGTATGCAATTGCAATTTTACTATAGATTAAATTCTGGTTTTAAAGAAACAACTGCATACTTAGTACTATCATTTGCTCAGAAACTATAAATTACAAATGGATGGCGTTCTGTGTCTTTGTATTCAGAGTATCTTTTTGAATTTAATCCACTAGGGAACTATTCAGTTTTTCAAAAACATGACATTAATAAGAAACCATTGTTAGCATTTGCACATATATTTTTGTTTTAGACTCTTTATGTTTAATACATTACATGTTCTGAGAAGTCAAGGCAATGTATTTTTTGACACAAATGTTAAATGTCAAATATTTTATTAAATTTATATTTTTTATGATTAAATTGCATGACATTTTATATCTGCATGGAAATATACTGTATATTCCATCAAAATGTCACTGCATTTAATGTAAAAAAAAATTGAATCTGCATGATTCAAATGCAAATCTGTTATATAAATCCAGTTTCATAAATAAGCTTTGGTTCAAAAGACACAGTTCTGTCTTGATATTTTGTACAATCCTTGCCTTTTGCCCTGCTGTTCAGCTCTTTGACCCAGCTAAAATGACTGCAAATTGGTTCCAAACACTTCAAATTGCTCCTAGTCTGTCCCAAAAAGAAAATGGTACAAGAGTTCACAGTCTTTGTCAATAAAAAGGAAGCGGGAACAGCATCGGAGTAGCAAAAACACATAGCATTTAGCAAAACGAAAGCTTTTCAACTGAACATAACCAGTGCCACACACATTTAAAACATTGCAAATAATATATAAGTCGAGGATAGACCAATATGGGACATCTTCAAGTCCTCTTTTAGCAAATTAATAAACATTTACATCAATAAAATATCAACAATCCTTCAAGGATGGTAAAAAATTGTCCACTGATAAATAATTTTTGAAAACCCATATTTGGTCTATCCCTTTTTTTTTAATGCTAATCCTTCATGGTAGTGGTAGTGTCCAAGCACAAACAACAACAAAAAAATGAAATATGATGAAGCAACATGAAAACAAAATGGCGGCTTTTTTGTGCGAAGAAGAAAAATGAACAAAAATTAAAGGGAAAAGGGTCAGTGCAGTGGATGGAAACACGTAGTCCCAAAAATGGCTACCACACGCGGTTGGTCCAATAGATGTTGTTGTACATAGGCGTGTTAGCGTAGTCGCCTACCTGTTTGTTGTTGTACTTGGGCGCCTTGTAGCTGTAATCCGAATATTGATCCGAACCGGTGGAGTTGTTATCCCCGACAAACGTATTGGTAGCGGGGAGATCCTGAACGGCTTGGTGCTTTTTGGACGCTGACGGTGATTGTGGTTGGAGCTGGATGGAAGGTAGCGGAGAATTTGAACGATAGTGTCTTCCCAAATCGGGGCTTCCTGGTGGGTAGTTCAACGGCAAATGGATTCTTGGGCTATCGTTTACGTTGTCATTTATTAGATTAAACTTTAGCCCCTTTTGTAAGCTAGCTTCCTCATCCTCTTCTAACGGTTTTGCAGGTTTTGGCGCTTTCCCCTTTTTGGCCTTTTTAGCTTTTCCATTTTTCGGTCCTTGCTTTGGCGCGTACAAGTCTTTGCTTTCTTTCTTGCCCGCTTGATAGCCACTTTTTGTGTCTTTTTGCAAGCGGTGGCGGATCACAACAACAGCGACAATAACCAAAATTACCCCAGCGATTCCGGCTAAACTTCCATACAAGATGTTGCTACGTTGCGCTATGATGTAGTTCGGATCTCCAGCGATGTCACGGTCCAGTGGCGTGTATAGGCTGTGGCCGACAAGAGCTTCAATTTGCGATACATTAGATTTGGTGTCATTCACAAAAACGTGGACTAAAGCTGTGGTATGGCGTTGCGGCTTGCCCTTGTCGCTAACTTTTACAACCAAGCGATGCAGCCCGTTATGTTTGCCTGTAAATTCTTGTGCCAACGTAATTTCTCCACTTGACTGTGAAATGTGGAATAGTCCATAAGGGTTTCCTCCAGTGATAGTGTAAACCAAATCAGAATTAGGCCCCGAATCTATATCTTCTGCTTCTACAACTTCGATTGTTGTTTCAGGTGGAGTTAAGGGCGTTAAGTAAGTGTACGATGAATTTGACGGTTTGGTAACATAAGGGGCATTGTCGTTCTCATCCAAGACATTGATCCTAACTTCAGCAAAGGATGAGCGAGGCGGATCTCCAGAATCTACCGCTTTTAGCCGAAAAGTGTATGTGCTTTCTTTTTCGCGGTCAAAAGAAATACTTGACAATATAGTTCCAGTGCCATTTTGAATAAAGAATTTGCCATTGTCCGGTTCAACATATAGCTTAACTCTCGCGTTTTCTCCCTTGTCCGCATCAGTAACGGTTACAACGCCAACTGGATTTAGAGGAGGCATGTTTTCAATGACAGAAAAGCTATAGCTGCTTAGCATAAACTTGGGATCATTGTCGTTGCGGTCTAAAACGTTAATGACAACAGTAGCAGTCCCGGTTTTGCTAGGAACCCCTTTATCAGCAGCAGCAACTCGGAATTCATATCTTTCAGTCTCCTCTCTGTCCAGAGGGTTTTTAACTCTAACTTCTCCAGAGTTAGTGTCAATTTCAAAAAGCTGTCTTGCTGTTCCTTCAACTATGCTATAAACAAGCTCGGCATTTGTGCCACTATCTGCATCGGCCGCAATAACATCCAAAACTTTATCTCCACGTTGGTTTTCTTCGTGAAAGTCCACTTCAAAAATTACTGGCGAAAAAGTTGGCGCGTTATCATTAATATCTGTAACTTGTACTTTTAGAGAATTGGTGCTAGAAAGGGCAGGGTTTCCTGAATCAACAGCTACAATTTCGATCCGATAATCCTTAACACGTTCGTAATCCAAAAGTGTAGTGGTTTGCAGGAAGTATTTCCGTTTGCGATCATTTGACGACTCGCTTGCAGGTCGTAGCTGGAACGGTACGTCGCCGGCCACAACGCAAGTCACTACTGCATTCTCTCCCTCATCCCGGTCTGAAACTTGGACCAAAGCGACTGGAGTCCCAACTGGCATATCTTCAGATATATTTGCAACACCGTTATGATGTGTAACCAGTCCGATTCCACGTATTTCAATAGCTGGAGCATTGTCATTTTGGTCCTTGATCATGACAGTGACTAGAACTTTGGAGGTTTTGGAATTGGGGCCTCGATCTCGTGCAACTACAAAGAATTTTAAGAAATTTTCTTCCTCGCGGTCGACCAGACCTTTGACGTAGACTATGCCGGTGGAACGGTCAATGCGTAGCAGCCTCTGAACTGTATCTGAAGCCTGGTGAATGGAGTAGTCGATCTCAGCGTTTACTCCACTGTCAGCATCAGTAGCTCGCACCTAAAAAACACAGAAAAATTGAACGCTTAGACACTGCTTTTGCAATAACATGTTTTAGGAAATTAACAAGTGTAATTATTATACATAGAACCAAATTTTTAATAAGTATAATTCATTCATCATCTTCTTTGTATTACTGTTGGGGGTCGAGACTTCGCTCAGCAACAATGGGCCTTGGACGGGATATACCCTGGACAAGACCCTGGTTGCAAACAACCATTTTACAAGATTAAGCTATAGCTGAATATGTGCAGCTTTCTGTTCATGTACAGACTTTTTTTTTCACTCCCAGATCACTTTTTGATGCGGCCTGTTGAATTTGTCTGAAGAAGTGAAAATACATAAATCTTAGTAACAAACAAAGGAAAACAAGTTAAATTGTGTTTGGAAACTGTGTGACTTAGGATGCAAAATTAAAGCAAGCTTTCAAAAAGTAATTTTCCAGTAGTTTGAAAAAGTAGTATAATAGAATAGAGTAGTAGTAGTAGTAGTAGTAGAGTAGAATACTAGAATATAATTTTTATTTTAGGAAATAAAAATATCACGATCAATTTACTAGAAAAAGTGCCCAATCATCAATAAGGCAAAATGATGCAATTATAAGTGCACACAAATGTCGACACCTACCGGCTCTAAATAATAATGAAGTAATGTAGACTGAGTGATCCAATATTGACATAAATTAAGGGCCATATCCAGTTGTCTGCACAAGGAGACATACAGATACACATATAATTTCAGAGGTCAAATTGTAAATATTATTTGGCATGTTTTCATGCACCCAAACCATCTTCTTTAGAATCACTTCTAAGCTCACTGTCACAGCTGAATGGTTATTTGTTGATTTTGAACTGTCACTAATTCGATAATTGACTCCACTCTTATTTTTGCCCGGGAGGCGACTGTGAAACCATCAAAGCTAACATTTTGAACGCCCATATGACCAAAGCTAACGTAAGAATGTGGCGGGTCATTGGTGGCTAATGGACAAAGAGTGACGGCTAATGCTGGGATAATTATCAGAAAAGCCTCGGTCCATTTGAAAACTAAAGGAAATGGAGGTTATTAGTGGATTAGAAATAAGATCCGTCAGCGCAATATCACTTAGGCCTGATCCTTTAACTGTGGCCATTCAAGTATAAAGGGTGATTGAAAATGGTTTCATCAATTGGATTGGATTGTAAGTCAGATTTACTGAAGTTAAATTACAGATTGCTTGATTGCAAAATATATAATCAAGCAATAACCTTTACTTTTTATTTCTAAATGAGAAACTTTGTTTTTTTGATGGTGGAAAAGAGGATATTAATAACAGTTATATTAATAGTTAAGTTATATGTACTTATATGTACTACTATGGGGTAGAGCTGGGCGATTGAACCGAAAAAAAATCTCTGATTTTTTCACAAAAAATTCAATTTACGATTTAAAAACAATTTTTTTTTTCAATTACTTAAAATCAAACTGAAGACAACAGAGAAATTGTCCTCTTGAGGATAAAGTGCAATCAGACAAGTCAAATAGAAGAGAAGGCCCTTTGATTTTACGGGGAATTTTCTTAAAAGTTGCGCTAAAAGTTGCAATTTTCTTTTGTCTATAATTCTTCGTAAAAATATTTGCTAGAACTGTAAAAACTAACAAAATCTGTTTTTAAACATATGTGAGGTGGTAATTAATCTAATTAAAAATACCTGTATTTGAACAGGCCAAATGATTTTGCTGTGTTATTAGGCTGTTTTTTGGGTCTACTGCAGCTGATTCTGATTCTGTTCCTCTCAGATCTTCTCTGGTGATTCCTGTTGTGTGCTGTAGAACATCCAGTCATTAAAAACAGAGGAAGTTTGCTGTGCTAGGTTTTCAGGAAGGTTATTAGCCTGCAACATTAACGTTTAAAGAGCAATGACCTCAAACTTCACTGTTGTCTAAATACGCTGCCCATTCAACTTTTTAGGCAACTATATCACCATGGCAACACAGACAGCTTTTCAGAGTGACACCTGACAAAACTAGAAAGCACCGCGTTCGTCTCCTCCTTTAGTCCCAGCCACACCGCTGCTGCTGCTGAGCTCCTGCGACCTCATGTGCGCTCGATCTCCGCACTATAGCTCTGCGCTGCTCCGCACTGCACCTCTGTCCTCCGCATCACACCTCCACGCCAGCTTTGTCTGTGGCTCAACCCGACGGCGCATTATCGGTGCGCTGCTGCTGAGAGAGTTGCAGAGTTTGGACAAAGTTGCAGGGTCGCACTGAATTTGCGGGGTTTGCTTGAATTCACTGGGTTTGCTTGAGTTTACGTTAATAGTTGCGATTGCAACATCGCGAAATCCTGTTGGGACTGACTTTGCAGCGGGGCGCTGTTTGTGCTCCGTCTGACGCTGCAAACCCGAACAAATTCCACACAACTGAGCCTTTCTGAGCCACTGTGCCTTTCTTAGGAACGAGTTCTTCCCTGCTCGCTGCCATGTTGTTTGTGTACCTCTAGCGCGGCGGGAGGGCTGGCGGGCCTACCCACTGTGAACTACGGGAGCCCAGAGTGCTGGTGGTGGAATTTTTTTTTTTTTTTCAATTTTTATTTAAACAAGTCGACCTGCCCTACAAATTCAAATTAATCGAGAAAAAAAAATCGATTTATCGCCCAGCCCTACTATGGTTTAAAAAGTTGTATAGTTCAGTTTTAGACTATGGGGTCCAAAATTAGACTATGGTAGACAATTGCTAAAAATCTTATTTTGAGTGGATGTATAAGACTACAATTGCAACCAGAAAGAATAGCTCTTATTTCAATGAAATGCATCCAAAATGAAAATAAATAAATAAATAAATAAATAAATAAAATGACCAAATATTTTACAGAACACAAAAAATCCTAGAACCTGGTTTAGTCATGGTTTAAGTATTGGTTTAGTCATTAGTCATTTGAAGAGGCGTACCTAATGACCTGTGACTGCGCATTCACATGTTGATATTTGAAAAGTCTAGACCAGCTCATACCAGAGTGAACCGGTCTGCTGGTCCCTCTGTGTTAATGTTTAACACAGATAAACCTGTTGTGTTTGCTCTGAACTGTGGGCCTTGAACAGCAGCTCCTCTTTCTAAAACGCTCGATACACGAATCTCAGGAAGCTCTCAATAATCCCCCGCCGCTCACTGCCACTCGGGCCGGCGGGGAATCAATACGACAGCACGAATTATCATTTCAGTTTCACGGTTTCTTTAACCTGCACCTCTGCGACGCGGATCGGTGGCTCCTCTCTTTGGTCTGTCACACACCAGGAGGGCAGCGAACCGCACGTCTGTCGGAAAAAATCAACTCAAAAAAAAAAAAAAAAGAAAAAAAAAAAGGAGGATTTCTCTAAAGTTTGTTGGTGGCGTTAACCTTTGGAGCCTGCTCACTTCAAAAAAGTCCTCGATGAAGAATGTCAGTGGAGTTCTGAAGATATACTACAAATCCTTTCAATCTAATTATTAGCTTTACTGAGAGTTTAGCTCTAGATTCATCCCACTATACAGGGTTACTAGGAAATATAGATTCTCTCTTCATGTTACCTTCAGAGGTGTCCACAGTGAATCCTCTGCCGCCATCTGACTCTATGTAATTTACCTATGTACTTTATGAAGGGGTCTACTTTAAGTTTACAGGAGGCTGGAGTGAGTTTATCCCAGCTACTTTGGGCTTGAGATGGGGTAATTGGTAATAACCCAATTGGTCTTGGTTGTACGCCAGTCACGTGCAAAAAGTGACAGTAAAGTCACATATACACCAGCGTCACGTGATTAACAGCATCAGAAAAACAGCGCGGAGTGTCCAAGCTGGTACTGTAGTAAAAAGTAATTGAGTGTCTAGGGACTGATTTAGGGTCATTTGGAGCTTTCAGAATTCAAACTGCTCACAGTCTATGTCCCTTATATGTCCCTTTATATGTGTCACTTGCTTCCCAAAATAGCGACAACGACCCTAACCCATGTGACCGGTGGCGTAACTTGGTGATGAGGGGCCCCAGAGCAGGTTTTCATAATACGCCCCAAAGATCTCAAGCACATTTAAATAGCTTCATTAAATCAAGATATTGTTCATTATTTTAACTTTTTTTTCTTCATTTTTCTTACGTTGGGTTTTAAATCTATTTGTCTAAAACAAATTTGCAAATTCACTGTCCACATTAGTTTCACATTTTGTATTTTGATGAAAAAAATTATTGTCTTTGTAATGAAGTACTGTGTACTTGTGTTTATTATGAATATAAGATGACCATAAATGGACAAGGGCCAATCTCAGGGGAACTTAAACTTACAGGGCCCCATTGCTGTTGCCCTGGCTGCACTGCCTGATGCTACGCCCCTGCGTGTGATGTCACCTGGCACTAACCGATTGGTATCTAATTGTCTCTCTGTAAATGATAATGATAAATGCTCACTGGGGGGCAGATAATTTGAAGTGGCGACTCCAATAGAAAAAAGCCAAAGGGAAGGAAAAAGTTAAAATTTTTCATTAAACATGATTTATTATTGTCTCTTGTATGATGACACTCGCAGCAATAGAAAATTCAGTCACTGTTTAGAATGACTTGAATCCAAAGTACACTCACATCTCTGGTTTATTTTCCAGACAATTCTCTGCATTCCTTAAATTTAATTAATTTTAAAGACAACTTTTTTTTCCACCAGTTCATTTTAGGTCCCTCTTGCATCATTGTACTTCTCCATGTCTTTGACCTTGGCGTAAACATCTCGGTCCAAGTTGTTTATGTTCGGCGTCTACGGCAGTGTCACCTCATATTTTTAGGGCTTACATTTTAGGAGATTATTTTCCGTAGTGCAGCTTTGGCCGCTCTCCAACAGAACCACCGGCTAACGACAAGGAAAGAAAAGAACGGCAAAGGCAGAGCTTTCAGGGAGAAATAATGGTCTTCAAATGTAAAAAGAGCACTAATGATGTGAGGCAGTGGGGTACTCAGGAGGCTTTTGGAGTTCAAGTCCTGACAAAGTTTATTATTGGCTTAATAAAGGTTAGACCAAGGTTCAGTCCTGGTTAAACCTGGTTTACACTTGGTTCAATTCTGGTTTACGTCTGGACATGGTTTATTTCTGATTTAGTCTTGGTTAAGTCCTGGTTTAGATCTGGTTTATTTCTGATTTTGTCATGATTTAGTCCTTGTTTAGACCCGATTCAGTCCTGGTTTATTCTCATTTTAGCCCGTTAAAGATGGTACTTGGAGAAGCACATATTTCTGAGTTAGTACTTAGTGTTTGAGCTCTAATGATGCGGAGGGGAAATAGCAGACGCAGCAGTCACACCTGTGGGTTTGAAATCAGCTGTTCCATTCATTCAGAACTAAGGCGACCTAGTTTTACCACCCGAGAATCACTAATCATCGAGACAGAGCCGGACACTGCTGAGCCTCCTACTGTAATTATGTCATATGTGCGGATACTGCAATTTTTATATGACAAGAGACGTAGAAGCGTACAAAAAAGCAGAGGCAATGAAACAATTTTTATAATTAAAAATAAATTATTCAATGTGTCTGTTGTGATAACTTAATATATATCCCTGTCCCATCATAAAAAATGATTTTTAACATTCAGAATATAATTTTGTGAAAAATAAAGCTGTCACACCACAGGACACCAAACAGATACACGTTAACTGTTTTTGAGAAACCTGGATTTTACTGAAATTGATAATAAAATAACAGTTCCTTTTGACCTTTAGTTCACAGCCTTAACTCCAGAGGTCTGTCTGGTCTATAAATGACAGATGGGTCCTGTAGGTTTTGTTGCAGATGCTGGTTTAAAACCTAATTTTTCACACCACAGAACACCATTTTGATTACAAGAATAAACTTATTTTAATTATTATAATAGAATTTAAGTGCAGTTAAAAGTGTTGTAACAAATATTTGACATTATACCAAAAATGTTAACTGTCCCAGATACTAGTGACTTATTTTAGAAATGTTTGTATTTTGTATTTTGAAAATGTTACAGTCACACTGCAGGACATTTTGCTCTTTAATGTTACAATACAAATAAATAAATAAATAAATAAAATAAAATAACACACAACTTCTTTCTAAAACTTTTAAGGTTTTGTAGCAGGCCCCATATTGATCTGCTGACAGAATTTTGGAGGGGGGGTAAATATTATTTAGTAAAACTTTTCAATTGATTACAAAAAATGAGCATCACGTCAATCACCTGAGCAAAGCCACAGACTAGGAATTGCCACGTTCTGGGGTTGTACTGCTACCGTAAACCCCTTTTATTAAACACACATTTGCATTGATAGTAGTTTCTGAAGTTGTAGATGCTTGCGTCTTTGCTCCTGTCTGCTTCTCCAAACTTGAGTGTGCTTACGATAAACAAAGTCACTGTAAAAAAAGGTCATTTAGCTGCGTTTAGCTTTTAAATTGCCCCCATTGTCCTCGTTCATTCTTCCACTTTTCTCCATTTTTCACATAAAAGATCTTGGTCCAATTACAAACTGAGAGACTGATTTGTGTAATTACTGAGAGCTCTGAACTCATTTAAACAAATAAAAGAGAGTGTTTAATGAAGCACCATTCACTCCTAATGTCATCTGGGAACAATTCAGGGACAAAAAGACGAACCGCCATGGATTATCTCTGAGCTAAAAATCTTCCCGTAGCACAGAAATCAATCCAAACGCCGATTCTGGGGTTGTAAGACTTAATGGGAGCAAAAGTGATGAAAAATGGTGGAGAAAAAGAGGAGGAAGTCTGGAATGTGATTGGAAGCTCATAGTAGCAGTAGTAATAGTGGTAGTAGTAGGGCTTGGCAATATGGCAAAAAAATAATATCTCGAATATTTTTTTCATTCCTGAGCCGATTTACAAATTTAATTTTTTTTTTCTTTTGTGGCATAAGAAGCTATTCAAATGTACGTTTATTATTTTTAAATGAGATTATTGCATAATTTTAAGTTTTTTTTTTTAGCTATATATTCTATTCTATTTATTTTAGCTATAACAGCAAGGCAGCTACAAAGCGCATTACTCTAACAGTGACATAAATGTCTTAGTTTTAGCCCGCTATGCTTCTAAAGACCAGGTCTGTTATAATTTATACTCCATATGAGGCCTGTGAAAGGACGCAAACTCAACATAAAGTTAGCACTGAAGGCTGCACATCACACTACACTGTTTTGGCCAAACTGCTGCCACATCTACACGAGGGCATTATATTTATTCTTTATCTGTGATCTTTTGTGTTTTTAGAGTCTGCAGAGTCTCCACAGTCATTATTTAAGCTGCTCTGGAGCTAGCAGTAGCATTAGCCACAACACAGGAAACAGTGTGGTGCTTGGAGGACGCTAAATTCGATTTTACAATTTGGCTATTTTTGACATCATCCAAAATTAAAAAAGTGAATTACTGCCCAGCCCAAAGTAGTAGTAATAGTGGTAGCAATGCAACCCTAGAACTTAGCAATCCCCAGTACAACCTTCTCAATGTGGCTTTGGACCAAAATGGGACATTTCTTAGCAGCAGATATCATAGAATTATTCTCTATATGGAGCGCAACAGTGTTCGCCAGTTGTCCCAACCCCGGTTCCAGAAGTAAAATTCCCATTAATTTTCCCTATTGACTTTTAGAAAAATTTAAAAGCTTGATGAGGGCTAATCAGCTCTGTGGTAACACACAGTGATAACACACTTAATTTCTATCATATAGATGATCTAAAACTTGAAAATTCAGCAAAATGTGTTTGTAACTTTGCCCTTTCACATGTTTCAAATACATATTCATGGCAAAAATATTCGTTTAAGGTGATGGGTTACTACGTAACTGATTAGCCTCCTTCGAGCCATTGAATTCTTAATATACAGATTTTTTGAAAAGTCAATGGGAAAAATAAATCGGAAATTTACTTACAGAACCGTGGGTAGGCGGGCACTGTTGAGCTCTATGGACATAAATGTACTCCAAGGCTGAGTCTCTGTGGTGTTGCTCCTGCCTGCTTCTCCAAGCTGCAAGTATGCTGACCCCTCTATACTGCATACATCACCCCCAAATATTCCGAAAGCCTCCATATTTACAAAATCCTGAAACATGTTTTTCCTCAGTGGATATATCTGTGGCTCTAAAACCCACCTCTTTAAGCCCATCACCAGATTATTCACGCCGCTTATTCTGATTATTGGCCCCGGCAGGATTCACCTCATTGCATTTTCAATTCATTTCACTTAACGCCACATTTCGAGGAGCGAGCCGCGACCTGCTTAAACCACACGCCGCTGTAGATCCATGCTTTTGACTCGCTCCACAAAAGGAACATAATGCCTTTTTTTTTTTTTGCATATTTCTGCTGATTTTGAGCGGATTTGGGATTATTCGGCCCCCCTCTTTGATGAGCAGAGCAGGTTGGTTCACTAAAAGGATAGATCTAGACCAAAGGGAAAAGTGGGTTCATGTGATGTTTTAGGCCAAAAGCTAAAGGAGTGAGAGGACTTTAATGATTTGAATTTGACACCAGTGATACCTGAATTAATTTGACATTTTTGTCAGTAATGTGGTTCTCCTAGGCACTGGGGGAGTGCAAAGTTCAGGAGTTATACTACTACGACCAACTCTACTACTACAACTACTACTACTACTGCTACCACATTGAGGAGCTTGTACTAGGGAGTGCTAAGTTCAGGGGTGGTAAATGAGTAACAATAAAAAGCCATCTCTCGGCAAATGTGGGTATATGTGTCTCTGTGGACATTTAGAGACACTCTCTACCTGTACCTTTGTGTCTGTGGACAGTTACAGACACTTTTCACCTGTTTATGTGTGCCTTTGGACATTTAGAGACACATTTCCTTGTTGAACTGCAGCTCAAAGGTGAATTGTGTGGTTAATATGTGACTAAAGACAAAGATCCCACTCCCTTCTCCACCTCCTGAATGGACTATTAAGCAGCAAATGGTGTGAACTCTCTGCATCTGTTGCCATCCAAGTTTTCCTTTATTACCTAACCAGCCACTGATTTTTGAGGAAAACATTTTCTTTACATTTGACTTTAGAGCTAGATATAGAGATATCCTATTAGGTCAAATGAACAGGTGCCAGGGAAAGTTGTGACTAAAATGCATGGTTTGTGTAGAGAGCAATTTAATGATTTTAAAGCGCAGGTAGTCAAAATGTAGGGCCTATAATTAATCAATCAGTCAGAGTTTAAAGCAGTAATTTGCATTCAATTTCAAAGCTGCTAATGTGGAGTGACAACAGGGAGGTCGCCCACTATGTTCAGCCTATAGTCTATTTTTTGAGTTTCAGTATATATTAGCAGACTTCCTACTACAAATGATAGCAGTTTTGAATGTAGAAAATGAAATACAATGGTTTTGATGCAGTGACAGTCAAGCTACATCCAGATTTTTTTATTGTCAATATGTCCAAACCTAAGCAAATATTATATTTCCAGTTTGCTGTGCTTTTTGCAAATGCTTATTCCATGATTTTTGATCAACGTAAATTCTAAACTTAACTTAAATGAACAAATTCTTTAAGACCACTAATAGTGTCCATGTTTGCCAAATTTCTACAGCATTTTTAGACCCTCTCTGCCTGTTAAAGACCAGGTCTGTTATAATATACACTATTATTCACCATAGAGGCCTGTGAAAAGATGCTACCTCCTGTCAGAGCATGTGGCTAATTAGCATACATAAACAAAGACATATAAGTTACCGCGGTTGCTACTACACATCACACTACACTGTTTGTTTTGACCAAACTGCTGCCCCTTTCGAACGAGGACATTGCAGAGGTAAATGGACTCCTTTCTCTGTGATTTTTAGTGTTTTTAGCGTCTGCAGAGACTTCACAGTCAGTATTTAAGCTGCTCTGAAGCTAGCAGTAGCATTAGCCACAACACAGGAAACAGTGTGGCACTTCCAGGAAGTTAATTTCCGCTAAATTAGATTTTACGATTTGGCTATTTTTGACATTGTCCAAAATTTAGAACGCAAAATAATCAAATTCATTTGATTTATCACCTACCAAGACAGTGGTATAAAACTTGATGTCCCAAAAAAGGCTAAAGATGATGACGTGGAGATGATGTGGATACTAGCTATCATTTTACCATAAAACAAAATAGCGTGTATGCTTCTGTCTCTCTGTACCAACCTGTATGACAGAGTGCCCCAGTGGACTGTTTTCCAGCAGACTGGCCTCGTAGTGACTTTTCTCAAACTTGGGCACGTTGTCGTTCTGATCCGTGATTATCACTCGTAACAGTGCGCTGCTCTGCCTTTCGGGCGTTCCTCCGTCCACAACCAGAATATTCATATCGTACGACTCTTTGGCTTCTCTGTCCAAGTTCCCCATCACCACCAACTGCGGGACTTTGTCTCCAGAATCCATCGCCACTTGCAGGCTAAAAAGCTGTTCGAAGTCATCTCTCGTGCTCAGCGAATACCTCTCTACGCCGTTAACCCCTAAATCCTTATCGGTGGCCATTGGGATAGAGAATAAAGCACCGATGTGCGTGTTTTCAGGAATGGACAGTGTAAGAACTGGAGATGAGAATTGCGGAGTATTATCGTTGATGTCCAAAACCTCGATCCGGCCCTCAATAAGTCTAGGTCCAGATCCAATCCCCTTGACCATGTCCGTTATGGAGACTTCAAACTCCAGATAGCATTTGTTGTCATCGAAAAGGTTGCGGCAATCTTTCAGAGTCTCCCGATCGATGGGGATTTCCGTGGTGTATATGTCTCCAGTTTTGCCGTCCACTCGGAGATAAGGGGTTCCCACTTCCAGTTTGTACAGATGGCCGCTGTCGGGAAGGCCCTGGTCCGAAGCTAAACTGCCGATGAGCGTGTTGGGGGGCTGCTCCTCAGAAACACGGTATAAAATGTCGGTGGGAGCAGCACGGGATGAGGTTAGTAAGAAGATGGAGGAGAAGAAGAGGAGGAAGCACCGCCGTAAAGAAGACGCCGCCATGTCGTTGCCCATCTGAACTCTGCAAGACAAGAGGAGAGAGGAAAAATAACTTTAAAATGGACAGAATTATGGTAGATTTGTTTGCTAAAACTGTTGCAAATAGATCCAGTGACAATGAAAACTGTTGTGTTTATTAAACTTTTTTTTTTGTTATTTTAAGACAAACCAAAATACTGTACATCAGCCATTCCCAAAGTCAAGACTGCCGCTAAACCCTGGTTGGGAAACACTGATGTAAAGTATTAGTACTTTTACTACATATTTGAAGTACTTCTTAAGCACCTGATCCTGGTTTAATGGGTGGGACTTACGCACAAGAATACAGTCCATCAATTATAACACTCAGTTAATCATATAGGTCAACCCTTATACCTTGATGTGGAGCAGACCATAAAAGATCAGCCACACCTGATGTCTTCTTCCCACGAGACCAGACCCGTATTCTCCATGACTGACTTCAAACACTGTCCTATATCTTTACAGCAGTGCTTCTCAACTGGTGGTTCTGGCTCCAAAAGTGGGGCATGAGGAGGTTAATACTGTAGCCCTAGTCACAGGCCCATAGTTTATACCTGGATTCGCACTGCACTGTAAAAGAAAAATGCCTCAAAGATCCCTCAAGATTTTTGAGTTCTGGGGCCGAATCAAAAGTTCAAGTTTTCAACAACTAATATTTTTGTTCACTTAATTTTATGTTCATATGTCTAAAAACCTTCAATTTTAAGTTTTACTCACTATCATTTTTTTTTAACTCATCGTACAGCCAACTTACTATCTATTGTTCAGAAAAAGTTGTAATAAATTGTAAAAAATTTTTGGTTAAATTTGGTATTACATTTGTATTATCAATAATAATACTTTTTCTGAACAATGGATAGTAAAGTTGGCTGTACGATGAGTTAAAAAAAATGATAGTAAGTAAAACTGAAAACTAAAAGTTCTTAGACATATTAACATTAAATTAAAATAAGTTGAAAAATTGAGATTTTGAGTTGGCTCCAAAACTCAAACTTTTTGAGGGATTCTGTTGCCTTGAGTTTTTGAGATTTTTTTTTTTTTTTTTTTTTTTTTGCAATGTTGTTGTTGCATCCTGATTTACTCTTGGTTTGATCCTGGTTTCATTCTGGTTTAGTTCTGGTTTAGAGCTGGTTAAGTGATTCTTAATTGGAAGGTTAGGGGCCAAAATGGTGTGCCAAAAAAATGAAAAGATATATTTTTTTTTGGTTCAAAATGACATCAGTTGAGAATAAAACTCAAAAAAAACAAAAAAAATGTTGAAATACAATGATAAGACACAAGATATAGAAATAAAAATGCCAATGCCTTCTAGCTAGCTGTGGTTTAAAGGTGTGATAGCACAGAATACAAGGAATCTATACTCAAAATTCCCCTTTTAGCTCACATGTGGGAGTTTTTCTGTAAAGGCCTCCATACACCAAGGCGACGATCGCCCATCTGAAGCCGTCTGAACGGTTCTTCCACGTCGCTCATTTCCGTCCTTTTGATATGTATGCGCCGTCAGCCCCCATCGCTCCAGGACGGAGGCCGTCTGACTAGTTTTCTGCCGATTGGCCTTGTTGAATCGGCGTCTTTGGTCTTTGGCACAAAGCGCTCTGATAGGCCTAGCACTACAGCTGCCGCGCCAATCAGTTCACGGGAATTTTAGCGGAAGTGACGGAGTGACGAGAGGTGGAAAACCGCTGTGGCAGTGCGCTTTCTTCTCCTTGTTGGCCTCTGTTCTTCTTCAAGTAACAGAGCAGCGGCACCTAATCCACACAAAACAATGTCCAAACCGGCCATTATCACGCTTCTCAAATGTTCAAGCAAGCTGAGAACATTGGCAGACCAAGGCGCGCTACATGCATATGTACTCCGCAAACACTGTGTCACTTCTGTTTATCTTTGTTCACTGGCTAGCGCCATCTGCCGCTTTGGGGAGGTAATTACATCACTGTGAATGCGCAAGACACGGTCTTTAGGTCGGTTGTCGCTTCGGTGTATGAAGAGGGAAAAAGGTCATCCGACGTGAGGAAACGGGAAGGAACGAGAAGAGACGAGCTGTTGCTCCGTCTTTTCGGTGGCAGTCTGGGAGTCGCCTTGGTGTATCTAGGCCTTAATTTGATCCCCGTGTCCCCTCCCACTCACTGTTTACAAGGTTCAAATTCAGGCCTGTTTAAGCAGCATGCATGGCCATTATAGTGAAGGACACACCCATCTTTGCATTTTGGATTAAGGGATGCAAAATAGTGCTTGTAAGTTAAGAGCACGTGTCTAATTTGCATTATAAACAAACACACATTTAGAAAACCAAACTGGTGGAAATAATAAAATCTTATTCTAATCTTATTCGAGGAAATTTGAAGAAGGCTCTGTTAACTTTCAATATATTATACTAACTAAACTTAGATACCACCATGAAAGTTCACTTTTGCTAAACTGCACAAAATGTCTTCTATAAAAGCAATATTGACAACTCTGGGCAAAATGATCCAGTAGCCAGACTTTTTGGCATTTTTGGCACAAGATAAGACAAGTTAACACTGGCCACTTGTCGCAGTCTTTTGAATTTCGAAAGCACCATTTTGTTCTTGAAAAGGAGTTCTAATATGCATGCTAATTGGACTGTGCATCTTAAAGGAGACACTACGTCAATAGATTTGCAAAAACACAAAGAATTAACTCCTTAGTCTATGGCCGTCCAATTTCAAAGCTCTAAATGCGTTTCCTGTTGAGTTCAGCTGTTCGTCTGAGCCACTCTCCCCACTGCTGTAAATGTGTGTGTTTTTGTTCGGAGCCGACCGTACGACCCTCGACCTCTGACCCTGTGGTATTTCGCACGTCGCCATAGCTACCCCAGAGCCAGCCGCAAACAATGCAAACAGCGTTTTTTTTTGTGTTTTTTTTTTAATGGCCAATGTCCAGACGGTGACAGAAAAACAGTTGATAATAGACTGAGAGTTAACAAGGGAAGGGGCAAGGACTACAGGACTAAACCAGGACTAAACTAGGACTGGGCCAAGATTAGACCAGCTGAAGACCAACAAGAAATAAACCAGGATTAAACCACAATTTTACCAGAGTAGGATGAAAGTGAGATTAAACCAAGATCAGATTTAGAACAAAACCAGGTCTAGGGCTGACATTTTGCAAAATACACAACCTTTACATTTGCCAGACTTCTTTTAACACGCTTCAAGTCTTGTTTACCCACTTTCTGAACTAAAGGCACTAAAATTGAAGTAGTTTTCGAGTGTTTTGAGAGCCTAAAGTCTGAGTTTGTTCCGGGAGCAGCTTGTGTTTTTGCAGCAGCTGAATATTAACCAGAAGAATTCACACAGAGGTCAATAAATGGTGGAGAGAAACTCAATATATGGACCTGTTCAAAACAACTTGGGAGTAAGGGTAAAACAACAAATTAATGTTAATAATTGACATTTCTAATGCATTTCTGTTACTCTTATGCGAGCGACATTGGTAATCTCTTATTATTAGCAGCGTTTAGTCAAAGAGTTAATGTATAAAACACAAATTAATTCATCAGCTATTACTGTCGGGCAGCACGTTTTGTCCTGAGTTCCAAGAGTAGTATCGGGCTGATTTTTGCATCTTTTAGTCAACCAACCAATTCTTGCACTTTAATAGAAATTTTTGATCAGGCACATGTCTGAACAACCATGAGACTGAAGGACCCCAGCTTCCCCCACCATCTTGAAGCAGTCTGGGCAGCTTACACCGCAGTTCTTAGGAAACATCCAAAATTGTTTTATGTCAGCCTGAAAAGCTCAAAATGGCAATAAATAGATTTTGCTCATTTCTCTGGTATAGAACCTCATGGACAAAAAATCTAAATTAATTTTGTAGCTCTCCCCAAGCTCTATTTGCACAGAGAGTTTGATTGAGATTCCCTTATTGGTTTTCTCAAAAAACTCATCTTTAACGGTTCCCAATGTCACATTCTAATACATTTGTTTGTGTTTTAATAAGCATTACTAAAACAAATGCCAATATTAAATACATTTCTTTCATAACATTAAGAGAACGGGCCCTACATATCGGTCCATCGGCCACCGGCTACTCTGAATATTAAAAATCAGTATCAGCATCGGCCATGAAAAAAGCAATATTGGTCGACCTTGATTCTTAAGTTTGTTTTCCAGAGTGTCCGAGGGCTAATTTAGTCCTCACTGTAGACAGCGCTTTGTTGATCCCAGTCTTCCCTTTTCTGTCACTTTGTTTAATAATTACAGATTAAACATGTCCACTTCCTGTCGTCCTGCTTTTTTTTTTTTTTTTTTTTTTGCTTTGAGAGCCTTGAAAATTGTGGGAAAGGCTTCTGTCTTCTGTCCTTGACTCTTCATGTGGATTTTCTCTCTAAAACATGGGAGCAAATCTCAGTCCTCTCTGGGACAACACCACACTTTTGGCCTTTGACCTTTCCCAAACTGTTATATTTACATGTTTCCACAGTGTTTTACATGAGAGCCCAGCTGTGACAGAGAACAGGAAGCTCCCATATGGTTTACAAAGCACTATATAATATGGAAAATTTAACTGTAATAGGCTGGTTCTCATGGCCAATAAGTTCACTGCAGTTTTTTCCTACAGTTTTTCAAAATAAGATGCTTCCAGCTTTTGTAAACAACAATAATAGTGCCTGGGTAGAGAGCATATGTTTAGCCGTCAGTATTCAGGGTTCCTGCACGTATCAGCAAGTCCAATTTAATGCTTTTTAATGTTATTGTCAATGAAAATTTCAACATTTTTAATGCCACAAACATACAACAGCGGCAGATTAAACTGTCAAAATGTATTTGCAAGTATTGTAAAATACAGTTCATAAAGCACCAATTATGTCAAACACCCAAATTTGGTCCCGCTGAAACCAAACTTGTTCCACCATCTGTCACACTCGTGTAGAAGACAAAAATGGAATGGTAAGTTTCAACATATTTATATTCACAAATAAAACTAATAATGTCAGCAATTTTACTTCAAAACTATTTAAAAACTTTAACACCTTTTGTAATCAAATTTAATGCTTTTTAATGCCATTTTGGACCTTAATTTTCACAACATCAATTTAATAACGTTTAATATTTGCCTGGTATTTAATGTTGCAATTGGTATATATATTTAGCAGTTACAGAAAAGTGTGGGACCACTTCGCTCAGATTGAAATCATCAATCACTACAAATCCTGTACTTTAATAAGTTCACTGTAGTAAATGAAAGAATGAGATCTGGGTGCTAATAATTCCTGTTGGAAACAGATTTTGGCGGTATTGCCCTCTGCTAGCACTGGTAGCATACTGTAGGTTAGCAGAGCATTTGTCATATGCTGTGTCACATTTTGGTGTGAAGGTGTGACATTTTGAAGTCACTTATAGGACGCGTTAAAATTAACAAGTCACTCAATAAACCAACTCACCACTGACCACTTACTTGACCTCCTGCACCCTAAAGAGTTTGTATTACCGTGAACCCATATGTAGCCAGTTGCCAATTCTGGTGTTGTGTGCTGCTGGTTGTTAACCTAGGGTCACTATTTAATTTTCAACAGCTGTCTTATTTTATTTTTTGAGATCTTTACACATTATTGTATTGCTGTCTTGCTATTTGTACTTTTTGTCCCCCATTACTTGTATTACATCACAATAAATTGCAGTATTGGTGTCTAAGCTAAAGACATGATCTCTAGTTTTAAATCTGAAATTGTTACACCATTGTAGTTTTCTGTTAACTTATTTTTTATTTATTTTTTTGTAAACAATGTCCAAATCTAAAGTTTAGCCTTTTTCCAGTAACTTTTGTTCCTTTATAGTTGTGCTCCTGGATGCATGGGTGGGTGAACTTGTGCTCTCCCTGCACAAGTGAATAGCTCAGCAGGGGCAGCAGTAGCTCAGTGGGACAGTTGTAGTTTATTATCATGTTAACTTAATGACACACCTCTTTCTCAGTCTCACACGTTTATGTTGTGGGTTCCCACCGAAACAAACAGATCCAGCCACACGCCCCTCTTTCATTCAAATACACTGGCTTTTTGTCATGTAACACAGTTTTCTAAAACACAAGTCTGTTTGAAATGCTTGCACCCAAAACCTTAACTTCTAGAAGATATACTACAACTTTTCAGACTAGTCCAATTTAAATTTTGTCTTTTAGCATTATGTATATAAAATGTGTTTTAATGGACATTAGTTAGCTGGTTTATTGTGTCCATTTTAACACGTCCTAATTGACCTCAAAATGTCACATGTTTGCACTAAAATGTTTACAGGCACCTGATAAATGATTTGGGAACTTATAGTGGGCTAACAGAGGATAAAGCAGGGACAAAACACCCAAAACATTTAGTCTCATGTCAAGTGCACATTTTTACTTTAACAGAGAAACTAAACAGCAGAACTAAAATTACTTAATGTGCATTTTTACATTGTTTAAAAATGGGTTATTGTCCTGTAAGTATTTAGGGAACTATCGATTGTTCTAAAAATTTGAGGAACTAAAACCAAAAACAATGATGCTGTCTCGAGTTAACCGAGTGCTAAGTGGTGAGTTAGTTTATTGTGTGACTTGTCCATTTTAACATCTATCCTAAGTGACCTCAGAATGTCACACATTGGCATCAAAATGTTAAACAGCTTGGGATAAACGCTTGAGTTAACCTGAGGAAAACCAACATAACGGGGGCTACAGCTAAAACTCAATTCTGTGTTGCTGTGAAAGACCTAACAGGTTAAAAAGGCAATATAAACTTTTGGAATACAACGTGCCCCAACATAAAACATATGTTTGTACACTGTCAACTGTTCTATATTGGAGAAAAACATTATTGCTATGTCAATATAAAGCTAGCTCACCAAATGACATCAGCTGAAACAAACCACAAAATTGAGGCTCAACAAATAACACTATCTTTACTATGAGCTGATTTTTCATATCTTTTCAATCTATTTAGAAATAAAATCTATTCTTAACTGGTCATTTTAGCAACTTAACCACAACTTGTCTATCACCAAATGTAAATAGTGTATTTATTTATTCAATTTAAAACAATTTAATTGCTATTCAATCCTATATTTGCGGCAATTACAATGATACAAAATGTAGAATGTGACTTTCAACAACAAAATAAAAATATACCACTATTCCAAAGCCTGGAATTGTGTTTTATATGAACAATGACCGTATAGTATAATATTTTTGCAACTTTGTACTAGCAATGTACAATCAATTAGTCAAGCTAGAGAAAAATGTCACCCTATTGAAAGGCCAAAAATCCACAAATGAATGGAAACTGTGGTTGATCTAATGCTTTGAAAGCCAAGCCAAGACTTACGACATCAGCGGGAAGTCAACAAAACTACAAAATTAAGAAATTCTGACTCACGAGATCAAATAAAAGATTTACAATTTAGCTTTAACATGTGTAAAAACTTTATAAAAATCGTCATAAACTTGTAGACTAACCTGTAATGAATTCAGAGGGCTTGAGCAGATGGGAAACTCCAGTCAAACTCAACAGTAAAACAACCCCAAACTCGACTAAAACTCAACTGAAGTGTGTCCACACAAAACCAAAACACTGGGATCTCCATCACAATAGACAGGACACAAGCTCCGCCCACTTCATTTACAACTGAAAATACAAGGATGGCCCCAGTGACGTTTACTGTCTGGGAGAAAAACTGTCTAAAATCGAGTTTGGCAAGTTAACACAAAAAGTGTTGTTTTTTTTGTGTTAAATTACAAGTTGTTTCTTAATTAGCTATAACCTTAAAAGTGTACTTTATACCTTATTATTATTAGTAGTAGTAGTATTAGTATTATTAATAATTTTTTTTTTATTTTTTTTATTGGGTTTCGCTAATTTGAACCAAGACTAAAATTTGCAAGAATATTTTAGTTAATAATTGTACTCCATACAGAAAGTAGTAGTAGAAATTGTTTCATTCAACTTTAGTGTAATGTTCTAAAGTTATTCTTTAAACATTTCTTTTGGTCTGTTACCCATTTTTGCAAGTTTAGACAGAGGCTAAAAACAGGATAGTAAAAGATGGAGTATTGCATAAGAACATTTTTCTTATGGGTATAGGGGTATAGAATAGGATAAGTTTACATAAACAATTCTTGAGAAAATTTTTGGGCAGAGTCTGAGAAAAAAATATATAATTTGGGTGGTGCAAGTTTAGAACAAGGCTAAAAACAAATATATTTTGGGTACTATGTAGCTTGTTTAAAATGTTTAACTGTGTGTACTGTTTAATTTACAGTAAAAAGAGACTACTATATATATATGCCTCCTCCTCGATAGGAAAAAACTCCTCAAAAAATTCAGCTGTGGGAAATTATGTATGTTACTTCAGTGGTTTATTGTGTGACCTGTCCATTTTAACACATGTGCTAAGTGACCTTAAAATGTCACACTTTTGAACAAATGTTTACAACCATTACAGAAATGCTTTAGTTAGACAATACAACACAAGTTACAGGGAAAGGGACCATGAAATTAAACCATTACACTTAGATATACTGATCCACTTTCTATACCTAAATGATAGATTGGAGCTAATGCTAAGTGGCTACAACAACTATACAGTTGCATTTGTGGTCAGTGGTTTTACTGTGTGACTTGTCCATTTAAACACGTCCTTAGTGACCTCAAAATGTCACACTTTTGCACTAAAATGTGAAACGGCATGTGATAAATGTTTCAAAACGTAACGATTTAGGTAAAAAGCAGTCTAAAGACACTATTTTAACCATAACCACAGCTTAAAATTTAAAACTCTTATGTATAAACCAAACTGTCTTACAGAAGAGTTTGTCACCAAGGAGAGTAACCCAGATTATGTCTAAATTTGTTTTCTTAACCCAATTGTACAGATTGATTAGTGACTCAACTACAAACTACAATATTTAGTGCTGTTAAGTAGAAATTACTGCAATTCCAAACAAACTCAGTTTAGTAAAATGCAAGTTTAACACAAATTTAAATTTTCCAAGTGCCATAAAAATGTATTGAGTCAGGCTGTAAAAATTGCAATTGTTCTACCAAATGGTAGAACAACCGGTTTAGTAGTGTTTTCAAATGAGGGGTCAGGGTTCAAAAGTGGGTCACAGGGAGGTTCAACATACTGTAGTTTCTATGTATATCTTCATTTAAGCCTAATTATAGTTTTAACCACATAAGATGATGAAACTGAGTTGTAAAAAAATGTGGCGAAAAAGTGATGTTAAAATAATTTAAGTCTAAAACATGACTTAAAATTCAACAGACAAAATGGCCCTATCTCGCTATGGTAGAGATTAGAGAATCCTTTATGAATATTCCTGGATTCAGATGGTGATCCCACACTGGCAGTTTATTTATGTATTTTTTTGTCTGTCCCTCAAGCAGTAGTAGTAACAGGACCAGTAGCAACAGTAGGAGCAATACTATTAGTAGAAGCAGCAGTAGTAATAGTAGTAACAGTATAGCAGCAGTAGTAGTTGATACAGTAGCAGTAGCAATGGTAGCGGTAGATTAACATATGGATTTATTGAAATGTTAAAGGTGTACTACCAACATTTCTACTTGAGTACTATTATTTTGCAGTAAAAGTGCTTTTACTTTGGATTTGTTGTACTACTTAACTTCACATCTGCCTAACTGACAGGTGTTTGTGACCGTAGTCCTTTGTATCTCTCTAACTGAATTTGAATGCAGAGGATGTTTGTCTAGGCCTAATCCTGCCCCAACAATACTACGCTCAATAGGTACTAGTACTGCAGTAATCCTTTTGTGTTATAGAGACCACACAGACTCACCTCTGCTCCCCTCTCTGTCCTTCGCAGTACTGGTACTTCAAAGCCACGTTTGATATTTCTCATATTTTATTCAGAGCCGGACTCACAGATCTGCTTCCTCCTGGTTTATTTATCTGAAACACACCTAACTTTAAAACCTGCCTTTCAAACAGTAAGCCAAGGTTATCAGCAGATACTAATATTATTGTGATTCAAATGAGCATAATATTCATACTTCTACCTATGTATATGTGAGAAAAACTTCTGACTTTTTTCTATTAAATATAAGTAAATGAGTAAAAGTCATTTTCTGAAATCAATGGCAAAGTGGGTGGTAGCATTAGAAATAGTGGTAGCAGTAATAGTAGTAAGAGTAGTATTAGTAGTGGAAGTAATAGTAACAGTGGTAGCCATAGTAGTAGCATTAATAATAGCATAATGATGATGGCAGAAGGTGTAGCATTGATAGTAAAATATGGAATCCTTGAGCTGCGCCACTCTCTGGTGCACTGTTACCAGTGGCTCCGACCGGTTATCCCTGTCTCCGTTTCCGTGTCGCCGCCCTGCGAGGATCCAACAGCGGGGCTGCGTTAAAGGGAATCTCCGCCCGCTGTGCCGTGTTGCGCAGCGGCCTGTCAACTATAAGTCCGTTCGTGCAGCCCTGTTGAACACTCGGTTGCTCACAAATAAGACCTTTGTATTGAACGACTTTATTTCCACCCACGACTTGGATTTCCTCTTGCTCACGGAGACCTGGCTTAAACCAGGTGATAACAGCGCTTTTTCCGAGCTCCTCCCCCCTGGTTTTTCCTTCCTGAGCACGCCACGACGGTGCAGCCGCGGAGGAGGCGTGGCTTCAGTATTCAATCAGAACTTCGTGTGTCGCTCTCTGTCGTGTAAAAGCTATTGCAGCTTTGAAATACAGTTATTTCTGGTACAATTCTCATGTCCTGTGCTGTGTGCTGTCTTATACCGTCCACCCAAATACAATAAGGATTTTATTCCAGAGTTTTCGGATTTACTAGCTGAAATAATACCAAAATTTGACAGTTTTCTCATTTGTGGGGATTTCAATATCCATGTTTCCTGTCCGTCCAGCCAATTGGCCAATGAGTTTCAAGGCCTTTTATCCTCGTTTGACCTGACGCAATCGGTGAATGCCCCCACACACCAGCATGGTCACACACTGGACCTCATTATCTCCCATGGCCTTCCAGTATCCATCTCAGAAATATGTGACACTTGTATCTCTGACCATCTCCCTGTCATATTTGAATTCACAGTTCCTCTTCCTGCAGCTAAATCTCCTACTCCAGCATGTCGTCGTCGCACCATCACGTCCACCACAGCTGGAGAATTCGCGTCTGCCTTCATTTGTTATGAACTTTATACTCAGGATGAGCTTGCCTCCTGTCTATGCCCTGAGGAGTTTATCTCATTGTTCCATTCCACCTGCTCGGGGATTTTAGACTCCATCGCACCTCTCAAGCTCAGATCCACCAAACCCAAACCAGACCCTTGGCTGAATGACACCACCCGCGCCCTTAGGCGGCGCTGCAGACAGGCCGAGCGCAGGTGGAAGAAAGATAACCTGCATGTGTCGTTCGGTATACTGAGAGACTGCTTCTCCGATTATCAAAATGCTGTCAGGGAAGCTAAATGTCAATATCTGTCCAATGTCATTTCTTCCAGTAGTAACCGTCCTCAGGTGTTATTTAACACAATCCAGTCTGTTACAAATCCTTCCAATAATGTTCTGAAAAATGTGTCAAATTCAACTTGTGATGAGTTCCTCCATTACTTTGTTGACAAAGTTGCCTCTGTTAGACAGAGTATTAACAACGTAATGTCTAATGTGCCTGACATGCATTTTTCTGCTGTGCCCTCTGTAGTGTTTGATGTGTTTGAGCCAGTGTCACTCTCTTTCCTCTCTGAGGTGGTCCAGGGGTTGAGACCAACCAGCTGCCCACTGGACATTATTCCATCCACACTGCTCAAACAAGTTTTTAAGACAATCGGGCCATGTCTCCTCTCCTTTATCAACAACTGCCTGAGGTTAGGGTCTGTCCCAACCGTTTTTAAGCATGCTGTGGTTAGGCCACTTCTTAAGAAGCCAAATCTTGACCCTGCTGTTCTGTCAAACTTCAGACCTGTCTCCCATTTGCCCTTCCTTTCTAAGATCTTAGAAAAGATAGCTTTCACTCAGTTGCTTTTATTTTTGGAAAATAATCATATTTACGAAAAATTTCAATCTGGTTTCAGAACTCGTCACAGCACTGAGTCTGCACTGTTGAAGGTACAAAATGACATTCTCCTGTCCCTCGACAATAAAAAACCTGTGCTGTTGGTGATGCTCGACCTCACTGCAGCATTTGATACTGTTGACCACTCCATCCTCCTGACCCGTTTGGCTCAACAGGTCGGCCTTCAGGGACCTGTGCTGCAGTGGTTCAGATCCTATCTTACAGATAGAAGTTTTTCTGTTAGGATTGGTGACCTCTCCTCCTCCTCAGCTCCGCTCACCTCCGGTGTGCCTCAGGGTTCCATTCTTGGCCCCGTGCTCTTCTCTCTGTACATGTTGCCACTGGGGTCAGTATTTTCAAACCACAATGTCTCTTTTCATCTATATGCAGATCACATTCAAATCTATCTGCCCATCATGCCAAACTCGCCGAACTCACTTGAATCCATTCACAAATGTCTAGGTGACATTAAGTTTTGGCTGTCAGAAAATTTTCTGTGTCTGAATGAGAGCAAGACTGAATACATCCTTTTCAGCTCCTCCAACTCACTCAGTGTAGCTCCTGGTCTTGCTGCACTGGTCCCCAATGATAACCATGTGGTTAAGAATCTGGGGGTGAGGTTGGACAGTAAGCTGAAACTAGACAAGCAGGTAAATTCTGTTGTTAAAGCTAGCTTTTTTCAACTTCGCCTCCTGCATAAAGTCAAGCAATTTTTGAGCCGCAGCGATCTTGAAAAAGCCCTCCATGCCTTCATTAGCTCCCGGTTAGACTACTGTAATGCTCTTTATGTTGGAATTAACCAGGCCTCTCTGCACCGTCTTCAACTTGTGCAAAATGCTGCTGCCCGCCTCCTTACCAACACTCGCAAACACGACCACATCACACCCGTCCTCAGCTCTCTCCACTGGCTCCCAGTTCAGTTCAGAATTCAGTTTAAGCTTCTGTTGTTTGCTTTTAATGCAATTAATGGCTATGCACCGGTGTATTTATGTGAGATTTTAAGCTTTTGTCAACCCAGCAGGGCCCTGCGCTCTGCTGGACAACATCTGCTTGTAGTCCCACGCTCCAGGTGTAAACAGTGGGGTGATCGCTCTTTTGCAGTGGCAGGTCCTAAACTCTGGAACACTTTACCTATTGAGTTACGTACCATCACAGACCTGACTCTGTTTAAGGCCAAACTTAAAACCTATTTGTACAGGCTGGCCTTCAACACGTAGTGTTGTGGCATTTTTCGTATTATGGTCTGTCTACATGTACTTGTGTATTTTAATGCATTTTTTTTATTTCTATGCACGTATGGATTCTTTTTATGGTTTTAAATCATGTAAAGCACCTTGGGCAACACTGGTTGTTGTAAAGCGCTATATAAATAAAGGTTGATTGATTGATTGATTGACTACTTAAAAATAAAATATACATTCAGTGCTTCAAGTCTGTTTATGTTTACTTAAATAATTATTTAATTAGTACTTTTACTTATTTCTGTTCTGTAGCCATAACATGATACTGAATGCCAATCTACTGATCTCACCACACCTCATACCTGAACTAGCTCTACCATTCCCAAAACAAATACTGAATTAAATACACCCGAATATTTTAGTATTTATATTTTACGATATTGTTCTCTTTGTTGCGGTACAACCAGAAAAGTCAGATGTTGTAGCTCTCAGACTGGTGACTAATGTTTAAAGGGAACAGGAAGAGAAGCAGACGGACAATAAACTAATAAAACATGAATAAAGAGAGTCACAGTGAAACTGGTTTGGGTAGTGATGCATTATGGGAAGGGCAAAAATATAAGAGGGTGTAATGTAGGCGGCCTAGGCCTAGACAGTATATGGCTTTTGGACTGATAAGCTGTTATATATAAGTGCTATCATATGAAACCATTCACAAGTGACGTCATTTAAGAAGCTGAACAAGAGTAGCCATGCTTCTGTTACCATTGTCCAGCAGAACAAACAATTCCACTGACTTTTAGCATTTGGCTTATTTAACGCTAATTGCACCATTAAATAAAATGGCTCTTGCTAATGTTCTCCATCCAGGCATTGGCATTACACACGTCAAAACTGTCCAAAACCATCTTGTTGATTTATAATATGTGATATATGATAGTAAGGGTCAATAAAGGAGAGTGCCATGCAAGTGTCTAAAAAATGTTTTACAGCAACTAATTTGTCAGTTCAAATAATTTGTTTAAAAACTTACAGTTTACAGTTACTTAGTATTAATTTTATTATGTTTTCAGCTAAATTGTGTAAAATATAAAATTTGATAATAGAATAAAATGTACTAGAAGGACAATGTTGTATAGAAAAATGATGAACTGACCAAAACAAAAAAAAAAAATCCCAAAACTAATCCCAAAATAAAATGAACTCAGAATTATCATTACCGTCCCATATTGTATTCATTTTGTCCCTGTGCAGTTGCCGTACAGAGACATGTGTTCTAAATATGTTGTGGTGGATTTAAAGCAGCTTTTGATCTGCTGCTGTTCATATGGCATCCATCCATCCCATAATCCCCTGCTGCCGCTGCAAAGAAAATGGTTGCCAAGGGGATCAGCGCAGGGTCACATGACTCATCACATGACTCTTCTGAATTGCAGGGAGTGGGTTTTCCAGGTCTGGAAAAAGGAGCTTTCGACATATATATATATATATATATATATATATATATATATATATATATATATATATATATATATATATAATGTTCTCCCTCTCTATCTGTAATAATCTGTAAAATCTGTAAATCCTTTCTATGGAACATGCACACCAGCACCAAAAGGAGCTTTGGAGGTTGCAGAAACTTTTGCAGAAGTTTATTGTTCTAAAAGTGTTTTTTTTTTTTTTTTCCAATTAGCATCTGTTACTTTAACATCATAATAAAAAGTATGTGACCAAACCAGTTATAAGGCATGTGTAAAAGTGATTCATAACCAGCTGATAGTCCGCACCTTCAGTAAACAGAAAATGGTGAAAGTCTAGCTGTGAACAAACAATGGTTACGTGGGAAGCATTCGTCGGCGTTGACTCACTCTTTTAATGGCTTTGGTTTGGTTTCGGTGGATTGTCTTTCTGCACTGCTCAAGGGCACTACGGCAGCACAAAAACTAAGCGTCAGATTTCAAGTAGAGCTGGGCGATTTAGCAAAAAAAAAAAAAAATCTCAGATTTTTTCACAAAAAATTTGATTTATGATTTAAAAATGATTTTTTTTCCCCACTTACTTAAAATCAAACTGAAGACAACAGAGAAATTGTCCAAAACAAGTTTAGCTTTATTGCTTTGATTTCCTCTTGAGGTTAAAGTGCAATCAGACAAGTCAAACAGAAGAGAAGGCCCTGTGATTTTACAGGGGATTTTCTTAAAAAATTGCAATTTTTTTTGTCTATAATTCTTCTTAAAAATATTAGCTAGAAATGTAAAAACTAACAAAATCAGTTTTTAATCGTATGTGAGGTGGTAATTAATCTAATTAAAAATACCTGTATTTGAACAGGCCAAGTGTACCTACTTTTTAAAATGATATTGCTGTGTTATTAGGCTGTTTTTTGGGTCTACTGCAGCTGATTCTGATTCTGTTCCTCTCAGATCTTCTCTGGTGATTCCTGTTGTGTGCTGTAGAACATCCAGTCATTAAAAACAGAGGAAGTTTGCTGTGCTAGGTTTTCAGGAAGGTTATTAGCCTGCAACATTAACTTTTAAAGAACAATGACCTCAAACTTCACTGTTGTCTAAATACGCTGCCCATTCAACTTTTTAGGCAACTATATCACCATGGCAACGCAGACAGTTTTTCAGAGTGACACCTGACAAAACTAGAAAGTACCCATTCGTCTCCTCCTTCAGTCCCAGCCACACCGCTGCTGCTGCTGAGCTCCTGCAACCTCATGTGCGCTCGATCTCCGTGCGATAGCGCCCCGCTGCTCCGCACTGCACCTCCGTCCTCTGCATCACACCTCCACGCCACTTTGTCTGTGGCTCAACCCGACCTCTGCCGCGCATTACCGGTGCGCTGCTGCTGAGAGTGTTGCGGAGTTTGGACAAAGTTGCAGGGTCACACTGAATTTGCAGGGTTTGCTTGATTTTGTGTTAATAGTTGCGATCGCAAAATCGCAAAATCTTGGAGGGACTGACTTTGCAGTGGGGCGCTGTTTGTGCTCCATCTGATGCTGCAAACCCGAACCAATTCCACACAACTGACGACACTGTGCCTTTCTTAGGAACGAGTTCTTCCCTGCTCGCTGCCATGTTGTTTGTATACCTCTAGCGCGCGGAGGGAGGGCGGGCGGGCCTACCCACTGTGAACTACGGGAGCCCAGAGTACCAGTGGTGGACGTTTTTTTTTAAATCAATATTTTTTTTAAAAAGTCGACCTGCCCTACAAATTCGAATTAATTGAAAAAATCGATTTATCGCCCAGCCCTAATTTCAAGGTATCTTTGGTGGATGCTTGTGACCACATTAGACAAGAATGAGATAAGGCTTCACAAGTAAACTGTGTTGATAGTGGTAGAGTCTGTACTTCTTCACTTCTAAATGGGAACAAAAAGTACTTTTATGATAGTAAAAGTACTTAGAAGTAGAGGTCAACCAATATGTTTTTTTTTTATGGCTGATGCTGATAAACACTGCCGATTTTTTGGACCAATATGTAGGGGCAATTTTCTTAATTTTATGAAAGAAATTATCATAATAGAGCCATTTGTTTTAGTAATGCTTATAAAACAGAACCTAATGTGACATGAGTGAAGATGAGTTTTTTGAGAAAACCAAGCGCATATATATATATATATATATATATATATATATATATATATATATATATATATATATATATATATATATATATAAAAAACTCATCTTGAAAAAAAAAAAATATATATATATATATATATATATATATATATATATATATATATATATATATATATATATATATATATATATATATATATGCCATTTTGAGCTTTTCAGGCTGAGATAGAGTTTCTCAGGACTTCCCAAAGCATCTTAAGGCTAAATCTCACAGATTTGTAGCAGGGCTGCCACAATGACCGCTAATAAATTGACAGTGAGAACAGTTTTTTTTTTTTTTTTTTTTTTTGAGAAAACCAATAAGACAAACTCAATCAAACCTGTTGTGCAAGTAGAGCTTGTGGAGAGCATTTGGATTATTATTATTATTATTTTTTTCTGTACAAGATTCTATGCCAGAGAAATGAGCAACATCTTTTTATTGCCATTTTGAGCTTTTCAGGCTGAGATAAATCAATTTTGGAAGTTTCCTATGAACTGAAGAGTAACCCCGAAATTCCACTGCAAGAGGAAGCGCCGCGCCGTGAAGTGCCAGCGGCTGACGGCGCTGATCCCGCGCCCACTGGAAGCGTTTTGTAACAGCAGCGCAGCGCCGTGGAGCTCTGAGCAGCTGGGGGGAGCATGTGCGGGAATTGCGAGATCGCCTGATAAAGGCCTCCAATAAAGACGGGAACATGACCAAAACAATCTTCATTCACCAGAAGAAGGACAGAAAGCAACAGTTTAACTCTTCAACCATGGCTTTTTGACTGTTGTACAAACTGAATGACTTGTGACCTAAACTATCGGCCTCTGGTGCGACAGGAAGGGTCGCAAGTGCGACAGGATGTGACTTGATTTAAGAACATGTGCATGTGTATATTTAACAGATTGTATTAACAATAAATTTACATGTATTGTACATTTTTACAACCACATGAGCATATATATTAATACCGTAATTAAAGGTTATGTACTCCGCGTATGGCGTAGATTTTTTGTTTGTTTTTTTTTTTTTTACATTTATTGTGAAGATCCGGAAGTTACACTCCAGTATCCGGTTTGGTGCGATCTGATCTGTGTAGATTGACATGGACTGGGAGTGCAGTCGCAGGAAAATAGTACTTGGGCATATCTCCAGCAAAGCGCCGCACACTCTTGCGCCAGAGCTGCGGCGCAGGCAGTGGAAACGCTCTCATTCACTAGAGAGGAAGTGTATTTGAATTGCAGAGCGCAGTGCGCAGTGCGCAGTGCAGTGCGCAGCGCTCACACTTGAAGTGGAATTTGGGGGTAAGAGCCCAAACTGCTACTAGATGGATGGGGAAGCTGGGGTCCTTCAGTCACATGGTTGTCCGAACAAGTGCCGACGACAAAATGGCCAAAAAATGCAAGAATCGGCCGACCCAACTTAGAAGGCAAAATGTGGGTAGCACAAAAATACCTCATATAATCTAGTCTTGCAATTGGTCCTATGTTTGAGAAAAGTTTGATGACAATACTTGTAGTTGCGGTTGTACAATTAAAAAGTACTTTGCAGTCAAGTTTACATTCAATACTTACTCAGATAATAATTTTGTTGGGTACTTTTACTTGACTAATATTACTGTTAAGTAGAAACACTTACTTAAGTAG
Source organism: Bostrychus sinensis (assembly GCA_020698575.1). NCBI lineage: Eukaryota > Metazoa > Chordata > Actinopteri > Gobiiformes > Eleotridae > Bostrychus > Bostrychus sinensis. Next base: position 39,925,624 of record CM036241.1, read on the forward strand.
AGATTTTGAGTACTTCTTCCACCTCTGCAAATTAGTTGAAGTTAAATTAATTCACCAAAATGTAGATCAGTCAGGCATAATATTACTAGTGTTGGATGGGACGACATGGACCAGTCTTTACTCACTCCCAGTCGTCTTCACAATTTGGCCCTTGTCAATTCCGCTTGCCCATTTTTCCTGCTTCTTACACATTGCTTTTAAGGACAAAATGTTCACTTGCTGTTTAATATATCCCACCCACTAAAGAGTGCCATGATGAAGAGATAATCTATGTTATTCACCTCACCTGTCAGTGGTCGTAATGTTGTGCCTGATCGCTGTATATTAAGTTTGTGATCGGTTGGTCATTCCTAAAAATAGTTAAAAGTCTATAATTCTGTAGACACTTTTTTATATATATAAACATCAGGAGTTGCTTAGACAATTTCAAAGACATTAGACATCTCTGAGAAGAAATTTCTCATTTCCTCTTTGGATTTAATTTGAGAAAAATGTGTATTGTTCGCACCGCCTTGAACTTGTGTTACAGTCTGCACAGCTTCGTCTCCTTTGTTCCTAATTAATTAATGAACGGCAGATGTAGGACTCAAACAAAATACTTCTAAAGCTCTGGGATTAATTCAACTCCAAAAGCGCGGAAAGGAGGGCAATAAAACTGTAAATTTAATGTCTTATTTCACTAATGGACAAATGGTAAATCAATACAAAGTTAATGTGTGACGTCTGAGAGGAGAAGATGAGCTTTGTCCATCTGTGGAGGCTGGAAAAAGTGTGTAAAATCAGTAGAAGTTTATGGCTCTCGGGACGATCACTAATGGGCTATTGACTACAACAGTCGTTTGTTTTCTTCTTTTGTGGTTTTTAATCAAAGCTACAGTGGAGACCTTGGGTGAACTCAGGGCTGGTGGTCAATGGATGCAAAATCCTGCATTGCACCCACAAGAAGTGTCCATATGCACATATGCACAGAAAAAATAGCTTAAGATTTTGAGGTTCTCCTTGTTCATGACAAGAATGGATAGGATTAGGAATGAGTACATTTAAAAAGGAACAGCTTATGTTAGATATTTTGAAGATAAAGTCAGATTTGGACATGTACAGAGGAAGGATAGTGAATATGGAGAAACATACTGAGGTTAGAGGCCTAGAGGAAGACCAAAGTGGGGATTTATGGATGTAGTGAACGAGAACATAAAGGTAGTTGGTGTGAGAGAAGGACACCTCACCTTAACCAATTTTGCCATATTTTCTTTCAAATTAACCGCTTTACATTACTTTTTTTTTCTCACATAACATACACCATCTCTTTAGAAACATGTTTTAAAAGCTTACATTAAGCTTCTCTCACTAAAAGCTTTTTTTATGGAGCAGCTTTAGGGGTCAACTGTGTAATCTCTATGGCATCTCCCTCTCTCTGTGTGCAAGACATACTATCGGCAAACTAGAGATTTAGTGCTAGGCTGACATCACAAAAGTAATAGTAGCAGTAGTATAGCAATAGTATCAGCAGTAGTAGTAGCACTCAGTAGTGGTAAGAGTACACAGGAAAATGGTGAAAGCCTGGGACAGCTTTAGTAACATTATTGTTTTTTTGTTGTTGTTGTTTTAGGTCAAATGTTTAATTTATAGTATGTATATTTTGTTTCATTCTTTGACTGGATAGATGGGTGATGACTCTCAACAGTCATGACAGAATAACAGTATTTGTAAGATGAAAGGTAAAAGAATGTAAAAAATATATACTTTTATGGACTAAATATCACAAAGGAAATGGGTTAGAATCATCCCCAAAACTATGAATACATGAAGACTAAACTGTCTTTAAAAGTAAAGGACTAAACCAAGTGGAAACCATGTCTAAAAGAGGATTGCAGAAAAGAACAGCAGGTCTAAATACGGTCAAATAAGTTTAATTCTGGTACAAATTCAACAAGTACTAACTCAAACTAGAAGTACACAAATGGTACACAATCCTTTAACAAATTCCTAGATCTAGATGTTCCAGATTAAATTTTCTATTTTTTTGTAATATTTGTTGGGCAAAATTATGACTTTTACTGAAAACCCAACAAACCAATCTAGGTAAAAATATCTCAATACTTACCTCAAATACTGTTCCAGGGCTATACCAAGACCATGTAATGTCTCAATCACACCAAAATGAAATAATTTCTTCCTTATCCCATCCAAATGGCGCTGTGGGCCCTGATAATGCTCTACACCACCCAGTGAGTAAACAGCAGAGGAAATTTTGTTCCAATCTACAACTTCCCTACTACTTTAAGATTTTGTTGAAAGGCCAAATCACAGTCAAACCTTTGCAGATTCTGTAAAACGTGTTGTTGTCTAAACGGCCCATAAAACCAAGCAGTGCTGGTGGAAAAGGACCATTAGAGTCTAAACCATGAACTAGGATTAAACATACAACTACATATACTCTACCAGGGCTGTATCAAGGCTAAAGAAGACCAGTTTTATAAACACAACCAGGTCTAAACCAGGTCTAAAGCTGCGCAGGTCCATTGACAGCGAAGTGCAGCTCGAGGCGGGTTTAACTGTGATACTGAGCGACTGGAGCAGAGAGGACGACACTGTGTGCATTTCAACTCCCTACGCCTCCTTCTCTATCTCTCTCCTCTCTTTTCTTCTCTGTGAGAATCTGTGTCTGTCTACAACCAAACCAGGACTAAAGCATAAAATAAAATGAATGGTAACTAAGATTGTATGAATTCCGGATGACCACCAGAGAACGTTTTTTGTACCTCGATATTTCACCCACGCATGCGCACAGGTTTAGATATTCTACCCTTTGACGTTCCCTCTCATGAGGGTTTGATGGCATATTCTTATCCCCAAAATTTTACAAAAAATATCCTTAATTTTTTAAAAAAGGTTTCACCTGTTCTACTAATATATATGTTAACTGTGTTACTCTGGTCAGCTGTGTTACTCTGGTCAACTGTGTTACCTATGACTTTTGTGTCAGAATTCCTTGAATTGTCAGTCAACTTTAAGACAAAAGATAGGGGCCATAAGTGGACTAACTAGACTGATTTTGCCTGTCTGTGCTGGGAGCGGATCTCCTTCAATATGTTCTCCATAAGGTTTCTTCTGTTTTTCCCACAGCTGGGTTTTGTAGGAGTTTTTCCTTACTGAGAAGGAGGGTCTAAAGACAGGGGATGTCCTGGATCTGTTTAGTTTAGTGTAGTTATTGTTTGTGTTGATTGTGTGTTATGTCTGATTGTGTGTTCATGTTTGATTAACTGATTAACTGTGAAATTCATTGGACTTTTACCCATGTATGACCAATAACTTAAAAATAGATATCACTCATGTTAATATTCCATCTAATGTTCCAATAAAATGTACAAAATTCCCCATTTCAAACCAGTTACTAAAATACCTCATACCGCTTTTTATTAAGTTTAAGCATGGCAATTAAGTAAAAAATATTTACTTAATTCATCAAAAAAGAATACTGATTTTCTTACTTTTGACTGAAGTCAAATGTACCCCTAATTTTAGAATGAGCCAGCCATGTTTTTTCTATTTTTCTAATATTAGTATCAAATAAATAATTCTTCAGGTTTTATAGCCAGTATGGAATTAAGGCCCATAAAAAAGTACAGACCATTCTTAAAGTGATGCAAAAATAGGTGAATTTATTTGTCTTCACATTATGGGACCTTTTAGAGCTGTGCATGGACCTTACTCATTACTTAGTAATAATAGTATGTTTTAAAGCAATGCTTCCTGACCAGGGGTAAGGGGACCCCTAGGGGTACATGAGTACATTGCAGAGTGTATGTGATCATTTATAGAAGCTCTTCAGAAAATATTTGCCTTTTCAAAGACTAAAATGAATGTGGACTAACCCTATGACTATGCAGAAGGATAAAGCAGGGATTAACAGAAAAATGCAATATCAAAAAAGGACACAAAAGGGACTATACTTGAAATAAACCAGGACTAAAACTAGAGCTAAACCAGAAAAAAAAGGTCTAAAACCTGGAATAAAACCAGAACTAAGCTAAGACTATACCAGAACTAAGCCGGGTCTAAACCAGGACTAAGCCAGGTCCAAGACCAATAAGGTTGGGAACCACTACTTGAGAGAACATACCTAAAAACTAGCCGCCGTTCTCATTGAACTCCACACTGATATTACAAGAGTGTTTGCATTTCAACACCCCCTCCTCTCTCTTCTCTCCGTCTCTCTGTGTATCTCCTCTACACATCAGACACCCTCTTCTGTCCTCTCCTTTTTTTTCTTCTCTCGGGGCACACACAAACTATACCGGATCGACCGGACAGACTGGATTCCCCGTCGCTGATGAAAAAGTCACCTGCTCAGTCACAACACCGCTTCGACATTTACACAGCAACAGCAAACTCCTCCTGCAACAGGATTTGGCTTGAGGAAAAACAGTGCAAAATTTGGTGGAAACTTTCGAAGATTCTTCCAGGATATTCCAGGATCTTGGAAGCCGAAGTTTTCTCCTACCTTTTTGTAGGCACACACCTTTTAACATATCCTTATCAAAGTCTAAACAGTATATCATAACAATAACAATAATTTCTTCAATCCATAGTCTGATAAGAGACATATTTGGCTCCCAGATAACACAATTTATTAGAAACAGACTGAAAGGAATATAGCCACAGTGGGTCACAAGCTAGTGTATTCTATGTGCAAGTATAAGCCTGGATAAATGGACTGGATTTTTTTTAGGAAGTAATCAGAATGGGTGTGCGACAAGCCCAAAGATAGGGCTAAACCAAGACTTAACAAGCTCTAAACCAGGACTAAATCTCTGACTTTGCTGTCACTACCAAGAACTGAGAGTGATGTATTGAATTTCTGCCAAAAACACTGTCCATTGGCAATTTTAAATGAAACAAACAAGACAAACAGTGAAGTGTATTTGTGTAAATTGCAATATATCACTTTAATCAGTGTTTCCCAACCAGGTGTAAGGGGACCCCTAGGGGTACGTGAGCACATTGCAGGGGGTACGTGGAGTTTATAGTACCTATATATTTGGCTTTCAAAGACTAAAATAAACCTAAATTGGGACTAACTCAGGACTATGGCGATGGATGTGACAGTAAAGAAGGGATTAAACCAGGACTAAACCAGGACTAAGCCAGGTCTAAAACCAGAACTTAATCAGGAAAAAAAACAGGTTTACACCAGAACTTAACTAAGACTAAAGTGGGACAAAATCATGCCTAACACCAGAAGTAAACTAAGACTACACCAGGACTAAGCTGGGTTTAAGCCAGGACTAAACTACAACTAAACTAGGACTAAGCTGGGTTTAAGCCAGGACTAAACTACAACTAAACCATGCCTAAGCTGGGTCCAAACCTGGAAATAAATCAAGTTCTGGTTGGTACACAAATCCAAAATGTTGGGAAACAACTGACTTAAACAAGCCTATATAATTATGACAACTAACCAGAAATGGCACAGTAAAGCAATTCAAAACATAGCAATCAATCAATAATTAACAGCAGGGGTGTCTAAACTTTTTTTTTACTTGAGGGACACATATTAAAAGGTCTCATTGGAATCTTTCACATGGATACATAGGCATAGGTTTCGCTCTGAATGCCCTTCAACAGCCACACTTTTTCTCTCTCGCTTTGCATGGCGTCATCGTAGCTTATGTAATTCCACCTTTCATTATTTGACTAAGAAATAAGCATTATTGTTCAGACAAGGTGGATAGAAATAGCCTGTTACACATTTATTGATTCAAAACATATGCAAAATGAGTCTACATGTTCTCACTTCTTCCATCCACCATCAAAAGACATGCATGTATAGGTGAGCTAGAGAACCAAAATTTCCCTTAGTGAATAAATGTGAGAGTAAATGGTCAGCCCTGCAAAATTCATGGCTTACTCACCCGATATATAGACTATTTCTTGCAATTTGCCTAATGATTCCCTGCATTTTCATCTGTTCTTTTCTCATCTCTGTCAAAATATAGCCATACACATTGATATTACAAGACAAACGCCTCTATTTTCCATGCATTTCGATTTCTGTCTAAGTGTAGATAGCGTGTAGTGCATAGCATGTAGTTGGCAGCTCATGATAAATAGCCTCTATACATGTGGGAGTTACCGCTCGGGAGTCGAGGCGGCGTGACCAAATAGACTTAGAAACCATTGCATTTTCTTACACTGCTGTTGCATTGTAGCTTGTTTAACATTTAAACAATATTTTTTTTCACAATTTCTGCATAACTACGTCTATAAAATAATTTCTAGCCACATCTTAATGTCCAAGTGTAAAGTGTCCAAGTGTATTTCTTAGTTAAAGGGGAGTCTCTTAAGGAAAATTATAATTGTGTGAGCTACATTATTCTGTTAAGAGTTTGTGGGTGGTTGGAGCCAGCAACCATGGGCCTAAGGCAGGGTACACCCAATAGACAATGATCAGTTAGTTGCAGAGCTGACACTTAGGCACACACTGATAGATAACCATTCACGTTGTAGGGTTGATTAGGCAAATTGCAAAAAAAAAAAAAAAAAAAAAGTCTATTATGAGGTTAAGTGATCAATATGGTGAACCAATATAAAGATAGATGGATAGAAATTTTTAAAAAGGAGATAAGTTGCAGGATTGTTTAAGAGAATTGCTAAAAGTATTCTATTATGGGTTAAATAAGCATATATATAGTGAATCAACTTAGCTAATATTTTATTTTGTTAGATACATACAAAGACGGCTTTTTATTTTGACCATAAACTAAACCTGTAATGCCTTCAAAGCAATTATCTTGTCCATAAAGCTAAATTCATGCAAGAATTTTTGTCCAAGCATTTATTACTATTATTATACAGGTTACATTAGATTGCATGGATTTTAAAATAGATGATTAGGATACTATTTGTTTTATTTGGATCCCCATAAGCTGTGCCCTAGAGCCAGCTATTCCTCCTGGGGTCCAAGTCTATCTACACTTGCATGGTGAAGCTTTTGAGGGGAAAAAAAAGGTCTAACGGTTGCTCATTTTGTGCAAAGGAAGGGTTGAAATGTTGCAAAAAGATTATATTTGGAATATTTTGGAAGTCAAGAGGAACAGAAAATCAGAAATTGTGAGTAGATTTAAGCATTGGTGCTTAAATCTACTCACAAGTGTGTTTAGGTAAATGTACAAGATGGGATTTGAAATTGGAGAGGTGGAGAAAAGTTGAAATGTGAATATAATTTGGCCAATAGTTGTAGATTTATACTGGCAGATGTTTCTAATTGATATTTAAAGGAATTTAAGGTGCAATACTTATGTTTGCCATACGTTTATCATTCAAAAAGCTCATTAAATATGTTGCAATCCTGTCTATGCACAAGCACAATTACAGTAGGTCAAAGTCTGGCGTGCTAAAAGTGGTTCGTTTTTTGGCCCGCATCCAACTTGTCTCTGCCTCCTTTCTCTCTCTCTCTCAAAAAAGGCTTGCTTCTCTTTGAACGCCTTGTACAAAATATGCAGAATGGGCAGATTTAATTGAAAGACAATGCACAGTACAAGTGCAGGGTTGTCATTCGAGAAATGCGATGATTTGAAGCGCATTCATTTGTTTAAAACTAAAAACTGTTGTGAACCTGATCTTAGATTTCATTTTAGACAGTTTTTTTTTCAACTTGTATACTCGTGTATAATCAGAAATACATTTTTCTGTCACAAATGTGCATACAAAAGCAAATCTCACACTAAAATGTGGTCTGGTCTGAATGTTTGTGGCTATAGATTCTATACAAAATTTTACTAATGTTTTAAAAGGGTTTAGCAAAAATACATCGGAATTGTGAGGGATTGCAAACATTTGAAAATAAAAAATGTTGCTATATGCTACAAAAGTGGGATAAATTTCAGTCATATGTAATCAGAAAATGATTTTATGTCACCAAATTGTATTGATTTGCACAAAAAAGTGTTGAAATTGGTGACTACGTTGATGAAAATGTCAACTGTAGTTCAATACGGACGTGACTTTAGATTCCATACATCACTTTACTAATGTTTTATAATGATATGGCTAAAATGCATAGAAACTGTGAATACTTGCAATTGTTTAGAACTAAAATTGATAAAACCGGGGTTAAATTTCAATTTCTGACCTTACAATTGGTGACTAAGTTGATCAAAATGTCTACTGTAGTTCAATACGAACGTGGCTTTAGATGCGATACATCACTTTACTCATGTTTTACAAGAATTTGACTAAAATGTATAGAAAGTGTGACTGCTTGCAATTGTTTAAAACCAAAAAATGTTACTATATGCAAAGAAGCTGGGCTTAAAATGTTAATTCAACAATTCATCAAAATGAACAGCACTTCCATAAGGATGTTCCTATATCCATTTCATCAAACATTTGGCTTAAAATGTGTTGAAATTGTCACTGCTTTCAACTGCTTTAAATTGACAGATTGCATGCTACAGGTGCTCAATTAAATTCAATTTTTTTTAAAAAGCAAGATGATAGACTCAAATGAATTAAGTAGTTTTGCAGCTCCAGGATAGATGTTCCCCATAGACGCATTATAGCTTTTGAAAATCGCACGCCAACTCTATATCTCTCTAATGATGAGTGGCTTTTACTGCCATTTTATGTACAGGATACGGGTCCCTGCTGAAGTATTGCTGAAGCACGTAGTAGACCCGTCTAATAATGAAGCAATGCGTTACGAACGACGTGGAGCGCCTATAGAAAAGCACTTGTGGCAAATGCACCGAACCGGGCTGCACTAAAGGGTTATTTCCGAGCTGTAAAAAGGGGGTTAGGAAGCGCGGGGTGACCCTCCAGGAAGAGATATTTTACGGCGGAGAGAGACGCGGAGGTAATGTAAAGGAGATGTGGATCGATGCGGGTCGATAGAGTGGAGTGTAATATAGGTAAAATACCAATCAGGCGGGATTAGGCGCTGGATATGAGCATTCAATCGGGTTTAAATGGGTTTATTTGACCGACAAGTGTGTCAGAACACAGCTGGGGGATTTGGAGCTCCAGCGAGAACGGGCGATTTTTTAATTAAAATGCAACTCCACATCTCGGAGGAAATGAGGGGGAAAAAAGTGAATGTGTGGTGGGTCTCCTAGAAAGACTGACAAGACGTGATAATGTGGTAGAAAAGAGTGTTTTTAGTGTAGTTTTAGGGGTTTGGGGAAGAAAAAAAGTGTGGTGTTGTGGAAGTTCCTACCTGGACCGAGTCAGCTCCGCGCAGTTGCCCGCCTCTGAGCGCTCCAGCCCCGGCTACAGGCTCCGCTCAACGCTCGCTGTCCACACACGGAACACTTCCCCTAAATAAGATTCCACACAGCGTTTAAAAGCCGGCTAAAAAAAAGTCAAACAATCCCCAAAATAGATGAAAAAGAGGTAATTATTCCCTGTGTTCCGCTCACAATTTTTGTCCACTTTTGACTGTCGTGACCAGCGGTCCTCCTCAGAGGGGGGGTGGGGGGGACACGCTGCCAACTGCCCCGGAGAAGAGCCACTCAGACCGGGAGGGGGTCACTCTGACACAACGCTAGCCCCGCGGAAGACGTTAGCTCAGCGGCGACGGCTGTAGCATCCTCCGCTGTAAGTTTACGGAGGTGCTGGGACGGACGTTGAGATGGTTGTAAGGAGTGAAGTATAAAACAAGCCACAGAAAACAACCAAGAATTCAAAAAAGGTCCACTATACGTCCGGGAGAAGCAAAAACAGAAAAAAAAAGATGCGGGAGAGCGGTTAGGTTCCTGTCACCGGGGGAGCTGTCACCGTAGCGCGGGTACAAACTCCGAGTCTAGTCCGCCGCCTCCTGGTCGAGGTCCGGAGAGGAGCAGGTCGCGCGACTGCACTGTGAGTGATGCGAGAGTGGAGTGGATCTGAGGCAGCGCGGCGCGCGGCTCTCCCTCCTCCTCCTCGCGCCTCCTCCTCCTCGCGCTTCCCGCCTCCCTCCCTCCGCGTGCAGCTGCTGCCTTCACGGGATCCTCGGGTGGCGCTAGTTCCATAGAAAGATCGACTTTTTACTCCGTTTCGCTGTATCTGAGCTTTTAAATGTTAACAAGCCCAATGTTAGTTAGTAAAATTAAATTAATGATTGGCGTCATAAGCATTAGCTAAATATTATAGATATTTGATTTTACTTTGTTCAGATTTTTATGATAAGCCTACCAGTTCTTAAAGAATACCTGGTTTTCGATACTGGTACCTGAGCAATACTTTTTCTGATACCTATGGTGATAAAATGCATCCTCTATAATAATAAAACATAATAGATAAACATAATAGTGCTGAAATATATATATATATATATATATAATATATAATATATAATATTAATATATATAATATATATATAATATATATATATGTATATATATATATATATATATATATATATATATATAGATAGATAGATAGATAGATAGATAGATAGATAGATAGATAGATAGATAGATTTTTTTTTATATATATATATCAGTAGTATAGTAACTTCTTTTAATACCACAAAGGTCTGCATTCCAGCCCTGTATTCCAAACTAAATACATTGTCTAAACATGTTGCTTTGCTGAAATACATGTATTACACACGTGTAACAAACGTAAAATACCCACTAATATTATTTTGGAGGCTTTTAGCTCTTACTTGTTGTTACTGTTACTTAGTGTTGCTTATTTAATTCCAAGTGATGCACATGGACAATAATAATTCATATATGGATTCATTAATTTAAGATATAACAAATTTCTTTCAAGGGTCACCACAACAAATCTTTTCTACTTTGCAATGTAGATACTCTTCCTGATGCAACCCTCTACATTTATCCAGGCTTGGTACCACCTTCTGAGTTTTTGGCGCTTTGCTGGTGATGCTAACTCCAAACCACCTGCATCAAAGAAAGGGAAAACAAACCTTTAACTCAAGTTATTTACTGTAAATAATTGTAAGAAAATGTACTTCATGAATAGCCTACTTAAGTATTATTCTGAAGGAATTTGACAGTGAATGGTCCGTCAGAGTGGGTCTCTCAGTGTCAGTCCTGCGACTAAACGGAGATTTACACTTGGGCAGTAAGGTCGGACCAGTTTTGGGGAGTTTCCCAAAGCGGTCCCCAGAAAGCGCACCAAACCAGGCTTCTTTTGGCCAGTTTTTGGTCCAGTTTTGGAAAAGGTGGAGCTCAATGTTGTGCCTACGTTTTAAAAAATAAATAAATAAATAAAAAATAGCTTGTATGTAACGGCTTTTACATACAAGGTTAGGTTTTAGCCTCCAAGATAACCCCGTGACAAAGTGATTCTAGTACACAGAATAAATATATACTGTAACAATGTGACAATGCACATAACTCACAAAGATACTGTACATTTTTATAAATTTTTCTTTTTTTAAATATTTCTAATGTTTCTACTAGGCTACATATAATCCTACAACAGCCATTTCCAACGTCAAGACTGTCAGGCCCCCTTAAATTTCCGAAAATCCCATGGACTCCCAACTATAGAACCTCCCTCTATTCAATAGACTATGTCATTCTTTTCTCCATATATTTCTATAAAAATGTTACAAAAAACACAGTGACTAAAAAAAAAAAAAAAAAAAAAAAAGAAATAAAAAAATTGTAAAAAATTAAGTAAATAACTGTAATTAATTTCAAACTCAAGTTCTTTTTATGTACTTAATGGAGACAGCCTCTGGGGGCTCCTCTGAAGTACCTTCGCAGCCCTCCAGAGGTCTTTGGGCCCCACTTTGGGAACCACTGTCCTACACTATAGATAGCCACAACTCTATAAAAGATAGCATAAACATAGGAAATTACATCTTGTATTTAGCGTTTAATACTTCTTCTGGTGACCTTTCTTGACTGACAAGGACCCCTAAATCTCTAATCTTAAAAAACTTATGCTTCAGAATTAGGACATGAAACACGAGTTAAATTGATGTCGCTATATGTTCAGATGTTGGTTAAAATGTGTTAAAGTGGAGCAGAGAAGTGAATTTAATGCACAGAAAGCTGGAGGTAAACCTGAAGTAGTCTCCTGTTTACTGAAGCTAATACAGCTTTAGCCCCAGCCTCACACAGACACACACCAACCTCACACAGACACACACCAACCCCACACAGACACACACCAGCCTCACACAGACACACACCAGCCTCACACAGACACACACCAGCCTCACACAGACACACACCAGCCTCACACAGACACACATCAGCCACACACAGACACACACCAGCCTCACACAGACACACATCAGCCACACACAGACACACACCAGCCTCACACAGACACACATCAGCCACACACAGAGACATACCAGCCTCACGCAGACACACTCGGGCCTCACACAGACACACACCAACCTCACACAGAGACATACCAGCCTCACGCAGACACACTCGGGCCTCACACAAACACACACCAGCCTCACACAGAGACATACCAGCCTCACACAGACACACTCCGGACTCACACAGACACACACCAGCCTCACACAGACACACATCAGCCTCACACAGACACACTCCGGCCTCACACAGACACACACCAGGATTTGCACTCGTCTTTTTGTTAAATACTGGCACCGCCTTCACATTTTAAAGTCAGCCTCAAACATGTTTTTATCTCATTATTTACAACTTTTGCTGTGCTTGTATGATGTTAGCATTTTGTTTTTGTTTTGTTTTTTGTGACAGGACCTGGACACACAATGGAACTACAAGAAGGTTTTGGGGGCATCGACATGACCCATGCCATATACGGCCCAGTGGAAATGCATCATAGCTGACTACTGTCCAAGATGTAACCCGGTTACAGCTCATAGTTGCTGGGACAGGCTGCAGTCACTCAAATATGTAGCAGAACACAGCAATTAACATTGAGAGTTTTTACACTACATGAGTAATATTCTTTTAAGTACTTCACCACATATTTTAGTTATTCCACCTCTATTGCCAGACACCACTATAACCAAAGTCTCCTCCGGAATTACATTTTTAAACTCTGACACTCGGGTTCTTGTTTCTCCCAGGTTCATTTGCTCACCCAAACTCCTCACCACACTGTGTCTGTCTCTCTCTCGTTTGTTCTGTGCTAATCTCTCCGCTTCTGTTCCGTGCGCTCCCTTCCGATGCTCTCCTCTCTTCTTCTCCGCTTCTCCCACTGCTGCCGCTGCTGCTGGGTTAGACCGACCGGGAACGTGCGTGGGAAGCTCACATCCTTCCCCTCAATGTCTCCGTGAGGATTTCCTAGCGTTTTCCCTGTCATTTTAGAAACATATGGCGATGTTTTGCAGCACACAGTCGCTTGTCGGGAGAGTTTTATATATATGACTGTGGCTGTACGCACCTCACAAATGTCAGTTTACTCAAAATTCAAGCTTATATCCATGTTAAAAGAACTGTATTGTTACATAAGCATATTTAAATCTCAAATAAGCACTTTTTATTGCCAATTCTCAGATAAAATGTGCTTTATAGCCCTCCCAATGCCTTAATGAGCACAATTTCTGCCCCATTTAAACATACAGTATACACATATGTCATTATGGACACATTTTCCACGGGACATATCCTTAAATAAATGTCTTTTTTGGCCAGATTAAAATCATTGTTTTCTAAATAAGCACATTTTATTGCCAAATCCTAGCTAAAATGTGTTGTTATGCCTTCCCAATGCCCCCACAATTTCTGCCCTCTTCACATACAGTAACGTTTCTCCATATTTATGCATTTCCCACAGGACTATTTTCTTCAATAAATGTTTTTTTTAGCACAGTTTTTGCTCAAGTTCAACTCCCTGTCTTCTAGAATATTCCATAAAATCACATAAAAGCACATAGTTGGCTATACAAATTGCTTTTCATATGGTAAAATTAATGTTTGGATTGTCAGGTAATGTAGGAATGACCGAGGATGGTTGTCACACTTTTTATTCTAGTGTAAAGTACTCATCATTTAAACATCTTTCATATTTTAAATGAAAGCTTAAGGTCTTGGTTTTAAGTGCAGTGGGTACCCCTTTCTTTTTTATAAAAAAGTTGTTAACTATCTAAGACACCCTGACCCACTGTGACAATCAGCCCCATGTGAAGGTTGGTTGTCACACTGTGCGAGGTTAGTTGTTCTTATTCAAATCAATGAAGTTTCAGTGTAATAAAAACTGCACAATTCAAAAAGTTTGTGTAACTTTTTAGTTTTTGGAGAAAAGGGACAAATTCAGTTTTGAAATACATAACATAACAATCAATGCCTCATGTGCCCAAATCATGATTAACAAGGCAAATGCTTATGTGAATTATGCTCTGTGATGAGAGGAAACATGAAGGAAATTAGAGTGGTGAAAAATATATCCTCTACTCTATATCCTCTACTGTTTTATTTAATATACATAACAACAAATTAATACAACATTGTTGTAGTCCTGTCCTCTATGACTCATGTGACAACAACCCCTGGATCAGTGAGACACCTGCCCCATCTGACTTCAGGACAAAAATGTTGAGCTGCTAACACATGGCTTTAGCCTGCAAGCTAAAATATAACTTAACTTAAAGCTGTGGTCTTTTGTTAGATTTTTCAGAAGCTAATAACTTCCAAGCTTTTAAAACAAACGCGCCACAAAAAAATTACTCAGACTCATAAAAATTATAAATGATCTCCTCACCTTAATGTTATTAGTTTAGAGGAAAAAATGACAATTGCAAAATAAGCAGGATGTCCAACCAACTGTTGGCTAAAAACATCAAATCACAGCGCCCTCTAGTGTGGCTGTAATAAGCAATGAGACAACCAACCCCAGGTCTCCCTTACCATAAGCCTTCCCTTGTTCACAAATGTTCTTGTCATTATAACTAAACCACCTACACACTTAATATTAACACAGTGGTAGGAAAATAACTTGTTAATGATTTGGAAGTGCTGTGTCAAGGTTTAAGCTACTTTAAAATTTGTCAGAATTTGTAGCGTACACTTTCTGATGTTAACAGTTAGCTTAAAATGCACGCATTTTGAACTAAACTGTCATAAACGTCCCAACAAACTTCTTCCCCCATATTTTTATCAAATGTACAGTAGCCTAAATTTATGCTTCTTTCCTCATCCTCTCACTGTTGTTTCTGTGCGTGCCTCTCCCTGAGCCGTGTCCTGGAGGAGAGTATATCAGCAAGAATGGTGCTGGTGGTGGTGGAAGTTACTCCCACACCAGAGCTCCACCTACAGGCCGGAGCAGGCAGTGACCGCCTCCCTCCAGGTTTCAAAGTGAATTTACCATTCTTTCCCTTTTTACTTTTTGAAAAATTCATAGGGCCAGTGTTAAGAGTTTCACAGCTTGACAAAAGGTAATCAGCTGTGGAGTATCTCCTGACAATAACACAATTTATTTTGATTAAAAAAAAAAAAAAGGCAAAGCTATAAAACACGTTTCACTGATTTTTACAGTTTTAGATTTGATAGTGAAGACTTTTTAGGGGAATTTAGTCGGCAGGGTAGGCCCAATGTATGAAAAGTATTAAAAAGATATTAAATTTGATCAATTTGATGCCAAAATCAAGGCCTTAAAAGCATTCATTCGTATGGCCAGGTATTACATTTTGTTCATCTCAAATTGGCAAATTGGGGCATCTAAATCAAGTTTTTCTGTGTTGTACTGGTCAAAAATATATTTTAGATCAGTGGTTCTCAACTGGTCAGGCTTCGGGAACCACCAGCACCCTATAGATGACAAGCTGCAACCCAAATAAAAGAGATATTTCAACCTATGAAATGTATTAAATAAACACAATGTGCAGAGATACCTGAGAATAATATCAGAATATCACTGTACGCCAACACAAAAAAGATGAAATGTATAGAGAAACTATTCCCTTCCAGATTCAGTTATAGTTGCTTTTGAATTTAAACCCACAATTATTCACATTAGGAACATCAGCCTTTTTTACAGAATCATGGTGCAAAATAAAAAGTCCCTACTGTTAAGTAGTGTAAAGTGACACTGACACTGTAGACTTCAACACATTTAATTTAAGACTTTTTTTTAGACCATTTTAGGACCATTGTTTAAGACCTATTTCTAAGCACGCACTGTAAAAAAGCTGAGACCATTTGTGACAGTGAGTGTCTTGAAATTTGTTTTGGTCTCAGTAAGAAACGATCTAAGCTCTTGTATGGGCAACGGTAAAACGCCTTTAAGCAATCACATGGACATTTTAGGTAGTTGCATCAAATATGTGACATATCTAAGACCTTTTAAAACATATTTAAGACCTCACAGTCCACATCTGCAAATTCAAGACTTTTAAAGAACCTGCGGAAACTCTGTTATTTGTTTTTTTTTCCCCCCTAACAAAGGCCCGCAACCTCCCAACCTACCAGTTGAGAATCACTGTTTTAGATGAATAGTTTGCAAGTAACAACTGAGAAGTCTGTCTTTTTTGCGAGGTTGATATGAATTTGTCAACTAATTCTAACAATAGTAGTTTTACAAATATCTTAGTCACCCACTAGAATGTGACCTTATTTGGTAAGTTTTTGAAATCTAGGTCTACTGTTTATGTTGCAGGCAAAAAAGTATTTAGTCAGCCACCAATTGTGCAAGTTCTGCCCACTTAAAAAGATGAGCGAGGCCTGTAATTTTCATCATAGGTATACCTCAAATATGAGAGACAAAATGACAAAAAAAAAAAAAAAATCCAGAAAATCACATTGTCTGATTTTTAAAGAATTTATTTGCAAATGATGGTGGAAAATAAGTATTTGCTCAATAACAAAAGTTCATCTCAGTACTTTGTTATATACCCTTTGTTGGCAATGACAGAGGTCAAACATTTTCTGTAAGTCTTCACAAGGTTTTCACAAACTGTTGCTGGTATTTTGGCCCATTCCTCCATGCAGATCTCCTCTAGAGCAGTGATGTTTTGGGGCTGTCGCTGGGCAACATGGACTTTCAACTCCCTCCAAAGATTTTCTATGGGGTTGAGATCTGGAGACTGGCTAGGCCACTCCAGGACCTTGAAATGCTTCTTACGAAGCCACTCCTTCGTTACCCGGGCAGTGTGTTTGGGATCATTGTCATGCTGAAAGACCCAGCCACGTTTCATCTTCAATGCCCTTGCTGATGGAAGGAGGTTTTCACTCAAAATCTGACGATACATGGCCCCATTCATTCTTTCCTTTACACGGATCAGTCGTCCTGGTCCCTTTGCTGAAAAACAGCCCCAAAGCATGATGTTCCCACCCCCATGCTTTACAGTAGGTATGGTGTTCTTTGGATGCAACTCAGCATTCTTTCTCCTCCTAACACGACGAGTAGAGTTTTTACCAAAAAGTTCTATTTTGGTTTCATCTGACCATATGACATTCTCCCAGTCCTCTTCTGGATCATCCAAATGCTCTCTAGCAAACTTCAGACGGGCCTGCACATGTACTGGCTTTAGCAGGGGGACACGTCTGGCACTGCAGGATTTGAGTCCCTGGCGGCGTAGTGTGTTACTGATGGTAGCCTTTGTTACTTTGGTCCCAGCTCTCTGCAGGTCATTCACTAGGTCCCCCGTGTGGTTCTGGGATTTTTGCTCACCGTTCTTGTGATCATTTTGACCCCACGGGTTGAGATCTTGCGGGGAGCCCCAGATCGAGGGAGAATATCAGTGGTCTTGTATGTCTTCCATTTCCTAATAATTGCTCCCACAGTTGATTTCTTCACACCAAGCTGCTTACCTATTGCAGATTCAGTCTTCCCAGCCTGGTGCAGGTCTACAATTTAGTTTCTGGTGTCCTTTGACAGCTCTTTGGTCTTGGCCATAGTGGAGTTTGGAGTGGGACTGTTTGAGGTTGTGGACAGGTGTCTTTTATATAGATAACCAGTTCAAACAGGTGCCATTAATACAGGTAACGAGTGGAGGACAGAGGAGCCTCTTACAGAAGAAGTTACAGCTCTGTGAGAGACACAAATCTTGCTTGTTTGTAGGTGACCAAATACTTATTTTCCACCATAATTTGCAAATAAATTCTTTAAAAATCAGACAATGTGATTTTCTGGATGATTTTTTTTTTCTCATTTTGTCTCTCATAGTTGAGGTATACCTATGATGAAAATTACAGACCTCTCTCATCTTTTTAAGTGGGAGAACTTGCACAATTGGTGGCTGACTAAATACTTTTTTGCCCCACTGTATGCTGCAAAAAACATCCTCACAGTACTATAAATGCTGTTACCACTGAAATGTATTATTTCATTTTGAGATTTTCAATGCAGAAATGGAGTTATTTCACCTGTATTAAAATCCTGAAATAAAACCAATGAGTTTCAGAGAGTAATTCTAACATTTCATTAGAGTATAATTTATACAGATTATATTTATTTTGCCATCAATCTTTGTGTTAAGTTTTATTCTAAGTGGCAGTAAAAAGTCTTAAAAAGGTCTTAAATTTCACTAGAAAAAAACTTGAGCTACCTGATACCAATACCAATACTCATCATTTCTTAAGGGTGATTTTTTTTCTTTCTTTTTTTTTTTTTTTTTTACTCAAAAGAAGGTTAACCTTGAAAGGTTAAATAACATTGGTGTGCACAATAGTGAGTTGTTGCGAGTTGTCAGTACTTTATTTGTGAAGCCAGGGACTTTTTCAGGCTTGTTCCATCAACACCGAGCAGAAAGGAAAACTCAGGGAATATCTAGAGTAGGCTATAAAGACTGCAAATGGCTTTATTTAGTTACTTTAATATTTAGTACTCAATTGTGCATTTTTTGTATGTAATTTATTTAATGGTTTAAACGTTTTGGTAAAGTAAATAAATACAAAAAAGGTAGTTGATTCTGTCAAAAAGGTCCTGGTCCTAAATTGAGAAGTGGGGGGAAGATGTTCCCTCTTGTTCCCCCTCAAATTAAGCTCTGTGAGTAGGACAAACAAAACAGCTAACTTCTTGGATGGACCAGACCTTATGCTGCTGGGTATATATATTAGTATCAATACTTTATTCAAATACTTGATAAATACTTGATAACCACATGAATATTGTGTAAGGCTGGGTACTGTTAAACGATACCTTTGTGGTAATGAAAGAAAAGTTACAATACTACTGGTATAAAAAATACATTTTATTCAATACTAAATTTAGTACCTATAGTGGGACCTTTGATGTTTCTTTACATGAATCAAATAAATAACACAGAATAAATCATATAAACTACTGGTTTAAACTACAGCTAAAAATTTTGCTTTTAGTCAATATTATTGTGTTTTATGATTATAGAAGATGAATTAGCTCACCATAGGTATCAGAAAAAGTATTGCTCAGGTACCACTATTAAAAACCAGGTATCAAAAAGGTTTATTTTTAAGTATGTCAGAGTGTAAAAGAAAGGCAGATGTTGTAAAAGAAAGGCAGATGTTGTGTAGCATGTGGTAGGAA
The DNA here is from genome assembly GCA_020698575.1 of Bostrychus sinensis. NCBI lineage: Eukaryota > Metazoa > Chordata > Actinopteri > Gobiiformes > Eleotridae > Bostrychus > Bostrychus sinensis. The sequence continues at coordinate 39,945,037 of CM036241.1, forward strand.
AAAAAAATGCAGAGCTGTAGGTTGTTTTTTTTAAATTTCAATGGCTCGTGAACATGAAAGAAAGGTTGGCAATAGAATGGCAACGTCAGCTCCTAACAGTGAAAAAAATGTGTATTTGGAACTGAAAGAAGGCCATATTACGAAAAGATACAAATTGGTATTTTATTCAATATTATTGTGTTTTATGATTGTAGAAGATGAATTAGCCCACCATCTGAAAAAGTATTGCTCAGGTACCAGTATCGAAAAAATTGGATGGGAACCAGCCCTAGTTTTGTGTGAGTATCAATATAACAGTACTGCATTATCAATAAGACCAGTGGGCTCCATATGCCTGATGCTCTACCAACTGAGCTACACCATGGTGCAAATTTAGTTTTCTATTTGGATTAAAAAGGTCAGAATCTAAAAAAAAAAAAAAAAAAAAAAAAAAGTATTCTATGTTGTAAAGGCAATGGAACAACACCTTAATACATCAATTTAACCTTTATTTTAATATAAACATATCTTACTTACTTACTTACTCCTTCCACTGTTGCATTAAAAGACCGTAAAAATCATGTGGCCAGTTCAAGCTGATCATAAAACACCTCTAATGTGCATTATTCATTAGATCTACAGGGTGTGTTTCACTACACAACCTCAGCCCCTATAGAGACACAGCTGTAAAAAGGTAGAGCTTGTATAATTGATGTCATTCACTCCATGGCTGTTGTGTGAACACTTCGCAGCATGTGGTAAAAAAGCAAAAAGAGAGGATTGCAGCCAAAGGAGCTTATTGTACAGAGATATTAGCACAACATGGATTATAGCGTTAGCATACAGTGGCTGCAGGTCGAGAGCAGATGCTTACAGTGAGCAAATCCAAACGCAGCATTAAAAAATACATTTGTGGAAGATAATAATGAAATGTAATGTAAAATGTGTGTAGGAGATTGTTGGATGGAGGAAGGTGTTATGAGTTCATTTTTAAGTATGTCAGAGTGTGAAAGAAAGCAGATGCTGTGTAGGATGTGGTAGGGCTTTTGGAGAAATGAAAAAAAAAATTGCATAGTTGTACCTCAGTCTTTTAAAATTGCAATTGTTCATCTACAAGGAATATGAGCTGGCAATGGAAAGGCAAGGTCAGCCCTTTATGGAGGAAAAAAGAAAAGAATTGAATGGAAGTCAGTGGTGAGAATAAATTGTCTTCATGTTCATGCTGCCATTATCTTTGTTGTTATTTGTTAACTTTAAGATGATATTTGGAAAACTGAACAAGTGTCATGAGACCAAAAGATATTAATATAGGAAGATTTTTAACTTAATTTTTAACTGGTTTTAACTTAACCCTATAATTTTTTATTTTTTATTTCATCCTTTTTAATGTGTTGTTGAGAGTCTTAATCAAGTCTTAATAATAATAATATTAAAATCCCATTTTATCCCAATTTCAGTGAACCACATTATTGTGCACACTATAATTAATTTCTATTCAGCCATAAAGAAAGATTGACTTAACAAGTTTGCATCTATAATCATACAAAACATGGGATTACAGGCAATTTTCTATTCACTTTCCACTTCTGCAAACAAAAAATAACAACGGCAAATTTAAAAATTTTTACCATGGAAGGTCGATGGAACAGCCTGAGTAGCGTTTAAATATGTCTGAAAAAAGGTCTTCTTAAGTATGAGTAACATCTTTATTGAGCCCAGCTTGCGGAACATCGAACGCCTGACTAACGTCTGGTTAAGTCTGAGTAATGAACTGGTCGTAAAGATCAAACTGCCGCTGCCTCTCAGGGCCAAGCTGTGGCAAAAAACAGAACCTGCGCCTCCGACCCTGCTGCCTTCTGCGCCTTGCCCTTCTTCTGTGGACTACATTTTCATAGAGTCTCAGCCGAGCATCTTGCACATGAAGTTGTGCCTGCAGAAGGGCCACCGCATCAGGAATGTAAGTCCATTGTATCAGGAATGTTACCCATTGTACTTGAAAGCAGAAGAGCAAATGAGACAGGGGTGTACGCAAGGACCAAGCTTTAATACCTGCTGGATATGTCCATTTCTGCCAAGACGATTCTCTCACTTATGTCTAACTTTTACATGTGTTTTGATCGTTATTCAGACGTGATTCCTCTATCAGTATCCATCTGTTTCTACTAATACGAGGACTGTCTTTGGCCTGAGATCAGGTGCTCATGTATTCATTAAGTGAATTTTTCTTCAACATTATTCAACTGTTTTCTTGCCAGTTTCATCGTTCCATAGACATACGGTGCGTTCTGAGGCTGGAGACAGACGAGCCTGCCCAACAGCCATAAAAGTCTAAAAACCAGTAAGATTCCACCTGAGTAACGGTGAAAACGTCAAAAACAAACAAACAAAAAACAAACAAAAAAAACCCCCACCAGAGTAACGTATGAGAACCAACAATCGCTCTCAGGGGGTTTCATTTTGCAGGTTTAGTGCATTGTACTCTTCAAAAGCAGCGGTTGGCCAATTGACCATTAATCAAGATATGTACTCTGCAGCACTCTTTCAGGTCCAAAATTGAGAATTATTTGTAGTACAAAATTGTCTACGTATTATTCATAAATAAACATAAACATAAAAAACATGTTGGCAGCTTGCACCCTGACTGTGTTTCCTTTACACACAAATAAGTGCATAAAATATGTTAACTAATAAATAGCTATGATTTTCATATGAGGAAATCACACAAAATTAAAAAAAAAAAAGGAATAAAAAGTGTGGTGTGCACAAGACTTGAACCTGTTTTGCTGACACACCAGGTTATTATTTATTCCACTAAGCTTTTAAGAAATGCAGTCCTATTGATGTATTATTGCATTATAGGCTGCAGTTATTACACTCTCAAAGGATTTTTTTAAAGCTAGGCCAATAATGTAATAACCAGCCAATAATGTAATAACTTATTACATGAAGTTGTTATGTTCTTTTGTTATGTTGTTATGGCTTTATTATTACCTTTAAAATTGACAAAATTATTATGTTATAATGTGCTATTATTGGTTGCTACAATGCTCAATTAAAATGTACTTATTCTTTTATTAGTTGTTTCAATCATGGTCAGATGAACACAACACAGTTCCTAACATAAAATAACAGGCTGAAAAGGAGCAGCAAGAAGATACATCCTAAATGCAAACAAGTTTTGTAAATTTGGTGTGTACTGATATCTTGCTTTGTACATACACATAACTGTCTCATTTTCTGAGATTTTTGCATTTTAATAATCATAATAATAAGAAATATGATTTATTTATTAAGTTAACATTAATCCTTTAAATACACTGTTCAAACTCCAATATTGGACACTCCCATTGGCTGTTGAATTACTAGCTGCTAGAGAAAGTAAGAGAAGTGTGTATTTTAGCGCTGGGTATGTCTTTTTTTTTTTTTTTTTTTTAAGTAAAAATCCATTAGCATTTGTTGAGTAATTTATAGATCAATTATATAATTTTCTCCAAACACATTCATATCAAAAGACACTGTGTACAAACATTTCCCCAGCTATTCCCAACACATTTAATTACTACGTGATCAACAGCATTTATTTTAAGAACATGACGATGGACGCCTATACTTCACATATCACATCTTTTATTCCAACGTCAGTATATTTGCACTGTCTTTTGATTAACTGTCAATTAATTGGAGGTAAACACAGCATTTTTTCCCAATAAAATACTCTGTTAATTAAAAGTTCTCTAACAAAGTGAAAGGCTTTTTGACGTGTCTCCCCAAAGAACGCGGCGTGTTTTTATAAAAGGCACCAATTAGACCTGCAACAATGTAGTCATTAGCTGGGGAGTGACTGACAGAGTGGAGACTGAACCGCATGGGATCTCAGGCCAAAAGCACAATATGTTCAGAAAGTCCTGCTTTAGACCTGATCTGGACCTGGTATGGGTCTCGTTTAAACCTGGTTTAGTCCTGGTTAAGTCATGGTTTAGACCCAGTTTAGCACACAAATTTAGCCCTGGTTTAGCCCTGGTTTAGTCCTGGTATAGTCTTGTTTAGTCCCGGTTTAGCACACAAATTTAGTCCTGGTTTAGACCTGGTTTAGTCATAGTTTAGTCCTGGTTTAGTCCCAGTTTAGCACACACATTTAGCCCTGGTTTAGACCTAGTTTAGTCATAGTTTAGTCCTGGTTTAGTCCCAGTTTAGCACACAAATTTAGCCCTGGTTTAGATCTGGTTTAGTCATAGTTTAGTCCTGGTTTAGTCCCAGTTTAGCACACAAATTTAGCCCTGGTTTAGATCTGGTTTAGTCATAGTTTAGTCCTGGTTTAGTCCCAGTTTAGCACACAAATTTAGCCCTGGTTTAGATCTGGTTTAGTCATAGTTTAGTCCTGGTTTAGTCCCAGTTTAGCACACAAATTTAGCCCTGGTTTAGATCTGGTTTAGTCATAGTTTAGTCCTGGTTTAGTCCCAGTTTAGCACACAAATTTAGTCCTGGTTTAGACCTGGTTTAGTCATAGTTTAGACCTGGTTTAATCCCTGGTTTAGTCCTAGTTAAGTCCCGATTTAAAATTGCTTTAGTCGTGGTTTAGACTTGGCTCAGACCTGATTTAGTCCTAGTTGAGCACAAATTTGCCCCTGGTTTAGCCCCTGTTTAGCTCTAATTTTAGTACTGGTTTAATTGTGGTTTAATCCTGGTATAACCATGGTTTAGTCCTGTTATAGTCTAAGGTTTAGTCCCAGTTTAGCACTTAATTAGTCCAGGTTTATTCCTGGTTTAGACATAGTTTAGCCCTTATTTAATCTCAGTTTAACTGTAGCGTTACTTTTTACTCACTGACAAATTTCTGTCTGAGCCTCAAAAAGTGTTTTTTGGGGTCACATTGGAAAAAATGATTTTGAACTTTTGAATTTTGAATGTACCTTTGCTAATATTTTGGTGTCACATTCCATGTCCTCTCAGTGTACGTCCAGTGAGTGCACTTTCAGAAAACTCACTGGCTTCCTTCCTTCAGGCCAGTTTGTTTTGTTTTGTACATATCCCTGTTCCACGTTAACTCCTCTCTAATTCAATTCCCATTTGAAATGAACACGTTTCACACACATCTTTTGTAAACACGTCTAATTTTCTCTCCTCTCTCTGTATTCCTGTTGATATTTGAAACCCAAAACCATTTCAGAAGTTCCTCCCCGAGAGATGAGTTACTGTGTTATTATATTTTCCATTAGGAACCGGCTCCAAATGCCATTTTTACCGCCGCGCGCTTCACGTCGACAAATGAAAGAGATTCATAAAAGATAATCTTCTCCCGCTGCCGCTCTGCTCCAAATGTTAGCGATTATAGCGAAGTTTTCCACCATTTTACACCTGCACAAAACACAACTGCATCTGACAAAAAGGGGCCGCAGGCTGGTTAGACTGGCTTTATGAGGCTGTCTTCTCCCAGGATAAAACTAGGATAAAACCAGGCCAAAATGAGGAATAAACTAGGGCTAAACCAGGACTAAACTAGGCAAAATCAGAAGAATGTCAGGACTAAACCAGGAATGAATTAAGAATCAATCAGGACAAAACCAGGGCTATAACCAAGATAGAATCAACACTAAACCAGGACAAAATCGAACTAAACCAAGACTGAGACAGGAATAAATCAGGATTAACTCAAGAATAAATCTGTGCTAAACCAGGATTAAACGTGGACAAAACCACGACAAAATGAGGACTAATCTAGGGCTAAACCAGAACTAGACCATGACTAAAGCAGGAAATATCAGAAGAAAATCAGGACTAAACCAAGAAAGAAATTAGACTAAACTAGGAAAAAAACAGGGCTAAACCAAGAATAAATTGAGAATAAAGCAGGACAAAATCAGGGCTAAACTAAAAATGAATCAAGACTACACTAGGATAAAACCAGGGCTAAACCAAGAATAAATCAAGATTAACCAGGACAAAATCAGCCTAAACCAAGAGTAAACCAAAACTAAATCAGGCTTAATTTAAGAACAAACCTGTGCTAAACCAGGCATTACCCTAGGATGAAACCAGACCAAAATGAGGACTAAACAAGGGCTAAACCAGGACTAAACCAGAAAAAAATAAAAATAAAAATCTGGAAAAAAATTGTGAAAAAAATCTGGACTGAACCAAGAATAAACAGAAACTAAACCAGGACAAAACCAGGGCTAAACAAGGATTAGGTGTTATTTTATGAGGTCGTCTTCTTCAGTATGCTTTGAAATTATTCTGAGAGGAGACACGGTAAGAGATTACTGCAAAAGGACAAATTGCAGTGATCAGAGAAGCGGTTACATTTCATTTATATGAGAAATTCCTATGTGCAGAAATATGTGGCTTCTGACTCAGAAGGCCTTCAAAATAAAATAGTCCCACAATGAGGAATTTGCTTTATATTTTACGGTATATAATCTGTATGTGCTTGAATCTTACCTTAGAAAAAAAAAAAAAAAAGAAGAACTGACAAAGAATATTCTAGTTCGCATCCGGTTTCATTTCCATGTACTCTGACTGACAGTGAGTTAGCCATTATAGCCCCACTCTCTTTCTGTGCTCTCACCAGTCTCATGAGTAGTTTAGGGCCAGTTTAGAGCCTACGTTTCCCAGCATGCCTCAGTGTAATTAACCCCAGGCCTGTGTGGACCCCTTTGATCAAAGATAATGTCCACATCAATATTCAGCTGCTGCTCGGCACACTGCTCTCTGCGCCGCTCAGCCGGAGACAGAAAGAAAGAAAGAAAGAAAGAAGTTTAGTTCAGGGTTAACTTCGTGCATTCAAATTTAAAGGTTTGCGTCAAGCTCTGAGGTTTTCTTTTTCTTTTCTTTTTCTTTTTTTAAACTGAACATAATGTATTGCAAATCCATAAGGCTTTAGATCACTGCTTAGCCTTGGATTTGAAATGACTTAGCTCCAGTTTAGGCCTGGATTAGCCATGGACTCATCCTGGTTTAGTCCTTTTTTTGTGTTTATTCAGTAATGCATTTTTCTGTTAGTCCTATTTTATCACACAGTTTAGACCTGATTTTGTCCAGATTTAGGCTAGTTCATTAAAAATAGTACAAGTCCATATATTTTCAGAGGTGGTACTTGATGTGAAAAGTCACGAATCTGGACAAAAGTAAACTAGTATTAAATATATTTGTATTTCAAGTAAACCAAGCAAATAGTATGTTAGGAATTAGGAATTATACAGTGGTATGTATTAGGGATTGTGTGAAAAAAACAAGACTTGATGTGGTTTTTGCATATGCTACAAAATCCTTCTTGTTATTTAGAAATCAAACTAAACCAAGACTAAACAAGGGCAAAATTAAACTAAATTAAGACTAAATAAGGACAAAATCAAACGAAACCAAGAATAAACAAAGACAAAATCAAACTAAACCAAGATTAAATAAGAACAAAATCAAACTAAACCAAGATTAAATAAGGACAAAATCAAACTAAACCAAGATTAAATAAGGACAAAATCAAACTAAACCAAGATTAAATAAGAACAAAATCAAACTAAACCAAGATTAAATAAGAACAAAATCAAACTAAACCAAGATTAAATAAGGACAAAATCAAACTAAACCAAGATTAAATAAAGACAAAATCAAACAAACCAAGATTAAATAAGGACAAAATCAAACTAAACCAAGATTAAATAAGAACAAAATCAAACTAAACCAAGATTAAATAAGAACAAAATCAAACTAAACCAAGATTAAATAAGACAAAATCAAACTAAACCAAGATTAAATAAGGACAAAATCAAACTAAACCAAGATTAAATAAGAACAAAATCAAACTAAACCAAGATTAAATAAGAACAAAATCAAACTAAACCAAGATTAAATAAGGACAAAATCAAACTAAACCAAGATTAAATAAGGACAAAATCAAACTAAACCAAGATTAAATAAGAACAAAATCAAACTAAACCAAGATTAAATAAGGACAAAATCAAACTAAACCAAGATTAAATAAGAACAAAATCAAACTAAACCAAGATTAAATAAGAACAAAATCAAACTAAACCAAGATTAAATAAGAACAAAATCAAACTAAACCAAGATTAAATAAGGACAAAATCAAACTAAACCAAGAATTAACAAAGACAAAATCAAACTAAACCCAGATTATTAAATAAGGACAAAATCAAACTAAACCAAGATTAAATAAGAACAAAATCAAACTAAACCAAGACTAAACAAGGACAAAATTAGAAGTAAACCAGAAATAAACTAAGAATAAATTGAGGCTAAACCACGAATAAATCAAACAAAACCAAAACACAAAATATTTTTTGTTGATAAGAAATTGGTTTATTTTCACACACAAAAAAAAAAAAAAAAAAAAAAAAAAAAATCATAAATTTGTAACCTGGTTTGATGCATGTAGTATTTGCAGTGAACTCAGTTTGGTGCTAATTGAAGTGAAACCTTGTTGGTGCAAAGAGGCCTGTTTTAAACAATGCAACTTCAAATTCTTGACCCAAGAGAAGAAGCAGTAAGTCTAAATACTTGCTACTTTCCCAAAGTGGACTTTGTCCTGATCCCGTCAGACAGTGATGTAAAAGTGTTTAAACTCTCTCCATGTTTTTAAATGAGTTCTGGACAAACTTCAGTGATTTCTGTAACAAAAGCCACAGACACACAGGAGTTAGTTTAGTGTTATCTTCCTCCAGCAGAGACCAGCACTAATCAACTGGACTTGTACTGGACTTCAGCTGTACATCTGAAGACCCCCAATCTGTCAGTCTGTAGTCTGGTTTAATCCTGGGTTTGGTCTTGGATTTAGAGCTGGTTTTGGACACAGTTGTAGAAAGTTGGTGCACTATGTAAAATGTTATTTATTGAAGACAAAATGCAATGATGAGCAAATAGCATAAATATACATTTATATTCATACAAAAAAACAATAATAATAATAATAATACAATATATAGATTTAGATTTCAATTAATAATAACTTGAGGCCTGTGGGCTAAAAATAAAGAGAATAAAAGATGAGAATAAATCTTGGCCATTGTCACTCATAAACATTAAGTAATGTGTTTTACAGTTCGAATCCAGGACAACCAGGTCTAAACAGAACTAAATCAATACTAAACCAGGACTAAACCTGGATTAAACCAGAACTAACCATGGCTAAAACCAAGATTAACCAAAGTCTAAAGGACTAAACCAGGACTAAACCAGGACTAGATCAGGTCTAAGCCAGGATTAACCATGGTCTAAAACAGAAATAAACCCGGGCTAAAGAAGAACTACAACATAACTAAACCAGTACCAAACCAGGACTAACCATGGCTAAAACCAGTGTTAACCAAAGTCTAAAGGAGATCTAATCCAGGACTAAACCACACATCATCAGTTTCTCATTTATTTTAAAGTCAATTTCCATGTGGCTCATTGTTCTGCATTGGTCCCATCATTTTAACCTAAAAAAAAAAAAAAAAAAAAAAAATAAAACTCCCCTTGTCGAAACTTCAGCACAAAAGACAACTACAATTCCCATGATACCTTGCAGAAGAAACATCCAATCAGAGCAGAGCAGCAAAGAAAAGGCATTTTAATCCGACGGTCCGATGGGGAAGGGCCACACATGGGGCCACTGATAACAATATTAATCATTAAAGTGAATTAACTTTGGCAAAAGGCACAAAATACGAGGCGTAAATTAAAAACGCGGGGTAATTTTAAAACACAATCGACGATTATTAAAAAAGTGTCCCCAAACGCCAGCCCTGCGAGCCCACGAGACCAGAGTTTAGACAAAGACAAAGTAACAGAGGGGAAAGTGGCCAAAAGTAGGACGTTTGCTGTAGCTCATTTAAAACTATGTAAGGCAGTGGTTTTCAAACTGTGGTGCAAGTCCCACTGGTGGTACATGGGGTTCGTCAGGTGGCACTATGGTAGAGTCTTTTGTGGTCTTTTGTAGAGCCAGTTTTATTCCTGTTTTAGTCCTGCTCTGGTTGAGTCTTAAATTTGAAGTTTAGGCTACTCCTAGTCTTGTCCTGGTTTAGTCTGGTTTATACCTGGTTTACACCTGGTTTAGACCTGGTTTAATTCTAGTTTAGTTTGGGTTTATTCTTGGTTTAATTCTGGTTTAGTCTTGGTTTAGTATGGGTTTAATCTTATTTTTATTTCTGGCGTAGTCCTGGTTTATTGCAGGTTTAATTCTGGTTTAAATTACATTTAAGCCTAGTCTAGTCTTTATTTCATCTTGCATCATATTATTATATTAAGTTATATGAAATTTTGGGACCTATTTATTGCCTTTTTCCTAAAGCTGCTCTGACTGACCGCTGATTATGATTCAATCCTTCCTTAAAACAGTGTGACTGCTGCTTGACTAAAAAGGCCGATCAAATTATTAATAAACATTCACATCCTCTCTCATCACAGTGCTCATCCAGTGCTCAGCTGATTTTTCTCTGCCATGCAAACACTAATCACTGTCCCAAAATCAGTGCATTTAATAAATATTAAATCATTGTCTTTTAAGGTTTGTAACGACTGATAATGTAATATTGGCCAATAATGTTATAACTGCCAATAATGTAATCATATTGGCAATTTTAAATAGTTTTCTTTCTTTTTTTTTTTTTTTTTGCTCATCAAAATTAGGTTTAGTGGGTGGCATAGATAATTATGATTGTAAGAGCCAGTTTGAGAATTTTTTTTCTTGTACAGAGCCCTCTAATCAGAATATTATTAATTTGCTTAGGTACTGTATGTCTGTGAAGACTCTTAGTCACCCAAGAATCTAAATCACAACAAAACAAAAATGTTATTGCATTATTGGCAAGTTATTATGTTATATAGATATATAACATCAATAAAGTATACATAAACACTATATATCAAAAATAGTAACTGACAAAAAATAAAACAACAAGCAAAAACAAAAAAGAGAATTACAAATAGAGCTGCAATAAGATATGTCTTGCTGTTGGCTGCGAGTGAGACGGTCCCGGGTCCATTGCACAGTTTATAAAAAAGATAATGAGACAATTACCCAGGATTGTCTTTTTGATACTTTTTTTTTTTTTAATAGTGCACATTAAATAGAGCCTATGTTTTGTTATCATTGGTTTTGGCCCATCACAGCTGCCATTAGCCATTGATCTGCCTCACAAAGCAAAAATATCCATGCACCAATCATCACTAAGCATAAAAACAACAGAAAACATAACGAAATGATTTAAAAGCATGTTTTCTATGGCTGCATGAATTGACTAGATTTCTCATTTCCTCTGTTCAGATGTTTTTCAATGTTTGCATCTTCTCCATTTACTCCCATTGTCCCACTTTGGCTGTAATTAATCCCTGTATTTTTAATCCTTTATTTCTCCGCCTTGTGTTTCCAAGCTTCTAAAACGCACTCTCGTCTCATGGCTTTTTATCGCCATAATCGTCTGCGTCTCCTTCTGAAAGGCCCCACGCTGCAGCGCTTTGAAAGAGCTGCTAATGAGCGCCACCAATCAGCGTCATTCTTCCAAATAAAATAATATGAAATAAAAGAAAAAAATAGTGCAGCAGCGGTGGCGGCGGCGGTGGCGGGGAGCTGATTGATATCGAAGCTTGTGTTTGTTTTAAGAAAAGAAGGTTTCCGAATTTTTCTCAGGGGTTGCGGTGAAAGGAAGCCGGTCCATTAGTGAGTTAATTAAGGAACAAAAAAAGGGTTTTAACAAATGGTAATTAGATGTGTTTTGTGGTGGACCGTTCAAAAGCATTGGGAGAGGTTTTGTGCAAAGACAGAAAAAGGTTTATTTGAAAAGAGATACAAAAAAATAAAAGGGTCTGTATTTATAATCTCAGCTTTTTATTTTTGGAATTTAAATCTAAACATCTGCCTCGCATGCTATGGACATTTAATTATTTGATTTTGTAATTAATACTGATTAAATGTGTTTGTCAGTCCATGAAAAATCATTATGGAAGCTCAAAAGTAATGTATGAATATTTTTTTACAGTTAATCAAATGAACAAGAAGAGAAGTATAGACTTATTGGGCCCAGTTTTAATCCTGATCTCAGTCCACGTCCTGCTCTGTGTCCTAAAACCTGGAATAAACCTGGTCAAAACTTGGACTAAATCTGTTCTAAACCTGTAGGAAAGTTGGGCTAAACTTGGACTAAACCTGCGCTAAACCTGGGCTAAACCTGGACTAACTCTGGGCTAAAGCTGGACTAAACTTGGTCTCAATCTGGACTAAATCTGGGATAAACCTCGACTAAACTTGGTCTCAATCTGGACTAAATCTGGACTAAACCCAGGATAAACTTAATTAAACTTGTAACTATCCCTGGACTCAACTTGGACTAAACCTGGGGTAAATCTATTCTAAACCTGGACTAAACTGGTAACTAAACATGGACTAAACTGGTTCTAATCCTAAATTTAGTCCTAGTCAAGCCCTTAGTTGTATTTTTATACTGGTTTACACAAATGTTTAGTCCAAGTTTAGCCCAATGTTTAGTCCAGATGTAGTCCAGATTAGAGCAGGCTTAGTCCAGGCTTATTTACAAGTTTAGGCCAGGTTAAGTTCAGGTTTAGTCCAAGCTTAGTCCACGTTTAGTCCAGGTTTTATCCAGGCTTAGTTTAGGCTTAGGCCAAGTTTAGTCCATGTTTAGTCCAGGTTGTGTTCAGGATTAGTCCAGGTTTAGTCCAAGTTTAGTCCAAGTTTAGTCCAGGTTTAGTCCAGGCTTAGTTGAAGTTTAGCAAGTTTAGTCCAGGTTTAGTCTAGCCTTAGTCCAGGCTTAATCCAGGCTTAGTCTAGGCTTGGTCAAAGTTTAGTTCAGGTTTAGTCCAGACTTAGTCCAAGTTTAGTCCAGGTTAAGTCCAGGTTTAGTCCAGGTTTTATCCAGGCTTAGTTTAGGTTTAGCCGAAGTTTGGTCCAGGTTTAGTCCAGGTTTAGTCCAGCTTTAGTCCAGGCTTAGTCCAGCTTTAGTCCAGCTTTAGTCTAGCTTTAGTCCAGGCTTAGTCCAGCTTTAGTCCAGATTTAGTCCAGCTTTAGCCCAGCTTTAGTCCAGGTTTAGTCCAGGTTTAGTCCAGCTTTAATCCAGGTTTAGTCCAGGTTTAGTCCAGGCTTAGTCCAGCTTTAGTCCAGCTTTAGTCCAGCTTTAGTCCAGGTTTAGCCCAGCTTTAGCCCAGTTTTAGTCTGGCTTTAGCCCAGCTTTAGTCCAGGTTTAGTCCAGGTTTAGCCCAGCTTTAGCCCAGCTCTAGACCAGGTTTAGTCCAGCTTTAGTCCAGCTTTAGCCCAGCTTTAATCCAGGCTTAGTCCAGCTTTAGTCCAGATTTAGTCCAGCTTTAGCCCAACTTTAGTCCAGGTTTAGTCCAGGTTTAGTCCAGCTTTAGTCCAGCTTTAGCCCAGCTTTAGTCCAGGTTTAGGCCAATTTTAGCCAAGCTTTAGTCCAGCTTTAGCCCAGCTTTAGTCCAGGTTTAGGCCAGCTTCAGCCCAGCTTTAGTCCAGCTTTAGCCCAGCTTTAGTCCAGGTTTAGTCAAGGTTTAGTCCAGGTTTAGGCCAGCTTTAGCCCAGCTTTAGTCCAGGTTTAGGCCAATTTTAGCCAAGCTTTAGTCCAGCTTTAGCCCAGCTTTAGTCCAGGTTTAGGCCAGCTTCAGCCCAGCTTTAGTCCAGCTTTAGCCCAGCTTTAGTCCAGGTTTAGTCAAGGTTTAGTCCAGGTTTAGGCCAGCTTTAGCCCAGCTTTAACCCAGCTTTAGTCCAAGTTTAGTCCAGCTTTAGTCCAGCTTTAGCCCAGCTTTAGTCTAGGTTTAGTCCAGGTTTAGTCCAGCTTTAGCCCAGGTTTAGTCCAGCTTTAGTCCAGCTTTAGCCCAGCTTTAATCCAGGCTTAGTCCAGCTTTAGTCCAGATTTAGTCCAGCTTTAGCCCAGCTTTATTCCAGGTTTAGTCCAGGTTTAGTCCAGCTTTAGTCCAGCTTTAGCCCAGCTTTAGTCCAGGTTTAGGCCAGCTTTAGCCAAGCTTTAGTCCAGCTTTAGCCCAGCTTTAGTCCAGGTTTAGGCCAGCTTTAGCCCAGCTTTAGTCCAGCTTTAGCCCAGCTTTAGTCCAGCTTTAGCCCAGCTTTAGTCCAGGTTTAGTCAAGGTTTAGTCAAGGTTTAGTCCAGGTTTAGCCCAGCTTTAGCCCAGCTTTAGTCCAGCTTTAGCCCAGCTTTAGTCCAGGTTTAGTCAAGGTTTAGTCCAGGTTTAGTCCAGCTTTAGTCCAGGTTTAGTCCAGGCTTAGTCCAGCTTTAGTCCAGGTTTAGTCCAGGCTTAGTCCAGCTTTAGTCCAGCTTTAGCCCAGGTTTAGTCCAGGTTTAGCCCAGCTTTAGCCTAGCTTTAGACCATGTTTAGTCCAGCTTTAGTCCAGCTTTAGTCCAGATTTAGTCAAGGTTTAGTCCAGGTTTAGTCCAGCTTTAGTCCAGGTTTAGTCCAGGCTTAGTCCAGCTTTAGTCCAGGTTTAGTCCAGGCTTAGTCCAGCTTTAGTCCAGCTTTAGTCCAGGTTTAGTCCAGGCTTAGTCCAGCTTTAGTCCAGGTTTAGTCCAGGCTTAGTCCAGCTTTAGTCCAGCTTTAGTCCAGCTTTAGCCCAGGTTTAGTCCAGGTTTAGCCCAGCTTTAGCCTAGCTTTAGAACAGGTTTAGTCCAGCTTTAGTCCAGGTTTAGTCCAGCTTTAGTCCAGGTTTAGTCCAGGCTTAGTCCAGCTTTAGTCCAGGTTTAGTCCAGGCTTAGTCCAGCTTTAGTCCAGCTTTAGTCCAGCTTTAGCCCAGGTTTAGTCCAGGTTTAGCCCAGCTTTAGCCTAGCTTTAGACCAGGTTTAGTCCAGCTTTAGTCCAGCTTTAGTCCAGGTTTAGTCAAGGTTTAGTCAAGGTTTAGTCCAGCTTTAGTCCAGGTTTAGTCCAGGCTTAGTCCAGCTTTAGTCCAGGTTTAGTCCAGGCTTAGTCCAGCTTTAGTCCAGCTTTAGTCCAGCTTTAGCCCAGGTTTAGTCCAGGTTTAGCCCAGCTTTAGCCTAGCTTTAGACCAGGTTTAGTCCAGCTTTAGTCCAGCTTTAGTCCAGATTTAGTCAAGGTTTAGTCCAGGTTTAGTCCAGCTTTAGTCCAGGTTTAGTCCAGGCTTAGTCCAGCTTTAGTCCAGGTTTAGTCCAGGCTTAGTCCAGCTTTAGTCCAGCTTTAGTCCAGCTTTAGCCCAGGTTTAGTCCAGGTTTAGCCCAGCTTTAGCCTAGCTTTAGACCAGGTTTAGTCCAGCTTTAGTCCAGCTTTAGTCCAGGTTTAGTCAAGGTTTAGTCCAGGCTTAGTCCAGCTTTAGTCCAGGTTTAGTCCAGGCTTAGTCCAGCTTTAGTCCAGCTTTAGTCCAGCTTTAGCCCAGGTTTAGTCCAGGTTTAGCCTAGCTTTAGACCAGGTTTAGTCCAGCTTTAGTCCAGCTTTAGCCCAGGTTTAGTCCAGGTTTAGCCCAGCTTTAGCCTAGCTTTAGACCAGGTTTAGTCCAGCTTTAGTCCAGCTTTAGTCCAGGTTTAGTCAAGGTTTAGTCAAGGTTTAGTCCAGCTTTAGTCCAGGTTTAGTCCAGGCTTAGTCCAGCTTTAGTCCAGGTTTAGTCCAGGCTTAGTCCAGCTTTAGTCCAGCTTTAGTCCAGCTTTAGCCCAGGTTTAGTCCAGGTTTAGCCCAGCTTTAGCCTAGCTTTAGACCAGGTTTAGTCCAGCTTTAGTCCAGCTTTAGTCCAGATTTAGTCAAGGTTTAGTCCAGGTTTAGTCCAGCTTTAGTCCAGGTTTAGTCCAGGCTTAGTCCAGCTTTAGTCCAGGTTTAGTCCAGGCTTAGTCCAGCTTTAGTCCAGCTTTAGTCCAGCTTTAGCCCAGGTTTAGTCCAGGTTTAGCCCAGCTTTAGCCTAGCTTTAGACCAGGTTTAGTCCAGCTTTAGTCCAGCTTTAGTCCAGGTTTAGTCAAGGTTTAGTCCAGGTTTAGTCCAGCTTTAGTCCAGGTTTAGTCCAGGCTTAGTCCAGCTTTAGTCCAGGTTTAGTCCAGGCTTAGTCCAGCTTTAGTCCAGCTTTAGTCCAGCTTTAGCCCAGGTTTAGTCCAGGTTTAGCCCAGCTTTAGACCAGGTTTAGTCCAGCTTTAGTCCAGCTTTAGTCCAGGTTTAGTCAAGGTTTAGTCCAGGTTTAGTCCAGCTTTAGTCCAGGTTTAGTCCAGGCTTAGTCCAGCTTTAGTCCAGGTTTAGTCCAGGCTTAGTCCAGCTTTAGTCCAGCTTTAGTCCAGCTTTAGCCCAGGTTTAGTCCAGGTTTAGCCCAGCTTTAGCCTAGCTTTAGACCAGGTTTAGTCCAGCTTTAGTCCAGCTTTAGTCCAGGTTTAGTCAAGGTTTAGTCCAGGTTTAGTCCAGCTTTAGTCCAGGTTTAGTCCAGGCTTAGTCCAGCTTTAGTCCAGGTTTAGTCCAGGCTTAGTCCAGCTTTAGTCCAGCTTTAGTCCAGCTTTAGCCCAGGTTTAGTCCAGGTTTAGCCCAGCTTTAGCCTAGCTTTAGACCAGGTTTAGTCCAGCTTTAGTCCAGCTTAAGACCAGGTTTAGTCCAGGTTTAGTCCAGCTCCCTTGAACCTCCCTTCTTTCCAGTTTTCCTCCTCCTCTTTGGTTTGTCCAGAGCTGATCTTCTAATGGCCACTGTGTGACATTTAGATAAAGGCGACAGTGAAGAGGTTCACTCTCGACCTTTGACCCCCTCCATCAGGAAGTCAAGTCGTAACCGTGGAAACCTGACATTTCCTCCGCGGCAGTGTCATCATCCGGCTAATTAACCCGTTAGCCGCTTGACCTGCCACTAACGCAGTGAGAAACAGAGAGGACAGAGAGACTGAGAGAGGATCTGCTCCGGTCTGGACTTACCACTGGAGGACACTTATTTTAGAATTTAGCCAATAAAAGGAAGCGTTTAGCACAAAACAAAGCAGATGACCTGCGCTTTGGCAGATCTGTTTTTCTTTTCTTTAAACAATTAAAGTTTAGTCAATTTTAAGGCTGATCTCTGAAATATTATGCATTTCTTCATCATTTTGTACTTATGGATAATGTGGGTGAAAACCAGAGATGAGTAGAGTAGCCATAAATTGTACTGAAGTAAGAGTTACTGAAACCCAGGTGAGACAAGTGACATTGGTGTTACAATGAGGAACAGGCAATCAAATAAATAAGCAGAAAAGAAAAAAAAAAGTGACAAAATTGGTCATTATAGTGTTCAGGCTAATGAGCAGGTGCAGGTGGGGGTGGGGTGCATGTAAATAATATCTCAAATACATACATCTGTTACTGTTTGTAATAACAACACCAGCAGCAGGAAAATGATGGATAATAGAGGACATGTAAAGATATTTAGAAGGGTCATTATTAAAGTGATTTGTCTCGAGTAAGGAGGGGAGTGGCTAACCCCATGGTCAACAGCAACAGCCCCGACCAAGAACAGCATGCTGCAGAGGCGCATGCTGTGACCCATATGATGTGCACTACAACATATACTGAGGCCACGACAGCTACCACAACTAAGAAGGGGAGGAGCAGGCCAGGACCCCATAGGTCCGGCCACAGGGCAGCAGCACAAGTCCTGGCCCATGTCCCCAGGCCATGAAAACATGCACGCCATATTATATGTGTATGCCCCCCCCCCCTTTAATAATCAATGAAATGTGTTAAAAAAGGGGGCACTTGCAAATGTCAGAATGAGGGTTACCTTCCTGATAGGTTCTTGCCACACTTGTCCTACTCTTCTTGTGAAATATCACAATCTAAATGTCAATGCATTAAAATATGCATATTATCATGGAGATCTCTCTCATCACACGATCTCTCTGGGTGGAGTCTGCATGTCCTCCCTGTGTTATTGTGGGTTCTCTCCGGGTACTCCAGCTTCCTCCCAAACTCCCCCTAGTGAATGGTTGTCTGTGTTTGTCTCTGTGTCAGCCCTGCAACAAGCTGGCCCCTGTCCAGGGTGTACCCCACCTAAGGCCCAAAGTTACCGGGATAGGCTCCAGTCACCCATGACCCCTAATGGGAATAAGGGTAAGAAGATGAATGAATGAAAGAAATACTAAGTAATCAACTAATTATGTTTCTCTCTGAGCTAAAGTGACACTGCACTTCATTATGTCCTCTACATGAGTTATGTCCCACAGTGTGTGGTCCCTCAGAATTAAAGCAGGACTCAGGAGCAGCCAAACAAGAAGAGAAGCTCAAGCAGCACAAGACTGGACAGCACACTGTGGAGCAAATGCCATTTTAAATTTCTGGGGCTCGATCTCCACACTGGGCTTTACCAAACACAAGCTGGACTCAGAGACACCAGCCTAACCTTCCTCTCCATCTGGCTAAAACACATTTTATTTACATATTTATTCCATTACAGATTGTATTGGATTCACAATTTTGTAATTGTTGAAAAGTTTCCTCACTTTTACAACTTGACAAAGTTGCCTATGATTAATCAAAAACAAGTCAAGTTAAACCAGGATTAAATAGCAGGGGTCTGTTTAAATGAACAGGTGAGAAACTATTTGTAAAAGAAGTATCCAAGCAGAAAATCCACAAATACTGAACCTGATCATTTTTTGTTAGAAACTGGGTCCACAACTCTCCATAATAATCTTGTTGCTTAATGCTGAGTTTACTGACAGCAATCACGACTGTATAATCAAATAATATCACCACTTTTTGACGCTATAGTGAAGAAATAACTTCCCTTTAAGTCATTTGTACTGACAAAGAAGACTTAAAACTTTGTGCCAGTTTTTTTTTTTTTTTTTTTTTTTTTTTTTTTTTAATATTGATAAGCCCAGTACTTGCAGAGATATTTGCCATAAACCACACCAACACATCTGCATTTTGAATCTTTAGCAGCAAATTCTACCATAGAAGTCTGACCTACCTCCAGCTCTGTTTTAAACTATTATGTTCTGGTCCCAAGCCTGAATAAATGTGTGGTTGTGGAAGGGCATCTGGAGTAAAACCTATGCCAAAGTACCCATGTTATTAATTAATTGTGGAAATTCCTGAGAGAAAGGGAACAACAGAATGGGACTATTTTATGGTGAGGCACCTACAGTCAGTGATAACTTTTTGTTACTAACAAAAAATTCAAAATCCATCTAAATCAGTGTTGTTGGTAATCTTTAACAAACTCAAGGCTAGAAAAGAAAGGCCTAGAAAAATCTACTTTGCATTGAGATTATTAAAAATATTTTATTTTTGTATATATATATATATATATATTTTTTTTTTTTTACAAAAAAATGCGATGCTATTACAAACACTGGCATAAAAAGGCTTAGAATTCTGAAAATAAAGAAATATTTGGTATTTATGGTGAGAGCACAAAATGAAAAGTAGAAACAAATATGAAGGTATACATTTTTTATGATCGTTCTTTGATGGGGACACTTTTGTCACTGAACAGGAGCAACGTAACAGATTTAGTTAAAGAGTGTAAAAATGAATTCATATTAGATTTATGTTTAGAATATCAACATTAGTGATAAAATACACACCTGAGCCACATTTCATAGAAAAAGTAAGAACCACTGCAAAGTTATAAAAAGAAAACAAAATTGGAAAAGACACTTTTGTCCTCATTGGAGCACAAGGGTTTAAGTGCAGTATTTCATCTCCAAACATCTCCAAACTCTTCTATGTCTTGTCCTTTCTTTTACATTTCTGGCATTTATTATTCCTGTCTTCTTCTGTGATTCCTCTGTGCTTTCACTGCAGTTCACCTCCAAAACCGACAAACAAGAGGTTGATCATGTTTGCTTACCTCTAAGCCCCACCCCTTTCCACCTCTCTGCTCTCTGATTGGTCAACCTTTCTCCCTGCTAATTAAACCACTCTGGCTTCTCTCTTGATGGCAATTAACACTAATGTTTTGCATATTTTAAACCTCCAACGCCCACTGCCATTTTTTCCCCTCTTTTTTTTCTTCTTCAGATTAGTCCCCTTGTCGCTACGGAAACGGTTTAATGACTTTGATCCATTGAAGGCAGCTCACATTTGATGCCTGTTAATTACAAAAGGGATAATTTCCCAGCATTGGTTTTCAATTGGCTTCCTTCAGTAATGGATTATTTCTCGAGAAAAAAAAAAAGAAAAAGAAAAATCTATTAGCAACAGCCCGGATTTATCTGTCAGAGTCTCGTTAGATGGAAAATTATTAGCATGGATCCATTTAGTGGCAAAGATTTCTGACTTTTAGAAGGATATGAGGATGGGAAGTGAGGGTGGGTTTAATGAATGGGAGGTTTGTAATAGGTTCAAATGGGAATGTGGCAATAATGAGGCAGTTTCATATCATTTCTGGTTGTTAAGTTTTGGAGAAATATTTCAGATATTTTGCAAAGTTTAGATTAGAGACAGTGATTATTACAAGGAATGCAAAATATGTCAATATTATGCAAAAAAGGAAAGAAATTGTCACTCCTTTCAGCTTTTCCCTACTGGAGATGCCACAGCAGATTCCTCCAGTGATGGTTCACACATTAATATGGTAAAGGTTTTACGCCACTAATGACAACCCTCTCTACTTATTATCTATAGAAAAGGCCAGCCCTGTATGTCATTTAGAAATAACACAATTTTATACAATACATTAAGATATCAATAAACTGGACCAAAAATGCAAGTGCAACTTTATTTATAAAGCACTTAAAAAAATACCAATGACCAAATTGTACAAGATAAAACAAACAAATCAAAACAACACATAAAATATAGAATACTGTAACATGATAAAACAGTAGATGTATTAAACAGAATAAGATCAAACAAATAAATGTCAGCATCTCAGACTTTGTCAAAGACTGATGAGAACAGGTGGCTTTTAAGAAGAGATTTAAAAACAGGTACAGAGGGCTCTTGTCTAATGTGCAAAGGCAGTTCGTTCCACAGTTTTGGTGCTGCCACCTCCAAAGTTTGGTCCCCTCTGAGCTTTTGTTTAGGTTTTGGTAAACTCAGAAGGTGCTGGTCAGCGCTGACTTGAGCAACCATGAAGGAGAGTGTTGGTGCAGGAACGCAGAGAGGTACAGTGGGCCAACAACATTCAGTCATTTAAAAACAAATCAAATAAGGCACAGGCAGCCAGTGTAGGGAGCCATTTAAAAGACAAGCAGCCGAGCTGCAGTGAAGAGATGGAGGACTGACTAATGCCAAAATAAAGTATATATATATATATATATATATATATATATATATATATATATATATATATATATATATATATATATATATATATATATATATATCCATGGATGCATTAAGTACATGACCTCAGTAAGCTATTCAGTCTAAACAGTGCACACTGAGATACAGATAAGGTCTGAATCCGAAAAGGGAAAATTGTCAAGGAGCTTTCAAGCTCCAGAAGAGCTTCATTGCTTCCTTAAAGAGCTCCTTTAGCATAGGAAGCTCCAGAGGTTCCTTACTGTGCAGTGAGGAGCAATCCCATAATCTACTGTGCCATCTCCCAAGTTACTCTGTACTTGGCCAAGTGAGGCCGATCTCTGTGTGATGAGTTTGAAATGAGTTAAAAGTGTCACTGCCTCAGACTTTATTACATTAAATGATCTGAATAAACTTCACTTCATAAAAGACTTAGAGCCTCCACAGAGTGTGATGTCTGACTTCTGATAAATGATTATTGTGCGCTCGGCGCACTTTTGTTTACATTTCAGGAAAATTAAACTTAAAAACCGTGTGGCTCATTAGCATAAATCCACAGTGGCGTTCAGTGTGGCTGTGTTAATGCTGCTGACTGTCCAGAGCAGAGACAGAGCTGCTGTCGGTGACTGTCAGAGAATATTTACCACAGCCTGTTCTGTGTGGATTACAGCAGAGTTTCAGTTTTAAACCTGAGTTTCTGTGAGTCACAGATGATTCTCGAGTCTGTGGAGTTAGTGCCGATCTCTTTATTAAACCTTGCTGTAGCTTCTCTCATATGAAGTGATTTTGGGTTAATTTTGTACATTGTAATGTTAAAAAGATCATTTAAAATAGCACTGCAGTGGAGGATAAGGTGTGCTTATTGTAGTCCATTTCCTGGGTGTTGTAGTTTTTATTAAACAGCTGGAGGTCCACGTGACTTCCCTGGTTGTTTCCACTGCTGGGTTAGGATGGTCAGGTCCTCCAAACACTGCTGAAGCTCCTCCTCATCACTGCAGTAGGAGTCTTACTGTTGACCTCATGACGTAGCTCTCAAAGGTTAAGGAACAGGAGGAAGGAGCAGGAGGCAGGAGGTACAATTTAAGGAATTTGGATTCAGCCAAGGTCTTAGCAGAGAACAGGAAGTTATAAAAGGAAGTCACAAAGGAAGCATGATCATATGCGATGCTGTCACAAAACTGGAGAGAATGCAAAGCTTCAGTTCATATTTTCAACATGTGTCAAAAAGTGCTTAACTTTGGCCAGGTGTCTCAAGTTAAAGGAGTTGGACTTGACTACCAAATGAATTTAGCTGTCGAGCTTAAGGTGTGGATCCATTTTAAACCCCAGATTTAAAGTCTCAGTTTTGCAAAGAATTATTCAAGAGCGTAGAGCTGGGTCCAAACACCATGACCTCAGTCTTAGAGGCATTAACATTAAGCAAGTCTAAATCCTTCCAAGCTGTAATGTCATTTAAACATTTTTGCAGTGCGCTAAGAGAGAAGCCATCCTTCTTTTTAAGGGGAACAGGGGTAGAGCTGACACTCCACAGGAAAGCAATGGAAGGAGGTGCAATGGCTCCTCAGAATTGAGCCCAAGGGTAATAAATACAAAGAAAAGAGAATAGGGCCTAAAATGTATCCCTGTGGAACGCCGTAGGACAGTGAAGTAGAGCAGTGTTTCCCAACCAGGGGTATGGGGACTACTTGGGGTACACAAAGGGTACTTGGGTAATTATTTCATAATTTATTTCCAAGATAAGAAAATATTTTCAATTTTTATATTTTTTTTAACAATTGAAACTTAATATGAAAAAAAAAAAGATAAATAAAAGAAAGCTTAAGTGTCTCATTGACTGATGAAAATCAGAAACTGCTATTTAAATATTATCATGTCTTACATATATTTATGGTTTAAAAATAATTAATGAATGAAATTAGTTATTTAAATTGTTTTTTTTTAATAGTAAATTTAGTGTGAGTAAAATGGTGTCGGTCTTTAGGCAAGACCCTTTGCGCTACTGCCTACCTCATAGAATGATGAGAGACACAGAATTATGAGACATACAGGCTCAGACATCGCCTGGGCAAACAAGGTCTGCATCAGGTGCCGGGGAACCACAGCAGCCTGATGAGAAGTGGGCTACTTGTTTTATATTTATTTGCTTTAAAGACAGCAGATTATTCTTTCTTTTTTTTAAAGAAAAATGCAGAATTAGTTTAAAATGTCTTTGTACTAATAAACACAGAGGTTTTAAAGTTCACCTTTTAAACAGTTTTTCACATCTATGATTGAGGAGGTACTCATGGTTTGACAATAGGCCCAGGGGGTACACAAGACAAAACTAAAAAAGGTTGGGGACCATTGGAGTAGAGGGAGACTCGGAGTATCCCAGGCATACACAGTAAGTTCTACCTTTCAAGTACGACCTGAACCAGTCCACAGCGACAGCCTTTATACCAACCCAAAGTCCCATCATGTTTAATGCAATTGTTTTCTGAATAAACAATGCTATGTCAAATATCTGAATCACAGTTTTATCACTTAATAGATTTAAGTGAATCTCCAACTTTACCTCCTCAGAATCTTTGGTTTTCCAAGTCCCATTTTTAGTGAACTAAAGTGAGCCTAAATTACCACAGAACAAAACCAAGGCCCAAACCAAGACTAACATGGGAATAAACCCTGATTTATCGCAAAATTTTGAGACATCATGTCAATGGAAAAGTGCATTTCTGAAGGAAGATGTGACATCTAACTGAAACTTTTACAGATTAATATTTGACTAAACACCTTCACTAATCACTGTTTGTAGCCTTATCACTTTTTTATCCACAGATCTCATTATTTAGCTGCAACAAAGTAAACAAAACACAAATTTGAATATGTTGTGATGTTTTTCATAGAAATGGCGATGTCACACTCACAGGTGGTAGTCATGGAAATGGCGAGGTCAAGTACCAAACACACACGTGTCATTTACATCAATTCAATATTTATAATTATTCAAGTAGACAGAGAGCACTGAGGTTTTATATTGAGAGGTAGATGTGGAAATAAAATGGGACAAAACATTAGGATGTTGTGTTTCTTGGAGTAAAAGTTCAATGTAAAAGGGAGTCGGAGGCATGTTGTCACACTTGTTAATGTTATTTTTAGGGCCGGGAATCAATAAAAAAAAATAAACTCATTAATCGGAAATCTGAAAAAAATTAATCGCGATTAATAACTCGTATTATGAATTCACATACAAACACAAAATTGTAAATTTAGAACATTTATTTTGAATTAACCTTCACATACTTTACTGTAAACTTGTGCAATGCAAACAAAACTTGCAAAGAAAATAAATGAATAGTCTCTTTGAGACCTGTAACTCAGACAAAGTTTGCCTAAATAAGGTACAACCAACAAATACACAAAACCTACCTAAAAAAGCATGTGTAATCTCTTTTAGAACTTTAACAAAAATAAGTTTAATTCTTCAATTAATAACAATTGTTGTGGTTCACAACAGTGTAAATACTATGAACTGTGTTACTCCAGTGGTAATTGAACTCATCCTTGCATAGACTGCACATAACTTTTGTTTTGTCTTTATTGCTGTCTGGTGATGATTTGAAGCAGAATTGTCCATTTAGCAATGTGTCTTTTTGGTCACTCATGTTGCTTTAGCTCGTTCACTTGTTGCATTAGGCTCGTTCCAGATGAACTGCTCCTCACCTGGATTGTGAACGAGAGTGCACGGCCGCAATGAGAGGAGGGGAAATACACCTGTACTGAAGTCGGACAGTTTGTCCGACTTCAGTACAGGTGTATTTCCCAGGTGTATTTCTCATGTGTGTTGGTTTATCCAGGTCAAAACTGTAACTTTAGTCTGTATTTAAAAAAAAAAAAAGAGGCGGGGGAAGAAGGACAGGAGGGCAGTGAAGTGTCGTGCGTTACGTTTCTGATCAGCACTAAACTCAGATTCAATCACCTGTCCGTTCACTGCTGACAGGTGTGCGTTTTCCCATCATGCACTGAGCCATGCAGCCTCCGCAGTTGCTCCTAATGAACTGTGGCGGCTCAGGCGCTGGTCTCGTTTGGATCTCACGGTGACCGTCGCACTTGTGGCATCAGAGCAAGTCGGCAAGAGCAACAACATACATTTGTTCACAAAGCAATATTACATAAACAGTAGTTTCATCCCGTGACCCACTCCTTTTATGTCCCAATGTCCTGCTGCCATGCAAAGCGAGGTAATAGGTTTAGTCAGTATGTGGCAAAGCCACAGCCTTGCTACTCATGGCACAGCGCGTCCACCACCATGATCCAGCCGGCTTAGATCCCCATCACACATGTTCTCCACGGTAAGTCTTCTGAAGTTCTCGTAAAAAGAAAAGTTATATTCCCAGGGAAGAGGGTTAATCAAAAACAATAGCCCCATGGCTCCACCAACAGCATGAGGGAATCCTGGGCAGCGTGTGACGACACTGTCCCCTGTGCACGTCATGTCCTCCCTTTATACCAGGACTCACAGTAAACAATAGCATATACAGTACAATATATCCTCATAAGTTTTTCTTCCCTGCTCCATAAACTTAGTGACAAAACCTATGCTGTACTCTCACTAGTGCCAGTATGAACCTATATGGCCTTTACAATTTTTGTATCTTTTGTCTCATTCATGCATGCTTGAGCAATCCTGTATGCCGAGCAAAAAGTGCTCCTGTGCGTTTCTAAAGCCCGTAAACTGCCACCTGTCTCATTCTTATTATTTCAGTACTAAAACTGTTGTTGTACAAAATCTACTCTGGTTGCTACATCTGCTCAGGTTAGTAACATTGCATGGTGATGATGTCAGCAAACTTTTAATCGTGTTTTCTGTTTAAAAGTACATGTTTATAGTTAGCGAGGACAAGCAGCCAATCATGTTGTTTGCTTGAAGTCTCATCCAATCATAATGCATCATCATACAGCTGTGGTACCAGAGCCGATTTTGTGCATACACCCTCACTACAAAGCAGTCAGCTAATTTATCTACCTATCTGTTAGCTACATGTTGCTAATAGCCATGTTAAATAGCTAATTTAAGCTCTGGCCATTCCCAACGGTTGCCATGAGGGGGCAATGCACACTTAATCCAAGCATACGCTGCAAAATCAAGGTAACAGAAGAAGACAT
The DNA here is from genome assembly GCA_020698575.1 of Bostrychus sinensis. Lineage (NCBI taxonomy): Eukaryota > Metazoa > Chordata > Actinopteri > Gobiiformes > Eleotridae > Bostrychus > Bostrychus sinensis. The sequence continues at coordinate 39,971,319 of CM036241.1, forward strand.
TACATACATACATACACTCTCCAGATTGTGTCTATTAATTCTCTTCAACACATTTACAGTTTACATTCTGTACTTGTCCAGTACAAAACCTAGCTATAAAATTCTAAATAAAGTGCATTTCCATCACTATGCATCTGTAATTACTCAAAATCACTTGTAACTGCTGCTTATGACACTTTCAGTTAACTTTCATAGTGACCTTAAATAGTACATACTGCACCTTTAATATTACATTGGCTTCAATGGGACATAGTTCAAAACACAGGATAAGTTGTTTGTGCTGTTATCTAAGTGCATTTAACTTACTCAGACTTGGACATAGCACCTTGGAATGTACATTAATTACCTTTAGCTTATGTGGCAGTACTACATTTCAATAATCAAGCTCCAAACATCCACATTCTGGCTACTAACATTACTATTTCAAAATTACATGAACCAATACTGCACTTTCTGCTCTCAAAACAGGTTTAAAGTCATATCAGGAGGCTTACAAAACTAATTGGAGTAATACATGAAAGTATAATAACCTAATATACAAGGTTGCAGTGAAATAAACACATTTAGCAATAACGGTGCAAACTAACGCAAGATTACCGGCGCAATACTGCTCGGCTCTACCACCATTACCTGCCACGACTCAACAAACTTTTAAAATATCACCTCAAAGTTACACAAATCATCACAATATCACTGTTGACTAACAAAGAAGTAATACGAAGCTTAAGGCTTTTATCCATAGTGGTTTTAACCAAGTTCTGACCTGTAAAATAAAGGTCTTAGTAAATAATAAGTAAATAAAGTAAATAAGTAAATAAGTAAATAAAAGTCTTAGAGCAAGAAGCACAGGAGCACTTATAACTTTCTCCAAATTGCGTCTAACAGGAAACAGGAAGCTGGTTCGCATTAGGCAACCAAGAACGGACTAATGCAGTGCCAAATGTTCCACTTAGCATTAAACTCTTTTACTCACCAATATTTACACAGGACTATATCTGATAAATGTAAAATAATTATATTCTTAATTATCAGAGTATATCTGCACTGTTAAAGTGACAACCTAAGTCTTGGCCTGTTACTTATAATACCAAATGTGGTTGCACATATTTGGGTACACCACACAAACGTGTCCAAAACTATTACAAAAAGCCTTAAAAAGCAGAATATGGGACCTTTAAAACTTTGGTCAAAGTAAATTGGTGCAGTACCACAAGTTGCCACCGGGTAAGTGGAGACAATTCAATTCAGTTTTATTTGTAAAGCCCAGTATCACAACAAAAGTCACCTCAAAGGGCTTCACAACAGTTGATCAAACATAAACACACAATCAGACTCAACACACAATCAACACAAACAATAACTACACTAAACTAAACAGACCCAGGACACTTCTGTCCTTAGACCCTCCTTCTCGGTAAGGAAAAACTCCTAAAAAAACCCAGCTGTGGGAAAAAAGAAGAAACCTTATGGAGCCCATATTGAAGGAGAGATCCTCTCCCAGGACGGACAGGCAATGTGTCTCCGACTGTTAGTCCATTAGCTCATCTATAGGATCATAGATCAGCTCTGTAAGGATTCATCCAGATGGGAGTGGGGTGAGGTAGGTTGAGGAAGTCCATAGGATGCAGCAGGTGGCCTCATCCAGACAGGTGAGTGGGGTGAGGTAGATCCGGGAAATCCCTAGAGGTGAGGCCGAGGGCCCACAGCTCAGGACAGGAGCACAGATGGGGTCAGCTAAGATCCAAACATCACTGGGACATCTGCCAGCAGCCAGGCATCTGAAACAGTCCCCCCTCCCCCAGAGGGGAGCGGGAGAGAGGGACAACTTGTGAATATGAACTGATTGGAGATATAGAATATTTGATAATATTAATGACAGTGATAGAAGAGGAGCAGCAGATGAAACCAGAGGACAGAGGTCAGTGCACCATACTTCCCCCAGCTTCTAGCTCCTAGAGCAGCCTATCTTCAGCTGTGGAGTTAACCCTGTTCCTAGCTGGCCTGACCATAAGCGTTCTCGAAGAGGAACGTTTTAAGCCTAATCTTAAATGTAGAGACTGTGTCTGCCTCTCTAACATGAGCTGGAAGCTGATTCCATAAAACATAAACTCAGTAACTAAAGGCTCTACCTCCAACTGTACTTTTAGAAACCCTGGGAACCACTAATAGCCCTGCATTTTGTGAGCGCAGTACTCTGCTTGGTTGGTATGGCTCTATAACATCATTAATGTAGGATGGGGTTGTACCATTTACAGCCTTGTAAGTCAGGAAAAGTCTGACAGTATAAGGCCTTGTCCACACAGAGATGGGCTTGGGCGTATCCACAAAGGTTAGGTGTTTTGTCAACAGAGAACAAGGATTTTGAGGCCAAATACGATCATTTTTCAAATCAGATCCCAGAGTGGAAAGATTTGAAAACCCTGTATACATGTGTTAATGTTTATGGATTGTATCTGGAATTTATCTCTGTGTGGATATAGCCTCAAGCTTTTGATACAGTATTTTGCAATACACCTAAGGCTATTTATTACTTTAAAGGAATATTTTAGTATTTTGTAAATGTGGCTAAATCAAACCTATTCCAGACCGTAACAGTTGGTAACAGACAGGAAACTTTCTCCAGACGTTAGGAACAACCCAAGAAATCCTTACATACAAAGGAACTAGAACAGATACATTCAGAAAATCAGTGGGGAGAACATCATTCCACCAGAAACCAAACAGAAAAATACTGACATTCTCTATACTAACTTTACCAGCTGTATGTCTTAGAATGCTACAAATATCCAGGTTTATAATGTTGGCATTTCGAGTGGTTGGTTGTCTCCATTAAAATTGAGAAGTATATGATGTAAACCTGGACCACCACAGAGCCACAGTCTGTCCCTGTCTGCACAACTCAGTGTCAGAAAAATGCCATTCACTACTACTCCACTCTGACAGGCAGGTTACAGGTACCTGGGAATAAACATGGCTTCATGAAATGCAGCTATGTCACTGGAAAATGCTCTTACATGGATTTACACTGAAGAAAATTTGTACACTGTTTTTGCTCCAATTTTTCATCAGTTGAACTCAAAGTTCTAAGACTTTTTCCATGTACACAAAAGGCCTATTTCTCTCAAATATTGGGGGTGGGGTGTGTGTGGGAGGGGGGTTATCAGTATCTTGTGTGACCACCTTTTGCCAACACATCTTCACATAGAATTGATCAGGTTGTTGGTTGTGGAATGTTGCGCCATTTTTTTTCAATGGCTGCGTGAAGTTTGTCAGGAACTGGAACACGCTGTCGTATTTGCCGATCCAGAGCATCCCAAACATGCTCAATGGGTGACATGTCTGGTGAGTCTGCTGGCCATGCAAGAACTGGGATGTTTTCAGCTTCCAGGAATTGTGTACAGATCCTTGCAACATGGGGCTGTGCATTATCACACTGCAACATGAGGTGATGGTCATTGATGAATACCACAACAACAGGCCTTTTCTATCAAATATGCATATATTTATAGTGAAAAGTATCGTTTTATGGTCATGAGATACCACAGAGCTGATTAGCCTCCCTTGAGACTTTGAACTTTTAATATACAGATTTAAAAAAAATAAAAAAATAAAAAAATCGATGAGTAAAATGAATAGGAGTTTTACTTCCGGAACAAGGAAGAAGGCTCCATAGACTTGCGTCCAGTAGTCTCTGATTGGTTGCTGGTATCGTCAATCACCTGACGTTCTCGTGAGCAACATTTTTTTTTTACTTTTCTCTCAGGTAATTGAAGTATTTTGGCAAAACTCACGCTGCATTGAGAATGCCAAAGGTTCACTATGAGTAGTATAAGTAACAGTAGTAGCATGAGTAGTAGTAGTACAGTGGGTGACAGTGGCTCAGGAGGTAGAGCAGTTGTCCTATAACAGGAATGGACTCATGTAAAGAGCTTTGAGAAGATTGTGAGACTTGTAAAGTAGGTGATTTGTTATTTTTTAACAAGGGGGTGGCCAGCAAGCATAGCAGGTTTCAAGCAATTATATAACAAAATATGCGTTTAATGTTGTTTTTGGCCATGTATGATTAGGACCCTGAACCCTCTGAGCAGTCTACAACTCAGATTTTAGTCATTTTCAGGTGGACTCCAGGGGCTTTGAGGGCTCCTCATGAACCAAAGACATAAGTCACGAACCAAAGCTTTAAGTTTTAATATTAGCTACAGGAAGTTATTTTTATTATAATTTGTCTGGATGAGGCCTTGCTGCATCCTGGATCTCCCGGACCTATCTTGCCCCACTCTCCTGTCTGGATGAGGCCCACCTGCTGCATCCTATGGACTTCCTCAACCTACCTCACCCCACTCCCATCTGGATGAATCCTTACAGAGCTGATCTATGATCCTATAGATGAGCTAATGAACTAATAGTCCTAGACACATTGCCTGTCCTTCCTGGGAGAGACTCTCTCCTTCAGTTGGGCTCCATAAGGTTTCTTCTTTTTTCCCACAGCTGTTTTTTTTAGGAGTTTTTCCTTACCGAGAAGGAGGGTCTAAGGAGTCTGGGTCTGGGTCTGTTTAGTTTAGTGTAGTTATTGTTTGTGATGATTGTGTGTTAAGTCTGATTGTGTGTTTATGTTTAACTGTTTATGAACCCTAATTTACTCAAGTACACATGAAATATTATAATCCAAAGAATTAAAAAAAACAACAACTCTTGAACACATGCAACCAAATAAAGAAATCTGTCATGGAGAGAACATGTACACTACACTCACGGAGATCAGAAGGCAAACTCACAACCTCCTTACACAGAGACAAGAGGGCCAACCACTCTGCCACCATACACTTGTCCTGCATCTCTCTAACTTACCTCTAGTCACCTGCATTTCTTTTTGTACTGACTTCAGACCTCGTGTTCAAACCTTACCATTTATTCTTCCTCTTTTCATATCTCTGGTTATTGATCTACATTATAACATAGTTCATTTGTGAAGAGTGGCAGCTGTTACTTCATTCACAACGTTAAAATGCTGCGTCTGGGTACTTCAGAAAACACATAATAATAGGTCTAAGTGGGATCAAGGCTGCTCTAAACGTCTGGAGAGGTTTTTGTCGTATCTCGAGTACTGCATTGGCTAGTGGCTTTTCAAATGTATTCAAATTAAATCAATGAGAAATTAGAGCCAGAAATGCCAGTCCTTTATGAAAATCTACTTTGAATCTTATTTAAATTAGATTTTTCTGAGCAGTCGGCAGCAAAGTGGAAAGAGTTGGGCCTTGGGTTTTTAGTCATGTCATGATCTAAATGTAAAAATTGCTCTTGGTGAATCTTTCTTTATTGCATTGATATTTTAGTTCATATTCCAGCCACAAGAGGTCACAAGCCAGTGTACTCTTTGTGACAAACCTGGATAAATGAAGAGGGTTGCCTTAGGAAGGGTATCTAGTGTCAAATCTGTAACTTTTACAGTAAAATATTGGCAGCTGTTGCCAGAATTTTACCATAAAGAAATCTAGTGACAGTTGCATTAAACTAAGCACTTTTTCTGCTTTGTCTCTATGACTCTCTCTCTCTGATCTGCATAAAACAAGTAGGGAAGTAATTAATTCATATTTTATTTACAAACATGTAGGAATGATGTACACAAACTGGCATTTTGAGGGTTATAAATATGAAAATGAATGCACTTTTGCTCTATATGATGAGGACAGGGGTTAATGATTTAAAAAAGGAGGGCCTAAGGGTTAAGCATTTAGCTCTGAGGTTAGTTTTGTGATCATTCAGTCATCTCACTTTGATTCTGTTTGTACTGGATCTCTGTGTAAGCAAACACTTTGGTAGAATTTATTTGCTGCTTTTGTAATGTGGAAGCAGACCCAGCTTTATGCAAATATTTGGTCAATAGTATTAAGTAAAAACAAACCATGGTAATTGTCAGGTTGAACTGGTCTTTTACTTTTTAGCGTCACCAGCGTTTGTCCCACCTTAGGAAACTGGCCCATTCCAACATTGATGCTTCTGTGCTGATTCTCTTTTACCGGGCTTTTATTGAACTTGTGTTGTCCTTTTGTATTGTGGCTTGGTATAGAAACCTGGGTGGGCTGGCAGACGTGTGGGTAAGCCCCAGCTCAGCCTGTCGAGCTTTAGTTCCCGCAGCTTCAGCGTATGGTCACCTCCATTCTTCTGGACTGTACACATCTGTTGCATGGTGAATTCCAGCTCCATCGCTCTGGCTGACGATGCATGGTCCCTAAGGGGCGCACCAAGTGGTACAGGGACAGTTTTGTACCCACAGCGATTACACTGCTGAACAGGAGTGGCTTGGGAGATGGATCTCTTCTCTCTCACCTTTGAGCACTTTAGTCTCCTGTAGAAGGAGTAGGACACAATAGCACTTTTTTTTTTTTTTTTTTTTTTTTTTTGACTGTGCCAAGTCATTGTGTGTTGTAGATTATGTAACTAATGTGTAATGTGTTATTTGTCTTGGACTGCTGTAATCTCTTCTCCAAAGAAATTTACCCTTGGGTACTAATAAAGAAACCTTGAATTGTGAACTTGATGCAATTCTTATAGTGCAGAGAGAAGAAAAGGCCAACTAAAAAAAAGTTTAACAGTATTTATTGTACAAATATTGTGTAGACATGTCTTGTTTTGTAACTAGGTATAAAACTGTGGTTACGGACAAACAGCCTTTGTTTATTCCATTGTTCTCTTTGTCCTTGTATATCTGGGGCCTCAGCTGGTTGATGATGCACCAGGGGCTGATGGGAGCTGGAGTCTTTCTGCCCCAGGGCTCAGGTCTGTAGTTCAAATCCCCTGACACTCGTTAACCACTCACCTTAAATACCTGCCTCCAGCCAATCAGACGCCTCCCAGGCCCACGCAGGTCCCACTCCTCCTCAGAGTTTTACTGTTTACTGTTTACTAGGAAGGGTACTGCAGGAAGTACTACAGACCTCTGATAATGAGGTTTTTAGACTCATTTTCTAGCAACTTGTGTTTTTATAATTAATGTATTATTTATAATTTACCACAGACCCAGTTAGGTTAAAAATGTAATTAATTATTTTTTTATTTTTTTTTTGTTTGTTTTTACTATTAAAATGCTTTTTTAAAATTGTTTATAAAAAAGAAATGTTGCTTATTATTTTTTACTATTGCTTTATTTTTTATTTTGTTTTATTTAATATTTTTACTTTTTGTATTGTTTACTATTTTATTTGCTTACAATTGATTTATTTTATTTTTACATATTGTATACTATTTTATTTTTTACTATTTTTTGGCTATTCTATTTATTTGTTTTTTAAATATTGTTTAATATTTATTTTTTTCCTCCACTTAAGAACCAACTAAATCTCCTAAAATCCCTATTACTCTAAATCTAGTCCTCTTCAGTATAATTCCTGAAGACTCTGATACTGAGGTTCATTATCAGTAATAAACAGGTTTGATTTGAGAAAATTAGAATTACAGTACTTATGTGAAGAGAGAGTTGTGTTGACATATTTAATTTTAGTTTTAGATTTTTCAATGGAGATTAAAGTTTCAATTGCAGAGTTAACATTTGAAGACATACACTGACTTTCATTTACTTAAAATTGATCAGCTAACCATTATATGTCAATACACGTATAGTAATATGCATAGTAATTAACAAAAGTCACGATTTTTGTCAACAACTACAGCAGAGGGCCAAAACTCAAACTTAAAATTTCAATTGGATTTACAAAAGGCAGTACCTGATGTGAACTAAAGCCAAGTTATTTTAAACTATTGTTCAGGCCCATAGGTGCTGGAATAAACCCCTCAACCATTTGAAAAGGTGAGTAGTAATAGTAGCAGTAGTTGTTCAGGTGATAGTAGTAACAAAAGTAGTCATAGTAATAGTAAGTAGTAGTATTAGTAGCATTAGTAGTACTAGTGTAATAGTTGTAGTAGTAGTGGCTAGCAATGGTTGTTTAAATGACCCCTTAGTAGTAGTATCAGTAGCAGCTGTAGTAGTATTTGAAGTAGTAGTAGAAATAGTTTTAGTAGTAGCCACATGCAACAAAATGAAAATAAATTTTGAGATATCCAATGTCCACAACTGCAATGTAGTCTTTTGGCGTACCACCAATTCCTTGATTCTAAAATTTTAAATCTAAAACTCTTTTGTATTTTAACTTTTTAAATTTTCATTTCCAGCAGCCACCAACTCACAGAGGTCACGTCGGCTCACTTTGAAAGCTGTATTTACCTGATGATGATGTGTTGATTTGAGAGTTTGAAAAAGCTCGTCTCGCTCCAAGGACGGTCCTCCCACCGCCTTTCACCGCTCCGCTTCATCATCTATTCATTCGATAATTAGCAAAAATATTCACATCATAAAACAAAGCTCGAAGGACGTCTGCCACAAGAAAAAAAAGAAGAAAAAAATACAAAAAAAACACAAAAAAACAGAACAAGATAACTTTGAAACTATGCAGGAAAAAACTTTGACTAGATTGATATTTTTAAAAGTGTTTCATTTGCAATTACTGAAATTTTTTTGTAGTTACAAGCAAAGCAAAAACAAAAGGATTTTTTTCTGTCCAACAACAGTAGGCATTCCATTTATGCTTTTGTTTTGTCAAAAAGAAGAAGGAAAAAAAAAAAAAAAACAATGAACAATTCATCACCACAAGATGTGATGCCAAAGTGAGTTTTACAGCTGACCTTAAGTGTCATTCTAACTCTGAGTTGAGCTATAGAGTAGAAGCCCTCAGGAAGCTAACAGACAAAGTTGGCCCTATCTCGCAATGGTACAGAATTCCATGCATTTGCATTACCCACAAAAATTCATCAAAATAAGACTTTCATTTTCTCTGTCTTCCCAGACATTGCTGTGCCATTGGTTCTGAGAATGCAATGCTAGAAGTCAAAAGCATTTTCTTTCTGTTAGCTGCTGGCTATTTATTGATATATTTATTTTGACAACAGAAATTACACTATCTGTAATTGCTAACAAGCTTCTAACACGTCTTGACTGAAACCGTTGTCCGTTCTTTACTTGCAAAAGCCTCTCGCTCAGCTGCAGCTGCTTTCTTTAAATCCCACCAAAGATTTTCAATGGGATTTAAATTTGGAGGCCGAGAAGGCCACTCCAGGACGTTCCAGGATCCTAATAAAATATCTTCAGTTGATAAATCTTTAAAATCTTTGGGGAGTTGAATATTTCTGATTGCAAATGTACAACCCAAATTCCAGAAATGTTTAAATTTGAATAAAATTAAAACTAAAGGACTTTGAAATCACATGAGCCAATATTTTATTCACAATAGAACATAGATAACATAACAAATGTATACACTAAGAAATTTGACACTTATCCACGAAATAAGCTAATTTCAAATACGCCTGCTACAGGTCTCAAAATTATTGGAACAGGGCAACAAATGGCTGAAAAGCAAGACATTTAAAAAAGATTCAGCTGGGAGAACATCTAACAACTAATGAAGTTAACTGATCTCAGGTCTGTAACATGATTAGCTATAAAGGGAAGTCTTAGAGAGGCAGAGTCTCTCAGAAGTAAAGATGGGCAGAGGTTCTCCAATCTGTGAAAGAGTGAAGAGTAAAAAGATTGTGTAATAACACTTTAGGAGCACTTCGGCGTCAGCGCAGTGATATCTTCACTCCTAAAAAATTCCCATTTTTTATCACTTAGAAAATCACCATTTTTCATTTTTGTGTAAATGTACTTGGGTCATGTAACTACTCACATAACCGTATTTAAACAGGGATGACGTGAAAGAGTTTGGTTGCTTCTAACTTGAGCCGCGTTTGGTTCCATAAGGATATGCTTGGCAAAGCTAAATGCTAACAAATTAGCATTGCTCCCCAGGCCCGCAGGGGGCACACAGGGCATGCATAAAGACCAGAGAGGTATGCATCAACTTGTCTAAGATCAGGAAAGAACATAGTTTAGTATGGAAAAACAGTGGACTGTTCCTTTAAAAACAATGTTCCTCAACGTCAAACTGCAAAGGCTTTGCAAATTTCATCATCTACAGAGCAGAACATCATCAAATGATTCAGAGAAACTGGAGAAATCTCTGTGTAAGGGACAAGGCTCAAGATCTTTATTGGAGCCTGTGGTCTTGGGGCCCTCAGACGACACTGCATCACTCATCAGCATGATTGTGTCAATGACATTACTAAATGGGCCCAGGAATACTTCCAGAAACCACAAAACCACAATATTAGGTGACTGAAGGACCCATATTATGCTTTTGTGTGTGTGTGTGTCTTTAGGACACCTCTTGATCAGCAGCTTACATTTTGTTGGTCAGAAAACGCAATAATTATTGAAAGAAAAAAAAAAAAACAATTTGAAGAAACTCATCATTTGACTCTGTGAGAAATGCTCAGATTAGGTCTCTGTCCCTTTAAGAGCCCTCCCTCTCCACGGTTGCTGTGGGGGAGGTGTGAGCTGAACGGGACTGGGCTGTGAGGGGGGAGGGGCGTGATCAGGTGGAAATGGCAGACATCAGTGAAACAAGACATTTCTGTCCTTTCAGGAAGTCAGCGTAAATAAACAGAGGATTACTCAAACATGTGTGAATGAAACAAAAACACAACTCCAGGTATGTTTTTGATGCAGGAACAACATTAAAACATGGTAGAAAGCTCAGAAAAGTTGATTTTTCATAATAGGGTCACTTTTAAGTTTTTCTCAAATACAAGAAGAAACTGCACATTCACTTAAGGTAAGGTAAGGTAGACCTCTACAATGATGTTTTGGGGCTACAAAGGAAAAAAACAAACAAAAAAACAAAACAAAACTGGGCACTATGAGAATAAAGTCGTAAAATTTTGAGAATTAAGTCATATTATGAGAATAAAGTTGTAGCCAAAAAAAAGTTATAACTGTACAAAAATAAAGCTGCAATATTTAGAAAATAAAGTTGTAATTTTAAAATAGTCCCTTCAAAGTCCTTATATAATAATAATAATAATAATAATGATAATAATAATAATAATAATAATAATAATAATAATAATAATAATAATAATAATAATATTATTTTAATAATAATAACCCAAACAATCAAACACAAAAAACAACCAAAGCAACAGAAAAACACACACAAAACAAAACAAACAAACAAACAAACAAAAAACAATACACTTATACATCTCTATATAATAAAATAATATACATGCATATATACTAATATGTGTATCCTATATATGTATACATCTCTATATATTTACAACCCTCATTATCTATGTTTATGATTTATTACATATGTTGTATACAACAGCAGTTCCCAAAGTGTGGTTCGGGGGCCCCTGGGGGTCCGTAAAGGTGCTGCGGGGGGACACATGGTTTCGGTCCCTACCAACAAATGAAACATACAAAAACATAAAGAGACAATTAGTCAGTTTTTTTGTAATGTTTTTACAAGAATATATGGAGGGCACGACTTTGACTTTGGGAGTGGCTTGTATACACCTATTTACCTATTCACCATATACAGTATATCCACATCTATACATCTTATGTTTGTAATTAACCCTAATACTGACCTATATGTTATATTAAAATTTCAGTTTTATTATGTATTGATATACAAAAACAGTCTGGATATAATATATATAAGATATATCTATTTTATCTTTAATAATTAAAGTTAGGTTCTCCAGGTCCATTATCTGTTTAAGGGCTATTGTCCAGGAGTTTACAGTAGGTGCAAGAATCTCTTTCTATGTCTTTGTTCTGTTTAATTGCAGTAACTTTTTATATGTTGAATAGGTGTATACAGTTCTATACATATAATTATGTTGTGAAAGTCCTTTTTTATTAACACAGGCCTCATCTCTAACTCTTCCACTCGGAGTTTACTGAGTGTTGTTTGCAAATGTCTGTGTATAATAATTAATAAAGAAATATTAATAATTACAAATGCAGCAATATAATGGTTCTACATATGTACCATTTATTTTTGCCATAATTAAAAGTAAATAATTGAAAGTAGAAGTGATGTGAGAGTACACAGAGGCAGCTGAGCGCTTCCCATTAACTCACACTCTCATTACTGATAACACACACAATAAACAATAAACAATATTCATTTAGTTTAGTGAGAGTTTTACCCTCTGTCAGTGTGGAAATGAACACAAGGCAATTATGTCTGCACAATGGACCCAGTACAGTAATATTAGTAGTGGTAGTAAAAGTAGTAGTAGTAGTAGCAGTAGTAAAGTTAAGTCTTAGGTGTAGTAGCATTTGCGTGTGTTTATGAGATGTTAGTATAGTAACAGTAGTAGCTTTAGTCATTCATTTATTAATTTTTAGTTCTCTGTAAACCCTAGAGATGGTTGTGCGTGAAAATTCCAGTAGCTCAGCAGTTTCTGAAATACTCAGCCCAGCCTCTGGCACCAACAACCATGCCACGTTCCAAGTCACTTAAATCACCTTTCTTCACCAATCTGATGCTCGGTTTGAACTGCAGCAGGTCGTCTTGACCATGGCTACAGCCTAAATGCATTGAGTTGCTGCCATGAGATTGGCTGATTAGAAATTTGCATTAACGAGCAGTTGGACAGGTGTGCCTAATAAAGTGGCCGGTGAGTGTATGTCTCAGCAGAGACTGCAGATAAGGCTGCAGAGCTGTTGAACAGGCAAATGGTCAGTGTCTCTCAGTGGCTTGAAGATAATTGTTAGTTTCAGTGTGTCTTTCATTACGACAAAAACCTACAGATAGCTTCCATATACAAATTAATTGCCAATCAATTCATAAAGCTGATGAATTTAATCATCTGGGAGTGGTTTTGGATTCACATTTAAAATGTGATGCCCATATAAAGAAAATAACCAAGACAATTAAAACAAATTTGAATTGTTTCTGTCTAATAAGATCTTGTCTATCTATAAATGCTGCTAAATTATATTTTCATGCAATGATCCATCCATCCATCCATTCATCTTCTACCACTGGGTCGCGGAGGCAGCAGTCTAAGCAAAGATGCCCAGACTTCCCTCTCCACAGACACTTCCTCCAGCTCTACCGGGGTGACCCCAAGGCGCTCGAGCGCCTGGGTTGGGGACAGGTCAAGGGGGAGTTCATGCAATGATTTTATCCCATTTTTCCTATTGTATTACTGTCTGGAGTCAGGCTCACAGTCAGCAATGAAAAGTGTAGTCTCTCTTTATAAACAAGCTTTAAAAGTGATGGATCAAAAGCCAATGCAATGGCATTACTGTAGAATTCAAGAAAAGCACAATTTATTAAGTTTTGAAAATTTTCTAAAGTACTCTTTGTTAAAATTATTTTTTTAAATGTATTAATGGTCTTGCTCCAGAGATTGTAGGTAACATGATTTAAAAATATCAAATCCAAGGCGTGACCACAGGAGGCGTTGCCAGTGGTGACTGCAGACCAGTCACATGTAGGACACATTTGGTCAGAGCTCATTCACAGTAAAAGGCCACAGATCTGGAACACCATACCTGCCGAATTAAAAACCCTCCCAGATCTAAAACAGTTTACTTATAAAGTAAAACAGTGGCTTAAATCCAATCAAATCTGTGAACATTAGAGCCACATTTCCACCAGTGTTTTATTGTCAGTATGTTTTATTATTCTTTAATGTTAGTGTTCTTGTCTGACTTTCTGTTATTGTTTGTTTTGGCTCAGGGACCTGGTCTGCAAATTAGCTGTTAGCTGGACGGCCTATGGACATGGCATTGGTTGCATCTGAAACTGTAACAATGCTTTTCTGTCCTGTCCCTTTCAAATAAATAACTAAATAAATAATTAAAAAAAGAATACAACATTTTAAGGTTTATAAATGGATAAACAGAGGATTTGTTGGTGTATTGTAAAATTCTGATAGCCTTTTTTTGTAATAGAAAGACTGGATTAGTTCTAGTTTTATACAGTCATATGCAAAAGTCTGGGCTCATCTCTGAGGTTGCATAATAATTTACTCTGTCTTCATGAAAAAATATCACAGAGGTTTGTCATTCATTTTCTAGTGACATCTGAGTTCTAGGGTGTTTTCTGAATAACAATTTTTAGTGTAGCAGTATTTAGGTGGATGAAATAAATTAGAATTAATTCTCTCAGTCTCCTGTCTTCCTCTCGACAGCTGTCACTCTTGATTGGATCTGACAGCAGTAGTAGTAGCAGAAGTAGTAGTAGTAGTAGTAACAGTACTAGTAGTATAAAGTTGATTGTATTTTCTAGTCGTTTTCTTCCATTTTTTTCTCTCAGTTTCTGTCTTCCTCTCGACGCCTGTCACTCTTGATTGGCGGTGACAGCGCTGGTTTTTCCCACGCTGTCAGTCACCAGAACGTCTCTCTCCGCCGTGTGATGGACGGCTCAGATTATGTCAGTGAACGCAGCGCACGCAGGAAGTTTCATTTTGAAGGATTTTAGGATTTAGAAGAGTACTTTTTAAACTCACACTGATCAGTAAAGGTGTATAGGTAATAAATAAATGTGGATTTGGAAAAGCAGACAGGAGCGTGGGACAAAAAACTTAGCAGGTTTGAATAATGGCCAGAGACCTGCTCCAAGGCACTGTACCTATTTTTGCAATTATAAAGATATAGTGCCCAGACCTGTTTAGTTCTTGTTCAGGGGTAAATGCTTTTTGTCTATTGAACCACTAAACCTTTATAGGTCACAGTGGTAAAGAATCCACTAAAGCTGAAAAAGCAGTACTGGGGCATTCCTACTTTACATTTGCTTCATGTAACATTGGCTTTACCGCCTTGGGTCTGTCAAACTTTATCCACATTTATTTTTAGGTATCTTTGTGTGTGTGTGTGTGTGTGTGTGTGTGTGTGTGTGTGTGTGTGTGTGTGTGTGTGTGTGTGTGTGTGTGCTATGTAGAATCTAAAGATCACCTCCCATTAAAACCCCCTAAAACTGGTTGTAACTTCCTGTTACTACCAAAAAGTCCAAAATCCATCTAAGTTAATACTGTTGGCAATCTTTAACAAACTCAAGACTGCAATAACAACCCTAAAAAAAATCCACTTCACATTAAGAATATTGAAAATATTTAATTGTGTTTTTTTTTTTTTTTTTTTTGCAAAAAAATGTTGCATACACTGGCATAAAAAGGGTTAAAATTATGAAATTATTAATTAAATATTTCTTATTCATTATCAGGGCAGAAGTTGATGAAAATAATCAATAAAAAATAATAATAAAAAAATTATAGAAAAATATGAAGGAATTTTTTTATAGATTTTTTTTTTAGTGCAACACTTTTGTCATTTAAAGCCATTGTATGTAATAGGGTTTTTAAACATATTTAGTCATGAAATTAAAAATATTTTGTTTTGTTTTTTTACCAATAAATAGCCCTCAAAACAGTGAGTGGGTTCAGATAAAAACAAATTAAACTACTATCTTTATTTTTTATTAAAAAAATAATTACATTTGTATAAAATTTTATTTGGACCGAAACGGCTCTGTATGATTATTGGTGGGAGTGGCTGCCACTCTGACTGTCGCATACTCGCGACCGTGCACCTACTGCGTGCACAACAACAGAAGGAGTCGTCTCCATAGGAAAGCAGTCGCAATCATGGCTGTTTTGTAAAACAGTGCCATCTAATGGTAACGTGCATTTTTGCAGTACCTCCAAATGTTGGCTAGAATGAGTCCTGCAGTTGTCTATTGCATTTGTATAAGCAACACTCAGTGACACTAGCTAAGCGGCTAGCGCTAGCTTAGCGGCTAGCAATAGCTAGCAATCTTACTCTTACGCTACTTATAATCATTGTTGATATTGTATGGTGCCTGTATTGTTGCTGTTGGACTACTGCGAGTGTGGATCAGATATAATTCATTTCTTCAGTACATTTCTTTTATGTTCTATGAGAAATACGAGAATGTTGTGACATCCTCACCTTCTCACCAACTGGCCATTCTAAAACACTGTGATCGTGCTTCCAGGCTACAGCACTGCCGAGCCGTACGTGTGTCTGCCAGGGGCGGGATGTAATCCTGCCTGCTACACTCTCAAAACAGCGCCCTCTCGTCAGTTTTCCGCTCACTACCTACAATTGCTTTAACAGGAGCAGGATAACAAATGTAGTGAGAGAGTGCAAAAAAAAAAAAAAATTAAATAAAAAAAAAGTTTTGCGTTTAGAATATCAAAATTATTTATAAAATACACATCTTAGCAAAATTTCATAGAAAAGGTAAGAACCACTGCAAAGTAAATTTGGTCACTTTTGTCCTCATTGGGGCACAAGGGTTAAATAAAAATGACTCAAGTAAAAAATAAAAGTACTTAAAAGTACAAGTACTAAAAGTATGAGTATATTTTTACCATGGTAGTTATATTTTTGTAAAAGAGCTGCTGTTCCTATTTTATAATTTAGATGTTGTTATTTTGTATTTTTAATCATTTTGGCCCCAGTTGTATTCTCAGATTAAGTACTTCAGATTATACTGTGTACATTTTGGGGCAACATCTGTTTCTCTGGATTATCGCTCTACACTGTAAAACTATGTAAAGACTAGTCTTTGGATTACCACTCATTGCCAGACTTACGGTAATGTGACCGTTAGCCTACTTTTGTACATTAAAGCCTAAAATGTTTTTTGGAAATGTTTTGGTCAAAACAGAGTTATTACATTTGTTTCTGTGGGGCTTAAATAGAGACAGATGTTGCCGTCAGTTTATGTAACAAGTCTTTTTTGGTGATTTTAAGAATATTTTTGGATAATGGCTGACAACAAAATACTGGCAAAGACATTTCATATGTTTGTTGTTAGTTCTTTTATTTGCTAAAATATATTGGGTCACATATTAAGAAAATTCATATCTAATTAACACAGCTTGTCTGTTCAGGACATACAGATAAGTAAAATTAAATTAATAGTTTGAAGATACAATAAAGTACACTGAACAAAAATATAAACGCAACACTTTTGCTTTTGCTTCCATTTTTCATGAGATGAACTCAAAGATCTGAAACTTTTTCTACATACACAAAATAACCATATCTCTCAAATATTGTTCACAAATCTGTCAAATCTGTGATAGTGAGCACTTCTCCTTTTCCGGAATAATCCATCCCTCCTCACAGGTGTGCCATATCCAGATGCTGATGAGACAGCATGATTATTGCACAGGTTCTGCACACACATATACTGCTGTGGTTGTTGGAAACCTTAGGTTAGTGATCAATCTTATCACCAGCGCCGCCATGAACACTCTATGCCAGGGGTCACCAACTAAAATTCACCGAGGTCCAATTGGTGAAAATTTTCTCGCGCGAAGGTCCGGAGCATCACAATGTTGATTTGTACCTCAAAAATAAATAAATAAAATCATTGTAGTCACATCAGTGTCTACATTATGGCAATAGCATTTTGCTAACATAAGCATCAGTTTAAAACTAGGGGATATCAAATAATAAAATAAAAAAGTTTTTTTTTTCTTATGTTAATCAA
The DNA here is from genome assembly GCA_020698575.1 of Bostrychus sinensis. Lineage (NCBI taxonomy): Eukaryota > Metazoa > Chordata > Actinopteri > Gobiiformes > Eleotridae > Bostrychus > Bostrychus sinensis. Next base: position 39,988,745 of record CM036241.1, read on the forward strand.
ATACAGTTAAAAAAGATCAAACAAAATGCTTTTATAATGGTCCTTGGCTCAGAACACAGGAGACACAGGAGTTTAGAGCTGACCTCTGTTCCTTTCTACATCTGTCTCTCTCATTTCTCCGCTGTCTGTCTCACAGTCACCGCTCCATATGTTTCCAAATCCTCACATCTGATTGGTTGATAGCGTCACACGCAAGATTTTCTGTCTGCTTTTACGTAGGAGATGATGCACCCTTTAAAACTAAAGTGGAACGTACTGCGCCTCAAAACACAGGTTTCCTCTTAATTCTCTGGTGAATATGAGGCAGCTCTGTCCTCTGTGGGACAGAGGGACAGACACCGAGAGGAGAGGGGTGAGCTGTGGGACAGCGGGACACCGAGAGGAGAGGGGTGAGCTGTGGGACAGCGGGACACCGAGAGGAGAGGGGTGAGCTGTGGGACAGAGGGACACCGAGAGGAGAGGGGTGAGCTGTGGGACAGAGGGACACCGAGAGGAGAGGGGTGAGCTGTGGGACAGCGGGACACCGAGAGGAGAGGGGTGAGCTGTGGGACAGAGGGACACCGAGAGGAGAGGGGTGAGCTGTGGGACAGAGGGACAGACACCGAGAGGAGAGGGGTGAGCTGTGGGACAGAGGGACAGACACCGAGAGGAGAGGGGTGAGCTGTGGGACAGAGGGACAGACACCGAGAGGAGAGGGGTGAGCCTCGACAGAGAGACACCGAGAGGGCAGAGCCGCTCACAGCCTGTGTCGCCTCCTCTCTCGCCGCTCCGTAAAAACGAAACTTAAGTCTGTTGTAAACGGAACAGTCCTGTCCCTCCGCACTCAGTCTGGACCTACTCCTCTCATTTTGTTGGACAGTAACAGAAAGCACAGCTGATTTAACCCCGCACTGTTCATGTTAAAGTTTTAAAGCACCAGGATACGATGCTGTTGACGCGCTCTGAGAAAGGCGCCGCTGCGCTCCCGGGGAGTGAACAGGCTGAACGGGTTCGGGTCCGCGGAGTGGGACAGAGGTTCGGGTCCGGATGGGAGGGCATCTGGGTCCGGATTCGGACCGCGGTCCACCTGTTAACGACCTCTGCTCTATGCTGTTGCTGAGGGCCACAACCACTAGGGAGGGCACATGATCAGAAAGGTCCTGATCGCGTTCAATTCAATTTAGATGCACACCGTTTTCATTTTTAATTACTAGTGGCATTTGTAAAGTTCATATTGATTTGCAGTTTATCATATTAAACTCAAGTAATATTAAAGACTCAAAAGGGGACTAAAAATGTAGGAAGGGTGGGGAAAATAGAAAATTGGAAATGGAAAAAAGCGCACAGGATAAAAGTAACATTTTATTTTTATTTGTGGTGTATTCAATATTTTTGCACTGCATTCCTATTTCTTTTTTTTTTGTTCATATGCTACAATAGACCTTGTTCAAATAAAGTCAGAGATTTGTGATTAATTTATTTCTATGTATAGGTCTATGTGTGTGTCATTTGGTGGGCCACAAACAAAATCTTGTTTAGGGCCACCAAAAGCCTATAGCCGGCCCTGCTTATCACTCCAAGTACCACCAGAACAATAGCTGGCTTTCAAAATACTAAAATAAGCATTACTAAATGAGGACCAAGAATAAACCAGTACTAAACCAAGTCTAAAGCAGGACTTAACTGTAGGTTCAAACCAAGATTGAACCAGCACTAAATCAGATCTAACCTAGGGCTGAACCAGGACAAACCCATTACTAAACCTAAAACAGATCTCAAAAGCAGGACTAAACTAGTTGTAAATCTAAACTGCAACTAAATCAGGACTGAACCAGGACAAATTTAGGTCTAAATTCGTGGTCTGCAGTGATCTACACTTCAAATTAAATCTTGACTGGTCTTAAATTGGAAAAGACTCCTGAGTACCACCAGAAGAACCCATCTGTACCACCAATAGGACCAGTACCACAGTTTAACAACCACTCAACTTAACTATTTTCTTCAAATACAAAAAGAAAAAAAAAAGCATCTTGTCCCTTTAAGACAGATGGGGGACTTCTCCACTCTGCTCCTCTCTCCAGTCCTGGTCGAAATCTCAATGAACTTGGAAACTTTTCTCCAGTATTTTTGCAGTGAAGTCTGGTTGCTTTTCTTTGACAGGATCCAGCTCCAGGGCTCGGTCCAACTCTCTCACCTCCGAGTTGTGGGTCTGACTGAACCACCGCTGTAGGGGATTACCCACAATCCTCCGCTCCTGCTTCCTCCACTACACCAAGGGGAAAAAAAAAAAAAGACAGCTCTCGATGTGTTTGGGTAATGCAGCATCTGATTCAACAGCGAAACATAAATAATACAAGGACTACGCGCTCATAAAAGTTCGATTGTTGCATGTTTGTAAAGTTAGAGTGGTGGACGGTGTAAAAGTTACCTCAGACGTGTAAATATTTCAGATCTATTCAAATTCATGGCTCAGATTTTGCTACAGTGGTACAGTAAATGCATATTGTACTGGGGAGAAGTTACAGCGGAAAGGGTCATTCAAGGGACAAAATGTATAAAGTACAGCATTAAGTATAAGCTAGGTGTGTTTTGATTGGATAACAGAAGTCATGTGACATTTTAAGGGATGTTAGAAAGCAAAACAATATGGTGGTGGGGTAAATGGTATCTGTCTGGTTATTTCAGCTGTAAAAGACAATGTTACACTCTTCCTTCTTTCAACCTGTTTTACACACGTCTTTACAAACACACGCTGCCCTCACCGTCACTGCAAAGGACTCTGCTCTTGTATTTGTTAGCATTGCACAGCTAGCAGCCACGCTAATTAGCCGTCAGACAGCAAACAGCACCCAGACTCTCTCCTCTTGTGTGTGAGTGTGTGTTCAATTCCCCTGACATCCTACTGACTATCCTGCAGTATGTACACGCACATCAGGAGAAGATCGGAAGGCGCTGTTTGTAAAGGGCAATGGATAACTGAGTGGGGTCACCTTGTACCCCACAGATAAAATTCTGTAAAGAACAAACAAAACAGCAACATACTGAGTTTCTCTCTGTCTCTCTCTCTCTCTCTTTGGTTATCATTAGTAATATGTTAACTGTCATTTCAAGTAAAAATATTCAGTTTGTAATTATTAATTATTATTTAAATACATTTGCATAAAATTGAATTAAAATTATAGACTTTCTTTAATAAAAAAAAAATCATGTTTTATGTCAAGAACAAGCTCCTTCACCACTCTTCATCATGATGTGGTTGCGTTTAAAATAATTTAAAATAATTTTTTTTTTGGACCCATTTTTATGGTTAAAAGAGGGCGGGGCCATATTCTCTAATACAGAATAATCAAAATAAATCCACCAAAACACATGTAAAGACGAATATTTTTTGAGCTTATGCTCATGCACATGCACACAACATATCACCCAAGAAACATCATTAGGCCTACAGAAAGACCAAGGGACTACTGACAGCCTTCAAACATCTCAGACTGACAGAGACCCACTACAACTATAATACACTTTCAATTTTTTTTTATTCCATCCATCCATCTTGTTCCTCTTATCCAAGGCCAGGTCACGGGGCAGCAGTCTATGCAGGGACACAGACTTTCCCCTCCCCAGACACTTTCTCCAGCTCCCCCCAAAAAGGAACCCCAAAACATTCCCAGGCCAGCTGAGACATAATGCCTCCAGTGTGTCCTTGGTCTTCCCTGAGGTCTCCTCCTGGTGGGACATGCGCGGTCACCACCCCAGGGAGGTGTCCAAGAGGCAGCAGCTCTACTCCAAGCTCCTCCCTGGTAACTGAGCTCCTCACCCTGCCTCTAAGGGAGCGCCCACCCACCCTGCAGAGGAAACTCATTTCAGCCGCTTGTATCTGGGATCTTGTCCTTTCAGTCATGACCCAAAGCTCATGACCATAGCTGAGAGTAGGAACGTAGATCGACCGGTAAATTGAGAGCTTCACCTTTCGGCCCAGCTCCTTCATCACCACAAAGGCCCGATACATTGACCGCATTACTACAGATGCTGCAATGATCTGCCTGTCAGTCTCAGCTCCATCCGTCACTTCACTCATTGTGAACAAGACCCCGAGATCGTTAAACTCCTCCACTTGTGGCAGGCTCTTTCCTCCAACCTGGAGAGGGGCCACCCTTTTCTGGTCGAGAACCATCATCATCTGCAAAAAGCAGAGATGAAAACCTGTGGTCCCTTAACCCGGACTCCCTCCGGCCCTTGGCTGCACCTAGAAATTCTGTCCATAAAGATAGTGAACAGAACTGGTAACAAAGAGCAGCCCTGAGTCCAAACTGGGAATAGGTTCAACTCACTGCTGGCAATGCGAACAAAGCTCCTGCTCCAATCATACAGAGGCTGGACAGCCCTGATAGTGGGTGTAGAGCTGGTCCACTGTTCTGCAACCGGGAAGAAAACTGCATTGTCCTTCCTGAATCCAAGATTCAACTATCAGGCGAATTCTCCTCTCCAGCACCCTGGAGTAGACTTTCCCAGTGAGGCGGAGGAGTGTAGTCCCTCTGTAGTTGGAACACACCCTCCAGTCTGCTTTCTTGAAAAGAGGGACCATCCTGACCTGAGTCCAGAGACACTGTCTCTTCCTCCTGCAGGAGGAACAATGCGGTTTTCATCCCGGTTGTGGAACCCTCTATCGGGTGCTCGAGGGTTCATGGGAGTTCGCCCAACCTGTCCACATGTGCTGTGTGGACCTGGAGAAGGCGTTCGACCGTGTCCATTGTAGCATTCTTTGGGGGGTGATCTGGGAGTATGGGGTCCGAGGCCCTCTGCTAAGGGCTGTCCAGTCCCTGTATGACCGGAGCAGGAGTTTGGTTTGCATTGCTGGTTGTAAGTCGGACCTGTTTCCAGTGCATGTTGGACTCCGGCAGGGCTGCCCTTTGTCATCGGTTCTGTTCATTATTTTTATGGACAGAATTTCTAGGCGCAGCCAAGGGCCAGAGGGAGTCCGGTTTGGGGGATTGCATCTCTGCTTTTTGTGGATGATGTTGTCCTGTTGGCTTCATTAAACCAGAACCTTCAGTGCGCACGGAGGCGGTTTGCAGTCGAGTGTGAAGCGGCTGGGATGAGAATTAGCACCTCCAAGTCTGAGGCCATGGTTCTCGACCGGAAAAGGGTGGCCTGCCCTCTCCAGGTCGGAGGAGAGTTCCGGCCTCAAGTGGAGAAGTATAACTATCTCGGGGTCTTGTTCACGAGTGAGGGAAGCATGGAACATGAGATTGACAGACGGATCGGTGCGGCATCTGCAGTAATGCGGTCGATGTATAGGTTTGTTGTGGTAAAGAAGGAGCTGAGTCGAAAGGCGAAGCTCTCGATTTACCAGTCGATCTACGTTCCTACTCTCACCTATGGTCATGAGCTTTGGGTCATGACCGAAAGGACAAGATTCCGGATACTAGCGGCCGAAATGAGTTTCCTCTGCAGGGTGGCTCGGCGCTCCCTTAGAGATAGGGTGAAGAGCTCGGTTACCCAGGAGAAGCTCAGAGTAGAGTCGCTGCTCCTCCACATTGAGAGGAGCCAGCTGAGGTGGCTTGGGCATCTGTTCCGGATGCCTCCAGGACGCCTCCCTGGGAAGGTGTTCCGGGCATGTCCCACCGGGAGGAGGCCCCGGGGAAGACCTAGGACATGCTGGAGGGACTACGTCTCTCGGCTGGCCTGGAAACGCCTTGGGGTTCCTCCAGAGAAGCTGGAGGAAGTGTCCGGGGAGAGGGATGTCTGGGTGTCCCTGCTTAGACTGCTGCCTCCGCGACCCGGCCCCGGATAAAGCGGAAGAAGATGGATGGATGATCATTTTTAGGTTATATGTGTAATTAATCAATATGGTCCGGGTCAAATTTGACCCGGGAGGGACAGAAACGTCAGTATTTGGTCAAAAAAAAATGTTTTCAAACTATACTTACTGTACTGTGGCAGAGCAGTTAGTGTTCTTGCCTCCCAGCAAGGAGATCGTGGGTTCGAACCCCAGGCCAACCAACAGACCATCACATGATCTCTCTGGGTGAAGTCTGCATGTCCTCCCCATGTTACCATGGGTTCTCTCCAGGTACTTCAGCTTCCTCCCACCATCCAAAGACATGCATGTGTTATGTGAATTGGTGACTCTAAATTACCCTGAGTGAATGTTCGTCTCTGTGTCAGCCCTGCGACAAACTGGTCCCTGTCCAGGGTGTACACCACCTACTGCCCAAAGTTACTGGGATAGGCTCCAGTCACCCACGACCCCTAACAAGAATAAGCAGAAGAAAATGAATGAAGAGTAAAAACTATCTAAATTACTTAGAAAGGGATTGTTTAATGAGATGAAACTCAAAAACTGGTAATAAACAACTTTTTTTTAAACAGCACCCAGAAAACGGCCGGGTCAATTTTGACCCGAGAGGACAACAAGTAATATATATATATAAAAACAAGGGTAAAATGAGGGTTAAATACATTTTATTTACTGTATATTTGTATTATTTATTTTTTTTCTTATAGTCGCATTAGATGCACATATGTTTTTATGCCTTTGGTAAACAGTGCTGTAGTTCATTCTCTGCTGTTAGTCCGTAGTTTGGTCCGCGTTGCCTTCGCACTTCACCAGGACCAGACCAAGAGCGTACCAGAACTCAAAGTGCACTGCACTGAGACCTCTGATTTCAGGAGGACCAGAGTTCACTTGTTTGGTGCGCACCTGAGTCTGGTTGTGTGTTCACAGCTGCTCAAACGAACCTGACCTTGCCAGGAAGCGAACCAGAGTTTCATTGAAGCGAACCAAACATGGCAAGTGTGAACACACCCTAAGTGTGATTGTTGATTAGTAATGAGTCTAAATCAGTATAAAATAGATTTATCAGCTGCAGTCCCTGAGGCCATCCATGGGCCTCTAAAGTGAGGGTTAGATTCTGCTGTTATTGTCCTGGAGCTGAAACTCTGGACTTTCTCTCTGATCTTAAATGCTGCAGACATTTTTTTTTCTGAACAGGCTGCATGGGTTTTGTTGCTTGTGGCTCCTGTAGGGGGTGCTCTAATAATATGGTTCTTGAGGCCAGGGCTGTCCGCTCTGTGTAGGACTCAGTTCGGTTCAGACTGTCACGACTTTGTTTTTAGCGATTCTTATAAATATTTTCACTTTAAAGAAGAGTTTTGTTCCTCAGTCAGAGCCCAGAGTGAGGCCTGTATGTGACCACAGGATCCTATCTGCTGTGTGTGGGCAGTGTGGTCCCGAGGGCCTCAGTAAAACAAACTTTAAAATGTCACACAGTGAGACCCTCACCTCTCTCTAGTGTGTTGTACATGAAATATGGATGTCTTATAAAAGAAAAACTTAACAAATTGATAAAAAAGGTAAAACAAAGGTGAAATAGGTAATTTTGAGTTCTTAAATTACATCAGAAATCAAAAACACCAATGAAGTTGCAGACAACAAGTAGCCTGACAAAGTTATGAAAAACCAGAGTGAATAAATCAAGTGTCTCTGAGATATGACATATATTTTACACCTGGGGTCACATTTTACCCCACTTAGTTGTATGAGGGTTAAAAGCTCAGAAAAGTTGATTCTGCAGAATGGGGGACTGTTATATATCTCACTTTCTTTTCTTAATTGAAAGTACAGATAAAGACACAAAAAATTACTTGAGTAAAAAAGTAAAAGTATTTGGCACAGACTCAACTCATGAATTTGTTAAATATGAAGGATTTTGCTGAAAAATTGTGCTGATTCCAGATGAAACAAACAAACTGGTACAGTAGAAGAGACTGAAATGAGGTCTTCTGTCTTTGTAATTCTGATGTTTCTAATCTGTTATATCTATTATATACATCTGTTATATTTAAGTACTGTGTGTCTACAATAAGAGCATGACAAAAACTAAAGATTTAAAACCAAAACCTAAAATACTTTGTACTTCAAACCAACTCAAAAATGTAGTGGAGTAAAAGTAAAAGTACCACTTGTAAAACTGACTTAAGTAAAGTACAGGTACATGAAATCTGTACTTTTACTGTGTTACATTCCCTCACTGCATTCAAACAAACCCACTTCTTCCACAAGTCTTTGTACAAATGGCTTCTGCTGCTGTCTCTGTTCACAAGTAAGTACAGAGCTCCTCATAATACGGCGAATTCTGGTGTTTTAGGGCAAAAACGGCAAACCGCCATGTTTGTTTGGGTCAGAGGTGTGTTGCTTAATTCCCGCCCATAGGTTTTTCTGATTGATTACTCTGCCTGTGATTGTTCTTTCCATAGAAACTAAACTTAAGCAAAGGTACACCAGACTAACTTCTTTGTATAGAATAGGAAAAAGAGTTTGTCTGAGTAAATCAAAGCAGGCTCGGCAAAAAATTCTTCCTCTTTCTGATTGATTTGTTTTCTGATATTTGCATGTGACTGGCTGTAGCTAGGTTACTCTACAAATTAAAATGAGTCGCCTATTGCAGTCATTTTCATTTCTTCTTCTACAGGTTTACTCCACATATTCTTCTTTATAAATCGCCAAATCCTCCCAAAACCGCAGACTGCAGCAGGAGGAGCAGAGTGTGGGCGTCCCAACTGAGCAACCAACCACTAATTATTTATCGACCAAGCCCTAACGCTAAGTCCTGTTAGGCCACACCCACTCGTGCTCCTGTTCATCTGATCATGCTGGGAATGGGCGGAGGGAGGTCAAAGGTCAAATGTCCCAAGGAAGCCATTTGTGGGGTTTAAATGCCGGACGGTCTCATTAAAACAACAGCAGTGCAGACAGAGGCAGAGGTTAGCGCTAAAGGCTAACCCCGAGCTAAAGGCTAAAGCCACGGAATCAGGTTTAATCTGAGACACAGCGGGTCGGACTGAGAGGGATGTGGCTTGGACTGAGGAGGAGAAGTTAGGGAAGAAAGTTTACTTTTCTGTAGAAATCACAAGAAAAACAAGAAATAAGCATGTGCTAAACCTGGACACTAAACTGGACTTAACCTTGTCTTGGTGTAGTCCTGGTTTAGTTGTAGTTTGGACCTGATTCAGTCTTCATTTAGACTGAGTTTAGTCCTAATTTTAGACCTGATTTAATCTCAGTTTAACACTGGTTTAGTTGTATTTTAGACCTGGTTTAGGTTTGGTTAGTTTTGTCCTTGTTTAGCTTTGACTTAGTCCTGGTTTAGACCTGGTTGATTCCTTTTTAGTTATAGTATGACCCTGGTTTACACCTGGGTTTAGTCCTGCTTTAGACTTGCTTTAGACCTGCTCTTAGAACTTGGTTTAATCCTGGTTTAGTTGTAGTTTAGGCCTGATTAAGTCTTGCTTGAGTCCTTTGTTTATACTTTGGTTTAGTCCTGGTTTAGTTGTAGTTTAGTCCTGGTTTAGGCTTGGATTAGTCCTTGTTTAGACCTTGGTTTTGAATTAGACCTAGTTCAGTTCTGGCTTAAACTTGGTTCAGCATTTTTAAAATCTGGTTTAATCCTGGTTTAGATCTGATTTAGCACTAGTTTGGGCAAGGTTTAGTCCTAATGTAGACCTCAATTTAGTCCTGGTTTAGTCTTACTTTAAGCCTGGTTAAGCCTTGCTTTAGTCCTTGTTTATACCTTGGTTTAGTCCTGGTTTAGTTGTAGTTTATAATGGTTTGGGCCTGGATTAGTCCTGGTTTGGGCCAAGTTTAGAGTCTGTTGTCCTGGACCTCAGGGTCTGAGGGGCCCAGAATAGATCCCTCTTTTTATATTTTCTATTATAAGGGGGCCCATGTGAAGCCTTCTAGCCCCAGGCCCCAGCAAACCCGTCAGCAGGCCTGCATGTGACTAACTGAGTTCCCTGCCTCAGGCCCATAGTTGCTGAAACTGCCTGTAGCTTTAAGTACTAAATCTTCTTCCATTGTATTGGTTTGCTGTGTTTTTGCACAGTGTGTTAGTTTAATGAGAGGCGCTGACAGCCACCACTGGGTCTAAAAACACATCACTAATTCATGTCAAAGTCTCACTGTGAACTGCCAACTTACAAAACATTTCTGTCTGGTTAAAATGTGCAACAGAACAAAAGACAGAAAAACACTGATGGTTTGCAGAGGTGAAGTAGTTTTTATAACACCTTGGTTTGAAAATTCAGATTAGTCTAAATTCTATTTTTATTTCTGTAGATTTTCTCCTCTTGTGAGCTGATGACTCATGTAGCATGCAAAATGTGCTTTTCATATTCTCCCTATAAAAAAGTATATAAATGAAATGTTCTGATTTCAGTGACTGAATTTTTGTGCCCTTTATTAATAGATTTTTTTTTTTTTTTTTTTTTGTGTGTGTGTGGGGGGGAATTTAACACCTTAAATTCCAGGTTTTTGTGATCATGCCACCCTGTTTTTGGGTGAAAAAACTAAAACAAAAAAAAGCCTGGGGTAGGTCAGCAGCAACATTGATTTTCATGCATTATTAGTTTTTGTGCAGTGTCAAATACTCACGTTCATATCGCTAAGCATGTAAAATGTGCTTTTCATTTTGTAGCTATATAAACATTTCTTAGAACCCTGGGCTCTGGCCCTTTGTCATTTGCTGCCACTGTATGGAAGACTCATTTTATTCTCCAAAAGTACAGCCTATAAAGCATCACTTTAGTTTTTTACACATCTTACTTGTACAATAGGTGGGTTAAGTACTTTCACACTTTCTGCTAAAAGCTTTTGTTGAACAAATTGATTAGGACCTGAAACAATGACAGATTATATTCTATATTGTATTCACACTAAAGCCAATCATTTAAGCACACCAGGATACATAAAATAACATTTTTTTCCCCAAATCTTTTAAAATTTATATTACTTAGTATATTATGTACCTTTTTTTTTTTTTTTTGTTATTCACACTCTCAGAACTGTGATCGAAAAACTTTTTAATGGCTGTTAAGCTGTTTGAATGCCTCTTGAATATAGCTTTTTATGCATAAGAAAAATGAGATTGAAGTTGAATGAGGGCTGGTCTACAAAAAAATTCCAGGGCTGCAAAGGAGCCCCACACTGGTCCTGTATTAAGATTTAAAATTATTATCATATTCTACTTTAATTGAGCCAAAACCAGAGCTAAACCAGGACTAAACTAAACTCTAAACTTTTTAGAGTAACCAACAGTGGCAAAATGCTAACATTTGATAAAACCACATTAGCAACGGTTCATCTTTCTGCAAATTAAAATCAGAAAAAAATAAATAAAAATCTTCAAATTTTAGATCCTTCGCCTTGAATCAAATGTGTTATTAAGTCCATTAGAGACACCTGCTCCTCCTTTGACATTTGGGGAAGTGGAGGGTTCAAAAGCAGCAGGTGGAAGAAAATGTCTGAAAAGTCCAAAAGAAAAGGTAATTAATGACTGAGGGTTGTACAATGATAAGCTTAATATCAGCTTTTCAGAGAGATATGTCTAAAGAAGGAAGAGATGATAATTAGAAGATCGATGGAGAAGCAAATGTTGGGAAGTGAGGGAGCCATATTGGGAAGTACTACTACAACCTAAAGTTTGGATTTTTATATTTTTAATAAAATAAAACTAAAAGGCTTTTAAATCACGAGTCAATGTTTTATTCACAATGGAACATAGATAACCTAACAAATGTTTACACTGAGAAGCTTTACAATTTTATGCACAAAATGAGCTCCTTTCAAATTTGATTCCAAGCTACAGATCTCACAATAGTTGGTACATGGATGACAAATGGCTGAAAAAGCAAATAAATAAATAAATAAATAATTAAAGATTCAGCTGGGAGAACATCTAACAACTAATGAAGTTAATTGATATCAGGTCTGTAACATGATTAGCTATAAAGGGATGTATTAGAGAGGAAGAAGATGGGCAGAGGCTCTCCAATCTGTGAAAGAGTGAAGAGTGAAAAGATTGTGGAATACTTTAAAAACAATGTTCCTCAACGTCAAACTGCAAAGGCTTTGCAAATTTCATCATCTACAGAGCAGAACATCATCAGAAAATTCAGAGAAACTGGAGAAATCTCTGTGTAAGGGACAAGGCTCAAGATCTTTATTGGAGCCCATGGTCTTGGGGCCCTCAGACGACACTGCATCACTCATCAGCATGATTGTGTCAATGACATTACTAAATGGGCCCAGGAATACTTCCAGAAACCACTGTGGGTAAACACAATCCACCGTGCCATCTGCAGAGGCCAACTAAAGCTCTATCATGCAAAAAGAAAGCCATATGTGAACACCATCGTGTCCTGGGCCAAGGCTCATTTAAAATGGACTGTTCATGGTCAGCTGAGTCAATTTTTTTGGGGGAAATTACAGACACCATGTCCTCGCGGCTAAAGAGGAGGAGACCTTCCAGTGTGTTCTCAGCGTTCAGTTTAAAAGCAGCATCTCTGATGGTATGGGGGTATAAGTGCATACAGGAGGAGCAGCATGTTTTGGAAGGAACTATGAATGCTGAAAGGTACTGTACATTGGTTTTAGAGCAACAGATGCTCCCCTATAGACGACATCTATTTTAGGGAATGCCATGTGAATTTCAGTGGGACAATGCAAAACCACAGACTGCAGTTTTTACAACAGCAGGGCTTTGTCGTGTCGAGTCCGGTGCTGAATTGTCCTGCAGTCCAGATCTGTCACCTATAGAGAATGTTTAGTCATCATTAAACAAAAAATACATCAAAGACGACCAGCAGCTGGAAACCTATATCAGGCAAGAATGAGACCAAATTCCAACACCAAAACTCTAGAAACTCATCAGCTTGATGCCCAGACGTCTTTTACTTTAAGCACATGCTACTTATCCTAATATACATTTTGCAGAACTTTTGGAGCCTCCAGCTTGCTTGGGGCCCGTTGCATAGAAATCATTTATCTTCCCTCTCATTTTTATTATTTTGGTTTTGGTAGAAGCACATTTTTCCTCCCACAAAAGCCTCAAAAACATGACCTCTCCTTCCATTCCCTGTCTGTCCAGCTGAAATGAGGGTCAGCTCAGAGCTGCAGCGCTGTGATTTTGCACTGTTCCTAAATGCATCGTGTTTGTTTACTGGCAGAGCGAGGAGTTAACCTGAGTGGGCGAGTGAGCAGAGGAATACAGCTAATTATCATCAGTCTGTACGGGAGACAGTGGTGGTGGAAAATTATAAAACTTAAAGGGGCCATATTCTGCAAAATTGACTTTTCTGAGCTTTCTCCTGTGTTCTAATGTTGTTCCCTCATCAAAAGCACACTCAACATTCACGTCCGTTTGAGTAATGCTGTATTCTGTGGCCTCACAATGATTGGCTTCACAAATCTCCGCCTCTTCCACAAACCAAGTCCAGGAAGCACTGACCAATCAACAAGCCCTCTACACAGTGTTGCCGCATTGGGCTGGTTTCCACCCAAGTGTAAAATACTCAGGTTCATACCATTAAGCCCATAAAAAGTGCTTTTCATTTTGTAGCTATAAAAATATTCTACATTATGATCATATTCAACTTTGATTGAGGTCATTACAATCAGCTACATCTGTGCTATCTATTGATACCAAATATTCATATATTTGTAAAGATTTTAGACATGTTTTTGTGACAACCATGTCTTCAGATGACAATATAAAGATTATAGTTCTGTTTTTTAAATGATGGCATTGTCACATAGACCCGGAATTTGAGGGGCTAAAATTTTTACAAATATGAATATTTAGTATCAATAGTTTTCACAAATGTGGGAGAACAGAAAGTAGACTATAAAAATAATTTATGTAATTTTTTATAGCGACAAAATGAAAAGCACATAAAACTACTAAACCAGAGCAAAACCAGGACTAAACCAGGGTTACTACTAGAGTCTACTACTAGTACTACTACTACAATGGCTACTACTGCTACTAGGCTATTACTATAATAAGCGCTACTACTATTACTTCCCCACCTGCTACTATTATACTACCGCTACTGCTACTACTCTTTGTGCCACTCATTCTTTACCATGACTACCACTGGTAATATTACTCTTACCAGTACTACAACTAGTTTCTATTACTGTACATTATGTCACTGTTTAAAATTACTTTAACTAATTTTACAAATTTACTTGAGAAAAAGAACATTTTATGCTCTAAAATAATGGCATGTTTCAGAAAATACACAACCTAAGACACATATTACAGCTGCTCATTTCTTTGTTTTCCCTGCTCTCCTCTGCCTCTCAGTTTGGTGATAATTATGTTTATGTAGTTATTTTTACTACATGTCGCAGTACTTCCTGATGACACTTCAGAGCCACCGCTCAGGCTGTCGTGACGTTTTTACCGCTACGGCTGTTGTCAAAATACAGACAAAACAATGCAGCAGGTTTTTTATATTTCTGTGAGAACGAAAGATGAAGCTTTCACTGGGACCTAATTAAAAACAGGAAAGCAGACATGGTAACACACTGGCCACCTTATTAGGAACACCTGTTCTACTGCACAAACAACAGTGGGAGAAAACATTCTCATAATCTGTACTCATGTAAAAGTACTATTACTTTAATAGTACACAACAAACTCACTACTAGAGTAAAAGTATATATGTTTTCTCGGGGCTGGTATTGAAGCAAAAAGATTTGTGTGTGTGTGTGTGTAATTAGATGTGTCTGTAATAAGATGTGTGTGTATCAAGTTTTGTGTAATTATGTAATAAGGTTTGTGTGTGTCTCTTCTCCAGATCTGAGCCAGGATCCTGGTCAGGACCAACACAGCAAATTTTCAACTTTGAAATAAACTCTGTGGGAGTTAAAGACAACTGTTTGTAAGTGTACATGTAGGACCATCAGTCCTACTCCAAAACTGGATAGAAAGTTAGCTTTTTTGGAGTGAATCATTGACCCTTTTATGAGTTAGAATAAACCCCCAATGTGTAAAAACATCACACCTGAAAAATGTATATTTTTCTTATTTCTACACTTTTTCGGAGTTACCATTTGATACTACAGTGGTGTTTATTTCATTATTGGGTAAATTTATATAAAAATTCTACAAAGAGAAAAAATAATAATATTTTCAGTAAAAAACATTTTCTTAATGCATAGATCAAACACAGTCTGTAGAAACAAAACCATACAATTTTATAATACATCTAAGAGTCATTAGTTCATTTGATGAAACCATTTCTTTTCATAGCACTCTCTTTGTCAAACCTCCACCACTGCTCATCTGGGCTCTCAGGAGTCTGAGAAGCTCAGGAAAAACAAACATGATATTTATTCATCTTATTTAAAAATTCAATATAAAATAAACTGTGTACAGACTATACATAAACACTTACCAGCACAGATGGAATGTAAAAATATATTTTCTTCTCTCCACTCTGAACCTTTATCAATAGTGACATTGTCTACAACAAAAGAAAATGAAATGTAAAATCATTTTATACATAATATAAGTAATCACAGACAGATTTAAGAACTATTCACAGACACAAACTAGCTTAGCCTGCCTAAGTACTGAAGCTAACACATGCACATTGACAGAGTTGTTCACTCTCAAATTTACCAGTTAAAATAAAGTTATATAAGATAGAGCAATAAAAATACTGTATTTATTTAACAATATGTTGTTTTACTTACCGAAAAGGAAAGTCCTTGTTCAGTTGTCTGGCGGAAGTAAAATAAAAAGAGAAAATGTAAAAGTAATCCCCAAATACTACCCCACTCAGGGGAACTCTGTCACAGAGTGCGCTGCAAAACATATGAAATAAACTTCCAAAATTTTACACTTTTTTTTTGCTTAACTCCAGTTTTTTCTACCCCTCAAATTTTCTATGAAGCTGGACCTTCCTCCAGATCTGAGCCAGGATCCGGGCAGAACCTGGGGCCTTCTTGCTGTGAGGCACCAGAGATAAAACAACATTAAATCAAATACCATGCATGTTAAATATATTATACGATGTACTAGGTCCATGTTTTTATACTCAGATATATTTTGGTCCAATGGCTGCCGGTCAGATTTGTACAATTTGTTGCCGTTAGCCATAGCTTTCTCTGTGGACCCACCTCAGCCCTCCTCACTCTGTTTCCTCCGCCTCACTTCTACATTCTACACTAAATCCTCAAGTTTTCAAAGACCAAGTCCAGGAAAGTGGTCTGGGACTAAAGTTGGACTAAGTTTATATTAAAGGAATAATGATGGTTAGATCTGAATGTGTAGAATAAATCTGTGAGATTGCATGTCTGTTTTTGTATCTATGTTCCTATTTTATTTAAATAGTATAAAAGAAACCATAACACAGATGTAGTATGGTAAAGTTGAAGCAGAGTATTGTCTAGACTTGCTCTAATTAGAAGTAAGAAAGTACTGTTACTTAAACATATTACTCAAGTAGAAGTAACAGTCAACAAAACAACCTGGGTAAATGTGTAGAAGGAGTACTAAATGTAAACATTACTTGCAAACTTCTGAACCTTCTTTTGGTGTGTAACACTACTACAAGTGCCAGTGTCCCCAATCTGGATAGAACCCAGGACCTTCTGACACTTCACCCACCTTGTCTGCAGTGCCCGTTCTGAACTTTTGGGGCCCCTAAGCAGGATAGGTTTTGGGGCCTCTCAGTCATTTTTGTGTCTATTTAAATTTTACTTTATATATCATTTTAATTTATTTGAAACACTGACACTTTTTCTATGGGGATGAAGGCATTGAGATTTTTTTTAATTTGCAAACTTAGCAAGGGAGGGCCCAAGCAAACAGGAAGTAAAACACATTAATATATATTGACTGCATTGGCCCCCACTTTCAGATAGCTCCTCTCAAAAATGACTGGCAATAGCAAGTAAACTATTATAACCAGAATACTCATCAAATAGAGTTAACAAATTAATCAAATCAGCAAATAACAGATCAACCTGGGGGCCCTCTAATGTCTGTGGGGCCCTATGCAGCTGCTTATTTTGCTTATGGGAGTTGCCGGCCCTGCTTACCTGTCTGAATGTGTGATTGTGTGTTTGGTGGTGGTTAGAGATGCTGTTGATGCCATATATATGAGTGTTTCCCAACCAGGGGTATAGGGACCCCTAGGGGTACACGAGCATTTTACGGGGGTTACTTGGAATATTTCATGATTTGATAGGCAAATATTTGCGATCTTTTCATATTAAACTACTGATACTTGTGAAAGACAAGCCCAAGTGTCTTGACGATTGATTAAATGAAAATGATTGATTAAAATGAGGTGAAACTACTAAAATATTATTTGACTAAGCCTATTAGTTAGTTATTAAACTTATTATTTTTCATATTTTTTTCTTGTCAATTTATTATGAGTTTTAGTTTTTTTGTTGAAAAATATAATAAAACAAGTACATGTAAATGACGTTTATATTGTTATTTATTTTAGATGTATTGATATTTTCAAGCAATTTTATTTGTATGTAGCAAAAAATCCTGGAGAATTAGCTTTTTACAGTAAATTTAAAATGTAATTGTACTCATAAAAATAGATGAACGCTCCATGACCACTTTTAGAAAAAATCATATGTAAACAAACAAGGGGGTACTCACAGTATGACAAAAACCTCGGTGGGTACGCAACACAAAAAAAGTAACCACTGGTGTATATAGTTGCCACATCTCTGTCAGTCTGTCCCACGGCAGCTGTAGCTACAGAAGAAGCTCACCAGACAAAACTGAACACAGACATTTGAGTAACTTGAAAAGCTCTATAAAAGTCCTGTGCATTATTATTATTAAGAACTAACCACTTTTCTAACTGGGAACCACAAGTTTACCTATGCTCACCCATGTAAACCTAAGTGTCTTTTTTTTTTATTACTTTTTGCCATCACACGTCACCTTTCCATCAAAAACACACCAACATGCTTAAATTGAAACTCCTGCCTTCTCCTAACAGATGGGGCTATTTTTTTAGTTCACTTCACGCGATTTTGGCTCAAAATATGCAGCAAACGTTGAAGATTAATCCCAATTAATACTTTCAGGTATCTCCAGTGATTTTAATAGACTTTTGGAGCCATCGTTCCAGAAGAAATTAATGCTGACAGACGACAAACTGTAACTTTTTGGAGAGTATAAGTTAAAAACGCCTGGAGCTCACATTTTAATCAGAAAAGTTTACTCTGACGTCTTTCTCAGGCCTTTGGCAACATGAGAATCTTAATAAGTTTTGTTTTAAATGGTTGGAAAGTAGGGACACTGATGGGCTGCAAATGGTAGAGTTTTGATGTAGATAATAAACTTTGGAGGGACAGACTGCTGCTCTTGTAGTTGTGGAAAACTTGCTTAATCAGTTAACAAATGGCGTATTGTAACAGAAATAATCTGTGAAAGAAACTAACCTTAATACATTATCAAGGATTTAATATTAAGGACTTGCATACATGAGAATGTTTGGCTCGCAAGCTTTGGCCAGTTACATCTTTGCATATATTTAGGTCATCTGCTTGCTTCAGAGTCAGAGCAGAGATACTGGGTAAGGGTAAGGGAATGTCATTTGTAAAGGTGATTGGACAAAGCTCAATTTAGTGCCTGTCTACCATGATGGCAGTAACATTTCATATGACGCTGGCCTGATTAACGGCATTTAGTGCTTTCCACTGCCACCTGTTGGTTCTACTAAAGTCTTCACTGTTGATCAGTCCTCTCTGTGTTTTTCTTTCTTTGTCTTGCTTACATTTCAAAAACAGGAAAGTCCCATTGACGTCCGACGTAATGACCACATTGAAACAAACCCACTTTCAGCAAAAGTCTTTGTACAACTGGCTTCTGCTGCTGTCCTTGTTCAGATATAAGTACAGAGCTGCTCAGAATACGCTGTATTCTGGTGTTTTATGGCAAAACGGCAAACCACCATGTTTGTTTGGGTCGGCAGTGCATTGCTTACGTCCTGCCCTTCGTTTCTCTGATTGGTTACTCTGCCTGTCATTGTTCTGCTCATAGAAATGAAAACTAACTTCTTTGTATAGAATAGAAAGAAGAAGAAGAAGAGTTTGGTTGGCCACCCAGGCTATATAACAACATGAGTTTAACTAGTGTTAAATCTAGTCTGAACTATAAATGAACTGTTCTGATTCTTGAAGCAAGAGTCATACTTTGTTAAACTGGAAACAGTTTACACACTATCTAAAAGCCAGCATGACATTGAACTCGTCCTCTTTTGGAATACGGCTGTTTATCACAAGGACAAGTATGCCTTTGATTAAAAATAACTTAAACCCTTTTATTACTGTCCTTCAGCTTGTTGTTTTTGCCCAACTCCCAGCAGCTCCAACTTTCTAAAATGGACCCAGGGCTGGGTCTCCTTGCCGAGGGGCCCCAAAACTGGGGCCGCTTCGGGAAGTGGAAACGTATCCAAGCTTGACCCGTGCCGTATCACCCCAGTGCAAAAGAACCTTATATTTCAAAATGAAAGATTTTATATTTTTTCTGCTTTATAACATGCTCACAATGAAACTGATCATCTGCTGGTTTAAAGAGTGATGGAGCTGTATTGGACTCTACAGTAGACATGTGTTAGCTCAGTAGGTTAGGTTTGCTGCAACTTCTTTCATTGAGGCAAATGAGCTACTTCGCCATTCATTTCCTGTTACTATTATGTCTGCTGCAAACCCTGCTTTTGTACTTTATTTATTCCCATCCCATTCATTTGCTCCCTCCATCCCTCTCTGGGTCTCTCCACTCTCCTCAAATCAGATTACAGCAGCTCTAATCCGTCTGCATTAGGAACAACACACACGTTTACAGACAGAAGAACAGAGGAGTGACGGGAAATACAGACCCAAAACCATTCATCTCCTTCACATGCAGGTCTTGATAAAGCTTTTAGATCAGATCACATGGTCTGGAGGCTGTTTCTGAACCAGTTTGAGAGGGTAATGTCTTACTGTTGGCTTTGATATAAAGATTTGCTCAGTCTACAGTAGGTAGAGATTTTTAATGTGCATGTTTCTGGTTTGTTTTAGCCTCTTAAACACTGCAAGAAATGAAATCCCAAAGCACATGTCAAATTTGTTAAATAAACACAAACATCCTAATCTATTCTGTGTTGAAACCATGGTCCTATAAGCAAACCTAAAAACCTAAAGCAAAGAGGTAATGTATGTATTTTAAAGGAGTGGTAAGCAGATAAAGCAGTCAGCAGTGGGTGTGATATGAACAGAGCAGTAGGGGTTAGCTCTGATCTGTGCCCTAATGTGGGTCAGGTTTTAGACTGGAGCATGTGTGTTTAAAGTAGAATGGGATGAACGAAGAACCCTCCTCACTTAAGACCAACTAACAGAGACACAGAAAATTAAACTACACAGCAATTTCCAAACTTTTTGCACCAAGTACCACCTCTGAGAAAAATGGGACTAAACCTGCAAAAGACTAAACTGTAAGAGAACTTTACACACAAAGTACCACCCCAGAAAACATTTGGCTATCCCAGTACCAAAAAGTAACATGAGCATTACTATACAAGGACAAAACAGGGACTAAAAAAAGCAGGATTAACAAGGACTAAACCTGGACTAAACCAAGTCTAGACCAGCACATAACCAGGACTAAGCAGTGACTTACAAATATTATAATCATAAAATAATAATCATCAACACGAGCATGCTTTATATAAAACTAAACCAGGACTTGAAATATACAAGACTTTTAAGTACCTATATAAGAGGCCCACGAACCACCAGTGGGACTTGTACCGCAGTTAGAAAACCACTGGCCTAGATGATGTTTTAATATGTCTGATAAAAGTCTGCAATATTTAGAAATTTGTATTTTATGTTGCAGTTATGTAGCTTAATGGATAGAGCATTTACCTCTGAACTAAAACTCCCATTGGCACTATATTTATCCCAATAGTCCAAAAAGGTTTCCAAAAGGCTATCCTTTTGCTTGATTGTTCCTGCGATTATATAACCAATCTTCTCTTTTGTTCTCTTCATCTCTCCCCAGACGCCTCCCACACGGTCGACCTCTGACCTCCGCTACATAAAGCATCTGGATTAATCATCCACGCGACGCATATGAGACAATAATCCGTCATAATCCGGGAATTACACCGCACCACTACATTAGCCAACAGGGATTACACCGACAGCCATTTTTACAACAGCAGATTAACAGCAGTACAGAAATGAACAAAACTACACAGTAAGTACAATATGGAAGGGTTAGAACAGTGTTTTTGTATGAAGTTAATAAACTGTGTGGCGTTTGAGGCTGGAGGAGTAAAAACTAAATGTGTCATCAAAACATGAGGGGAAATTCATGGCAAAAAATATATTTCAGATTGCACAGTTTTTAGCTGTTGACGCACACAAAAAACTGGAATATTGAAACAAAAACTGAAACACGTACATAATTTGGGAACACGCACACAAATTTGGAAACATACACACAAATATGAAGACACACACACACAAATTAAGAAACATGCACCCAAATTGTGTTTTTAAATTTCATTGCATGTTTCTGAATTTATGTGTGTTTCCTAATTTGTGTGCTTATTTCCAAATTTGTGTGTGTGGTTCTGAATTTCTTTGAGTTTCAGAATTTGTCTTCGTGTTTTCCAATTTGTGTGCGTTTCCAAATTTGTGTGCATGGTTCTGAATTTGTGTGAGTTTCAAAATTTGTGTGTTTCTGAATTTTTGCGTATTTCCAAATTTGTGTAAGTGTGTTTTTGAATTTGTGTGCCTGTTTCCAAATCTTTGTGCCTATTTTCAAATGTGTGTGTTTCGAAATTTGTGTGCGTGTCTCTGAATTTGTGTGTTTCCAAATTTGTTGAGCTGTTGAATGCAAAGGAATGCAATTTTGTTACAGTACATACAATTTTTTGCATTTGCTTTGTTGCTTTGTTATTAATTTATTTTATTTTATTTTTTATTTAGTGATAGTTGTAATCAGCGTTATGGCAGTGGTAGCTAATAGTAGTAGTAGTAGCAGAATAATAGTAGTCGTGGTAGTAGCAGTACTACTAGTAATGATGGGAATGGTTGTAAGCACTTTCTACATTAGTATATTGTATCTTCCCATCAAATGATTTTTATGATTACTCTTTTATTTTTACTTGTGAAGGGGAGATAGGTCTAAACTATAAGTGGACTGTAAGGGTCTAGAAGGATTTAATCCCATCTTTAACCTGAAGTGTCAGCCATGACACTACTTTGAGGCCAGGATGTACAGGCATGAGATGTATTTGAGTTATAACGAGGTAATTTCACACAGCAGGGTCAACAACAGGAGCAGAGATGTAGAGGCTTCACTGTTCTTGCACTCTGGACCACTTGAATTACAGATGATATTAAAACAGGTTTAGAAACATGGATTCTTGACGTTTTTTTTTTTTTTTTCATTAAACACCAGAATACGCCATATTCTGAGCAGCTCTGTACTTATTTCTTATTTTTTCCACATTCAAAAGACACACAGATAAACAGCTGTGATAGCCCAGTTCAAAATAACACTCAAAGAGAGAAACCAGACTGTCTTGCTTGCAAAAAGCAAGTAGTAGAGCAGACGTGTCCAAAGTGTGGCCTGGGGGCCATTCGTGGCATGAATTGAGATTTCTTATGGCCTTAGCTTCTATAACAAAATGCATTACTTGTGGGCCACCAGCACTTCCATACAGTGTTTCTGTAACTTTTTCTTTACATTTGTGCATCTCATCTATGACTCTATGCAGTGTATTTTCAAATTAGTTGGTTGAAAAGTAATTGCAGTTGCAGTTTTTATGTTCAGAGATATTATTTTGTTGGGAATCCTTTTAGATTGTGTTGTCAGAGTAAATAATTTATAATTATTTGGCTAAACAAAATGCTTATTAAACATTGAGTTCATACTGTATGTGCGTTCAGTTACTTGACAACATCAGGAGGGACAGTCAGCCCTCGAACATTTGCACATTTTCAAATCCACACCTCTGTACACAACACTTCTGTAGAGGCTGGCTCAGCAGGCTACTACAAACCATACAGGCACAATGCACGGTCAGGCTAGCATACAGTAGCTTAGCATCTTATCTGTACCTTTAACTCCGATGCACTATGGCGAGACTCTACGCACGTATATGATGCTACTTTAAGGTTCACTGGAAAATGGGAAAAGTGAGTGTTACTTAAAGAGTAGGGTGACCAGATGTCCCTATTTAACAGGGATAGTCCCAGTTTTAGGCTCCATGTCCCATGCCCCAACAAATATCTGTAAAAACACTATTTTGTCCCACTTTTGACCAGACCATGTCCCAGTTGTCTGCATTTTTACATTTTTTTCATCATGACATTTCTTTTATCAATAAATTTCCATCAAATTCAAAACATAAGCCCTAGTGTCATGTACTTTGAATTACATGACAGAAAACAGCATGGATTTCGGATGCTTTTTTGTCACTTGATGACTTCAAATGCACTTGGATTTTTGAAAGAAATAGGTGTCCCAGCTTTTGGGTCTAGAAATATGTCACCCTATTAAAGAAACAGCTAAACTATTAATTACTATTATATAACACTTACTGTGAGGCCCTGTGTACAGCTTCAGTGTTATTATTTTGCAGTGACAGTACATTTACCAGAGTACAAATTATGAGTATTCTGCCATCTTTCAGTTTTAAGGTTGCAGCCAAATTCCCAAGAGGAAACCCCCACATTTTATAGTAAATGTAACTGTGTCTTCTTTCTCTCTGTTTATAGTCTTGTTTTGGTTTGTGCCGCTGTGAATGACCATCACTGGATTAAACCTCGCTTAATCCACTTCTCTGATGGTAAACTGTATTTTAATCCACACATACAGACCTTATTAAAGTGACAGTGTGACAAGCAGGGGACCAAGAGGTGGGGCTGGGTACAAGCCTTAATCCAAGCCAGCCGTCATTAAACAGCTGCAGTCTGTCAAAATAATGAGAGCTAATCCCTGATAACCTGGCTCCGCTAATCCTCATTCACCAACACATCACGTCTGTTTACTGCTTTTATTAATACACAACCTGAACTTCTAAATTCAAGTTTATTTTAACAAAGATCAGATTTATTCATGCAAAATGGCTGCAATTTTTTTCAGTTTCTTTTTTTTTTTTTTTTTTTTTTTGACCCTACAGAAATGGTTCTCAAACTCGTGTCGTGTGTACTTCTGATTTATTTTAACCCTCATCTGACCAAGGGGGGTAAAACATGACCCCGGGCTTATATTTTTTGTCATATCTCAGAGAGGTTTTATTTTATTGCTCATATTTTTCATGACTTTTTTGGAGTACTTGTTGTCTACAACTTCATATAGCGGTTTTTAGTGTCTGATGTAATTTGACTGCTTTTATAAAGAGAAATGTATTGGGGTCACTAATGACCCCAGTCTAAAGTACCTATTTTCGCCTATGTATGTTTTATGTTTTTATCACTTTAATTAGTTTTTTTTTTTTTTTTTTACAAAGCATTTATATTTGATGGACCACTCATTAGAGTGAGGTCAGGGAGTCACTGTCTGTCATTTTTAAGTTTGTCCAGGTTTACTGAGGCCCTCAGGACCACACTGTCCACACACAACAGAGAGGATCCTGTGGTCACATACAGGCCTCACTCTGGGCTCTGACTGAGGCACAAAACTCTTCTTTAAAATTAAAATATTTATAAGAATCACTAAAAACAAAGTCCTGACAGAGTCTGAACTGAACCAGGAACATGTCTGAAGTCACCCAGGTCCTACTCTGGTCCATACTATTAGAGCGCCCCCTACAGGAGCCAAAAGCAACAAAACCCATGCAGCCTGTTCAGACAAACTGTCCAGGTCAACTGCTTCAGGACAATAACAGCAGATGTAAAAAAAAAAAAAAAAAGCTGAGAAATATATTTTTTTTCCACAATGATACCTCTTGTACATCGTCTTATTATCTTTTGGGAGAAGTCTGTCAACCCCCCCCCCCCCCCCCCCCCAAAAAAAAAATAAAAAAAAAATAAAAAATTGCTGGTTGAATAAAAGTAACTCTAAGTCAGAATTTGCCAGGGGTATGAATAATTTCTGTTTTCACTGTATATATACAAATAAATAAATAAACTATATATATATATATATATATATATATATATATATATATATATATATATATATATATATATATATATATATATATATATATTAGCATGTTTAAATGTTTAAATTAGCTTGTTTAAATAATTATTTGCCAATGAGAGCATTTAGTTATTTATTTGTTGATTTGGCAGTTTTGGTCCTCTATACAGCAGGCATGATTCCATTTAAGTATAAGCTTTTCTTATGATTAAAAAATAAATAAATAAATGTATGATATGCCTCTTTCATTTACAGTATTAAATTAATATTTACACAGTTTACTTAAAACCAATGATAAACTTTTATTTTATTTTAATTTATTCATTTATTTATTTATGTTTTTGTGGCACAGACATGTTTGAATATTTTACATGACATATTTGTCAACTTTAAGAAATGACACTGTACTTTTTATGACTAAAAGTATATGTGGACAATCAGATTATAGACCGAATGTGCTTCATAACTTTAGGGTCCATTCTGAGAACCTGAACTGGGGCCCATCATTACCACCTTACACCGTTGGTCTTGCTTTAGTTCTCCTTTATGTCAGATTTAGCCCAGTTTTAGTGCTTAGTTCTGGTTTAATTATTTTTTTAGACCTGGTTTAGACCCTGGTTTGTCCTTATTCAGTAACACTCACTTTAGTTTTTAGATTGAAGATGGTACTTTGATTCTGAGGTTCTGCTTGGTGTGAAAAGTCTGAGAATTAATGCTTCACATAATTTCAAAAGTTAAAAGTTAGAAAGTGTGTATATCTGCAAAAAGCCAAACTGAACTAAGTCTCCTCCACAAAATATGAATATAAAAAAAGCAAATAACTGATTCTTCATTTTTCATTTTGATACTTGGTTGAAAGAATGAACATTTAAAGGTTGTCTCGGAGACTGAATTCAATATTTATTTTTTCTTTATTCATTTAACGTGACCTGGAAGTTGATCCCATGTAGCCTGTATTGCTGACACTTCATTGTCACCCTCTCAGACTTAGTTAGACCAGTGGTTCTCAACTTTTTAGAGCTGCGACCCCCAGAGAAACCTTCGCTGATATTCGTGACCCTCCACCTGCTGTACCCCTCCCTTGTGTGACGTAAACGCTGTCTGTGGTGCTGAAAGCAAAAGACCAACAGACCACATTATTTTTTATTGTTCTAAATGAAAATCTGGCTTTAATTTTACACTTCTAATATTACAGGAATGGACATGCTGCGGAAAAAAACAACAACAAAAAGAAGCGCTTGTCATTGTAAACAAGTGTGCAACCTATAGACTAGGAAAGAGAGAAATGAGAACAGCGGCTGTGAACAAGGTCTTATTTTTAGAAATAGAATATCTCTTATAATTACTAAATGTTCACACAGGCGTTTTTGCTGTTCTTTTATTTTTATTTTTATTTATTTTAATAACTTTTATACTTTAATATGCGTCCTGAACTTCAGGGAACACATTTGGTTAAACGGTTGGTGTTTTGGTGTAATAATTACTCACCTTTAATTAAATAAATCATAT
The DNA here is from genome assembly GCA_020698575.1 of Bostrychus sinensis. Lineage (NCBI taxonomy): Eukaryota > Metazoa > Chordata > Actinopteri > Gobiiformes > Eleotridae > Bostrychus > Bostrychus sinensis. The sequence goes on from CM036241.1 coordinate 40,015,207, forward strand.
TCCCCAGTGATAGAGGAGTAAAGTTACCCTCCTGTTTTTCTGTGGTGCTCAAGAGAAAAAAACAGATTTCTCGTAATTGGACAGTTTTTGTGCACAGAATGCACTCGCCTGCTTCACACTAAAAGGATGGATATATCTAATAAACTAAACTATAAATATGGCCTGCAATAAAGAACAAACAAACACCTTGTAGAACACTTCTCAGGATTATGCCAAGACCAAACAAGGGGTGTTTCTCAAAGCCCAGGTCTCCACATCATTGTCTGTCTCCTAAGTCGTGTTCCAGTGCTCATGTCCTTCCCAGGCAAGTGTCCTCTGTTTGGCTCACATGTGGCTTATTCACCAAGGATACATTAGTGGATCCATTGCTGCCTTGCATCAGCCAAAATACCCATAATGCATTGCAGCTTTTGGAAAAAAAATGGCAGGGCATGGGCATGTGTTACTTTTAAAAATCTTATTTAGAATGTTTGAGATTATTTATGAGCTAAAATGTTGTATTTTTTTCACTGCCATGTTGCCCGCCACCCCTACAAATCTCGCCACTAACCCAACCCAAAACCTAAAACCTACTGCAATCACTGCCTGACTATGAAGCTACTTGCCAGCTGAAGGTAGACGTACAAAGTGTTGAGCGTATTTTTTCAGATGCATGCACACTAATAAGTCTACAGCAGTGTTTCACAAACTTTTTCAGACCAAGGACCACTTTAAGATAAAAAAAAAAAAAATAAATAAATAAAATAAAAATGTTTTGGGCACCACCTAACCAGCGAACCATGTAGTCCTATTCACTGATATTATAGAATTAATATTGTTGCGCAAAATATTACTGTAACACTATGAAAAGTGAATTTAAAAACATTATTATGGCAATATTTCTGTCTGTCTGTCTCCTTGTTTTATTCCTTCCATGCTGGGGCTTGATAGTCTTCATGGTCGCTCATTACACGCTGCCACCAGACTAAGCCTGGGACAATTTGTAGTCCACCTTTTTTTATATCAGTAACAGTGCTGGGCATTGATTAAGTTTTATGCAATTAATCTCAGTCTCACTAAAAGAACTGAACCTATTTTTCCAAATGCAAAGTCTCTCCTCCTCTTGTTCACCTGCTGCTGCTGAGTCTGCTCACTTCTTTCTGATTTAGGACTACCATATAATTATAAGATGTAAATATCTGTTTTTTAGGCATTGGTCAAGTAAAACATCATTGACACAATCTGAAAACACTGCACTGTAAGAAATTGCTGTTAAAAAAATGACAAAAACATGACAGTAGCCTACTGTTAATCATTTAAAACAGTAACATGCTGTTAATAGCAGTGCATTCTGGGGAAATGTTTGAGCTGTTGGGAATTTTCTCAGAATACTGTATAATACTGTAAACTGTGTTGCATTATGGGAATGAATTTTGAATCCTGCAGTTGAGAGTAAAATCACAGTACAGTACTGCAGCCACTGAGCTGTCAGAGAGGACACAGCTCAGACTCAAACATGATCCACTTCAATCCTGCCTCTTTGGACATAATCAAAGGTAAATTAAAGCATTTTTTATTATTTGTGATGTTTGCTTATTAATGTAATCATCATATACTGTTCATAAACAAACTAATGCTGATCTGAGTGTTTAGCTAACTGATAGCCTGAACAAAAACTCCTTTACTTAGAATGGGATTACAGCTTTTTATTCCAGAGTTAATAGTGTTTCTTATATTTAAATACCACTTAATATCTAGAAGATTTGTACTTACTTTGCTAAAAAAAAATCTTCTGTGGAAATCAATTGCTCAGTAGGCTAATGCTAATACCAGCCAGCAAAACATGAAGTGACATGTAACATTACTTTTTACTTTGTAGAAAAGAGGAATACAACTTTTCCTCCACAGCAAGACTGCTCTTCAGATAAAAGAAGTAAGTTGTGCGATGTGTATTCAGTTTAAAACATTGACATCTCATGAATGGCACTCAGTCACTTATTCCAGTTTTCTGCTCCAGTCTTGGTGTTTAGGTGAGAGCACTGTGTCCTGTGGGCAATGTCTCGGCTGAAATAACCAGCAGCAAAGTAAGTAAGTAATTTTAATTTTCTGTTAGCAAGTTAATTATATCCACTGTAAATTATTTGATGACTTTTTTCCCCTAATCTCAGACATGGTGTTTTTTTCAGGTGAGTTGCTGGATTGAGACCAGAAAGGCCACTTCAGGAGAGATTATCTCAAAGAAGACGAAGGGTTGTGCAGAAAACGCTGGTAACAGTCAGCCCCCCTGAACTCCACATTTATAAGGTTGTTTTGAACTACTGTGTAAAAATGCAAAGACTATTTGTTTTTTATAACATGGAGAAATCTAATAATGTTATCAATGTGAATTTTGAAATAAATTTATATTAAAGTTAATGATTACTTTTTTAATGGCTTTAAGGGAATATATTCAGCTATTTATGGTCCACACCACTAGCAAGTTGAAACACACTTTGGCTAATAGCAAGTTCTCTTTCCTAGCATTGTCTTACATTAAGAGATAAGATATTTCTTGTCTCCACATCAGAGCAGTACATCTGTAGACATTACAGTAAAATACTGACATTAGATCAGTACAGTACTACTGTATAAATACCAGTAACTAATGTGTTTAAAATATAGTGCCACTGTATAATTTACAGTAAATTACTGTAAATTACTGTACTCAGATTACAGTAACTTACTGCTGCCAGTATTTTACTGTTAATTTACAGGTAAATTTCTTACAGTGTGCGTGTTGCCACCAATCGCATTAATTAGCTGTGCATATATTTACAGGCTATATTTAACATCATTAATGGTACTAAGACTTTAACGGTTTGTATCTCAGTGATGCTTGGGCCGATCCACATGAAACTAACACTGTTAGGGAGCTAAAAGTTTTCTCTGTGAACTGGCTTGTTCTCTGTCCAGCCCTAACTAGTAATAAATGTTCTTTAATTTATTACGTTTAGGTGTGTTGGCTCAAACAGAGCAGGCAGTAGTCTGCCACTCTGCTGTGTGCCGCTGGGTCATGTGACAGCAGCAACACAGAGACAGAGAGTCAGAGGGAGCACTGCTGCTGGTCCAGGACCTGGAGACAGTGGAGGAGGTCTCGCGGACAGTCACCAAAGTTTTCTCTCATTCAGCTTTTACTCAGTCTGGTAGACAGTCTGCATCTCTGCCATCTCTCTCTAGGGGGCAGGCTGTATGCCGCTAAAAAAATGTATTTCTTCATGATATCTGCTTGCAGACCATGCCAGCAATTTTATTAAACAAACTGTGCAGAAGAAATGGCCTCAGCATGCTGTCCCATATTTCAACACTCTTTAGTCACTTTTATTGTGACTATTTTATGAAAGAAGTCAATAATAACACCTGTGCCTAAAAAGCCCTGTGCTACAGCGAATAATGACTTTTGCCCCGTTGCGTATGACTTCAACAGTTATGAAGTGTTTTAAAAAGTGTGTAGTGTGTCTCCTTAAAAAGGAGGTTGAACCCTTGCTAGATATTTGTCAGTTGGCCTATAAGTAAAATCACAGCACTGAAGAGGCCCTTCTAAGGATTGTCCACCTCATTTGTGAACATCTAGAGCAGTGATTCTCAAAGTGGGTCCTGGGACCCCTCGTGGGCCATAAAGGTGCTGCAGGGGGGCCATTAGAGGTTGTCTACATCAAGTACATAGAAAAAAAAGAAAAAAAAAAGAGTTTGAAATTAACACAATTGGAGACCTATTTAAAAATATAACTTTGAAGCAATTTTCAGCCATGACTTTGGTAGTATTATTTGTAGTATTTTAGTAGTTTTATGTGTATTTGTATTCATAGTATTTTTGTAGCATTTTTTAATTTTTATTTTATTTTATTTTATTTTATTTTATTTTTTGTATGTTTGTGGTTGTATTTGAAGCAGTGGATTCTTCATAACCTTAAAGTTTTTATAGAAATCTTTGACATAGACTTTTGAATATAATAAAGTTTTATTGCTGGGGTTCTGCATGGATTTTCTCATTTTTAAGGGGCCACAAAGCTTTTTAATTTGGGAAAGGTCAATCTGGAGGACACAAAAGCCTATGCTTGAATTCTTTTTATAGATTTTAGTTCTGCTTCTAATACAGTGCAACCTCATTTACTTTTAGAAAAAACCCAAAAACCTGAATCATAAACCTCACTTAGATTAGATTCTTTTATTCATTTTTAAGCAACAGAACACAGCAGGTTAAGGTCAACCAGACATTGTCAGACATCAGATACAGCAGGACAGGAGTGCCACAGGGCTGTGTGATGTCACCAGTACTCTTCACACTATACACAAATGACTCTAGGAAAATACATCCTAGCAATTACATACTGAAATATGCTGATGACACAGTAATCCTGAGCCTGCTGTATAAGGACCATGATCCACTCATCTACTATGAGGAGATACAATGCCTGACCCAAAAAAAAGTCACCACAAAAAAAAATCACACACTCTAATATTTTGTTGGCCCATCTTTAGCTTTGATCACAGCATGCATTCACTGTAGCATTGTTTCAATAAGCTTCTGCAATGTCAAAAGATTTATTTCCATCCAGTGTTGCAATACTTTTTCACCAAGCTCTTGTATTGATGATGGGAGAGTGTGACCACTGCACAAAGTCTTCTCCAGCACATCCTTAAGGGGTTAGGATCTGGACTCTGTGGTGGCCAATCCATGTGTGAAAATGATGTCTCATGCTTCCTGAACCACTCTTTCACAATGAATTGCCCAATGAATCCTGGCATTGTCATCTGGGAATAAGCCTGTGCCATCAGAAAAAATCCACTGGAGTAACTTAGTCCTTCAGTATATTCAGGGAGTCAGCTGACCTCATTCTTTGGCACCAAAACATTGCTGAACCCAGACCTGACCAACTGCAGGGAGGCTCTTACCTATTTGCTTAGATAAATTCAGGTGGCGACTTTTTTTTGGTCAGGCAGTGTACATGCTTTTATTGAATCACCTTATTTTTTAATGTAAACAAGACCCAAGAAATGGTAATGGACCCAAGGCAGGTGACAAAACATGATCCAGTGGTTATCAATAATCAGACAATCACTCAACTCTCCTCATGTAAGTACCTGAAAGTTCATTTGGACAGCATGCTCACCTGGAAAACTGGTAAACTCCAACAAAGGTTGCACTTTCTAAGGCGCCTTAGACTGTATGGAGTGGGCAGACCAATAATGTTGATGTTGTATAGAGGTACACAGGAGAGCATGATCCGTTTTGGAATTACATTGAGGTATGGAAACCTGAACGTACAACTGAAGAAAAAAAACTGGCACAAATCCACAAATGTGCAATGAAAATAACTGGCCATTACAGACAGTTACTGAGAGGGCAGTGCTGAAAAAAGGCACAAAAATCATGGTAGACCTTCAAAATCCACTTTTCTCTGAATACAACATCTTACCATCAGGTAGAAGACGCCGCTTACCCAACTGTAAATCTAACTGCTTCTAACTGTCTTTTGTTCCAACATCAACCAAACTGTTGAATTCTAAATCTTTTAAAGGTACACGCATTGTATACTTTACTTTTTCAGGCACCTTAATAGTTGTATTTAAATTGACTTTTTTATGTTTAATGTGTGTGAATGTCACTGTCTGTCAATGTTGTATGTGGCAAATCAATGGCACTGAGTCCAAGTCCATTTCCCTCAGGAGACAATAAAGTTTATTTTATTCTTCCAGCTGAGTTTGAACAAAAGCTCCAATTTCTTGCTAAATTGAGTGGATAGCTTTTCCTTGAACCTTGCAAACAATCATGTCTGAAGTCTTAGACAGCAATCAGTGTACAGTGGCCCTGAAAGGTCAAAGTCACAAAAATAAATTACAGAATATGAAAAAGAAATCTATTACCCATGAGGTAATATCTGTTATTACAAAATGATCTTGAAAATGGATGTTTCATCAGCACGGAAAGATTGTAAGTTTTTAATATGCAAGGAGACTAGAAGTAGTGGTACAAATTGGTGTAGTAGTAGCAGAAGTAGTACAAGTAGAAGTAGCAGTAGTAGTAGTTGCAGTAGTAGAACGAGTTGCAGTAGTAGAACTAGTAGTAGCACCAGTAGTAGTAGAAGTACAAGTCATCATTATCAGCATTAATTAAAACTAAACCTTTTTACTTATTTAAAGCAAAATGATCTGCCAGTGGGGTAAGAAAATTCTGCTTCCACTCGTCACCATGTTTTTTTGCACTCTGATGGAATGCAAAAATCCCATGACTAAAAACTATGAATTGTATTTCACAACTCGGAAATTCCAACTTCCAAGGGCAACTGTAGCGCAGCATTAGAAGACGCAATGTTTGCTGGGGGATGTAATTCTAAGCAGTGAGACAGAACTCAGCAAAACATCTAGTTCTTTTCTTTCTGATGCATCAAATGGACAGAACGAGTGACATGAACGCACTTTAATTTATATAAAAGGAGAAATAGAAAAATAATAAAGATGTCCAGGGGCAGAGGAGACAGCAGCAGGTGAAGTCATATTTATGGAGACGAGAGAGAAAAATGATGTCGCTTCAATTAAAAGTAAATGGCTGTATCTGGTTTGGCCGTTCAGACAATGATTGGGTTTTCATTGCCTCAGTTTGTGCCTGGTTTCCTCTCATCACTCTTCTCTTTTTCCAAATGTTGATTAGTTCAGAGCTAATAAATAAACCAATAGTGGGAAGAGACAACCTGAATTCCAAAAAGAGATTTTTTTTCTTTTTTTTTTTTTTTTTTTGAATAACATGAAAACTAAAAAACTTTCAAATCACATGAACCAACCAACATACATACATACATACATACATACATACATACATACATACATACACACATACACATACATACATACATATGCATACATGCATAGATAACATAACAAATGTTTACACTGAGAAATGTTTCACTTTTATGCACAAAATGAGCTCATTTCAAATGTGACACCTGCTACAGGTCTCACAATAGTTGGGACAGGGGGGACAAATATCTGAAAAAGCAAGAGATAAAGGGAAGTCTTAAAGAGGCAGAGTCTCTCAGAAGTAAAGATGGGCAGAGGCTCTCCAATCTGTGAAAGAGTGAAGAGTGAAAAGATTGTGGAATACTTTAAAAACAATGTTCCTCAACGTCAAACTGCAAAGGCTTTGCAAATCTCATCATCTACAGAGCAGAACATCGTCAAATGATTCGGAGAAACTGGAGAAATCTCTGTGTAAGGGACAAGGCTCAAGATCTTTATTGGAGTCCGTGGTCTTGGGGCCCTCAGACGACACTGCATACACATCATCAGCATGATTGTGTCAATGATATTACTAAATGGGCCCAGGAATACTTCCAGAAACCACTGTGGGTAAACACAATCCACCATGCCATCTGCAGAGGCCAACTAAAGCTCTATCATGCAAAAAGGAAGCCATATGTGAACATGGTCCAGGGCCAAGGCTCATTTAAAATGGACTGTTTCAGAGTAGGACAGTGTTCTATGGTCAGACCAGTCCAAATTTGACATTCTTTTTGGAAATCACAGATGCCGTGTTCTCTGGGCCCCGTCCCAACTATTGTGAGACCTGTAGCAGGCATCAAGTTTGAAATGAGCTCATTTTGTGCATAAAAGTGTAAAATATCTCAGTGTAAACATTTGTTATGTTCTTTTGTGAATAAACTATTGGGTCATGTGATTTGAGAGGTTTTTACTTTTCATTTTAATCAAAATGTAACAATATCCCAACATTTCCAGAATTCGGGTTGTAGATATCTGCACTAAGCAGGACTTTTGTGAGATTTGTAAGTTTATAAACTCATAAGTGTCTGTCTTGACAGGCTCAAACTTATCAGCCTGAACCCTGAAATAATGCTGAAGTACATTTACAACAACAGCAAAAATGCTCAGATTACATCATTTCAGAAGCAGGACCCAGTCTTTGGCCTTAGGTATAGTCCCAAGTCAATCACGGGCAGGTCCAAGTTGAGTCAAAACTCCTACATGTTGAGTTTCAAGTCTTTTGACAAAAGACTAATATAATATTTGCTTAATATATGCAGATAATCTTTTATGCAACATGAGTTTAAATCAATTTCTATTGTAAACAAATTCTAGCAAGTCACAGGTCAGTCACTCAGTACATTTAAACAGGTCATTAAATTGTAATGAATTAACTCGATGGACTTTTTTTGTATTTCTCATGAGTCGTTCCTCTGATTAGCTAAACAAATCACAGTAGACACAGATTGTAGCTGACTGTCTATCCTTGGTTAACTACAGCCCTTTTATTTTTACTACTAAACATTACAAATCCGCTTATTCCCATCTTTTTTTTTTTTTTTAGCCTGTTAGATAACTGCATTACCTCATCTTTGTCAAATCAATAGCAGAGCGGTGCATTAGAGACACACGGTGAATAAACCTGGAGTGGAGCAAAATCTGAACCAAAATGCACTCAGAAAAACACTTAAAACTCACATTTCCATTATGCACTTACCAGTCTGACTTTTCACTTCACTTTTCACAGCTGATGGAAGTAAATGTTGTTGGAATATGACAAAAAACACATTATTTCCCGCTAAGTTGAGAGAATAACGGCTTATTATCAGCTGTTTATTCAGCGTGATCTACAGTTTTATTTATATGAATAAGAGGTTAAAAAAAAATCTAATTAAAAAGTTATACTCGGCTTTACAATTGTGAGTGTTGGAAAGTAACTGAATACATTTACTCGAATACATTTGTTGAACCCTTAAACCCCAGTTTTAAAAGTTACATTGTTACTGTTAAGTGACACAAGTGTCCCTGTCACAAAACATCATAAAAAATGTATGCATATGTATTTTTTTTCCCCTTTTTTTGCACATAAATCTTTTAAACAACTTCTGCTCTGATCATAGATACCAAATATTTCATCATTTTCAGAATTGTAACCCTTTTATGCCAGTGTAATAGCATCTCAGTTTTTTTGTTTTTTTTTTTGTTTTGTTTTTTTGGTAAAAAAAAAAACACACACAAAATTAAATATCTTTAATATTCTCAATCAGTGCAAAGTGGATATTTTTTTAGGAGAAGGTTATTACAGCCTTGGGCTTGTTAATGATTACCAACAACATAATTTAATTTAATTTTAGGGATCTTCATTCCTTTGCTATGTAGAATCTAAAAACGCCACAAACAAACAAACAAACTGGGTGTACCCCATCACTTTTTTTTTTTTTTTTTGCCTCTTCTAAACATGGACTAAACCAGGGCTAAAACAGGACTAAACCAGAGCTAAACTAGGACTAAACAAGGTCTAAACTAGAGCTAAACCAGGACTAAAGCAGGTCTAGAATAGGATTAAAGTGGCACTAAACCACAACTAAATCAGGTCTAAACCAAGACTAATCCAGGATTAAATTCGGTCTAAATCAAAACTAAACCAGGACTAAATCAGGTTTCAAACAGGACTAAACCAGATCTAAACCAAGACTAAAGCAGGTCTAAAACAGGACTTAAGCGGAACTAAACCAGAACTAAACCAGGTATAAAACCAGGAGAAATGCAGTACTAAACCAGGTCAGTATCCATAGCAGGATAAAAGGAAGAAAATGATTTCATAACCATGGACATAAACCAAATGACTATTCACTCTGCTGTCACTGTTCTCCTGTACATCCTTCAATCTCCACGTTCCTCCTTGTCTCATCAGGTGTATGAAAAGTTTATGTTCTGGCGTCACGTTTGTCAGAGGCGTGCGTCAGATCGGTGTCTGTGTGTTTAACGAGGCTCGGAGTCGCAGACAGGAGACAAGCTAATTAATTCTCAGGTGTGACAGGCGTTCCCGTCAACATGACAACAGCGCCACAGTCGATCTGTGAACCCAGCCGAGCTACGAAGAGAAATTAGTGACATTTAAATCAGTTTGTCATCTAAGAGTTTTTAATGCCACTATTTAATAATTCTTACTCTTTTACTTTGGAAAGTTTAGCTGTGATACTTTTTGTTCCTTGAGAAGCCATTTTTAGTCCTGGTACAGGGTTCCCAAGGGGCATTAAAAAGCATTAAAAGTCATTATATTTATTTTGCAAAAATTAAGGCCTTAAATGGCATTAAAAAGCATTATTTTGATTCCAACAGGGATTTTTTTTTTAAGTTAAATTGTTGACATTATTAGTTTTAGTTGTAAATATAAATATGTATATAAAAATATTAATTTACCAGTTTTATAGCCTACTCTAGTGTGATAGACAAGCAGAACGAGTTTGCTTCCAGCGGGACCAGGTTACCCAAACACTGGATGTTTGACTTTCAACATTATTGTTGCTTTATGAATTGTATTTTACAATACTTGCAAATATTTTTGACAATTTAAGTTGCCATAATTGTATGTTTGTGGGATTAAAAGTGTTAAAAAATGCATTAAATTAAAAATCATTAAATTAGACTTGCCGATATCTGCAGGAACCCTGTGGGAAGTTGTTTCAATATGAGATATGAGTGATATTTTAAGCGCAGCTGAGTTACAGTCTAATAGGAGACATTGCTTCTCCTCTATGTGTTTCCTATGGAGATTGAGCAATGAGGCGATGGTCGCTAAATGTCGTGAAATGTCGCACTTGTGCATGTCTTCGTGCACACGCTGGCTTGCAACGTGATCCAAGAAAGTTGAAAAATGTTCAAGTTTTCATCACCATTGCCCGAAAAGAACCAATCAGTGGGAGTTTAATCAACAGACCAATGAACTGACTGATGTTTCTCAGTCACTGAGAGCAACATGGAGGAAAAAATAATACCCTCATGTCAGGCTTTAGGACATTTCCAGATAACATTACAGAGAGAGAAAGAGAGACCGGGAGGAGGCCCTAGGACCTAGGACACGCTGGAGGGACCATGTCTATTGGCTGGCCTGGGAACACCTTGGGGTTCATCCAGGGGAGCTGAAGGAAGTGGCCAAGGAGAGGGAAGTCTGGGCGTCCCTGCTTAGACTGATGCCCCCGCAACCCAGCCCGGGATAGGCAGAAGAAGATGGATGGTTACAGAGATGTACCGAAAAAAAAAAAAGGAAAAAAAAAAGCAATAGCTTATTCACTTTTTTTCTTTTCTTGATTGCAATATGAAGTGCAGGCACATCTTTTTCTTGTTTTAGAACAGAGTCAAATAAAAGTTTACTTCATTCAATTTGAACAAAGTCTTGCTGTAAGAGACTAGTTTATACATATTTGCCCAATTTTCTTTCCCCACTTGCTTAAAACCTGAAATTCCCTTGAATTCGACTGCCAATAAATTGTGTGGAACTAAGTGCAGTGCTTGCCCTGTCACTGGCCATGGACACGGGAAAAACTTCACGAGGGGTGCTGCCATGCTGGGCTGCATGCGACACCTGGTGGCAATAATAATAATAATAATAATAATAATAATAATAATAATAATAATTTTTAACACCATGGGAGAGACGGGAAAGGGATATTTCCAGCTCTGCTCTGCAATTAACCTGGTTAGCTTTTTGTCAAAATAACCTTCAAATTAATATTATTTAAGCTATTAAATTGAGTTCTATAATTTTAAAGGTCATTTATTCTTAAAAGTGAGTGAGATTTGGAAAAGCACAGGGTCCGTGTACCTGCTGGCCTTTCATTTTCCCGTTTCCCAGAAAACAAAAAAAATGGAATCAAGCCCTTATCCAATTACTATTTTATATTAGGCTACGATATATCAAAACTCAAAAAACAAAAAATGAAAAACTTGAGTGCTGTATTTTTAATTTTTTCCATGACCATAGTGCAACGTGATCTTTGTCTCTGACAAGACACTGTCCCCATATATTTCTATTGCAGATGTGAGACTACCATTTAACATGGATCAGAAAGTGATTCAAAAGCAAAAAGCGAATTTGCATTGAGATGGCACGTAAAATGGCACTAAATCTCGTGCTTTTCCGTGGTGCTGAAAAGCAAAAAAAAAAAAAAAAAAAAAGAAAGCTGTAAACTATATACTGTAAACTGTTCATGTGTATTTCAGCCATGCCTGGTGACCTGAAAGAGCCTGAGCCAGCAGCGAGAGGCTGCGGTAAACTGGGGCGGGTACATGATCCTTGCGCACGCAGAGGAAAGATCATGGTCAGGCCAAGTCGAGGTGGGCACTGCCCCAAGCACTGCCCCAAGCACAGCCGCGCACGTTCTGCCACATGGAACCAGAACTCCTGAGCAGAAGCTTTGCTTCACCAGCTCAGCCTCATCGTTTCCGCATCTGAGAGGTGGGCAGCAGGGCACTTCTTTTCCTCCTTAGCCCAAGCCCAGCTCACATCCAACCTCCTAAGACTAAGTTTAGCATTCAGTCTAAAAAGAAGGGACTGGGATAAGCCCCTTTCTGCGCCACTGTCTGATCCACCTCCTGCGCTAAGATGTGGAAGATCCAGCCCACTGTCTTTTGAGACGAATGTGGAGAACATTAACACAGTTCAATAACTCAGCAACAACAACAAGGCTTTAAACAGCCATCGTTGGTAAATCACAATATTTATAACTAATGAAGAGAATGCAATTCATCTGAAAATGCATAATAAAAAATACATTATTTTTGCAGCAACAGTTGGGGGTGTTGTTTGTCGCCTCCCTGAGTCGAGCCCATACGAGTACTGGCGATGGAGATATATGTTTATATGTTTTTTGAGTTGGTTCAATGGCTAAACTTTGAGCAAAAACTTAGCAATTTTACCAACTATTTTCTTCAAATAGCAAAAAATACATTCTTTTCACTTTGACAAACTCACAAGAATGAAGTATACGTTGTAAGTTCGACCATTTGACAATAAAAGGCTGACTGATTGATTTCGGACATTATTTTTCCATACTTCTGCATCAGTTCTGTATTGGTTGCTAAAATAAACAGGCTGCAGCTCGAGGCCCTCAGAAGCAGCTGTATAACTCCAGTCTATAGGGAGAAACGCTTGGCTGCGGTTGAGTTAAATCTCTTTTTTTGAATATATTTTTGGTGCTGGCAATGGCCTGAGGGGGGCGCTGACCGGACCCTGGGCTGAGCAGATACAGCGAGCCCAGAGAGAGGATTGTGGGTAAAAAAAAAAAAGAGCCCCGGAGGTTTCTACAAAGTCGTTTTGGAGGAATTTGCCGCGGGGAGGAGAGAGCAGGAGGAGGAGAGTGGAGCAGGCAAAAGCAGAACCCCGAGGCTGAGAGAAGAGGATTCAGTCTGAGGTCAGGAGGAGAAACACAGATTTACACTAACACCTGCGTATCTGTGGGGTAGAGATTACATCTAGATGATGATGTTTTAATTGTAAAATTTAAATTCACACTTAAAAGGTTCCATGAGCAGTATATATTTTTAAATATATAAGACAGTACTCACATGTGTACCAAGATATGAGGTAAACATGTTTAACCTTTATGCTCCAGTTTTAAAAAGTTGTGTTGTTATTGTTCAGTGACAAAAGTTTCCTTGTCAACATTGGCTTTTAGGGATCAGTTTTTCGTTTTGTTACTATAAAAAAAATTAATAATAAAAAAAAAAAAAAAATCCAAGGCCAAATCCATTGGACATTCCCAGTGCAGGACATTTACTACAATCTGGCCATTTGAATTCTTGTCATAAATTATTCAGCTTGTCTGTTGTGCTGACTTAATATTTCTATCACTGTCCCATAATAAACAAATTATTTTTATCATTCAGAGTTTTATTTAGTGAAAAATACAGCTGCCACATCACAGGACACCAAACAGACAATGCTAACAGTTTTTGAGAAACCTGGATTTTACTGAAATTAAAAACAAAATATCAGTTCCTTTTGGTCTTTAGCTCACAGCCTTAACTCCAGAGGTCTGTCTGGTCTGTAAATGACAGATGGGTCCTGTAGGTTTGGTTGAAGCTTCCTGTTTAAAAACCTGATTTTTCAGGTCACACCGCAGGACACCATTTTGATTACAAGATTAAACTTATTTTAATTACTATTAGAGATATCAAATACAGCTAAAAGTGTTTTTAAAGTTGTTTTAGTTAAGTGCAAACATTTGACATAATGCTAAAAACTTTATGAACTGTCCCAGACACTAGTGACTAATTTTAGAAATGTTTGTATCTTCAAAGCTTTTTAGTAGACCCTGTTGCACTGCTGACAGATTTTTTTTATTTTTATTTAGCAAAACATTTCACAAAAAAAAAAAAAAAAAAAAAAAAAATGGGTGTCACATCAACCACCCCCCATAATAAGTAGTGGCTATCTGTGTTTCCATCTAAAAAATCTCTTCCTCATCTTCCTTCATCTCTCATACCTATAAAAGACATGAATGTAATCTACTTCAGAACGGTCTCCAAGGACAGTGATCGATCAAGGTCACTAATGGATGGTCTAATAATTTGTCTTTGTCAGAAACACAGGCAGAAATATACTATTGACATGTTACGCTCACTGTCATTATGTTACACTTAAAGGTTTATATATGAAGGGTTGAATAGGTTTAATACTGACGTGAGCTGGTCCCATTTACAGGGAAAAAATAATATGGCTATTATTGTAAAGTACATTATGGATAAAGACTGATGGAGGATCTCTAGAGGTTTCCAGAGAAGTGGGAAAATAAAAATCATTAAAGGGAAGTAATGTATAGATTAAAGAGATGCAGGCAGTGAAAGATCTACAGCAGTGGTGTTTAATATTTTCACATCATCACTCAAAGAGCCTAAATCTAGACTAAATCAGGGCTAGACCAGGGCTAAACAAAGGCCAAACCAGGTCTAAACCAGTACTTAACAAAGACTAAACTAGGACTAAACCAGGTGTAAACCAGCACTTAACCTGGAGAAAATAAAGGCTAAACTAAGACTAATCCAGGACTAAACCAGGTCTAAATCAAGATTTCACTGTGCTGAAATCAGGAGTTAACACTCAAAGTCTGAATTAAACTATATCAAGAGAACCACTGATGAAGGCCTGCTTACCACCTAGAGAGGTTTTTACTAGAAGTTGAGCAATGGAAACAATAAAAAAGTATGGTTCAATGAAGATGTATGCAGTGAAAGTGACAGAATCTGATCAGACCTGAGCATATCTCTTAAATTCTGTGACCATAGTTAATGCTTTGTGCTGCTGCCGACCTGTTTATGTAAAGTTTTTTCTTATATTTATTGTTTTTATTGTGTAGTCTGTCTCTGCGCTTTTATGTTTTCTGTGCTTTTACATTCTGCTGTGTGCTTTTATATAACCTACTAATTTTTATTCTACCATCTTTTACTAACCGTATTCTGTACTGTATATTGTTGGTATTTTACACTTTGCCTAGGGACTACAGTTGGAAACTAGCTGTATAGCCAATACTGGCACATTTACAGATATGTTTATTAATGTGCATTGTCCCTGTTCAAATAAACTAATAAATAAATAAATAAATAAATACATAAATAAATAAAGTGCATATGACAGGTTGGACTGCCCATTTCACCAAAGCACAGGAACAATATTGGTATTTATGGATTCATTGAACATTTATGTTTAATAGCCTTTAGTTTGGAGCTAGGAGATGTTTTTGTGAGAAATTTTACTTCCGTGTTGAGAACGGCCGCGAGCTGTGACATCACAAGAGGTAAACAAGCTACAACTAATGATACACAAGGGACCATGAGCACGATAAACTGGAAAATGTCTTTCCACAAATAAAACATGGACCACAACCATGGTCTGACCAAGGAAGGCTTCGAAGCAGCCTCTGGAGGAAGGATCCTTGGAATTGGGAAACAACCAATGTCCAAGTCAAGCTGAGTGAGGGGTCACACAGGGGTCAACTGGGCTCCTGAGTTTGTATGATGTAATGTAAATGTAGGGGGCGTTCTGTAGAGGAAAATCTGAGCAAAACAGAAAACAAATGAGCAAAGTTAATCATTCAAACATAATTGTGTGTCTCTGGCAGTACTGTAATAACACAGATTTGCCTCTTGATTTGATTTACTATTCTATTAACAATGACTATACACTTGGGTGAGGTTTTATTCAAATCTAATGAGTGTTCTCTGTATAATTATTGCTCACGTTGATATTTGAAGTATTTGTGCATTATTATGATAATCGCCGCTCTTACAGGTGTGAGAATGAAGTGTTAACAAAACAACAACAACAACACGTTAAGGTAAAAATACTCCTTACAGGCTTATTATCTGCTCACCGCCTGCAGAGACAGTAATTGTCATAGATGCGAGGGAAATTTGATAAACCTGAAGTCTCTGAGGAGGTTGTAAACACGACTGACAAAATGACTGAAGCTGGTTTTGATGAGCCAAAGCAACTGTCTCAAGAGGAAAACTGTGTAGGAAATGTACGTCTATAGAAATGTGCAATTTTATTTGAAGTGGGTTCTGCATAAGTATGGATAGTCATATTCATTTAAGCGTTCGTACAGTCAAGGAAAACTTAGAAAAGTCATAGAATTTTAAAATGGAATTTTCAGGGCCTGGAAAAGTTTTGGAATTTTATATTGGTGTATTTTACTGACACCAATATACACCAAAATTTTATTTTGGTGTATATTGGTGTCAGCTGACCCAAGATTGCAAAATACAAGGCTTTTATGTCTCCATCCATCCATCTTCTTCCGCTTTATCTGGGGCCAGGTCACGGGGACAGCAGTCTAAGCAGAGATGCCCAGACTTCCCTCTCCCAGCTCTACCAGGGGGACCCCAAGGCGTTCCCAGAAACATAGTCCCTCCAGCGTGTCCTAGGTCTTCCCCGGAGTCTCCTCCCAGTGGGACATGCCCAGAACACCTCAGCGGGCTCCTCTCCTTGAACCGCCACCTTATCGTGGAGGGGTTTGAGTGCTCGAGTGATCCTAGGAGCTATGTTGTCTGGGGCTTAATGCCCCTGGTAGGGTCTCCCATGGCAAACAGGTCTTAGGTGACGAGCCAGACTGAGGGCGGTTCAGAAGCCCCATATGATGTGCACAACAAGGTCCGTCACGTTGCCCAGATTGGTGTCACCAGGGCCCCACCCTGGGGTCGGGGCTCGCAGGCAAGCGCCTGTTGGTCGGGTCCCGTGGGAGACCCAGCCGGGCCCAGCCTGAAAAGGCTACATGGGACCACCTTAAAGTAGGCCCACCACCCGCAGGAAGGACCATAAGGGGCCGGTGCTGTGTGACCTGGGCAGCAGTCGAAGGCGGGTGCCTCGACAGCCCAACCCATGGCCACAGAATTTAGCTTTTATGTCTCATATGTTCATATTTAGTCAGTAACTGTTAGTAATATCTGTAAGTACTTACTTTTATGAGAGACTTTGAGAATGGCTCCAGAAAATTACAAGATCCTAAAGTAGTTGGAAAGTTACAGACTGGAGCTATCATTTGCTTTGCTTTTGAGTCACTGTTTGGTGTAGAACATTTGCAGGGCCCACAGTGCTTTTTACTGGAAAAACATGGGTACTGCAGTTTACAGTGTTTTCATGTAAATGTGAATCGCGGGCAGCAGGACTGTTGCATTTTTTTGGCCAACGTTGTCATGTAAACAGGCCCTTAATGTTCTTTATGGGACATAAGTACAAGGGAACATAGACTGACTACATATTTGGGTGTCACTAGTAATTTGAATGGCTATTTTGGGCCTCACCAGTAGTAAAATTAATATCTAAACTAATTTAGATTACAAGATGGGCGCACTTGCCTAGGTGTCCACCACTGGCTCTCAGACTGCTACTATCATTTTGATCCTAGAGAACTTATGTAACCTCTGGTATTGACCTGCTTTAATTCACTTAACAACTACAAGTGGGCCTGAGGATACAATTGCTGCTAAATAATCCCTGATCAACTTTTATCAGGGATATACACCAACCCACAAGACGGCTGAGATGTCCCTACAAACAATCTGGGAGGCTATTCAGCAGAGTAAGGTGGAAATGACTGCTCACATGGACTCAAAAATTGAAAACAATCCATACAAACCCTAATAACATACAGGGCAACAAATGAGTAGCATAGATGACCTAACAAAGAGGGTGTAAACACTTGAGACTGGGAATACTTACCTAAGGAATAAGATTGATGATGCTGAAAACAGGAGCCATCAAAACAACTTTCGCTTTATTAATATTCCCGAGCAGAGTAAGGAGGCAACATGACTAGGTTCCTAACGTAGTTGACCTTTAGTCTCCTTGGCTGTGACAACTTATCAATGTCCCCGGTGATTGAAAGAGTACATTGGTGCCCTGCCTTTAGTGAAAATAAAACAACAAGATCTCCTTGACCTATTATTGCCAAGTTTTACATTACCAGGACAAAGTAAAGATCCTTTGTATGGCAAGAGAACGAATGGAGCTCCTTTACATGGGATCGCAGATTCATATCTACCCTGACTTCAGCACTGACCTGGCACAACTGACACCAACAGTTTGACTCCATCAAAAAGAAGCTTTGTGCAGTGAATCCATGCTGTTTCCATGCTCCTTGAAAGTTGCAGTGAACAGCAAACCAACATTATTCCATTGTGCAGAGGATGCAGAGAGCTTCTTTAGTGACATTTCTACTTCACCGTAAGGCAGTGTGAGTAGTTAAAACTATGACGTGGCCTTCAGAACATGAGTTATAAGTAATATGTGTTCTCCTTTTGACAAGTTATAAGCAACAGCTGCTTTATTTTCCCTTTGACATGAGAGTAAGCATGCATGATTATGAACTTCACATTTCTGTTTGCCATAAACAAGACCTACTGCCGTAAAATTAGTTGATGACATCATTCCAGATACACTCGAGAGGCTGAGGCTGTCATTACTTTTGATTTAAAATTAGGATCTCTATTATATATCCTTGACATAATTTAATATAGCTATGAAAGCATTCTGGTTCTGTAATGATGTATGATGAAATACACAGTATGCATATAGTATGCATTGCTTTCTATGTTTTGTGTTTGTTATTTTAAGTTATGTTGGTCCTTAGTCTGCGCAGTTTGCCCTCACTCATTTCTCTCCGCACCCCACACTGAGATACATTATCTGCTCTTAGGTAACCACAATAAATATGGAATCTTATAAAGGGTTTAAAGTAATTCATTTAAATATTAGGAGCCTTATATCTTAAATAAATCTCCTCAGAGCATGGGTCAGTCAGAATAAACCTAATATTATTACTGTTTCTGAAACATGACTTCATAGTAAGATATATCCAATAACAATATAGAGCTGACAGGCTCTAGAGGAGGCAGAGTGGCCACACAGTGAGTACTAACCTGAGCTCACAGCTTGCTACCTCTGAAGTTAAGCCAGTTTACTTTGAATAGTTTTTTTTTTTTGGTTAATATTTCATGGAAACAAATCTCCAATAATTCTCAGGTTTGCTCCGCTCTAGTAATCGAGTTGATTCAATGATGACCAGACTCATCCACTGGTACAGTGGTGAGGCTGGAATTCCCAGACAAATAAACAAAAACCCAAGTGACTGGGAAGCTTACAGACAACTACGTAACATTAGCAAAACAAAAACAAGGAATGCAAAGTCAGAATATCAAAAAAAAAAAAACAGTTTAAACAGAGATTTTAAAAACTCAAGACAATTCTGGAATAAACTTAATATTATTCTTAATTGCAATAATAAAGGACATATTAACCAACTTCGAGTTAAAAAGGAAACTACAGTAGATCCTACACCCTCATTTCTCAGACTTTAAACAAACACTTTTCTGTCTCTTGGGCAAATGCCACGTCATATTCAGATGCAATTTTCCAAAACACTAGACCTCAAAGCTCATTCTCATTTACAAAAATTACACCAATAGATGTCTACCAGACCATAGGAAAGTTAAATGTGAGTACCAGAGGTGGACCCGATGGCATGGAATCCAAATTATAAAATATGGAGTACATAGTTTAATGTTCCCTCTGGCAGAATTATATAATTTATCTCTACTAACTACAAATTCACTCCCACCTACTTGGAAACATGCTAGAATGACTCCTTCTCATGTGTGTGTGTGTGTGTGTGTGTGTGTGTCTTTCTATTATATGTACAGTATAAAAATATTTGAAAAAAAAAAGTTTAATCAATTGTGTAAATGTATTGAACAACATGAAATACTAACACCATCTCAATCTGAATTTAGGCCTAATCATTCAATTACTACAGTACTTCTTAAATTTGCAAATGATGTTTACTCAACATCTGACAAAAAGTGTTTGATACAGCTCTTTTTTTTTTTTTTTTTTTAGATAAACTTAATTCAGCTGGGCTATGTCAATATGCTTTCTTATGGTTTAATGCATATTTCCATGGTAGATGCCAATATGTAGTAGTACAGGACTCGCAGTCAGTATAATAATAGAAAAAGGTGTGCCCCAAGGCTCTTCACTTGGATCTCTACTATTCTCCATTTACATAAAATATGCTCTTTATATAATGTTCATGTCTACGTGGATGATACAGTTATTTATACTTCTCAAACTCACTGTGTGCAGGTCCAAAATGCATTACAGTCTGCTTTTAGCATTTAGAAAAAAATGTCTTTGAGAGCATCATCGTATACTTAATGAGAAAAAATCATGCACTATGCTGTTTAGGACAAGATACAGTAAAAGCCTATGTAATCTTCAGATTAGCTTGGATGATGGGTTATTTCTTGAAAATGTTGACGCATTCAAGTATTTGGGCTTGTGGATGGATCCAGAGCTATCATCCTCCAAGCCTCACATTGATCACAGAGTTAAAAAAGTAAAAGGATGTCTAGGTGAGTTGTATTGCTCTATTGATTGTTTTGCATTTGACACCAGGAAACAAATTGCACAACAACTTCCATTACCACTAATAAACTATTCTGACATTGTTTATCAGAACTCTAATGTAGCAGTTCTCAAACCTTTGGACTTTCTTTTTAATACTATTTGTAGATTTGTATTAAGGTTTCCACTTATGACTCATCATTGTAATTTGTATGAAAAACTTGGATGGTTGCAGCCTAAAGAAAGATGAACATATCTTTGGTAAATTTTTATTTATCACTGTGCTACTGTTAATAAGTGTCCTGCTTATCTTCCACAGTACTTGGTTTTACATCATTCATTGTATTCTTAAGGACATCTACAATATACTTTTTTTTTTACTGCTCCAAGGATTCAAAATGACACTGGACATAAAAATTGTTCTTGTGGTACAGACCCCCTCGAAAAAGGGTCTATCCAGAATGAATAAATGAATGAAATAGGTGCACTGGGACCAACAATTGCATTAGTGAGCAACTTCAATTACAAGACTGTTGCTTCTCTCCTTAACCACAAAACACCAATCTCCCACTTTAGAATTTTATAACTCTGATCTATCCAGCACCTCACCTCTTTCCGTGAGCGTTTCCATCTCTCAGCTCAGTTTCTCCTCAAATGAAGTACTCAAAAGTTGTAATTAGAGGAGTGTGGCAACCTGACTGCCCATATAGCACCAAAGAAATCCTGACATGATAGGAAAAGGTTATCCACTTACAGACAATACACTCCAGCACACCCTTCATGATTAATAACAGACGCTAGCACACGTATCTCCACTTGGTTTTTAAAAGGAAAAATCACAAGGGTCAAAAACATGAAAGTTTGGAAATGGGAAACGGTGGCACAGGAAGAATGGATTTTAAAAGAGAGGTGGAGTGGGATGGATGTGAATTGCAGGGCTGTATGAAAATGAAACAATTGTAATAAAAATCAAGGTGGGGATGTGAATGGTGTAGAGCAGTGCTTTACAACCTTTTTTTCATACAATGAGTAGCCCCCTCACTCATACATTCTTCAAAAATTGGTCATATAAAACACCTCTTTGATTTTTAATAAAATGAAATTGTAGACCTGCTTTAGTTTAATGTTTACTATTGATTATTAATCAACAGTAAACGTTGGTGGAGTGGTGTTTGTGTGGTCTTAAGTGGGGACAAATATTTATAATGGTAATACATTTTTTTGCTGATACAGTGTTTATTGTATATAGTTTTTATCTGCGAATGATGTTAATGAAATAATACGTGTAATTTTATAGTAGGGTTTGATTGATGATGAATTGATTTTTTTTTTTTTATGGGAAATAATGATAACGAATTACTATTTATGTAGTTTTAATAAGATTCAATACAGATGAGTTTATCTTTGTGTAAATTTTATTGTTATTTATATGTATTGATGAAATGATAATTGCATATGTTTAAGGACTACAGATGGAAATTAGCCATGTGGCTATAATCTGGTGCAGACATTTTTGCCTTCACATTATGTTTAACTGTACATTGTCCTTCAAATAAATGAATAAAAAAAAAAGAAATATTTACTTATAAATAAATACAAATTCTCCAGCATTTTTAATCAAAATCTCACATTTAAGACAAAAAATAAAATTAATAACAATTGGTTTTAAATTATTTTATCTTCTCCCTTAGTCAGGGTTGCCACAGTGAACCAGTCACATGGTGATTTGACAGGTTTGTACACCTTCCTGTCATGACCAGCCACATACAGTGACTGGAGTAGGCAATGTGGGTGAAGTGTCTTGCCCAGAGACACAATGACAGTATGCACTTCAGATGAGATATGAACCGGCTCCCCTCGGGTTGTTGGGCAAATGCTAAACCCTCTACACCACTGTCGCCCTGATCATTGCTTTTAAAATAAACATACAAAGCAATATAAACTATTACATGTACTCATTTTATTATTTTATGTTTAAAATAAACCTGAATAAATTATCATTTTAAACTCATAAAAATACTACAAAAGTCAGACACTTGAGCTCGTTTTTCATACGTTTCAGTAGATGGAAACTACATTTTCTTCATAATTCCAAGTACCCCCTCCAAGTGCTCATGTACCCCTGGTTAGGAAACACTGGTGTAGAGCCATAAAAATATAATCTATATGTTCAGGTGTGTGCATTGGAGAAGAGAAAGCTAAATGCAAGAAACCTTCTAGTCATGGGTTCATGTCTGGACTCCAACCATTTACCAAATGTTTCTACAGAACCTGCTCTCTCCATGATTTCCTGCCACTTCTCTACAGTCCTATCTGATAAAGCCTAAAGGCCAAAAGTAAAATGTTGCAATCATTGCATTTTATTTTCTCCAAACTGTGAGCATAATTCAACACAAAAACAATGGAAACACACAGACAATATTGCACAATAGTGGCAAATCCTTCAAAATCTAGATCTCACTGGTCTCTGTGGTGTTGCAGAGCCACACCAGAAACAAAAGGTGTCCTCCCTGGCCCATTACTGAGCTTTTCTGAAAATTGCATCCATTATTTTGCTAAAAGACAAATCAAGACTCGATAGAAGGAGAACAATCTGGGTGACCATGGAAACTTTCATGGGTGTAAAGTTGCTTTACTTTTTTCTATGTCCGTC
Organism: Bostrychus sinensis; assembly: GCA_020698575.1. NCBI lineage: Eukaryota > Metazoa > Chordata > Actinopteri > Gobiiformes > Eleotridae > Bostrychus > Bostrychus sinensis. The sequence goes on from CM036241.1 coordinate 40,038,534, forward strand.
CAGCTTACCCATTTATTAAATCTGTACTTGTGTGTACTTAACGACTCATATCCTTTCCATTTACTGCCACTTTCCATAGTGAATCAATATAAATATTAAGTGAATAGATGCAACTTACTGGCCACTGTCCAGGCTATACCTAAAGCATCTGGGATAGGCTTCAGCCCCTGTCATACCCAACATCCTAAGCCACAAAAAATTAAAATGAAGAAATAATTTATGAATAAAATCCATGCAACTTCTAATGTATTGCTACAAATGCTGGCAATTTAGATTAATGCACTCTCTATCTTACCCCAAATTCTTAATATTTTCCAGATTTTTAAACCCACCACTGCAGTGTGCAAATGTTGGCCTGATACAACTAACTGGCCACTGTCCAGGGTGTACCCCACCCCAGGCCAAAGCAGCTTCTCCTCATCCTCGCCGGGTTCTGGCCTGGTTTTCATCATTCTCTTTGTTTGAAATGTTGAGGGTCTGGTCCGGGACTTCCTATATGCAATCCTTTTGAGGATGGGCTTCTTTCTTCGGCTCACTAACTTGAGCTAAGACCACGTCCTGTCTGCTCCCCACCTGTAGCCTGCCGAGCCAGACTCTCCCCTGCCGAGACAGTCTGCTTCCCCTCTCAGAGTGAAGCATTTCTCTGGTTTGATTTGGAAATGGGCTATCACAGCCGTTTATCTGCAGCGCATCTTACAAAAGCGGAAGAGCTAACCATGGTGGTACTGGCTGCCAAGCTAATGTAATAACTTCTCTGACCTGATTAACGGTGTTTTGTGCTTTTTTTCATCACCTGTTGGTTCTGCTGCCCACGTGGTTGTCCAGTCCTCTGTGATTTTTTTCTTTGTCCAGTTTCCATGTCTGATGTAACAAACACACATAAAAAAATAAAAAAAAGACTTTTTCTGCCCTTTGTACAACTGGCTTCTGCTGCTGTCCTCATTCACGTACAGAGCTGCTCATAGTACACCATATTCTGGTGTTTTATGGCAAAAGACGGCAAGAATCTATGTTTGTTTGGGTCAGTGATGCACTGCTTACATCCTGCCCTTCATTTTTCTGATTGATTACTCCACCTGTAATTGTTTCCCCATAAAACCAAAATGTTACTGAAGAGATACCAGACTAACTTCTTTGTATAGAATAGGAAAAGAGTTCGTCTGGCAGGCCAGGCTAGCACGCCTGGGTGTTGTTGTCCCGCAAAGTCCAGATGCGTGAAATGCTGCATTCTGACCTTTTGCCTGAAACTTCTTCTTCTTCTCTTGATCTTCATAATAATAATCCTAAAAATGCTGGCAGTTTAAACCAATTATTTTTTTTACCCTGCTTACATTGCCTTAAACTCATAATATCTTTCATATCTCTTATTTTTACCACCTCCTCTGTCTCTGCAAAGCCCCACTGAAAAATGAACTCTTTCCAACATTTGCAACACTTTTTCCCATTTTATTCAGGTTTCCTCTCCCTCCTTCTCTCTCTTTGCTCAGCTCCGGATTACTTCGCCGTAGCAGTAATTAGTCCTGGCGTAATGAACATTGGGCCCCGTGGCTTTAGAATAATTAAGCAGTGCTTTCCAACGATCGGTGACGAGGTGAGAAAGGCCGGGGAAACCTCCGCTGGATTCTAATGGGCCTTCCTTTAGCGGGCGCACGGCAGAGTGAATTAAGCATATGTGGAAGTACGTAAATAATTCATGGCGGTTTGTACATGCGTGTGGCTTGGAAGAATGAGTTTGACATTTGGGGAGATTGGGAGCAGCCTGTTTTAATGCACAGTACTGTATCTTGTAGTAGTATATCTATCTCGCAATATTAAATAGACATTATGAATAGAGTTAGTTGGTTCTGACCCTCGGCTGTTTCCTGGAGTGTGTTATGATTGCATGCAATTTCATTTTGTTGTAGATGTGAGTACATACATTACATATTACAAAAGAGTTATGTATATAGACTATGTATTTAAACAGGTATGGATGTTACGTCAGCTGTAACCGGAGAAAGAAATTCTTACTGGTTTGAAAACAGTACTGCAGTCTAAATCAAAACATCTCTTTTCTGATTGGACCATCAGCAATGCAGGGTTAGAACCAAAACAAAAAATGGAAACAAAAACAGTTTGGCCATTATGTAAAATACATTTTTAATTGTTATTAACTCAGCTGTACCATTGTTATCTGTAAAACTAATATTTGATTTAAACATGTTTACCTCATATCTGGGAACACATGGGCAATTTTTATGAAATATTAAAAAAAATACATACGACATCTTTAAGTGTCCCACTTTACCAATTATAGGTGTCCCACTTTGTCAATACAGCCTCTAAAAACTAAAAATGTTTACAGTGAGTATGTGTTTGAGGAAGAATCTTCAATTTTGTGTATACGATTTTACTTTTTTCCATCTGTAATGTGTACAACTTAAACTTGTATTACATTACAGGTTCTAGCATTTGAATCAAGATTCCAATTACACAGAACCTGCATTTTTAAAGCAGGGTGGATATGGGTGAAGTGTATATCCACCCTGCTGAACTAAATTAAATACAAGAATCTACTTCCACCTCTGGCAGCCATTTTTGATCCTCTTCTAAATACCACATCTGATTTCTGACGGTAACTGAGGCTGTATTCATGTTTACATCTGTTTACCTCTAGTTTGTGCCTAAGCTTCTCTGACGCCGAAGAAACCTTTTGTAAACGAAGGCACGCGGCTGTCAACGTTTTCCTGTTTGTAGTCGGACAATTTGATTAACGCTCCTGGTTTCTGACTTAATTCAGGACGAAAAGCCGGGCTACGTTTCCTTATCATTCTCTTTGAAGCCGCCGCTGCCTCTCTTCCCTACTACCTTTCCTACTGTCTTTTTCTAGCACATATCACATGAAAGCGTGCACCAATCTGCCTTTCTTTCATTACTTTAGCAATTATTTTAGCGCCTGTCAAAAAACACAGCGCTAATCACAGTCAGAGAAGGGGAAAAACGCTATTGTTTGATCGCATTTTGATCTGGTGAGGCTTGATTTTTTCCACCGCCGCTTTCAAAGCACTCTTTCATCTGAACGGATTTTTGACATAATTCACGAGCCGAGCTGACTGGTAGCATGGCGCCGCGTCAGAAAAGGTAAAGCGCATTAGGAAATAGAGAGAAGCCGACGTTTACAACAAGAAATATCGATCAAAAGAGTGTTTTTTTTAAATCCTGCCGAGTCATAAAAGCTTAAAAAATATAATAAAAACGAAGTGAAAAGCAACTGCAAAGAGCTGACATTTCCAGCGATGATTAATTAACCAAATTCAAGGATTTTTTTTTTGACATAAGTTGAAAAGAGGAAAATTATTCAAAAGGATGAAATGAACTCAGAGGAGCATTTATTAAAGTTGGAAATGGCTAGGAGGCAGTCGTGCGGATTTGAATGGGAACACAGAGCACTTTTGGTCAGTAGAATGGGACAGAAAGTGGAATTCTGGATAAAATGTACTTAATATTGAAACATGAAACATTATTTAGCTTTTGTTTTTTTCATTGGGTTTGCATGTGGTCATCAGTCAGTGGCCTGTTGCTGGAAGACAGTTCAACAAACAAACAAACTTCTGAGTTGACAAACAAATCCAATCTGGATAACTTCATGTGTTGCTTGAAACTTGTTATGAATTTTCTCTGTCAGCTCAAAGTAAACTCCATCACCACAGATTACTGCAGTTACACTTGGGCAGATCTGGTAGAAACTGGCACAGTTCAGAGCCACAGTCTGAGCCTCGGTAAGTTTAAAGCTCCATCTACACGTTTGTATTCTGAAATCAAATACAGTGAAGAATGTTAAGTTCAAAGAGTACAGCCACTCCCCAAACTCAGAATGTAGCTCTAGTCAATAAAACATTTAGTAAACATGTTTTAAACACTGGAGCAGCAGATCATAGTTCAAACTCTAAGCCATAATCATTGCATACAGCATGTCCAACAGCATTATGGAGGTGAGGATGCACAACAGCAAGCTAGTGAGAAGGACAGCCTGTGGGGACCAGTGTTGTATTAGTTATTAAAAAAAAAAAAAAACAGTTACAGACAGATTAGTTACTCTTTTAAAAAGTAATGTATTACTTACTCATAAAACTTGAGGCATACTGAGCAGCTGTTTTTCTGTGTTCCCAAAATTAACAAAGAAATTGGGCGTCGAGCATTTAAATTCAAAGCTCCATCTGATTGGAACAACTTACCTTACTCAATCAGATCTATTTCCTCTGTACATGTCTTTAAGGCGTCTGTATTTCACCACTTGAAAATGATATGTTCTTATTTTTGATTGTGCTCTGTTTCTGTAAGAATTCTGGTTTAATCTGAATTATTATCCATTTTTGCCAGTTAAATAAGTGTGTGTATGTACAAGGGTATATGGGCATACTGTATTTATTATGTTGCAAGTGAGTAATTGGTACATGTATTCCATTTGTAGTGGGTAGGCTGGTTTATAATCAGGTAGAATAGACTTGGAGAACTTTTTGTCTGTTGGTGTGAATGTTGTGTACTGTGGTTGTCTTTATGTATTGTATTTCTGTTCTCTGTATCACTGTTTGTCTGTGCTGAGGACCCCCTCGAAAACGAGATGGTGCATCTCAAGGGGTTATCCTCTAAATAAATAAATAAATTTAAAATTTCAAACTTTATTTGGTTACTCCCTCATGAAAGTAACAGTTACTGTATTACTGGATTACTTCCCAAGAAGAGAGATATAAATAAACCCAATTCTAAAAAGAATTAGCCTCTAGCCTCACTGTTTCCCTTAGCAGCACTATTATTTCTCTCTTAATACAGATGTTCAAGCAGACGTCCTGCTGTAGTCACTTCAGCAGAGCTGCCTGACACAAGAAAAACTCCCCTTTTGGTTCACCCGCTCCTGCCCCGTGCACGCTTTAACACAAGTAAAAACACAAAGAAAGATCAACTGTGGACAGAGTCATTTGATTTCTCTACATTTAGGTGAAAATGAGGTTGTTGATGTTAGTCCAAAGCGGTGCACATCTTGTTTTATTCCGCTGTCCCCGCTGACAACAGTGCCGGCTCAGCTGACACACATATACACACACACGTGGAGACATGGGGACGGTGCACAGAGGTGACGAGCGGCCGCGGTGCACATTAGGAGCAGAGGGGGGAACAGATGAAATGACAGCAGGAAACATATTAGCGCTTATTTACTTAATTTTCACTCTGTGTCCTGTAAACTGCAGTAAACTGAACTGACTGTAACACAAGTAACTAAATAGGTATTTTGTTAGTAACTGTAATATTATTATGTTTTTCTTTTTTTTTTTTTTTTTTAATATGATAAATATGATATTGTATCTCACTTCTGATCAAAACTACTAAATTTAAAAAGTCCAAGATTTTAACTGTTTAATTACCAATTACATAAGCAAAATCACTGATGTGGTGGAAAAAATAAATAAATGAATAAATAAATAAATAAATAAAAAATAAAAACACAATGACGTATTTTCTGTATAAAAAGTGATTAACCTTGACTTTTTTGAACATGCCAAAGATTAATAACAACACTGGCTTTAATGAAGTTTTAGTTTTTGTGCAGCAAAAGTTATATTTCCAAAATGTATGTCAAATTAATATTTGTCACCAAAAATTATTAAATTACCTTTGTCACTCTGTTAACCTGCAGGTCAAGAAAACTGAATTAGGCTACTGCCTTATGCCCAATTCACACTGAATACACTGCGTTTCAGTCACACGTCAGTTATGTATCATGTACGACCTCTGTAACTAATAGATGCTGTTCAAGTTAAAGCATGATTTCCCCCTCGGCTGAGCTTCTGGTAACTCCCACCACTACCACTCGACTGCCCCACAGATGGTGTTCTCAGTAAACCAGCTCTCTGCTCTGCATGCAGACTGAGGCAAAAGTGGTTTGACCTGTTCTCCAGAAAAAAAAAAATTGGAGACGGAAACAGACAATGAGCATAGTTGGACTATGCACTGCATGTAAATGTAGTGAATTACAGCAGAAGTTATTTCTAAATTAAGAGTGAATAATGACCCCTAGTGGTTGAAAACGTCATCAAGAGGACATAAGGGTTAACTATAAAGCAACACTATGTTGCACTTTCAGAACCGCTGTCGCAAAAGAGAAGACAAAGAGTAAAACCCAACTCAAAACAGGAGAAAAATGCAAACTAAACTAGTAACAGTAAATTCTCAAGAGTAAAAAACAAAGCAGTAGTAAGCATTAACGCTTTCATAGTTAGTTTAACAATGGCAAGAGTTACTAATCTGAGATCAGAGTAAACTTCCCTTCAGTGTTGGTGTAAATATCCAGAGTTAACATAAACAGTGTTAATAAACAGTGTAACAACAGGAGTTCACTGTAAGAGTTACTACAGCAGCAAGAGTCACACTGCAGTCTCACTGGAGCGCTTTACTCCAGAACTGACTCTGTCCTCTGTGATAAACCAGGTCAAACCAAATGGACGGAGTTTTTCTCCTTCTGTATTTGATGAAAGACGTGTGGTAAGTACCTTTATACCATAAAATCATTTAGTACTATATTTTTGTAGTTGTTCAGCATTGATTTAAGGTGTCACTTATATCTCATGTCTCTGAGCTTACTACTGAGCTGGTGATTAGCTTATTTCAAGCTACCAGTAGCCCATAACTAGTAACTTCAGATCTACATTCAAAAGTGAACATTTTATTTTATTTTCTGCCTGATTAAACACTAGTAGATGATACTAACCTTTCCCAAACTTGGGGCATACCACATCTTCATATATTTCTCATATGCTAAGCTAACACACTGAGACCCGATTTGTAAAATAAAAAGTAATTTTTTTTTTTTTTTTCTTAATTGAAAATGTTATTTTACTATTTTGCAGGTGACAAAGTTTTGTCAGACACTGGTGAAGTTTTCTCTTGGGGGATTTGAATTCAGTGTTGATTAAAGAAGTATTACTTTATTATTATTAGAAGTATTTATGTATGTTTTATACCAAATGTTTTATTTAAAAGAAAGAGGTATGGTTACATGGATATATTGTGTCTTATTTATTCACTGCAATAGATTTAGGTGTATTTTTGGAAGTAATTTGGAAATAAGTTATTTCTGATTAACACTTTAAATAAACTTTATGCTTTCTGGGTTATCTGCAAATCTGTTCAATTTAGTGTTTTATATACACAGTATGTACAGTGTGTTGCTTTGGATGTATTCCACAGTAACTCTTGAATAGAGATGGTATAAATTCCACCACTTTATTTAAGACACCATGCAAGTTAACCCCATCACCGCAGCATGTCTCCCACCTGCAGAAGACGCCACTTTTCCTCTTTTTTTATTCAGGTCTCATTAAATCTCTGACCTGCCCGCCCTGCTACACATAGCCTGTTAGCGGCGTGTGTGTAGCTAACAGGCTAAACACGCAGTGCTAACAGGCTGGTAACTTAACAGACAAACAAACAGAGATAACAAGTGGGCGTTTTAACACGGCGAGAAAGAGGAGCAGAGGGGGGAAGAGCACAGGTTAAACTGGTAAATGAGAATAGACAGGTGTTAAAGAGATAGGGAGGCATCTGTCAGATATAATTAATCAGTACTGAAAGTTATAGACCAATGGTGTGGCAGCACTGACAGAACGTGTGTCACTGTGAGTGTACAGTTCTTATTGTCAACATTTTTCCACCATTCTCGCCGCTTCCTTTAATGTGTTTGACATTCTTGATATTCATGGCTTTATTGTCAGAGACTGTTTCTCTGAAGAAGATGTACCCAGTGCAGAATTTTCAACCATTCATGCAGTGTTGACAAGCTTTGTAGACCAAAAAGAACCCTTTAATGTGAACATATGGTTGGCCAAAGCTTGCTGGTAGTAACAACATTATCATCCATTCAAATTCTTAATAGAAAAGAAAAAAAAAAAGCCTTGATCTTTATTTTAGAAGTAAAAGTACTTTTTAAAAAAATGTTTAACCGCATTTAACATTCAGCGCTAAATCAAGGTCAGAGTATCATAAATCTGTTAACTTCTTTATTTAAAATCCCATTGAGTGTTCAAAGAGCGGAGTGTGGCCCGGAGCAGTGGAGGGGAGAGCATACTTTTGACAGACACTAGTTTGGTTCAAATCGATGACCGCTTGTTCCTTTTTCTTTTTTTTTTTTTCTTTTTTAGCTCTGTCCTCATCTCTCTGTCTCTCTGTATCTTTCGCCCGAGGCTTGGAATCTCACAAAAAACTCAAAGCCGAGAGAAAAAGCGTTGCATTTTCCTGCTCCTCTCCGAAGCGCTTAACCAAGAGAGCTGCCATTACTCATGTCCTAACGCCGCGTAATGGGATTTTCCTCGGATGAGCTAGAGCTTGTCAAGATCTGAAAAGCACTGAGAGCAAAAGAGAAAAGAAAGAGGAGGAGGACTAAACCAGGTCTAAACCATGACTAAACCAGGTCTAAACCAAGTCTAAACCAAATCTAAACCAGGTCTAAACCAGATCTAAACCAAGTCTAAACCAAATTTAAACCAGGTCTAAACCAAGTCTAAAACAAATCTAAACCAGGTCTAAACCAGATCTAAACCAAGTCTAAACCAAATTTAAACCAGGTCTAAACCAGATCTAAACCAAGTCTAAACCAAGTCTAAACCAGATCTAAACCAAGTCTAAACCAAATTTAAACCAGGTCTAAACCAAGTCTAAACCAAATCTAAACCAGGTCTAAACCAGATCTAAACCAAGTCTAAACCAAATTTAAACCAGGTCTAAACCAAGTCTAAACCAAGTCTAAACCAGGTCTAAACCATGACTAAACCATGACTAAATCAGGTCTAAACCAAGTCCAAATCAGGTCTAAACCAAGTCCAAATCAGGTCTAAACCAGGACTAAACCAGGACCAAAACAAGTTATAATTCAGGACTAAACCAGGTTTAGCCAAGTCTAAACCAAGTCTAAACCAGGACTAAACTAAGTCTAAACCAGGTCTAAACCAAATCGAAACCAGGTCTAAACCAAGTCTAAACCAAGTCTAAACCAGGACTAAACTAAGTCTAAACCAGGTCTAAACCAAATCGAAACCAGGTCTAAACCAAGTCTAAACCAGGTATAAACCAGGACTAAACCAAGTCTAATCCAGGTCTAAACCAGGTCTAAACCATGACTAAACCAGGCCTAAATCAGGTCAAAAACAGAGTCTAAACCAGGACTAAACCAAGTCTAAACCAGGTCTAAAACCAGGTTTAAACCATGACTAAACCAGGTCTAAACCAAATATAAACCAGGTCTAAATCAGGTCAAAAACAGAGTCTAAACCAGGACTAAACCAGGTCTAAACCAGAAATAAACCAGGAAGTTATAATTCAGGACTAAACCAGGTTTAGCCAAGTCTAAACCAGAACTAAACCAGGTTTAGCCAAATCTAAACCAGGAATAAACCAAGACTAAACCAAGTCTAAACCAGGACAAAACCAGGTATAAACCAGGTCTCGCCAAGTCTAAACTGGGTCTAAACCAAGTCTAAACAAGGACTAATTCAGGTTTAAACCAAGTCTAAACCAGAACTACACCAGGACAAATCCTGGACAAAACCAGGATGAAACCAAATCTAAACCAGGTGTAAACCAGGCCTAAACCAGAACTAAACCAGGCCTAAACCAGAACTAAACCAGGACAAATCCAGGACAAAACCAAGTCTAAAACCATTTCTAAATCAGGTCTAAACCAGGTTTAAACCAAAACAAAACCAGGTATAACCCAGAACTAAACCAGACCTAAACCAAACCAGGACAAAGCCAGGACTAAACTACAACTAAACCAGCATCAAACCAGGTATAAGTCAAGACCAAACCAGGATTCGAACTATTGCAAAACCAGGAAGAATGCATTTCTAAACCAGCCCAAATCCAGCACTAAACCAGGTCTAAACCAGGACAACTCTGGGACTAAACCAGGACTAAACCAGCACAACACCAGCACAACACCAGGACTAAACCAGGACTAAACCAGGACAACACCAGGACTAAACCAGGACCCGCAGCAGAGTGCAAAAGGAGAAAAGGAGAAGCCGTTGCACACTCTCTAATCTCGTTATTAATTAAGCTTTATATGGGCACAAATGATGCATGCAGCCTGTCTACTGCAAATGTCGTTAGCTTCTAAAAGTTTAGCTGAGAGGAGTGCTCATCGATCATAGGGACTTCTTCAGCTCAGTTTTAGCTAAAAGTAGTTTGTAAAAAGGGGATTTTCATTTGTGAAGATACGCTTTAAGGAGACAGTGGTCTAATGAGACACAATAGGTCTTTTTAGTGTTTTTAACCCACATAAGCTGCATAAAAAATTAACAGCAAGTTATGAGGACTACAATACATTTTAGCATGATTTAGCATTAGCCACAAATTAACCATACTAGCTACATGAAAATCAAGCAAAGAAAAAGCTTCTGGCAACAGGACAGTGCAACATTTCATGTGTATGGACTTCGCGGGACAGCACGATCCCAGGCCTGGAGCAGACAGGACATGGTCTTTGCTAGAGTTAGCAGAAAATAACAAAAGGATATTTATTGTTAAATTAAAAATATCAAAGTGCCTTTGTTTAAATATAAGTGTTGGATGCCTAAAAAAATACTTAAAAACTAACTTTTACAAATAAAAGTTTTACAAAAATGCATTTTTTTTTAGCTTTTTGTATTTTGGTGAAAACTACTATCCTTCAACTGTTGATCAAAAAAGAACAAATGAACTTAGAATAAAATGTGTTTTTTTAATGAAAGAAGAAACTCAGATGTAGCACATAGAAAATGTCCTCATTTCATTAGCTTCATTAGGCCCGAGGTGAAAAGAGGTGCTGAAAAGAAATGTTGATGAATCAATACAAAGCTATAGATACTGAGAGACATTTCTAACAATGCACCTGAGCTCTGTCATCTTTCACCCTGTGTCTGCACTTGATACAGTAATTGTTTCTGCCCTCTCCAGGTCCACTCCTGTCCAGGTCAGAGAACAGTCAGCAGTTGGTCTTTAGGTCTACATGATCCAGTGGTTGGTCTTTTCTTTGATCAGTGACCTTCTGATCCTAACCCCACCGTGACTTTAGTCCTATTATAAAACAGGGTTTGTATCAGAGGAGCAGCTCAGGGACTCTCATTAGTTACTGTATGTCTCTGTACGTCACACTACTGCTGCTGGTAAACCACTGTCATTTACAGAGTCCTCAAGTCAGCTGAGAAAATACACTACAACATTCTTTTCATAATGTCACAATGCTTCAGACGCCATCTAAGCCAGTGGTTCTCAGACTGTGGTACAGGTGCAACTAGTGGTACGCAAGCTCTGTAGTGGTACATGAGTGTCTCGTTCCATTTTTCAGTTAGTATTGTGATTGTTGTTTTGTGATGAGTAAATTTGTATAGATTTAAGATTTAAAAAATGTAATGGTTTAAATGACTGTATTTTTGAGAGAAGTGGCAGAGTGATGTTTTCAAAGTTATTAATGTCCAAGTGTTGTTTGAGAGTTTGTTTTAACTGTAAGTATTTATTAAAGTGATAGTAGGTTGCTTTATATTTTTTCTTTGAAGAGGTTGAAGGTCATGAGAGAGCCACAACTGAAAAAGGTGCCCCGGGCTGGTTACTGAACTTGTTTCCAATTTTTGCCTTTTTAAGTCAATCGGCAATTGGTCGATTCTTGTCCATTAATGTAGATTTTCTCAGTCAGGCACATGTCCGGGCAACCATGTGACTGAAGGACCCCAATGTCCTCACCCACTTACAGCAGTTTAGGCTTTTACTCTGCAGTTCATTGGAAACATCCCAAATCACTTTATCTCAGCCTGAAAAGCTCAAAACAGCAATAAAAAGATTTTGCTAATTTCTCTGGCATAGAACCTCATAGAACAGAAATTTAAAACGTATTTTGTAGCTCTCCCCAAGCTCTACTCACACAGCAAGTTTGATTTACTGGTTTTCTCAAAAAAACTCTTTAACAGCTCTCACTGTCCAGTTCTAACATTTATCTGTGTTTTAAAAAGTATTACAAAGACAAATGGGTATATAATATTAATTTCTTTCATAAAATTAAGAAAATCGGCCCTACATATCGGCCCAAAAATATTGGCAGTGTCAATTGGCCATTGGCTGCTCTAAATTTAAAAAATCAGCATTGGCATCAACCATAGAAAAACCCATATCGTCCATCTCATCGTCAACCTCTACTTGGAATTATTTCATAATTATAAATATTTCAAGCTCAAGTGTCTCAAGCCAAGAATATTATCTGAATCTGATATCTGATTTTGTTAGGTTTAATGGCTTATTTCAAAGAGTTATTTAAATTATTTTTGTATAATTATATTATTATTATTATTATTATTATTATTATTATTATTATTATTATTAACAATAATAATAATAATAATAATAATAATAATAATAATAATAATAATAATAATTACTATTATTAGTATTATTATTAGTTAAATAGTACTTTTTTTATTCTGAACATAAAATATATAATAAAATTAGTAAATGCAATAGGAGCTTATAATAGTTCTTTTTTATTTTATATCTTTACAGGCAGGCACATTATTATTATTACTACTATTGTTATTATTATTATTATTATTATTATTATTAAATTTTTAACTTGACTATAGAGGAAAACACAGATGAGTGAGGGGGTACTTGTGGGGTATAAACAAATAGATCGGGGGTACACGAGACTAAAAAGTTTGGGAACCACTGCCCTATTACATGATTCATAGCTATTTTACAAATTACTTTAATTTACTTTAACAATGAAAAAGACCAGTAGCCACTGGTTTAAAAGCTTTCAATGATAGGACTATTTATTTTTCTTTTTACTTTTTAGGCAAATCTATGGCCAACAATTCCGATGTCAACTGCACATTGCCCCTTTATATCACAGTATAACAACAGTCCATCCATCTTTTGTGCTTTGCTGAATATACCAGAGTGAACACAAAGACTGGGGCCATGTTCAGAAAGGAGGTGGCACTTTAAGGGCAACAATAGCAGCTGTGAATAGCTCCATATGGCTCAGAGGATATACAGTAAATACTCAGTAAACAGGACGGCTGTGTCTGAGGCTGATGTGTGACCTTCACCACAGTTCTCTGTCACATTCTCCAAGTCTCTGTGGGTTTTTTCAGAGTGATCTGATTCCAGACACACATTTCCATTGTGAGAGCTTATTCACTGAACTGCACAGCCTTCAACACATACAGTATATTATGGCATATACAGTTGGGCAAAAAAGTATTTAGTCAGCCACCAATTGTGCAAGTTCTCCCACTTAAAAAGATGAGAGAGGCCTGTAATTTTTATCTGAAAACCATATAAATGATGCCCACAAATATTTATTCTCCATTTTTCTCAAGGAATACTGACCTCGCCTTATTGCTCTTAACATTGCATCTGTCTTTTTATAAGATCCACTGAGCACAGGGTGACCAGATTTTTAGACCCAAAAATTGGGACTTTTTTTTTCTCTAATCATGGTGCATGTGAACTCACCGAGAGACAAAAACAAAACAAAACAAAAAAACTTCCAAAATCCACACAATTTTCTGTCATGTAATTAAAGTACATGGTGCTTAAGGTTTGAATTTTAATGGCACTTTATGAACAGAAGATAATAATTTAATTGATATTGATAATAATTTTAGTGACACAAATCTTTATACAAATGTGTTTTTAGTTTCCTGTGCTTCTCTATTACCTAAAATAAGGACAACTGGGACATGGTTTGTGGAAAACTGGGACATTTTAGTGTTTTTACAGATATATTTTGGGACATGGGACAAAGAGCCTAAAACTGGGACTGTCCCGGTTAAATAGGGATGTCTGGTCACCCTAACTGAGTACCAATGAAAAAAAGGGACATTATCTTAATCAGTGAGACAGCGGGACAAAGAACTCAATGGCTGTGCAGTACAACCAAAAGTGGGACAGACCATGGTTATACAACTAAATATTAGTTCAGAGATCCACAGGAAAGCAAAATCTTAAAGCATTTTTCAACTTATACAGGAAATGTTTGAGTTTGTTAAGGGAAGTGCAAACACCTCTGTTTTTTAAACTGACTATTATTTTTATTTTTTTTAACTTTGTGTAAAGGAATAACAAATTTGATATATTTGTCCATGGTTTGATTTGGAACAGAATGAGCAATGTTCTCAATGCATTTGCATGTGTGTATAAATGTATAAATAAAAGCTAGAAAAAGGATTGTTTTTCATTTTGACACATACTGCTATTATTCTGAATGCAACTGTATATGGACTATAGTTTAGACATGGCAGTTTATTGTCACAGTCTGTCTCCTGTTAATCCAGCCATTAAACATTTGAGTAATTTTAAACAAGTCTTAACAGGTATTTCTGCTTATTCCTTCTGGTAACAATGCAGTTTTACAGTTTACTTTAGGCTGCATCCACATCAGCCCTGTTTGGTCCGCTTTAATCAAACTTGAGTTTGTTTGCTCGGAAAGTCCAGTTGTTTGGGGAGGTGTGAATGTGCAATCAAACTCTGATCCGGACCAACAAAGCGACCCCTGGTCCGCCTGAAAACATGGTTGGTTTGAGGCTTTCTCAATCCAGAAGTTCTCATAAGCCATACTCAGCACAAACAATTCTTCATTTTCTTCTTCTTCGCCGACTTTCAAACCCAGAATCTTCTAACTGCAAGTCAGCTGTGCCACCCACTGCACCACTGCGGAAAAAAAACTACCTTTATTTCCTTAGACAATATCAAGTTTTACTCAAGTAGTATGTTCTACAAAATGTACTCAGAAAGTACTTTTTCTTCAAAAGATATACTTAAGTAAACAACTAAAAAGTATCTAGTTACTGTCCACCACTTGTTAGGACAAATGCCATTTACTTCATCAGAATAATTTCCTGTCCAAATTGAAGAATCCCTCTCCATTGCTGATACTGTACTTACAGATGAATTTTCCTGTAAAAGTTTAACAATCCTATTACTCTGATTTAGTTGATGTTTGGATCCAGTGGTTAAATGGCCTTTAGCATTTTTACCACCTGTGCGGTAGCCCTGCAGGGACATTTTTAGTCAGCAAACAAACTCCGAGAAAACAGATCTAGACTTTGCTAAAATATTATTTGCCATATGTACATACAATTAGTAATGGCTTTTGAATGTCTCTTTCTCACCTGATGTCAAAATGCAAAGTGTATTATTTTGCAGTAATTGCAGACTATTGGAAACACATCTGACTGACGGTTCCACTTGTTTCACCTGTCATCTCATTCCAATCCACTAAGTCACATTTAAGTTTCTCTTCATGACAAGTCCAAAGCGCAGTTCATTTGTCAGTGTGCAGTGAATGTGGGCTCCAGTTCTGCTCGATTAGAGGCGGGACTCAGATGATTGACAGGACAAACACACCCCAGCTGTTCAACCTGACAGCTTCACCACTCAAGTTTATGGAATGAAATCTATACTTTATTCTGACAGACAGAAACACTGCAGTTCTGGTTCAGTTAGTCATGAGTTGCAGCAAAAGAGTGAATATTATGGAGATGGGAGAAAAGTTCACATCACTTCTGGTATGGGAGATTTCTGTCTTCATTTTGATCCAAGATTTATTTGTGGCAGTTTGTTGTAAGCATTTATGAAGCCACTGCTACAACTAACACTTTTTAGATTATTTTTCTGATGGTAATCAAACAGGAGGTGAAGTTGTACATCCACACTATACACACAGCCTGTATCATCAGCCTGAGCTCCTGGAAGTTCTGAGGAGCAACCTGGCAGCGTCAGATGGATCGAAACATAATGTCCCAGAGGTGTTCTATTGGATTTGGGTCAGGTGAGTGTGGGGGCCAGTCAGTGGTAACAATTCCTTCATCCTCCAGGAACTGCCTGCATACTCTCATGAGGCTGGGCAGCAGAAGGAACCGAGGACCCACTGCACCAGGGTACAGTCTGACAGTGGGTCTAAGGGTTTCATCCTGATATTTAATAGCTGTCAGAGTGCCGTTGTCTAACCCAGTGTTTCCCAACCAGGGGTATGGGAACCCCTAGAAGTACGCAAACAGTTTACAGGGGATGCTTAGAATGATTTTATAAGTTGATAATAAAATATAATTACAATTTTTCCATAATTGAATTATACTATTGAAACTATTGAAAAGATCTGCTCAGGTGTCTTGCTCACGATTGATTGAACTCATTGATTAAAAGGAGGAGAAACTACTAGAAATATTATTTGAATAGGCCTATAATAAAGCTTGTTTCCAAGGAGAGTTATTCAAATAATGTTTATTTTTTCTTGTCAATTTATTATAAGTTTAAGATAAATAAAATATAGTAAAATAAGTAAAAATAATTGAAGTTCATATTGTGATATTTTGATTAATTATTTTATTATTTTGTTATATTTAAATACACCAGGTGTACACCCAAAGCCATGCAAGTTTCAGGATTTATCAGTATGGATGTGGGCATACAGTACGCTCAAATCCTACGCCAGGTCAGGAGGTGGTGTACATATACACAAGTTTCAAGTCAACGTCCCAACTATGCAGGTAAACAATTAGTAAGAGCATAAAATGCATTGCCACATACTCAACATGACAGTCCTGCAGAACAAAAATGCCATTTTAAACTATTTTTATTTGGACTATATATCGATCTGTACAAGCTGTCAGTAAAGTTTCTGTGCATTGTCCCAACTATAGCTATGATGAGGCTGCTTTTGATAAAAGCATAACTCTCCCATGCCAAATTATTTTCCAGAGCTAAATACAAAATTGTGGTTGCTTTAAGGTTAAAAACTGCTAAGTGTAACTCCTTAGACAGAACATGGAATTGAACTCACTGTATGCTGCAGCCACCTGCTCAGAGCCGAGGTCACTGTCCACTATCACCCCAGAGGAGCCACACTCCGACCAGCAGCAAGCAGAAGTGAGCGCCAAGACGTTTCCTGGACAGACAGGTAGGACAAGTTTTGTCAAACAAAAAGACCGCTGTAGACATTTATATGAGCTAAAGTTTGAGTTTTGGATGGGGACAGTTTGAATCCAGCGCTTCAGAAGACAGACAGAAAGGAGCACTTGTTACACCACGGGCCTGGCGATGTATTTACTGGGACACGCCCGGGACTGAGCACGGCTTATCCTGGTCTGGGCTTGTCATGTCCTGCCATGTGGGCATTGCCTGTCCTCCATGTATGCCTGTCCTGGAGGAAAGCACTGCTCAGGCAGACACCCGCAGCCACAGCAAATGCGCCCCCGCCTTCCAGTCCTGGGGGTGAACTGCAGCTGCTCACCACTGGTTTAGGCTCAGTCTGCTATGTTTTTTTTTTTTTTTTACATCTCTTTATGGTCATGTATTTAACAAGCCTTAATGCATTGCCAAACATTTGTGTATTGCAAATGCTGAATAGAATGTTGTTAGGTCAATATTTTAAGCTAGGCTATATTTATTAGCTCATAATGGGGAATGTATTTTTTAATATCAAGGTAAATATTGGGACTGACCCTAAAATTAAACCTCTAATAATATTTTTCATGCGTCAAAACAACGTAATTTTAATTTCTTATTGATTTATTTGTGCATTTCCTGCTCAGAGTCAAGTCCCTTTTGCTGTATTTTGTGCCTCCACGCCACAAACTCCGTGGGTGAGGCCCTGAACTGTGAAAAATTTACGGGCATTTCATTCAAATCACGCATCTTTTCAGCCGGCGGATTTATCACCAGCTGAATGTGCGTACGCCTGGATTGGAGCGGTATGCACAGTTTCATAAATCCCACGTGCCCTCCAGCATATACACATTTTTACGCAAAAATCTGCACCCATTTCTACGCAAGTTTGATAAATGAGGGCCAGTGTGACCAAAAGCCCAGATATACCCTACACAAATAAGGTTGGGAACTACTGCCTTAGACCACCTTCATGAAGTCTCTTTCTGATTGTTTGGTTAGGAACATTCACACCAGTGCTGATCCTATTCTTTCTTGTATAAAGAAGCAGATACCTGTCCTGTTCATGGGGTGTGGACCTTCTCCAGCCCTGTCCTGCTCTCCTACAGTAACTGCCTGTCTCCTGGAATCTCCACCATGCTCTGGAGACTGTGCTGAGAAACACATTAAACCTTCTGGCAGTGACACGCTGACGTGCCATCCTGGAGGAATTGGGCTGCCTGTCCCACCTCTGCAGTGTCCAGGTATCTTCTCATGCTGCCAGTAGTGATATTGACCCCACTCAGATGCAAAACAAAGATGATGAAGGGAAAATGGCAGTGGCCTTGTCCTGTAAAACCATTCCTGTTTCGAGGGTTGTCTCACTGGGGCCACTCTTGTGCACCCAATGTTTCATTAACACCAAAGCAGCTCAGGCTGAACAACAACCTCTGCTACATAACTGGCCAGATCCCAAAAGTTTAATAGACTTTATGCTATGCTCTAATTAAAATGTGTCCTTTTATTTTATATATTTACATATGTATATATATGTTTTACATTGATAGTTATTTAATATTTTGTTCCTTTGTGGTTCTTATGGGGTTGTCATAGCAACTGGTTCATAATGTCTTGAAAAATCCCTCAAAACATTTCTTGCAATGAGCTGAATCTGTGGTTGATACACTTAAAATGTACTCATTTCACAAATGAAACTAATTTCGTGAAGCTAAAGCTCCATCAGATCTGTAATTACATTGCATGGCACCTGAAAGTTAATTAACACAAACTGCTACAAGATAAATGGGATTTTTTTGGACCAGAACAAATGCTGAAGAATGATAGAGAATGTGTGCCATGTTTCTTATTTGATTATTGGACAGTTGGATATGTTTGTTCAGAAAAAACATGTCCATGTCCAAAACAAAGGGCCAGTTTTTGATCCTTACGGCCTCTGGAAAGAAGCTGCATCTCATTCTATTTGTTTTGGCTTTGAGCTGCTCTAGGATTTTAGTGGCCCTAAAGAAAATTTTGTTTGTGGCCCCCTAATTACTGAAAGCGCAAACACCAAATAACACACACTGCTTAAACAGAGGAATGAATGAACCCCATTTGAGTGAGATCTTTAATGGTAAATAAACACCATTAAAAACACAAACCTCTAAGCGTTGCTTCCTGCTCTGTGCGCCTGATGTATGTAATAGGAGACAATTTTTATTGGAACAATACAAAGCAGGGGGGGTCTGGGGGTACTCCACCATGCAATTTTAAACAAA
This sequence comes from Bostrychus sinensis, assembly GCA_020698575.1. Lineage (NCBI taxonomy): Eukaryota > Metazoa > Chordata > Actinopteri > Gobiiformes > Eleotridae > Bostrychus > Bostrychus sinensis. Next base: position 40,057,736 of record CM036241.1, read on the forward strand.
ACAGATGTAATTTTCTGTATTCCGGAGCATTTTAGATGATAAATATATATATATATATTTTCAGCAGCTACAACATTGCAGTAAATAATGTATACAATTTATGGTTTTAAATTTCTCCAAAACATTATTATAACAACTCTATATTTTAAATACGAGCTGCTGCTCTACAGACCAGAGCAAATATCAAACTATCTGGGCATTAACCTTTGTCTGTCTGACCAACTTTTTATTGGTTCCCCAATGCCCAGTGGGGCCCCAGCTCCAGAGACTGCTCTGCTCCACACCTGCTCCAGCACAGAAACCCACAGTCAGTGGCTTCAGTTTCATCACACTGAGACGTGGGCAGAGGCTCCAGAAAACACTGGACTTCTGTTTTATGTTGCTTTTTATAACAACACACACAGCTTAGATGTTGTGAGAAATACCATTCGGATTAGGCTGTGAATAAAAGAACATATTATTTCAATGCCCTGTTTATGATCAGATCTCCGTAAATATGAGGTCGATTGTCACCTAACAAAAAAAACAAGAAAGCTTGAGAAGAGTAGGACACATTTGTGGGCTGAAGACATGTGATAGACCAGGCTCGTTATGCCAGCGGTTTACATCACTCACTGCGCTGTAGCAGAGGCTGTCGTCCCCCAGCCATTCAGTGCCATTAGCATATCACCTATGCCAGGGGCCGCCTCTGACCACTCTTCTAGACCTCTCTGATTATGTGGCTCCCTAATGGCTGTGGCCCCAAACAACTGCATATAGCACTTTTTCACTAGGTTGGGGGTGTTTCCACATCCAAAAGTGGTCCAAACCGTTTTACTTTTGGCACTCCTGCCTCATGAAGTCCAGCTCAGTTAAGCGTCTGGAACGGTTAGAGGTGGGCACTGCTGCGAGCTGATTGGATGAGAGAGAATACTCACTCAGGCAAAAACAACAAGCCAAAGGACAGAAATAAAAGTGATTTATTTTTCTTTTTTAATCTAACACATACTTGTCCTTGTGATAAACAGCCGTATTCCAAGAGAGGATGAGCTAATGTTGAGGCGACTTTTTTTCTAAAAATAAAGATAGTGTATATTAGCAACAGTTGTTTCTGGTTTAGCGAAGTCAAACTCTCGCTTTCAGAGTCTAAATGTTAAATTTTTAGTTTAGACTGGATTAAACTCGAGGTAAACTCGTGGTTATATGTTCAGTGGTTAAAATGTGTTCAAGTGGAGCAGAGAAATGAATTTAATGCACAGAAAGCTGGAGGTAAACCTGAAGAAGTCTCACACACCAGCCTCACACAGACAGACACCAACCTCACACAGACACACACCAGCCTCACACAGACACACACCAACCTCACACAGACACACACCAGCCTCACACAGACACACACCAACCTTACACAGACACACACCAGCCTCACACAGACACACACCAGCCTCACACAGACGCACACCAGCCTCACACACACCAGCCTCACACAGACACACACTAACCTCACACAGACACTCACCAGCCTCACGCAGACACACACCAGTCTCACACAGACACACACCAGTCTCACACAGACACACACCAGCCTCACACAGACACACACCAGCCTCACACAGACACACACCAGCCTCACACAGACACACACAACAGAATTTATGCTTGTCTTTTTATTAAATGTTGTGATATCATTTTCTTGACTTGTCTGTAGCAGCTGTGACCCGTTGTTTTGACCTTCTCCATATTGGGTCATGAGGTGTTAGTGGACATGTGTTCACTGTCTCCTAGGCATGAAAGTTGACCCAGAGCCAGCTAATCTTGGCCAATCCCTGACCACTCTACATTTAAACCCAGGGACATTTACTTCTCCTGTACTCCTGTTTCCTATAAAAGCTGACTTTCAGACACTCTATAGGAGTGAGAGGGGGTTGAGACGTTCAGATCTCTGACATCTCTGTCTGCTATGTCTGTTCCATTAAAGCTACTTTACTGACCACAGTCGCACTATGGCCTCCCTGGTTCTCTGAATTTTTATGACTTCATGTTACCTGCATCTTTATGTTTTAAAAGTGAGTTTCAAACACATTTTTTTTCTCATTTATTAACACAGCTTTTGTTGCTCTTGTGTGATGTCAGAGTTTATGTAACAGACATGGGTCGCCTAGACCCAGAGTCATGGAAACATCAGCAGGTTTTTGGACTACCCGTTCTAAGGCGTCTATAGAGTGTTAATGCCAGGAGCCGGCCCTGGTTGGAGGCTGTTCGGAGGGGGTTTGAGCAATTCAGGTTCTGAGTAGACTGGATCCTTTATGAAGCTCTAGCCGATGTAAATGTTTTGTGGGGATGTACAAATGACTAGAAATATATCTTGTCTCTCAAAAAATGTTGCTAATCTTTATCAAACCATAGCTGGTAATAATAACATTGCTCTCACTGGATCAAATGACCTGCTGTTACTAGCACGGGGTTCATCCAATTTCAGGCTCCTGCAAATGTTTTTTGTTGTTGTTGTTGTTGTTGTTTTGTTTTTGATAGCCCAATAAACTGGCAACTCTTTTGCAAATTTTCATTACAAACACAATACATGATGATGTCAACGTATACAATGAGTCAGTTTTTATGTAAAAATTACCCTAAATAACTTAATAACAGTGACATTTAGAAACTTCTTGTAAGGAAACGATATGACAAATATAATATACTGTACTTAATTATTTTTGAATTACAAATGATCAATGTTGGCAAAGTATGACTCTTCTAACTGTTAATTCATGCAGCACTAAGTCAAAATAGAATAAGAAAAATGATTGGAGGAGGTTGTTGAATTTACTTAATAAACTTGTGTAGGCATAACAGGACTGGGTTATGTTTCTGTGGTATATATGGACCGTTTGTTGGATCTACATGATTAAATCATGGACATTGTTTCCGCCCAATGTAATTATGTTTAATCTAAACAATTCAAAAATGTAGTTTTAACACAATTGTTTTGTTTTTCAAAATTCAATCACTCTAGGTCTACTTTAGAAACCTGCAGTGGGTGGGAAATCCCGCCAGCCCCACGGGATCCGACCCAAATCCTTCAGGATCGGGCAGTATTGACATGGTCTCGTGCGGGAGTGGATGGTCCAGCAAAAGCATACCGGGTCCTGACAATTTTGAGTGCACAGTTATACTAGTCTTTACAGTAGCAATCAAATCTAAATGTGGGCGAATGTGCAGCTTACACGGGGCATTATGGTAACATGCTGCTGTGAAGAACAGTGGGGAAAGTAAACAGAAGGAACAGAACACAGAGAGCAACTCTGGGAACCACACTTTTTATCCTCCGCAGTCTGAAACTCAGGATCTGTAGCTCAATAACAAACACAGCACATGAACCCAGAGCTTTAACAGAACATTAAACACCAGGTAGCTCTCTGCTCTCCTCCTGAACACTGTGTGTGACTGTGGCATGTGTCAGTACAAGCGGACCCCCCAGTGCCCCATGGAAAACCCTGTCATATTAATATTTCTCAGGACCCGTCGGGACCCATGAGAATCCCTCAGGCGGTCAGGGCATGGGAGACCTCAGGACCGGGAGGGGAGTGATAAGAGAAGCTTCGGGAGTGGGATTGAAATGTCAGTCCCGTGCAGGTCTCTAGTCTACATGATTATTTCAAGTCCTTTGTATAAAGCCTCAGACATTTTGTTATTTAAAGGATCAGATTTATGAGTGACAGGGACATGAAGAAGACTGTGACCCAGTCGTTTGTTTATTATTATTATTATTTATGTCCCAACTTCCTGTACCATCAGAGAAGACAGTGTCTCCTGAGCTGATGTTTGGAGATTCAGCTGATTCTGTCTGATGGGCTTGATATGTTTAAAGTAAAAGAAATTAAACCTGAAAAGAGAAATTAAGTTTGACAATGAAATGTACTATTTTCTTTTAAACATGAAAAGGGTGGCTTCACATTATATAGCTAGGTCCTGTTCAGTTGATGCGTGCAACAGTTACTCTGAGTCATGGTCCAACCATGACTGATGTGGACATGGACAAAAAAGAGACTGAGTTTGAAAAAGTTTAGCCAAGTTTAAGGCTGCATGCAGTATAATTAAACGTCTCTGTTATGGCCCTGTCCACTTGGCCATGGTCAAACCATGACTGATGTCCACATGGCTGAAATACAGATTTAATTGAAACAATATTTAATAAGTCATTTAAACGTTTTTTCTCATACACAGGCTTTCCAGCTCACAAGTCTGTTTAACAAAATGAGTAATCATGATGCTCACTGAAGTGCACTATAAAGCTGCGCTAATACAGTTCTTTTTTACAGTACAGGATGGGAATGAGACAAACACACATTTCTTGTGTATGAAGACATGAAGTCATGTGGGACACTGTTCATCTGAGTCATGCTGCTGTGGACCAAAACAAAAACTGATCATGTTACTTTACCACACAACAATAGTGTTAAAACAACATATTTGAATTGTTTCGATCTAACGTAATTACATGGGTGGAAATGATGTCCATGATTTAATCATGTAGATTCAACACATCATTTTTTTGAGACTACTAAAAACTACTCAAGATTACAGTTTGTAAATCTTCATGCCTCCATTTTTGGAGACATGTTCTGTGGTCTGATAAAACTAAAATGAAACTGTTTGGCCATAATGACCAGCGTTACATTTGGAGGAATAAGAGGGAAGCTGGTAATCCTGGGAACACTGTCCCAGCAGTGAAGTACGGGTGCAGCAGCATCATGTTGTGGGGGTGTTCTGCTGCAGGCGGGACTGGTGCACTTCACAAAATGGATGGCATCATGAAGAAAGAACTTCATGTGGAAATATTGAAGCAACATATTAAGACATCAGCCAGGAAGTTAAAGCTTGAGGGCAGATGGCTCTTCCAAACGGACAGTGGGCCTCATTCATTAATGTTCTCTTAAGTTATAGTCATGGCGGGAGGCTACAGTTCAGGCCAGAGTACTACAGTAGTGTATACAGCATACTACAGTAGTGTATACAGCGTACTACAGTAGTGTATACAGCGTACTACAGTAGTGTATACAGAGTAATACAGTAGTGTCTACATCACCACTGATCATTGTTTTTCTTTTAAGTAATATTATTTTAATAAGAAATAATTTGTAAAAAAAAAAAAAAAAAAGTAATCTACAATTAGACTCAAATTAATATTTTTTTTTATTTCCTTATAGGTCTGATAAAATTATAAAAGTGCTGAATTTCTGTGCGTACGAGTTCTCATACCTGTTCTTAGATTTGATCTTCCAGAAGAACATTCTTAAGTTATGAAAAAAATGGTGAATGACAAAAATTCTCCAAGTACAAATTTGCTCATAAGAAGTTTCATGAATGAGGCCCAATGCACTAAGCACACATCCAAATGAATAACTCTGAGCTCTGATCTCAGCCCATAAAAAAATGTATGGGCAGAGCTGAAAAGGCATGTATGAGCAAGAAGGCCTACAAACCTTATAGCATGTAGAATTTATTTGCAAAAATCGCTGCATGCAAGTCACAAATTAGGCATTTTGAATAAATCATTCTACGTGCATCAATACATTTATTGTTGCATCAATTCATTTTACTGAGACAAATATAGCTCCATAAACACAAGACATTTAGTCAAGTTAGATGTCAGATAGTGAGGTAAAAATGGTTTTGTGTCTCTTTATACAGTGTCTGGTTTTAGCTGTATATTCAAGAAATAAACCTTACCTGATAAAAGAAAAATGGAGAGACAGCCCCTTGTTTTGCAACCAACAGAGGACCATGACCTTAAATCAGATCCCTACTTATTTTGCCATACAAGAATTAATCTCAAATCTTTCCACCATTACCTTTAATGATACTGTGTGAACTCATCTCCCTGACACTATAAACTGCAAGGCCCACCATCCCAAACCTGTCACAGCTTTAACTCACAACTTCATAAAAAGCCTCGGCGTGTTGTAAAATTAACGTCACATATTCATAACAATGGTGTGTGGCAGATCACGGCTCTCGTCTCCGGCTGTTCCACTAATGAGCCCACACCTCCTCACAGCAACGCGGCGATTTCTCAAAAGGGGAGAAAAGTGGCAAGAAAGGTGTGCGAGCCTGAGGAGGAGAGGTGTAAATAAACATGAGAGAAGAAAATACAGTATAAGAGACTACTGCAGGCGAAGAGGGACATTTTTAATAAGCAGATATCAGATTGTGGAACTTCTCCAGGAGTGTACAGACATCCACCTGAAGAACAAAAGTACTGCGAGATGTGTAGTTTTATGTTTTAATCAGTATTCAAGGACTAATGCAAGAACTGAACAAGGACTAAACCAGGAGTAAACCAGGCTTGAACCAGGTCTAAACCAGAACTAAACCAAGACTGAACTAGTTCTAAAACAGGACTAAACCAAGAATTAAACCAGGTCTACACCATCTAAACCAGGACTAAACCAGGACTAAACCAAGAACTGAGCCAGGTCAACATTATGGGACTATGCTGGCATTAAACTAGGTCTAAACCAGAACTAAACTAGGCTTAAACCAGGTTTAAATCAGGTTTAAACCAGGACTTTAAGAGCCAGTGCTTGCTTCAGACTGAGTCCTGTATTAGCTGTTCTCTCTGGTGTCCTGCTGGGACGGTGAATTGAAAGGGCAGATCTCTCTCGGCGGCAGACAGGGGATTGTACCGATACTATTTTCAGAACCACATCAAGCCAATTAGCGCCGCGGCGGTTAACGCTGATGCATGCTGGGAAACCACAGATGTACAAGAATGTGTGTGCAATGCCTATTACAGTGGTTTCCAAACTCTGGTACAGGTACTACTGGTGGTACACAGACTGGTTCTTCTTCCTGGTTTAGTCCTGATTTAGACCTAGTTTAGTGTTTGAGTTGTCCTGGTTTAGACCTAGTTTAGTCCTAGAGTTGTCCTGGTTTAGACCTAGTTTAGTCCTTGAGTTGTCCTGGTTTAGACCTAGTTTAGTCCTTGAGTTGTCCTGGTTTAGACCTAGTTTAGTCCCTGAGTTGTCCTGGTTTAGACCTAGTTTAGTCCCTGAGTTGTCCTGGTTTAGACCTAGTTTAGTCCTTGAGTTGTCCTGGTTTAGACCTAGTTTAGTCCTTGAGTTGTCCTGGTTTAGACCTAGTTTAGTCCTTGAGTTGTCCTGGTTTAGACCTAGTTTAGTCCTTGAGTTGTCCTGGTTTAGACCTAGTTTAATCCTTGAGTTGTCCTGGTTTAGACCTAGTTTAGTCCTTGAGTTGTCCTGGTTTAGACCTAGTTTAGTCCTTGAGTTGTCCTGGTTTAGACCTAGTTTAGTCTTTGAGTTGTCCTGGTTTAGACCTAGTTTAGTCCTTGAGTTGTCCTGGTTTAGACCTAGTTTAGTCCTTGAGTTGTCCTGGTTTAGACCTAGTTTAGTCCCTGAGTTGTTCTGGTTTAGACCTAGTTTAGTGTTTGAGTTGTCCTGGTTTAGACCTAGTTTAGTCCTTGAGTTGTCCTGGTTTAGACCTAGTTTAGTCCTTGAGTTGTCCTGGTTTAGACCTAGTTTAGTCCTTGAGTTGTCCTGGTTTAGACCTAGTTTAGTCCTTGAGTTGTCCTGGTTTAGACCTAGTTTAGTGTTTGAGTTGTCCTGGTTTAGACCTAGTTTAGTCCTTGAGTTGTCCTGGTTTAGACCTAGTTTAGTCCTTGAGTTGTCCTGGTTTAGACCTAGTTTAGTCCCTGAGTTGTCCTGGTTTAGACCTAGTTTAGTCCTTGAGTTGTCCTGGTTTAGACCTAGTTTAGTCCTTGAGTTGTCCTGGTTTAGACCTAGTTTAGTCCTTGAGTTGTCCTGGTTTAGACCTAGTTTAGTCCTTGAGTTGTCCTGGTTTAGACCTAGTTTAGTCCTTGAGTTGTCCCGGTTTAGACCTAGTTTAGTCCTTGAGTTGTCCCGGTTTAGACCTGGTTTATTCCTTAATTTGCTTAGGTTTAGAGCTGATTTAGGGTGCATTCACACCTGCCTCATCAGGTCTGGTTAAAACGGACCGGAGTTCATTTCCCACATTAGTCTGGACCAAGTGTGTAGGTGTGAATACACTCAAGTGAACTCTGGTCCAGACCAAACAAGCGGACCCGTCTGAAGAGGTGGTCTCGGTCCACTTCCAAACAGACTCTGGTACAGTTCCCTTATGGTTTGACTATTAACCGGCCTCAATTCGGCCCAGCTATAAACGTCACCAGCATTTTTGGAGTTAACGAGGCACCATAGCCGGGCATTAAGGGAAATAAACAGCAGAGTAAGTCATGCAAATGAGCAGTGAACAAACTTGGAACAGTAAGGATACAGTGCCTCCTTGATATTTGCACTTATAGCCTACCTGTTCTGTTGTTTTCTGCTCAGCATCACTGCTGTGGGTCAAAGCACAGAGAACGTGTCTTCTCACCTGCAGCTGGCTTGCACCACACCTTCGCCGTTGCAAAAAACAAGTATGGCACGGTGAAACTGACTTCGAATTATCTATTTTTGACATTGAAAATGTTTTTCACAGATCTGTAGCTGTAAAATCAGAAAAAAATATCTCAGTAACAAATGCAGCACGCAAGTTCTCATGATTGTTTTCCTCAGGTTTCTCGTCTTTCTGTTGCCCCACCCGCATCATTTCTGGCCAATGGGTGCAGCGATCATCACACACATGCTTCTGTTTACACATTTTAGTCCACTTGAAAAAAGTGCAATGAGAAAATGATTCGAACCAAACAAAAATGATAAAATCCGGACTCGATCCGAACCAAAGAAGCAGACCAACGGACTTTCCTGGTGTGATATAGCCTTAGTCTTTGATTTATCCTGGTTTAGATCTGGTTTAGTCCTAGATTTTTCCTGATTTAGATCTGGTTTAGTCCTTGATTTGTCCTGATTGAGACCTAGTTTAGTCCTTGATTTGTCCAGGTTTAGATCTGGTTAAGTCTTTCATTTGCCCATGTTTGGATTTGGTTCATTTCTTGATTTGTCCTGGTTTAGTCTTTGATTTGTCCAGGTTTAGATCTGATTTAGTCCTTGATTTATCTTGTCTTATCCTGGTTTAGTTTTTGAGTCATCCTGATTTAGTCCAAAGATTTTTTTTCTGTGGTACTTAGTGTAGTAGATAGAAAATGTCTGTTTTAATAGAAGCCATATGCTCACATTTGCGCTGGCTCTCTTTGCAGTAAAAACAGAGGGTTAAAATTATCTGAAGCTCGTTAGCCAAAGCGTCCCAAGCGGCCGCTAATTAGCACATAATAGGACAGGCGCGGCGGCACACAGGGGCTTGTAATTTAAGAATAAAGTCATTTTTTTCCCATCCCAAGCAGAAGAGAGAAGAGTCCACACCACCACAATTAGCCCGCTGTACCATTAGCTTCTCCCGTCAGCCGGAACCCATCAGTTATCATTAGCTAACAGAGCTACGATTACACTGCACACAGCTTAGACAAGTCCCAAAGAGGGTTAGCATTTATTAATTATCATTTTTTTCCCTCTTTTTTTGCAGTGTAGACAGCTCGTTTTGGTCTAATTTGTCTAACGCAGCCTCCTAGATCAAGAGCAGCGATGTGAGTTTTTGAGAAAAACAAGGAATTTTTTTTTTTAATGTACATAAAATTAAAACAGCTGATCTGATTTTACTTTTTCTAGACTAAATATGACTAATAGAAGTAAGGAAGTAAGGGCCAAGGCATTGTCTCTGTCTCACAATGACAATGAAACAGTGCCACAACTGCAACAAGGAATGTTTTTATTTCAGGGGTAAATTCTCTATCCATTTAATAACCACAGAGGGATTATAAGACACAATGCATGTAAAAAAAAAAAAAGTTTAATTAAAAACTCAAGGCAACAGGATCCCTCAAAATTTTTGAAAACTCACCTTTTTAATCTGGCTTTTAATTAAACTGATTTTGGTAGTTTTTTTTTCCTTTGTGACTTTTATCTGGATGTATTTTATCACTTCCATTTTTTTTAATCCATTGCTACTTACTCTTCTTTTTTATTATGCAACTGTTTTACATTATATTTTGTCAATGTGTTTTTAAATTTTGTTTTTTTTTTTCTTTGCTGTAAAGCACTTTGGCACAGTGCATGTTGTTTTTAAATGTGCTATACAAATAAAATGGCTTGGCTCAAGATTATGGAGTTTTGGGGCCAACTCAAAATCTCAAGTTTTCAACAACTAATATTTTTTGTTCACCTATTTTAACGTTCATATGTCTAAAAACTTTCAATTTTATGTTTTACTCATAACATTATTTTTGAAACTCATCTTACAGCTGTTTAGAAAAAGTATTATTATTGATAATAATAAAAACGTAATAAACAAATTTTAACAAAACAATTTTAAAATCTTTTTCTGAACAAGGGATAGTAAGTTGGCTGTAAGATTAAAATAATTATAGTAAAATATGAAAAATATGAGTTGTTGAAAACTTGAGATTTTGAGTTGGCCTCAAAACTCCAAAATCTTGAAGGATCCTGTTGCCTTGAATTGTTGAACTTTCACACCATTTTGCTGCTGATACCACCAGGTATCAGCAGGTCTAATTTAATGCTTTTTAATGCCATGTTCAATGTCATTTTTAAAAATTTTAATGCCACAATTATACAATTGCAGCAGCTTAAATTGTCAAAATGTATTTACAAGTAGAAAACAACAAGTTCCAGGCACTCACTTGGTTGAACAAGTGTAAAAAGCCTTTATTTCATGAGGGCTGGAGTCATTAAAACATTGTAAAACACTTGCGCCTTCTTCACAGTGTGAACAACAGTGTTGCAAGTATTATAAAATACAGTTCATAAAGCACCAATAATGTTGAAAAACAAATGTTTGGGTCTCTTGGTCCCACTGGAGGCAAACTCGTTCCACTGTCTTGCTAGTGTAAGCTACAAAATTGGTATTTTTTGCAAAAAACAATTTATTAACTTTTAATGTTTTTTTTTAATGCCCCATGGGAACCCTGTTACAACATGGATCCATAGCCACACACACACAAAAAAAAAAAAAAAATTTATTTGTTCATTTGCTGACCCCTAGTGGTTTAGGTTATTATCTTTGGCCTGGTCTTGCAATAGTATAGAAGTCCCAAATAGTTTTTATAGAGGGCCAGGCACTAAATAAGTCCTGTTTGACTGCTCTTGTAGCTTCAGGGTAGTTTGCTGCATTTATCAATTTCATATTTATCTGGGTTTGGGATCGGCTCATAGCATGGGTACATTTTTTATTTTTTATTTCAGTGTCAGAACTACAAATGTCAGTGTTTTTTTCCCATCCTTGATGGTGCGCTGATTGAGAATGAAGCCTCAGGGCCAACTAAAAATGGTCCATGGGCTGCACATGTTTGGACACTGCTGAATCCAGACAGGACAGTGCTCTAGTTTTTTTTTTTTTTTTTTTTTTTTTTTTTTTTGCATGTCCTGGGTACTCTAGCATCATCCCCATGCACAAATACAAAACACAAATATAAAAACACACACAAATATAAAACAAAAATACAAATGATGAAAACACAAATACAAAACACACACACAAATATGAAAACAGGGACACACATTCATAAACATGAACACAAATATGAAAACATACATTTGGTAACAAAAATTTGGAAACACGCACACAAATTTTAAAACACAAACATACAAATACAAAAACACGCATACAAATACAACAACACACACACATGGACACAAATACAAAAACATGCACACAAGTTTGGAAACAAGAACACAAATGTAAACACACATTTGGTAACACACAAGAATTTGGAAACACGCACACAAATTCAGAAACACAATACAAAAACAGGCACACAAAAATGAAAACATGCATACAAATACAAAAACACACAAATACAACAACATGCACACAAATATGAAAACAAGCGCACGCATTCAGAAACACTAACACAAATATGAAAACACACAAACAAATACAAAAACACACAAAAAACATGCAGTCAAGTTTGGAAACAAGAACACCAATGTAGAAAAACACATTTGGTGACACATAAACTTGGGAACACATACATAAATTCAGAAACACAAATACAAAAATAGGCACACAGATATGAAAACATGTATACAAATACAACAACACACACAAATATGAAAACAAGCACACAAATTCTGAAATACGCACAAAAATGTGGAAACAAGAACACACACTCCACAGACAGTCATACTCCATGGTTAGTTTATTTTGTCTTAATTTGGTTAATTTTTGTGTAAATAAATATTCATAATTGGCCTGATTTGCCGCTTGGCGTTGTTCTTGTTGTAGCCGTGAGCCGGGTTATGACGCTAAACTAAGACTAAACCAGGATTAAATCAGGTCTATGCCAGGACTAATCTTGGACTAAACCATGTCTAAGCCAGAACATGTCTAGGACTAAACCAGGTCTAAGCCAGAAATAATCCACAACTAAACCAGGATTAAATCAGGTCTAAGCAAGGACTTATCTAAGACTAAACCAGGAAACGAGAACTAAATCAGGTTTAAGATAGGACATAAACAGTACTAAACCAGGACTAAGGTAAGGTAAGGTAAACCAGGACTAAACCAACAATAACCTAGAACTAAAACAGGACTAAGCCAGGTCTAAACCGGGTCTAAACAAGCATTAATCTAGAACTAAACCAGGTCTAAACATGTAATAATCTAGAATTAAACCAAGTCTAGACAAGCACAAATCTAGAACTAAACCAGGTCTTAACATGCACTAATCTAGAACTAAACCAGGACTAAAGCAGGTGTAAACAAGACTTAATCTAGAACTAAACCAGGTCTAAACAAGCACTAATTTAGGACTAAACAAGAACTAAAACAGGTCTAAGCCAGGACAAATTTTAGGTCCAATTCAAGACTTAAACAAAACTTGACTAGGTCTAAACCAGGACTTAGGCTGGATCCCATTTCTACCCCTTAGCCCTTTGCCTTAGCCCTAACCCTTCATTTTGCGCGTTCACGAGAGACGAAGGGCTATCCCAATTCTCTTTTGCAGTGAGGGCAAGGGCTAAGGCGAAGGGCTGTACCCCCCTCCAAACGGAGCATTTCCAGATGCACACTTAAAACCAAGGGGTAGGAGGAGTTTACCATGATACGTCGTCTTTATGGGTAACATGGCAGCAACAAAGACGTATATTCTGCATTTATGACCATTTTAAGAGTTACGACGGAGTTTTTTTGTATTTCGTTCACTTTGTGCTTGTGCTAGTTATGAGTTATGAGGTTAAAATAATGTAGGCTACATACAATTTGCTCACCTAATGGCAGTGCCTTACGCCTTGTTATTTTGTTGCTATTTCTTTTGTATTTATGTTGTAACTAAATAGTCTCACCATTTTGCACTGACAGAAAGGACCCTAAACTTTATGCCAGTCGTTAGCCCCAGTAATCACGAAGATATCCGCCGTTAAAGTTTGTGGAAAACATCACTTTGGAATACAGGGTTAAGACAAGGATTTAGCGCTTTATCAGCGGGACCCGCGGTGTTTTTAAATAATATAACTGATGTTTCAGTCAAAAAACAAACACAAAAAGCTATATATGTCCCATAACCTCATTTTAATGCCACTAATTTGATGCAGAGAGAAGTAGCAGCGCACATGAGTCACGTGACGCACATGCAGCTGTATTTACAGAGACAGGTGAGCTTTACCTGAGCACAGTGAGCTCCTCCTGCCCCACGCGGTGTATGGTGAAGATTAATCCCATGACAGTTTTCATTTTCAGCAGTTTGTTGCTTTCTCTGGTGTTACAGTTGTGTTTGAGCTGAAGCTCATTCACCTACAGCCAGGGCTGAAAGTAAGCCGGTACGGCCCGGTACTACATACCGGCATAAGATTTAGAGGGGGTACGCAGTACCGGGTAGAAAGAGATCAGCTGTCCGACAGGTCTTTGCAGCTTTTACACACATTAGAAAGCAGCCGCGGACCGCGGACGCTTTTATGAGGAAAAAAAAATCTGACGCTAAAGCATGTGAACCAGGCAGTGCTTTCTCTCATCATATCTGTGTCTGTGTGTTTTTTAGTGGCTTATGATCGCTCCGTGATGTGATTTAATGCACAGAATGTCCCTCTCCCCTCTCATCATTCACTGATTGTCTCGCTTCCTTAAACAAACGCATTGAGCGTGCGCGTTTTAAGCCCAAAGCACACCTGGAGTGCCGCCTAAAATTACACCAAACGCTTGAGAAGGTTTTAATCAGTGGTCCTCAACCCGGCGATCGCGATCTACCGTCGATCGTAAAAGCAGTGCGGGTAGATCGCGGAGCCATGTCTTTCCAAATAAAGTCATTTGCCTATGGCATTTGAACGCCCTGCAGAGGGATCAGTCTGAGATTCTTTCTAAAACACGAGACACCGCGGAAGCACGAGGAAACCGCACGAGCTACGAACTAAACAGAATACAAGCAACTTAATAACAATCAAAGTTCTGGCCGCTTTCACTTCAGTTCTGTTGCGGAGGCTGCGGGCGGCTCGCGCTCCGCGGCCGCTCTGAACACTGCCATGGGGCTGACGCACACACACACGCACACACGCACACACACACACACAGGAGGAGAGGCAGCGGGATCAGGGAGGAGACAGGTGAGGAAGGTGTCAGAGCCTGATGTATGTCACCTGTTTGCTTTGTTTTTGTTACTGCAGAAGTACGGGGGCCATGTGTGCGCCTCATGGAAAACAATAGGGGCATATTTTTTGACGTGCGTCCATGTGTGTTGGCCTTTATAGGGTGCGTTTGATTTGTTTTCAAACCCTGTTAAACCCTGTATAAGCCATGTCTATATTTTTCATTTATAGTCAAGATTCATTCTTAACCTCGTATATCTGCTTTTTCTGCTATTAATATATATATATATATATATATATATATATATATATATATATATATATATATATATATATATATATGTAGGCATAATTTGTTATAGTACCGGCATAAGCAAAAATCTACTTTCACCCCTGCCTACAGCTCTAATGTTGTTCACATGCACCCCCTTCAGGCTGATGTTGGCTTGTTTTAAAAAAAGTAAAGTATAAACTGAGCAAATGGTTTGTACAATGATGATATAGCCTAATATAGTGGCGTAGGGGTGTCCCATTTCTTAGGGGTGTATTGTCAGCCCTACCTCTTACCCCTCTGTTTTAAGATCTAAGGGGAAGGCGAAGGGTGAGGGCTAGGGGAAGGGGTAGGGATAAAAATGAGAAATGGGATTGGGCCTTAATCTCAGCCTAAACCAGGATTTTAAGAAACAATTTTTGATTTATTTTTTCCCTGTATAGCTTAAATTTGTGTGGATTTTCTGAGTGTGGCAGCAGCACACAACACGCCTGGGTGAAGGTGTAAACTCCAGCAGCATCTGGAAATAGAACCACGGCGGTGGATCACGGCGAGTTCCTTCGGTTTTAGCCGTTAATTGCAGCTTTGCTGACGAGACACACCATCTGGATCAACAGCTTCTACGGAGGACTGAAAATCATCGCGGTATCAACGTTCGCAAAGAGCATTTCCAAATTTAGCCCACAGTGGCAGATGAAGCGCATCACACCTCTAATGAAGACACTACTCCACCCGCGCCTATTAATTCAACTTATAAAGGTAATTTCTAAGTTTTCTTCTTCTTTTTGTCATTTTCAGCATCGTGTTTAGGCCTGCTTTCTATTTACTTATTTGGTGCAACTGTAAGAGCTGACAAATAGAACTTGTTTACACCTGGGTTAAAACACTGATTTTGTTTAATGAGGCGAACTGAGATGTGTTTATTGTGCAAAATAAAGAGTTGTTTAGTTTAATACATGAATCTGAACTGGAGTGGTGGGGAAAAATGATGGTAGACTGTTTGGTTTACTCTCTGCTTTATTAGAAAATGTTGCCAAAACCAAATTAGTCTTAGTGAACTTTACTATTTTTAAATTGAATAGTTATAATTAAACTAATGGTTTATTATGACAAAAATAAGCAGTAAAATAAAAAAAATAAAAAAAGAAGAAGAAAAAAAAAAAAGGTTTGTAGCACACTAGCAGCACTTTTGGTATACAGTCTGATTTTAAAGTTTTTAGACATGGGCCCACTTTTTATGTATGAGCGAACTGAGATAAACAGATTAAATTTATTTGGTCAAACCTAAAAAAAAAAAAAAAAAACAATAACAGGAAGTCTGGCAAACACGTTGGATACAGGAACAATGCACTGATGGACACCTTCATGCACCTGTCTAGTAATTCTGATGGCAACAGTGAACGCGTTATTTCTGGGTCAAGACAAAAACTCTTAAATTAAATCCTGCTATTTAAAAACTTAAAAAATAATGCACCTTTTTCAATCAGTTAATAATCCTCAAGTTCTCTGGGATCCTTTGGCCAAGCCCAAAGGCATACTGGGAGGACACTTAAACAAATGCAGTGTCACTCCTAAAAGTAACCAGATAAAACACCTGCTCATAGAATCTATCTTGGACTGACTTTCTGTGTCCATCCAAAACATGCCTTTACAGGAATTCTCCATATGCTGCTTTGTCTGAACCTGGATATTTTCAGAAAATACAGATCTGAAGGAAAAGGCAGGGGGCCTTTGTTCTGTGATACTCTACAATGTACTCAGATTCATAATCAGATACTGACTTGGAATGTATTGGTCTAAATCAGGGGTGGCTAACCAGTCAGAGACTAAAGCTGGGGACACACTACATGATTTTCTCAGTCGTTACAGATTCTGTAAAGACTAGGAGCACACACTAACCGACTGGTTTCAGCAGATTTAGTTCTGATGACTGAAAGACTGGGGCTCACACATTTAATGACTGCGCCTCACACACTACAAGATCTGTAACTGCAACTGACGCCAACCATACGCTTGCGGGGAACTCGCGAGAACTAAATGGTAAACAAACATGGATGCTACCTGGGTCGCTGTTGTATTTGTGTGCATAGCTATCTGTTTGGAAAAAGGGAAAGAGAAAAAATGGCTATGTATCCAGTTTCGCTATAGCACTCAACTTTCTTTGGTGTTTGCCATGGTTGTTTATGTTTTCTTCTTCTTCAAATTTCCACTTATATTTTCCCGCCGCTTCTTGTTTCTTCGTCTGCGTCCTGACGCTATTTCCTGTGTCCCATCAACTGTGTTTCATTGGCCGCTGGACACCATGAATTCCCAGATGGATGTAAACAGCCCACACTACAGGAGTGTGGTCCAGAGTCGGCTTTAAAATTCAAACATGTTTGATTGCTTGCGACTGACGTCAGGCCGGGTTTTTGCGCCGACTCGAGTCTCTGAACATCACACACTAACGGATTTCAGAGCCGACTGGTGATTACGATTCCCTGCAACTGTTGTTGACTGGTAAAGAGTCGCCGCAACTGTGAATCGTTATAAAATCGGGCAAAAAATCGTGTAGTGTGTCCCCAGCTTTAGAGCTAAAAAATTTACTGTGGTACAGTAAAGAGCCACATCAAGCACTGAGCACAACCCATACAGACACACACAATGAAATCCTAAATATTAACCATGACTTCTCTGCTTTGTGATATTTCACTCAGCCCACACTATGCAACAAGAGTTCTCAAGAAACTGACTTCATTCCAAGGCAGGAGGCCATCATCAGTTCACAGAGCTCATGAGTTCAGCCACAGACACACCGCAGGTGCTACCTGCACCAAGACTGGAGGAGCAGACACACCAACCCACACAAACACTGCTCAGACACACAAACTACTCAGACAGGACTTAGGCAAGAGAAAATAAAATGAAAATACACAAACGTAAACACATTTTCTAACTTCTAACGATTTGGGTGCCCTAAGCAGAATAAGAGCAGAATTTCATCTGTGTTTGAGTTTGAATGTCTCAAAAAAAACCCAAAAAAAACATACTATTTTTATTAATTTAAATAATATGTAGACTGCAAGCACATGATTTTGACATCAAACTCCCACAAAAACAGCTACATTTTATAAATGAGAAGCTACATTTGAAATATTGAATGAGCTTTATAACTTTGAGGCCCATTCTTAAAACCTGCGTTGGGGCCCCGCATTACTAAGTTACGCCAATGTAGACTCACCTATTACTGATAGACCCTTTTCATGAAATGTATCTGTTCAAGGTATAAATATTTTCATTATTATGATTTTATGATTGGGATTATTTTAAGATATAAAAGTACTAGTGCCCCTGAACCTCTCACATGTGACGCCCTGCCTTCTCTGTCACTGCAGCTCCTCTCCCACTGCTCTCTCATCCTTCATCCCATCCCACCATTAACCCCTTAATCCCTGAATTCATTTCCAAGAATTCTGTGTTCAGATTAGAATAATAGAACAGTAAACAGTTGTTGTGTTTGTTTAAGCCCAGGTGAACATTGCACTTTTCACATTTGAACACAGTGTGGCCTGAACAGGCATCAAAGGAAAACACACATTATTTCTGCAGCAGTCTTTTATTAAATGGTACGTTGTGAATTAGCGACATACTGTGTGAAGGGGTTAAAAGTCAGTACTAAGTAAATATGTATTTTCTGATTGTTTTTGAGTAAAACATTAGAGATATGATTTTCTTGATGACTTGATGACTCTATGATGACTTTCTTTCTGTAAGTCCTCAAATTGGGCCATAAAACTCATGTGAAGCAATGTAATGCAAGCAATCTTGCGTACCGGGCTTTATCCATTTTATGAGTGAGAGAGTAATAAAAAAAAGGAAAAGAAAACAGTAATAAAAAAAAAGGAAAAGAAAACACCCTTGTTTGCCACCCCGGTCCTTCACCCTCCTCAGACTATATCAACCACCTAAGTCCAAAAAATCTATATTTTATGATCATCTTGCTAAAGTACTCAAACAATGTAACTTCAATAAAGTCGTACTCCTAATGGGTGATTTTAACATGAACTTTAAAGATAAAAATTGGAGAAAATCACTAAAATCCAGTATGACACAATATGATCTTGTCCAACTTGTTAAAGAACCAACAAGGATAACCTTTACCACTCAGACCCAAATCGATACAATATTTAGCAATAAACCAGCAAGGATAACTAAAGCCTTTAACATGGCCACTGGATTATCTGATCATAACCTAACACTCATATGCAGAAAACTATGGAGGACCGTGAGCACCACGCGAAAAGGAATAATGCTTTTATTAAAAGAGTTTTTAAAAGAGCCTTTAATAAATGGATTACTAAATGGTTTTATTAAATTAGTTTTTAAAAGAGGATTTAATAAATGTATTACTAAGTGGTTTTAATAAAAGAAGGATTAATAGCGTTATTCATTAATCCATTCAGGAAACCGATTTCTAAATGTATTTACAAAACCTTTTCGGAAAAGCATTTGCAAAACGTATTAGCTTCTCCGATTAGCTTCTCCTTTTAGTTTTTCTGTGGCGTTCCTGGTCCTCCTGACTAAAGTTAAATTTAAAAAAAAGAAAAGCGATGTAACGAACTATGTGATTGTCAGAGCTACTCGAGCTCTGATTGGCCAGACAATTTGCTCGTCATCTTTAGTCGGGCCGGTGACAATAGTAGTTATGCGCTAACTACTTTTGCATTCAGCTAAATGGAATGATCCACTTCTGGTCGCAGCTTGTAAGCGAGCAGCCGGACAAGGACAGCTTCAAAAAACATATTTATGTTGTACACATCGCAAAATAAAATCACCAAACTAATGCTGCTATGGTCTAACGCAGTTTTATCCTTCAAACAAGGGTTTTAGCATTTGTGTGTTAATTAACTAATCGCTGAGTGCAGAGGCGGGATATTGTTGTGTCAATTAACTAAAGCCGTCACCTGGCACACTTTATTTAAGCGGATATAAAGCACACAGCAAGTTAAATTACATGATACTCAATAACAAACAACACAACCGCTCATCTTAGCACAGTTTTAATTTATTATACACCTATTAAGGCACTTTGACATATTTGTTAATTTCTACACTCCGAGGCTACAACCGATGTTTTGAAGCCACTTTCACAGCTCTTCTCAATTCAATTCAATTCAACTTTATTGTCCCAGAGGGAAATTTGTCTTGGGCTCACAGTGCTGCCCACAGCTGCAGATTACATACAATCACAATCATCACAACAACCAGACAACAGTCAGTCAGCTCAAATGCACTTTTTCATACACAGAGATATGGCCACACCATAGCCATGTTACTCTCCCTTAGTACAGAACCAATCGGCACAGCCTTCCAAATAAAGGATAAAAATCGCAGAAAAAAAATAAAAATAAAAATAAAATAAATAATGAGATAAAAAACCACCATTAAGAAAAAAAAAAAAAAAAAAAAAAAAAGACTCCTACCTGATGTTAGGAGGGTTTGTTTAGTAGGACAACAGACGTCGGAATAAAAGATAATTTATATCGATTGCTTTTGTATTTGATTGCACGATAGCGCCGCCCTGAAGGTAAAATTTCATATTGCCCATACAGTAAGTGATTATGATTATGATTCTTTTGGCCTGTCTCATGACAGAAGTCTCAAAAATTGCTTGTAAGGATGGGTACTCTTTCCTTCCCATGACTTTCATTGCATTTTTGACAAGTCTTTCAATTTTGGTTTTGTACTGAACAGTAAGTGACCCAAACCAGGCAACCATGCCGTATCTGATCAGGCTCTCAAGCACTGCATTATAAAAACGAGTCATAATCTTTATGCTCACACCAAACAATCTGAGTCGTCTTAAAAAGTGAAGCCTCTGAGACAGCTTACAGCATAAGAAATCAACATGTACATTCCATTTCAAAAGATTGTCCACATAGACACCCAGGTATTTGAAAGATTCCACCTGTTCAATTTCCCTGCCTCCAATGATTACAGAGCCATGGGGCAGCAGTCCTCTGGGGTCAAAGACCATCTTTTTGGTTTTTACCACTTCTTTAACACTTTCTGTGGTGTTTTCAGATGTTTTTGTGCACACTGTGACTGTGTTTGGTTGCATACTTTAGTAAAATGTTCCTGTGTGCTTTATATCCGCTGAAATAAAGTGCACCGGGTGACGGCTTTAGTTAATTGACACAACAATATCCCGCATCCGCACTCAGCGGTTAGTTAAATATTTAACACACAAATGCTAAAACCCTTGTTTCAAGGATAAAACTGCGTTAGTCCATAGCAGCATTAGTTTGGTGATTTTTTTGCGATGTGTACAACATAAATATGTTTTTTGAAGCTGCCCTTGTCCGGCTGCTTGTTCCGTCTTGCCGAATGCGGAAGTAGTTAGCGCATAACCCCTATTGTCTGGCCAATCACATAGTTCGTTACATCGCTTTTTATTTTATTTAACTTTAGCCAGGAGGACCAGGAACGCCACGGAAAAACTAAAAGGGAAGCTAATTGGAGAAGCTAATACGTTTTGCAAATGCTTTTCCAAAAAGGTTTTGTAAATACATTTAGAAATCGGTTTCCTAAATGGATTAATGAATAACGCTATTAATCCTTCTTTTATTAAAACCATTTAGTAATCCATTTGTTAAATCCTCTTTTAAAAATCTCATTTAATAAAACAATTTAGTAATCTGTTTATTAAAGGCTCTTTTAAAAACTCTTTTAATAAAGCATTATTCCTTTTTGCGTGGCGCTCATGGTCCTCCATAGAAAACCACCAAAAAGTTGACCTAATCTAACTACAACTAGTAAAAATGGGGATTTTAATATTCTAAAAGCCGAACTACACAATTTTAATGTAGCAAAGAACAAAATTAATTAGCGCAATCTATTGTCAGGAACAGAAGTGGAAGCTGACTGTCACAGGTTTGTCTCCAAGGTCCAGTCTGTATTAAATAATTTTCAAAAAGAAACATAAGGAGATGTAAAAAGAGTATCCTGCCATGGATAAAACAAACAAAAGAGATCAGGCCTTAAAAATAGCAGTACAACCCAAGCAGGTACACAACCCTGAGAAACAGAGCAACAAAAGAATTGAGATAAGCCAAAGCATCCCTCTTCATAAATAAACTTGTGAAGGAAAGAGAAACTGCAAAGTCATTTGGGATCAGTAAAAAATGAATGAATAAATAAATAAATAAATAAAAATAACAGGAAAAGATCACTAAAATGCAGATGAAAAATGATAATTGCATATAAATGGAAGCCTAACACAAGATCTATTACAAATGCGCAGAGGCTCTCCAATCTGTAAAAGGGTTTGTAAAAGAGGGTTTCTGTATGTCTCAACAAATTGAATTTAGGACTTTTTTAGACTTTTTAAGAGTACAGCTGAAGAAAATTAAGACATATTTCATGAGCCCGCAGTGCACAAAAAGCATTTTGTTCTTGGTACAAAAAAACCTGAACAACATATCGGCAACTGTAATACGCCTTTAAGAATTTAAGTTTAAATAGGCAGTAAACACAGATAGTTACATTAAATGTATGTGACATATTTTAGACCTGTTTAAACATATTTAGCCTCCACATCTGGGAAAATTTAAGACTTTTTAAGGCTTTAAATTAAGATTTTTAAATTTAAGATTTTTAAAAACTTTTTAAGACCCACCAGAAACCCTGGAACAAAAATTGTGGAATACCTTGAAAACAATGTTCCCCAATGTCAAATTACATTAAATAAAAAACACTTCAGAGGTGACCACAAACTCTTCAGCAGCTGGAAACCTTTATCAGTCAAGAATGGGACCAAATTCCAACACCAAAACTCCAGAAACTCATAACCTCAATGCCCAGACGTTTTCAAACTGTTTTGGTAAACCCGCCCCTGTCCCAACTATTGTGTGACCTGTAGCAGGCAATCAAATTTGAAATAAGCTGATTAAATGCATAAAAGTGTAACATTTCTCAGTGTTAACATTTGTTATGTTAATCTATGATCTATTGTGAATAAAATATTGGCTAATGTGATTTGAAAGTTCTTAAGTTTTTACATTTCCCGAAATTGGGTTGTATAATGGTTTTAGGTAAAAAAAGGTCTCACATCCTGTTTATTGAATCCCCTGGAGAATTTCCTGAATCATGCAATGACTAATAGTTACAAGCTTTATTTCGTTAAGCTCTCTGAACCATTACAACAACCCAATATGTTTACATGCACATGTGTGTAAGAACAGGACATTACATTACAGTGGCACTGAAAGGGTTAAACCTAATCATGAAGCAGTGCCTCAGTGGGAAATCTGCTTTAAATAACTCAGAGTAATTAGGACCAAATACAGAAATGAAATGTGCATTGATCCAGATTTAATGAACAGAAGAGAGGAGCCCCCCTCCCAATCCCTTGCATATTATTTCTGCTGGTTTTATGTAATGGAGATGATAATCCGTATTGATCTGACAGAGGGGGATCCAACTGTTACAGCCACTCACAGACAAAAGAGCAAATAAGGAATTGATCATGCAATAATTTGGTTGGATAATTCATGTATTTTCTTTATTTTGTAGGGATACTGCAGCTCAACATCAGGTTTCCAGGTAGTAAACAGTAAATAGCAAAGATTATGACATGAAAGTAAAAGCTTAAAAAAGTACAGGCAAAATGCTTCTTTTTTTTTTTTTTTTTTTTTTTTTTTCCCAATGTAGAGGTTTTGGGCCAGTTTACTCTTAACATGAGTAACATGAGCCTTTAACACTGAGATAAAGAAAATGTCCAAATTACATATTTAGCTTAACATATTTATTCAACTTGTGTGTTCATTGATTAATTTCAGGCCATTTTCTCAAAATGAGTTTCTCACACTGAGTTCAAAATCTCCACTTTAGTAGCTCCTACAGTGTCTGAATGCAGGTTTATTTGCCATTTTACCCCTAAAAACAAGGCAAAATTTGATTTAGTTTACTTTAAGGCAAAATCAGATCCATAATCCCCTCTGTTAAAGCGTTCTTAAGTAAAGCCGGGTGTACGCTGCACGATTTTGGCCGTCTCATGACAAAAGATTCCTGATCATAGGAAAGATCATATCTTCATTTTTCTCTTTTTGTGTATGTTTTATTTTTTTTATCTTAATGCACAGCAGTGGTGATTTCTCATTGACAACTGCAGCTGAGCTTCCTCTAAAATTTCATTAAATAAATGGTCAAATATGCACTGCTGAATTTAATAAAATTAGATATTAAGTTGCAATTCAAGTGTGCTAGAATGTGGTTGATTTTGTGAGTCTATCGTTCATTAATCAGCTGTTTCTCTGACGTGATCCTCCTCTCACTTCAGAGCTTGAACGCTGTGTAAATCCTACTGATGCTGAGCTTCACTGGATTCCTATGAGACTGCTCAGAGCAGGTTTTTTCATGGCAAAAATGCAAGACGCTGATTGGATAAATGCTCCAAAATCCTCCCGCCCCTGGACGCTCAGCGTCTCTGGGACTCAGTGGAGCAGTGGGCGGGCCGTGACGCTGGCTGAGCCATGATGATTGGTGGAACTGGCGGAACATTATGACAGACAGCAGTGCTGTTGTTCACCGACTTCACAGCAGGAAATGAATTGGAGCAACAGAGGAGACAGACGTGAGCTGAAGGAGCTGTGCAGAGTTTAAAGCAAAGTGATTTACTTTATTTTCACCGTTTGTACAGACTACACACTAAATAAACAACTATTATAGCGCTGTTAAGTTTGAATCTTGTTTAAGTTTGGTCGTTTGTTTATTCAGTATAAATGTTGTAAGGAGACTAGCTGCTAGTTAGTCCAGGATTCCTCTGTGTTAAAGACCAGCAGCCACCACTGATGCAAAGAAACGCCACGACAGCAAGCACTAGCTTCTGACTCACTGGTGCCACGGCAACATTGCAGCCACAGCCGCAGGTCGATGACATAAACACACTGCATGTCGAACACAGTGATACTCAAAAAGTATGCAGATTTGTACATATCCACGCATTTATTTAATATGAAAACATTAAATGACTTGCTGTACATTTTTGCCCCTATATTTGTGTCAATATGTAAAAAAACAACAACATTCTGTCATCATCATCATCTGCTCACCTGGCAGTTTCTATAGATGAATTACTGACATAACTTAAGTTTCAATTATGTTTATTTCATTGTGTTTTAATTAAATCAAATGTGACTAGCAGTGTTTAATCAGGTTAATGTTATGTAGCAATACAAACAAACAAATCCAAAATATAAAGTAACATGTGGTATGTATTAAGTTTACTTACACATATACTGACCAAACCATTTCTATGCATCCTCTGTCATTTAAAAAACCTGACAGAATCATGTGATCCAAACATGGGCCTAGTTTTATTTCTCTGTCTGTTAATGGTGAACAACAAAATCAGCAACTTACTTTTTTATTCTGTAAGAAGACAATATTCATACCATTTCTTTGTGGAAAAGATTATTTTTTGACACCTCAAAACTGCTTCTCTTGGTTGCCAATATGGTTTGAGCAAATTTTGATAACACTGATGTTAAAAAACGTCTCCGGTCTTTTGTCCACATATTTCCAAAATGTTCAAATTCAGAAATATAAGAAAAAAACAAACAAACAAACATAAAAAACTAAACAATTGTGAACACATTTGACAAAACAAACAAACTGCTACTTTTGTACAATGGTAATAAAATAAAATAAAACAGCAGCAAATAAATCACCCTTTACACCAAATCAAATGTCGCTACGCTTCATTACCTTGAGTCCATATATTGGCCAAACCAGTTCCATGCATCCTCTGATATTTAAAAACCTTCCAGGACCGTGTGATCTGGATCCAGGAGACAGAACACTGTTTTCATTCGAGACGACACGAGATCGATCAGAAAGCTCCGAGCGGGGACCTCCTCAGACTCCTCCCTTTTTAACCTCGGGACAGGTCCATCCATCACAGACTGGGATCGATCCAGAGAGGACGCTTATGACAGCTGAAGTCTTCACACGCTTTTATGGAGATGAGATTCAAGGAAAGTTTTTCAGAGACATTAGCGGCCATTTTGTATGAGATTTGACAATGCTAAAAAAAAAAGAAGATTAGAAAAAAAGAATAGGGGGACTACCATCAAAACAAATGCAGTTCTCCTAATCCTGAGCCGGCTTGACTCATTTTGCAAATTTGATCTCAGTTGTGTTCTATAGAACGCGTGGGAGCAGTGCTGTGGGAAATGTACAATCTTTGTTTATTTTGTTTATTTTATTTTTTATTTCGACAACCCCCATTTTGGAATTGAGCCAAGTTTGTGCTGTTTATAGTGAAGCTATGGTTTGTAGGTGCACTGCAGTAATTACTGTATGTAAAACATCCATTGTACTGAAGCAAATAATAATAATGTCATTATTACTTTGATCAAATAAACAGATAAATTAGACTTTAGATAGTTCAAAAAATGTCTGTCAAAATATAAATGTTATTGGAATGTTTTTTAACCTTTGGAGCTGAACTTATTTAACATATTTTTATTTGTTAAGCTTTTATTCAGGATACAGACCTATCACTTTAGAAAACATTTTAATAATAGTTATTTAATATTGAGAGTGTTGTTTAGAATAGTTTCTCCCACCCCTCCCTGCTTGGTTTCGCAGTTTGCACATAACATGGAGAAAAAAAAAAAAAAAAAAAGGCCCACTCACAGAAGCCACGTCTCTTTGTTCACTTGAAAGATAAAGTTTCATCAAATTAGTTTTTTTTTCTCCTTAAGCCAGTGGAATGGATACACTTGGAGTGGACTGAGTTTTACTGAGATTGCAGGTTGTGAAAGTGGGGGAGGGCTACGTTTCAGAAGTGAAGGGGACACGTCCCCCATAGCTAACGGAGTTTAGCTTTTAGCTGATGTTATCCCACATTTACAAATTATTTTGTTAATTCTTTGCCAACCTTTATCTGTGGCTCACTTTGCTATAAGCTCTGAAAACCATAGTTTTATGAATGCATTTTTCTTGTTAAAGACATAAATATTACTAAAACTAGTGTACAAATTGTTTGTATTATTCTTTTTTGTAAATCAAAAAATGACTTTTTCAAAATGTGAAAAACTTCATGTATTTTTCCTTATTATTTGTCAAAATGTATTTTTTGTTTAAACATATTAAAAGCATGTTAGATTCTGAATTGAAAATTTAATTAATGATTGACAGAAAGATTTCAATAAAAAAAAGAAAAAGGTTTATGCCCATTATTTATTATTATTTATTATTTATGTCCTTCAGAAAATAAAAGATAAAATAAACAAAAAAATGAATATTTTACACAAAATATTTGTAAAGACTTTAGAATGACTAACACTATGATTTAGTTAGGGATTAGTTATGGATTAGTAACCACCTAATCAATTGTTTACAAAGCATTACATTAACGTTAATAAACACCATTGTGTTATAAACATTGTTATTACTGTTGAATTTTTGACTCATAAGCTCATGTAAATCAATGCCAAATTATAAACATCAGAGTTAATACAGTATCTATAAATATATCTATAAGTATCTACATTAATGCTCTATTACAGCTTAGCAGTGGTGAGTTATTACTAAGTGTTAGCATAAAACTTTTGAAAATGACCAAAACAGGCTTACATTCACCAATACACGTTCCTTTGTTTTTTGTTTTTGCTTTCGTTTTTGTACTGCTAAGAGGGAAGGCTTTAGTACAATGTCGGATGAAAAACATGTTATTTCATAATAAACACTGTAGAGTTTGAATTTATAAATTCACATAAACTGATCTTTTTTTTGTTTTTTTCAACTCTAGGACTCCAAAAATGTAGAATGCACAGCGGTTAAACTCATTTTCTTCAAAAGTTGAGTGGTCAAAGTTAGCTGTCTCTGTGTGCACGTAGAGCGTTGTCTGTACAAAGTCATTATTGCCATATGAAGATGTTTATTTATGACCTGACGCTGGCTGAGGTTGGGGCAGCCATCTTGCTAATGCCATTCGCTGGCACGCGCTCCTCTCCATGGCACGGCTCACAAAGGGAAGCGGCCTGTTGGACATCCATATTTACGAAAGTCGGGCCTGTGTTCCTCTGCCACGGGCCCAGACCCTGACGGCCTTTATCTGCGACTACGGAAGCCACGCGGGGGCCAAAAAACAATGACTTCAGACGGTCTCCAGACGCTTGGGCTCTCTCCAAACT
Organism: Bostrychus sinensis; assembly: GCA_020698575.1. Lineage (NCBI taxonomy): Eukaryota > Metazoa > Chordata > Actinopteri > Gobiiformes > Eleotridae > Bostrychus > Bostrychus sinensis. The sequence continues at coordinate 40,085,734 of CM036241.1, forward strand.
CAGACGAGAAGAAAGGTGAGGCTTGGAAGCACTACAAACAACTTACTGTATATTTTAAGTTCCCCTTTCTACTCTTCTGTGTGTACATTTAAATGTTTTAAAGCTAAACTAGAATTTTGTTGAATTTAGTAAACTTACTTAAGGTGTGTGTGTGTGTGTGTGTGTGTGTGTGTGTGTGTGTGGATGCTACCATTTTTTGCCAAAATTGAAAAGCTAAAAATTAAAAAGCTAAAAGAAATGGTTTAGAATTAGGACAGTCAACTAATAAATAATTCCTCATATAAAATATTTTAAAGAATATATATTTTTTGTTAATAATTCGATTATATTGATTGATAATTAAATTTTTACTTCAAGTTCAAAACATGTTATAACAGCGTGAGATCAGAGTAAAAAAAAAAAAAAGCTTCATAAAACAACTGCTGCATTTTTTACTACACAATAACTACTATATTTTTACCAACCTCATGCTTATAAATAAATTATACAGTGGCCACACAAGTAAAAAACAAAAACAAAAAACAAAACAAAAAAAACTACAAAGACTACAAACAACTTATCGTATATTTCAAGTATGCCGTTCTACTCTTCTGAAGGTAATGTGACTGTTTTAAAGCTAAACTAGAATATTGTAGAATTTAATAAAGTTTTTGTGTGTGTGTGTGTGTGTTTCCTACATTTTTTAGCCAAAATTGAAAAGCTGTCTGAAATGTTTTAGTGATGTGTTGAAGAATTAGGATCTTCAACTCATAATTATTATCATTCTTTTTGTATTTGTTACTAAAGAATATAATGAATAATATATTGTTTGATTTTTTTTTTTTACTTCAAGTTCAAAGCACATAATATTAGAGTTAGTTCACAGTAATAAAATAAAATTCTACTAGACAAAAGCTTCATAAAATAACTGCTTTTGTAAGATTATAATGAAAAATATTTTTACCACACTATATTTTTACCAACTTCATGCTTTTTTTTTTTTTTTTTTCCTGTGACCACACCAGTCCTAAAAACAATGACTTCAAAAGCTGCAGACAGGTTCATATCAAACTGGGACACAAAGAAAGTAGTTTTCAATCTCCACTAAAGCAGAAAGTAGCACTTCCTTTAACTGGTAGCTGTAAGCATGACCATATCTCAGTGATTTTAGCATCTCTTCACTGGCTGCCAATGCAATTTCACATTGATTTGAAAATTCTTTTATTTGTTTTTAAATATGTAAATGGTCTCAGTATCTGTCTGAGCTGATGCCTGTACATCCCTCACGTACTCTGAGGTGGGCAGAGCTGCTGCTTTTACAGGAAACTGAAAGGTGAGCGGGCTAGCTTCTGTTGCAGCTCTTCTACTCTGGGATGAGTTACCTTTGTGTGTCTGACAGGCCAACTCACTTAAGGTTTTTACATCTCATTTAAAGACACTTTTTTTTTGTTTTGTTTTTTGTTTTGCTTTGGCTTTTAACCAAGAAGGAATTGACCTTTATTATTTTTATCCATGATTTTACTGTATTGTTTTATTGTCTTGTGATCTGTAAATAGTACTTGTATTTTTTTATTTATATTATTGTTAATGTTTATAATGTGTACAGAACTTTGGCCAACCTTTTTATTTCAGAATGTTTCCAAATAAAAAGGATTGAATTGTACTGGATTGTATTTAATAATCACATCTGTTAATTCATAATTAATGTATTTTAAAATTTTTCATTTAAAAAATAGGTTTTGATCTGGCCATTTATACTGTTGTACAATTGAGAAAACCCATAGTCTCAAATGGTTATATATATATATATATATATATATAATCATAATTATTATCATGTTTAATACTTCCAAACTAAGTTGCATGTTTCTTCTCTTGTACGAATATTTTTTACACACTGGATTTGTTTTCATTCCACATAGATACATCAGATTACTACAAATGAAATTAAATCAGTGTTGTTTTCTGGGTCTGTAAGATTATTTGATCGAATAATATGAGTTGGGATGGATTTTGAAATAAAAATTAGACGCTGACATTTTTAATCTTTTAAGCACAGTGTAGCTATACTTTTTATTGCAAATTCTTGCAAGGTGAGCAAAGCCTTTGTCTAAATGGATTATGTTTCTACCAAAACACAAAACTCCAGAAATGTTGGGACATGTTTTAAATTTGAAATGAGCTCATTTTGTGCATAAAAGTGTAACACTTCTGTTGTAAACATTTGTTGTGTTATCTATGTTCTATTGTGAATAAACTAGTGGCTCATATGTTTTGAAAGTCTTTTAGTTTCTATTTTATTCAAATAAAAATAAATAAATAAATAAAATGTCCCAACATTTCCGGAATTTGAGTTGTACAAAAAATAGTTTGAAAACCATTGAGGGCCAAGTAAAAAAAACAACAAAAAAAAAACCACTAAACAATCATAAAAATCTTTGGTATGATGTGTAATGTGTACCTACTTAGTCTCAATCTGAAGAATAAGGACAGAAATATGTTTATTGACTGAAGCTGTTAATTTCTCCTCTGAGACATCTTGGTCTCTAAACATCGAACCATTCAGGACATTTCTTTTTGTCTTTAAACCTCTGTCAGTTTGTATTCAGGTGTCTTTGTATCTGTAGATGACTCATTTCCATACTCAGCCCCTCAGAGAAAATATCAGCGTCTCCTGTGAACTCAGCCCTGTTCAAAGAGACATCGAGCCACAAACAAACTATAGATCCTTCTTACAATGATTTAAGTGTTTGTTTATCTCGGAGACAGGGAGATAGAAGGCGTCATATTTTAGCATTGACTGTTTGGAACGGTTACAGCAGTGGTTCTCAGTCTATGGTGCAGGCCTCACTGGTGGTACACAGGCTCTTTTAATTCGTACTCAGCGTTTTTGAAAATAGAATTAATTAACCCTCAGGCTCTCCTTTAAAAAAGTCACATTCTTCCTCTTAAAGTCCTTTAAGGTCACTGCGTCACATTTAAAAATATAAAACATTAACGAACAAACGCTTATTTTTTATATTTTTGTTTTGTTTTTGATCATTAACCCCTGTCCTCATCGTACAGAGCAAAAATGAGTTCATTTTCTTATTTTTAACCCCCTAAATGCCAGTTTGTTTACATAATTCCCACATATTTGTCAATAAACCACTCCTGGATAGGTCACTAATTAGCCCTAACACTGATTTTAATACATTTTACTTTTTCTGTCATTTTAGGGTTAGGCTTAGGCACAACTCTCATGCTTCCTCTTAAAGCTGTAAGAGGCTACGGTAACTGTAATCTAATGGGAATTATAAGGGGATTATTTCCCACAATGCAATGAGAAAATGGTGGATCTGGCGGTAATTTATTTGTTTGTGTATTTTCTAGCCTAATTTATTAATCAACATCTTTGTCACATATCATCATATAGAAATGCCAAAATGAGAGCAAAAAACAAAAACAAACAAACAAAAAGAAAACAAAAAAAAAACAAAAAAACAAAAGAAAACTACTAGATGGTTTAGTTTAGAAGTTTAGTCCTGATCTAGTTGTTAAGGGCTTAGTTTCCTGGTTTTGTCCTCTGTGCAGGTGTTGGTTTAAAATTGTTCTTGTCTTTTTAGTTCTGGTTTTGTCCTGCTTTAGTTCTGGTTTAGGTCCATTTTAGTCCTGGTTTAGTTCTAGTAGGCGTAAGATGATATGACATATGATAGTTTAGACCAAGATAAATCCTGATTTAGGCCCAGTTTAGCCACAGCCAAATATTGTCTGCCGCGCTACATGGAGGGAGAAGTTTGAGAACCACTTGAGTTAAGGAAAAAGATGCTACAATGTACCAAGTGCAGACAGACTCTGGCCCTTGGAAAACTGTAGTTGATGACCCCTGACTAGTTGTGCAGTTGTGTTTACTTTCTGTTAGTGCAGTTCATGTTCACATGCGTTGTTTATCACTCGCCCAAAACGCCGCACCATAAGCCACGTGATAACCGTCAGCTCAGTGGTATAGTCTTCATTTTTTAGTGGGTATACTGTGATGATTTCCCAGCAGAGCAATAGTGTTGCTTATTAACTTATGTTTTTTGGGGTCGTGTTTTTTTATTGAAGGCTATGGAATCTAATATTGTTATATTACACAAATATAACAACATATTTAGATTCATAAACTTCTCCTATTCTTTGTGGTCTGGGCTTGATCTTGCATAATGTTGTCCTTGTCCACCTCTTAATACAAGTCTTGTACTAGTGTTGGTCAGATGGTGTCTTAAGTTCTATAACATGCAATATAATGTGCTACATAGAAGCTAACTTTCAAAGTTTTAAATGTAAGTCAATGGATCAGATGGTCGAACCTCTGTCCATTGGTAGCTTGTAGTTCAAATATAATACATCACAGAGCTTTGGATAACACATTATTCAAAAGAAGGCGAAGTTCTCTACGCGATTCAGACTGAACAGCTGCTGGACAACTACTGAACAGCAACTGTACCAGGAACATACGCAGTAAGAGAAAGAAAGAGATTGAAGGAGAGTTTGAGATTTCATCTACAAACCCTGAGGAAATGGAAGGCCTAAGAATGATGATGAGGGACAGAGAGCAGATGTGGCTGCAGTGAGAACAGGAGTGGCTGACTCTGGCTCCAGACAGAGAGGGGCTATATCCAGCGGGAGAGGAAGCTCCTCCAACAGAAGAGCGACTTCAACCCCAAAGTTGATGTCGAAGTGGAGGTTGAAGAGAAAAAAACTGAGCCTGGTATGGAGGGAAGAGCAGTGGGACAAGACGGTGAACTTTATACCTGTACCATAGCTCTTAAAGTCAGAGTCAGGGACGCCAAAGTGGGTCAGAACTCACAGGACAACCAGAGCATTAAGGTGAGTGGTTCCACAGAGGGTCCCGACACAGACGAGACCTTCACGTACACGATTCCAATTAAAGCTGTGGGGGTCACAGACAGGAGCAGCCCTGTGGGAGCTGTGCGGACTCCAGATGCACAAACTGAAGTGGTTGAGACTCACCAGGCTACTGCAGAGTCTGAAGATGCAGATGACAGCAAGCCACTGAAGTCTGAATCGGCACCGTTAGATGGTGAAATGATAACAGACTTTGAAGTCTCCTGCAGTAATGAGTGTACTGAGGCTCAGGACAGATTAACAGAGTCTGAATATGAGGGGACAGTGGACAACACTGAACCAATTTATGTCCAAGTTGACTCTGAGATAGAGTCACCAAAGGAAGTGACTCAATTGGATCCTGCTGAAGCTGAAGATGGAGAGGAGACCAAACCACTGGAGCCTGAAATGGCAGCTTTAGTTTCTGAGGTGGAGGTTCCTGTCACCGGAAACAGCCCAGTGAAGTCCTACAGTGAACTAGCTGATAATCTAATTCAAGAGCCTGAAAACATCAGCACAACACAGGACGAAACTGAGCAGCAGAACATCGAGACAGAGACTGAGATAACAATCAAAGATGAGACAGTGAGTGGCATGAAACTGTCAAAAAAGCAAATGAGGAAAATGAGGAAAATGAGGAACTTGAGTCGCGCAGCCAAAGTTTCTGAGGATAAATGGGGCTACAGAAAGGACGGAGAACGCTGTGGACAACAGTGAAGCCAGACAAGAGTCACCATAAGAAGTGGCTCAACTGGATCCTGTCGAAGCTCAATATGTAGATGAGAACAAGCCACTGGAGGAAGTTAAAGAGACACAAGTGAACTCTAAAAGCAACACCACAGAGGACACCAAGACTGAGGAGAAAACCACAAACAACACCAAAAAGCTAACAAGAAGAGGAGGAAAGAGGAGGAGGAGGTGGAGGAGGAACTGTGTGAAATGTGTGGTCTAAGCAGGTCTTCTCTCTCTCTCTCTCTCTCTCTCTCTCTCTTGGACCAATAGCACAGTTCTTGAGGACCAGTCTGTCCTCTTTAGCATCTTCATAGTAAACTGGATGCAGAATTTTCCTGGAGGATGCTATAGAGGATCTCTGGCCTGAAGAGACTAAACTGTGGTCCTACAAGAAGACAGAAACCTCACAAACTTTATGAAGTTCAATAAAGTTTAGGAAAGTTATTTTTTGTGTTTTCCCATTGAGTTTTTAGTAACAATAGTTCTGTCTGATGTACATGTTTCCATAGTGAGATGTTATGTAGTTCTAGGTACCTCTCCTACACTAAACTTTCAACTGCTTGTCATTGGAAGGTAAGTAAGAATCACCTTAGACCACTGGTCCTTAGCTGGGTCCAATTTATTTATCATTATTTTCTAAATTATTTTACCACCACTGATTCAACATTGACAATCCATGTAGACCAACAGCTATTGGGAGCTTATACACAACAACCAGACCTTCTTTTATGCAAACACGTGATTAACACTCTTTTCTATTCAAATCCTTAATAATAAAATGTAGTGTATCCATAGGCGTAACTTTAAGGATTGGTACAGACATGTCTTCAGCAATATTGAGCCGACACGGGACATTTCACATCAATATTTATGTCACACATCTCCAATAGACTACCCCTTCTCATTGAGTTTCCATCTGTCTTTTAGAATTTACACACAGCTACTGGGCTTACAGACAGAGGTGGGACAAAGTCACAAGTAAGTCTCAAGTCTTTGGCCTCAAGTCTGAGTCAAAGTCCAAGTCAATGACAGGCAAGTCCGAGTCAAGTCCCAAGTCAATGTCTCACAAGTCCAAGTCGAGTCACAAACCCTACACTTTCCATTTCAAGTCCTTTCAAGTCCTTCTTTAGGAGTCCAAACTTAATTTTTGTCACGCTGTGTATTGTTGAACGTCCCACCAGAAAATTAAATACACAATGAACAGATGGTAAATTGTTTGCTGTAGCCATATTACCATTTGAAAATCCTAAGCCTAGAAGAGCCCTACACAGAAAACAGGTTTCTGATTTCTCTGAGTTCTTTAGTATCAGTGATGTACAATAAAGCTAAATACCTTACATACCTTAAATACCAGTACATTGTATATTTACTGCATTGATATAATGTGCTCTACTACAGTGGTGTAGTCTTCATTTTTGTAGTGGGTATACTGTGATGATTTCCCAGCAGTGCTTATTAACTTGTGTTTTTTGGGGTTGTGTTTTTTATTGTAGGCTATGTAGGGCCTATACAGTGGCAAGAAAAAAATATGTAGCATTTTTTCTTGCCGCTGTATTTTTCCTTTAGCATTTTTCCTTTATTGTTGCCTTGCAACCTGGAATTTAAATGGAGCTTTGAGAGGTTCATGTCAGTCACTTTACATCACATGACAACAACTATAAAATGCAAAACAAAACAAGAAAAAAGAAAAAAAAAGTTTTGTAAAGCAAATTAGAAATATGACAGAAAAAGAGAAAACTTGAGTGTGCAAAAGTATGTACCCCCTTTTTAAAGAGGCCCCTAAATGAGACCCAGTGTTACTCAGAAGCCAGAAAATTTGTTAGATAAGGTCGGTCTGGCTGCAATTCAACTGTCATTATGCCACAAAACAATTTAATTTATCGTTACAACATGTAACAGATAAGGAACCACACCAAACCTGCCTAAAGAGGACCATCTAAAACTCACAAACCGGGCAAGGAGTGCATTCATCAGAGAGGCAACAATAAGACCAAAGATGACCCTGAAAGAGCTGCAGAGTTCCACAGCAGAGACTGTTGTATCTCTCCCAGGACCACTCTGAACCATACACTCCACAGAGCTGGGCTGTGTGGAAGAGAGGCCATTGCTTGAAGAAAATAAAAACAAAACATGTTTTGTGTTTGCCAAAAGGCACGTGGGAGGCTCCCCAAACACGAGAAGGTCCTCTGTCCAGATACAATTAAAATGAGCCATCAATGAAAGATGCTATGTGTAGCACAAACCTAGCCCCTGACTGTGGCCCCTCTCTAAAGTGAAGCCTGGTGATGGCAGTGTCCTGCTGTGGGGAGATTTGTCATTGGTAGGAACTGGAAACTGCTCAGAACTGAAGGAATGAAGGATGGAGCTAAACACAGGAACATTTTTGAAGAAAACGACTCAAACTGTGCTGTACAATGCATCCAACCTGAAGGAGCTTGAGCTGTTTTTAGATGAAGAATGAGCACAAAGCCCAGTGATTTTATGAAACAAAAAACAAAGATAAACAGACTGCACTTCACCAAGACTCAAGGCAAGTAAAGAGTAGGTAATTGGTGATTTTATACTAAATCATTCAGCTTCCTGCTGAAGCAGCCGACTTGGCCTGCTTTCCCTATGGTACAATAAAGATATATATTGTGGTTTATAGTTTGCTGGTAATTATTATTGTACACAAATTGTATTATTTTTGATTTTTTTTTTTTTTTCAACTGGAAAACTAGGCACTGGACAGAGTTCTAGGACCTCTCAGAGTCTAACAATAAAATGCCAAATGCATATCTCAATGACTTCAATTCCCAAAACCAGTCAAACAATCCTAATACATACAGTAGACTAAATTAATTCCCTACAAATATCACAAAAAACACAAAACAATTGTATGTGCTGTACAACTATACATAGAAATAATTTCAACACACAAATTGTCACCATCTGCTGTTATGCAATGGCCCCCAACAGAGCTTTACTTAAGGAGATAAGAAAAAGCAGTACCCAGTAAAAATGTCTACCTTGTCCTCAGAGTCAGATTTATTTTTTTATTTCATTTATTTATTTATATTAATTAGGACAGTGCATATTAATCAACATGTCAACAAACAGCATCATTTACAGACTGTCACTGTTGATACTGAGCTCCTTTAGCATCTTCTGCTGTAGCTGTATTTGTCTTTAATACACTACATTCTTTAATTGTACTCCCAGCCTTCTGCCTTAGTTTCCTCCTCTGTTACCTGACAAAATATTCAGTTTAATGAACAGAGTGAAAACGTTTGGTCAGTGATTTGTCTCACAGGCAAATGCTAATTTGATAAATTAGCCTACTTACATTTTAGCTCAGAGTCTCTAACTCCTCTGTGACCTCCTCTCCTGCTGTAGCTCTAGTATACATCTCAAATGCCTGGTTTATTGTGTTAAATAAAGCTCTACATCTATATTATTTTGTTCTGCTGTTATCATTTGTTTTCTTTCTGAATCTGGCACTGCTGAGGCGCGTTCACAGCACACGCGTTCATGAATGAGAGACAACCAATGAGAGCGTGGGGGAGGTGGGACAAGGGTCAGAGGAGCCAATGAGAAGCGAGTTAGTTTTCCACTAAGCTGACTGCTATAGTGATGGGAACAGGAGGAGAGTGCACAGAGAGAGAGGCTGTAAAGAGTTAGCGCTGGTCTCGGTGAACAGAGAAAAAAGTACAGAGGAGGCAATGATTGTTACGTATCATTGCGTGCTTTGAAGTGGGTATATGGAAATTCTGTAGCATTCTAGTGGGCATACGGCGTATACCTGCGTATCATGTAGACTAAGCTACTGCGTCAGCTAACTGAAGAACTTGTTTCCATGACACTGGGCCTGAAGCGCTACATTTCAAAGTGTTACAAAGCACACCTGAACGCACCATCACAAGGTTAATGCGTGGCTTCTCTGTGATCTGTCAAACTATTTATAGGGACACATGCAGAGTCTTTGCAAAACAGCGCTGTCAAGAAAAGAGGAGTTAAGCTCTGTGTGTTAGACGAGGAACTCAGTACAGGGCATGGAAAGATTCTCCAACTGCGCCATGACACAGGAACCACTCAGAGAATACTGCTTCATACACAGTGTGTGTTTAGGTAGCACCTGCTTCTTTTTATGCACACAGAGAGGAATCACTTACTGGACACCAGACTAATCCTGGTGGGTTTACGTCCCGCAAAATGACAGAGAGTAATTATCTTTATCAAACTACTGATGGGTCGGCCTGAAGTCAGCAGCTTTCACACCACAGTCACTGCTCCGGGTGCAGCTCCTCTGGTGCACCGCTCTGACACTCCTGTTTAGAACGATCTGAGAGCGGCCGTTTAGTGCACACCTGAGTGCAGCTGCTGCGTTCACACTAACCCAAACCCACTGCACTCAGGCGGAAATCTAACCAGTGCCAGTGTGAAAATGCCCTTAAAGCATTGATGGTGTGGCAGTGCTGACAGTTTTTAAGCTTATTTTAGATTTGATGATGATTGGGGCTTTGTTTGTAAAAAAGAAAACATGTTAAAACACCCTTCAAATGCAAAGAAAATACAGCATTTGGATGTATTATTATTGTTTTATTTCTTATTTGTTGCTTTGTTTCTCTACACATTTTACTCTCCCGGTATTTCCTCGCTTGTGGCTCTGAGTCCGTGACGTAACCCCAGCCCCAGACCATTTCTCTCTCTCTGTTTAATCCGTGAAATGGCTTTAGTTTGGTCTAATCCTAATCTGGTTTCACAGGTGAGTCCTCTTCAGAGTTTAACCTTGTCTTTCTCTCATGCTCCTTTCGAATCCATGTCTCTGATGCAAACAGGTGGAAACTGTCGCTGCACATTTCAAAACCGTTTGTGGTATTAGGTGTGAGGGACATTTAGGGAGATTTGGGAGAAGGGTGACATTTGAGATTAGAGCCATTGTTGGACATGGGCTGGAATAACTCATGTTGCAACCAAAAGGAAATTCAAGTGGCAATAGAAACAGGGTAAACTGATATTCTCTCATTGTTATAACAGTGCAAATACATAAAATTAACATTAGCCAAATGTGAGTTTTCCAGAAATCTTGGTTTTACTTTATTTGTATTTATTTGTTGTATCACAGGTTACTTTCATTTAATGTACAGAGTAGCATTTCTAATAACTGAGCCTGCCAGTTTATTTTGCCATTTGTATGTATTTGCTGATGTGCATGCACTTATATTCTTCTGTGGATGTTTGTTACTGAGACTGCAAATGTGTGTTATTGTGTGGAAAAACAAAACAAAACAAGCAACGGCATTTGTGAAAAATAGCATGTAAAACAATAAAAGGAAAGTAAAATAAGATTAAGTTTGTCATTTTTTTTACTGAAGGTAGGCTCTTCCACAAGCCTACTTTAAAAAAAAAAAAAGATAAAGGAAAAATGCACATGATCCTTTTCCTATCCTCCTAAACTAGTCCTGAATTCAGTAATATTCTGAGGGCCACATCCGGCCACTTCTTTCCTTTTTTTCCCTCCCTTTCTGGAGTCGCCTCAGCCTACCATCTGCCTGAACATACTGATCTGACTTCACTTTTATGATGGATGCCCTTCCTAACAGAACCCTTTCTATTTATCCAGGCTTGGGAGTGGCTGGTGTATATAGTGGGTGAAATAGTAAAAGTTCACCAATCACAGTTAAACTGTGACAGGCTATAGCAGCAACTTTACCTTAATATATGTACAATAATATATGTAATGTTTTATTGGTCAGAGAGCAGAAGAAAATCAGTTTGTTTTATTTTATTTTATTCTTTTATTTACTTTTTATTTAAAATCAAGCATGTTCTTCTACTTGAGTGCTCAGTTTGTCCTCTCTGGACAGCTGGGCTGCAGAATGGTAAAAGAAAAAAAATGTCTGCACTCAACGAATAAAGTACTACACTAAATCTGCTATTTTTATTATTGTTTTTTTCTTTCTGGTCTATTTAACTCTTGTGCCCCAATGAGGACAAAAGTGTCCTTTTAAATATATTCATTCATGTATTTATTTTTGATAACTTTGCAGTGCTTCTTACTTTTTTCTTTGAAATATGGCTCAGGTGTGTATTTTATCACTAATATTGATATTAAAGACAACTTCAACTTTTTACATTCACTCATTCAACATGTTTACACTAGCTAACTAAATTTATGTTGATCCTGTTTAGTGAAAAAAGTGTCCCCATGAAAAAAATATTAAAATACAGTATACCTTCATTTTTTATTGCATATATTTTTTCATCAACCTGTGCCCTGATCATAAATACAATTTTTTTTAATTATTTTCTGAATGTTAATACTGTTTATGCCAGTGCATATAATCTCAATTTCTTTCTTTCTTTCATTTTCTTTCTTTTTTTTAATTTTTTTATCACACACAAAAAATTAAATATTTTCAATATTTACATTGAAAGTGAATTTTTTAGAGGGGGTTGTTTGTTCCAGTCCCAAGCCTGGATAAATGGAGACGGTTGTGTCAGGAAGGGCATTTGGCTTAAAACCTGTGCAAAATTGAGCAAAATGAGCAAAATCACTGAGGCAGATGACCCCAGAAGGGAAAAGCTGAATTGATAAAATGATTTTGTATAAAAAAAGACACATTTTAGTTGGTGCCAGTTTTGTTAGGCAGGGTCACTCGGATCAATTTTGCCTTCACTGGATTGCTAACACAAAAATAAGAAGTAGCTTGCCCTTGTAGCCTGTCAATAGAAAACCCAACATGTTCAGAAGCCTTTATTTTCAGATTTACTCAGAACATGGCTTCAGTGTAGTTTCTGAATCCTCCCTAGCTCTCCTCTGTAAGTATAGACTCAGCTGGTACCACTTGGACATCTTTTCCCTCATCTTTTCCTCTGTAGTTTGGTCTTTTTTGAATCAAATCTTTCATATTCCAGGCTTCCCTCAGTCTCCATCAATAATGTATGGTCCATTATAGAAACTCACCTCAGGACTCTTTTCTTTTTCCAATATTTCAAAAGTTACCTCCACGTTTCCTTCTCATTACACACAGTGTTCGACGTCGTTTTTAGGTTTTGTTCAAAGCCATATCCAGACCTCAGCCGCTAATCACCTTCTTCCAAAATCGAAGAAACGCCACAGAGAAACCAAGATGTTTTATCTGAGTTCAGGTCCAGAACTTTAGCATTTTGAGTAATTGCTCCTGTGCAAGTCTTTGTTTTAGTTTGGTGAAGATTCTACACAGGATGAACTGCTGTAAGACCAAATGAGACGACTACATAATGGGGGAGTAAGGCTAGATTTCTTTTTTCTTTTAGTTTGGGAGTCAAGTGTAAGTCCGAACTCATAGAGGATTGATAGATGTTGGTGAAGTAGGAATGTAATTAAAGAATGTAATGAAGACATTCTTTAATAATGGTGAATGCTATTCTAAGGTTTAAAATAACAACACATAAAATTAGCAACAAACAGTACATACTCTAACTCAGTATTTTTTATATGTTTAGGCTTGTGTTCCCTTGTTGTTCCTTGAGTACCCCTCACTCGTGTTGATAATTATATATAAAAAGCCTACTTACTTTATTGTTAATGCTAATTCTCCTGCATTTTTTTGTCTAACTCAAATGCCTTTAAAATTAAAAATAAATTAATGTAACAGGAGTTTATATTGTTATTTTACCATTTTTTTTATTATATTATTTACAGTGCTGTATGTATAAAATGAATTAAATAATCTAAAATTAAATTGAATAACTATTTTTTGATGCAAGCTATTAAACTTAAATATATAACAATATATAATATCCAAATAATATTCTTTAGCACTTTCACCTCTTTTTTAATTACTCATATATTTTAATAGTTCAGTGTGAAAAAAATATGAATATTTTCTGATCGTCTTAGAAATAAATTATGAAATAATTCCAAGTACATGTGCAAAGTACTCGTGTACCCCTAGGGGTGCCCGTACCACTGGTTGGGAAACATTCCCCTAACTTTCTGAGTTGAACGCAGGAACAACTCTGCATTTGTTACATAGTAGACCTCTTTTCATCTAAAAAAATATTTACAAGCAATTACCACATGTAGTACAAAAGACCTTTTGAGCTTTAGCAGCTGATGTCATGATTTTTTTTTAATGTCTCTGCTTTCTTGACTTGTATGTAGCAGCTGTGACCTGTTGTTTTGACCTTCTTCATATTTGGTCATGAGATGTTGGTTAACATGTGTCCACTGTCTCCCACTGTCTCCTAGGCATGAAATGTGAACCATAATCAGCTAAACTCAGTTTGTCCCTGACCAGTCTATATGTTAACCCAGATACAGTTACATCTCCTAAATAAGGTGTTCAGACTCTGGGTCCAGACGTTCAGATCTCTGTCATCTCTGTCTTCTTTGTTCCATTAAAGCAACTTTACTGACCACAATCGCAGTATGGCCTCGGTGATTCCTGCTTTTCTGTTTTTCATGATATCAGCAGGTTTTTATGGCATGGGACTGGTGTAATTTCGTTGGGAAATCAAACCCAATAAACCCCTGGGAACACTAACCTCTTAAAGTGGAAGTCAGTTTTCTGGTTTCTGCGCTGTTTTTTTTTTTTTTTTTTTCTCCTTGTTTTCCTCTCTGAAGCTCCCTGTATATTTCTAAAGCACTGTCGTAAAATCTCAAGTCCAGTTAAGTTTGTTTCACTCTCCTCGTATCCATACAAAGCCTTTTTGGTTATTTGGTCATTCTGCCATGACAAAATTCAAGAAATAAAGCCATCACTAGCTTGTTGTTTGGCAAACTTCAATGTGCCACTTTCTCATGAGACTTCAGACTGACGTGACACCGAGTTGGCAACACTCAGACTTATGTCGTTTTCAGCACAGAGACACCAGGGGGAGGTGCCGGGCACTTCACTAACCCTGCAGCCATCACAGACTCCAAAACAGTTTCTGAGTTCTGCTTTAACTAATGAAGAGTGTTATTTCCAGAATATAAGTTTTTTAAATTAGTTTTGGTGTCACTGATCAGATTGTCTGTTTCCATAGAACAGGGGTTCTCAACATTTTTGGGGGACAGGAACCAAAGCCCTCCTCTCCAAATCAACCTGACTTATGTGGTGTGTCACAATAATTTAAGGAGTTTTAACTGTCCCAAAACCAGATATAAGTGAGGTTAATGCGCTCAGAACATTCATTTTATTGCTGCAGTGGTTCCCAATAACATTATATAAAATCACAATGTATAACTTGATAGAATTTTCATGACAATATGCAGCACTTAAATAAAAAAAAAAGTCCAGAGAGGTTGAGGAGTGTGTTTTTACTTGGATAAAAAAATAAATACATCTCAGAAATAACTTCTGAAAATTGTGAGAGAGCCTTTAATAAGTCTGTGTAGTAACTGAGATAACAGTGTCTGCTGAACTGTGCTCTGCACTAAATATACTGCAGACTCATACACCTCTCCTCTGCTCCTCTCAGTGCCATGGACAGGGGCGGGGCACGGTCACCTGTCAGGGGCGGGGCATGTTCACCTGTCAGGGGCGGGGCATGGTCACCTGTCCGCACAGAAAGGACAGGTCCCAGGAAATTGTACGGACAGAAGCAGTGAAAGGAAGCAATATAAAAAGCACATGCAACATTTATTAGTAAAAAGTTTTACACATGAGACTGGACGCGTGGGTCGTTCACCGTGAAAACAAGTCAATGTTGTGATATACACACATTTGCAAGATGGTCACGCGCCAACCGACACGGCCTTACGCTCTCCAAAGTGCTTTGAGAAGCACTGGTGTATGGCAAAACAGATCATGTGATTAATTTGTGTAAATAAATTTTAACACGTATATATATATATATATATACACATTGTGTGTATATACCCCTAACCTAGAATGGTGGCCATAGAGAAATACTACATGTGTATTGAAAAATTAATTAATAAATAGCTAGTACTGCCACTACTGCAGTTTTTTTAGCAGTTCTTCTATGATGTGTTTTTTGTTTGTTTTTTTTTTTTGTTTTTTTGTTTTCTTTACTTTATGGCAAATACTATATAGTAATCCCTGGATCCATGTACTGTTGATTGCATTTAAAGCCTCTCTGTTCCCAGCAATGGAAGACGGTTCTCGTTTTCACAACTTCAGTATGGGCTAGTGGTTTAAGCGCTCGCTAAGTCTGAAAAAGTCAAAGAGGTTTGCTTCAACAGAGAAGGCCCAGCAGAAGCTGCACAGTTAGCTCTCTGTCAATCTCACCGATCCCAAACTTTCTTTGTGTTGGCACTTCTCAAACTTCACATTACATTAACACTGAACACACACAATTGAAACCAAGCTAGCGGGAATCTTCTCTAACCGTTTTATCCGTCAAGCGTTACCAATTTCTCTCGGCGGTGGCGGCATGAATTTTTTAGATGCCGTATTTTGCCAGGCGAGATTTTCGGATTGCCGATTCATTTGTCGGCCGTTGTCCCGCTGTTTCGGGACCTTATTGCATTAGTTTAGCCGGGATGCCCCAATTCTAACTTTATTTATGGAGACACCGCTAGCCGCATAAATTACATACTCTGTTTTGGGGTTTTATTGAAGTACATATGTTATTTTGATTATTGTAGATGACTTAACTTTTTTTTTTTTTTTTTACTATGTTTAGCTTTTTCTTTCAATTCTTCAATGTGATTCCAATTCTGCTTTCAATAGAGCTACATTGTTGTATAAATTATGTTTGATTTTTCTAACTTTTTCAATCTTTTCCAGTTTTGTTTGTATTATTTGTTGTATTTCTTGCAATTTAGCTGCTGTATAGACTGGGTTCATGAAGTTTAAACAATCTAAAGTTTTGCTCCTAAACTGTATCAGCTTCATTGAAAACTTTGAAACATGGTCACGGACTAGAATCAAAAGTCAAAACCCAAACAATCAGTGGAGTAGTGACATGTTTCAGTATTTACTACTGAACAACCTACTGACTGTTCACTAAATGCTTACAGAACAGTGGTTCCCAATCTTTTTTTTCCAAGTAACCCCTTTTTTACCAGTGGTTTTGTCGACGACTCCTACCCTTCTCCTAACCATTATTACTGAGGAAAAATAAACTCATATTTTTCATTAAATTTCAGTGCATAAACATCGATCAACAAACCTTTACAGTGAGCATCATTGTATCCACAAAATACTGTATCTGTGACCATTGCAGTGCATTAGCTAGTTTCCCTTACATTCAGGTCTTTGTGTTGTCTATTACACACACAAAATCAATACATAAATAAATACATAAATAAATAAATCTGGGCATTGTGTCACTAAATCAAAACTGAAAAAAAAAAAAAAAAAAATTAGCATAGGTAAACACAAATGCACACATTACCACACATATGCTATGCTAAACTCAAATTCATCATTTTTTTTTTTTTGCAAGTATCATTCAGCCTTAGCTTAGACTTATTATTATTATTATTATTATTATTATTATTATTATTATTATTATTATTATTATTATTATTTATTTTTTATTTTTATTTTTATTTTTTTTTAGAAGCCCTCACAACCCACTGTGAAGCTGTGAAGCCCCTAGTGGGGGTCTCGACCTCCAGGTTGGAAATCACTGTTATAGACCCTTCCATGAGTGACTTGTTCAGATAAGCTGCACCCACAGTTTGGAAGATTAGTCCTTATTTAGACCTAATTAGGACCTGGTTTAGTCCTAGTTTAGTCCTGATATAGATCTTGTTTTGACCTGGTTTAGAACTGGTTTAGACCTTGTTTAGTCTTCATAGTCCTTTCCCTTTAATTTTTTGACCAGGAAGCAAAAAATGTCAGAAACAAAAGGTTTCTGTTAATATTTGTTAAATTTGCTTGAAATAAATATTGTCAGTTCCATTTGCTGAAGTGAACCTATTAAAGTAGGATTTGTGTTGACTGATATATTAAATCTGAGGGAACTCATTGTGTGACAACCTATTGTGATCTGACGCAATGTCCAACGGGGCCTGGACTCCCCTAGAAAAAAATGGTGTTTATCTTGGTGGGAATTTCCTGGTAAAAAGAAGGTGAAAAAGGTCTAATGCAGACATAGCCAAAACAGGAATATATAGACTCTGTCGTAGGAGTAGTGTTGACAAGCCATGTAGACCAAGTTCCTTATTCAAACGGCTGAAGACATGCAACTTATGCAACGCAGGCACAGGTAAGTCCATAAAAATCAGGGGTGAAAGGCCTTTTTGTCTTGGATTGTTCTTATTACAAATATACTATTCGGTGATGAACCAGTTTAGAGCAATTAAAGCCAACTGTACTTACTCCTGGTTTAGGCCCAGTTTAGTCCTGGATTTAGTCCTTTGTGTAAGTATTTTTAACAGAAGTTGACCTTGTTTGTGAAGTCCTGGTTTTATCCTGCTTTGGATCTGGTTAAGACCCAGTTTAGTCTTGGTTTCTTGGATATAGACCTGGATTAGCCCAGATTTTAGTCAATGAGAGCCAGTACTTCCAAACAGTGGTGGACAGTAACTAGATACATTTAAATGTTTGAGTACATTTACTTCTACTTGAGTAATATTATTTTTAAAGTAACAGTACTTTTGAGTACTTCATCCACCACTGCTTCCAAACAAATATTTTCTGTGGTGGAACTTGAATATTTGAGAACCACAGTGTTTTCTTCTCACTACCATCCTTGAATTTACTCTGCACTCTTTATTCTGCTATTTTTATAAAGAAACTTGAGCGAGAGAAGCAGATATGTCAGCACAGACCGAGGGACATTTTATTAGCCATAAGCGCGACGTGCTGCTCTTATTAACAGTTTGAAACTCACTGTGCCGGCTTGAAGAGGTCGCGACACCTTTTTCTCAAATCTTTAATTGGTATTTTTGACGGTCCATAGTGACTGCAGCCCTGTCACTTTGTTTAAACCGAGAAATGCTTATTATAGAGTTCCGGTAGAGTGCTTAGACTTATGTTTCCTCCAAAAGAAATGCTGAATATAGACAAATGTGTGACGTTTAGGTAAATAAGTTCCTGTCAGTTGCTGTGACAGATGCAGAGGTAGAACTGAAAGCATGTTTTTTCATTAACTTTTTATGTTTAGAAGCATGTAACAGTGGTTAAATGGTGTTGTAGTGGATCAAACTATGACATCTACAATGAGAACTTTTTTTTTTTAATTTAGGTGAGACTTTTTAGCAACGTCTTTGTCTTTTAATGGGGGAACTGTTTAGGCTTAAGGTTAGGAGAGGTCAGTAATGGGCCAATGAACAACTTGGTGTAGGTCTGGAACACTGTATGGATCCAGGAATGATTTAAAGAATGGTGTACTATTGTGAGATTGCGGCTTTAATTACTGCTGTGTCCATTAGAGTCAAATGACCTGAGTGGGTAAAAGCAGTCAGTGACCAAACTGGGTAAAAGGCTAAAGGAAGAGGTGCATTATAGGTATAGTTCATTTAGGGATACTAGGCATATTCATGTAAGCAGAGCACAATACATTTTAAAAGCATTTGTGAGATAGGGCCAGCCATACTCCAGCCACAATTTGTTATTTTAATAGAGTCTTTTTAGATGTTGATATTTGGATAGAGCATTTATCCCTGAACTAGAAAATCTTTAAGTTTGAGTCCATGTCTGGGCACTATATATCTTGACTATTGCAAGACAGGGAGATAGAGATAATGCCTTGGCAGGTGTCTGCTATATCAAAGTGCTTCTAGTTTTCAAGAATTTTGTTATCCATGTTTTTGCCAGTCACATGCTAACTATTATTACTTTTACTACTAGTGCTACTGTAGCAGTATGGAGTTTAGGTGTCCTCTTCTGTTGTGGCAAGGTAGGGAGCTCATTACCATAACATCATTTTCTATGTCCATGCAAAGCACTAAATTAAACTCTTTTTCTAGTCTTGCTGTGCGGCTGGTGGTCCACTAAGCTTGGCCAATATGTTCCGCGCAGACCATTGATCCCCATTAAACAGTAGCCTGCTGCTGAATGCTGCTGACTTGGCTTCAGAAGCCCATGGACTGTGTGCTGGTGTGAGACCTAAAGTGGTAGGTCCAATTAAGGCTGGGCGATACAGCGAAAAAATAAAATCTCGATTATTTATTTATTTTTTTATTTCTCAGGCGATTTACAGTTTGAGTCCATTTTTTCGCTTCTTGGCATAAAATGTAGGTTTATTATTTTTAAATTAGATTATTGCATTTTTCTTAAAGCTATGTATACCGCGAGGATGCAGCGAGGATGCATCAGAGAAGACTTGGCACTTAGATCACCGATCCGCCCCCTCCCTCTTCAGCGCGCATATATATATATATATATATATATATATATATATATATATATATATATATATATATATATATATATATATGAGTTACCTTCTGCAGGAGTTTTGCCTAATACCTGAAGTGGCACTAGCACGTCCTTTGCTGTTTTTTTGTTGTTGTTTTTTTTTTGTCTTTTTTTTCGGTGCTGTTGTCTTTTTGTTTATTTTGTTCTGTAAACTTTTGCCCTGTGTTTGCGCTCACAGGCAATGGGCTGCCTTGCACTCCCCCATGTGTTCTTTCGGCCAGGTTGGGGGGCTTCTCTGCCACAGCATCCCTTCGCTGTGTGCCCCGTGTCAGCGTCCTGGTGCCTGTGGTTCTCTGATCGATTCCCGGTGCAGACGGCTCCCTGTGGTAGTGTTTCCTCTCCTGGCTCCTCCGTGCTCTGCCACACTTTAGTCTTTCAGTGTGTGTTGCTGTTTTAAGTTTCTTTTGGCCTTTTGGTGTGGGCACACCACCAAAAGAAACTTAAAACAGTAAATAACTTACAAAGACAGTGTGAATTTTTACAAAAGAAAAAGTTTCAGTGTGTGTGTCTGTCTGTATATTGGTGTGTGAGAGCATGTGTGTGGTGTGGTGGGGGTGGGGGTTGAATGAATGTGTGAGTGAGTTCTTATCACAGAAAAGTAAATGAAATAAATGTCTTGTCCACCAGACTATTTTTAGAGGTTCTGTAAGCAGCATGTGCTCATACTGGTTTAGAAACAGTACTGCAGTCTAAATTAAAACAATAATATCTTTTCTGATTGGACGATCGCAGATGCAGGGTGTAGAACCAAAACAAAAAATGTAAACAAAAACAACTTGGGCATTATGTAAAATGATTTTTAGCTGTATCACTGTTATCAGTAAAACTAATATTTATTTAATTTAAAGATGTTTACCTCATATCTGGAGACACATGGGTTATTTTTATGAGGTATTAAAAATATACTGCCCATAATACCTTTAAATAAATGTTAAACTAAATGAAACCTGGCTATTCTGTTATTCAGTGCACAAACCTGTGTGCCTTGGGTTAAGGTATTGAAATTCTCCAGGTGAAATTGCAGGGGTGGTGTTGTATTTGTAAATAAAACATGAATTGTTTACTATTTACACATGTCACTGGAATAGTCACTGATTAGTCTTGACACTGGTTGTAATATATATATATATATTTTTACTTTTTGTGCTATTACAAAAAAGGGCAAAATATCAAAAAAAAAAAAAAAAAAAAAGGCTGAAAATCACACTTAAAGCTCTAAAAGAGCTGGTCTACAGTCACTGCTATATAATGGGAATTATAAGGGGATTATTTCCCACAGTGCAATGAAAAAATAGTGGAATCTTTTTGTGTGTGTATTTTTTAGCCTCTGACTGACAGGGTTACAGAGGAGTTAACATGATTTAACATTTCTGTATTACAATGGCAGCAGAGTGAATATAAGTGATTTTAATGTGAGTCAATTCAGTTGTGACACAGAATTTCTAAAATGCATTTATTAATGAACATCTATGTCAAATTTAACCCTAGTATAAGAAATGCTAAAATGAAAACAAAAAATACATTTGAAAATCCCTAAAAGGATGCCAGGGGGCTTGAGGGTTAAGTAAAAGCAGATACAGATACAAAAGCAGTAGTTATTTTCCAAGAAAAAATGGTGGGAAAAAAAGGTTAATCTTTAATTTTCTTGTCCTATAACAGAGTGACCCTTTTATTTATTTTAACTATGAAATAAAATATTAGATAGAGCTCCAAAAATTAATTCAGCTACAAAAGTTCCCTTTGTGTCAATCCCAAGCCTGATTAATTCAATTCAATTCAATTCAGATTTATTTGTATAGCCCAGTATCACAACAAAAGTCGCCTCAAAGGGCTTCACAACAGTTGATCAAACATAAACACACAATCAGACTTAACACACAATCAGCACAAACAATAACTACACTAAACTAAACAGACCCAGGACACTCCTGTCCTTAGACCCTCCTTCTCGGTCAGGAAAAACTCCTAAAAAAACCCAGCTATGGGAAAAAAGAAGAAACTGATTGAAAATGATTAAATAGACAGGGTTGCATCAGGAAGGGCATCTAACGCAAGAACCAAATCAATATGAGAATCACGACACATTAGTCAGATGCAAGTTTTAAAAAGAAAGAAGTTAGATATATATTTAAAAAAAAAGCCAAGTTTGCCTGAAGAATGCAGCCATTTTTCAATCAAAATGATGATAAAATGTCTATTAAGTGACTTGAATAGACAAATGTGGAGCTTTTACTTTTAGCTGAATGTTTGCTGAAGGTTAAGCACTTGGAGAGCTGACATCTGATTGGTCCAATTCCTCTTAAAGAGCCAGTGCGTTGACAGGAACATGCCAAGGCCTTGTTGTTTTCTCCTTTTGCTTTCCACAAATGAGGTTTTTCATTGTCAGAGCAGTGTCAAGTGGAAGTAAGTGGAATTTGACGGTGACTAAAGCAAAAAGCTGGCAAATGGTGCCGGTGTGGTTATACCGGGGCCAAGGATGAAGCACTGAGAGAAATAAAACGCCACAAAAATGTCATCTTTTGCCATCTGGATCATGTTCAGGTATTTTTGGAGGACAATTGGACACACTGAAAAGCTGCCAATACTTTTCTAGCACTGCAAGTAAGACTAGAAGGATTTAGACTAGATTTAGTCCTGATGTAGACCTGGCTTAGACCTGGTTTTGTCCCGGTCTAGACCTTGTTTAGACCTGATTTAGTTCTGATTTATTCCTCATTTATTCCTGATTTAAACCTGGTTTAGTTCCAATTTAGACTTGGTTTAGACCTTGCTCAGACGTGGTTTAGTTCTGATTTAGTCCTCATTTAGTACTCATTTAGTCCTGATTTAGACCTGGCTTAGACTCAGTTTAGACCTTGTTTAGACCTGGTTCAGCTCTAGTTTAGTCCTGTTTTAGACATGGTTCAGTCCAGATTTAGACCTGGCTTAGACTCGGTTTAGATCTGGTTCAGATCTGTTTTTGACCCACTGATTTAGACAGTGTTTAGACCTGGTTTAGTCCTGTTTTAGAGCTGGTTTAGACCTGGCTTAGGCCCAGTTTAACCCTGATTTAGACTTGGTTTAGTCTGTCATTTTAAGTCTCTCAGACAGTATCTTGATGTCTTGTTTGTTTGTTTACTGGACCAGATTCCACTCTGTGATGAAGACTTGCTTTTCCAGCTCACGCAGCAGCCTCCAGCTCTGCCTCTGCCTCTGATGCGCTGCGTTACACAGCCTTGACCCCGGCCTTCCCTTGTGACTTTTGACCCCTGACCTCCGCGTGCCATCGATAAAGGGCCGGCCGCCTGTTGTTTCCTCGTGGAGGCTAATAAAGTTTGTGTTTGTGAAACTGCGGAGGCTCAACGGGAAGCACAGCCAAATTATTCAGAGCCAATCTGAAGAGGTCAGATCTTGGTGATTGGTAAAGCAATGGAGACGGCTGCATTTATTTAGGCCTAAGACAAGTAGACATACACCGATTAGGCATAACATTATGAACACCTGCCTAATACGCAGTCCCATATGCTACAAACTGCTCTGCCCTGTGTATTCTGACTCCTTTCTCTCAGAACCAGTATTAACCCTCATCCAGCCATGTGGGGTAAAATGTGACCCCGGCCGTTTATATTATGTCATATCTCGGAAGTGCTTTATTTTATCACTCTAGTTTTTCATGACTTTCTCGGGCTAATTGTTGTCTACGACTTCATACAGACATTTGGGATTTCTGATGTAATTTGAGACTTTTATAAACAGAAACGTATCAGGGTCACTAATGACCCCAGTCAAAAGTACCTATTTTGTATTGTATTATTATTGCATTATTTCATTTATTTCAAGCATGTGAATAGTTCATGGTGTGTAATTTAACAACAGAATACAAAACAGAAGGAAAACAAAAAATAAAAACAAATTAGCCTGTACCTAACAACTTTGATCTTTTCTACATTTTCATAAAAGAACCTTTCATTCATTTCACCAAATCAAACAAGCTTTCACAACTAACCATACAGAAATGATCTGCTCAGAAAGGAGTGGGAAGAAGTCAAACTTATTCAATCCCAGCCCTGTCTGTCATCCAAAAAACATAATTCAAATCAATTCAATTCAGTTTTATTTGTATAGCCCAGTATCACAACAAAAGTCACCTCAAAGGGCTTCACAAACAGTTGATCAAACATAAACACACAATCAACACAAACAATAACTACACTAAACTAAACAGACCCAGGACACTCCTGTCCTTAGACCCACCTTCTTGGTAAGGAAAAACTCCTAAAAAGAAACAGCTGTGGGAAAAAAAGAAGAAACCTTATGGAGCCCAACTGAAGGAGAGATCCTCTCCCAGGACGGACAGGCAATGTGTCTAGGACTGTTAGTTCATTAGCTCATCTATAGGATCATAGATCAGCTCTGTAAGGATTCATCCAGATGGGAGTGGGGTGAGCTAGGTTGAGGAAGTCCATAGGATGCAGCAGGGGCCTCATCCAGACAGGTGAGTGGGGTGAGGTAGATCCAGGAAATCCTTAGAGGTGAGGTTGAGGGCCCACAGGTCGGGACAGGAGCACAGATGGGGTCAGCTAAGATCCAATTGTCACTGGGACATCTGCCAGCAGCCAGGCATCTGAAACAGTCCCCACTCCCCCAGAGGGGAGCGGGAGAGAGGGACAACTTGTGAATATGAACTGATTGGAGATATAGAATATTAGATAATATTAATGACAGTGATAGAAGAGGAGCAGCAGATGAAACCAGAGGACAGAGGTCAGTGCACCATACTTCCCCCAGCTTCTAGCTCCTAGAGCAGCCTATCTTCAGCTGTGGAGTTAACCCTGTTCCTAGCTGCCCTGACCATAAGCTTTCTTGAAGAGGAACGTTTTAAGCCTAACCTTAAATGTAGAGACTGTGTCTGCCTCTCTAACATGAGCTGGAAGCTGATTCCATAAAACAGGAGCTTGGTAACTAAAGGCTTTACCTCCAACTGTACTTTTAGAAACCCTGGGAACCACTAATAGCCCTGCATTTTGTGAGCGCAGTACTCTGCTTGGTTGGTATGGCACTATAACATCATTAATGTAGGATGGGGTTGTACCATTTACAGCCTTGTAAGTCAGGAGAAGGATTTTAAACCTAATTCTGAATTCAACTGGAAGCCAGTGAAGTGAAGCTAGCACAGGAGTAATATGTTCTCTCCTGTTAGTTCCTGTTAATAATCTTGCTGCTGCATTTTGAAAAAGCTGACATTTTAACGAGTTTTTAGGGCACACTAAAAAGTTACAGTAATCCAACCTAGATGTAACAAACGCATTGACGAGTTTTTCAGCGTCACTTTTAGATAAAATATTTCTGATTTTGGCTATGTTACATAAGTGAAAGAATGCTGTTTTACAGGCTTGGTTCATGAGCCTGAAATGATAAATCTTGGTCAAAAAATAAACATCACACAAAAGGTAGCTGTATCCTTTAACACCACATTACCTATGGCCACCAAACCTAAGATTTAGCAAATAATTCCTACATAAATAAGGATATACTATTTATCTAAGCTGTAATGAATAATGTTTAGCTATTGCATCAAAATAATTTAGGGTAATTTATTAAAATATAATCCAAAAGATAAGATATTTAATAATTAATAGGTTATATCCTATTACATATAGCCTACTATATGCCGTAATTTCCGGACTATTGAGTGCACCTGAATATAAGCTGCACCAACTAATTTAAAAAAGAAAAAAAGAATTGTACATATGAAGGCCAGACTTGTCTATAAGGCGCAGGTGTCCATGTTGTAATATTAAACATTTACACAGAAAGATGTTCACCCAGTATTCAAGAAGTTTTCAAGTTTGGGCCATTTGCTTTAATTACCTTTGAAAGCTTTTGTCGACTTTTTGCATTGAGTCTGTTCTTCAATCTGCCATCTCTAACGTCTCACCATCGATTCATTGATGCCCAGCTTACGTGCAGCAGCTCCATTTTCTTCTTTGACTGTCAGATCAATTGCTTTTAACTTAAAAGCTGCATCATATGCATTTCTTCGTGTGTTTTCCATGATGAGGGTGTGTGCATGATGCACAAAAATGACTGTTCAAAACAATCAAACTAGTCTTCCTCTGCACATTATCTCTTCCACCTGTCGCTTGCTCTTGCGCTTCCTGCTAGAGCGCCCCTAGAGGCCGTTAGGTGGAAAAATCTATAAATTAGCCGCGACCAGACCATATTTTTGGAAAGTGACTTAAATCTGTAAATATTTTGACATTGCTTGTGTTCGAGCCCCAGACACAAAACCTCTCCAGGTGGTTCGTACCATTGATAATGTGAAACTTTCATATTCTCTTAGACTATGAGACCTCTTTATTTAACTGTGAAAAACCTTTGTATGTTGCTACATTTGCATATAATCTACATGGACAGAGACATTAGACACCTGAAATTATAGACTTTCTTTAATATAAAATGCAAGCTTCATGTCAGGAACAATTCACAGTAATGCAGACAAAGCCCCTTTACTTCTCTTCATCCCGATATGGTTTACTTTAGAATAATTTAAAAGAAACTTTATTTTTGACTATGTTTTATTATTCAAAGTTAGCAGGGCCATATTCACATACAATATAGAATAATCCCAATAAATCAATCAAAAATCTGGTAACCTTTTAAAACAGGAGCTGAATCAGAATAAAATAGATTTATCAGCTGCAGTCCCTGAGTCCATTCGTAGGCCTCTAAAGTGAGGGTTAGATTCTGCTGTTACTGTCCTGGAGCTGAAACTCTGGACTTTCTCTCTGATCTGAAATGCTGCAGACAGTTTTTTTCAGAACAGGCTGCATGGGTTTTGTTGCTTGTGGCTCCTGTAGGAGGCGCTCTAATAGTATGCTTCTTGAGGCCACAGCTGTCCGCTCTGTGTAGGACCAGAGCAGGACCTGGGTGACTTCAGACATGTTCCTGGCTCAGTTCAGACTCTGTCAGGACTTTGTTTTTAGTGATTCTTATAAATATTTTAATTTTAAAGAAGAGTTTTGTGCCTCAGTCAGAGCCCAGAGTGAGGCCTGTATGTGACCACAGGATCCTCTCTGTTGTGTGTGGACAGTGTGGTCCTGAGGGCCTCAGTAAACCTGGACAAACTTAAAAATGACAGTGTGCCCCTAACCTAACTCTAGTGTGTGGTACATGGAATATGGATATTTTGTAAAATAAAACTAATTAAAGTGACTAAAACATTAAAAATACATAGGCAAAAGTAGGTGCTTTTGACTGGGGTCATCTGTTTATAAAAAACTCAGAACCCAAAATGACTATATGAAGTCATAGACAAGAAGTAGCCCAACAAAGTCATGAAAACTCAGAGCAATACAGTAAAGCATCTTTGAGGTATGACAAAAAATATATACGTCACGTTTTACCCCACTTGCTTGAATGAGGGTTAAAAGCTGCCATGACCAGAAGGAGGATACTTTTCTCACACTGCATTTTAAGACTAGGAAGATTTAGCCCTGGTTTAGTCATGGTTGCTGGTTAGGTTGTGGTTTAGACTAAGGCCTGGGTAAATCTTGTTTAGTCGTGGCTTAGTCCTTGTTTAGTCCTGGTTAAGTACTGATTTAGAGCTGGTTTAATATTGGTTTAGTCATAATTTAATCCTGATTTAGTCCTGGTTTAGATCTGGTCAAACCTGGTTTATTCGTGAATTAGACCTGGTTTAGTTTTGATTTAGACCTGCTTTACTGCTAGTTTAGTCTTAGTTCAAACCTGGTTTAGACCTTGTTTAGAGCTGGATTTGAACCTGGGTAAGTGCTGAATAAGTTGAAGTTTAGACCTAGTGCAGACCTGGTTAAGTTTTGTTTAGTCTTGGCTGATTTAGACCTGGTTTAACATTGGTTTAGTCCTAATTTTAATCCTGATTTAGACCTGGTTTATTTCTGATTTAGACCTGGTTTAGTTCTGATTTTTAGACCTGGTTAAAGAGATATTCAGCTCACCTGTCAGTTGTGTTACTGTTATGCCTGATGGCAATAAATTCAAAAATAAATTCCAAAGTGGGCAGGGTTGATGTTTCACTCTGGGACAGTCCACAGTCGTCTCCTCTTTTGGTCTGAACACTGCTAGTGTCTTTGACGTAATGAGGACACGAACGCGTCTCGTTAGCATCTGCCAGCGAGCATTATACTTCATTAGCTTTGTGGAGCGTTTTCTTCAGCATCTCTTCACTCCGGACATTTATCTCTGTCCTGTTTCATCCTCCAACACTCACACTTCTTATTCCAGACCGGGATACTCTGGGTTTTCTCTCACAATGCACTGTCAGTGTGAAAAAGCAGACATTTATTACTATTGCTTTATATTGCCCAGTGTTATTAATGCTCTCTATAAATGCCTATGGGTAGAGAAAAGCTAAAGGCTGCATGCGAAAAGTCTCTTAATTCTTGTGTTTTGGTGGACACAAGTCTCTTTTCACAGACCAGGTCTCAAACTTGTGAACTACAAACCCGGACTTGTCACACTAAGGCTAAAAGCAGTTGGAGTGCTGCACTGTATTTAAGGCTGAGCAAATAAAAGATCATTTTGATGTTTTGTTATGAAATTGTTTATCTCAATCATTCAAAATTCCACCAATTTTGAGTCACTTAGACTCAGACTCAAACTTGGTCTCGGTCTCAGACTTCCTCTTTCAAGATCAAAAAGACCTGATTGAGTCCTCCTGGTTTAGACCTTGTTTAGTCCTTGTTAATTCCTGATTTGAACCTGAGTAAGTGGCAGTTAACTTGTGGTTTAGACCTAGTTAAGTCTTGTTTAGTCTTAGTCCTAGTTAAGTACTGATTTAGACCTGGTTTAATATTAGTTTAGTCCAAATCTAATCATGATGTAGTCCTGGTTTAGACCCGGTTAAACCTGCTGCACTGTATTTATAGGTAAGCTGATAAAAGATAATTTTAATGTTTTATTATGAAATTTAGTTTTATACTAACATCTCAGTCATCCAATTTTGGGTCACTCAGACTTGGTCTCAGAGTTCCTCTTTTAAGTGCTTAAGACTTGGATTCGGACCAGTCAGTCCTCAAAGTCTGAGGATTTGAGCGTACTTGGACTCGAAAATTGGTGCCTCGACTTTAACACTGGTTGGTAGTGCAAAAAATGAATAGCGCTGTCAACAAAATGACTTTCTTTAAGCAAAATGAAGTAGGTCTGGACCTCCCACATCTGGACAATCTTAAAGTTACAATTAATTCACTAAACCACACATAATTTATATTGTGAACTGAATCTTGACTCAGATCAAATTGCAGTATCTGTCAGCAAAACTGCAATAGTGATGTCGCAGCTCTGTTACAATACAGCCCCTCTGTACTGGCTTCTAACTTCTATAAAACACTGATTTTGGTGTATACTGATAGTGTCCGCTTGCATTACATGACATTATTCTTTCAAAGGTTCCATACTGTAATTTAAACCTTTCACATTTCCTCCTCTTCACGGCGGCATCTCTGTCCTTATTAAATTCACAGATTTGATGAGAGCGAGTGAATAATTGAGACGACGTTTATCCAGGAGTGATCTGGTGTTAAAGATTCATGTTTCCTCAGGTGAGATTCTGAATATTTAACACAAGAACATTATTATTTCACAGAGAGCTCAGATACAGAATGAAGAGGGATGGTCATTAAAAGCTTCACTGTCAATGCTGTATGTTTCAGTTTCAGAAAGAAGAGTGTATACAACACTAGGAAGAGAAGGAGTATTCCATTACACACACAGACCAGGAATTGTGACTTGACTTGGACCTGTGAACCAATAACTCAGATCCGTGGATAGAGGATTTGGACTTGAGAAAAATGATTTGATTTGGGTTTGAACAAAAATAGATATAATTTATTTTGTTGTGAAATAAGTTTAAACAAAACTAAAATCCTACTCAACATGCTGTGAAGTGTAGTGATGGGCAGTCCGGCTCTTTTCAAAGATTCGGTTCTTTTGGCTCGGATCCCTTAGGAGAGGCGGCTCTTATGCCTCCCAAATGGTTTTTCATTTAGTATGACTCTGAGCATTGAATTTAAGCTTAACTTAGCCTAATTATGAATGTTTTGTGTGTTGGTAAACCATTTTTTAATCAATGTTTTATTTTTATGCAGGTTGCAAGCACAAAGTACAGTTACAAAATTCTGTACTCTTCTTTGCTGTCTCCAGTAGAATCAAAATCACTGTCTTCGGAACCCAACTTCTTTCACACAATAACATGATATGATCCCAGTCTGTGCTCACATGTGATTGGCTGCATGCTGTGTCTATAAAATTCTGCTTTACTTGTGTGGCTAGCAGCGCTGAGCAGTAGCAGCTGAAGATTCGGCTCTCATCTATGGGAGTCAGCTCTTCTGATTCACTCCAAAGAATCGACTCTTAGAGCCGGCTCATTCACGAATGACCCATCACTAGTGAAGTGTAACAATACAGTTACTAAGTCTCACACTGTGAAAAATAAGAAGTTGTGTTGTTAACATTACACTATACCCTAAGTTGAGGCATTTGTTTGCTTGGAGACATCCTCTAATCATGATGCACCAAGTGCACCGCTTTTTTCAAAACTGCAGCTGCAGAATATTTTTGATAATATATATCAAATGTGTATATTTGTTTACAAGATAAAGCTTGGGAAATTTCCTCAAAGCTTTAGTAATTATTTTAAGAAATGTGAAATTCATTCTTACAATACAAGAAAAAAATAAAATAAAAAAAATCTATCTCCCATTATGTAATACATATCAAGTTCAGTTTTCTTTTAGATGTTGTGGTGCTTAACTATGGAACGAGCATAGAAATAAAATAAAATTAGATATCAAACAGCAAAAAGAATCTTGTTTTCATAACCCAAAATGGCAGGGCATGGGCACGTATTACGTAAAAGCTTATTTAGCAAGTTTGAGATTATTTACAAGCTAAAATGTATTGTACACTATACCATGTTACCCCCAAAATGTGTAAGTGATATTTTTTTGTTGTCATTTGTTTATTTGTTTTTTTCACTTTCCTTTTTTTCCTGAAAAAAGTGGTATATTTCTTTATAGTTCAAATATCTGTCATTCATACCCCCAAGCTCCAGAAAGAACTGTTTTGTCTGCATACAGTTAAACTGTGTTAATTGTCAAATCCCTCAGCCTTTCTACCCTAAACCATTCCAAAGTGCTACACATCATTACATTAATTTAGTGAAAGTCATATTGTTTTTATATAATTTAAAGTATATTTACTGGCCAATTCTATATTTTAGCCTTTTCCTGTTGCATACAAAGCTTACTGTACATACTTACTGCTCCTGTTTGTGCTGAGAAGTTGAATTCAGGACATTGTCTTTCAAAATATTCCCAACAGAACATTCCCAAGACAAGCCTCGATTCCTCCAACAATATTTCTACAGTGAAGTTCAACTCATGTGTGAAGATTTTCAAGAAGTTTGCAGCAATATTCCCATGTACTTTATTCTCCTTATTCACCAGCACAGACCCACCATCGCCCACTGAATTCTGTAGCTTTAGAAAAACCCACGGGTCTATGCAGAGACATTATATATATTTACTAATGTGATAATAAATCAGGACTAAACCAGGTCTAAACCAGGACTGAAGCAGGTTTAAACCAGGACTAAACCAGGTCTAAACCAGGTCTAAGCCAGGACTAAACCAGGTTTAAGCCAGGACTAAACCAAATCTCATCCGGTACTAAACCATGTCTAAATAAGAGCTAAACAAGGACTCAACCAGATCTAAACCAGTACTATTCCTGGACTAAACCAAGTCTAAACCAAGACTTTTGGAAAACCATTTTGCTCTAAACAGAATCCCTATACATGTTTAATAGTGTGATTATTACTATGTCTTTTATTGATGTCTGCGTTGCAATGCATTGTGGGAAAGTTGTAAAATATGATCCATCCCCAAGCACGCCCAGGATTTTCTATTGACGATGCATTATTAATGTTTTTTTATCAATAATTCATGTGGTGCTGACTCTGCAAGCTCGCTTTGTGAAGGTTTTTATTTTCATTTCACATTTGCACGAGTTATGCAACAATTTTAACCATTAGAAAACAGTGTGTGCACGTTAGAGCTTCAATGGGAATCTCAAGGTTCAGGTTTTAATATTTGTTTGAAAATGAGGAAGTGGTGCTGTTGAGACTTGACTTCTCCGCACTTTACAAATGGCACACAGGTGGATTTTTGTTTATATATATATATATATATATATATATATATATATATATATATATATATATATATATATATATATTTATTTATACTATTTATTTACATCGAACACATGCACAGGCGGAGAGTAACTTACACACTACCAAAAAACTGTTGACTGGATTAATATTTTTTTCAGCATTTTTTCTGCAATTTTTTCTCTTTTTTACACCTTCAGTTTTGCTCAAAACTATCAAAGGTTTAATATTTTAACCCTTTACTTGCCAGTTTGAAAACATAATGTCACTGTTGTTCCTGAAAAAAACAAACAAACAAAAAAATACACACACAAACATTTCCCTACAAAACAGATTTTGGGGGGTCATAGTAATTTAAAAAAAAAAATGTTTCTTGGTTAGGTTGAAGGCTTTGGTGCATTAGCATTGCTTTGAAATGTATACTCTTGTATTTTTCCCATAGAATATAATGGCGCCATGTGTATACCAAAACACTTGACTCTCATTTTTCAGTCTTTTTATAATAACATAAAATAATCAAGATTTTTGTGATGTTAGGGTTTTATTTTATTCATCATTAAAATCAACCATTTCCCCATTATAGGCCTCTGCATGAAATGTTTGTCATTTTAGTGTGTTAGTATTGGTGTTTGTTAGTATTGGTTTATAATGATGATTTTAGTGAGGAACAGTAAAAATAGCAAATTTGACTAGTTTTCTCAAAAATGATCCCCAACATCACAGAAATCATAATTTTATGAAATTACAGAGATTAAAAAAATGGGAGTCAAGTCTCCTGGTAATCACATGGCCCCAGTATATTCTATGGGAAAAATACAGTGGGGCAAAAAAGATAGAAAGATAGAAAGATAGAAAGATGAGAGAGGCCTGTAATTTTCATCATAGATATACCTCAAATATGAGAGACAAAATGAAAAAAAAAAAAAAAAATCCAGAAAATTACGTCTGATTTTTAAAGAATTTATTTGCAAATTATGGTGGAAAATAAGTATTTGGTCAATAACAAAAGTTCATCTCAGTACTTTGTTATATACCTTTTGTTGGCAATGACAGAGGTCAAAGTCTGTAAGTCTTCACAAGGTTTTCACAAACTGTTGCTGGTATTTTGGCCCATTCCTCCATGCAGATCTCCTCTAGAGCAGTGATGTTTTGGGGCTGTCGCTGGGCAACACGGACTTTCAACTCCCTCCAAAGATTTTCTATGGGGTTGAGATCTGGAGACTGGCTAGGCCACTCCAGGACCTTGAAATGCTTCTTACGAAGCCACTCCTTCGTTACCCGGGCAGTGTGTTTGGGATCATTGTCCTGCTGAAAGACCCAGCCACGTTTCATCTTCAATGCCCTTGCTGATGGAAGGAGGTTTTCACTCAAAATCTGATGATACATGGCCCCATTCATTCTTTCCTTTACACGAATCAGTCGTCCTGGTCCCTTTGCTGAAAAACAGCCCCAAAGCATGATGTTTCCACCCCCATGCTTTACAGTAGGTATGGTGTTCTTTGGATGCAACTCAGCATTCTTTCTCCTCCAAACACGACGAGTAGAGTTTTTACCAAAAAGTTCTATTTTGGTTTCATCTGACCATATGACATTCTCCCAATCCTCTTCTGGATCATCTAAATGCTCTCTAGCAAACTTCAGACGGGCCTGCACATGTACTGGCTTTAGCAGGGGACACGTCTGGCACTGCAGGATTTGAGTCCCTGGCGGCGTAGTGTGTTACTGATGGTAGCCTTTGTTACTTTGGTCCCAGCTCTCTGCAGGTCATTCACTAGGTCCCCCGTGTGGTTCTGGGATTTTTGCTCACCGTTCTTGTGATCATTTTGACCCCATGGGTTGAGATCTTGCGGGGAGCCCCAGATCGAGGAAGATTATCAGTGGTCTTGTATGTCTTCCATTTCCTAATAATTGCTCCCACAGTTGATTTCTTCACACCAAGCTGCTTACCTATTGCAGATTCAGTCTTCCCAGCCTGGTAGCAGGTCTACAATTTAGTTTCTGGTGTCCTTTGACAGCTCTTTGGTCTTGGCCATAGTGGAGTTTGGAGTGGGACTGAGGTTGTGGACAGGTGTCTTTTATATAGATAACCAGTTCAAAAAAGTGCCATTAATACAGGTAACGAGTGGAGGACAGAGGAGCCTCTTACAGAAGAAGTTACAGGTCTGTGAGAGACACAAATCTTGCTTGTTTGTAGGTGACCAAATACTTATTTTCCACCATAATTTGCAAATAAATTCTTTGAAAATCAGATTTTGGATTGGATTTTTTTTTCTCATTTTGTCTCTCATAGTTGAGGTATACCTATGATGAAAATTACAGGCCTCTCTCATCTTTTTAAGTGGGAGAACTTGCACAATTGGTGGCTGACTAAATACTTTTTTGCCCCACTGTACAATCATTTTATTCATCGGCCTACAATAGAAAAAAGGTTGAATCTAATAAAATACAGTAAAAAATATAAAATTTCACTTTTTTGTCAAAATGAAATGCTGATACTACAGAATTCACTTTTCTTTTTTTACGGTAATGGCAGATTAAAAAAAAGAAAAGAAAGTGTTTTTAATGGAAGTCAGGTCACAAGTTTGAGTATGAATTTCAGTCTACACAAAACACCAAAGGCAATGCTTTGGATAATCTTCATCCTACCCAGGACACAACTGAAACAAGCTTGGAACGTCAGTATATTACTGCTTGTATTATTTCAGTTAGCTATTTATGATCAAATCTCCGTGAATATGAGGTTGATTGTCATCAGACAAAGACTTGAGAACTGTAGAGTGCTGATACTGCTGACTGTTCCCAGTGTCCTTGGTTTTATTTTACTGTGCCAGGCTCATGTCTGCAGCTTACACTGACTGCGGCCCTGCTAAGTGCAGGAACATCAATCCTGACCGTTCCAGTAGTAGAGTAGTACTAGTAGTAATAGCACATGGAGAAGTAAATAATCAAAAATAGCGTTTTGCCTCTTCTGGTGCATTTACAGAAATGTGTATTTGCTGTGGTGGTAGCAGTAGGTTTAGCTGAAGCAGAAGTATTTGTAGTAATGTTAGTAGTAGTATAGACAGTGTTGGCCACAGAAGTAAAATGGCAGTTGTAACATTTTTAGGTAACAGTGCTTTTACTTCAGTACATAGTACTGAAAGTAGTGGTAGAAGTAGGAGCAGTAGTGGAATTTGTTATATTAGCTCAAGTAGTACTTATAGAGCTAATAAAAGGAGTACATTGTACCAAGTACATTGGTGGTAGTACTTTCTACTTAGGCTAAATTAACATACTTGTTTACAAGTAATGTTTAAAGTACTTTTAATAATAATCATAGGTATTATTAGTAACATCCATTAGAAATGCTTTTACTGAAGTACAGATATGAAATTCTTCCACATCAGGCTTGAGGGTTAAATTCATTTTTTATTATTTATTTATTATTATTTTTTACCTGGTTTTCAAAATGGTGGGCTGTGGGACAGTGTTGTATGTGTTTGTGAACACGGCAGTGAGCAATGATGTTTTGGTTCATGCATATTTGAACACAGGGCTGGAGGGGGCTGCTGTACAGAGATTATACAGAGAACACTGTCTATCTGGATAGGCATACACATGCGCATACACATGCGCATACATATGCGGATACGCTTACGCATACACATACAGGACATATATTAAGATTGTAGCAGGTTGAAGGAGAATATTGTGGATATAGAGATGTGCTAATGTCCAGTTGTTAAAGGCAAGGTTAAGGTCAAGTAAAAATGTGTCCTTTGGATTTCACCCATACTGTAAAGCAGCCGGGGCAACCTGTGAGGAGCAGTGGGTGACCGCAGTGCAGTGCAGTGCCCAGGAAGCCTGCTCCAGATCTGAGCCAGGATCCTGGTCAGGAGGTCCATGCTTGTTAGTGACTGACAGTGCGTGTCTTTTCAAAAATTTGTCTCTTTTTACAGATTTGTCTTTTCAAAGATTCGTCTCTCTTCAAAGATTCAGCTCTTTTGGCTCAGCTCCCTTAGAAAAGCTGGCTCTTAGAGCTTCCAAATGGTTCTGGGTTTAGTATCACTTGGAGCATTTTGTTTAGGCCTATATTAGCAATTATGAATGGTTTCAGCATTGGTAAACCTTTTTTTTTTTTTTGAATCTATGTTTTTGTAAAAGCTTTCTCTTTATGCAGTTTTAAAGCCTCATCACTAATACTCATACCTATCTTGTTGTGAAGTGCTAACTATTTTCATTATATGGCTAAAATTATAATTTAAAATCTATTAGGGAAAAGTCATACATGGCCCAAAAGTGCAAAACAAATTTACATCTAAAACATAACAAATGTACAAATGTCCAAAACAATTTTACCAATTAACATTTAGGATGGAAAGGGATTGTCCCAGTGCCTGGAATTAAGGGTATATAAGCTGTCAATCATAAATTGTAAATTTGTTTTATGTCATTTGTTATTTTGTTTTTTGGACATTTATAAATTTGTTTTATGACATTTGTAAATTTCAGAATTGAGAAAGGTTCTTGGATAAGAGGTGAAATATCTTCAAATTAAAAAAAAAAAACAAGTCCAGATGGCTGCTTTTAAACATTTTGTTGTGATTTGTAAATTTGTTTTTGTCATTTGTAAATTTGTTTTAGATGTAAATTTGTTTTGCAAATTTACCGTAGACTCAGGTCCGATATGTTAAACTGTGAAACTATGTAAAACTAAATCTATTTCCTAAATTCCTAAAATCCTATTTCCTATCTCCTAAAACTAAATCTTCCTCTGCTCTCCTGGTCCGTCCCGTCTCCTCTCTCCTGATTACGGGAGAGCTGTGTTGAATTAGAGCCACTGCAATTGGACTTGTCAGTTCGGTGGAAGCGTGTGGGAGGAACATCTCGTGTGGGTGGGAAAAAAATACGCTCTCAGGGAAAGGTCGGAGGTCAACCCGTCCACGCTAACACGTTAACCCCCGAGAACAAGCTAATGCTAACAGCTCCGGGCCAAAGCAACAGAGCAAAACATTTATGCAACAGCGTGGGCTTGTGTTTAAATTAGGTTTGGACGTAGCCCTTATTTATGCAGATATTTTTGCATTCCAGTAATAACAGATCAGCTAATGCAGTGTTTTTCAAGCAGCGGGTCAGGGCGTAAATATGGGTCATGGAGGAGTTGATGTAGAGGCGCTTTTAGGAGACCACCATTGGCCCCAAGTTGGAAAATAAAAACAAATAAGTCAATGAGGAGCACTTTTGATTATTTGCTTTTTTTATATCTGCGGTTTAAGAAAAATAAAAGGAAAAGATTGGATGCTTCGAGGTAGAGCATAACCAATCAGCCATAACATTATGAGCACTGACAGGTAAGGTGAATAACACAGATCATCTCTTCATCACGGCAACTGTTGTGCTCCTCTATAAACATCAAGTGATCCACCGCACCAGGGATTAGAAGAAGACTGGGGATGGCTAAGAGTGTGGTACAAAAATAAAATAAAATAAAATAAAATAAAATGGGTAGAAGAGGCATCTCTACAGACCTGAAATTAAGATTGTTTTTGCACAGTATCATCATCCCCATTGCAACATATAAAAGTGAGTCATGGACAGGGGTGTAGCCAGGATTCTGTCAGCTCCTGTCAGCCCCTCTGTGCAATGCTAATGCCTTTTCTTTCAGGCTCACAATGAATTTGTTTCTGCTGCTGGAAAAGGGTGAAGCTTTATTTTGAAGGATCACAGGAGGTGGTCAATTGCTGTTACCAGAAACTATACAGTGCTTGCCCATCCAGCCTGCAGTTCCTCCTCTGCTCTTCTCCATCTCTCCTCTTACTTCTGGTCATAATTAATAATGAAGTTATTGGAAATAATTATCTCGTTTGTAATAGTTTCTGAGTAAAACAGACACTGGACCTGGGTGGCACAGTGGCATAGTGGTTAGCACTAGCACTGCCTCACAGCAAGAAGGGTTTGATTCCCGGACCGGGTGGGGCCTTTCTGTGTGGAGTTTGCATGTTCTCCCCATGTCTGAGTAGGTTTCCCCTACCACTAAAAACATGTACAATAGGTCCCCCATGGTGCCAGGACTCCCCTGCAAAAGAGATTCTGAATCTCAGTGGGACTTTCCTGGTTAAATAAAAAAAAAAAAAAAAAAAAAAAAAAAAAAAACACTGCAGATGGAGCGGTAATAAACAATAAACCGCACATCTTGTAATGAAGCCTAAATACTTTTATAAACTTTTTAACGCCGGCTATCTCTGTGATTCCTGAACCTATCAACACGAAATAAAAACTGACACAAAGTCTGAGGTCTTATCTGTCAGGTTGCAGGTCTCTATGTCAAGCCGTTTGTTTTACAACAGCTGCAAAGACATAATATCAGTCACTCACAACAGCGTCATTATGGACCTTAGGAGCGCAGGACCACTCAGGGGGGGAAGCAAGCTCTGACCAACAGGGGCCGTGGCCATCACAGGTCATGGGCAATGACATAGAATGATGAAGCAGATCAACACACTTGAAATGCGATGTTACAGAGGAATCCTTGAAATTCCTTGGAATGAAAGGAGGACAAAAGGCTCATTTATACTTTTTAAAAATACACATTCACTCTGTCCATCTTCTGCGTTTATGTTGTCCATACATTGGTCCATTTTCCCAGAGCTTGCAGTTATGGATGAACAGAGCAGTACATGCATTGTTCGTTGGGGGGCGCTAATGAACACAGCTCAACAGTCACAGAAGAAGAAACAGCTGAACTTTTAAGGAGGGATTAGAGCTAAAGCTAGTTAGTTTATTCAAAGACAGACCTACTTTTTCATTAAAAGTGGTGTTAAAACCTCCATCAGTTTACAATCGATCTTTTTCTTCTGCCTTGGTAAAATCTTTGACTGTCAGTGATCACCCCCTACTGGTTATTTAACATAACACACGTGTTGACATAGAAAACTGTTGGAAGTATAAACGCTGTGACACCAACAATGCTTGGATTGGACAGTCTATTTACGTACAAAATGGGCGACTTAATGAGCCTTAACATCTGGGTTCTGAGCAAAATTAGGAGCAGACTGATGCTCAGGGAGAATATAAAGTTGGAAATTAAGATTCTTCTGGCACACAATGGGCTTGTCTTTGTAGGGAATGGGAAAAGAGGATGAGGGAGACACCCAACATTGTGGCTAAAGGACATAAAGGAGTGGACTAGACTGAGCCTAACAGAAGTAGTTCAGCGAGCACAGCACAGAGAGATTTGGTGCAAAGTTGTGGAGAGGATTGCAAAGAGACCATTAACAAGGAGAAGAAGAAGAAAAGCATTTTGGCCTTAAAGTTGATATGTTAGAAGCAGGGAAAATGGGTAAGGATTTGAGCTCCGAGTTTGACAAGGGCAAAATTGTGATGTCTAGAGACAACTGGGTCAGAGACAAACTGCAGCTCTTGTGGCGTGTTCCCAGTCTGCTGTGGTCAGGATCCACGGCAGGTGAAGCATGCAGGGAGTGAAGGCTGAGGCCCCTGTGCTCCCATCCAACGGACGAGCTACTGGAGCTCAAATTGGTGAAGGAGTTAACTCTTTCCCTGCCAGCATTTTTTCAAAAAGTTACCAGCCAGTGCCATTATTTTTGGTCATTTTCAACAATCTTTGCTGTGGAGTTTATTTCATCTTGTGACAGAGTACCCTCGAGTGGGGTAATATTTGGGGGTTACTTGAATGGGTGTTCAAGAGTGCTCTCCTAACCCTTTTGGGGATTAAAGCTTTTACATTTTAATTTTACTTCTGCCAGACAACTGAAGATGGACTTAGTTTTTTGGTAAGTA
Organism: Bostrychus sinensis; assembly: GCA_020698575.1. Lineage (NCBI taxonomy): Eukaryota > Metazoa > Chordata > Actinopteri > Gobiiformes > Eleotridae > Bostrychus > Bostrychus sinensis. The sequence continues at coordinate 40,125,568 of CM036241.1, forward strand.
AAACTACATATTTTTTAAATAATTACAATATTTAAAGCTAAACTACCTGATCTTGCTTCCAAGTGGCAAGAATAAAGTACTACAACTTTTTATTTATTTTTATAAGCGTTTTATTTTTTCTCACATTTGAAAAACACTTTACTTCTGTCTTCTCTGTCTCCAGTTTTCTTTTTTTGGGCTTTTGCTGTGTAAGCTGTAGTAGCTCGGGCTGGAATAGGTATCTTGTTGCTCAGGTTAGCAGCCGCCATTGCTTCCATATACAACTGTGCATGCGCTTGGACTCTACCTATAAATGTGTCCCTGATCTGAGTGGGAGGAACTTCACTTTTTTCCTGGCCAGAGATTGGCTACACATTTGTGTCCTTTGGCAAAATTCTTCCGCTGTAGCATATGGCCCAGATAAGTTATAGAAGTTTTTTTTTATTTTTTCAAAAATGGCTTCATATAATTATTATTGCAAAATGGATAAAGTATTCATTCATTCATTCGTTTTCTACTGCTTATTCCCGTTAGGGGTCGCGGGTGACTGGAGCCTATCCCAGTAACTTTGGGCCGTAGGCGGGGTACACCCTGGACAGGGGCCAGCTTGTCACAGGGCTGAATGGATCAAGTAATTAAGGTTTAATTGCTCTATCTTATTTAACTTTATTTTAACTGGCAAATTGTTCCAAATTTGAGAGTGAACAACTCTGTCAATGTGCATGTGTTAGCTTCAGTACTTAGGCAGGCTAAGCTAGTTTGTGTCTGTGAATAGTTCTTAAATCTGACTGTGATTACTTATATTATGTATAAAATGATTTTACATTTCATTTTCTTTTGTTGTAGACAATGTCACTATTGATAAAGGTTCAGAGTGGAGAGAATAAAATACATTTTTACATTCCATCTCTGCTGGTAAGTGTTTATGTATAGTCTGTACACAGTTTATTTTAGATTGAATTTTTAAATAAGATGACTCAATATCATGTTTGATTTTTCTGAGCTTCTCAGACTCCTGAGAGCCCAGATGAACAGTGGTGGAGGTTTGACAAAGACAGTGCTATGAAAAGAAATGGCTTCATCAAATGAACTAATGACTTTTAGATGTATTATAAAATTGTATGGTTTTGTTTCTACAGACTGTGTTTGATCTATGCATTAAGAAAAAAATAAATTGTTTTGTTTTGTTTTTACAGAAAAATTGTATTTGTTTAATAAAACAAATCATTTCTGGCATATTTTTGTCTCTTTGTAGTTTTTTTTTTTTTATGTAGATTTACACAATAATAAATGAAACACCACTGTTGTGTTATATGGTAACACTGAAAATGTGTAGAAATAAGAAAACTAAACTTTTTTTTAGGTGTAGTGTTTTTACTTCTCAGGGGGCTTATTCCAACACTGAAAAAGGGTCAATGATCTACTCCAAAAAAGGTAACTTTCTATCCAATTTTGAAGTAGAACTGATGGTCCCACATGTACACTTACAAAGAGTTGCCATCAACTCCCACAGAGTTTATTTCAAAGCTGAAAATTTGCTGTGCACTACCAGAAACTAATAGACATTACAACAGTATAAATTAGCTTTAGTCTGTTGGCGCAGCACTGGGCATCCGCTCGTCCTGCTGTGGGCACTGTCTGTGTGTAATCCTTTTGGGGTCGGGCGCCTCTCATTGACTCTGGTTGGCCTCGTCCTGTCTGCTCCACACCTGGGTCATGTTGTCTGCGTGGGGTCCGTGTGAGGGGTGTTACGTTCTGTCCTGTTGCTGAGGGCTTCTTCTTTGCTTGATTTTCATGTAGCTACTGTACAACTTCCTGTCATTGGTAGTCAGTGAGTTAATGCTGGTTCTGATATAAAAGTGTCACAATGCACAGGGCAGCACAGTTTGTTGTGTATGGGGCTGCATAGTAGGCAGGTGGTCATAATGTTATGCTTGATTGGTGTATATTGCACTTTGAAGACCCTATGCTGCTAAAAACTAACTTTATAGAAAGACTTCCTGCCACTTCACAGTTTAAAGAAAAGACAAAAGTGAAGAAAGTAACAAGGCCAGTTCAAACTCAATACTTCTGCTTTATACCTCCATAATATTTTAAAAATATTTCTGAGCAGCACTTATATAAAAGATAAAAGAGACAAGTCAATGGAGGTAAAGAACAGCAAATATTTTCTGTTTTTGAAGTATTTGTATTCATTGCCGAAGGTGAAATTACACATGTATCAGACCACAAGAGGCTGAAATATTTATGTTTAAACAAAAAGGCAAAATAATTAAAGTTTAATGTGTTCAGAGAGGTGCAAATATCTGACCAGGATTCTGCCCTCAGCGAGTTTCTGAAGAAAGTTAAGGCCAAGTTTGTTGTATTCAGAATTGAATTAACATTTCTTTTTGTGGGTTCTCTCCTTTTTCTCCCATCGTCCAAAGACATGCATATGAACTGGAGAATCTAAATGTCCCATAGTGAATGAATGTGAGTGAATGGCTATAGTCACACAGACAGACAACCATTGTCAAGGATGTCCCCCACATCAGTTGCAGGGATAGACTCCTGCCACACAGGGCCCCTGAATGGTAGTAAGTGTGTAGTAAGTGTAGTAAGTGGAAGAAGGTGACTTAATAAATGGTTTATTTGAAAGGCCCAAGCCCTAATCGTAACCCTCATCTTACCAACCTGTTTTACACACAGATTACTGAGTGGGGTCACCTTGTACCCCACAGATAAAAAAAAAAAAAAAATTAAATAAAAAAAATTACCTGTGGTTCCATTTCAGGACAAGTTCACTGCTTTGTCCTTTCTCTCCACTCAAGAGTCTCATGTGTAAAACTTTTTTACTAATAAATGTTGCGTGTGCTTTTTAAATCGCTTCCTTTCATTGCCTCTGTCCGTACGCGTTCCTGGGAGCTGTGCTTTCTGTGCGTCCTGGACCCGTGGTGAGAGCAGAGGCGATCCTTGGCCATCCCAGAACTTATGAAGCCACAAGTCGCCAACTCCTACAAACCATTCATTTGCAGTAGTGTTTTTTTTTTTTCTTACATTTTTTTCTTCCTTTCTCGGCTCAGAGCATGGCAGCTGCCTCACTGTGGACAGGTGACAGTGACCCCGCCCCTGACAGGTGACAGTGACCCCGCCCCTGACAGGTGACAGTGACCCCGCCCCTGACAGGTGACAGTGACCCCGCCCCTGCCCACGGCGCTGAGGAGCAGAGGAGAGAAGAGGCATATTCAGGTCTCATGCAATATATTTAATGCAGACTACAGTTCAGCAGACACTGTTATTTCAAAACATCTGGCTAGTTACTACAAGACTTACGCTCTCAATATTCAGAAGTTATTTCTTTTTTTTTTTACCCAGGTAAAAACACGCTACTCAACCTCTCTGAACCTTTTTCTAATTCAAAAGCTGTTTATTGTCATTGAAACTCTACCAGGTTAAACATTTAGATTAATTGTGAATAATCAAAACCCTAGAGTGTTATTAATCTGATTATTTTTAATTGACATCACTAATAGTTAGACACCCAAAATTATATAAAGTGGGCAGGGCTATTTTCACTCCAATATAGCTTAATCCCAATAAATCCACAAAAAAGTCATGTAATGTTACATTTTTTTAAATAGAAATTTGTCTTTCATTACAAAAAAAAAATTTAAACTCCTGCTTTATGAGTGATGTTTTGAAATAAGTACTTTTGACTGGGGTCTTTAGTGACCCCAATACGCATTTATAAAATGTTCAAATTACATCAGGACTCAAAACAAATATATGAAGTCGTACACAACAAGTATCCCAACAAATCATGAAAAACCAGCGCGATAAAATAAAGAATCTCTGAGATATGACAAAACAATATATGCCCTGGGTCACGTTTTACCCCACTCGGTCCAGTGAGGGTTAAGGATTTCAGTCAGCCGTGTGTCAAAGGTGTTCTCTGTCTCATTGTCCTTTATTAAACCAGAGATCATCAGGTGTCATCTTGGCATTTTACATTTTTCCTTTTCATTTTATTGGGACCAACTCTTTATTTATTCTTTTACAATCTATCGTCAAATCAATCAAATTATGAAAAACTCAAACTTGGTTGTTTTTAATGCTATGAAGATTAGGAGCATTCAATACATCCAATACGACTAATAGGGGGCTCTGCCTTTCTGAAATGCCCCTGTTACCGCAGTCTTCACATTTTACCTAAATAGTTGCTGATCTATCAGTTTTTTTTTTATTGGCACCACTTACTTTTCCAGCCTTTTGTACCCCTGTCCTAACCTTTTTGAGATGTGTTGCTGCCATCAAATTCAAAATGAGTTATTATCTTGAAATGTTTCACTTTCAAAACCTGGGATAATGTTTATGTGAATAAAATATGGCTTGAGATTTGCAAACCACTGCATTCTGTTTTATTGTTTGTTTGTTTGTTTGTTTGTTTTTTTCAGAATTGCTGCTGCACATCAAAACATTCATACTGTAGTATTACAATATTTCCTTTAGTCCACAGCCTGCTAAGATGACACACTTTTGGATCCCTCCCCACCAGTTGAAAATGTAAGCAAAAGCCGGACGACCTGTGACCTGGAAGTGTCCTATTTACATCAGAGTTAAACATACAACATGCCATCTCGTGCCTTTTCCATGCAAAATCCAGAAATCTAGTTGACAGTAATGGCAACTAGAATCCTTCACATTTACTGTGAGAAGCACTGATGTGTGAACAAGGCTTTTAATGCAATCAGTGCATTATCAGATTCAGTTTACACATGGTATAATATCCCCTACCCGGCTTTTACAGCTTATCCTTAAAGCATTTTGTTCTTTCTGCCACTTTTTATTGCTCAAAACTGACCCCCAAACCATGCTTTGTCATAAGCAGTAGCCATTACCATCGTTTCTTCTTGTAATCCCCTTAAATTCATAAAAATTTCAGCAGAAATACATCCGAGACCTGTCTTGAATTAAACGTACAAATATATTTTTAAAAAGTGAACGTAAACACAGATGTAGGAGAAGGTTAAAAATACCCAAAGGCGTAATTATTTCCAACTGGAGTTTTAAAAGCACTGGATCGATCTCTGAAGACAACTGCTAACATGAGATGATTAGAGGAGACGTTAGCTGTAATAGGCCTGACAACATTAAGATTCGGCCCGGCGTTTTCATTTAAAGTGGTTTTATTTTTTCTGTTTTTCCCCCCAGGCTCGGACCTGGCTCTAATCAGCTCTGAACATGGGAAAACACAAGCTGACGAGCCACACGAGCTTTAAAAACAGGGTCTGAACATGATGTTTCTGTCGGCCTAGGGAAAACTAAATTCATTACATTTTTACTATTATACACACACTCAAGACAGAGATGGTGTTGCCATTACCTACAGCAAAAATAGAAAGTAACTGGACATTTTTACTCATATAACTTTAGAAAATGTATTTTAGTATTCTTTTTTTTTATAACACATTAACTTAAACGCAATTAAAAGGAAAAGTAAATTTTGAAGGGAAAAAAATGTTCCTCAAGTAATAGTAGCAGCAGCAGTAGTACATTTTTAGAATATCTAAATGAATAAAAATAATTATTTGACTCTGGTAGTAGCAGTGGTGGAATGGTAAAAAAGGTGGTGGTAATAATAAAAAAGTAGTAATAGTAGTTGTAGTCATAATCACTCCTAAAACCCTGATGGAGAGTAACTAGACACTTTTATTTTACTAGTAAAAATTTTGATTATTTAAATGAGTAATTGAGTTAAGATTTCTTTTACGTTAGTAGTAGTAGTAGTAGTAGTAGTAGTAGTAGTAGTAGTAGTAGTAGTAGAGTTAGCTGTGTAGTAGTAACAGTAGTGGTGGTAAAATAATTGAAGGACAAGGAGTAGCATTAGTAAAAAGTAATAGTAGTAATAGGGCAAAGAAATCGTGCAGTGTGTCCCCAACTTAACCCAGACAATGACCGAAATGGAACAGCGGAGAACAATTAATTTTAGTGAACTACTTTTACCTCTACTTGAGTAATAATATTTGGATGTAACAGTACTTTTACTTAAGTACAGAGTTGGAATACTTCTTTCCCTTAAAACTTACTAGCTTTACACACCTAGGGCCAGATTTATCAAAGGTTTGCGTGCACGCTAACTGAATAAGATGCGTTAAAATTGGAGCAAACCCAGGCGCAGTTGAGATTTGCGTGTCTTACAGGAGCAGAGCGAACGCAGTGCAGATTTTGCTTCTATGACCTAATGAATCTGTAAACTGAGGCGTTCTTACCAGAGTGCGCAAAATGGAAGGCGGAGAAAATGCAAATTCATTCATTTACTGCACGCAATATTATTTATCAAGGCTCACCATGACTTTGTGTGTGAAAAGCGTATAAATTTAGCACGTTGGAGGAGGAGGTGCTAATCTTTTGCACAGATATGGCTGCTGTGATTCGTGTGAGACGACGGAGAAGAAATGAACAAATACGTAGGGTTAGAGTGTTTGCCACACATGCAGATCTATTTGCCATGACGGATGAAAAAAATATTCACAAGCACATTCAGCTCTTCTTAGTTAAATTATTGCTTCCGTTTGTGTTCCACTTCCGCACCTTCCATGACACAAAACAATACACGCAATGATGCCGTTTAAATAGTTCCGCCCCATCTGTTTGCACCTGTCACCTGCCACGCAGTTTGTCTTAGTAATTCACGCACAACACGCCCTTTAATAGCGGCCGCATATTTTCTCACTGCACTCGCAGTTTAGCACCCGTCTTAGTAAATATGGTCCCTAGAGTAGAAAGAGCATTGCATACAACAAGATTGTGTGATATGTTGTTAGGTATCCCTTTCAATTCCTAACTCCTGTAAAGCCTGGGACATACCAACCCAATGCCCAACTGTCATAGGCAGAGGCAGTGTGACTGCTTCGTCTCCTCACGTCTCCTCTTGTCTCCACTAAAAGTAGCTACAGACACTGAAGCGATTCCAACCCACGACCGAGCAGCGGCAGTAGTAATTAAACTCAGATAGGACTCCTATAAACAAACCTCCACGCTCATGTATTTAACTCGAGTATTTATTAGTGAATAATAATCGTACGCACTAAATTAAACATGTCTGATCACAGTAATGAATAAAAGGGACTGGAATATTGCAACTATTTGCCTCGGAGGAGGATTATATATTTATCTACACAAGGCTACAAGCTAAGGTAAGCTAACTGCAGCACATTAGCGTCACAGATGTAGGGAACATAGTGAAGTAGTTGTAAAATGAAAGTTCCTTAGATTTTGATGTTAAACGCGAGCTGATTGACAAATTGTAAACAAGACACACAGCCAATCAGAGCACTCGTCTGAGCACGACGCCTGACACTGATTCCACATGTTCAATCTGCCAGAACTATGTCCAACTGTCTTCTGCTATGCCCAGTGGTGCAGAACTCACCAAACAGACTCACGTCACCGATGGCGTCAAGCTGGCTGACTGCGTCCACTGGCCAATAATTGTCCTGATGTGTTCTGGCTCTTAGGTCACTGGAGCCTATCCCAGCAACTATGAGCCTGAGGCGGGGTTCACCCACTATGCATCCCACTACAGATATTTTCCTTCTTAGCCTCCCACTAAAACTGAAATTCCCTTTCCCTTCATATTTTCTGAATGAACCCCAGCTTCCACACATTTTATATTTGGCTTTAAAAACAACAGAGTTAATCCTCTCCAGTCAGAGGCAGCAGTTTGAGGGCGTCTGAAGCTCTCCATCTGAAAACAAATGCAAATGTTAAACCAAAGCGGCGATAATTCCCTCTCTCATGTTGTAGATGAGTATAGATTTTTTACATTTATCCTTCAGAGTGGGATCACGTTTGTTGCTTTGTTTCTTTGCGTTTCTTGTGGGTGTACGGGCTTCTTCCTAACACATCTCCAAGCCTCACTGCCAGGTCTCTCTGTGGGCACAGGCTAAGTAAGCTGTGAGTTCTATGCCAACACATTTCTGGCAGAGATCGGCACCCACTGCTGTTGTCGTTCAGTTGTTTCATATCTGTGATTCTCAAACTTGTGGTGCGATTACCACTAATGGTAAGTGTTCTGATGCTGTTTTAGTCCTGCTGTGGCTGCTTAGTCCTGGTTTAGACCCAGTTTATACCTAGTTTAGACCTGATTTAGTATTAGTTTAGTTTGGTTTAGATTTGGTTTAGCCAGAGATGACATGACTGTTGCATTTTCCTGGCCAAGCGTTATGCCTCCAGCTGGAAATTTCCAATCCAAATCTTTAATCCAACTTTTTATTTAACAGACATTATTCCTCCAGATGTGGAAAAACAACAAGGCAACCTTTGAACCTTCAGATAATAAATCAAGAAAACATAAGATTTTTGTGATACTATTCCCTAATAAATATTCATATTCCAAAAAGCTTTTTAAGATAATAATTTATGTCCAACAATTTCCTTACTTTCTCCTATTGAGCAGTAATTATGAGCTTATTAAGAAGGAAATGTTAGTTAGTTGCTAATTAGTTGTAGAACATGGTCAACCAGAATAAGGGATTAATAAATGCTTTATAATTACCAATTGAGAGCTAAATGACCACTAACTAGCATGCTAATTAGCACTTAGTTCATGGTTAGTATCTGGACCTTAAAATAAAGTGTTACCAAAAATGATTCTGTGACTGTTACTTTTGTCGTGTTTAATAATGACTGGATATGTGCTTTGTTCACTGAGGTTACATTATATGTTTTGATCTTTAACTATAATAGCATGACCAACATTCATTGTTTACTATTTGAAATGGAGTATTATTATTAAGATGGCATGTTTGGCTTTGTACTTCCTCAAGAAAATGAACACTTTTAATGTTTCTTTAGAAATTACTGCTTTATTGTGCTTTTATTGATTCAGTTTTATCTTTTTGTGTTGTTGCTTTGTTTGGAAGCCTCTCCCTGACAAATAAAAACAGACTTGGTAGTCTGGTCAAAGGTTCATCCTAGGAAATTATTCACAAAACTGGTTCAGAGGAAGGCTGGTGTCATAGCTCAGTCACAGGATCATCCCCTCAGAGCACAGTTTGAGCTTTTGCCCTCTGGGCAGCGCTATAGAGCTCCTGGCTGTAGAACAAAGATGATACAAATGTCTTTTATTCTATCAGCTGTGAAGCACCTTAATGGCACTTAACACATTTGTAATAATTAGCACTGGATCGTGTCCTGTATTTTTTCTTTTTTTTTTTTTTTTTGCACACTAGGTAGCTTGGGCTTTGCTGTGACCTCCATCTCTGCTGGTGGGTGTTTGTATGTTTATGTATTTTATGAGGAGTACTGCTGCAAATCCAATTGCCCCTTGTGGGACAATAAAAATACTTTGACTTTGTAAAGTAATCCAACCCATAGAAAATTCCTGCTAGGCTGAATATATGCCTCAGGGAAGGCCCTTCATTTCACTAAATTCTTTCCAAGTGAGGCTTCCAGCAGGGTCGTCTCCTCATGTGAGGCACCCAGCCATGTGTCTCCTGGGGTTTATCATCTTTAGCTGGGTTTAGTCCTGGTTTCAGCCTGGACTAAACCCTAAACTGGTTTAGACCTAGTTTAAATCTGGTTTTGTTTTGGTTTTGACCTGGTTTAGACTTAGTTTATTCTTGTTTTCAGCACTGTGCATATATAGTATATAGTCTAATTTACCCTGGCAGCCGTTACTCAACAGCCAATTAGAGCACCCCTTATTGGAGTATGTCTCATTTTTACTATTAAAATATGCTATTAGATAATAACACATGTTTTCTCCAATCCGGGAAAAAAAAGGGTATTTCATGTTTTAAGGTCAGCTGTAAACTTGTGAAGGCAGGAAGGATTGTTATACTGGCTTCTTCCTAACACATCTCCGCGTCTCACTGCCAGGTCTTTTCTCTGGGCACAGGCTAAGTAAGCTGGGGGTTCGATGCCAGCAGATTTTTGGCAGAGATCGGCGCCACCTGCTGTTGTGCTCCAGCCGTTTGTTCGGTTTGGCACGCGGCCCTGGTGTGTGTCCTCTCCCCAAGGGCCCCGAGGTAGAAACAGAGAACGGGCCAAGACCAGATCGGAGCCGAGTGGAGTGTGACCGCAGCAGACGCGAACGTATGGAGCGCGTCTGAGAGAAGGAGAGGGGAAGATTTACAAGGCTAAAGGAATACCTGGCTCTGGTAGTTTTTTGTTAGTTTTTTTTTTTTTTTTTTTACTTCTTTCTCAAATTATTAAATAAAAATATATTATTAAAAACGACATTATGCAATATTACTTTTGTAGATTGATTACTTGCTGTTTCTAACCCCACCACAATGATTTTGTCTGTGAAGGGTCTCACTTGTCCAGGCTAATTGAATCGCAACAAAAGGTTTAAAAAGCAGTAATCTGGATTTGGATTTTCAAAGTTGAAGACATTTCACCTCTCGAGGCTTTCTCAATTCTGAAATAGAACTGGTAAGAGAGCTAGGTTATCTGCTCCTAGGAAGGAGGAGTTTTAGACCTGAAACTAAATTCTATTGGTTCAGAAGACCAACCAGTTTCACTTAGCTGACCAGGCCCAGGACGGTTAGCGACTGCTCCCTTTCTTCAGGTAAGGACAAAGGACTCCTAATGACTGGAAACCACTGAGCCTCTTTAAAGTCTTTTGAACCAACATAATTTAGTTTCAGGTCTACAACTCTTCCTTCCTAGGAGCATATAACCTAGCTCTCTCATCAGTTCAATTTCAATTGAATTGAGAAAACCTCTTGGATAAAAGGTGAAACATCTTCTATTTTGAAAAAACAAGTCCACATGACTTCTTTTTAACCTCCTTTATTTTTGTTTATTTCAAAACCTGGACCAATTCTCCACACTAAAATATGTATATATCACATCAAGTTCTCAGCTAACCTTAAACTTGTAGCTCTGACTTAAACCTCAGACCGGTGTGAACCAGTGTATCGTCACCTCGTTACAGAGTTTAGAGCCCTGTGCTCTTACGCAGCGACCATTCCCTCCCAGCGAAGGGGGTCAAGTGCTTGTGTGCTTAAAATTCATGGGTGGCCGATGTACGCTGTTTAAGAAGGAGTCTGCGGGTACATTTCTACCTGAGTTGAGAGGGGCTTGTTGGTTGACTACAGGCTCAAAACCTTGAGTAATATTAATGTGTAGTACAGCAGTAAAGCCCCAAACTCTTCAGTGAAAAACAGAGTGGTCTGCTGTGTGCCTCGCTGCTTCAGTAAACAAAGAACGAAGGGGAATAAGGATCCCTGAAGGATGAACGCCTTCTGTCCTAAAGAAAACTATGTCTCCCCTGTGTGGTTAGGAGACCAAAGTAGGCTATAGCAGGCAGCACATATCAAACAACTTGGGATTGTGCAGATAAACATCAGTTGGAGCGTGCGTGGATCAGGTGGGGTCCATAATTACATGTAATGGTTTTGTTCTTGGGTGGGTTCAAACAGAACATGAACAAGTTTGGGTCAGGATTTTCTGGGCCTGATCTAAGCTCTACTTCCTTAATTATTTTGTCTTGCATGGGCCATAGTTATTCATGTTTCACTTTGCTTCCCATTTCTCTTTTCATGTTTTCCTGTTGGCATGGTTTCAAAATGTAACTGCGCTAAAATACAACCCTTTTTTTTTTTTTTTTATCAGCCAGCATTAATTAAATGGCTGAAGAAAGTTTCTTATTAGTGTGCAAAAGCCTTGTTAGCATTAGTATTTCTGTTATCAATTGAAAACCTACTTCAAAATTTAACATCCAAAAACATGAATATGAGAAATGAAAATGTGTTTTTGGGGAAAATTTTAAAAATAAACTTCATGACCAAAATACTAAATTGGTACATGGCATGTTGGATGAGATACTTAATGTTCTGTTTATTATGACAAAAAGACATTACTGGTCTTGGTACATGCACACAAAAAAATAAAAAAAATAAAAAATAAATTACATCAAATTACATCTAGAGGCAAATCCAATGGGAAAGCCAATTTTGATTTTCACTCTATATAATTAACCAGAAATGGGTGGTGTTGCATTTCTTGAGGGTGACCAGATTTTTAGACCTAAAAACTGGGACACACATTTTTTTCCCCACTAATTATGGTGCATTTGAACTCACCAAGTGACAAAAAGGCTTCTGTAGCATACATATAAAATATATGCTTAAGACAAAGATTAAGATGTTTAATTACACCGGTACCAACAGCCTTGCGCTGAAAATGTAAATTAAAACACTTAAAACCGATGTCTAAAGAGGGAAAGGTTAACCAGCAGGGACTTATTATAAAAGATAAAGACCACCAAACTCAACTTAAATTTGATTAAGTTTAAAGTTTATTTACAAAATTAGGCAAAATGCTATAGTGAAAGGCACATTTAAATATTGAAAATAATGTAATTTTGAACAGAACAGTTATGCAGAATTACTGATTATTACTGATACTAATTGTAGTGGAGTAAAGTTATGGTATGATTTATTAAATTACTGGATTTTAGGGAATAAAGGTGGTTATGAGACTCTAAGACTATTGATGCCAACTCATGAATTGTCACACACACACACTGGCTTACCGTACCCGGAGCAGGAGGGAGATAGAACGATGATGATGAGCCAGCCTCCAGGTTCAGTCGGGGCTCACGATGTTGGTTCTTGTCCTTTTGGATCCGCGGGGTGTTACAGGCTGGTCTACAACTGGTCCGAGCCACGGTTCGTAGTTTTTGTCCTCCAAAAGCTCAACAAGCCAGTCTCCAGATGTCCCGTTACGTTTAACAACGGTCATGATGCTGCTTACGGGAGAGTGTAGCTGTTGTTCAGCCTAAGGCAGTGTCAAAGTCTCTGAGTATGGCAAATGTCCTTTTAATGCCAAAATGTAAAAGTTCAATAAAAACGCTTTCACACCAACTCAAAAACTTTAGAAGTAGTGTTACGGCGCTTGGCCTGGGCCCGCCTACCTGTGCTCCTCACATGTCCCATTAATCTGTCATATTTTGTATGCAAACTTTGCTGTTCGAGTTCCTGTCTCTGGTTGGTGGCCCATCTTTCTACCTGATCCTGGTTGGCTCCTGCTAGCGGCTCCACTGATTGGTCCGGCACTCTAACTCTGCACCAATCCAGAGTTTCCACCTGCCAAGGCTGCTCCCAATAAAACGCCCACCAGCCGGCCACGCGGCTGGGACTCTAGCAAGCTGTGAACAGCTCGCCTCTGAATATGCTGTGTCTCTCGTTGTCACTCTAGATCTGCATACTTGTGTTTAGTAACTTGTTACTTTTGTTTAATTGAGAAACTAGGGTCACTTGTTGATGGTATTGTGACCTTTTAAAAAAATTACCTAATCTCATTTTAGTTATCTTACGCCTGAACTCTGTACTGGAGTCTCCTTTTGTTGCCTTTATTGTTAACATTATTTTTGTTAGACAAGCTGCCCTTGGGGACATTTTTGTTACGTTTTACACAAAATTCCCTTTTAAATACATTTTCAACTTTAATTTACCATTTTACATCTTGGTTTTGTTACTTCCCTTTACTCTAGCAGAGCTGGTTGTAACAGTAGTACTTCATGAAATAGCCGCTCTGGTCAAGGCAGCGATTGTTGAAGCTGGTGGATGTTGCGTGACATGAGGCTTTCAAAATAAACTACAAAAATTATTCTTGAAAACTATCAAATAAAAGTTTAGACGGCTCGTAAAAAGAAAATTGCCGCTAAAGTAAACTTAACATGAACAAATGTAACAAAAGAGGTTATAACGGGAGAAGATAAGAGCAGCAATGAAGATGAGACGAGAGCCAAAAAAAAAAAAAAAAAAAAGAGGGTGAGAGAGAGAGGCCTGGGTGTATTTAACTGGATCCATGCTAAAAAGAGGCAGGCCTCTGTCCTTTGCAGTGATTGTGGGGATTACCTTTGCAAAATGCAATATCTAAAGAGAAATGCATTTTACTCCACTTCAGTTTATCTAGGTTTTAGGAATGTTACATTTACACTGAGTGAAATGTTTTGTAGCACCCAACATAAACAATACTGGTGAATAATGGTGAATTACTGATGAGCAAAGCAGAGAACATAACTAAACATGATGATTATGACAGTTTACACAAACACACTGTTATCTTGCAAAACAAACAACATATGAATGCAACTGTTTAATTTAGCAGAATGGATTTCTCAAGCAGACGTATAGTCTTTGTGAGTTAGTTAAAGTTAGCAGAATGACCACTCTGGCCGCTAGATGGCAGTGTTGCTCCATGTTTCGAGTCGTGGAATTCGTAAACAGTCAGTTTGACGTCAGTTGTTGGGACGAGTGCTTTGATCTCACATCTGGGAGAAATTAAGTTTATGGCCAATTTATGACTTTTAAGACAACAAAAGTTGTCATGAGGGGTACCCGACAGCAGATATCATTCTTATTCATTGTACTTGGGTCACTATAGGCCAGACACCGTGGCTGCTGAAAGGAATGTCCTTTTGAGCTAGAAACAACTATCAGCAGCGGTCTAGTACTATGTAAAAGACAAAGAGCTTAAAACTGGGACTGTCCCGGTAAAATAGGGATGTCTGATCAAAATATTTTAACCACACATTTTAAGACACTATATTTAGATTCATGTGACAATAACTTGCTTTACAGAGACAGATTAAGACAGATCTATATACAGTTGTAGTACAACTAGACCCATACAGTGATGGTGAGATGATTATATAAATCAATAAGAGGCAGAGACAGAGACTTGGCTCAGACTGGGATCTGGCTCAGTCTCAATCTGCCTCCACTGAACAGAGATGTGCACACAAGAAATCCATTTCCAACACTATCTATAGAAGGGGAGAGGAGATGGACATCTTGTACTTGAGTAAAGTATTTTTGACCGCAGCAGCAATGTGGGTAATACACTTGGCCTTCAATCAGAAGGTCAAGCCAGACTGGGACACTAGTAGTAATGCATACATACAAGTATTAGTGATAGAAGATTTTACAACCATTGCAAAATAAATTAATGAAACTAAATATCTTTGAGGAAAAATGTTAACGCTTCTATAAGCAGAACTGAACAGCTGTGAAAAAACAAGATTAACTTTATATACGCTTTATTATGAATGATTTCAATACACAGTCTGATGCACCCATTGGCTGTTGAAATATTGGCTGCTGAATAAGTAAGAGAAATACATGTTTACATGAAAAAATAGTACCAAAAAAAAAAAAAAAACTAATAGAAAAAAAGCTGAGAAGTAAAAGATAGCTGGTTCACACTCGTCTGAGGTTAAACCCAGAGCTACAAGTTTAAGGCCAGGTCTAAACTTCAGTTTGATGGCATACATTTGTATTTTAAGGCAATGTTTCCCAACCAGGGGTACAGAGACCCCCAGCAGTACTTTGAATTATTTCATAACTATAAATATCTTAACCTCAAGCATCTGCTAAACCTCTAAAGAAAATAATTTATTAGTTATATTTTGCAACATAGCTTTAGCTATTAAACCTAAAAAATAATAGTTATTAAAATTATTGTTTGTAGTATTATATGTTATTATTTATTTTATTATTTATTTTTTATTTTTTTATTTTAAAGGCAAACAAATTAAAACAGCATTATTGTTTATCTTAAATTCAGCTTACATATACATATATATGTTTATATATACATACATGTATGCATATATATATATATATATATATATATATATATATATATATATATATATATATATATATATATATATATATATATATATATATATATATATATATATATATATATATATATATATATATAGCGGCTGGGTAGCTCAGTGAGTTAGTCAACCGACTTTCACACAGGGGACCCGGGTTCACATCCCGGCCGAGGCGAATACCAACTTCCAGTGTGGGTCCTTAGGCAAGACCCTTTGCGCTATTGCCTACCTCATATATAATGATGAGAGACAATGAATTACGAGACATACCGGCTCAGACGTCGCCCGGTCAAACAAGGTCTGCGTCAGGTGTTGGGGAACCAGAGCAGCCTGATGAGAAGTGGGCTACTGGAACAAGACGGAAGTGGACGAGATGCGAGAACAAGGCTCTGTTGGAATGCTACTACTCCAGTAACCCTAGTCAGAGGGGTTACATGAAGAGAATGTGGGAAATATGGCAACTTCGAAACCCACAATCAACACTCACTGCTAAACAACTAGTAGCTCAGTGTTCCAACATCCACAAGCGGCACCTGCTTTCACAACTTGAGATTGATGAGATACAACACATATGCTACGGCAAGGGGGAGCCAGGACGCAAGGTCAGAGGTTAACACCAACTCCCCATCCAGAATTTGGGTACGAAGCCCCAATAAGCACCATCGAGCTGAGCGAGGCAGCAACTGACCTGAGAGATAAGATCATGGCTAAAATGAAGACCAGGCAACCCCGACACCAGTTACACAGGCTGAGTGAAGTACCTTCAGAAAGTCTCCTGGAAGATGTGAATGCAGCTTTGGGAACAATACCTACGATGACCATCACTGAAACCAATGAGCTGATATACACTTCAGCAGCAGTGATCCTTGAGGAGCTTGGCTATCAACCAAAGAGCAACCATAAAGATCCATATCCACCATGGAAAAGAAGGTTAGAAGCTAAAATCAAGGCAACTCGGAGAGAAGTGAGCCAACTGTCAGAGCTCCAGAAAGGTGCAATGAAACAACAAGCACCCAAGAGGTACAGCAAGATGTCCATACCTGAAGCATTGGAAACTGCCAAGCAAAGACTCCAAGCCTTGGCCACCCGACTACAGAGGTACACGAGAGAAATCGAAGCAAGGCGAATAAACCGGCTGTTCTCAACTCAACCAGCTAAAGTGTACTCTCAGTGGCAAGGTAATAACAACAGAGCAGACCCACCAAGGCTGGAGACTGAACAATACTGGAAAGGCATATGGGAGAAGGAGGCGTCACACAACAGCGGTGCACAGTGGCTGGAGGATCTAAGAGCAGATCACAGCAACCTCCCTGAACAAGAACCAGTAACCATCACAGTGGCAGACATCCAACAAAGAGTCTCAGGTATGAAAAACTGGACAGCACCAGGGCCTGACATGATCCACACCTACTGGCTGAAAAAGCTAACTTCACTCCATGAGCGCCTGGCAGCACAAATGAACCAGCTGCTAAAGGATGGGACCCACCCTGAATGGCTAACTGAAGGCCGGACAATCCTGATCCAGAAGGATCCCCTGAAGGGAACAGCCCCATCCAACTATCGACCAATAACCTGTCTCCCCACCACATGGAAGCTCATGTCAGGCATCATAGCAGCTAAGATAAGTGGGCACATGGATCAATACATGAGCACAGCACAGAAGGGCATTGGTAAAAACACCAGAGGAGCTAAACACCAGCTGCTCGTAGATAGAACAGTCGCTCAGGATTGCAAAGCCAGACACACTAATCTGTGCACCGCCTGGATTGATTACAAGAAAGCCTATGACTCAATGCCACACACATGGATCATGGAAAGCTTGGAGATGTATAACATCAACAGGACTCTAAGAGCCTTCATTGCAAACTCGATGAGGCAGTGGAAGACCACCCTTGAGGCCAACTGCAAGCCAATTGCACAAGTGTCCATCAAATGTGGGATATACCAAGGAGATGCTCTGTCCCCGCTGCTGTTCTGCATAGGTCTGAACCCCCTCAGCCAGATAATCACCAAGACTGGCTATGGGTACCGACTCAGGAACGGGGCCACCATCAGTCACCTCCTCTACATGGATGATATCAAGCTGTATGCCAAGAGCGAGAGAGACATTGACTCACTGATCCACACAACCAGGATCTACAGCAATGACATCGGAATGTCATTCGGACTTGAGAAGTGTGGGCGGATGGTGACAAAGAGAGGGAAGGTAGTCCATACAGTAGGGGTCCCACTCCCAGACGGCAGAATAGCAGACATTGAGGACAGCTACAAGTACCTTGGAATCCAACAAGCAAATGGCAACCTGGACCAGGTCACAAGAAAAGCAGCCACAGCCAAATACCTCCAACGAGTAAGGCAAGTCCTAAGGAGTCAGCTCAATGGCAAGAACAAAGTCCGGGCAATCAACAGCTATGCCCTGCCGGTCATCAGATACCCTGCGGGAATAATAAGCTGGCCAAAGGAAGAGATTCAGACCACAGATGTGAAAACACGAAAGCTCCTAACCATGCATGGAGGGTTCCACCCCAAATCCAGCACCCTGAGACTGTACACTAAGCGCAAGGAAGGAGGCAGAGGACTAGTGAGTGTCAGAACCACTGTCCAGGATGAAACATCCAAGATCCTTGAATACATCAGGAAGATGGCCTCAACAGATGAAGTTCTCAGTGAATGTCTCAGGCAGTGGAAAACAGAGGACGAGGTGCTGGAGGAACCATCATGGGAGGAAAAGCCCCTACATGGGATGTACCATCGACAGATAACTGAAGTGGCTGACATCGAGAAATCCTACCAATGGCTAGAAAGGGCTGGACTGAAGGACAGCACAGAGGCACTGATCATGGCTGCACAGGAGCAGGCCTTGAGCACCAGAGCAATAGAGGCCCAGATCTACCATACAAGACAAGACCCCAGGTGCAGACTGTGCAAAGAGGCCCCTGAGACAATCCAACACATAACTGCAGGCTGTAAGATGCTGGCAGGGAAAGCATACATGGAGCGTCATAACCAAGTGGCTGGTATAGTGTACAGGAACATCTGTGCAGAGTACAGTCTGGAAGTCCCGAGGTCAAGATGGGAAACACCTCCAAAGGTGATAGAGAATGACCGAGCTAAGATCCTGTGGGACTTCCAGATCCAGACAGACAAAATGGTAGTGGCAAACCAACCGGACATTGTGGTGATGGACAAACAGCAGAGGAAAGCCGTTGTGGTTGACATCGCAATACCAAGCGATTGTAACATCAGGAAAAAGGAACACGAGAAACTGGAGAAGTACCAAGGCCTCAAAGAAGAACTTGAGAAGGCCTGGAAAGTGAAGGCAACAGTGGTGCCCGTGGTCATCGGAGCACTCGGGGCAGTAACCCCCAAACTGGAAGAATGGCTACAGCAGATCCCAGGAAAAACATCAGACATCTCAGTCCAGAAGAGCGCAGTCCTAGGAACAGCAAAGATACTGCGCAGAACCCTCAAGCTCCCAGGCCTCTGGTAGAGGACCCGAGCTTGGATGGATGAAACCGCCCGCGGAGGGCGAGAGGACAATTTTTTTTTTTATATATATATCATTTCCTCCATATATAAACACCTGCACCCAATTTTCCTTTTATAGGTTCCACCTAGAGTAGAAAGGTGTGTATATACCTCTCCATGCCTCAAATCCACCAAAGAAGGACAATGTAAAGTGATTTCTGTATGAGATTTACTCTAACATGAGCTGCTAATGAGAGAGTTTCATCTAGAAACACAGAAGAGAGGGAGGCACAAGACCCTCCACACAGCTCTACACACACACGTGCATCTGTGTTGGAAAGAGAATGCTGCTTTTCTGATAAAAAATAAATAAATAAACTGAATGATTGCAATGACACAATGTCTCTGATTATAACTTAAATAATAATAAAAAAAAGAGTAAGAAGTTGAAAACGTAACAAATATTTTATTTGGATTATTGTATCACTTTTTTTAGCATTTCCCCGTGCTGTGATTGAGTCATAAGAGAGGTGCAGGATGCATCGCAGTCTTCTGTTCACACACCAGTGTAATTTTTACTGTGGATGCTGTACGTGCACACGGAGGTCAGAGATGAGGTTGTGTAAAGAGGTGTAGGTGTATGTCGTGTGTAAAGACAAACATAACCTGTCCATTCAGTCTATTTTTGACACTGTGCTTCATTTAACCCTAACAACCCTAATATAAACCATCGTTCGGAGTTGTTCATGCTCGTGTCCGATCATTATTTCATAAATCCAATCACAGACCATGACAGAGAACCAGCGTGCAGTGACCTGTGGAAGTGCACAGGCTACAAACTGCTTTATTATCAAGAATACTGAGCAAAATTATATATAAAAAAAAAAAAAAATCAAAGGGCCTTTCCTCAGATTTCTGCACTGCCTACCTGCCTAAATTATTATGTCTGAATCAAATCCTTAGCTTTTTTCTGAGAGTTATGAAGTGAAAGTGAACTGTAATCACAAACACGCACCAAACATGATTTTGTCAAACCTGCTTCACTTCAGCAGCTGTGCAATGTGCAAATGTGCACACACCAGGGTCAGAACTGGCGTAGGGATACGCAAGATTTCATGCCTAGTTGGATTTTTATAGATCTCACTTTTGGCGCAGAGAGTGTTCAGTTTCAGCCTTGTTTCGAGCATACGCAAGCTTTATAAATGAGGCTAATGAACTTAACAGTCCTAGACACATTTTGTCTCTCCTTTAATATGGTCTCCATAAGGTTTATCCTTTTTTTCCCCCACAGCTGTTTTTTTTTTTTTTTCATTTTTTTAGGAGTTTTTCCTTACCAAGAAAAAGAGTTTTGATATTGTTTGTCTGTTAATGTCTCATTGTGTGACTAATAGGGCTGAGTACTGTTAAACAATACCTTTGTGGTATGAAAAGAAAAGTTGCAATACTACTGGTATTGAAAAAATAATTTAAATTCCATACCAAGTTTCAATAGCTAGTGGGACCTTTAATGTTCCTTTGCATGTACATGAATCAAATAACAGAATAAATTATACAAACTACTGGTTTTAACTTTCAGCTAAGAATTTTGCCCCAGAATTGGTCTTTTGTGATTGTAGAAAATTAATAAGCACACCACAAGTATCAGAGAATCATCACTCAGATGCCAGAATGGAAAACCAAGTATTGTTTAGGTAGTGGTATCGAAAAATCTGAATGTTAACGAGCCCTAGTGAATTATTGTTTCTAAAGCCCTTTGAGGTGACTGCTGTTGTGATATTAAAACTGAAAAAAAATAAAATAAAATAAAATGATTGTAGGAAATACCATAAAAATAGACCACAAAAGCACTTGTATATGACTGTTAGAACCTTGTAACATCTCTGCCTTGTGCAAACGCCTGTCAGATCCCACTTTACTCAATGTGGTGGCAAAACTGTGAACTCTGGCTGTGTCTGCCGGGACCCGAACGCACTGCCACGATGCCTTTAGGCGCTGCAGTCTCATATCAGCGACTCTCCCTTCACGACTGGAGAGAAAACAAGCCGGCGAATAATTCAGTACCGCCATAAACACATCATACATATGGAAGAACGGCGCTGGGAGACACATGTTTTTTTCATACAAAGATCTCTGATAGGAGAAGCCAAAAGGTCCATTCAAGATTTAGACAGAAAAAAAGATTTGCCACGGGTCAAAAACGCCGAACAAAATGGAGAAAGCAGACATCGCTGTGCCTCTGTGGGGAGGAGAGATGAGAACGGCTGGAGACTCGAACTCGAAACTAATTTATTCATGGTCTGAGAGATGGTAATGAGAGACGGACACTGCTAAACTGACAACACATACAAATATTTCATTAAGAACTGCTTTGCAAGTAGAAAGAAAAATATTGATTCTCTTCCACTTATTCCTGTCAGGGGTAGAGTTGGCTGGACCCTGTCCCCAGCAACTATGGTCCTGAGGCAGGGCACAAGCTGGAGGTTTATCCTTCTTTAAAAATCATATGGTATGGTATGGTATGGTATGGTATGGTATGGGCCTAACAAAGGGCCTACAATGCCTGAAGCTTTGCCACTATGTAAGGGTGGCCACATAAGTCTAGTTAACTAGATATTGACTCCAATCATTTATGAGGTATCTTTTATATATATGTACTTTTTGCTTTAGTAAAAAATTGGGGGGACAAAATGTACTTAAGTTGTTACTCTGTAATAACAGGTGTAGTGGAAAGCTATTGTAGCAAATGGCTAGTAAGTTTAGCAGAATACCCGGAATGACGACTGGAGGGCATGGAGTGTAAATAACACAAAACCAGTATGATGTGATGGTACCATGTATTATATTGTAGTGAACATGTAAAAACAAAATAAACAACAACCAAATAACCCCAAAATATATTTACAACTCAGATTTGTGTACTGGTTTGAGATTGATTAATGTCCACACATCCAGTTCGGAAAATGGAAAAAAGTTCAACAAGTTGTTATCACTGGTTTGATGTTAACAGAACCAAACGCACTTTTTAAATATTAATGTTTGTTGCTTGGAGGGAAATGGCCAGCACGCAGTAGTCCAGGAGTAAAGGTGAATATGGAGGTGGTAGTGCAGTTCATTGTGAGCAGTTGGGAGAAATACTAAAAGAAGGGACAGCCTGCATTAGCCTCCTGTCCGACCAGTGTTACATAGTTGCTGGGATGTTTTCAGGCTTCTGGCCGTAAATTCACTAGCTCGCCATCGACACAACCCATACAGGGTACCAGGCCTGTACTGAACAACAGGACCAACTGCCTTTAACAGTTAGCTGATTTGGTTTAGCATAACTAATTTCTAGTGTACACTTTATTCAAAACAAATCAAACATGCAATCAATAAATCTAATAAATGTGCAGCCGTTGTTAATAGAAATTAATGCATAGTCAACTCAAAGTCAACACAATCCAAACATTCAAACCACCAGTTCCCTTAGTCAACTTGGCGCACACAGCATTAACGTCCTGAACAATGTGCTGGTCAGGATCTAAGGTCTGAAATGAGGGTTTCAACTTTAGCCATAGATAGAGTGGTAAAAAGGAACAGAATGACTTGCTTTGAAAACACAGACCTGCAGCTGCTGTCCCTTGGCTCCTCCCCCACTCAACTCATGACAGGAAGGCAAGGGAGTGCTTAAAAATCCATCCAAAGGGTATGATTGGTCGAGAGAATCATGTGACTGCAGTCAAGCGACTAAGGTGGGGCATGAGGTGTTCAAAGGCCAAGAGAGTGTGAGAATAAAACATTTAGGGCCAGATTTATCAAAGGTTTGCGTGCACGCTAACTGAATAAGATGCGCTAAAATTGGAGCAAACCCAGGTGCAGTTGAGATTTGCGTGTCTTACAGGAGCAGAGCGAACGCAATGCAGATTTTGCTTCTATGACTTAATGAATCTGTAAACTGCGCAAAATGGAAGGCGGAGAAAATGCAAATTCATTCATTTACCGCCCGCAATATTATTTATCAAGGCTCACCATGACTTTGCGAGCAAAAATAGCGTATATAAATTTAGCACGTTGGAGAAGGACGTGCTAATCTTTTGCACAGATATGGCTGCTGTGATTCGTGTGAGACTAAGGAAAAGAAATGAACAAATACGTAGGGTTAGATTGTTTGCCACGTGTGCAGATCTATTTGCCATGACGGATGAAAAAATTATTCACCAGCACTTTCAGCTCTTCTTGGTTAAATTTTTGCTTCCATTTGTGTTCCACTTCCGCACCTTCCATGACGCAAAACAATACACGCAATGATGCCGTTTAAATAGTTCCGCCCCATCTGTTTGCACCTGTCACCGGCCACGCAGTTTGTCTTAGTAATTCACGCGCAACACGAACATTAATAGCGGCCGCATATTTTCTCACTGCACTCGCAGTTTAGCATCCGTCTTAGTAAATATGGCCCCTAGTGTATAAAAAAAACCTAGGGCAGATTTTACTCTGGGTTACATATATGTTTACTTAAGTGGTCAGGACACTAAATTTGCAATCAGAAGGTGAGGTTTGATCAAAGTTTCAGGACAGTTAAAGTAGCAGTACTTGTAGTAGTACTAGTAGTACTATTACACAGAAAAGAAAAAAAGAAACTCTATTGTTATTTGTACTTAAAAAATACTTTAGACTTATTAGTTTTAAAATAATAATATTGCAACAGTGTTTTTACTTGAGTACAGATTTGGAGTTCTTCCTTCACCTCTGTTTTGTTGTGGAAGTTGTTGTTTGCGGGTTATGACAACATCTTCTGGCTTCTGAGGTGATTTTCACATTATGAAGTCTTGAAGTGCATAAGTTAGACCACTTCTCAGTTTAGTTGTGATAAGTCGACTTTTTAGGCAAAAACGCCACTCCTTAATTAGCCTCTGAGTGCCTGATGATAAGACGTTTAGCTAACTGCCTCTCAAATGTGACGGCAAAGATGGATACTTCACCATCTGCTTCTCTCCAAAAAACATATTCCGTTAGTGTTTTTTTTAATATTTTTTTCTTAAGATTTGCCGGTCACAGCGCCGTTTCCTTTCCCTTGCTTCCTTCTCTCCTTTCCTCTCCTGGAAAATTGATTTGATTTTGGCTCTTCTAAAGCGTGGCGAGGCTGGAGCTAGCGGTGTGACGGATAGGGCTAACCGCAGGGAGCTCAGTGGAGAGAGCTGGAGTAAATGAGGCTATAGTCATCAGTGACACAGAGGATGATGGGCCGACGGAGGGAGCTTCCACAACAAACGGTACAACGCAGCGCTGCACCAGAACATCTGCATTTTTATGGCAGAAAACACCCATGCATAAAGAGATAACTCAAGTTGTGTTTCTCTTGCAAAGGACTTGGAATAAAGGTAGTGCTAAAGTGGGATATTTATAAGGCAGGAGCTGTTGTGACGGCAATAGAACTGAAACATAATCCAGCCACAAGGGGTCACAAGGGTGTTTCCATTTCCCAAAGTATTCCAAAGTGTTCCCAAAAAGTGGTCCAATCCCTTCTACTTTTGGCACTCCTCCCCGATGGGGTCCACCACTGCTGCGAGCTGATTGGACGAGAGAGAATCCTCACTCAAAAACAAGTAACAGTAACAAATAACAGAAATAAAAGGATTTTTTATTTTTTTAAAAATCAAATGCATACTTATCCTTGTGATAAACAGCCGTATTCCAAGAGAGGATGAGCTAATGTTGAGGTGACTTTTTCTAAAAATAAAGCTAGTGTATATTAGCAACAGTTGTTTCTGGTTTAGCGAAGTAAAACTCTCGCTTTCAGAATCTAAATGTTTAATTTTTAATTTAGATTGAATTAAACACAAGTTAAACTCGCGTGGTTATATGTTCAGTGGTTAAAATGTGTTAAAGTGGAGCAGAGAAGTGAATTTAATGCACAGAAAGCTGAAGGTGAACCTGAAGTAGTCTCCTGTTTACTGAAGCTAATACAGCTTTAGCTCCAGCCTCACACAGACACACACCAGCCTCACACAGACACACACCAGCCTCACACAGACACACACCAGCCTCACACAGACACACACCAGCCTCACACAGACACACACCAACCTCACAAGACACACACAACCTCACACAGACACACACCAGCCTCACACAGACACACACCAGCCTCACACAGACACACACCAGCCTCACACAGACACACACAAACCTCACACAGACACACACCAACCTCACACAGACACACACCAGCCTCACACAGACACACACCAACCTCACACAGACATACACTAACCTCACACAGACACACACCGGCCTCACACAGACACACACCAACCTCACACAGACACACACTAGCCTCACACAGACACATACCAACCTCACACAGACACATACCAACCTCACACAGACACACACCAACCTCACACAGACATACACTAACCTCACACAGACACACACCGGCCTCACACAGACACACACCAACCTCACACAGACACACGCCAGGATTTACTCTCCTCCTTTTATTAAATGTTGCCAGTGCCTTTATGTTTTAAAAGTACGTTTCAAACACATTTGTATCTCATTATTAACGCAACTTTTGTTGCTCTTGTATGACATCAGTGTTTACATCACAGGTGTGGGTCTTCTAGACACAGAGTAATGGAAACAATAACAGGTTTTGGGGCTACCCATTCTAAGGTATCCCGTACTGACACGTCCTGTACCATTCTGCCTAGTGGAAAAGCACCTATAGAGATAAAACAAGTGGTGTTTCTCCTTAAGGGACTTGGAGTAAAAGTGGTGGTAAAGTGGCCTATTTTAAAGCTGTGGCTGTTGCTGTTTTTCCTGGACAGAAACCACTACTAGTACTACTACTACTACCATTAAAACTTCTCGCGCTGCTATTACTTCTACCATTACCACAAAAGTATCTTCCTATAACTACCCATATTTCCACCAAAATAAAAATACCTTTGCTCCTTTATAGATTTTAAAACTTATTTGAGTGAAAGTTGAAAAGTTTTTTTTTTTTAGGTAGAAAGTGTTAGTGCTACTACCGCTACTCGTACAACTATTTCTACCTACTACTACTTCTACTTCTATGTAGCTCAACAGTGCCCACCCACCCCCGATTCCAGACATAAATTTCCCATTAGTTTTCCATTGACTGTTCAAAAAGGCCATATGTTAAGTGTTTAAAAGCTTGATAAGATGGTCGCTCATGATGATAGCACAATTAATTTCAAACAATCAAAACGATGAACAGAAACTTGATAATTCAGCAAAATGTGTTTGTACCTTTGCTTTTTAAAACTTTCAGGTAGGTATTTATTAAGGGTGCTCCGATCAGGGTTTTTGAGGCCGATCACCAATCAGCCTCTGCTGTGATCGGCCGATACCGATCATGGCCAATACTGATCACGTGGTCTTCAATGTAGTAATGTATTGTATGCAGGCTATTATTAGTTCCATTTGAAAAATACTGTAGCCTTTGTAAATATAAAAGAACAACAAAATTCTACTTATTTTTGTTTTAGAAGAGGTTTTGTTGCATTATTGGTCTTTAATGTGTGCCCAGTGTCTGTGGCTTTGTTTGAATGCTCCGCTGATGTAAAAATCAGCTGTTCTTAATTGGTTCCTTTAATGCGAGTCTGCGGGTGCAGCGCCCTTGTCCGCGTAACGCGCAGCCAAACCAGGTTGAAACACAGTGGACTAAAGAGCAGACAGCTCCTGCTGCCAGTTTTGACAACGTCTGAATGAAGAAAACGTGCAAAGAGAGCAGAGAAGACAACGATGAAAGGTGCTCCTCTCAGACTCACAGACACATGGGCTGCCTTTTTACTTTCTCTTTCCATTAGCAGCCATTTGGTGCAGTTTAAGCCACAAAATGCACAGTTTTCTCCGCGCAACAAGACACAGGCAGACTCTGAACTTTCTTAATCCTTTTAACGTAACTGTTAGCGGGTTAGCTGTAGCTCTATTTACGTTGGTGTTTGCAAATACACGCACTGCTGCGCCTCGGTTCTGTCCCGTGCGCTCCTAAAGCAGGCGGGGACACAGCGGGGACACAAAGCAGCGCCTCCAGGGCAGGTTTGTGTTAGTTATAACCAGGGCTTAACTTAAAAACACTGCTAAAATAACGCTACTGCTGTTTAATCAAACCGGAGTTGCAGGACAGTAAATGTGAGAGCCTCGCGTGTTTATTGTAATTTGATCGGCCCTTCTGATCGGCCCATTTTACCGATCACCGATCACTCTATTTTTAGCCATGATCGGCCGATCATGATCGGCGGCCGATCGATCGGAGCACCCTTAGTATTTATATCAAAAGAAATCATTTTATGCTAATGAGTTACCCCACAAATGATTAGTCTCCCTCGAGCGTTGAACTTTCAATACATAGATTTTTTTTTTAAATGTCAGTGGGGGAAAATTAATGGGAATTTACTTCTGGAACTGGGGGTGGGCGGTCACTGTAGTGCTTCATTTCAACTACTACTGCTACTGTAACCACTATTAATATTACTACCCAACAAGGTAAATAATACTGGTACTTCTTTTGAGTAGTAGTCCTCAGGAGTCAGAATTCTCACGTTCTGAGTTGTGATGTGATTTCATGACATTGTAGCCTGTACAGCAGAATTGAGGTGGAGGGCAGGTGAGAATTCTATGGTAGAATCTACAGATAAATATTTAAAATGCCTATTTCTTGACCTTGTTTATGGTCAATATCACAGTTATTGTTAATATAGTGAATTTGCAAACAAAAATTTATTAGGTTTAATATTTGTGGATTATCTTTTCAACCTATTGGAACACCCTCAGGTCTTGGAATTCCTACTCGGGAACATAGATAACAATTCCCAACTCCAAGATAGAAAATTCAGCATGGCTGCGCCCAGCCTCACTGAGCTAACACTAAAAAGAGCTATTTCATTCTCTACATGCTGTAAATCTGCCAAGGCTGCTCCAGTGAAAGAATTAAGTTCATATGTCACATTTTGTATGATTTTAGTTGTATTTCTCATTACTGTTATTATTATTTCTCACTTAAACAATTGGAATGTGTTAACGCTGAGATAACATCACTCCGACTTTTGACCTTCGAGGACAACTGGAAATCAGCATTAGTATGGCCGATGAACTTCTGCGTTGAGTTGGGTGTGGAGACTGAAGACCCCACGAGACAGCAGAATTACGTTTGTAGGCGCGCTCCACTTATTTATTTTTATCAGTTTATTGCACCTGACAAACGGGAAAAAAATTACACTTAGCATGTAGCATGTGCCAACGGATCTCCAGCCCAACTTATTCAAAACATAATACACCATGTTAGCACCATCACCTGTCATTGTGATAAATCTAAAGTACAAGTGCGTTATCATTCACTGTTTAAACAGAGAAAACAAAAATAAGCATATAAACAAAAGGCTTACTGTTGATTACAAAACTCACAACTTGGTATATATAGGTGATGACATTTCAAGGACATTCGAAGAAGGCGGAGCTGTAGAACTGAACCCAATACAGAAAAGACATCAGATATGTCAGATTAGGTATGAACAAAACAAAACCAAATTAACAATTTTGTGTAAATATAGCAACAAAGCTAGCATAATGGTGTATAGAAAAATAGAGAATACTTATTTTTTTCCTAGACAACACAAATAACTGGGGATTATAAGCAAGTTTCCCCAAAGCTATTGATGGTATTGGCAAAATCGATCTACCAGTTTAGTGACCTTCTAAAATGTTTTTAGTTTAAGACAATTATAGGGAACTTGTTCAAGGCCAACTGATTATTTTTTGGTGTAGGCCATCATGTGATATAAAGATTTATGGCTCAGCCCATTTACTCCTGAACTAAAGGATCTTTGTTTGAGTTCAGGTCTGAGAACTAAGCACATTTTGTCCTGTAAGTTGGAGGCAATTTGGGGTAAGACCGAGCCAAGCACATACAGGTAGAAAGCCAACTCTTTTATAAATTTTTCATGTTTTTTCCCTTTTTATATTTTCCATGAGGTGAGCCCCAGCTGGTCGTGTGCTCTGAGGACAAAGGCAGAGACCTGTCTGTAACACCAATGTACTAAAGGGAGCAGCAGCACACACAGCCAACTGGGCTCAAGGCCACGGTCAATTCTAGTTTCATAAAAAAAAAAAAAAAAAAAAAAAAAAGAACATATTGAATTGAAATATGTAATGATAAAGTGAGATGTTTAGAGTACAAATTTTGAAAAGTTACCATCTGAGGTCTAGCAGTCAAGCTATAGCCTTGAACTTAGACTTTGGTGTCTTTATACTGTCTGCCATTGTAATACGCTAGCAAGCAAACTGGGAAGCCCATTCATTCAACTACCTCCTGTAGGTGATTTCAGCATTTATGGGTCTTAGGTGTAGAGCTGCAAATCTTTGCCCAAACCTATCAGGACCCAACGGGACCTGGCAGGTTCGGGCGAGTTCGGGCATAATTTTTATCATTTTGCTCAGGCCCGTGGGCCCAGGCTTGTGATATGACATTCGCAGTAAATGAGCGGTCATGTGATCAGCGTGAGAACAATGCCATACTCGCAATTTCCACTGCATGCGACTCTGCACTGTCATGCACTCCACAGTAAGCAGCCGTTCTAGTGAATGAGAGCATTTCCACAGCTGCCACAGCGCTGCGGTGCCAGTCTGGCCGTGCCCCACCCTACGCCGGAGATATGCAGCCAGTCTATTTTTGTTTGATGCCGGACTCCATTCAGATCAACCTCCTCAGCTCAGATCGCACCAAACAGGAAACTGGACGTACACAACATCCGGATTTAAAAGTAATGTAATTCCGTACAAACGTTTTTGATTAGAATATTTACATTTAAACATTATTTCTCATATTATCTTTTGGATAGTTTGTCTTAGTAGGCTGTTTACTTACTACAGAAACAATTAAATCAGACACAATTACATTTTTTGTTAATGACTTTTTTTGGCACAAACTCGTACCCTCCGCGCATGCTCTTCCTGAGCTGCTCAGGGCTCTGCAGCCTGGCATGGTGGCGTGGAGACGTATCCAGTAGGCGAGGGTCTACACCGTGTTTGGCTGCGGCCCGCAGTGAGCGGACGCGCATGCAGTGGAAATCCTGCGTCATGAATGCTGAGGAGGTGAAGCGGAGTCTACTCTGTGGTGACTACGTTTTGGTTGAGCCAGCAACGAAAGCAAGGTCTGAGGTGTGGAAGAATTTTGCCCATGTGCACAATGACAATAATGAGCCAGTGGGTTACGCTAAATGCAAAAAAAATGTTCAGCCCAAACAACTCATTCTTGACAAAAGGAGGAAGAGTTTTCAATTCAGTTTTATTTGTATAGCCCAATATCACAACAAAAGTCGCCTCAAAGGGCTTCACAAACAGTTGATCAAACATAAACACACAATCAGACTTAACACAATCAGCACAAACAATAACCACACTAAACTAAACAGACCCAGGACACTCCTGTCCTTAGACCCTCCTTCTCGGTAAGGAAAAACTCCTAAAAAAACCCAGCTACGGGAAAAAAGAAGAAACCTTATGGAGCCCATATTGAAGGAGAGATCTTCTCCCAGGACGGACAGGCAATGCATCTAGGACTGTTAGTCCTTTAAAGAGTTGTGTGCCTGTGCGCGCATTTGAATAAGGTCGGGCAGCAAACGTGTTCAGGCTTTAACAAAGCTGTCAATCAAAATGTACTTGTCGGGCTCAGGCCGAATTCTGTCGGGCTCGGGCCATGTCGGGCCTGATTCTTAAGGCCTGTTTGCAGCTCTACTGAGGCGGGGTACACTCTGTATTGTGGCTTGTTAGCCACAGGACTGACTCTTAGGGAACCCCCTTCCCTTCCACGTTACAGAGCACGATGGGAATGAGCACATAAAAAGGCAAAATTATTTTACAATTAGTTTGTGGCTGGCATTTCTCTCCATTTCGATTTGGAACTGGCCTATCAGTCGTTAATCTGTAGTATGTCAAACGGGGAAGAGCTAACCAAGGTAGCGCTGGCTACTGATGTAATGTAATAACTTCTCTGACCTGATTAACAGTATTTAGTGCTTTCCTAGTCCGCGTTGTTGATCAGTCCTCTTGTTTCCATTTTAACAACAGTTAAATCCACAACAAACACACACAAAAAAGACTTTTTCCACAGCTCTTTGTACAACTGGCTTCTACTGCTGTTCCCGTTCAGAAATAAGTACAGGGCTGCTCATAATACAGCATATTCTGATGTTTTATGAAAAAAAACAAAAAAAAAACAAAAAAAAAAACAAGAATCTATGTTTGTTTGGGTCAGCGGTCCACTGCTTACTTCCTGCCCTTTCTCTGATTGGTTACTCCACCTGTGATTGTTCTGCCACAGAAACAAAATGTTACCAAAGAAGTACCAGACCAACTTCTTTGTATAGAATAGAAAAAGAGTTTGTCTGTTTTATCACCCTAGTTGCTAACCTGTATACACAGCCCTCCCCCCAAAGTACTCTCACTGTCTTGTTGTATTGTATTGTTACTATTTCATAAAAAAAAAAAAAAAAAAAAAAAAAAGAATAGGAAAAGAGTTTGTCTGGCAGGCTATATTTTTACACTAACAGTACACAGATGGTACCGATAACAACCCATTTTAAAACAGGTTTTAGCAGTTCTTCTCTTCAAAATATTGTAGTTGTGAAGCCTCGGAATAATGTTGTATCAAAAGCTACACCAGCCCCACCCCAGCTAGTCCCATGCACAAGACCTGTCCGGCTTATCCTGTTCTGGATTCAGATACTCAGTACATGAATGGCTTTAGACCAGCTTTTACAGCCTTGAAGTAAATATTACTTCTCCAGTAATAATGTTTGCTTGCTATGGGATGTCAACACCTTGGGTCACCTTGGGGGCTCCCGCCACATCCTTAGCCATAGCAGCAGCTCGACTCTGTGGGGGAGGGGAGGGTGGTGCCGGGCCTCAGGGTCAGGTTTTTACTTTTTCTATTATAATAGACCTATAGGAAGCCTTTTTGCCCCAGGCCCCAGCAAATCTGTCAGCAGGCCTGATAACAGCATTAATACTGATATTATGGGAAGAAACACTTACCAAATTCCAATCATCTATCCATCTTCTTCCGCTTATCTGGGACCAGGTCGCGGAGGCAGCAGTCCAAGCAAAGATGCCCTGACTTCCCTCTCCACAGACACTTCCTCCAGCTCTACCGGGGGGACCCCAAGGCATTCCCAGGCCAGCCGGGAGACATAGTCCCTCCAGCGTGTCCAAGGTCTTCCCCGGGGTCTCCTCCCGGTGGGACATGCCCAGAACACCTCCCCAGGGAGACGTCCAGGAGGCATCCGGAACAGATTCCCGAGCCACCTCAACTGACTCCTCTCGATGTGGAGGAGCAGCGCCTCTACTCCGAGCTCCTCTCAGGTGACAGAGCTCCTCGCCCTATCTCTAAGGGAGCGTCCAGCCACCCTGCGGAGGAAACTCATTTCGGCCGCTAGTATCCGGGATCTTGTCCTTTCGGTCATGACCCAAAGCTCATGACCATAGGTGAGAGTAGGAACGTAGATCAACCGGTAAATCGAGAGCTTCGCTTTTCGGCTCAGCTCCTTCTTCACCACAACAGACTGATACAATGACTGCATTACTGAAGACGCTGCACCAATCCGTCTGTCAATCTCATGCTCCATCCTTCTCTCAGTCGTGAACAAGACCCCGAGATACTTAAACTCCTCCACTTGAGGCAAAAACTCCCCTCCGACCTGGAGAGGGCAAACCACCCTTTTCCGGTCGAGAACCATGGCCTCGGACTTGGAGGTGCTGATTCTCATCCCAGGTGCTTCACACTCGGCTGCAAACCCTCCCAGTGCACACTGAAGGTCCGGGTTTGAGGAAGCCAACAGGACGACATCATCCGCAAAAAGCAGAGATGAAATCCTGTGGTCCCCAAACTGGACTCCCTAGAAATTCTGTCCATAAAAATAATGAACAGACCCGGTGCCAAAGGGCAGCCCTGCTGGAGTCCAACATGCACTGGGAACAGGTCTGACTTACAACCGGCAATGTGGACCAAGCTCCTGCTCCGGTCATACAGGGACTGGACAGCCCTTAGCAAAGGGCCCCAGACCTCATACTCCCAGAGCACCCCCCATAGGACACTACAAGGGACACGGTGGAACGCTTTCTCCAAATCCACAAAACATATGTGGACTGGATGGGCAAACTCCCATGAACCCTTGAGTACCCGATAGAGGGTGTAGAGCTGGTCCACTGTTCCACGACTGGGACGAAAACTGCCTTGTTCCTCCTGAATCTGAGGTTCGACTATCAGCTGAATTCACCTCTCCAGCACCCTGGAATAGACTTTCCCGGGGAGGGAGAGGAGTGTGATCCCCCTGTAGTTGGAACACACCCTCCGGTCCCCCTTCTTTAAAAGAGGGACCACCACCCCGGTCTGCCAGTCCAGAAGTACTGTCCCCGACAGAGATGTGTGTGCAGATCTCATCCACCCCCAGACTCCTTCTTCAGCCTGACAGCATCCCTTACTTCCTCCCCCTTGAACTGCCACCTTATCGTGGTGGGGGAGTTTGAGTGCCCGAATGATCCTAGGAACTATGTTGCCTGGGGCATTATGCCCCTGGTAGGGTCTCCCATGGCAAACAGCTCCTAGGTGGGCCAGACCAAGAGCAGTTCATAAAACCCCTATGAACAGTTTTATATCAAGGACCGTGACGTGGCCCGGTATGGCACTGCCGGGACCCCACCCTGGAGCCAGGCCAGGGGTTGGGGCTCGAATGCGAGCACCTGGTGGCCGGGCCTATGCCCACGGGGCCCAGCCAGGTAAAACCCAAATGAGCGATGTGGGCCTGACCTCCTGTGGGCTCACCACCCGCAGAGGTAATCGTAGGGGTCTGGTGCAGTGTGGATTGGGCAGCAGTCGAAGGCGGGTGCCTCGATGACCTGGTCCCTGGACACAGCTTCTAGCTGTAGGGACATGGAATGTCACCTCACTGGGAGGGAAGGAGCCTGAGCTTGTGCGGGAGGTTGAGAGATACCGGCTAGATATAGTCGGGCTCACCTCCACGCACAGCTTGAGCTCTGAAACCCAGCTCCTCGAGAGAGGTTGGACACCACTCTGGCGTTGCCTGCAGTGAGAGGCGGCGGGCTGGTGTGGGCTTGCTCATAGCCCCCCAGCTCAGCCGCCATGTGTTGGAGTTTACCCCAGTAAACAAGAGGGTTGCGTCCCTGCGCCTTCGGGTTGTGGACAGGTCTCTTACTGTTGTTTGGGCCAAATAGCAGTACAGAGTACCCAGCCTTCTTGGAGCCCCTGGGAGGGGTACTGGAACACCATGTTCGAGCACAAGGGTGTCCATCAGTGCACATTGCACCAGGACACCCTAGGCTGGAGGCCGATGATCGACTTTGTAGTTGTGTCATCTGACCTTCGGCCGTGTGTCTTGGACACTTG
This sequence comes from Bostrychus sinensis, assembly GCA_020698575.1. NCBI lineage: Eukaryota > Metazoa > Chordata > Actinopteri > Gobiiformes > Eleotridae > Bostrychus > Bostrychus sinensis. Next base: position 40,160,046 of record CM036241.1, read on the forward strand.
GGTGAAGAGAGGGGCTGAGCTGTCACGCGATCACCACCTGGTGGTGACCAGCTCCCGAGGGAGGCTGGAGACATGGAGTCCGAGTGGACCATGTTCTCCACCTCTATTGTCGATGTGGCCATTCTGGGCTGTGGCCATAAGGCCTCTGGTGCTTGTCGTGGCGGCAACCCCCAAACCCAGTGGTGGACTTACCAAATTGATTTCATTTATTTATTTATTTTATTTAATGTTGGCATATTAATTAACATGTGTTTATCAGTCCAGCATGTAAATGTGCCATAGTTAGCAAAACCTGCAAATTTTCATCTGCAAATGAAGACAGAGTGAGTTAGATGCAAAAGCAGAAGCTGCATTCATTGAAGAACTCCTAAACTCATTACGGAAAAAGCTTCTACTAAAAAGCAGCAAAAAGCAAAACACAAAAACTCTTCTTCTCTCACAAAAATCTTGCAAGAATCTTGAATCTTGAATCTCTTGAATCTCAAATCGCTCTCTTTAACATGACATGCTTTTTTCTACTTTTCTAAGCATAAGCATTTCATTATTCATTATTAACAATACCTGATGCACAGTTTTGAGCAGTTGTCCTAGTTGAACGTGGCTGGATGGTTGACAATTACATAATGAGCTGGTAACATATTATGAAACATTCAGCAGCTGTGTACAGTTGTTATCACCTACTGTACTGGCTGACCTTGGCATACTTTTCTCCTGTGCCTCTCTCTGGGGCAGGAGAATTTACATTTCTGTGCTGGCTGTGCTAAACAATGGACCGCCAATAAGGACAAAATTCAGATATTAAATGAAATATGCTTTTAAAAATAAAATGGAAAACTTGACTCTTACTCTATTAATCTGAATTATTATGAAATATTTAATTAGCCAGCAGTAAGAAAACAAAGTCAAACCATGTTGTAATTACCATTCGAACCATTTATGTTTATGGGAATTTTTGCCAATGTTTTTATAGATCATGCATGAAAAGTGATTGGAACACCTGAATTCAGTTATTTGGCTTGGTGAGCGAATACTTTTGGCAAAATAGTGTATCTTAACTTTAAAGGTTAAGCTTGTTGCTCTGTTTGAGTGTACACCCTTTAGTAGGAATGTAACAATATCCAAACATTACAGTTAGGTATTATCACAATATTAATCTCACAGTACAATATTTACTGTGATATTGTGGCGAAGCTCATGTGACGTAGAAACACTCAAAATAATAAAACATATTCTCTAAAACAGCCCTATCAAGGCTTTGGGGATTTAGTTATTATAATATTTAAAAAGATTAAGACTGAAAAATTGTTTAATAATAATAATTTTATTATGTTGGCTGCATTGATACGGAGCAGAGGATTATGGTTTTTCATGTTGCTTTTTTACAATTCTGCTGCAAGTCCACAATGATATTGTGAGACATTTGATATTGCAATATCACAATATTGTCAATAAAGTTGACAGTTTTTTTTTCTTCTTTTACCCTCTCCATAGATAAAAAATAAATAGAATTTTTTTTTTTTTTTTTAAATAATTAAATGGCGGCTAGTAAAAACACTAATTGACTAGCACCTTTTGACAAATACTAGCCACAATGGCCAGTGAGCAAAAAAAAAAGTAAATGCCAAGCCGTGTTTATTTCACCACTTTATTTAAATAAATTTTCATTTGAATTGGCATCCATGCTGTTTGTTTTTTCCTTGTCAAGTCGTATGAGCCAGGCTTGACAGACTTGTACCTTGGGTAAATAACACGCTTTTGGAAAGATGTGAGCCACTGATATCTGTGGGAAACACGTGTCGCCGCGGCAAAAAGCTCAAAATGATGGGAGTGGATTGAAATGTGGGCCAGAAGGTGAGATTATCCGCACCACCAGACTCCACTGCTAAAATGGAGGAGTGTGAGATTATTGAGTTGGTTGTAGAGGGGATTTTCTCTGTACATCAGTTGGGCGTTATCTCAGACCCTCGTACCACTGTTCTGACTTATCTTCCGCCGTCCTGTGTGATTTCTTCTCCTTTTTTTTCCCTCAGACGCTCCATGGCTCTGTGTTGAAGGTGTCTGTCAGAAAAAAAGGATGGTAAATGAGATTAGTGACAGAGAGCAAAGGGAGGCCCTTGGACTGGAACATGTCTTTCTTGTTGATCTCGAACTAGATACTTTTAAGTCATTTTCTTAAGTATGTGGTTGGGGAAAATGTGTTTTTACATATTCTTTTTTACCATTTTTTATTATTTATTTATATTATTTATAATATATCATTTTTACTTTACCAATGTGGGTAGTATGGATAGTGCCAGTTGTGATAGCAGTAGTAGTAGAAATGGTAATGAAAGTAGTTATTGTAGTGGCAGTTGAGGTTTCAGCATTAGTAGCACCAGTAGTAGAAGTCGTAGTAGCAGCAAAGTGGGTAGTAGCAATAACAGTAGTAGTAGCAGTAATAGTGGGTATTAGTAGCAGAGCACTTTCTTCTCTAAATGAGTCAAAGTGTTTTTTACCTTGGTGACCAAATGGGTTGTAAGTAGTAAAAATGGTTGCAAAAACGTATTAGTAGTAGTAGTACTAGTAGAAGTAGTAGTAGTAAAAATTGTGATTGGAATAATGGTAGTAATATCAGTAGTGCTAGTTGTAGTCATAGCGGAAGCAAAAAATGTATTAGGAGTAGTACTAGTAGAAGAAGTAGCAGCCATAATAGTAGTGCTAATAGTAGTACTAGTTGTAGTAGTGGTGATAGTAGTTGTATCAGTTCTAATAGTAGTAGTTGTAAGAGTAGAAGTACTAGTACAAGTATAGTAGCAGTAATAACAGTGGTAATTGTAGACAAAGCAGTGGGCTAGTAGTACTCTCATCTACTTAAGTAAACGTGTAGTGCCTTTTAACTCATACTCATGTATATTTACAGTATTATTTTGGTTTGTTTTAACTATGTTTTATTAGCCATTTTTGTAGTTGCTCTTTTGCATAAACATCTTAAGAGAAAGATTAATTTCCCCCAAATAGTTAAATCCTCAAACAAAAACCAGCAGTAACAAATAAACACACAGGCAATAATTAACACACACACACACACAAAAAAAAAAAATTCTCACTTCTTTGGCCCCCTTCCCATCTGTTTTACTCTCACTCAGACATTATCCTGTGTTTCAAACAGGTTTAAGGCTAGTAGCTTATCACTTGAGATAAATCGTACACAATCCATGTGTAATATCTCAGATATTTCTTGCATCCATAATTTTAGAGTTGGTGCTTCTTGATTTTCCAGAATCTCAGTATTCATTTTATTGCTATGAGGCAATATGAAATGATTTGTTGTTGGGAGGAATTTAATGTAGTAACTTTTTTTCTGATATACTGAGAATAATTGTTTCTGGATTCGGTTCAAATGGGCAATTAAAGGTGCTTTTCCACTAGGCAGAACGGTATGGGACGTGTACAGTACAGTGCCTTAGAACAGGTAGCCCAAAAAACCTGCTGGTTCCAGGAGACCCACGTCTGTTATGTAAACACTGATGTCACACAAGTGCAACAAAAGTTGTGTTAATAAATGAGATAAAATGTGTTTGAAACTCACTTTTAAAACATAAAGGCACTGACAACATGTATTAAAAAGAGGAAAGTGTCTGTGTGAGGCTGGTGTGTGTCTGTGTGAGGCTGATGTGTGTCTGTGTGAGGCTGATGTGTGTCTGTGTGAGGCTGATGTGTGTCTGTGTGAGGCTGATGTGTGTCTGTGTGAGGCTGATGTGTGTCTGTGTGAGGCTGATGTGTGTCTGTGTGAGGCTGATGTGTGTCTGTGTGAGGCTGGTGTGTGTCTGTGTGAGGCTGATGTGTGTCTGTGTGAGGCTGGTGTGTGTCTGTGTGAGGCTGATGTGTGTCTGTGTGAGGCTGATGTGTGTCTGTGTGAGGCTGGTGTGTGTCTGTGTGAGGCTGATGTGTGTCTGTGTGAGGCTGGAGCTAAAGCTGTATTAGCTTCAGTAAATTCACTTCTCTGCTCCACTTTAACACATTTTAACCACTGATCATATAACCACGAGTTTAACTCATGTTAAAGCCAGTCTAAACTAACTATTAAACGTTTAGATTCTCGAAGCGAGAGTCGTACTTCACCAAACCAGAAACAGCTGTTGCTAATATAAGCTAGTTTTATTTTTAGAAAAAGTCGCCTCAACATTAGCTTGTCCTCTGTGAATACAGCTGTTTATCACAAGGACAAGTACATGTTTTATTAAAAAAAAAAAAAAAAAAAAAAAAAAAAAAAAAAAACATTTTTGCTTTTATTTCTGTCCTTGTTTTTGCCTGAGTAAGGATTCTCTCTCGTCCAATCAGCTCGCAGCAGTGCTCACTTCTAACCATTCCAGATGCTTAACTGAGCTGGACCCCATCAGGGAGGAGTGCCAAAAGTAGAACAGTTTGGACCGCTTTTTGAGAACACTTTGGAATGCTTTGGGAAGTGGAAACACCCCCAAACCAACCCGTCCCACCTTGTTCCAACCTAGTGGAAAAGCTCCTTTGATAAAAAAGAAATTTCCAGACCAAAAGGACAGCAATTTATGACAGTAGATGAAGCTGTGAGCTCATGTTGCCTCTTGAAGTCCGCACTTGAAACAGCTGGGAGAAATGTTGGAAAAAATCTTGTGTAGTTTGAAGTTCGAAACAATTTGAAGTAAGAGTACTTCAGTAATCTCTGACTTATCTCCTGCCTCCTTGTGTGATTCCTTCCCTTCTCTCTCCAGCTCTGTGTAGGAGGTGTTTGACAGAAAAAAGGGGACAGTAAATGAGATTAGTGACGGGGTAGCAGAGGGAAACCCCCAGACTGGAACATGTCTTTCTTGCAGATCTCGGAGCAGGATTTGTGTTGAACAAAGTGATGAACGGATTCCAGAGTGCATGAAATAGGGCTTTGACTGTCTTTAATTAAAATGTGAGAATGTCTGTGTAAAATATAGATTCTTCGGATGACCCTAGTTTTATATATATACTTTTTTTTTCTTTTCTAAATGTCATTAATACTCTGCTTTCTATTTAAACTTTTAAACTGAATAATAAAGTCTCTCTATGGCTCAAGACTTATTTGATTTTTTGCTGAAAAAAAAACAAAAAAACAAAAACATCTGACCCCCTTGTGATTTTATGCTTATGTGATCCAATTTTTTATTTTTTATTTTTTGTATTTAAAAACATGATAAAAGGGACATCCATTCAAATTGTTTTCTCATTTGAATTGTGTATGGATGGAGCTGTCATCCAACTACAAGGAAGGCATAACAGGCCTGTGTAGTCTTTGTGCCGGTGCCAAGTTTGGATAAATGGAAAGGGTTGCATCAGGAAGGTAACTCAGTGTAAAACTTATGTCATATTAAAATGCAAACAACAGAGCTATTTGGTGAAGCCTTGGTAATGTGGGCCTATTAGCAGACTTGGTTTATAACACAAAGGTGTTGTTATTGCTCTCATTTGCTTCTCAAAACTGGAAGCGTGCTATATACTGTATATATATATATATATATATATATATATATATATATATATATATATATATATATATATGTACACAGTATATATTATATTATATTATATTATAATATATTATATTGTTAAAAACTGTCTAAAATCCTGCCTAATTTAAAAACAAATTGGTTTTATTTGCTGCTATAAATACAAACAAAAATTACTTTATACATGTTAATGTATTTACCTGTTTTTTGCATTTACTTTGTCTTTTGGTTTTGTGTTTTAGGTTTTTCACATAATCTCCCAATCTACCAATACTAATCTGCTAACCTGCTAATGCCAAACTGAGTAAATGCTAATGAATATTCTGAACTACTACAAATAATCTTCAAACTTTGAGTGAAATCCAGTCTGAGTTGAGACCCTCCTTTTTTATTCAAGTGTGGGGAAGCTGCACAGGGAAAAACACTTGACAGTGACTGATGGTGGACCTGTTTCTAAGTCGGTATTCTTTGCCAGTCTTGGTGATTATTTGGCTGAGGGGGTTCAGACCTATGCAGAACAGCAGCGGGGACAGAGCAACTCCTTGGTATATCCCACATTTGATGCACACTTGTGCAGTTGGCTTGCAGTCGGCCTCAAGGGTGGTCTTCCACTGCCTCATCGAGTTTGCAACAAAGGCTCTTAGAGTCCTGTTGATGTTATATATCTACAAGCATTTCTTGATCCATGTGCCCACTTATCTTAAACGCTATGATGCCTGACATGAGCTTCCATGTGGTGGGGAGACAGGTTACTGGCTGATAGTTGGATGGGACTTTTCCCTTCAAGGGATCCTTCTGGATCAGGCCTGTCCGGCCTTCGGTTAACCATCCTTTAGCAGCTGGTTCATTTGTGCTGCCAGGCGCTCATGGAGTGTAGTTAGCTTCTTCAGCCAGTAGGTGTGAGTACTTTCAGGATCTGGTGCTGTCCAAACTCTTTCTTGGATGTCTTCCACTGTGATGGTTACTGGTTTTTGTTCAGGGAGGTTGCTGTGGTCTGCTCTTAGATCCTCCAACCACTGTGCACTGCTGTTGTGTGATGCCTCCTTCTCCCATATGCCTTTCCAGTATTGTTCAGTCTCCAGCCTTGGCGGGTCTGCTCTTTTTAGCTTTACCAATTTAGCTGGTTGAGTGGAGAACAGCCAATATTATAATATATATATATATATAATATATATATATATATATATATATATATATATATATAGATAGATAGATAGATAGATAGATAGATAGATAGATAGATAGATATAGATAGATAGAGAGAGAGAGAGAGAGAGAGAGAGAGAGAGAGAGAGAGATCCTCTCCCAGGACAGACAGGATATAAATGTGTCCAGGACAGTTAAATGAAGTCCATAGTGTCATAGTTCAGGTCTGTAAGGATGCAGGTTAGTGGAGTCTCAGCAAATATGGGCCAGAGTACACCCTGGACAGAGGCTTGTTAGTTGTAGAGCTGAATACACTGAACCATTCATGCTAACATTCATTTACTATGGGACATTTAGATTCTCCATACACATGTATTGTGTGACAGCCAACCTGAGGTTTTCCAAAACCATATTGCTAAAAAACTAATATATTTTAGCATGACATGGGATATGAAGAGCGTTCAGATTTAAAACAACAAAAATGGGGACTAAATTTATGACAGATTTAAAATAGGAAATAAGGAACCTATGTTATTATTTTAATTAATAAATGTATTTTTTTTTTCTATGCATTGCCTCAAAACCTTCCAGTCTCCCAGTCCTTTTAAATTAGCACTCTTTGGTTTAGGGCGGCTGTCAGATCCGCTCCTAAATGGGATCAGTAACAGCGGGGAGAGGATCCCGGGCCTGAGGGGACAGGGGAGTGATGGAGCGAGGATGACAGTCAGTCCATCAGGGAGAGGCAGACAAAGGAACAACAATCCCCCCTCTGTTCTGCAGCTTTAGACCAGGCTCAGAACCAGGATTACATCAGGACTAATGCGGCTCTTACATCAGAACACATTTACATGGGACCAGCGTAGCCTCGTATCTGCACAAGTACTCACATCAAATAATCAAGGGAAAAAAAAGCCATTTTAGAGTCAGAGTGCTGATTAAAGTTAAAGATATGATGCCTGTGTTTTAGTTCAGGGGTTAATTCTCTATCCTTAATGAGACTCCACATAGACCTGACACTGTATCTTACAATGGTAACAAACATACCAAAAGTAATGATATATTTCTTTACTGGCCCCTTGAAGCTGGAGTTTTTATCTTTGGCTCTATCTAGCAATGGTCTGAACTTTCAGATGAATGAATAAACAACAATTAAAATCTTAGATGTTAGTCATAGCAGAGCGGCCAAAAGGCAAAAGATACCTGTTTGCAAATACGAGGAGAAGAAAACAAGAGTACATCCTGGACAGTGGGTAGTTAGTCACAGTGCATAGGTTTTAAGGCAGATGCCCTTCCTGATGCAAAGAGAACATCAGTTTACAACCCATGTGGCTGGATTATTGATACAAAGTCTATGATTGTTGTATTTTTTAAGACCAAAAACTCATATGTTTGGTTGAAAGCATCTTACTTAGGATGGTCCTATACAAAGAATTACAAAATTAGTACGAATAAATTCTTCAGTGCTTTTACTCTGACCCTTTGCCGTCTGATCGTTGTGATAACGTGCTTTTTCGAACTCTCTCAGCTTCGTCTCTTGACACAATTTCAATAAAAAAGACAGAGTATAAGTATCCCGCTTTCTCTCCAACTCTCCAGATGTCTTCATTTGCCTCTGAACGACTCTCACAATCATTTCTTTGTGAATTATGATTCCCAACAGCTTATGTATACTTCCTCTCACTACTGAAAACAGACAGTGACTTTTCCTCGCTCCGGTGGATCCATATTTACTGAACGGGCATCCTTCCATTTTCATAAAGTTATTTTTTGTGCATTTGTTTTGTCTTAGTTTCCTCACATGTTATCGATTGGTACCCAGTCTTCTCATTTTTTTTAAGCGCTAGGGCAGAGTAAAGAGATATAAAGCCACAAGTAAAGAATTACATTGCCTGACGATTTTTCAGTGCTTTTGGTATAGCTTTCTTACAGTGTTCTATTTTAAGAACAACTACCTTGAGAACTTCATGGACAATCTGTTTCTCCATTTTATGAGCCAAAGATAAAACCAATGAACCAATTTGTGAACCAATACAGTAATGTGCAAGTCAGGGCTTTTAAAATTGCAGTCCTTTTTATAAACTGATTCTAGTGACATTTTTTGAGACCAATAATTTAGGTACAGTCTAGTTTTGGTTTAGGTTTAGTTTAGTCCTGGTTTAAGTCCAGTTTAGTCCTAGTTTATGTCCACTTTAGTCCTGGTTTAGGTCCAATTTAGTCTTGGTACAGGCACAGTCTAGTTTTGGTTTAGGTTCAGTTTAGTTTTGGTTTAGGTCCAGCAAGCAATATTGGGATATCAGCACTTTGTGAACCAATACAGTAAAGGGAGTTTTTAGAGTTGTGGCTTTTAAAATTGTAGTCCTTTTTATAAACTTATTCTACTGACATTTTTTTCTTTCTTTTTTTTTTTTGTTGTTTTTTTTTATCAAAAAAAAATGTGTTTTGTGTGCACATATCCCTTAATGTCCCACAAAAACACAGGGGTCATGGGGTTTTCATAATCTGTTAACCAGTTATTATAATCATCTTGATTAAAATGCTAAAAATTGAAATGGACCTATCCATGATTTCCTTTTTGATGTAGGACTGTGTAACTTCAGTGTTTTGACTTCTTAGAAAGCAGACTTCTATGTTCTTTGCCCTGTCCCTCCTAAATTCAACTGCTGATGTTACCAGAATATTTTTTAAAGTGACCAGGACTAAAACAGGACTAAACCTGAACTAAAACAGGTCTAAATCCCTAATACTAAACCAGGACTAAAACAGGACTAAACCTGATCAAAACCAGGCTTAAACCAGATCTAAATGAAGATTAATGTAGCTCTAAACCACTAATACTAAACCAGGATTAATCCATGAATGAACCAGGGCTAAAACCACTAAGAATAAACCAGGTCTAAACCACATCTGCTATCCTATATTCTTCTCCTTATACCTCTACAATTCAACTAGTGATGTTGCCAGATTATTTTTGTATCTGGCAACCTTATATTCCAAATGTGCAGGGTCTAAAGTGAACAGAAGTGCCATTATCTTCCTCTTACATCCTCTCTACGTGAACATCTCTCAGCGCTCCCGTCTCGCGACACCGTGTCTATAAAAAAGACAAAGTGTAAGTATCTTGTCTTCCTGATGTCTCCATTTAGCTCGCCTCTTCCTCTCTCAGACGCGGTGAATAAGCGAATACATAAATAATGCGGCATGAATTATTCAAAGTTTGGGGCGACTGTAGGTGGCAGAGGAAAGTAACCAGCTGCGACAAGACACCGGCGAGGGGAAGGAGTAATAAAGAAGTAATAACCTCCGCGGATCTGCCATCACAACGTTTTAATCTGAAAGTGTGTTATGGCGAGGAGACATGTGTTTGTGTGAGGCCAGAGTGTGGGTTGCATGGAAAAGAGGGTTTAGAAAATAATAATATAGCTTTGTGTTGAGCAGGGGCTTCTCAAACTGTGGTACTGGTCCCACTGCTGGTATTTTTTGTGCCATTTTTGAAGAGGAAAACCATTAAGTAGGTGATTAAATCAAGTTAATTACTAGTCTAGTCCTGGGTTAAATCCTTATTTAGTTTTGGTTTAGTCTTGCTCTAGTGGTTGAAGGTTTAGTCCTGGTTCAGGTCCAGTTTAGTCCTGGTTTAAACTGAATTTAGAACCAGATATGGTCCTATTGCACAGTGCACAGTCTAATTTTGGTTTAGGTCCAGTTTAGTCCTGGTTTAGGCCCAGTTTAGGCCTGATGTAGGTCCACTTTAGTCCTGGTTTAGGTCCAGTTTAGTCCTGGTTTAGGTCCACATTAGTCCTGGTTTAGACACAGTCTAGTCTTGGTTTAGGTCCAGTTTAGTCCTGGTTTAGGCATAGTTTAGTCCTGGTTTAGGCCCAGTTTAGGCCTGATGTAGGTCCAGTTTAGTCCTGGTTTAGGCCCAGTTTAGGCCTGATGTAGGTCCAGTTTAGTCCTGGTTTAGGTACAGTTTAGTCCTGGTTTAGACATAGTTTAGTCCTGGCTTAAGTCCAGATTAGTCCTGGTTTAGAATCATTAAAACACAGCATATATGAATGTATTATTACGCTAGCTGTCCTCTCCTATTCTTGTATAGATTCCTATGTAAATCTGGTTGGCATATAATTAATTTATTTGTAAATTCAAGTTTAAATTTTCATGGTCCCTGTTTATCCCAATAACTATGGGCGTGAGGCGGGGTACACTCTAATTTAGTCCATTAAGAAAATCATGTTATGTTTGTATGTTATCTGTAGGATTCAGCCTGTGTACAGTAAGACTTAATGATACTGCATATTAAATACTGTTGTAAATTCAAACACATTCATGTCTTGCAAGAATAATAGAACTTTGCATACATTTATTTAGAATTACAAAATCTGTCCAGTGTTCTTGTACATAGCCCGATGGAGGCCTACTTAGCATATACTGTTCTTAATTTAGTTATGAATGATTTAGTATTCATTTCTAAAAAAGGCCATTTTTTTATCTGTAGTCCCCTGGCCTTGATGTTAAAAAAGCAGTGAAATGCATTAATAGGACAGCACAGACAGTTAGTAGAGACATAATACAAGGACTAAACAAGTTCCTGGCACAGTACAATGTAGCAATAGAAATACAAGCTGTTAAGAGCAATAGAAGCATCAGAGAAATATAAAGACAAAAGAAATCAAGAAATACAAAATATATACAACACAGCAAATCAATTAATACTAGTTGTAACTTTTATGTTACTACAAAAAATCCCAAATCAATCTAAATCAATGTTTTTAGAAATCTCTGACATATAGACAAATTTCCTGTTACATAAATCTAGCTAGAACAGTAACACATTAGTTTAGGGTCCACCTATTAACCATTAGTTAGCATACTAGTTAGCGGTTATTTAGCTCTTACTTGATAATTATAAAGCAATAACAAGATTTTTTGGAGTATAAACTTTATTAAGGAATAGTACTAAAAAAGCCTCCCTTACTTCCTCCTAATGAGCAGTAATTATGAGTTTATCAAGGGGAACATTTTAGTTAGTTGCTAATTAGTTGTAGAAAATGGTCACATAGGATAATGAATTAATAGGTGCTTTGTCACTATAAATTGGGAGCTAATTACCCACCAACTAGCATGCTAATTAGCACCTAGTTAATGGTTAATAGGTAAACCTTAAACTAAAGTGTTACTGCTACAACATCTTAATGTCTTAAATCGTTTTCCTTAGCTAATAGTATTCATATATTGTATATTTTACTAGAAAAACTAAACTGTACACACTGATAAGGTAAAACATTATGACTACCTGCCTATAAATTAGAGGCCATAATGTTTTGCCGTCTAGCTACACTGTAAAAAATATCTGTAGATTTCAGGGTAAAAATCTGTAAAATCTCAACAGTAAAAGACCATAGTTGATATATCGGTAAAATGCTGTTTTGGTTACAGTAATTAACTGTAATATTAAAAATAAGGCAAAATTGTATTTTTTTGTTTTGTTTTTTGTAATGTATACAGTATAGCACTGTTAAAAAAAAAATCGAGGCCTGTGTTTATTACAGCTTAACACCTTTTCAAAAGATAATAACTTTAAATTTTACAGTAAATGTTGATTAAAACGTAAGTCACAAACTAAAATATACATTAACCTATTTTTTTTTTTAAAGATAATAACTTTAAATTTTACAGTAAATGTTGATTAAAACATAAGTCACAAAGTAAAATATACATTAACCTATTTTTTTTTTTTAAAGATAACTTTTGCAGTAAATATTAATAAAAACTCAAGTCAAAAACTGTAAAAACAACATTTGTGATAAAATTATACTGTAAAATGAAATACAGGCCTCTTGTAGTTTTTACGGTAGAATTCTGGCAACCACAGCTGCCAATTTTTTACTGTAAAATTTACAGATTTTTTTTTACAGTGTATCACAATTTGGTCCTTGTCGCTCAAATACTCACGCTTGCCAACTTTTCCTGCTTTAACCCAGCAACTTTGAGGACAAAATGCTCACTTGCTGCCTAATACTATATCCCACCCACTAACAGCAGCCATGAAAAAGAGATAATCTGTTATTCACCTCACCTGCCAGTGATCATAATGTTATGCTTGATCATCTATTAACTGTCAAACAGCAGTAAATGATGTGTTAACCCCATAACAGTCCAGCTCTAAGTGCCTTTCTCTGATCGCCAGGTCTAGCAGGTTCTCTCTGTTCTCACCTCCTAGTTCTTGAGTTGTTTTTTTGATATTTTCGCTGCGTTTGACACCGTTCGCCCAGACAACACTCACCAAACCAATCTCGCTCTCACACTTCATTTTGTAGCACCTTTTAAAACCTGCAGAGTGACTCACCTCGAGATCCAGCACGAAATATCACCGGCCTTCGACAGGAAATGGACCAAATAAGGACAAGGACGGATTCATATAACAGAGAGATAAAGTTTATTTTGACCAAAGGCTGGACTGAACTGGCCTCTTCTCTGCTCACTGATAGATTCATAATTCCCCAGTGATGTTATAGAGTAATTGTTCAAAGGCTTGAAACCTGACCGGCCAGTTTTGCACATGCTTACAGTATAATCAGTGTCTTCAGAGCTCTATCAAAGATCATATTTCACACATTTTTCAACTCATTTTAGAGCTGCTTAATTTGTTACAGATGATATTTATGAAGATAAAAATTCACTTTTTCATATCAAAATGCTTTCTCATATTTAGACAGTAGCCTAATCATTCGCTCACACAAATTTGAATGGGACACACTGGTATGCTAATGCTAGTGCTAATGTACAGTTCGTGCTAAAGTTATTTGCCTTTTGCTAAGTTAGGAATGTTTAATCAAAATGTGTTACTGTATTTTCCGGACTATAAGTCGCTCCGGAGTATAAGGCGCACTAGCTAAAAAATGCATAATGAAGAAGAAAAAACTGTATATAAGTCGCACTGGACTAGAAGTCACATTTTTTGGGGGAAAAGTATTTTACAAAATCCGACACCAAGAACAGACATTTCATCTTAGAAGGCAAGTTATAGTAATAATAGAATAGAGAACAACAGCTGAATAGGTGTGCGGTTTGCTAACGTAACACATTTATGGTTATTCAGCTACATGAAGCATAAACAACGAACTGAACAGGTGTCTCGAATGTTAACGTAATATATTAACAGTTATTCACATAACTATAGCATAAAGAACATAATATAACAAGTTCACCAAACTCACCATCTCACTCCTAATCGCTAAATCCTTTAAATTCTTCATCCTCGGTGTCGCTTCTGAACAACTCCACTAACTCCGGAGGTAGACGAAGCACTGCTTCCTCCTCTGCGTGGCTGTCGTCAGACTCTTCTGAATCCCGACAGGATGGTTTCGTTTGTCATTGAAGTCCATGCCTTGTCGATTCATCCGATGACTTGCTGGAAAGTTGCATGGTGCATCCTCCCGTATGCTGTGAAGCTGTGCTCTCCATCCATCATCACTGTGAAAATAACGAACATGTGAAATTTTTTAATATATAAGTCGCACCTGAGTATACGTCGCACCACTAGCCAGACTATGAAAAAAAGTGTGACTTATAATCCGGAAAATACGGTACTGTTTAGTCTAAAATCATATAAAGACCAAAGCTGTTTTTGTTTTTTAAGCTGGAGACACACTTCATGATTTGTTGCCTGATTTCTAATTATTCACAGTTGTGCCGAGCCTGTACCAGTCAGCTCTAGTTGCAGGGAGTCGTCAGCACAGAAATATGTGAGTGTGGGAGATTTAAAGACTGGAATCAGTGGTGCAGAGACTCCACCAGACCTCAGTCGCAGTCAAGTAAACATGTTTGAATTTTAAGGCCAACTCTCACCGTTGATCACATGACTCCAGTGTATGTGTTACAAAAAAAGTTCACCGAGCTAAGCTGATTGTTGACTTCTGTCCTGTCAGACCTGAGTGGTATTTATAGGCTAGATAAAAAATAATAATACATTTAACATGAATTATGACAATAATTAATACAGACTGGGATATTTCTGCTCTTTTTGCATTACTTGGTAAAGCTGACACCTGTGCAAGCAAAGGTCAGCTATCATTAGCAATATTACTGCAGCTTATTTAATAACAATTTATTCACTATTGTGCCACAAAAAGCTTCTCTAACTGGTTTTATTCAAACGTGTTGTGTGCAGTTTAAAAACCTGTAGAGGTCCTGCTGTTCTTTTCTGAAACTCACAAACTATGACCACTATAGTGCTCTGTACAGTGAGCAGGAATGATGTTCAGACACAATCCTGGTGCAGTCGTTAAATGTGTGATCCCCAGTCTTTCTGTCATCAGAACAAAATCTGCTCAAACCAGTCGGTTAGTGTGTGCTCCAAAATCTATAACAACTGAGAATGTCGTGTGTCCCAATCTTTAGGCGGTACCTGGGCCCTCTTGTGGCCGCTACTGTGTACTACACTAATAGTTTGTTGGTTTTAAATGGATAATGAAGGATTAACCAAACCTGAATACAATTAAACATATAGTCGTTTTTTTGTCAAATGTCAGTTTTGTTATTTTACAGACATTACTACAAACAAAAATGCTTATTTTGTTTTCTTAATTAGGCATGAGCTGTAACTTTTAATTTATTGATTGTTAGCTTGATTGATAGCTTAGCTATACTATACATGTTCAGAACAGTAACAAAATGTACAATGACTTACTAGTAAAATACCATTCCTTTTCCTGTTTTTATTGTTTATTTTACTGGGACAACCAAAAGCAGATTAAATCCCTTGCCTCATACGTTGCTCTGAAAAGCTCTCCAAGGTCGATGTTCCAACACAAGATGGCCGCCACGACATCACAAGGCCTAGATACACCAAGGCGACTCCCAGACTGCCACCGATAAGACGGAGCGATAGCTCGTCTCTTCTCGTCTCCTCTCGTTCCCTCCCGTTTCCTCACGTCGCATGACCTTCATACACCGAAGCGACAACCGTCCTAAAGACCGTGTAATTACCCCCCCAAAGCGGCAGATGGCGCTAGCCAGTGCACAAAGATCAACGGAAGTGACACAATGTTTGCAGAAGACATATGCATGTAGCGCGCCTTGGTCTGCCACTGTTCTCAGCTTGTTTGAACATTACAGAAGCGTGATAATGGCCGGTTTGGACATTGTTTTGTGTGGATTAGGTGCCGCTGCTCTGTTACTTGAAGAAGATAACTTTCCGCATGGAATTGCGAAGAATGCAAAAATGGTGACGGTACGCTGCCACAGCGTTTGTCACCACTCGTCACTCCGTCACTTCCGCTAAAATTCCCATGAGCTGATTGGCGCGGCAGCTGTAGTGCTAGGCCTATCAGAGCGCTTTGTGCCAAAGACCAAAGACGTCGATTCAACAACAAGGCCAATCGGCAGAAAACTAGTCAGTTAGATAAATGAATACAATTACTAATTGCATTTGCTGCCACTTTCATGGTACAACCCTTAGTACTAAAAAAAGCCTGTTCATTGATGAAATACCATGAAAATTTTGCTCACTTCACGGATTAAACATCTATTGTTATTTTCTAACATAACATCACCAAATTCGCCCAACAAGTTCCTAAAAATGCTCCTTGGTGACAGAAACTGGCCTTCAGGGAGCAGGGTCTGTATTTTTAAACCATTTCAGATGTTCTTTTAGCCGCAAACTGCAAAAGCCGTATCTCAATTCATTTTTTTTTTCTCTCCTCTGTCTCTCTCCAAATGCATGAAAACCTCTTTGAAACCAGCAGCAGCAGTGGCATTGGCGTTTAGTTTTCTCTGGACAAAAACCCACTCGTGCACAAAGGGCCTTATTGTGCAAACGGCCACTTGAACTCTGAAGAGGAGCAGCTGAATTTCTCTCTCTCTCTCTCTCTTTTTTTTTTGTGAATCTGTTTTTCATCTAATCAGACAAAAATGTGTGTGAGAGAGGAGCGAGAGGAGAGCTGGACATGTGCAGGGCCCTTTCAGACAGACCATTGTGTGAGATTTGGCCCGAAATGTTGTTAAAAAAGAGGCCTGGAATTTGTCCCGTAGTGATAGACGGGGCAGCCATGACGGTGGGTGGTACAAATGAGAGGTTACAGACCACCATTGAGTTTAGATTTGAAGAGCTGTGGTGGAAAATAAAAGAGGACAATCAGGAATAATGGTGGGGAATGTCACAACTGTGGAGATACGGGTCATTTAATTTAATTTTAGGCATTGCTTTTTGCAGCTAGTTTAACCATAATGTGTGGTGTACTATAATAAAGCATACAATCCAGCTATATGTAGACGTTGTAGATGTTTTGTGCCAGTCCCAAGCCTGAATAAATAGAGAGGGTGGAGTCATGGATATTTGAATTATGTTCTGGGGGTGAAATACATTTATAATTTTCATATTTGCGAATCAATTTGTTGTGAATACGTTAAACGCAATACAGTGGCCCTGAAGGGTGAGCCACGACAACAAAATCAAAAGTGAAACATGGGCACAAATTCAAAAACATACACACAAATTTGGAAATACGCACCCAAATTTAGAAACATAAACTACAACAGGTTAAGCTAAATAAACTAAAAGCGACTATGAGAACATTAAATACACTATAATAAATATGTACAGTATATGGTCTGACACAGTACGTACAGTATATGTATATTCATAAATAGAAATAAATAAAAGTAAAAAGTGTGCTTTGTGAATTGCTATATAGAAAGAATTATTGCACATATTTTATATATTTTTATATCATTTTACAAATAAAAATTGCACAGGTTTCCAAAATGGGAATGTAATGGGAGCAGTTATGTGTTCACTGTAGAGTCTGACAGCAGCAGGAAGGAAAGACCTACAGTATCTCTCCTCCGCACAGCGAGGAGGGACTTTGTGGTCAATAGATAGAGGATTTACCCCTGAACTAAAAGATTCCTGGTTTGAATGCAGGTCTGGCTTTGTATCTTTTTACCATTGTAAGATAGGTACAATACTTTGGTAGAGTTCTGCGTTTATGTAGTGCTTCCAGTTAGCTACAAAAATAAATGTTACATTACACGAGCAACCGACATGTTTACCCAATGTCTTTTTGGATTTGACTTGCATGCATTACACATTTCATTATATCCCAAAATGATGCAGTTTAATCTTAAAATTTCCCCCCATTATTTGCGTTTGCACGGCTCAATTACATGTGAATAAATTAATGCAGCGTTTAATATTTCCATCGGGGCCTTAGACTCACTGAGCGTGTTTTATTGCATTAATTAGCCGCGTGTCGTCCGCCCACGTAGACAAACGAACGGGAAGCCACTCGAAAACTCGCCCACGCCAGAGTTTAAACTGGATTCAGATCCTCGTACAGTGACATGTGCTTACTGAATACAAGTTGGAGGGAGAATAGACGAGATTCAATTGAAAGACAGAAAAAAGAAAAGTGTTTTTTGAAGAGGAAGACGCCAACTCGGAGATGCAACTGTTGGGAACAATGAGATGTTGTTTAAAGTCAAAATATTCACACAAATGAAGAGAAAACATGCAAAAGCACTGACAGGAGATCAAGATTTATTCATGAAATGAAAATAATAATAAGATGAACTATGTTATTATTGGTAAATTGCATTTTTTATTTAGGGGCGCTGCACCCCTCCTGGTCAAATGCAGAGAACAAAATTTGTGTGTAAAATGTAAAATGCTCCTCCACCGTTCCATACCTTTTGTTGCCTTTTTGAGATGTGCTGCTGACAGGAAATGGTAAAATATTAGTTTCAACACCTGGAATTTGGTTTAGGACTGGGTACCGTAATGCCAGTACTTAAACAATATCTGCATTTTTGATACCAATGCCTGAACAATACTTTTTCTGATACCTATGGTAACTTTATTCATATTCTACAATCATAAAACACAATGATATTGAATAAAATACAAATTTTTGGAGCAGAATTCATAGCTGTAAGTCAAAACCAGTAGTTTGCACGATTTATTGTTACTTGAGTCATACATGCAAAGATTCATTAAAGGTCCCACTAGGTTTTGAAATAAAATGTATTTTTTTCAAAATCAGTAGTTCGATACCACAAAAGTATCATTTAATGGTACCCAGCCCTAACTGTGGATAAAATATAGTTGTGTGAGATTTGCAGTCACAGTTTCAGAATTGAATTTCTGTTATGAAATCTTCATTCAATGAGTTCTGGTTTTTGGGCGTGTATTTTTCTTTGCTTATAAAATTACTTTAATACAATTTATGTGTTTTACCCTTTGGGTGTGCTTTTGATCATTATTTTCATGATGTTTATTTTATTTTACGAAGTTTTAGTTGTATGAAGTCCCCTCTACAGCATTCTTTTTATTTATTCATTTATTTGATAGGGATAGTGCACCTAAATGAACATCTATTCAGACAGCAATAGGCATAAATATGCCAGATTATAGCAACAATGCTAATTTGCATCCACAGTCCCAAGGCAGGTAACACAAAAACATGATAAGACATAGAACAGGGCAATAGATCACAATAAGAACACATCACAGACAGTACATTACTAAGATGTTAAAAGTCAGTGGTTACAGAACTGGTTTGCTTTCAACCACTGCCTGAGGTAAGTTTGGAAGGTTTGTGATGTGGGACACTCCCTTATGCAGAGTGGAAGACTGTTCCAGATCTTACTGGCCTTTACAGAAAGAGCATTTTGTTCAAAGGCTGTTTTTCTGTATGGTACCTCACAGCCCCCTCTAGAGGAGGCCCTGGTCCTGAGACCGCTGAGAGCCCCTTTTTTTTAAAGCGGCACTATTATGCAAAGTCGACTTTTCTGAGCTTTCTACCATGTTTTAATGTTAATCCTGCATCAAAAACATACCTGGAGTTGTGTTTTTGTTTCATTCACACACTGTTTGAGTAATCCTCTGTTTATTTACGCTGACTTCCTGAAAGGACAGAAATGTCTTGTTTCACATGATGTCTGCCATTTCCACCTGACCACGCCTCTCCTCCCTCACGGCCCAGTCCCGTTCAGCTCACACCTCCCCCACAGCAACAAAACAAACCCACCACTGACTGCAGCATTGCAACAGCACATGTGAAGGGGCGTGACAGCAGCTGGGCCGTGAGGAGGAAGGGCTCTTAAAGGGACGGGGACCTAATCTGAGTGTTCCTCACAAAGTCAAAAGATGAGTTTCTTCAAATAGGGTTTTTTCAATAATTATTGAGTTTTCTGACCAACAAAATGTAAGATGCTGATCAAGAGGTGTCAGTAAATTAATTTAAAAGATACAAAAAACAATCATAATATGGGCCCTTTAAAAAAGTCAGACATGGGAGGTGAGGCAAGTCCTTTTAACACCTTGTACATCAAACAAGTGATTAAAAAAAAATAAAAAAAAACATTCTTGAAACTCAGTAAGCCATTTACCCATGAACTAAAAGATTAGTTGTTTGGGTTCTATATAAATTTCCAGAATTATATTACATTATAGGGTTGTACAATTAATCAAAAACAAATCAAAACCTCAATTTTAATTGATTAGCAATTAGCAAATCGCAAAGGCTGCAATTATTTATGATTTAATGTCCACTGCAGAGAACATAATAGCCCATCTCCACAGGGTTCTAATCTGTATAAAATATGCTCCAGCTGTAGTTTAGAGCTCTACAAACATGAGCTGAAAGGCATGTGGTCCCTTGAATTAGTCAAGCAATGAATATTTCTGTTTTCTCTCAAGCGTCAGTGCCCCATCACATGCTTAAATAATGTGAAGGGCACACTGATTTAAAACAATGTATCACAAATCTAATCACAATTGCAATATCTGTCAGAAAAATCGCTATTAGATTTATTTATTTTTTTTTCAAAATCGTTCAGCCCTATTACATTAGCAACTGATCTGTTCAAGTACCATCTTAGACTAAAACAAGCCAACTCTGGACAAACTGAGATCTAAATCAAGCAATGGAAGGTTAATTACTAATTAAAGACAAAATAAGGACTACAGCAGGATTGAAACAGATTAAACACTAAAACTGGCTTGAACTGCACAATACTCCACAGTACCACCAGAAGACTGCGTACCAACAGTGGTGTTAGTACCACAATTTGAGAACCACGGATCTTTACCAATTTTCACCTACTGAATCAACTATTCAACTATTTCATCGCAAGTCTTTGCTTTTTCACTTTTTTTTTTTTTTTACCAAAGAACAAGACTAACCCAAACATATTTACTTTAGTTTGTCCACTGTACTGTATCACCATCTCAAACTGAATGCTTTCTTCATCAGAGCAGCCCACATCTCCTTCCGTCTGCAGCCAAACGCCTCACATTTAATTCTCTTCTCGTAAAACAAAACGGCTTTAATTATCTCCATTTAAATCATTTGCATTTGTTTTCTGCGACTCTGAAACATCTGTCGGAGCATCGGTCACCGCAGCCTGGACCACATCCAATCTGCTGCACTTTAAAAATGTTTTGTGCCTTTTACAAAAACCAGCACGTCGAAAGGCAGAAATGACAGATTGGGAAAAATTAAGACTTAAAGTGCAAATTATAGTGAGTCATTGCAAACGTGGGTTCAGGGCAAACAAACAGACATTTAGCAGATAAACAAAATCATATTTTATTTTTTGCCGTTTTGCCAATAAAGCAGTGATTATGTGAACTGGGACTAACATGTTCTGATTGTGACTGACAGACTCCACACATTGCAGATAGTATTTATTTATTAGGCAGGGAATTTTCCTGTTTAACTTTTACAAAATGTAACACTATTTTTCCGTTTGATTTAAGAAGGATGGAATAGAATATAATGCCTTTATTGTCAATGGAAATAAAACATACAATGAAATTTGTTTGGCCTCACATAAGATACATCAACACACAATACAAACATATGGCAGAGATGAGAAAAAATATTCATTACAGTACAGATGGACTTTAAATGTGTTTGTCTGTTGTTTTACTCATAAAGGGCTAAAACTAACTTTTATCATTTCCAGCATTGCTTCAGTATCTTGTCAATGATCAGAACTGATCATGTGTTATGTCAAATAAATGGTCACATTTATATAGCGCTTTACATCAAGGAACCGTTCACCCATTCATACACCAGTGTGCGCAGACACCGGAGGCAAGGTGGGTTAAGTGTCTTGCCCAAGGACACAACGACAGTATGCAACAGTGGGAGTGGGGTTTGAACCGCCAACCTTCTGGTTATTGGACAAGCGGCTCTACCAACTGAGCTACTGCCGCCTGCCTGCAAATGAAAAACCCAAATCCTTTGTGCATCAGCTCTGAAACACAAAATGTCAATATAAATCCGAAAGACAAAAAGACTTGTTTGTTGTATGAGCCAAGGAGAAAAAAATATTGAAAATAGCATCAAACTTTTTTTTTTTTTTTATATTTTAGCATCCTGGCGTGCATAGTGGCATAGTGGGTAGTGTTTGTGACAGTCAGACGGTGGGTTGGGCGTTGGATTCTCGAGCCAACTAATAATCTCTCTGAGTGGAGTCCTGTGTTATGGTGGGTTATCTCCACTTTCTCCCACTGTCCATGCATGAACCCCCGCACAAGACCCATAGTTGCTGAGATCCAGTCACCTCCAACACTTTATAACTTCACTGAAAACCTTGTAGGCCTATACCAATCTTGTCTCTACATTAAATATTCAGAGAAACTATGCAGTGGTTAGTGCAGTGCCCTGATTGTGATCTCCATATCTCACATTTTTAATAAAGTCGTGCTGAGTTCTGGAGAGATAACTTTATCTGTGGGAGCTGCCGCAGCTTCTGTTCACAGAGATCCGGATCTGAGAAAGTCCTGATTCAGCTACAGTCCAAGTCCAGGCTACACAGATAGCACAGGTTTTAGGGCTAACTTCAGGGCTAATGGACTTCACAAAAGACTTTGGGGAGACATTTGAAGACCCGTAAATTAGAAGTCATAACATTTGTTCATCTACTTATTTCTGTTAGGGGTTGGGGTGGCTGTTAGCTGCTGTGTGCTACAGGCAAATCTCAAGTAATTATGCTTAGATGCTCATTCTGTCTGTGAAGTGTTTGACTGAAGTTAAGCGTGGTTTATTTATGTGTTGTAAATGGGTAAGAGGAGGTTAGCTTCGCTAGTGCAGGAGAACATTGCTTTTTAAACAGCCTTTATTGTTTTCAGTGCATTTTTAAAAAAGAACATTCATTCCTAAAATCCAAGCAACTGTTCCTAATCCTGAATTCTGTCCTGGGTATCCCGGAAATTATATTAGAGCAGAGTCACGAGTAGTTATTGTTTGATAAACATTGAAGCCTACAGCTGCTAATTGTGTTAGCTGCTATATGGTGGATGGGGGAATCAGCAAATTTAAAAAAAAAATTGTGCTTAGGTGCTCACTCTGACTGTAAAATAATTTTAGTGGATTGTGGACAATCTAAGCTTTCAAACAAGGTAAAGCATGTCCATGTGACGGAAGTTTAGCTTTTAATGACGTATTTGTTTATAAATAGCACACACAAACAAATACACCAAGAATAAACTGGGCCTAAAGTAGGACTGCAATCGGACCATGACTGTTCCACCTAGGACTAAATCTAGTGCTGAACTTGACCTAAACCAGGACTAAACTTGACGTAAACCATGACTAAAATGGGTCTAAACCAGGGCTAAGCCCTAAACAACTAGGGTAGGGTGTACCTCAGTTTGAGAATCACTGCAACTGTTTTTGTCCTAACCAAAAGTATTCTCTTGCTCTGATATATTTTCCCTGTTCCTATCACAGCAGGACACTGAGTGTTGGTGGTTTTTCAGATTAGTCGTCTTCTGAAGCTCTTTATCCCACTCCCATCATTTAATAAAGTCTTTAATTACTTCCTGTACTTCTTCTGTACGTCCCTGCGGTTCTCCATTGTTCTGGCTCTGCCTTTTATCCACAGTTTAAAGTTTGGACTCGTTTTTGTTGTGCTTTTAGCCTGAAATCAAACGGCTTCAGTGGTTTTACACTCAAAGAAAGAACCAAAGCTAAAACCCGTGTGGAAACACAGCTCTGATGAACAGGAAATAAGCAGCACAAAAAAGAAAAAAAAAAAAGGAAGTCAGAATATAAGAACAAAAGAGTGTTGGGTCTTTTGGTAGAAAATGAAAACAAATGAGTCTGGATGAGACTGGATTTACTTACAAACTGCATACTTTGAGTCTCTGCACATGGTAAAGTAACATGTCAAATTAGTATGTCACTTAAGCCGGGTATACACTGCAGTTTAGTCTGGCACACATTGTAGGGAACATGTAACACCCATTCTGTCTAAACTTCATAGGCTTCATATTCATTTTAGAGTTGATTTTAAGATTTTATTGTTTGTTTTTAAAACTTTGCATGGACTGGCCCCAGTGTACATTTCTGACCTCATTGTACTTTACACACCTGTGCGCTCGCTGAGGTCTGAGGGCCAGCTCCAGCTTGTCGTGGAGTCTGAGCCTTCTCTGTGGTTCTGCCACAAATTCTGAAGCACCCTACCCTCCCATGTCAAAACAACCCCTACAGTCGATGCTTTTAAGCCTCATTTAAAATCACACTTCTACTGATTGGCTTTTAACCCTGCAGGACAACTGTGTGGTCCTCTGACACTCTTTTACTTTTGTCTTTTACTTTATGATTACACTATTTTATGGTACTTTGTTATTTGTGTTTGTTTTGATTGAATCGGTGTTCTCTGTGCAGCAAACTTTGTGATGGTAAAATGTGCGATACAAAGAAAGGTGGATTGGATTTCAAGATTCATGAAAGTCATACTGCACAGCATGGAATGTGTAAATTGTAACCTACCGCTTGTTCACACTGAGCGAGGGTTCACTCGTTGAATCCTACAACTGGAGTCAGCCGGTAAACAGTGTGTTTACGTCATTGTTGCACTCGTGAGTCAGAAACCAGTGCCACTTGCATTCACTTTGGTCCCACATCAGAGATCGTAGGTGTAGGTCACACATCTGACAGCGATCCTAGTTTGGTCACATGTCTGACAGAGACAACAAACCACTATTATAGTAAAATATTATAATAAAAATGTCAGAGGTTGGTGTTGTTTTTGTAAATGTATAGAAGCATAGGTTACATCTTTCAGTGTCGCCATGTTGTTTTCATGTATTTCTAAGAGACAGCAAACCTAAACCCCGCCCACTGTCAACAGTACTGCCACATTACTGGTTTAACCACCACAGCTTCAGACTCAAACAGATAAGTCTGAGCCTGACAAGATGGATTTTTGTGTAACATCTAATAAGGTAGATGTAAACAAAGAACAGACATGGGACAGACCGCACTTTACAATATATTTTAAATAGCTTCTATGTATAGACCGTTCTCATTCACGTGACTTGGTTTGTTGGCGCTGCCATTTTGGATGGGAAAAAGCTGGTGTAGCTGGCTAGCGATTAGCGATCATGCATAGAAATTAAGAGTTCATATTCACCATATTTACCACTTTCTACACCGGTTCAATAATTACTATTAAGTGGACAGGTCAGCCAGCGATATTTAGAGAAATGTTCACTTGTCGATGCTTAAGATCCATATGATGTCAAAATTACATGTTTACCAGCCTTCAACACACAATCCGCTTTGGAATACAACAACATTTACAAATATTTAGTCAGTCGACAATCTCACGTCACACAGCGCAATTAAAGCTTACAAGAGGCAGAGAGCTCCTTAGAGGCATAACAATATTTTGTGGCAGGATGGTGACAGAGCTTCAAGTATGGCCCTAAAATAACTGTTGTCCATGTGAGTTGGCAGAAGAGAGACTGCAGATTAGAGAAAAGGAAATATAAATACTTCAATAAACTAGGCTTTCCGTGGAGGTTTAAAAGTCTAAAATTATAAATCAGAATTTAAGGCCTTAAAAAGTCGCAAATTTGCTGAGATATGGATAATTAGGATTTATATTATGTTTAACCTGAATCTGGGGGCAACCAGATTCAGAAAGAAACTCAGTGAAAACATAATTTGCACGGTTATTATTTTGTCAATACAGGCATGATATACATCGTTAGAAAGCTTATGTTCTGTACAAAATGGGAATTAAGTTAATTTTATGCTTAAAATAGGACATAAGTGTAATTAATGATGATTCCTCAGTATGCCCAAAACTTTTACCTTTGAACACTGGTTCTGTCCAAAACCAGTCCAATCCAGGACAACGCTCAATCAGTTCATATAAATCCACAAGTAAATATCGAGATATATTTCTATAAATAAATAAAAGTATTCCATGTTGTGAAAATAATCCTGTAATCACCATATCCTCATGCAGAAATGAACAAATACCAAGCTGTTCTGAACGTTGTATTTTCTTTTTCTCTCCAGTTTGCTAAATGTCCGTGAAAACGTGTTTACCCTGCTAATTAAACCTGAGCAGACAGTAAGAACGAGGCTAACTGACTTCAGATCAGTTTTCACTTTATTTGATGATTACAGCAGGAACGATCTTTTATGTGACTTTTTTAAAGAATAAACTTTGTGAGACAGTGCAACATTAACTTTTTTATTTAAACAGACAGCTGGCAGATGCTATCACAGATATAGGACACATTAAACTATTTTTGATGAGTAAAACTATTTTAATTTGTTAGGCTAACAGACAGCAGGACTGATCCAAATCAGGGCATGGCTTTTGCCATCCAACATGGCCGCTCCATGCTTCTCCACGGAAATCACGTGCTCAGATGACGCTGGCTGAGAAGGGTCTATATAACAGCTGATACAAACACTGCCATTAATAATGCAGACTTGATACTAACCAGCAGAAAATGTCACATATTTTGGACAACTTTGCATTAGTATTTCATGTTTTATAACTCAAAATAATGTATATGTGGAAACATTTTCTTTTGGGGAGCTGTTACTGTGACTTTTCAGAGAATGCTTGATTAGGTGTCTGTTGCCTCCTGGTAGCAACAGTGGGAAATGGACAAAGCATTAGCTGACTGCTTTGTAATGAAGGAAATTTAAGCACTGACATTTTTAGAACAAGTCCAGTGATGGTGTATGGGTTTTAGAAAGGTACAGGAGCACTTCCTGATTTCATGTGACAATGTAGAGCAGTGACACTGAGCATTTTCAGTTCTTGAGGATCAGCAAACAGGATTACTCAAAAATGTGTTATTTTCTAACATTTTTAATACCACAAACATATAATCATGGCATCTTAAACTGTTAAGATGTATTTGCAAGTATTGTAAAGTACAGTTCATAAAGCACCAATACTGTTGAAAATCAAACAGGTTTTTGGGTGATTTGGTCCCACTGGAAACAAACTCTTTCCACACATCTATCGCACATATTATTAATATTCATGGATAAAACTAATAATGTCAAATTGATGTTTTTTAATGATATTTAAGGCCTTTTCTTTTTGCAAAATACATTTAATGACTTTTCATGCTGTGCAGGAACCCTGCCCAGGTGTTTTTGACATGAAAATATTATAACATGGTAAAAGCAAATCGATTTAGCAGAATAGAGGATCTTGTTTATGAATTTGTTCTAATAGAAATAAAGCTACCAACTGCTATGCTGCACAGATACAGATCTGCAACCCCAAATACACAGAGAAGTGGACTTGTAGAAGAATACTGACATTTCTTTTCTTTCATAGTCCTTGTTTCACACTCAAGTTTATATTGTGTTTATTCCATACCCTCACTGATCCTCTTGTCTCCTCTCTGTGCAGTAGACCTACATTACATTAGAGAACACAACACAATATGGAGATCCACGCTCCATAAACTCACTGCCATCATCATCATCATCTTCCTCTTCCTCACCGCGTTTCCCATCAGCCCTGGCATCACAGGAAGTACATTTGGGCTGAGATGTTTTCATTAGGTCTCTCCCGCAGAGACACATCTCCAGATCAACAGGAAGTCTGGTGTAATGTACTGAGGATTATGAACAAGTAATGTGGGAATGCATATGTTTTATAATGTACTTGTTTAAAATATTAATATTTAAGAGGTCTATAGGGAGCTCAAGTTTTTAGCTGCTGTGTGGTTTTTAACATTAGGAAATAAAGCAAAAATGCTAAAAATATGTTGGTGAAGTGCTTGCATGTTTGAATAAGGTAAGGTAAGGAATACTTTATTGTCCCTATTGTAGAGAAACTGGTTCTCTGCATCCTTCAAGGCCACTGGAGCAACCTGTAAGCAGCAGGAGCATTGAGTCTTAGTCTAGTCCTGCTTTAGGGCTGATTTGTTGCTGCTTTAGTCCAGGTTTAGATTTGAATTAGTCCTGATTTAGCCCTACTCTGAATTTAGTCCCATTTGAGCCTTAGTTTAATCTTGGTTAAGTTTTGGTTTATTACTAGTTTAGCCCTGGTTAAATTCTGTAGTGCCCAGGGACCCTTGTCCAGATCTGAGGCTAGATCCTGGTCAGGAGTATCTAGCGGACTAAACCAGGATCTGAACTAGTCTGGTGAGCCAGCCTCTCCTACTTTCTTGTCTCAAGGACAGTCTCGTTCCTCTCTTAGTGGGAAGAGTTTCTCTCTGGTCAGTTTAGAACTGGCTTATCACAGCCATTTATCTGCAGCGTGTCTTACAAATATGAAAGCAATACGAATTTAATAACTTCTCTGACCTGAGTAACAGCATTTCCTTCGTCACCTATTGGTTCTGAACAATGAGGTTTTCTTCGTCTTGTTTCCATTTTAACAACAGTAAAAAGTAAAAAGTCCCACAGTCCAATGTAGCAACCACAATCAAACAAATCCACTTTCTCCACAACTCTTTGTACAAGTGCTTCTTCTGCTGCTGTCCCCATTTAGAGATAAGTACAGAGCTGCTCATAATCTGCAGTATTCTGGTGTTTTATAGAATAAACTTCAAGAAGTCATGTTTCTTTAGGATACAGGATCAACGGTGCACCACTTACATCCCGCCCTTTGTTTCTCTGATTGGTTACTCCACCTGTGATTGTTTCACCAACAGAAACAAAACTTATGCAAAGGGATACAAGACTAACTTCTTTATATAGAATAGGAAAAGAGTTTGTCTGGCAGGCCATGCTAGGTCTGAACCAACTAAAGTAGGACCAAAACAGGAATCACTGAAATAAAGCAAAACAGGACTGCAAAAGACATATGTACCTGTACCACAGTTTGAGAACCACCTGTGCCAGATCAATATCAGAATCACTGCACACATGCAAAATTATACAGTATTTTAATATGACTAGACATTCAGGACAACTTTAAAATCTTCTCAAATGAAGTCCCAAGAATAAAGCTGTTCTTGGGTAAAAGTTCTTCATTTTCCTCCTGTAAGTAACACACAAAAAAGCACAAAAGGACAGGACAGAAGACAGAATCAAGTCGTTCAGTACAAATCCATTTAATTCAACTATATTGTAGCAGTGACCTTTGACCCTGATAACCTTTTGAATCCCAGTGACATTTGTTAATTATGTTTCTTTGATATCTGTAGAAAATGATGGACAGGCAAATTATATAAAGTCTTTGTGTTCACTGGACTGGGGAACGGTTGAATAAAAACGTTTCCGGAAATTTGAATTTTGGTGGAGTGCAGAAACTGTAGTGACACAAGATGACCTCGCTTTGAAGAGAAAGTGAGGAAAGTCGAACTAGATTTGTCTGTACTTTGTTACTTTGTTACTATTGAGAGAGTTAGAAGAAATTAAAATTAAGTCAAGACACGGGTACAAACTCAACTTGGAACATTAGAAAAAAAAAAAAAATCCATGGATATTTACATTTAGACATTTATGTTTATTAGTAATAGGCAAGAAAATCCTCCTGAACCAGTCTTGGGTGAATTCAGGACCCAAAGCAGTCAGGATCTAGTCCAGGTTTAGTCCAATTTGAGCCTTGGCTTAGTCCTGGTTTAGAACTAGTTTAGACTTGGTTTAATTCTGGTTTAGTCCCTTTTAAACCTGAGTTAGTCCCATTTGAGCCTTGGTTTTGTTCTGGTTTAGTCTCGATTTAACCTAAGTTACAGCCCTAGACCAGGTTAAATCCTGGTTAGACCAATTTCAGCCTTGGTCAAGTCTTGGTTTAGTCTTGTTTGAGCTTTGGTTAGTCTTGTTAGTCCTGGTTTACTCCTGTTTGAGCCTTGGTTTATTCCTGGTTTAGTTCTCTTTGAGCCTTGGTTTAGACCTGGTTTAGTCTTGTTCAAGTTTCAGTCTAGACCTGGTTTAGTCCTGTTTGAGCCTCAGTTTAGACTTGGTTTAGTCCTGTTTGAACCTTGGTTTAGACCTGGTTTAGTCCTGTTTGAGCTTTGGTTTAGACGTGGTTTAGTTCGGTTTGAGCCTCAGTGTAGACAGGGTTTAGTCCTGTTTGAGCCTTGGTTTAGACGTGGTTTAGTCCTGTTTGAGCTTTGGTTTAGACGTGGTTTATCTCTGTTTGAGCCTCGGTTTAGACTTGGTTTAGTCCTGTTTGAGCCTTGGTTTAGATTTGGTTTAGTC
The DNA here is from genome assembly GCA_020698575.1 of Bostrychus sinensis. Lineage (NCBI taxonomy): Eukaryota > Metazoa > Chordata > Actinopteri > Gobiiformes > Eleotridae > Bostrychus > Bostrychus sinensis. The sequence continues at coordinate 40,190,110 of CM036241.1, forward strand.
CTGTTTGAGCCTCAGTTTAGACTTGGTTTAGTCCTGTTTGAGCCTCAGTTTAGACTTGGTTTAGTCCTGTTTGAGCCTCAGTTTAGACTTGGTTTAGTCCTGTTTGAGCCTTGGTGTAGATCTGGTTTAGTCCTACTTTGATTACTCCTGACTCTCTCCTCTTCATCCTCTATACCCTCCCAAAAAATGTAAAAACATTGTGTTTTAAAAATGCTACTGTGCTACAATATCTCTCTGTACCATGTGACCTGAGGCGTATCACTTCAAATACACTTTCAGCCACTGACCCTTTAGGTAATTAATGTCAGATGAGTTCTGGGACTCATTAATGGAACAGGGAAATGTGTCCAGTCTGCATTAGTTCTACCTTAAAGCCGTGTTTCAAACAGCTCAGCCTTGTAATTCGGCTTTACACAGTAATTACAGCTAACTCCAATGACATTTCTGCATTTGTAACTTCAAAAAATACCACAAAGTTAGTTTTATCATTTGTTTGTAATGGGTTTACGTGCATGCTATTGGCTGTAGTTTACACTTGGTTATTTCCAAAACAGCATGCCTTTTGTTTTTGAGGAAAACTGCTATCCATTTAATAAATAGCTAACTGTAAAGAAAAAAAAATAATAATAAAAAGTCACCTAAAAAAGTAATACCCAAAATATATACTATTTCTTCAAGATAATGCAGTATTAATTATGTAGAAGTAGGCTACCAAATAAAGTTATTACTTGAGAGTAAGTAGTAATAAGTAAATTTGACAAAGGTACATTGTAATAAAATACAATAAATAAACTCTTAAGTCGCCCTTTAAAAAACTTAAACACAGCGCCTTTAGTATCAAAACTCCTCACCTCCTAAAAATTGCTATTACAATATGCTCCTTCATAAACTTGTAATAATATAAAAAAAATTGTTTGTGTGTTTTCCAAAAAAAAAATAAAAAAATTATGCTATTACATACACTGGCATAAAAAGGGGTTAAAATTCTGAAAATAATCAAATATTTGGTATTTATGATAAGAGCAGAAGTTGATTAAAGATTTATGCAAACAAACAAACAAACAAACTAGAAAAAAAATACTTTTTGAGGGGAACACTTTTGTTACTTAACACGAGCAATGTAACAGATTTAGTTAGAGTGTACAAATGAAGTAATGTTAGATTTGTGTTTAGAATATCAACATTAACATTAGTGACAAAAAAACACACACCTGAGCCAAATTTCATTTTCAATTTTGTCCTCATTGGGACACTAGGCTTAATACTTAAGGATTCAAAATATTGTTTTTAAAATGAAACTTGTCTAACACCCATCCCAGTCCTTCTCCATTTTTGTCTACTAAGTTGTTTTCACTTTAATTCTATTTCCCATTTACCTGTTCTTTCCCTCTTCATATTAAGACCCTCTTTATAGGACAATGCTGGAACGCAGGAAAACACAACCCTAACAGTCAAAACACAATAAAATCATTCAGCAAAACGCGCTGTTGTCTAAACGGCCCCTAAACCTCAACCATGGCCCGTAGAGCCGTTTAAATGAGAGCTGTCCCACTTGTGAACTGGGACCAGTGCTGTAGCCCACAGTCACTAAATGGTTTTAATTAGTTTTTCTGAGAATCCATCACGTCCTTATGCAGAGTTTAATTAAAAGTGTAGCCCCCAAATGTTCTTCTTTTTTAATCTGTGGCTAATCTAAAACACTAACGTCATTTCTTCATGCCCCCAGAGTCAGAGAAGACCAGGCTTTATTACTGTGGGTTAAGGCTGCTTTGCATTTAGTCATTTAATAGTAATTTAAGTAAGGGTTGATGTTTTTAATTGGGTTTTTAGATGGTCACTAGTTTGGTTTCTTTGTTAAAAAGTACCAAGGTGGAAGTTCTCCAAATGTATACATAGCCCTTGTAATGTTCTCCCAATTGCCATATACCCATTGTCCTCTGGGGCCTTGTTATTTAAAGAACTAAAGTGATTCTAAACCAGAAATAAACTAGGCCTAAACCAGGTCAACCCAGGACCAAAATGAGACTAAACCAGAACCAAACTGTCTCTAAATTTTAAACTAAAAAAGGAAAGGAACAGCAAAATCCTTCGAGTACCACCAGGATAACCCCCCGTACCATCAGTGGGACCCATACCATAGTTTGAGAACCATCATTGTAGATATTTTAGTTTCTGCTTCATTTTTTACAGTGCTGGCTCTAATGCCGGCGGCTGCTGTCAGACTGTCCTCGGTGTAATCACTGCTGAACTGCTGCGTGAGCATTTACGGCACTCCTCTGTCCATCCATCAGTCCATCTCTGTCGATCTCTATCACATTACACTCTAATATACTTCACTTAACACATAGCAGTAGTAGTAGTAAAGTGCAGAGTACACATATTTACAGAGGTCAGAGGGTACTCTCGAGTGCAGTGGTTAGCAAACGGTGTTACTGATGGTACGCAGGCTTCATCCGGTGGTACTCAGGAGTCTTTTACAGTTCTATATTTAGTTTATTTCAGAGCAGTGGCGTAAGGTGGCAATCAGGGGCCCTAGTGTATGTTTTCAGAATGAGCCCTTAAGTTAAGGAGCACATTCAGTAAGTATACATCCATATATCATACTTTAAGTTGTAAAAAGTGCACTGAAATTTCTTTAAGTCCACTAATAATATAAAAAAAAAATCAATGTGCATTTTTGTTTATAACTAGACTTTGTAAACATTGAGTATATATAGTTAAGGCAATATAAAAAACAGAATTTCAGCATAATTTACATATAAAAAGACACACATGACATACATATTAAAAGAATAGTGCTAAAAAAAATAAAATAATAATAACCAATGTCTGGACTGTAGACCCTAAACCAGGGTTTTGTTATGTTATACTCATGTTATACAGCCTCACTGCTGTTGGCAGGTGGAATGTTTGAGTCGGTTGGTGCGACACTGATAGTCCTGAATGTTATCCCTGTTCCCCAGTTGTCTCTGTGAGCTTTCTGCTCTTGTTTTAGGGAGCAGTTCATGCAGGGGGGGTAAACTGTGTCTCATCTCTCTGACTAACCTGCTCTCTCCTGCTCTGAAGAGAAGAAAGTTCAGGTGATGGTGTACATCCTCTGGAGATGATCTTTAGGGCTCTCTTTTGCCCCCTCTCCAGCTGTGCAGCCTTGCTTTTATTACATCCCACTAAGAGGACACTCCTGTATTCCAAACATGGCTTCACCAGCGTGCTGTAAATAGTTATCAGATCCTGTTGTGGTAGGCCATGTCGAGCCAAAACAGTTGGGATATGAAGGCGCTTGGAAGTTTTCTTTACTATTTGGTCTAGTGCCCACTGAGGTCAGAGTCCAGGTAAAAAACCCGGGTATTTTGTGGTGGTAACAACTGGGACTTTCCTTTCCACCCAGTACCAGAGGAGCAGGCTTTATCTGATTTTTTTTTTTTTTTTTTTTGGAATAGCTGATCCTGAGCTCCACAGATTTATCCCCATTGAGGTGCATGCTGTTTTCTTCAGCCCATTTTTCCAAATGCTGGGCTTCCAGAGCCATAGTTCTGTCACTGTTGGTGTTGTTTAAGGGGATGGCCCATGACAGTCCTATGTCATCTGGCCTGGTTAGTTCTACAGTAATCCCAGTTATGGCTTGGCTTAGTCCAGGTTTTAGTCCTGACTAAGACCTGGTTTAGCCAGTTGTAATAAAAAAAGTTAGGGGAACATTAATCTGTCAATGTTGTTAAAAAATAAATAAATATATATATATATATATATTATTGCACTATATATATTACTGTCCACTTAGGAAGCAACACTGATTGACATCAGTTTCACTGCTGTTGTGCAAATGGAACAGACAACAGGTGGAAATTATAGGCAATTAGCAAGACACCCCCAACTAAAGGAGTGGTTCTGCAGGCAGGTGACCACAGACCACTTCTCAGTTCCTATGCTTTCTGGCTGATGTTTTGGTCACTTTTGAATGCTGACGGTGCTTTCACTCTAGTGGTAGCATGAGACGGAGTCTACAACCACACAAGTGGCTCAGGTAGTGCAGCTCATCCAGGACGGCACATCAATGTGAGCTGTGGCAAGAAGGTTTGCTGTGTCTGTCAGCGTAGTGTCCAGAGCATGGAGGCGCTACCAGGAGACAGGCCAGTACATCAGGAGACGTGGAGGAGGCTGTAGGAGGGCAACAACCCAGCAGCAGGACCACTACCTCCTCCGTTGTACAAGGAGGAACAGGAGGAGCACTGCCAGAGCCCTGCAAAATGACCTCCAGCAGGCCACAAATGTGCATGTGTCTGCTCAAACGCTCAGAAACAGACTCCATGAGGGTGGTATGAGGGCCCGACGTCCAGAGGTGGGGGTTGTGCTTGCAGCCCAACACCGTGCAGGACGTTTGGCATTTGCCAGAGAACACCAAGGTTGGCAAATTGGCCACTGGTGCCCTGTGCTCTTCACAGATGAAAGCAGGTTCACACTGAGCACATGTGACAGACGTGACAGAGTCTGGAGACGCCGTGGAGAACGTTCTGCTGCCTGCAACATCCTCCAGCATGACCCGTTTGGCAGTGGGTCAGTAATGGTGTGGGGTGGCATTTCTTTGGGGGCCACACAGCCCTCCATGTGCTCACCAGAGGCAGCCTGACTGCCATTAGGTACTGAGATGAGATCCTCAGAGCCTTGTGAGACCATATGCTGGTGCGGTTGGCCCCTGGGTTCCTCCTAATGCAAGACAATGCTAGACCTCATGTGGCTGGAGTGTGTCAGCAGTTCCTGCAAGACCAAGGTATTGATGCTATGGACTGTCCCGCCCGTTCCCCAGACCTGAATCCAACTGAGCACATCTGGGACATCATGTCTCGCTCCATCCACCAACGCCACGTTGCACCACAGACTGTCCTAGGAGTTGGTGGATGCTTTAGTCCAGGTCTGGGAGGAGATCCCTCAGGAGACCATCCACCACCTCATCAGGAGCATGCCCAGGTGTTGTAGGGAGGTCATACAGGCACGAGGAGGCCACACACACTACTGAGCCTCATTTTGACTTGTTTTAAGGACATTACATCAAAGTTGGATCAGCCTGTAGTGTGTTTTTCCACTTTAATTTTGAGTGTGACTCCAAATCCAGACCTCCATGGGTTAATAAATTTGATTTCCATTGATCATTTTTGTGTGATTTTGTTGTCAGCACATTCAACTATGTAAAGAACAAAGTATTTAATAAGAATATTTCATTCATTCAGATCTAGGATGTGTTATTTTAGTGTTCCCTTTATTTTTTTGAGCAGTGTATATAGGAACCGAAAGGGCTTCAGACCGATGCATTGGTCGCCAAGTTTCTGCTGGACAGGTTCGTTTATCTTATCGTTTAAAAAAAAAATGCCTTTTTTCTTTATCTGTTGAACCTTTTCAACTGTACAGCAACGTCAGTTTGCTAATGCTACCAACAGCAGGAGGATATATTTTTGCTCACATTTAGGGACTGTGCATGTGACTGGATCTGTGTGGGGAACTAGGTCAAAGGTCGCGCAGACAAACAATGCAGGTCTAGGTTTAGGTGAATCTCTGCTGATGCCGGCTGTAAACAAACACTCGTTTTCCAACGCTCGTGCACGTCGCTGTGGAGGAGTTCCTTGGAAAGGAACAGTGAAGGGCGGGGCCTGATGCATGCGCGTTATTCAAAAAAGCACAAACAGTCACTGCTTTCTCTGCAGTCGAAAAAAATCGTCCCTAATATCTTTAAGTCTTGGATTAGTCCTGGTTTAGTCCTAGTGTTGGTTATGTTTTGGTTTAGTCGTGGTTTATATTAGGTTTAATCCAGTTTTATTCCAGGATTAGTCCAGGTTTAGTCCTGGCTTATACCTGTTTTAGTTGAGATTTAGCCCGGTGTGCTGGTTATTTAAAGTTCATTAAAGGTGAAACATGGAAAGCCCAGTATTTTTGGAGATGGTACTTGGTGGGAAAAGTTTGAGAATCACAGACCTTTTCATGTCATGAATATTAATTATTAAGCTCTGCTCATATAAGAACTGGTGTTATGATGTCAACATTTTCAGTTGTGTATCATTTTAAAACATCAGCATTATTAAAGGTCCCATATTATGCTTTTGTCAGTTTTTTTAAAAATAGTTTTGCATTAGTTTTTCATCCATTTTCTTTTACTTATCCAGGGCCGTGGGGGCAGCAGTCTAACCAGTGACACCCAGACTTTCCTCTCCACAGCTTTAGTGTTAGCTTTAGTGAAAATGTATGTAAAACCTCTTTGTGGGGAGCTGTTACCTTGACTTTGCAGAGAACGCTTGGATTAGGTGCCTGTCGCCTGCTTCTGGCAGCTGTGGGGACTAGACAAGGCATAAATGGCTAATTAGCACAGCTATTAGCAACAAAATGCTAACATAAATAAATAAATGATATCACAACCCTGTGGTCATGGTGCAGATAATTTTATCTGTCTGCTTAATGTGCAGGTAACTCTTGGGCATGACTGGATGGCTGTGCATGGAGCAGCAGGGCCCGATGCCCCATGCCTACTTAAGGGCCCGCCTCCTACCATCTCTCTCTCTCGCTCTTTCACTTCACCTGTATCCACACCCCCTCGGCTTTTGTTTTCCTTAGTTTTGCATTGTACAACACTTTCACACTTCACCATTTCTCATGCAGCCACACACACACCTACACTACTGACTGCAGACAAACACGTTATTGTCCTGTCTTGTATATTATATATTGTTTTCTCTGTAGGGTCTACTTTCTACACTGCTGTGAATTTATGAAAACTGTCGACCCCTCGAAAACAAGATATTTCACCTCAAGAGGTTATTCCTCTTAATAAATACATGTCAAATGTCAGCGAGGCAAAAACCAGCATTTTTAACTCCTGGGAAGGGGATGGCCTCAGCATACAGGATTACTCAAACATGCATAACTGAAACAAAATACTACCTCAGGTTTTGAGGTGGAAAGAACATTTTAACATGGTTAAAAGCTCCAAAAAAGTGGATGTTTTTTTAAGCTTGAAGACAGTCAAAGCCCATACCTGACCAAAACACAGGATATTTTACTGAATATATGACCAAAGGTATGTTTATTTATCCATTGCAATGCTGGTAAAAGTATTTGAAGAAGCTATATATTTTATTTAAAATATTCCAGTCAAACTAGCTATATGCATTTATAAAAAAAAAAAGCCCTATTATTTGAGTCTATATCCAACACTGAATGTAATTCTCTGCATTCTGCTCATGCTCAGTGTGAGATACATTTCCATACGCCCCTCTTCCTCTGCGCCCCAGAAGTCATTAAAAATTAATCACAAACAATCGTCGATAATAAACTGGAAAGAGCGGGTCATTAAGAAGACTTGGAGTGTTTTTTTATTTTTTATTATTTACTGCGCAGAAACGTCTCCGGACCACTGCTGACGGATTAATTAACATGCGTGACGCTCGCACAAACTCCGGCGTTTTAATTTGGCCGAGGCTAATTGGAAACACAGATAGGCTACAGTCATTTGTACAGGTGCAGAATATGAATTATAGATAGATATATCCCTGGACTTGTGCTGCGGAGGGTCTGTGGACACACCGGTGGCAACTGTCTCGAGGAAATGAACTGCTAAATGAGAAATACTCTGAGAAAGAACATTATTTAATCCGCTCATAAAGTTTTACTGAGTGATACTTATGGTTTTATGCATGTACTTTTGGACAAGGATCACATTTCTGTAACTACCTGTCCAGCAAAACCTAGAAATTTCCCAAAAAGTATTTATATTTGAATTCAGTGGTTCTCAAACTGTGGTATGGGTCCCACTGGTGGTACACAAACCTCTTCTGGTGGTACTAAGAAGCCTTTTTACAGTTCAAGTGCTGGTTTAGTTACAATCTAAGTTTGATCCAGTAGTAAAGTTTGCTTAAACCACTTTAGTCCTGGTTTAAGCCTGGTCATTGGTTTGTCCTGGTTTAGACTTGACCAGTTATGTTTTTATAAAGTCCTGGTTTAGACCTGTTTGAGTCCTGATTTAGTCCTGGTTTTGTCTAAGTTTGGGACTGGTCTAGGCCTGGTTAAGTTCTCGTTAAGTCCTGGTTTAGACCTGGTTGAGTTCTGATTTAGTCCTTGTTTAGATTTGATCAGTTTCTAGTTTACTTTTTAATTTAGTCTTGGTTTGCAACTGGTTTAGACCTGGTTATGTTCTCTTTTAGTCCTGGTTGCATTCTGGTTAAACCAGTTCTAAACCAAGACAAAACCATTACTAGCACCAGCTTAATCTGGACTAAATCATCAATAAATCCAACTCTAAATGAAACTTAATCTGGACTTGAAGTTGAAAAGACTCCTGAGTACCACCAGAAGAAGCCCACGTACCACTTGTGAGGCCCATACCACAGTTTGAGAACCACAGGTCTAGAATGTGAAGTTGATTTTCTCACCGTTACCACTACATTACTGTAACAGCCTATTTGTAACTCAGCAGTCCCTACACTCTGTCTCTACACTTTCTCTGCTCTTCTTTATGCACTGCTATGGCTCGTTCTGGCAGGAGATAAAACCACATGGAAGCTGGGCACAAGAGAAGAAGTAGTGGTGTGTTCTTTATGGTGGCCCTGAAGGGCAAGTTGCACCAACAAAATTAAAAACACACAAACAAAAACTGAAGCACGCACACACATTTCAAAACATGCACACACATTCTGAAACACGCACGCATATTTGGAAACATGCACACAAATTAGAAATTTGAAAAACATGCCACTTTTATGAAGCAGTTGAGCAAATTTCTAAGACTTTTGGATGTATATTTTAAATAAATTGAAAAGTGGTACTGAAGCTGTCTTCTGTACCACTCACAGTCAAGCACAAAGGTCCTGCCCTATCATTTGCTGTAGTGTTTTAAAGTGTGTGCGTGTTTTCAAATGTGTGTGCGTGTTTTTGAATGCGTGTGTGTCTTTTTGTATTTGTGTGCGTGTTTCTGAATTTGTGTGCGTTTTCTAATTTGTATGTGTGTTTCTGAAGAGGGGTGTGTGTTTTCAAAATTGCATGTGTGTTTACAAATTTCAAATTTCTGTGCGTGTTTTCCAATGTGTGTATTTTGGAATTTGTGTGCATGTTTTTGTATTTCTATGCATGTTTCTGAATTTGTGTGGGTGTTTCCAAATGTGTGTGTGTTTTCTAATTTGCATGTGTGTTTCTGAATATGTGTGTGTGTTTCCAAAATTTTGTGCGTGTTCCTAAAATTGTATGCGTGTTTCCAAATTTGTGCATTTCCGAACAGATGTGTGTTTCCAAATTTGTGTGCCTGCTTTGAAATTTGTGTGCATGTTTCAGTTTTTGTTGGTATCTGTACAACTCTATACTGTATGTGAAATAATAGAAGACTATCAGGTCCAGGAGGGCCCTCAAGGCCATAGGTCTCTGGTTCCCTTGAACACCTTAAAAAAAAAAAGAAGAAAAGAAATGGCACGTTAAACACACAAATGCGTAAATTTGATTGAAAAAAAAAAAAAAAAAAAACAAAAACCAAAAACAAAGAAACACTGCACATAATTCAGAATAGGTAAGAATTGATTGTGTAATCCCTGTTAGTGAAGTGGCTGGCTTAAAGTCAAAGGTTCAAGCTCCAGCCCGGTTCCAAGCCTGGTTTAGAAAAGAGGTTTAGGTAGATGTAATTAGCCATGTAAAGAGTGGACCAATGCTACAGTATAGGTAGTTTAGTCCTGGATTAGTCCTGGTTCAGTTCCGAATTATTTCTGCTTTAGTCCAGTCCATGTTTAGTTCAGTAAAGATGGTAGCAGAACTGCCTCTGTATCCTCCGGGGTGCCACAAGGGTCCATCCTTGGCCCAATCCAGTTTTCCTTGTCCACGTTGGCTCTTGGTTCCATTATCACCAAACCCAATGTCATTCCACCTTTATGCAGAGAACCTCCAGGTCTAGCTGCCTGTGCTCCCTAATGATGGGTCTGCATTAGACTCTCCCACAGCCTAAAACAATGGCTGGCCCAAAACTTTCTTCACCTCAATGAAAGTAAGAGTGCAAAAGTGAAGAATTTGGGAGTGATTTTTTTTTTTTTTTCTTTTTTTTTGACAGTGAACTGAAATTTGACAAAACTGTTGTCAAAGCAAGCGTTATTTAGCCAAAGTGAAGCCCTTTCTCTTTCCAGCTGTGTTTATTGGCCAAAGTGAAGCTCTTTCCGTCCCGCAGTGATCTGGAAAAGGCTATTCATGCTTTTATCAGTTCAGTTCTTTATTTTCGTTTCACACAGTCCTCGTTCCATCGTTTGCAATTGGTGCAAAATGCAGCTGCCTGTCTTTTAACCAGCTCATCCAGAAAGAACCACATCACCCCGGTTCTCTCTTCTCTCCACTGACTCCCAGTTAAAAAAAACAAACAAAGTAATGCTTGTTTTTAAAGTTTTAAATGGTCTTGCTCCTCCCTATTTTTCAGAGATTTTAACCATCCACCGTCCCCAGCAAGCAAAGCCCTCTAGTTGTCCGCTCAGATGGTTTTGGATGTTCCCAGGTCTCGGTACTGAGGTTGCAAAATCGGCTCGTGTTAGTAACCTCGCATGTTAATAATGTAAGCAAACTATAATAATGGGATTTTCTTTTTAAAAGTGCATGTCTATAAGTACTTTATTCTTTCTTATTATTCAGTAATGCCTTTGAAAAGTACACAGTTGTTTTAAGCAGCACAAACCAAATGCAATGAAGGAATGGGGAACTTAAAAAAAGAAAAAAAAAAAAAAAGGAAATAATGCAGAATATGGCCACTAACAAACATACTTTATATTATGTTAATTTGGTTAACAAACACTGTGTCAATAGGCTTGTATGGCTATTATTTTGGGGGCATTTGAATAATTTTGCTCATTATTTATTAATGCAGACATTTAATAGACTAACTGCTCTACACATTTGTATGCACACTCTTCATATTTGACATTTTAATGTAATCAACTCCAACAGAGAGCAAGCTGTCATACAAAAGCATCAGTAAATATGGGAAAAGCACAGTTTCATTTCATTGCAGCCATTATTGTGCAAGAGAAGGCACCTGAACCTGTTGAAACTAACAATCTGTAGCAGCTAGGGATGTGTGAATCAGTACCAAATTGATACCTTCAATTCCTGTGATTTAATTGTGGTATCAATACCAATCTGAAAGTATCGATACTTTAGTAGTAATGACAAACAATGATATTAATTTAAAACAAATTTCACTGGATCCTTTGTGTGAGCTCTACAGTGACAGGTCCAACCCAATCCATTGTGTTCTGCTGCTCCAGTGGCATAAAGAAGCCATTATTAGTAACGTGAATGCATAAAGGCTTTTTTGTTTTGTTTTTTACAAAAATTCAATCGATATAGAAGAAAAAACAAAGATTGTGACTGTAATGAGCTCAGGGAGTCGCAACCAATGAGGACACACCAGACAGAAAGTAAGATTTAACAAAAACAATCTTTATTAAACAATTCAACCGAATTGGACCAAATTAAGATTAAAGGCCAAATTCGGAGTAAAAGGTCAAATTATAAAGAAAGTATTTTACAATATGAGATGTGAAGTATTATCAGTAGTGTGGTGGTGTTGCATGTGAATGAACAGTGTGAGTGTGCAGTGTTGTTAAAGGTGCAGAACTAAGAAAAAAGGTCTAACGAAACATAACTAAACTCAAGCCAGAACCAAGAACCAAGCTTAAACCAGAACCAAATACCAAAGCTAAACTGAACCAAGACAAACCAAACAAAAGACGGGCGGCATGGTGGCAGTGCTTCAGGCCAGCAGCAGCCAGAGGAAGCAGAGGAAACACTCTTTACGCCTACAAGTGCGCCAGGCAGGCCAATCAGTAACCAAGACAACCACCAAGCTGCAACCAAGCTACTCACAGATGCCACAAGGGGGCGTCACAAGTGGTATTGGAATCAAATCGAAGGTGAGAAAGCTGGTATTGCACATCACTTGTAGCAGCTAAAACCTTAACTGATGGTATCCAATGACAAAAAATATTAGTACGAACGATCAATAGCTAAGAATATATCTTTTTCTATTAAGTAATCATAATAAGCTCCGTGTGATCAAATCTGCTAAATCTGCTTGGCTTTGACGGTCAAATCTGCTCGGGTTGACATTAGCGAGTTACGAATGGCGTGATTGGCTGTTCATCCTCACTAACATAGAAATGTCAACCCGAGCAAATTTGACTGTGAAAGCCGAGCAGATTTGATCAGACGCACTTCATTATGATTACTTAATAGAAAAATGCATATTCTTACCCATTTATTGTTCGTATTAATATTGGTTAAAATAAAGTATTTATATTTTTGACTGGGAGATTGTCAGTTAAGGTTTTAGCTGCTGCTACAGATGATATAACAGCTTTTAACAATTAAAATAATATAAAAAAAAGAAGTACAAGTACATGCTTTTTGTATTTATTGATGTTTTTGTAAGATACTTTGCTCACTGTTGGAGTTTATATTAAAATGGCAAGTACAGAGTGTATATGTGTACAGCTGTCAGTCTATTAAATAACAAATAATGAGCAAAACACATGAAATGGCTCATAAAAACTCTTCGTAATAACCATAGAAGCTTATTGACGCAGTATTTTCTAAGTATGATTTTTAGTGGCCATAATCAGCAATAGCTTGTATTTATTTAATTTCCTTTTTTACTTCATTGTCTTTGGTATTGTGCTGCTTAAAATTACTGCTTCAGGCATTACTGAATGATAAGAATGAATAAAACACCTATAAACATGTACTTTTAAACACAAAACACAATTAATAGTTTGTTGAAGTCAGTGGCTTTGCACTGTGACACCTTTAGGTTTGAAGACTTTGGATCATTTTATTACTGTGTGTTGTGTTGTATTGTTTTTTGCACTTTGATAGTACTTCATTAAAATGGTGTGATTTGTTCATGTTTTTGATGAAAAGTTTGAGTTACTGCTCTAACACATCTATATAGTCATCACATGTCTTTGTCTTCCACTCAGAGAACTGCAGCCCCGAGTAACATGGGCCACGTCAGAAACTCGACTTGAAAAAGACATGAAAGCATCACGGAGAGGAGCAGCTTAATTCATGTGTAGTGGATTTTCACTGTCGCCTGTCAACCTCCTGTCATTCTCTGATTGGGGAAAAAAAAAAAAAAAACACTTCTTAAAAACGTCACGGCCTTATGATTATCCACTATCATTTAAAGCCAAGACAAAAGGCTCCCGTTGGTTTTATTTAAAGGAAGCGACGAGGTAAATGCTGGTTCGGAGAGACATGAGTGAGGTTTGAGTGGTTTTGACATGCGGCAGAGGGAGTAGGAAGAAAGGAGACTGAATAGTTTTAAGAGTGGCAGCAGTTCTCTGAGCGCTGACAGGTGAAATGAATGGGAAAACGCGTGTACTTTTTTTTTTTTTTAGAGCTTTGAGCTCATCTGCCGACGCAAATAACAGCCTTAAAAAAATCCCGTTGAGCAGTTTGGTGTTAAACATGCACTAACTGGAGATAAGTTAGACGGAAAACTGAATGAAATTGTAGGAAAAAAATGCATGCTATTTACAGGGTACAGGATCGGCTATGTAACGCCAGATTCACACTGAATGCGTTGCGTGTGCAGTACGTCTCTGGTGCAGTTTTCTGACGGACCCCAATTCAAACTGCGTGCGTTGCGTGTGCGGCACGTCTCTGACCAGAGCCAGCTGTGGAGACCACGAGTTCACTGGAAAGGAGCGAGTTTATGCTGGAAGTTACGAGTTCACGCGATAACCATATCCATAAAATAACCATGTATACAGAGAACTGCAGGTAAAAAGTATGGTAAAAAGCCACGTTTGCCTCTGACCACAATCTCTTGTTCATTTAGAGATTATTTGCCTATTTAACCACGGTTGAAGCCCAAAAATCACAGACCTGGGTAAGGACGCTATGTATATAAATACTTTCATTTTACTCACGTTTAATGCTGTCCGATGTCATCTGTGACCCATGTCCTCAGTTAAGACCTAATGTTTCCAGCGATGTGAGCGAGAGGCTACACAAGCAATTTTATTTTGAAATTTACCGGATCCTCTTCACTGGACTCAGGTCTGACTTCCTGTCTGGCTCCATCTGCTCTGTTGCCTGACGGATCCGGCATCCGGCAAAAATAGACATTTGAGCTTTTGTCTGGAGATGTCAGTCCAGGGTCAGCCTTTTGTTCCTTATTTTTTTGTTTTTTTAAAGGGTTATAATTTTATTTTATTTACATTTTTATTCTGTAGTTGTTTTTCTTACTTGTAGTTTTCCTTTGTTCCTTGTGTCCTGTATCCCATTTGCTCTGAAAAAAGTGTATATTCTATTGTGTATCTTCTATTCTATCTATTCATGCCGTGAGCCCTTTTGTGTCCTGATAAAGACCTGTGTTAGGTTAAAACATGTTGTTGTTTTGCCCATTAAAATAAAGACCTTATAAAGTACACTTTCTCGTGTTGTCATTACTAATTTGGAAAGCCTGGGTCTCTAGTTTTTTGCTGAGCAGTGCTGCTCAACTCGGCAGTGTAGTGGGAGCGGTGTGCACAGTTTGTAGGCATGTCAAGCACACAGACCAGGAAGTGGTGTTAGCAAGTGAAGGCTAATTTTTAGAAGGACAATTTAGCCTTGTATTCTTTTACCATCTCACTGAAAGCAATGTTCAGGGCCGCCACAGTCCGCTCATAGCACAAGGGCTACACTCCAGTTTGCTAGGCTCACTTTCTAACACACTACAATTTTCTCAGTCGTTACAGATTCTGAAAAGACTAGGAGCACACTAACTGACTGGTTTCAGCAGATTTAGTTCTGACGACTGAAAGACTGGAGCTCACACACTACAAGATCTGTTGAGGCTGCAACTGATGCCAAACAAATGCAGCAAACTCTGGTGGGGAACTCGCAAGAACTAAATGGTAAACAAACATGGACGCTATGTGGGTCTCTGTTGCTGTTGTGTGCGCAGCTATCTGGAAAAAAAAAGAAAAAACGGGTATGTATCCAGTTTCGCTTGGGTAGCACTCAACTTTCTTCTTCTTCTTCTTCTTCTTCTTCAAATTTCCGCTTATATTTTCCTGACGCTTCCTGTTTCTTTGTCTTTGTTCTCTGACGCTATTTCCTGTGTCTTATCAACTGTTTTTCATTGGTCGCTGTACACCATGAATTCCCAGTTGGATGCACACTACAGGAGGGTGCGTCCAGAGTCGGCTTTAAAATTCACACATTTGATTGCTTGAGACTGATGTCAGGCCGGGTTTTTGCGCCGCTTCGAGTCTTTGAACATCACACACTAACGGATTTCAGGGCTGACTGGTGATTATGATTCACTGCAACTAGTGTTGACTGGTACAGACTTGCAACTGTGAATCGTTATAAAATCGAGCAAAAAAATTGTGTACAGTTCAGAAGTACAGAAAAAGGAGCAAAAGTTTACTCAAGTAAAAATAAAGGTATCACCTTAAATTTTCTACTTAAGTAATAATATAAATGTACTCACTTTTAAATGTACTTGCAAGTAAAAAAGTAAAAGTATTTTGCACAGACTCGACAACTCAGTGTGTTAAATGTGAGGAATTTTGCCCAAAAATTGTGCTGATTACTAATAATATTGAATTAGTCTTAACTAGTGCTTTTCTAGGCATTTGAAGTCACTTTACAATGTGGTGCATTATTCATTCATGCTGAGCCACTACTGTAACCACAGCTGCCCTGGGTCCATTTTGTGCCCACAGCCTCTCCAACCACCACCAAACACAATCACACTGACACAGGCAAGGTGGGTGAAATGTCTTGCCCAAAGGCACAACAACAGTATCAATTGCCGGTAGTGGGGCTTCAGGTTAGTAGGCAAGCATCTCTACCAACTGAGCTACTGCCACCCAGTGACTAAGGAAATGTATTATTCTTATGTTTCTAAATGAGTACTGCATCTTATATTTAAGTACTGTGTGTCTACAATGATGACATGACAAAAACATTATTTTAAATGAAAACTTAAAATATTTTGTACTTCAAACCAACTCAGAAATGTAGTGAAGTAAAAGTAAAAATACCACTTGTAAAATTTACTCAAGTGAAGTACAGACACATGAAAATTGTACTTAAGTAAAGTAAATAAGTACTTTTACTTTGTTACCTTCCACCACTTTCAAATATGCCAATAGTAAACATCCTGTGTCTGAGCAGACGTTTCAGGCTGTGTGACTGGACACCTTGAGCTGACGTCACAGTGTGCTGTGCCTGAGTTGAACTTTTTTTTAACTTCAGCACACCACTCTCAGCAGCCACAGCTTCACATACAAATCAAAGGAAATTACCACCCGCTTATTGCCAGGCGTGCCCTATGTAAAAGGGCCTTAAAGTACCACACACTGGGCAAAGTGTGATGTCACACCGGTGGTCACACAAGCTATTTTCAACAGTAAAACAATGGAGCAATTTAGGATGTAAATTACTTAAGTTAGTGTTCACACAAAATTATTCTGATTCTTTGGTGTGTGATGAATAGTCAAAAAGAGTGATAAAGTAGTTAAAAGAGTTGTTTCAAGGCTCGTTTATTTACTTTTTTATACCGCTGCTTCTAATGCTACTCTTTTGTATTCTGCTGTCTGTGACCGCTCACGAGGCAGATTCATTGCTAAGCGGTTGTTTCATGACATAGATTTCCGATCTCTGTTACTGAGACAGACTGAGCAGCAAACTCTCCAGACCTGACTCCCAGAGAGAACATGTGGAGTATTGTAATTGTACTCTAAAGTATAGTACTGTAATATTGAAATAGTATTCTCTCTAATTGGACAGCGCCTGTAGGTACATGCAGCCTTCTCACTCAACCTTCCCTCCAGTCCACTACTGTTCCCTCCTGTGCCACCACACTTCCTGTTTTTGGTTTAATGTCGCCATGACGCCCAGACCCGTCACCCACGGTAACACACACACACGGGCCGTTGTCATGGAGACCACTTCAGAGCCTTAATTTAATCGTCCATCGCAGCAGAGGGAGAGAAGAAGAGGAGCAGCGGCGGTAATTGTACACAGACCTTGATAGAGCATGGAGCCTTATGTAAGTTGTTTTTCCCAGCGTTTTTATCAGGGCTGCACAATATATCGCAAATTTATCATCACTGCAATATCAGGAAACACAATATCTATATCTCAAGAAGCTAAATGTATTGCAATAATCTTCAAACAGAGATTTACAGAGATTTCTGTCAGAATCATTTTCCTACCAGCCTTTAATCAATGTGTTGTGACAAAAATAATAAAAAATAAATAAAATAAAAAGTCCAGATTTAGTCATGATTATCTTAATTTAATCTCATTTTAGCACAGATTTAGTTCTGGTTTAGTCCTGAATTAGCCTTATATTAGTCCTGGAGAAGTATTTTTTTTTTTTTTTTTTTTTTTTATTCAACACAGTTTTGACTACTCTAAAAACAGGTACCAGAAGTTAAAAAGACAATGATATAAATATTTTGTTTATAGAGGATTTAGTGCTTATGGAGGACCCTGAGCGCCACATGAAAAGGAATAATGCTTTTATTAAAAGAGTTTTTAAAAGAGCCTTTAATAAATGGATTACCAAATAGTTTTATTAAAAGAGTGTTTAAAAGAGCATTTAATAATTGGATTAGCTCTGACCAATCACAGAGCTCGTTACATCGCTTTCCCTTTTCTTTTATTTAACTTTAGCCAGGAGGACCAGGAACGCCACGGAAAAGCTAAAAGGAGAAGCTAATCGGAGAAGCTAATACATTTTGCAAATGCTTTTCCGAAAAGGTTTTGTAAATACATTTATAAATCGGTTTCCTAAATGGATTAATGAATAACGCTATTAATCCTTCTTTTATTGAAACCATTTAGTAATCTGTTTATTAAATCCTCTTTTAAAAACTCATTTAATAAAACCATTTAGTAATCCAATTATTAAATGCTCTTTTAAACACTCTTTTAATAAAACCATTTAGTAATCAATTTATTAAATGCTCTTTTAAAAACTCTTTTAATAAAACTATTTAGTAATCTCTTTATTAAAACTACTTGTAAAAACTCTTTTAATAAAAGCTTTTAGTAATCCATTTATTAAAGGCTCTTTTAAAAACGTTTAATAAAAGCATTATTCCTTTTCGCGTGGCACTCACGGTCCTCTATAAGTGCTAGCCACCAAACATAGCAAATTATAAATAATCAAGATAATTTTGGAAACTGACAATCACTCAACCACATGTGAGTAATATCAGACCCTGGTTAAAAAAACAGTTCCCCTTTTCTTTTACATTGCAGTTACTGTCTATAATTTGTATTTAAGCTCAAGGATATGTAATTTCCTTTTTTTTTTTTTTTTTTTTGTTCAATTTTACGCAGAACAGGAGTTTACAGAAATGGACCACAATAGTTTTGATTAAATCAATGTTATTCTCAGTACCAGGCTGTGTGCGAACATTTTGAAGGTTTTATGCAGGGACTAATCCATTGTAGAATAAAAAATATATAGTATATCCAAAAACAAGGAGCAGACGAGAGAGAGTCCAGCGCAGAAAAGTTTATTGCATGACACAACAAACGGAGCTCATGTCCGGTCCCCACAAAAGCCCCTGAGCTCATCCAAACATGATCTTTTATACTTTTCTGATAACACTAATTTCCATATGTCCCTGAAAATAAGTTATTATTTGTCTAGACAGTTGGTACTCAAATTTAGTTTGTAATCATACATATTGGACCATCCCAACTGAACTGGTGCCCACCCCTGCTCCTGCTGCAGACGCTCAGTTTGTCACGTCCACCAAAGTTCATCCAGGTCATTATTATGGAGATATTAAAAATCATTAAGTAGTGGAAATTTACAACCCATGATGTAATGTAGGTATCCTGTGACAAGCCCATCATGTTATGTTCCCTTTTATTCTGATGTCATCAACATTTAACCACACCCACTAAACTACACCCCCTACTGGCAGTTACAGTAAACTACAATCAGGAACTAAATTAAACTCTATCCATCTTTGTGTGTTTTATCTTTATTGAACTAAACTGAGTCTAAATCAGGACTAACCTAGGTCTAAACCAGTTCTGAACCAGGGCTAAACCAAGGCTAAGCCGAGACTAAAACAGGTCTTGCTGGAACTAAACCAGTTCTAAACTAGAACTAACCCAGGACTAAGGATGGCTTTATAGTAAGCTAAATCAGAAGCTGAACTCCTAAGTACCTTATGTAAGTTGTTTTTCTGAGCGATGTGTGTGTGTATTTTTTCTGATCAGTGTTCAAGATGCAGCCAAAGCTTTTTGTTCCAGCAGAAACATACAAGGACAAAACATAAAAAAGCTACTGATACAACTTTAAAAATGACATTTAGTAATTACAGAAAGATCTTTAGAAAATCCAGAGTCAAATGTCTCTTTTTATGATTTTATCGTTATGTTCTTTTAAATGGTCTATGAAGCGATGCAGTATTTTTCTACTAAATATTTAAATTACCTCCTTTTCTTAAACAGCATGTCTTTTGCCTATTAAAATGAGTATCCAATTTGTAATAAGTGTCCCATTCAAAAGGGTGGCTATCTTAATTATGGCGACAAATTTGGACAGTTTGACTTTCTTTTGATCCTTTTTAAATTTGCATGACGTTAACTGAATAGACGCTCACCGACAGGTTAGTCAGTGAGACATAGCTGATGAGTTCTGAGATCAGTATACAGTAAATTTGAATTTTACTCTATTTTGAATGTATATATGTACATTTGACAACTTTAGTACTTCTTGAATGATACTCTAGTAAACATTGCATTACTGCTATCATACTAAAAGATTATTATTCAAAACCAAAAAATATCAATTAAAAATAAGTCCAAAAATGTTCAACCATTTTGTTCTTTAAAGTAACTTGTGAAGACATTTTCAGCTGTACTCAAAACTCCATATACACAGAACAAAATTTTAAACGCAACATTTTTGTTTTTGCTCCCATTTTTTATCAGCTAAACTCAAAGATCTAAGACTTTTTCTATGTACACAAAAGCGGCGGCAGAAAACCAGTCAGTATCTGGTGTGACCACCATTTGCCTCATGCAGTGCAACACATCTCCTTCACATAGAGTTGATCAGGTTGTTGATTGTAGCCCGTGGAATGTTGCTCCACTCCTCTTCAATGGCTGTGCAAAGTTTCTGGATATTGTCAGGAACTGGAACACGCTGTCGTATTTGCCGATCCAGAGCATCCCAAACATGCTCAGTAGGTAACATGTCTGGTGAGTCTGCTGGCCATGCAAGAACTGGGATGTTTTCAGCTTCCAGGAATTGTGTACAGATCCTTGCAACATGGGGCCGTGCATTATCATGCTGCAACATGAGGTGATGGTCGTGGATGAATGGCACAACAATGGGCCTCAGGATCTCGTCACAGTGTCTCTGTGCTTTCAAAATGCCATCAATAAAATGCACCTGTGTTTGTTGTCCCTAACATACACCTGCCATACTATAACCCCACCTCCACCATGGGCCACTTGATCCACAACACTGACATTTATTTATTTATTTTTTTATTTTATTTATTTATTTATATGGGACAGCGTGTATTAATGAACAGCAACTAGTGCCGTAAATACACCGGATTATAGCTCAGAGCTAATTTCCATCCGTAGTCCCCTCTCACTCACTCACATTCACATTCACGAACACAGACAGACAACCATTCACTCTCACTAGGGTCAATTTTAGAGTCACCAATTCACCTAACACATGCATGTCTTTGGACGGTGGGAGGAAGCCGGAGAACCCGGAGAGAACCCACGGTAACACGGGGAGGACATGCAGACTCCACCCAGAGAGATTGTGTGATGGTGTGTATTGGTCGGCCCGGGGCTCGAACCCACGACCTCCTTGCTGGGAGGCGAGAACGCTAACCGTGCACCCGTCACCCACACGACGCCATACACACTGTCTGACATCTGCCCTGTACAGTGAAAACTGGGATTCATCCATGAAGAGAACACTTCATCAATGTGCCAGACGTCA
This sequence comes from Bostrychus sinensis, assembly GCA_020698575.1. Classification (NCBI taxonomy): domain Eukaryota; kingdom Metazoa; phylum Chordata; class Actinopteri; order Gobiiformes; family Eleotridae; genus Bostrychus; species Bostrychus sinensis. Next base: position 40,211,105 of record CM036241.1, read on the forward strand.
TTTAATATGAGCAAGTTGGTTATGATGATGAACTGCAGTCAGGTCGAGACCCTGATGAGAACGACAAGCTCGCAGATGAACTTCCCTGAGACAGTTTCTGACAGTTTGTGGAGAAATTCTTTGGTTATACAAACAGATGGTTGCAGCAGCTGTCCGGGTGGCTGGTCTCAGACGATCTTGGAGGTGAAGATGCTGGATGTGGAGGTCCTGGGCTGGTGTAGTTACATGTGGTCTGGGGGGTGAGGCCAGTTGGATGTACTGCCAAATTCTCTGAAATGCCTTTGGACAGGGCTTATTGTAGCGAAACATTCAATTCATGGGCAACAGCTCTGGTGGACATTCCTGCAGTCAGCAGGACAGTTACACGCTCCCTCAAAACCTGTGACATCTGTGGCATTGTGCTGTGATAAAACTGTACATTGTAGAGTGGCCTTTTATTGTGGCCAACCTAAGCCACACCTGTGCAATAGTCATGCTGTCTGATAAGCATCTTGATATGCCACACCTGTGAGGTGGATGGATTATGTCGGCAAAGAAGTGCTCACTAACACAGATTTCCTCTGATCTGTGAACAATATTTGAGAGAAACAGGCCGATTGTGTAAATAGAAAAAGTCTTAGATCTTTAAGTTCAGCTGATGAAAAATGGGAGCAAAAACAAAAGTGTTGCTTTAAATTTTTGTTCAATGTATGTTGTTGCCCAATTTCCTCTGACCACCACCAAACACATGCACACTGACACATCCATACATAGGCAAGATGAGTGGAGTGCCCAAGGACACAATGACAGTATGCAATGTCTGCTCGAACCGCCAATCTTCAGATTATTGGGCAACTGAGCTACTGTAAAACCAAGCAGTACTGTTGGAAAAGGGCCATTAGTGAAATTTGTTCAGGGTTTCTGCAGTGTTCAAAAAGCTCAATTTAAGACTTTTTTAGACCTTTTTAATATTATTGTTCAAGAAAATTAAGACCTGTTTCATAAGCTCGCAGTGTACAAAAAGCTGAGCCGTAAACACAGTCATGCTGTTTAATTGCAACTATTTACATCAGTGAATGCCACAAAACATTTTGGTCTTTGTGAGAAAATGTCTGAGCTCTTATACTCTTGACAGTAATACAGCTGTGAGCCTTTAAGTGGGCATTTAGAATAAGCTGTTAAGGCAGGTAGTTGCATCAAATATACGTAAAAGACCTGTTTGAATGTATTCAAGAACATCTTATCAAATTTAAGGCTTTGTAAGGCCATGAATTGAGATTTTTTTTTTTTTTTTTTATTCAGGACTTTTGTAGACTTTTTAAGACCCCATGGAAACCCTGTTGTTACCCTAAAACCCCAATGTGTGCTGCTATACATTTACAAAAACAGCAAAAGAAAACTTTTTTATTCCATTGTTTTTCTACCGTAATGGTTTATTGTTTAGCTACATCACATGAGTCGTTGCTGTGATTGGCTAAAACAATTCAAAGTAGTCACCAGCTGGAACTTAATCCAATCACCTCCATTTGAACTGCTTTTAATGTGGCCCTCCCGAATGCCCTGCTGCACAAATGTGCCTTAAAATGAACCAGAACTTGTTTTAAATGAATTTGTATTAATGTTAAATGTGGTCTTGTTTTAGCTCTAAGTCCAGGCTGTGGCATTTCCAGTCCTAGACCAGCTCTGCAAAGATCTGCAGTGTGTGCTGCTGGTATAGGCTCAGCTCTGGGAGTCTCTGTGTGTGTGCTCTGGGACTCTAATTGGAGGAAGTAGCTGTCAATCACAGAGTAAGTGGGGCGGTCACACCTGGGTTGGGCTGTTTGATTGACAGGCCCTGGGGACCAATCACAGGAGGCAGACAGCTCCACAGACCGGGCCTGCTACTGCTTAACGCCAGGTGAGCTCCACTACACCGCTGTTTCTTCTCTTTACATTTTGTAACTTTCCCTGACTCATCCGTCCATCACTTTTCTGTCTTTGCTCAAATGTGAAATAATATTGTTTTAAGCTATGAGACTTATCTTTTCAGTTTTCTCACAAAAAGTAGAATGAATTTACCTTTCAATTAGTGTTAATATACATTTGAAAATGCATGGTTTTGGTTTAGAGACAGAACTCAAGGTTTATAACAGACCCTTTCACAAGTGACATATTCAGCAGGGATGCAACCATGCACTCAAGTCACAATTCAATTTGAGTCATGATTTTATGTTCACGATTACATTTGTTTTTACAATTTTTATTAGTAGACTAAGTGGAGGTATAATTTTGACCTTTTTTGTGTGTTTTTACAGTGTTTTCCTATCAAATTTAAATTGTTGTACATTTGAATTGAAATTGAATTTAAAAAGTAGATATTAAAACAGTCACTTTTATTAACAACTTTCTCTCTTCCAAAACTGCTGTGGAAGAAGTTGTCAATTTCTTTACTTAAGTTAAAAAAACAGATAAAGGAGCAAAAATTTACTCAAGTAAAAGTAATAAGTATCATCTTAAAATATGTACTTAAGTAAAAGTATAAAATTAGTGACTTCCAAATGTACTTGCAAGTAAAAAAGTAAATATTTTGCACAGAATTGACAACTCATGAATTTGTTAAATGTGAGGGATTTTGCTGACGAATTGTACTGATTCCAGATGAAGTGAACAAATTGGTGCAGTAGAAAAGACTGAATCTGTCGCTGAGATCTTCTGTCTTTATTATTCTGATGTTTCTAAAGGAGTACTACTTTACTGCATCTGTTATATTTAAGTACTGTGTGTCTACAATGTCATCCTCTAAAATGTAGTGAAGTAAAAGTAAAAGTACCCCTTTGTAAAATTTACTCAAGTAAAGTACAGATACATAAATATTGTACTTAAGTAAAGTAACTAAGTACATTTACTTCATTACATTCCACGACTGCTCCAAAAACAGATACACTACAGTAGCAAGCAAGGCTTCTTAGAGAAGCAGCTCATCACAAATCCACACCTTAAGAAATATATAATGGTCCTAAGATTATTCAAGTTGTTATGCTCCAGTTGTCCTCGGAGGCCATAATTCAGACATTGGAGTGTTACTGTGTTCCAGTTGTTACAAATACAAATAAAACCAGTGTAATGATCAAAACAAATCAAGCAAAATGTCACATATGAACTTTAATTCACTCTGGCAGCGTTGTTACATTTATGATGTGTAGAAAGTGGAGTTGGGAGTTGGGAGTTGGGAGTTGGTTGTTGTTAGCGTTAGCTCGATGTGGACGGGTGAAGACGTTAGCAAAATTAGCAAAAACAGAGCATTGCAGCTCATTTTATGTGTGCAGAGGCTCCCAGGCCTCTCAGCAGCGTTCACAGACAGAGCATGGACAGCAGTGGACAACACATGGGGAAAAAACACAACAACTGCTAATATTATAGTCAGTATATTTTTCACTTTTTAATGACACCGGCCCCTGCCATGTTGGATTTTCTAACTCAGGGTTGGCGATTGCTTCCTGAGTTTCCGAATAGGAATTCTGAGATGGGAGGGTGTTCCAATTGTAATTTACAACTTGGAACTCGGCAAGTCTGACTTCCAAGGACAACTGGAATGCAGCATTAGCCACTTAGGTTTTCTTTAGCCCGCTGCTAACAACAAGCTACTTTCTGGATGATGGTAAATGGAGCAACAGGTGCAGCCTAAATAATACCTTCAGATGTGTCTCTCTTGCCATCCGCCCTTGGCTCGTTGTTGTTCCTTTGTGAATGGCAGCGTTATGTGCACGGTGATCCGTCTGTGAGACAGAGGAGAGAAAGTAATGACGCTGCCAGGATGCTGGGTTAGTGATTTTACGAGCCCTGTTAACTAATCTTTAACATAAATTCACATTTCACTTTAGTAAAATATCCAGAAAATGATGTCTAGTGCCAAAGATGTGAGCCAGATTGTGTACGCACACTGTTTTAAATGGACATCATGATTTTTTTTTTTCCCCCACTGATTCAAAATTTCTCTTTTGCATTGATTTTTAGCCAATTTACGATGAATCGTTACATCCTTATTCAGACAAGTTACACTCACAGTTTGTAGATGTTGTGTAGTGGAGCTTCCCTTTTATATGTTTAGTAGTGAGTAAACTATATTAATTATTGAGACCTTTTAATGTGGCAGTGCTTGTTGACATACTGCTAAAATTTACTTTGAATTATAAGCAACACAATCTAAAAGTCAACTCCATTTGCAAAAGTAATTAAAGGTCCCCTGTTCTACTAAATCAACCTTAATCTTTTACCCATGTTGTAATGTTCTATCCCCCTCAGAAACAAACCTAGAGTAATATTTTGTTTCATTCACGCTTGTCTGAGTAATCCTATTAGCTCAGGCGCTGTCCTTCTCAAGAGATGAAAATGCTCGGTCCCAGACTTCTTTTATTCTATATTTATACTGTTGTTTTTGTCCCACAAATGCCAAAAACACTTTTTTTCAGCCCTGTCTTTTATTGTTTTTTTTTTTTTTTTGTTTTTGTTTTTTTACCTATTTATTGCTGTTGTGTGTGTGGCTCTTATTTGATTTTACTAGTTTTTATTGCTTTAATGGGAACTAGTGACGTGAAATAAAACATTTATTTATTTATTTATTGTTTTATAATTTTGTGCAGCACTTTGGAAACTGTCTGTGTTTGTAAAATATGCAATAGCAGTAGTTCTCAACTGGTGTGTTGGGACCCAAACGTGGGTCGCAGAACAGTTTTCAGTGGGTCGCGGGCCATTGACAGAGGAAAAAAAAAGGTTAATTTTTAAAAATCATCAATTCACACTCTCACACATTTACAATTTACACTGTTTACTACCAGTAGGTGGCAGTGTGGGACATAAAGAATAGAATAATAAAAAAAAGAAACTTAACCAGAGCAAAAAAATCAGTTCTATAACGTTACTGTTATACCTAAGGTTGACGTCAGTACTGCTTAATTTTCCTCAGTATGTCTTTTATTTGGAACTTGGCTTGTCATTTTAGAGCAGTCATGTCCAAAGTGTGGCCCGGGGGCCATTTGTGGCACAGGTTGAGATTTCATATGGCCCTCAGCTTCTATGACAAAATGCATTACTTATGGCCCTCCAGCAGTCACAGTGTAGTGTTTTTTCCGTAGCTTTGTCTGTACTTTGTGCATCTCATCTAATACTCTCTGCCATGTATTTTTAAAATTAGTTTGTCAAAAAATAATTGCAGCTTTTATGTTCAAAGATGTTATTTTATTGGGACTTCTGTTAGATTGTGTTGTCAGAGAAAATAATGAATTATTTGGCTTTTGAAAACAAAATACCTTTAAAACATGTGCATTTTATTTCCTATTCTGTGCGTTCAATTCTTAGAAAACATCAGGAGGGTTTACCAGCCCTTGAACTGTTGCACAGCTTCAAATCTGGTCCTCTTTGAAAAACGTTTGGACACCCCTGTTTTAGAGTAATGGTGGTTCCTGAAGCCAGACCAGTTGAGAACCACTGCTTTAGAGACATGTTGTTATCAATATGGTTTAAATACAGGCACTGAATGAACCATTAAAAGACATTTTGGATTCCTGTTACAATTAGGAAACAATTGGCCAACACAAAAAGGGTTATGTGTTGGCCGAAATATGGTCGGTAATTTTTACTTTACAGACATGGTAGAAAAGACTGGATGACCCTATTTAATATTAATCCTTTGCAAATAGGGCTTTATTCTGCTTTTGCTGTAACATGTTTGGACACTTTTTTTTTGGCTCCCCTTTCTTTTAAACTACACGTCTTACTTGCCCACCTTGTTACTAACTGTTTTTCTAAGCCACTACCTCTCATAATCCTAACTGATCAAAGTACATCATATAATCCATAGTCCCTTGTTTGACTTCTCTCTATGGAACTCTTCCAAACCTTGTTCCTGTCACAGTTCCGTTTTAAAAGCAGTGCACCGTTTGATCCACACCTATTCCTATTGATTATCTGAAAGTGTGTTTTAGCTCATGTCGCTCATGTCCTTTAGCTCCCACACTTCGTTACGGCTCACTATCGACGTGTTAGCATTCGATGAGGGGTTAGTGATATTAGCTCAATGTTTTCCTAATAAAAACATGGATTAGTTTGGCATTTGCCTCATTGATCGGACACCGAAGAGAACTATTGATGATCCGCGGCTCTGTTAAGTGCATCCCGCTGTGTGGAAGGCAGTTAGGGGTGACATGTTGTGGTGTAGGTGACTCTCGGTGCACTGTTAACTTACTGTACATGTAGTTCATCATCTATTTCTGCATTTGTTTTATAAGTTCCGTCTTAATATTAAAAAAAAGGCTCAGTACAGTAGCATAAAATAGAAAATGTTATCATTTGCATGGTAAGAATTACATATCAGGCAATCAAACTTCTCTCCTCACACAAAGAGAGAAGACATAAGGCAATGTTTGTTTTTTTGTTTTTTTTTCATTTATTGGTTAACTCCTTGACCATAATGTATAAAGGAATAAAATAAAAAAGGGGTAAAACATGAAAAATAAAAGGTATGCCCCTGTAGCAAAAAAACAACAACAAAAAAACAAAAAAAAAAACTTTGTATTCTAAATGTTATTTATAGTTAAGTCCTAAATGTCTATTAAAAAAAAAAAAATACTTTGAAAAAAAAAAGAAGTTGGACAAAAATGCATTTTCAGCTTTGTGTCTGAAAATGTCAGTTTTGGTGAAAGCTACCATCCTTTAACTTTTGTTTGTTTGAATAACTGTTTGTGAAGCTCTTTAAGGTGACTGTTGTTGTGATACTGGGCTATTTGAATAAAACTGAATTAAATTAACTGTTGATAAAAAAAAAAAAAAAAAAAAAAAATAGAATAAAATCTTTTTTTTTAATGAAAGAAGATATTCTATTCTTTCTTTTGGTATTTAAACTTTAAATAAAACTACAGCACAACATTTTCAGTGGAACAGGAAAGATTGTTGAAAATGACCAAAAACGCTGGCTGGCAACTTTTTGAGAAAATGCTGCCAGGGAAAGAGTTTATGTATCTGCCCTACAGACATCAGCTATGGATACTGAACAAAAGTGGTTGGTGGCAAAGGTGGTTAGTAAAGTAAATAGATAGATGAACTGATTTTGAAAATTGATAAAAGAAAGTGGCATCAAAACCAGCTCATTTTGTGCAACTTTGATAAATCTCTAAAACAGGAAGTAATGTATGTTTTGTACCTGCTTTTATCCCTTCACATGCACTCAGAGCAGTCAGTTTATTAATTCAAGTGTGTTTCCTCCCATTTGCAATTCATATGCACTTTCACCACATCCTTTTATCTATTCATTTTACTGCCACCCTTTTAATCAAATCTGTGCGATGTTTACCTCTCTACAGAAGCCATCTTTAGCCTTTCCTCGCCTGTAAACAGCGTGGTACTAACGTCTCGCTGCACGGATGCTGGAAAACTAATGCATTTAATAAACTACCAGACGAATCGAGCTTCATTTCGGCCATAAAATACCCCACAATTATCCGCGATATTAGCGCCATGTACGACTGTAACAAACGGAGGAATGAAGAGAGCACCGCTGGGAAGGCACAATGTAAATCTGACATCTCAATTAGGAACGGTCAAACAGCAGCAGGTGGTAAAGATGCGCGAGTTATGATTAAAAACTGAATGAATATTATCAAATAGAGTGTCTGCCGAGGTTATTTTCTGCCAATTGCGTTTCTATTTAAATGTAATTCATTCACTCACTGTTGGATTTACATGCATCACTCTCTGTGGAAGAATTTTACAGAGAAGTCAATGCATTAGTCTGAATGTACTAAATATATTCTGTTGTTATAATAAATTACCATATACAACAAATAATTCATTTTAATGTACTTTTAAACTTTTCTGGACATGCAAGTTTAAAAACGTTCACTGGGTGAAATAAATTTGCAATACCATTAAGTAAGAAGAAAAATAATAATAATAACAATATTCCTTTAAAAAAACAATATAGCCACTTTCACAGCCTCTCTCTCTCTCTCTCTATCTATCTCTCTCTCTCTCTCTCTATCTATCTTTATATATATATATATATATATATATATATATATATATATATATATGTGTGTGTGTAAAGTACATGTAATGTACTCTATATATATGTAAAGTACATGTAAAGTACATGCACATTGAAAGTACATGTACATGTTACATGTTCATTCCTGAGGGGTCCTGAGTCACTGAGGATGCAGGGGGGAAGCAGGGTGACTTACGCATGGGCTTCACCCATTGAGCTACTTTAGCTCTGAACAATTATAATTTATTTATTTTATACTGAAAGTGCACAATGCCATGAGTGTGCACATGAGTGTTTGGTGAAGAATGAGTGCTTTGCGCTCTGTTTTACGTGCGCTTTGCGCACTGCTGTTCAGTCACAATAGGCCCGAGGCCATCTCTGGGGGCTCGGGCCTAATTAATTCCTGTCTTATCCCACCCCCTGTGCATCACTCATTAATCATCATTCATATTTCATAAAGTACTGTTTTAACAATATTTTAAAAACAAATTTACTTTCCTAATATATAATATATTTAGGCATTGAACTCCACAGTTGCGTGGCACAGTACAAGACTGTTCTTTTCTCTATATTAGTTCTAGTTTTTGGCAGTGTACAACCCCCTTTTATGGCACATCTGGTAAAATAGAAATGTCTATTTTGGCTGACAGACACATTTTGAAACAAAACATCTGGTTTTCCAATATAAAACAATATTTCTGATACTGTTAATGAATAATCTGTCTTTAATCAATAGCCATCCCAACATTTTGTGCATTTTTCTGACACTCAGTGTAGTGACACCTCAGCCCAATGCAAGCTGCTTTATTCTGAATTATTTGGAGTTTATTTATATTGTCAGTTGTTCCACTGGACCAAATCATTGGGCAATAATCTAGATTAGATAGTATTAAAGCTTGAAGCTTATTTTTCTGACTGCATTTGGTGAGAGTACTTGCCCTCACCAAATGCAGTTTCTGCAGTCTCAGACTAGAAAGTACATTTGCTGCAAGTGCCATGAGTCAGTCAACACAGTGGAAAATACAGTTTGTATTTCTGTTACTAAAAGTTAAAGACTGCATCCCTTATTTCCATCATGTTGATGTGACTCATAGATCTGATTCTCTCAACTAAAATTTTACCACTAAAGAAAGTAAATTCAAAACTATATAGATAAGGACATTATACATTCTGACAGAGAAATTTTACTGTGTCTTAAGAATAATAAGAAAACCTTTATTAGTCCCTCAGTGGGGAAATTGCATTAATGTCTTATATGTGATTATGATCTTATATTGTTTTATCTAAGATGATCACTATTCTTTTTTGTTTTAAAATAAACCAATATTGACATAGAGAAGAACCACACAGCTCATCATGATAGAGTAGTGATTGACAGGCGTGAGTCCCGCCTCCGTTCATATGTACAGCATTAAAGGAAGCAAGGCTAAAGCAAACTAGACACAAGCATAACTTACAGATGTCTGAGCCAGAGTCCAGGTCCAAGTTATTGTCCCTAAGTCAGAGTTAATGTCCATGTCTACGAGTCCAAGTCCTTGTCTATGTCCACAAGCCCAAGTTTTTGTCCCCTATTCCAAGTTATTGTCCACAAGTCCACCTCCAAGTTCTTAATCCACAAGTCCAAGTTCTTGTTTAAGTTATTGTCCACAGCCAAGACAAGAGTTTTAGACTGTGAGAAGAGATGAGTTCAAATCTGAGCTGCAAAACAGTGACTCAAGTCCAAGTCATCGAGGCTGAAGCTGAAGCAAAAAATTAGCCCAATGACTCAGCTTGAGTCCGAGTCCAGGACCTGACTTCACCATCTCTGGAAGATCTGTTAACAGAGCAAGTCATTTTACAGTTCGTGTCTCACAATTTGCACAGTAAAAAAAAAAAAAAAAAAAAAAAAAAAAATGCAGGAAGAAACAGTTAAGTTATTCCATTCCAATTTGATCAATTCATTTATTTTTATTTGTATTTTTATTTTATTTGCATTTATCTAGGCAGTTAAATATACATAAAAGAATCCCTCATAAAATATTGCCCAAAAGGAGTAGGATGAAGTACAAACTTATAGACTCCTACTGACTAGTTGTAGTTGAATTAATTAGATGAGTGATTCCTTAAAGTTGTGAAGGTTAATGAATTCAGTGAATGTCAACTGCTGGGTCAGGACCCAAAAGTCAGCTCCTTGGAAGTCAGATATATTTTCAATGTTCAGCTTGTTAGAAACACATCTATACAGTACAATAACATGAAATGCTAAAACAGACTGAAAAATTCATTCCACAATCAGAATTGTTAGGAGTTAAATTAATAGCAAAAATGCCACAAAAAGTGAAATTTATTTGTCCCAGTTTCTGAACTATAATCCTAAAGACAAGCAATTACTTAATTCAGATTTGAAGCATTCTGATTGGTGGACAGCAGCGAGGAGGTGGGCTTAGGCCCACTAATCCCTGTCAGTCATGACTTGATATTTACTCTTCAAATCATTAGCGAATACTGTTTATCCAGAGGCACAGAGACACACTGCCATCTCCCTCCACAAACAACACACACATCGTTTGACTTTCAGATCAGAGACTGTCTCTTCTGTCCACAGCTAAAAACGCCAGACTTTCAGATATTATATATATATATATATATATATATATATATATATATATATATATATATATATATATATATATATATATATATATATATATATATAATTTTGACAGTTTAACCCTCATACTCCAATCTTAAAAAGTTACATTGATACTCTTCAGTGACAAGTGTCCCCATCACAAAACATCAGAAAAAATGTATACCTTCATATTTTTTTCCTGAATAAATCTCTTGACTTGTGCCCTGATTATAAATACCAAATATTTATTTTATTTTTTGTACACTTATTTAAAAAAAAAAAAAAAGATGCTGATGCATGCACTGGCATAAAAAAGACTTCAATTTTGAAAATAATTAAATAGTTGGTATTTATGGTCAGGGCAAATTGATTAAAAGATTTTTGCAAAAAATATTAGAAAAAATATGAGGGTATACATGTTTTTAGTTTTTTGTTTGTTTTTTTTTTTTTACTTTTTTTTGACACTTTAGTCACTTAACAGGAGGAATGTAACTGTCACATGTGTGCAGGTGCAGGTGTAATCAGCTGTGTGCCTGCTGTGGTTTTAAGCAGCTCATTGAGCAGTGAGGAGCACCACTGTGGACAACCTCACCACTGAGCTCTGTCAAACTGAATACTGTGCTTTCTGGAGCCACGTCTCTGAAGACCCAGCCGGTAACATTTCCTCCTAATTGTTGTTCCTCTTACGCAGCTAAAAGTTGTTCCTCCCTCAACACTGTAATTGTTGTTTCTCTCACAAAAGTCAAAATGCGACGGTGCGTTCAGTGGCCCCTCTTTGTTGTACAAAATGCATGTTTTAAATTTTGCTTTGTACCTGAATGACATTAAATTTGAAAAGTTAGAAGAGCTAACATTAGTTTGAATAAAATTTGTATTCTGGTAAAGCATTTGTGTTAAAACAGTGTTCATTTAAGTTATGTTTGGCTTGTATTAGTACCGAATTTTCACTGCATTATTTCAGTGGTAAAAAAATCTGAATAAAAAATGTGCCTTTAAAAAATTCAATGCATATATTTTTGAGTCCTCAAATTTGATTGGCCAAATTTGGAATTTAAATGACATCAAAAAATTTGCATGTGACATCTGTCTGACTTGCCCCATTTGTACTGGACGCACTAGTTGTTATTCATGTGTGCATGCGCAAACAGAAATGTTTTCGGTAAGGCATTTTTGCTAACATTTTTTTTTTTTTTTTGTACTTTAAATTTAAATAAGCTGTACTTGGTTTTAACAAGTGAGACAATAAAAATACATGTCTTTAAAATGTTCCTTAATTTTTTTGTAATTTAACATCAACCATCTTCACCGTGGTCATGCCTTCAGTTCTCTCTGTTTACAGTTGCCACCACAGGAGCTACTTTTGTTTAGTTTTTGTAGTATTTTATTGTTTACATAACTTCATTAGTCTATCGTGAAAGTGAACAGCACTGCAGTCAGGGGCAGCTGCTTCTGCCCCACAGCTCTCCAGGGCTGTTCTCTGGGACAAGTGACAGGGATCCAGTCACCGCCTCTCCTCTCCCCACTCATGGTCATGGTTGGTTTAAACACATCCGAGGAGAGTATACGGCTGTTAGCAACAACATGGCAACTTTAGTTCTGAAATGGTCTCAAAGGGACACCTTTGAGCAGAGGTGGAAGAAGTACTTAAAAGAAGTACTAAAATATGTACTCAAGCAAAAGTTCTGTTACTTCAAAATAATATTACTCCATTAGAAGTAAAAGTACACAAACTCACTGGGTGGGTGTAAAATATAAAGGTTTCTTTTATTCCAGTTCCACAGGAAAATCTGGTTCTAGAGCTGGTTCTAGTACTTCTGCTACTATGACTGCAATTGCTGCTGCAGTTAAAAGTACACAAAGACATTACTTATAGGGTATGTTGTATTTTGTTTCATTTACGTGTGTTTACGTAATTCTGTATGCTGAGGCGCTGCTCTTCTCTAGAGCTAAAAATGCTTGGTCTCATGGCTCTACGTAGGTATGTGAAACCAGGAAATGCTCCTGTGTGTTTCTAAAGCCTATATGCTGTCACCAGACTCATTCTTATCATTTCAGGGCTTAAACCACAACCACTACAAAGCAGTCTGCTCATTTATCTATCTGTTAGCTTCATGTTGCTAACAGTCATGCTAATTAACCATTACATGCTCAGTCAACCCCCCCCCCCCCCCCCCCCTCGTTCAGTAGAGGCACTGAACTCAAATCCTCCCAACTTTATTCCTGTATGAACTGAAAGAAGATGGTCAAGAGGCAGTGATGTCTGCTATAAACAACTATGTTTTCCAAGGGCTTGAGCTGACAGACAGAAGTGGGCGGGGCCATCTCTGCCTTAAAATGACAGACATGTAATCCAAGTGTTTTCAAAGCAAAGTAAAAGTAATGGCTCACCCCAAAAAGAAAACATTTTCAATAAATATGAATTATTTTAAACGATACTGTAAGCAGCATGCGCTCATACTGGTTTGAAAACGGTACTGCAGTCTAAATCAAAACAATAGTCTGTCAGTTGCCAGTCTTTCTGCTTTTCTGATTGGACGATCTGCAACGCAGTTTTAGAACCAAAATGTAAACAAAAACAACTTGGCCATTATGTAAAATATATGTTTAATTGTTAGTAACTCAACTATACCATTGTTCTGTAAAACTGATATTTGATTTTAACATGTTTACATGATATCTTGGGAAACATGTGGGCCAATTTTATGAACTATAACAAAATATATAGCATTCATATATATATAGCTTCTTAGCACCATTTAACTTATAAAACAGGATGCAAAAATGTCATAATCTATTTCATAAAGCTTAACAGCTTACTTACTTTGTCTTCTTTGAGTAAAAAAGGCTTCTTTTTCCAGTTTCACTGCAAAATTGACTACTGCTGCTACAGCTACCTTTGCTACTATTACTTCTACTACAAATGTTGCTACAACAACAGCTACTACAATGGTATTTCTTTTACTACTATTACTACTAATACTACATCCTGGACCACCCTGGCCAGTCAGTTGTAGGGCAGAATACCGTTACCATTGTCACCTCAAAGTAAAAGTGAACTGAATAAATGTATCAGTCCTGTGACTAACTGACCATTGTCCAAAATATACCCCACCTCGGGTCCAAAGTAGCTGGGATAGGCTTGGGCTCCTTTTGACCCCTAAATACTTACTTCTCATTTCACTTCTTTGTAAATTTACTTGAGTTTTGTGTAATTTTCATCTTCCTTTATCTCGCTGAGGCATACTTTTGTTCTGTCTTGGAGTTGTCATAGTGAGTAGTGTGTCTTTGGTAACCCTGAGTTTATCTTTGCCAGGCTGCGACGATTCGAGACGTGAATATTCATTAAAACTTGTGTGAGAGCGGCAGAAGCGCCCTTAAATCAGCTGCTGTCTGCTTTTACAAATTGCCGTCTTTCCCTCCCGCACGTAATTGGCTAGTTTCAATTAGCATCTGTCAGGCCCGACGCCAAATAGTGCCGGCGCGGGGCGTTTTTAATGATCAAAATATGTTACCGCTTCCACTGTTTGCTCGCGACTGTCACCTCCTCAAGAAAAGCAATTATAAAGGCCAGCCAGTGTCTCACAGCTGCTCCCTAAATCCATTTGTGGAGATAGGAACTACACTAGAGTCTGTCGCCAATTAGACTTAGCACTTTTAAAGCTGGGGCGAATTCATTTTGACTTCAGAGAATAGGAGCAGCACAGGACAGGTTGATTAGGGTCATGTTAAAAATGGTTTGTCTGACGTTAATTGTATTAAATGTGAAGATTTAGGATTTAACAGGGCCAAAGTTGCATGTGGATACTGTTGAGTTATTGGATGCATTGTTGCAAAGGCCACAATAGTAAGACATAGAAAATTGGTTCTTGACAAGGTTAAAAAAAAAAGTCAGACAATTTTTTTGACTATACACTGATCAGGCATAAGATTAAGACCGCCTGCTTGATATATAGTGCCGCCGCGGTACTTGAGTCTTTTTTCACAAAATACTTTTACTTTGGCACAGGGGGTTAAGCATTCCCCAACCAACTGGGGGGTCAGTGGTTTGTGACTCACTCTAACGCATACTGCCAGAAAAAAACAAAACAAAAAAACACTCTTTTACTTTTACCTAATATGAAGTAATAATAAGAAATAAATAGTAATATTATTGTTCAGTAACAATAATTTTATTTGGGTTAGTGGCGTAACTGGCCCCACAGCAGGTTTTCACTTTGGGCCCCAAAGGTCTGAAGCACATTTCATCAGCTTCATTTAATTAACTTTAATTATTAATTAATTAATTTTAGTACTTTAGGATAAACCTATGTATTTTTAATTTATTTATCTGAAAACATTTTGCTAAAAAAATCTAATTAAATAATACAGACAAATATCTTTTCACTCCAAGTTTCACTCTAAAAATAGACCATCTACTTCAGAGGCACCTTATACTAGTGGATTACAGGTAACAACCCTGCCTTGGACTCTAGTCCAGGACATTCAGCTGCTGACTGTCCTGAGTCTCATCAGGTTTAACCTCTCCCTCTGGGAGAGACGTACTGTATATAAATCTCCACCCTAACAGCAGTTCTCCTCAGAAATTATCAAAGGGCCCATATTATGCTTTGTGTGTCTTTTAAATTAATTCAGGACACCTCTAGATCAGCATCTTATGTTTTGTTGGTCAGAAAACGCAATAATTATTGAAAAAAAAACTATTTGAAGAAACTTACCATTTGACTCTTTGAGAAACGCTCAGATTAGGTCCCTGTCCCTTTAAGAGCCCTCCCTCTTCGTGGCCCAGCTGCTGTCACGCCCCTTCAGGCTCACAACATGTGCTGCTGCAACGCTGCAGTCAGTGGTGGGTTTGTTTTGTTGCTGCGGGGGAGGTGTGAGCTGAACGGGACTGGGCCGTGAGGGAGGAGAGGCGTGGTCAGGTGGAAATGGCAGACATCCGTGAAACAAGACATTTCTGTCCTTTCAGGAAGTCAGCGTAAATAAACAGAGGATTACTCAAACATGTGTGAATGAAACAAAAACACAACTCCAGGTATGTTTTTGACGCAGAAACATTAAAGCATGGTAGAAAGCTCAGAAAAGTCAATTTTGCATAATAGAGCCCCATTAAGCTCTTCAGAGTAAGGGCTGAACGTCTTCCAAAAGCAAACTTTGTCCAAATGACCTTGTAAAAAAAAAAAAAAAAAAAAAAAAAAAATGAAAATGAAAACTAATAAAAACGTATAAATCATCCTAGTTTCACATTTTGTAATTTAGTTGGGAAAAAATATTCACAATTAAGTGCTGTTCTTTATTATGAATGTGAAATGAGCATAAATGGACAAGGGCCACTCTCAGGGGCCCCTAAACTTCCTGGGCCCCAGTGCCGTTGCCCTGGCAGCACTTTCCCCTAATTTGGGTACAATTTTTATTGACTTCTGGCAGCAATAATGTTAAGGTTTTATAAGAAGGTCTTTGGCAAACCTTCTAGTCAACATAGGCTACAATTGCAGCCCTAGACCGGCGTAGAACCACTGCTGTATTCCTCCTTGGACTCCATTGGACAGAATTGGACCGAGCATGTATTCGTCAAACCTGGACTAATCTGGCCACTCTCAAACTCCATCACTCAAAGCCTCTCTGTCCTCTTTTGTGCTCGCTTTGGGCGTCTGAAAGGAAATTGTTGAAAGGCCCAGCTCCGGCTTTAATTCCTGATAGCGGTTTGTTTTTTGCTCATCATTTGTTAGCACTGACTTAAATTGTATCTCAGCTTCCCAGGTACGTTTGATCCGCCACGCGCTCCTCATCTTCCCTCTACTTATTTATTTCATGACGTTTTTTTTCTTTCACGATGTAAAAGTTGCCAAACTCCTGTCCTGTGCTGGTTTTTCAAGGAAATAAAAAGGGAAGGTGACAGGCAGCCGTGTGTGAAGAGACGAGAAATCAAAGAGCAGCCCTCCCACCGTCGTCTGTACCGCAATGAAACGCTGCACAAATTTATATTAGAAGCTGGAAGAACTGAGGGACCTGCTCAAATGGAAGGAGATTTGGTCGATGGTTTACAGAAAGCAGGAGAAAAAAAGGATAGGTCATGGCATTGTATTTGAAGTGTTGTAATGTATAGTTTGATGAAAATAGTACATATGCTAAAAAATGACTATGACATGAGTAAATATTAAAGGGAAAAGGTAAGCTTTAAAAATGTCTAAATGAGTAAAAACTACTTTTGACCTTTTACAAACATGGGTTTTGATGGAGATTTACATTTAGTTAGTGACATTGTTAGTATTTTTTAGTATTAAAGTGGGATATATGCTTTCCTTGCTGACTTAAGGTTTTGGGTTTGAAGCAAGTTTCCAACATGACAGAAGTAGTAGTAGTAGTAGTAGTAGTAATAGTAGTAGTGTCAGAGTTGTAACATCAGGGTATGGGGGCCCTTGGGAGTCGGCATTTGTCTATCTGTGGTATAGTTTTAATTCATGTGAAATTTAACCAAGTCATTATAAATGATCTGGATAGATCTGAGCGAGTTTCTTAGGAAATGAATGTGTTTTCTTATGATTGATACAAACACTAATTTTAAACATAAGTATTTTGAATTAAGCTATGCAGATTGTAAGCACCGGCCTTTGAATCCAGTAAAAACAGCTGACTGCCACATTTTATAAATTAAAAGTGTAATACATAAACTTGAAGTACTGACTTGGGCCCACGGTGACGGAGTGATAGGTCTTGGGTGTGAAACAGATTTGGGACAGCAGTACAAGTAGTAGTCATCATAACAGTATAGTGACAGCAGTAGGGCATTACCTAAAAATCTTTCAAAATAGTAATTAGTTTTCCAACAGAAAAAAAAGAAAAATTATTTGTTCTCTGTTTGTGAAGTCTGTTGCATTAAATCATTTGAAAATTAATTACTGTATTTGAACTACTTTTCTCTCCCCCTCTCTCCCCTCTCTCTACCTCTCTCTCTCTCTCTCTCTCTTTAATTTTCCCTTTTATTTATTGTTAGTTCACAGGGTTTGGTCTCGATCTGGTCTCAGTTTGCCTTGGTCTCGGTCCTTAAGCCTCGACCTTGTTTTGGTCTCATTTCACTCTGGACTTGGACTGGTCTTGGTCTCGATTAGTATGGTATTGACTACAATACTATCTCCAAGTATAACAAACTATTACTTCAGTAAATTTTAGAGTAAAAACATGTTACTTATACTTAAAGGTTTCTAGATTACAGTATATAAGAACGTTTTAACCTCAGAAGCCCTTGGATTGGAGGTAGGTTTGTGACAGTAGATAGTAGATCAGTAGGTATAGTAAGTAAATCACAAGGGGTCACAATCAAGTTTATCATTTCTGCCAGTCCCAAGCCTGGATAAATGAACACATATGAGTCAGGAATAAGCACTTAACATAAGGAGGCAGATAATTTTCTGTGGCAACCCCAAGGGGGAAAAGCCAAAAGAACAGAAGAGGAGCTTTTCGACTATAGGCAGAACGGTACAGGACGTGTCAGTATGGAACGCCTTAGAACAAGTAGTCCCAAAACCTGCTGGTGTTTCCATGACTCTGGGTCCAGGAGCCCCACGTCTGTTACATAAACACTGATGTCACACAAGCGCAACAAAAGTTGTGTTAATAAATGAGATAAAAATGTGTTTGAAACTCACTTTTACAACAAAGACGCAACATTTAATAAAAAAAGGAAAGTAAATCCTGGTGTGTGTCTGTGTGAGGGTGGTGTGTGTCTGTGAGGCTGGTGTGGGTCTGTGTGAGGCTGGTGTGTGTCTGTGTGAGGCTGGTGTGTGTCTCTATGAGGCTGGTGTGTGTCTGTGTGAGGTTGGTGTGTGTCTGTGTGAGGTTGGTGTGTGTCTGTGTGAGGTTGGTGTGTGTCTGTGTGAGGTTGGAGCTAAAGCTGTATTAGCTTCAGTAAACAGGAGACTACTTCAGGTTCACCTTCAGCTTTCTGTGCATTAAATTCACTTCTCTGCTCCATTTTAACACATTTTAACATCTGGACATATAACTACGAGTTTAACTCGTGTTTAATCCACTCTAAACTAAAATTCAAATTTTTAGATTCTCGAAGCGAGAATTGCTAAACTGGAAACAGCTGTTGCTAATATACACTAGCTTTATTTTTAGAAAAAGTTGCCTCAACATTAGTCCTCTGTGAAGACAGCTGTTTATTACAAGGACATGCACGTTTAATTAAAAAAAAAAAAAAAATCTCTTATTTCTGTCCGTTGGCTTGTTGTTTTTGCCTGGGTGAGGATGCTCTCTCGTCTAATCAGCTCGCAGCAGTGTCCAATTTTAACCATTCCAGACGTTTAACCAAGCTGGACCCCATCAGGGAGGAGTGCCAAAAGTAGAACAGTTTGGACCGCTTTTTGAGAACATTTTGGAATGCTTTGGGAAGTGGAAACACCCCCAAACCAACCTGTCCTGCCCTGTTCCGACTTAGTGGAAAAGTGCAAATAAGTTACTTGGATTGGGGCCAAAAAGCGAATGTCATCCCATTACTGCACTAGGGGGAAATATCTCTTCCTCCATAACGTCCACAGAGGAAGGAGGAAGTCCCAGTTCGAGTCCTGGCCCTTATCTTTGTCGTGTGCTCCAGCGTCAGGCCAGTTATCTCCCAAATTAATGGCAGCAATAAGCGGCAGCAGGAAGACGCCGCATGATTAGCAAAAGCAATCAGGCTCTTTATTAGATTTATAGGAACAAAGACGACGCACTCCGGTCGGCGGCAAAAAACCTACACAGCATTGAGTAATGAGTCGTATGTGTGTGTCCCTGGATTCACTCGAGCTCTGACAAAAGGAGAGAAAAAAATTATTTGAAAAAAAAGAGGAGAAAATATAGGAGAAAAAACTAAAGCTGAGTCAGTGACAGGAACATGTAGGAAGAAAGATAATGTAAAGACGAGTGTTTCAGGAAATGGAGTGTTTAAAAATGACATAAGAAGGAATTGACCTGTGGTTCTGAAATAGTCAATTTTTAGACCAAGTTTTATTCCTTACTGTTTTTGTCACCAATTTTATACAGAACCAAAAAGTTACTTTCCTAAATTGTTACAAAAAAATGACTTTACTATGACTTTTATGGATTATGCCTGTCATGTGCATTCATTTCAGCACATTTGAACTTAAAAAAATATAAATACAGTATATGAATGCAGCTTTCCAAGTAATGTTTTTAATGAATGAAATCTAGACAAATACTTGCCTGGGAATTCCAGCCTCACCGCTGTACCAGCAGATCAGTCTGGTCGCCATTGAATCAATATGATTTCTAGGATGGAGCAAACCCGAGTAAACTGACAGCGGAGTAAGCCAATCAGAAAATGGCGTTTGTGGCGTTAACAAAGCAACAAGAAAGTGAGCAATGCAAAAACATATATATATATATATATATATATATTTATATATATATATATATATATATATATATATAAATATTACGACGATACTGACAGAGGCAGCAACACACCACGGGTCTTCCGAGCGTAGAAGACGACACATTTCCATTTCCATCCATCAGGCGTTCAAGATGAGCCAGACCTGCGCATTTTCCATCAGTGTCGGTCTGTGTGCAGTGCTCAGGTTAGATTTGTGTCCGACTTGTTCCCGACTTGCTCTGATGCCACAAGTGCGACGGTCACCATGAGATCCAAACGAGACCAGCGCCTGAGCCGCTGCAGTTCATCAGGAGCAACTGTGGAGGCTGCATGGCTCAGTGCATGATGGGAAAACGTACACCTGTCAGCGGAGAACGGACAGGTGATTGAATCTGAGTTTAGTGCTGATCAGAAACGTAACGCACGACACTTCACTGCCCTCCTCTCTTTCTTCCCCCGCCTCTTTATAAAAAAAAATACAGACTAAAGTTACAGTTTTGACCTGGATAAACCAACACCAACAGTGCTGTAAGCTGCTGTGGTTTTAATGATGACTCGATTTGTTTTTGGTCATTTAAAACAAAATTTTCACACATTTTCAGCCCACATTTAAAAATATAAAACCTGAAGGAAAAAAAATAAAAAAATAAAAAAATAAAACTATCCTCATCATACATAGTAAATGTGATTTCATGTTCCTAGTTTTAATCCTCTAAATGCCAGTTTGTTCACATAATTCTCACATATTTATAAATATTTACTATTTAAAGATGCAAAGGGTCAGAAAATCATATTTTAAAGCCCTAAAAGGCCTGGTCTTTTTTCTTTTTTTTTTGCCTCTGACTGACAGGGTTACAGATGAATTAACATGATTTAACATTTCTCTATTGCAATGACAGTAGAATGAAAATAAGTGATTTTAATGTAAGTGAAGGGGACCAAAAAGGCGAGTGTGAGGTGTTTTTTGTTTTTGTTTTATCTAGACAGTAGAATATTTAGTTTCTTTTTTTTTTTTCTTTTTTTTTATCAGTTGTGATGCTGAAATTCTAAAATTAATTTATTAATGGACATCTTCATCACCCCAGCATAAAAATGTCAAAATGAGAGCAAAAAATACATTAAAAAAACCATAAAACAGTGCCAGGAGGACCTGAGAGTTAAGTGAATTTAACTTACCATGTCAGATAAGTAGGCCCTATTTAAAATTTTTGTCATTTTAAAATATTGCTATCACAATGTTCAACATAGTCTAAACCAGAACGAATCCAGAACTAAACCAGGACGAATTAAGAACTAAACCAGATCTAATCCAGGATTAAACTTTCATATTGTCATAATGCACCTCTTGCAACCTCTTGTATTTCTTTACAAATGTTTCCATCATCTCTAGGATTTACACCAGATGCCCTTCCTAACACAACTCTCTCTATTTATCTGGGCTTGGGACTGGCACAGAGAGTACACTGGCATGTTTGTGACGACCTGTGGCTAGCGTGAAATCACTTATATCTCAATGCAATGGTCCATATAAACTTGAGTTCAAATCTTATCCTCGCCTAAAATTGATTTTAGCTTAAACTGTGGAAAACACCATTATAGAAAATCTATGCTTAAAATGCCACTGCATGCATTCACCAACTCATTGACTACAACTGTACCAAAGGAGATACAAAAATCTCAAAGAATACACATTTTATTATGTTTTTTTATAATTAACCACAAGTGATCAACCATTTTTTTTTCGCCTTTTTTAATTTTATTTTTACAGTTAGACAAGACAAAAAAAGACCTTGCCTAAAGTCACCCAACAAGAGAAAAAAAAAAATCCCTGCTAGCTCCAAAACCATCTCTGTAGGAGCAGTCTTACCTGTATGAAGAGTGGAATTTCAGCCTCATTACTGCTCCTCTGTCCACACCTTTAGTGCCTCATGCATCAGTAGGACGTCCCGCTACATCTCCATAAAACCACTGCAGTTCTGCCTCCTTCTGCAGGCAGATAATTAGCTCCAGTTTGAGGCTTTTATTCTGAAAGGTAGCGCCGTGGTTTGTGACAGTTTAGACTTGTACCTCTGGTTTTAATGAGAGACTGTGGTTTGCTTCTTTAGTTCTCCAGTACTGCCTTTTATCTTCCCTCGCTACATTGCAGCCCAGGTTTTTTCATTGTTTTGTGCGTCCTTGCGTCCCACTTTCAGTTTTTTTGTATGAGAAAAGTGGACAGGAAATGTTGTTATATTTGGTAAATAGCAAAGCTGTCATTATTATAACCATTATGACGTTTTATCAGACTTCGCTGCATTTCAGTTGTGGGGCTGCCACCGTGAATCAGTTTCATGGTACTTTGGCAGGCTTTTACACCAGATGCCCTTCCTGACATACTGTGCCTGGAGTTTCGGATGCCCCATGAGGGAATCAAACCCCTGACTTCCTGCACCAAAGGCTGGGGGGAAGTAATCGCATCACTAACAAGGATTCCTCTTAGAATTTCTTTAATTTACATGTTCTTATTAATGAATAAGGATGCACGGTGGCAGAGTGGTTAGCAAATAACTGGCCACCTTCTGGAATGTACCCCGCCTCAGGCACATAGTTGTTGGAATAGGTTCATGTTCTAGAATTTGTTGATATCAAAACCTCAGGCAGAGCAGGGGCCTGTATAAATGTCCAGGTAAGGTACTATTTTAAAAGAAATATCCAAATAGAAAATCCACAAATATTGAACCTGACCATTTTTTATTAGCAACTGGGTTCACAACCACACCATAATAATGTGGCTTAATGCAAAGATGACAACAAGTGAAAAGAGAAAGTTATTTTCATTAAATAATATCTTTTAGTTTGACTTTGTATGGGGCGACACTGGTGTAGAGGGTTAAGTTCAGCAACTGGAAGGGTAGCCCACTCGAATCTCATCCATAGCGCATACTGTTGCCGTGTCCCTGGGCAAGACATTTTACCCACATTGCCTACTCCAGTCACAAGTATTTGGTTGGTTGCGACAGGAAAGGCATCCGGTGTAAAAACCCTGCCAAATCAGCATGCGGTTGATTCGCTGTGGCAACCCTGAAGAAGAAAGTCAGAAGATAAAACAAACAAAAACAAGTCTGACTTTGTACGTACCACCAAATGCATTCCTTCCATTCTTATATATACTGTAACCTTGAATAAGTAATTCTCCATTTTGAAATGTGTCATCAAGGTGGATTTCAGATAAGGCCAAAATGTTTGTTAGCTGATGACAATATTTCACCATGGTGTGGTTGTAGACCCAATGGCAAAGAAAAAAAAAAGAACAAGTTCAACATTAGTGGGTTTTTTGTAGGGCTGTGCCAAAAATTGAATTTAAAGTTGAATCTCAATTAAGAACAGGATCGAGCTCGATGATAAGCCTAAAGCCTCTTTATTCAATCTGGACAAGTCTACAGACAGTACAGCCACAGACAAGGGAGAGGCTGAGGAGCGCACTTAGCCTGTGTTTGTGGTTACGGCACACCTGTTACAGCATGTGCCAGAGAGAACAACAGAGTGGAGTTTAGTGGAATAAATAACCAACTAAGGTACTAGCCATTTAAATACAAAAAAGCATAAAAAACAAACAATGAAGCTGCAATCCAGACCTTTTTGAGCAAGAAACTGGAGGATTTCAGTCTCACAGCTCTCAGCTTGCCTCTTTTAGAAAGACTCTACACTAAATCTCCCACTTTCCTGTTAAAATAAAATATAAATCTAAGGATGAATCAAAGTCATGATTATTAGGTTTTAATTGTAAACATAAAATTTAATAAAAAAATCAAGATCAAACAATATGGGAAAAAAAAAGTGATTATTTTTATTACCATATCACCCAGCCCTAGTTTTCTGTTTGGATATTTCTTTTAAAACAGTTTCTAACCACAGTGATACTGGCCCCTGCCCTCCAGCAGAGATTTTCCCCTCAAATTCTAGAATGTGACCAACCTATAGGCTCTGGCCACTGTGAGCCCAAACAGGAATAAGCAGAAGATGAATGAATGTTGAATCTAAAGCTAACCTTTGACTTCAGTTCATCATTAGAACAATCACAAATATATCCCCAAATTATATTTTTCCAGCAAAATCTAAGAAAAGTCCTTAAAATGAATCCTAGACAACGTATTTAAAATGTCAGTGTTTTTTTCTTCTTCTTTTTTTTTCGGTTTTCAAACAAAAGAATAAAAAAGTTGCATGCGGCACATTCAGCTCATTAAAATCTGAGGTGTAACTAAAAGCAATGGCCCATCGTTAACCCTCTTCTTTCTGCTGTCATATTATTTTTAAGTCACGTACTGGTCGTGAATGGAAACATATTGATTCTCGCTGAAGCCGTTGCTGCTCTGTCACCGGAGAATTGCCCTCCATCTATGAGAAAAGGGTTCCACACACACACACTTACGCTCATAAACATGTGGTCTCATTTGTGGGGAAAACATAAACTGGTATTTCCAAGGCTTGAGGGTCCATGCGTACACGTTTGAATATAATTGTCTTCTATTAAAACGCCCATTAATCTAACCCAGTATTGACTTCCTATCACGCTAATGGACAGTATTGTCTAAGGAGCTCGACAAATAACGAATGTCCGCTTTTGTTCAAAACCTAATTGGCCACAAAGAGAGTTTAAAATCTTTAGTGCGTCACGTCAGTGCTGGTCTGAAAGGTAGGTCACTCGCTTTGCTCCCTGTCTAAGTTTCACCTCATTCATTGTTTCAGACTAAATTGGATGTTTTCCTTAATCGATCCGGGACCTGCAGCTCACGTTTTCCCTGGGATCCTCAAATCCTCAAATGCTTTGCAGTGTTGCGGTATTGGAAATTTGACAGCAACACTTTGTCTGAGAGTGTCCAAAGGGGGATACTGTGCATAAACAAACTGAACGTAATCAATATGGTTTTCACAAAATGCTAAGTGTCACCTCTCTATCATCTGAGACAGTTATGGGGCATTGGAAGTGGTTATGTCTCAAGGCATTGGATTAAGAAGCCATTGAAATAATGTTCTTGTGGTTCTCCCAATCTGCCATATGGATGTTCCTATTAAGCTTTAGCTATATCATTCACAGTGGTTGGTTATGCTTTGGTATTATACTATATTTTACATCTATCTTTTCTAAATGTTTTATCAACAAATTAATATAAAGCCTCGTGTTGGTGTGAGACTCTGGTAGGTCCCTACACATATCCTGTGGTCAATTTTGGCTGATTTATTGCTCTACTGGGAATAACTTTGGTTGACTAACAGTTTCTTTGGTCGACTACAGCCCTAAAAACTTGATCGGCTAATCTTATGATTTGCTGTTGTGAAGGGAGCAGCTGGAAGAGACCTTTATTATGTTATGCACGCTAATGTTATCCCACCGTTTTGTTTGTAGACGCATTATCTAGAAATGTTCAGAAAAATGACAGTATTCTGGTGCTTGAGGGCAGTAATCTGGCTTTTACCTGACCCCGCCTCAGTTAAAATCATCTCTCGGTCATTACTTTTATGCTCAGCTCTCATCTCTGTTTTAGACTGTAGGGACTGGGGAGGTAAGTTTAAGGCTGGGGCTCCTTTCTGTAAACTGCGGGGTCATCGGGCATCGGTGTTCCACTAGGCACCCTGAATCCTGAGGAGCCCCGCCAAAAGCTCCAGGAAAGCAGGCTTGACATTACAGGGTGATGGTGGGTCCCAAAGCTGGACCAGTTGAGAACAAGCGGCTCTAGGCCTGCTGCATGGCTAATGTAACCTCAGCATCCTTCCACCTATATATTTACTATTCCTCTTCTGTACATGGCCAAACTAACAGAATCTGGACAATCTCCAAAACATGATGAATGGAGAACCTCAACAAAAATGTATATATTTTTTCAATTTCACCAAACTATACCCAGGGTTCTAGTGTAAAGGTAGGGCTGTGCCAAAAATCAAATTTAAAGATGATTGATAAATGATCTCGATGATAAGCTTAGAGCCCTTTAATTCAATATAGACAAGTCTATCAGCCAATGCAGCAGCAGATAACTGAGCGGCTGAAGCGTGCACACATGTTTACAGTTCCTGCCCTCCTGTTACAGCCTGAGCCACTGAGAACAAGAGTGGAGTTTAGAGGAATAACCACCTAAAAGATACTTTAAATACAAGAAAATATGAAAAAAAAACAAACAAGTAATGATAGCAATAAGCAGCTACAGTGCTAATAGAGGAGCTAAGCTAATGTTAGCATTTGCTGTGCTGCACAAAAACAGCAGTCCATACACTAGCTTTTTGCTGTAATTAATCCATAGGACAAACGGGCAAAACTGTTCATATATATTTCTTACTTGCCATGGTCAATGCTGTGTGTCAGTGCTGAAAAATCTCAATGATCAGAGCGGAGTTTAAAATAGGTTATAATAGTCTAAGGGACAGAGGTTTTTCCTGCTCTCATCATTGGAGCCACAGTTCAGACACTGTTCTCTCACAGAGCAAGGAACTGGACATTTTCAGTTCTTTAAAAACTCACAACATATTATCTCTTTTATTTGTTTTTGAGTTGAGTTCATGTGTGTGTTTATTCAGACGTATTCAGGCATATATAACAAACTTAGTTGTTACATAAATCAAGCCATATCAGTATTGTGGCACAATCTTTCAATAAACAGTACCTAAATATTTGTTGGTAATTGCTTATTTTTAGCCGCATACAGTATTTGTACTGTTTGAAACTCAGCTAAGTCATGAAGTTTTAATATTTTGGATTGATTAAATAATGGAATGGTGGGATCTCTGTACGCAGCATTATTAATTATTCTTATTGCCCTTTTGTGAGTAACTAATGGGTTTAATGTATTTTAAATGTTACCCAAACCTCAGCACAGTAAGTAAAATAAGCTAAAATTAGTGAGCAGTATAATGTATGTATGTAGTACTGTTATTATTGCATAAAAAACTAAAACTTGCAATGAAAGACTACATATCTTCCACTTTCCTGTTACAATAAAATCTAAATCTAAGGATGAATCAAAGCCATTATTATTAGTTTTTCATTGTAAACATAAAATCAAATAAAAAATTGAGATTGAACAATATGGGGAAAAATTTATTGATTAAATGTTTTGCCCAACTATACCCAAGTTAATAGTGTAAAGGTCTTTCAAAGAGCCAGGAGCAACCTCCCATGATATATCTTTTTGTACGACTCTACACTAACCACTGCAAGACTCTGCCATTTTCTGTCAATAACTGAATCCTTACTATTTTTAACCCAAGCCAGTAGCCACCGCCAACAGAAACTTCATGTAACATTATCCTTACTGTCCTCTTTCACTGATGTCTGCTTCCTTTAATTAGCAATAAAACTCTAGCAACTTCTGAGATTTTTTCCAACACAAACTTTTTATAAAACTAAGGCAGACAAACGGTACATTTTTTTCCACCAACAGCAGATTTCATTGTCGATCGCTGCTTTTCTCGGTGATGGTTGTGCGGGGGTCACTGGGGTCATTGCATTATTACTAATTGGCGACTCAAGCCCGGCACAAATGGGACATAAACGCTGCATTAGTAAACGGTTGTAGGTGGAGGAGAGGAAGAGAAAGCGTGTCATTACTGACCTTTCGCTGCTCTGCTATTAAACAGCTGAAAAAAACGGGAGGAAAAAAAATCTGACTTTGAGATAAATACAGACGTGGTTGGTGAGCGGAGGGGCGTGTGGGCAGAAACATGCGTGACCTGCGCTGCATCTGCTCACATAATGTTCCTGGTTCGGAGCAGAAATGGTTACCTACAATTCATTTTTAAAGGTGGCAATGAGCAAAAATAAGACAAACCAGAGTGCAGTTATTCTGGAGGAAACAGAAAACAAGGGAGTAGTTGTGAATTAAATTCCTGCATTTTTAACTTAACATAAAGTGGGACCAGAATTTAACATTTGTTTTGGATTTTTTTGACACTTTAAAGGTGCTATACCAGTATATATTTTTATATTTCATAAAAAAAAAAAAAAAAAAAAAAAATCCAAATGTGTGCCAAGATATGATGTAAACATGTTAAAATCAAAATTAGTTTTACTGATAACAATGGTACAATGGTGGAGTTATTAACAATTAAAAATATATTTTACATAATGGCCAAGTTGTTTTTGTTTACATTTTTAGATTTGATTCTAAAACTGCATTGCTGATTGTCCAATCAAAAAAGAGACCATTGTTTTGATTTAGACTGCAGTACCATTTTTATTTAATTAATGTTCAGATACAACCTTGGATGTAATAATGGCCAATAATGTAATAATTTATTCCATTTTAAATGTAAAAAAGCCAATAACATAATAACTTGCCAATTACATTATTGGCATAGAATGAATAAATAAAAGATCCTTTGAAAATGTAATAACTGCATCCTATAATAATAATAATAATAATAATAATAATAATAATAATAATAATAATAATAGGACTGCATATTTGTAATATTTGAATTTTATTTATTTATCTATTTATTGCAGATTTAGGACAGTTCTTTTGAAATAGTGGATGGCCAATTTGGTTATTAATTAAAATATGCACTCTGCAGCACTTCTTTCTGCTTGCAACGTTTAGAATTTTTTGAAATACAAAATAGTCAATTCACCATATTATTTTTCATTCATAATTTTATGCGTGGAGTAATGCTATTTAAATTATTAATGTTAAGTGCATTTGGTAGTCAGCCAATTTTTCTGTTGATGTTTTCACCCAACTCTCTTCAGTTTCCCTTAAGTGTTCATGATATAGTCTATGTTGTATAATGGAGTTAGGTGCCATTACAGTGTCAGTCAAGTTATTTATAATTTGAATAATTTTACAGTTTCCTTGAGAAATGTTTGAAAACTGTCTGAATTAAATGTTTTCAAAGAAGAGAGACAAAACATAAAAAGTATCTTGGCTAAGAGACAAAACTCTGAAAACTAAGTCTAGCTGATTTATTTTTAAAAAGATTTTGTTGTGATTTAGACAGCTTGGATGTCTAAGAGTCTTCACAGACATACAGTACCTAAGCAAATTAATAATATTCTAAATAAAACATTTTGCGCAAGAAAAAAAATTCAAACTGGTTTTTACAATCATAATTAATTCTGCCATCCTCTAAACCTATTTCTGATGAGTAAACTGCATGTTCCGGGCTTGTCCCACTGGGCGGAGACCCTGGGGAAGACCTAGTGCACGCTGGAGGAACTATGTCTCTTGACTGGCCTGGGAACGTCTTGGGATCCCCCTGAGGAGCTGGAGGAAGTGTCTGTGGAGAGGGAAGACTGAGCATCTCTGCTTAGACTGCTGACCCTGCGACCCGGCCCCGGATAAGCGGAATAAAATGGATGGATGGAGAACATCCACAAATACTGAACCTGATCATTTTTTGTTAGCAACTCGGTCCACAACCTCACCATAATAATCTTATGGCTTAATGCTGAGTCTACTGACAGCAATCACGTCTGTGTGTTTGAATAATACAGTATCTCCACTTTTTGATGCTAGAAGAAATAACTTCATTTTAGGTCATTTGTACTAACAGATAAGAGTTTGAAGACTTTGTGCCTGTTTTTGTTTCATGTGGATAGACCCAGCAAAGATGTTAGCCAAAAAACACACCAAGACATCTGTATTTTAAATCTTTAGCAGCAGATTCTACAATACAATGAAACTAACTATAGGCCCTTTAGAATGTTATGTTATGAATGCTATCTTTTGAAGTTTTTTTACTTCTTTCCTTCTGTAAAAATGCTGCTGCTGTTGTAATGGTAACCATTGAGTTTCCACTGTTTAATGCATTATCTTTTCTTTTCTTTCTTCCTTTATCCCTTTTTCCAGCCTTAACTCTAACTAAAAAACGAGTATTCCCACTTCCTCTGACTGTGCTATCGATCTGAAATCAATGGTGAATCAAAGCGTAAAAACACAGCTCTTAAACCACAAGACGGCTTTTTCCCCACTCCCTTATTTTATCCAAACAGACTCCAACACATCTGCCAATTAGTGCTTTTGACAAACAATGTTAAAAATACTCCTGGTGTGTGATAGAGAGTGGACTTTCATTCGTTTTTCCAGTTGTTTTTTTCCCGTTTATGTCATCAATAGCGCCACTCCTCCAGCCCCATCGACCGCTTTAAAACAGTCAACAGTCCATTGACAGTGTGTCGGGGCTGTCGGCCAATCAGAGCGCAGCGTGCGATCCATCTCATCTCCTCCGTGGGCTCTATCTGGAGCGCTCGAACGCAGGAAACGCAGGTTAAAAAGCCACGGCTCATATTTCCTGTGTCTGTCGCAGGATCGATAGCAATCTTGTCTTGTCTTTAAACGGCTTCATAGACACAGCCCCGCGGCCTGGCACACTCAGGCAGCTACTGGATCTAACGTGCACGAGAGAGACACAGAGGAGTTCGAGTGCTTTGTAGCTTGGAAAAAAAATGCTTTATCTTGCATCTTGTATCAGTGTTGAAATCTAGAAGTCTCAGTTTCAGTCAGTACAGTCCTTAACAGCACAGTTTGATTTGATGGAGTATAACAGTGCTTCTCAACCAGTGGGGTCAGGACCAGAAAAGCAGGTTGCTGAGAGGTTGAAAATCATTTTAATGTTAAAAGAGATTATTAAAGTTGCAAGCGGCATTAAAGGCCCTGCACCTCAAGCTTCTCACTGCATTCTTTGCAGCTGTATCGAAGAAGTATCACAGGATCCCAGTCCCATTTACAATTTGTAGGGGAACCATAATTGCAGATAAATTGTTGTGTTCAAGTTGTCATCATGCACAAACCCTACTTTGGGTACAACTAAATTTGACATTGTAAGTGAGATACATGTTTTTATACTTCTACCACAGCCACGCCCAAGACTGTATGATGATAACTTTTGATCGTCCATGTGTCTAGGTGATTTTGACTGAGTTTTTTGGATGATAACTCTAGGAGGAGATACAAAAAATATGAAGGATACAATTTTGTGGGTCCCAGATCCCTCCCAATATGGCCGACTTCCTGTTGTGTTTAGTATTAATATTATTTTTTGCTTGTCCTGACATGTTCTATTTTACTGCCAAGTTCCATTTTTCTATGTTAAAAAAAAGTTTGTGATCAGCTCCCATAGACACAATGTATTTTCCCAATTCTCTGGGTCGCCACTGAGTCAGTTTTCAATGTGTTTTCTCAAGGAATTCAAACACATACATTTTTCACCAACCTTGAATTTTAGGCTAAACAAAATTGACTTTTTGTTAATGGTCAAATTTGGATTTGTTTTTGGACGCTTTCAATAACAATAGGCTAATTATTCTTTTTTCTAGACTTTTTGAAATAATTTTGGACCCCTAGATTAGTATTTCACATTTTATAAGCAACAATGGAACCATCTTCTTTTGGGAGATTTTTCTTTCTCTCCATTGAAAATGCTTGGATTAGGTGCCAACAACACGTTTTTCTGAAAACACAATGATTCTACTGCGTTATGGCCTTTTGTTTAGACCAAGACGATGTTACTGTTTTCTGAATGTGCAATCTTTTGTGTTGTTGTGTAGTAGTATTTACAGCTTGAATCGCTGTCAGATTGTCAAATAATATGTACCTTTTACTTTAGTGAATAACATAATATTCACTTTGCGTATGAACACTGCATAAAAGTAAGAAATCTGAAAACAAACAGTGCATTTTGCCATATGTTCGTCCAAGAAAACAGCCAGGTCTATGGTGGGTCCACTTCCAACTTGCAATTGCCACAAAACAAAATAGAACAATCTAGATATGGTCATAATCACAAAGGACATAATATAAAAATAGCAATTCATAATAGTAAGTTTATTATTCATATTTCAACTATTTATTTCTTCTTGTCAAACTTTTTGTAATACTTTGCTATTCTGGTAATTTAATGGCTTCATTTAATTCTGGAATTTCTCCTTTTTTCTGTCATATGTTGCATTTTCAATAAAAGCCCTTTAACTACTAGAAACTTTGATGAGTGAAAGAAGTGAAAGTGGTGAAAATGTCTCACGACCCAAAATAAATACACTGAATTTATCTTCTTAGTCTTGGCAGTAGCGCTATGACTAAAACAAATCACTGTTTGGCAAGCCTTGGCTTACTAATGCAGTTTGACTTGATTTCACAATATGGAGGCAACTGCACAAAAATTGATCTACTTAACTTTGGACTGAATTTTTAACTTGATAAGTTATTTGTTTTGAGAAGGCAGCATTGCATTTTTAAAACTGCTGACTACAACTTAATGCAGCTTGACATGACTGATCCATTAACAGTAAACTATGCCATATTTTTTTACCAGAGGATAGGGTCACAAGTGGCCAAGTGTCTCACCAAGTTCCTAATTCAACTACCAGCAAACTTTCTGATGCATCTTTCCAAAATGTGCAGATTCAATTTGACCTAATTGTTGTTTTGTTGTAATGAAAGTTGAGTTAAATGCCTTTGGGTTCTAAACATAGAAGCCACTAATGCACAAAGTAGCCAAGAGTGACACTTATTCATGACCATTGCATCTTTGAGCATTTTAAAACCCAAAGGGAGTATATATTCTCCAAAATGTCCACTGTGAAACGACTGGTGGTTTGACCCGGGATAACTCAAGATGCATTCATTACAAACTTGAGTAGATTGGATCACACTAGAGATGCTCAGTTTGGGCCCAGAGGGGAATTTCAGTCAGGACAGAAAACCACGAAGAGACAGACGAATCCCAGATCGACATTAAATATGAAAAACACCTCGTGAAATTAGTCCAATGCGCGGCAGGACATTAGAAGCTACTTATTGATTTAATGTTATGTGAGTTTTGATTTAAAATGGGCTGTGAAGCGGAAATGAAGAAAGGCTTAAAAGACAAAATCATTTGGATATTTATAGAGTTTTGGGCAGTAAGTGCTTATTGGAGAAGAGGTAATGGATTCAGGGATATTTTAAAAACAGAATAAATCACTCAAATTTTTCTTTTGTTTATTTGTTTTGTAGCTGGTACCAAATTGTGAGTCATCGTGGCTTCTTTTCAGGTACTTCTCTTCCTCCCACCATCCAAACATATGCACGTACAGGTGAATTCTGATTGTCTCATAGTAAATGAATGTGACAGAATGGTCGTCTGTCACTGTGTCAACCCTGCGTTTAGACAAGACTTCACCGAGTTTAGTCCTGACTCTGGGACCAGCAAAAGACCCAATGGTTCATATGGGACCAACATTTGAGATGTTTTAAAGTCTATTCTCTGAGCGACAGGAAGCCAGTGCAGAGACCTGAGGATAGAATTAATATGGTCATACTTCCTGGTTTTAGTCAGGACCCGAGCAGCAGCGTTCTGGACGTCCTGCAGACCGTTACAGTAGTCTAACCTGCTGGAGATAAACGCATGAATAAGTCTCTCTAGGTCTGGTTTAGACAGTAAACCTTTGATTCTGGCAATGTTTTTGAGATGGTAAAATGCTGATGATGTTATAGATTTAATGTGACTGTTAAAGTTTGAGATTTCTAGATTTCTAACCTGATTTGTAGGTTTTAGATAAAGAGATTCGAGGTGACTGTTGACACTTTCTCATTGTTTCTGTGGGCCAAAGATGATTATTTCAGTCTTGCCTGTTTAGCTGGAAAAAGTTGTTGATTAAGTTGCCATTGTGCAGGCTGTACCCTGCCTAAAGCCCTTAGTTGCTAGGATGGGCGTTAATATAGTCTACAGGTGGTAATAACCAGTCACATTTACTTCATTACCTGAACTTGAGTAACAATTTCTGAATCAGATATTCTTTTTGACACAACCCTCTCCATTTATATGGGCTTGGGAATGGCACAAAGAGTGCACTGGCTTAGACCAAAGTAGATAAATATAAAAATACATATTGGCTAGGGACAATGCTAAGTGGCTATTATCTTTTAAATAACCAGAAGCCATTTTAAGTAAAAAAAAAAAAAAAAAAAAAAAAAAAAAAAAAAAAAACATTCATTAAACAACTGTTATTTGCTTATAGGCAATTCTGTCTTTGAAATCCATAAGCATCTCCATTAGTTTAATTCTGTCCATCTGGAGACATAGAGCTAACTTTAGCAGATGTAACATAACATCTGTTTATTTGTATACAGCGACACTACAGGGAGGTCATATCCATTCACACCGCTCCGTGATTAGCATCAATGGTATTAGCACATTCATATTAGCGGCTTTTATTAGCCATTAGCTGTGGACGCTTAGCCCGTGTTTGTGCAATTGCCTTGGATTACAACCCTCCGCAGTACATTAAAATCTCCACCAGCTTCAACTTCAAAAATGAATGCGGACATCTCTTCCATTCACTGCCTGTTTTTATTGTCCATTTCATCGTCTCCGTCCGAATGTTACTTACGGTTTTATTGGAGTTTTAATGCTTCAAGTTGGATGAATTATGGCGCTAATATTAAAGGGGTTTTTTCCTGAGATTTCTTGGGAGAGCAGTTTGAATCATGAGCGGGACAGTTATTGTCACGTCGAACGGAGGAATTACAAGCTGAGAGGGTAAAGAATGGCTGTGTCTTTTGGTGCTGGAGAGAATCGTGACCCGGTGATATGAAACTTAATCAAATTTCACTGGAGAGAAGAGAGAGGAGAGAAAAGGGAGAGGAAAGGAGAGAGGAGATGCCAGAGGAAGAAGTGATGGCTGCTGCTATTTTAGAGGTCTTGAAAGAAGTAATTATACCGCAGTCTTTCTCTGGCTTGTATCAGTGTTGTGTTGTGATAAGCAATGCCTTAAAAAAAAAGATAGCTTTATGTGTCAAATGTTAT
This sequence comes from Bostrychus sinensis, assembly GCA_020698575.1. Lineage (NCBI taxonomy): Eukaryota > Metazoa > Chordata > Actinopteri > Gobiiformes > Eleotridae > Bostrychus > Bostrychus sinensis. The sequence continues at coordinate 40,245,839 of CM036241.1, forward strand.
AGATGTATGAGCTAATGAACAAAACCAGTGGTTCTCAGGCTGTGGTATGGGTACCACTGGTAGTACGCAGGCTTTTTCTTGGGAGTCTTGTTTTTTATTCCTTCTTGTAATTAAATTATTTCAAGTTGGTCTAGTTAGAGTTTAGTCCTTGTCCTTTGCCATAAGTGTAGGCATTTTGTTGTTGTGTAGGTTTTAATGTTTTATTTGTTTGTTTTTTCCTCTTTCTTATAGTCCTGGTTTGGGCACAGTTTGGTCCATATTTGCCAACGCATTTGGAATTAATTACCATTTAATTTATTGGTGATGGGCCAATTTATTCTACTGCAGATTTTCCTTCAGTGAATCTTGAGCTAAAGTATAAAAAGCAAGCAAGGCTAATACTAGAGCTACATGCTTATTTCTGTCTTCTTGACTCTGAGGAGGAACAAGTTTGTTTACTCATAAAACTCAGAGGTATAGTCATTAAGTCAGACTTAACTATTGCTAAATCCTCATTGACACGACCATGTTGATATGGCATGTCACTCACTGATGGATGATGTGACCTTCAGTTGTGTATTTAATGCCAGTGACTCAACATAGTCCTTGTGTTGTCCTTGGGGTCATTCTGCCCCACAAATGTAATTTTTTGCCACTGTAGTCATTAAATAGTTTGAGGTCTATTTACCTTAATTTCTAAAATGAGGGAAAATTTTGTTTAGTGGGCAGGACTGAAGTAAGACTAAAGGTGAAACACAAAAAAGATTGACAGCTGATGCTATACTCTTTAAATGTACAATGTTTTAACTCCATCTGTTACCACACTATTCCTATCAGGATCACTAAAAGACAGGACTCAGTCTCAAGTGTCCCCATCCAACGTAGAAATAACCTGATTGAGGTTAAAATAGGGCTGGGTGACAATATGGCTAAAAATTAAAATGTCATTTTTTTTAATTTTGTCATTTATAATTTGAATCTTCTCTCTCTCTCTCTCTCTCTCTCTCTCTCTCTCTCTCTCTCTCTCTCTCTCTCTCTCTCTTGTTGGCATAAAAAGTCTATTTAAAGGTGGTTTATTATTTTTAAATGAGACATAGATGTATTTTAGTGTTAGCCCTCTCTGCTTCTAAAGACCAGGTCTATTATCCACCATTATCCACCATAGAAGCCTGTAAAAATATGCTAAGCAGAGCATGTGGCTAGTTAGCATATATAAACATAGTAAGTTCCCTGCTGCTGCTGCTGCACATAGCACCACGCTGTTCTTTTTGGCCAAACTGCTGCCAACTGCTTGGACATTACAGAGGTAAAATGACTCCTTTCTCTGTGATCTTTTGTGTTTTTAGAGTCTGCAGAGTCTCCACAGTCACTATTTAAGCTGCTCTGGAGCTAGCAGCAGCATTAGCCATAACACAGGAAACAGTGGAGGACGTTAACTTCTGCTACACTCGATTTTACAATTTGGCTATTTTTGACATTGTCCACAATTAAATACATGAATTAATTGAATTCATCTGATTTATTGCCTAGCCCTAGGTTAAAACTAAAACTACTACATCTATTAAGGCCCCACAACTATCAACAACTATCAAATGTTGGCTTGTCCAATGTAAGGTCTTTAACAAATAAGTACTTTTTATGTCAAGGCTTAATATTATCCAATAATACTAACTTATTCTTCATTACAAAAACCTGACTAAGCCCTGGCTATTCTGCATTAACTGAAGTATTCCCACCAAATTATCTATGCTTAAATCAGCCTAGACTCTCAGGCCTTGGTGGCGTTGCGGTTATTTATAAAGAATATTATAAATGCATCAGTCTGGTCTCTGAAATCTTTTTCTCTTTTGAATCCTAGGTTTTCTGTATATGCTGTCAAAGTCCTATTGTTTGTGTTCTTGTTTATAGGCCTCCCAAGGCCAACAATAGTTTTATTGAAGAAATGTCAGATTTCCTTTCAAATATCATGCCCAAATCTGACAGAATTCTTTTTCTTGGTGATTTTAATATCCATGTTTGTTGTCCTTTGTCATCTACCTTAGCCTCTGATTTTATTCAGGCGGTTGAATCTTTTAATGAGATTCAACATGTGCTCCAGCACACTCTAAAGGACATACTCTTGATTTTATATTATACCAAGTTGTTTTTATTAATAAGGTGAAATTAACAGATTTGATTGTGTCTGACCATAAAGTTGTATCCTGCCAGATACAGCTTGATATTCCTGCCCTGCCTCTGTCAGTCTCTTGCTCATGTACTTTTAAGCCTAATTCAGTTGAAATTTTTAATAAAATGTTTTTAGCTGCTTTTGATGATGTACCTACAGATCTGTCAGCCGATACATTGCTAGACAGATTTTTTTCAGTTTACCAAAATATTCTTGACGTTATTGCTCCATTCAAAACTAAACTAATCAAACTAAATTCTGTTCCTTGGCTTGATGAGAACACAAGAGGTTTAAGGAGGCAATACAGGAAAGCAGAGAGGAAATGGAAAAAAAGGACCATCTTGTGTTTTTAGAAAGCCTAAAAGTCCAAATGCTTGCTTATCAACAAGCTGTAAAAGGCGCACGTAATTTACACTTATCCAATCTAATCAGTAACAATAGTCATGATCCAAGAATCCTTTTTAAAATAATTAATTCTGTCATTGGGCCTGCTCCTAGCCAGCCTATTGATGCCTCCCCAACAAAGTGTGAGCAATTTTTTGCTCATTTTATAAATAAAATAGAAGACATTAGACATCATATCACCTCAGCCACTGGTAACTTAGTCATCTCTTGTGAATCTGTTTCTAATATGGCCTGTTTTAACCCAATTTCTATGTCTGATTTAAAAGAGCTCATTTATCGCACAAACTCTTCCACCTGTCAGTTAGACATTTTACCTCCTAACTTTTTAAAAGTCATTTTCCAAGACAGTTGCTCCTCAGATGCTCTCCATAATCGATTCCTTACTGTTCACTGGCAATTTCTCTGTCATTCTAAAATATGCAATATTTAGTATAGACCACTCTTAAAAAAGAAAAGTTACCCAAAGCTACCCTTTGTATCAAAAAAATTGGAAAAGTCAGTTGCCACCCAATTAATTGCACACATGAACATAACATTTTTGAGAATTTTCAACCTGGGTTTTGTAGCAACCACAGTACTGAAACAGTGCTCATAAAGGTAACAAATTACTTGTTTATGGCTGCAGACAGTGGGGCATGCTTTATCTTAATCTTGCTGGATTTAAGCTCAGCTTTCAACACTGCAGACCATGAAATTCTGTTAAAGCATTTGAAAAGTTGGGTGGGCGTCAAAGGTACAGCACTTGCATGGTTTTTGTCTTACCTGTCAAATAGATTATTTTCTGTTTTAATGGGTCAGTTTTCATCATCCCCAGTTCCCCTCTCCTGTGGTATTCTCCAAGGCTCAATTCTTGGTCCAATTCTTTTCACTATTTATATGCTTCTAACAGGACAGATTTTCAGAAAACACAATATTAACTTCCACTGTTACACTGAAGATACTCTTAATGACATCAAAAAAACTGGATGTCACAACATTTTCTTAAACTTAATGACTGAAAGTCAGAAATTGTTTTATTTGAGCCCTCTAACCAGAAACAAGACCTAGGTAGTCAGCTGGGGACCCTATCCTTCCTAGTGAAGCCATCTGCTCGCAACTTGGGAGTGACCATAGACTGTGATTTTACTTTTGAGTCACAAATAACAAAAATTGTGCAGTCTTGCTTCCTGCAAATTAGAAACATTGCTAAAATAAAAAAGTTTTCTTTCATTTGCAAACTTGGAAATAAATGTTCATGCCCTTGTCTCTTGAAGATTAGACTACTGTAATTCACTGTATGCTGGAAAAAAATCAGTAAATCAACAAACAAAAAACTCGACTGTAAGACTTTTAACTAATCACAGGAGACATGAGCATATTACATCTGTTTTAGCCTCCCTGCACTGGTTGCCAATTAGTTTTAGAAGGGCCACAGAACAAAATTGGTTGGTGGTGCCAAAAAAGAAAAAACCCATATAATTTGCTGGTCCCTAGCTGGAATAAATGAACAGCACTCAGAGTAAAACCTATGCTAAAGTAACATGTGGAAACCTCTGTCAGAAAGAGATCAGCCAAATCCTACTATAGTGAGGCAAAATACTTCACCTTGAGTGACTGCCTGTCCTCCACATTTATTTTTCAGTATGTGTTCTCAAAGTATACCACAGATACCACAGATAATTATAATCCTCACAATGAAAAATAAATGTTAACTTTGTGTGTACTGATTCTATATGAGATCTACCTTCTACTGAAATAAATTGATATAACCATGATATTTTAATTTATTGAGGTGCAACTGGACTTAGATCTGAAAAATCCTACAAAACTCCACTATTAAATGCATCCCTTTTTAAAGCAGAATGTGCTTGCAGTTCATTTATCCTTCAATGTCATGTTTTAAGCTCTTCACGTCTGTAACCCAACATTATTGATTATTGATTATTTTTATGACACTTAAAGAGGGATTTTGCTGAGCTGGCCTTCAGCACTGCTTGACCTGACAAGATCAATATTCTCATTTATTAGAGATACACCTATACTATAAGTGGGACACACAGTAAAAGACAGGAGCTCTATAAGGCAGTTACAGCATGTGTAAATTTTCCAGAGTAAACATCCATTCATCCATTGTCTTCTTCGCCTTCTTATCCGAGGCCGGGTCGTGGTGGCAGCCGAGAACTCCTTGTCCTCAGACACTGCTCCAGCTCCCCCGGAGAAACCACAAGGCATTCCCAGGCCAACCAAGAGACATAGTTCCTTCAGCGTGACCTTGGTCTTTCTTTCACCAGGAAGGCATCCAGGAGGCATCTGGAACAGATGACTGAGCCACCTCAGCTGGCTCATCTTGATGCGGAGGAGCAGCGGCTCTACTCCGAGCTCCTCCCAGGTAACCACCAGGTAAATTCACCCTATCTCTAAGGAAGCACCCAGCCACCCTGTGGAGGAAACTCATTTTGGCCATTTGTATCCGGGACCTTGTCCTTTGGGTCATGACCCAAAGCTCATGACCATAGGTGAGAGTAAGAACGTAGATCGAGTGGTAAATCAAGACCTTCTTCACCACAACAGACCGATACAACGACCGCATTACTGCAGACGCTGTACTGATCCTCCTGTCAATCTTATGCTCCATCCTTCCCTCACTCGGGAACAACCCTGAGATACTTAAACTCATCCACTTGAGGCCGGAACTCTCCTCCGACCTGGAGCGGGCAGGCCACCCTTTTCCAGTAGAGAACCATGGCCTTGGACTTGAAGGTGCTGATTCTCAAGACACTCCTACAACATCCAGAGACTTTAGTTACTCAGGGCGGATCTCATCCATCCCTGGTGCCCTGCCACCAAGGAGATTTTTGACCACATCCTGGTGCCACGTGCACTGATGGACACGCTTGTGCTTGAACATGGTGTTTGTCATGGACAAACTGTGACTAGCACAGAAGTCCAACAACAGAACACCGCTCGGGTTCAGCTCGGGTTAGTTAAGTCTGTTCTTCCAAATATGACTCATATAAATTGCCCAGTTGGGAATTGAAGTCCCCCAGTAGAACGACAGAGTCCCCAGTTGAAGCACTTTCCAGCACAATTCCCAGGGATTCCAAAAAGGCTGAGTACTCTGCACTGCTATTCACCTGTAAGCCGAGGCAACAGTGAGAGACCTGTCCCTGACCCGAAGGCGCAGGGACACAACCCTCTCATTCACCGGGGTAAACGCCAACACCTGGTGGCTAAGTTTGGGGGCTATGAGCAAGCCCACACCAGCCCGCCGCTTCTTATCCAAGCAACTCCAGAGTGGTAGAAAGTCCAACCCCTTTCGAGGAGTTGCGTTCCAGAGCAGGAGCTGTGTGTGGAGGGAAGCCCGACTATCTCTAGTCGGTAACGCTCAACCTCCCGCTCAAGCTCAGGCTCCTTTTTTTCCCGGGGAGGTGACATGTCATGTCCCCAGAGCCAGTTTCTGTGTTGAGAGTTTGCATCACAGAGGCCCCTGCCTTCGACCACTGCCCAATCCTCTTTGCACCGACCCCCTACAGTTCCTTTTGCCACGTTATCCCATGCTAAATAGCCATTGTATGCTCTGTCTAGTCCTTGGCCAGCAGGGGGAGACAGACACCTAATCCAAGTGTTTTAAGTTATAAAATGTGAAATGCTCATGCAGAGGTGTCTAAAACTATTTCAAAAAGTTTAATATAGGATAGCATGTAAAATGATTTGCAACCACTGTCAAATCTACTACTATAACTACTGTCCCCAAACCTGGATCAAACCCATGACTTTGATTGCCAGGCCACCAAGGTCAAAAACACCTCTACTCATTTTGGAGAATGCAAAATTGAAAAAAAAAATAAATAAATCTAGTCTAATCTAGTTAGTTTCCACTAATGCATATACTGTAGCTTTATCCCTCAGGCTCGCCTTAAAAAAAATCAGTTGCTTCCTCTTAAAGCACTTTTAGGTAACTGGTGCACATTTAAAAATATAGAACATGTATTTAAAAAAAAACAAAAAGTTTTTTTTGCCAGTTTTTACATAATTCCACATAGTTGTAAATAAAACATGAAATATTTACTATTTAAAGATACAAAGTGTTTTTTTGTTTGTTTGTTTGTTTGTTTGTTTTGTTTTTGTTTTTGTTTTGTTGTTTTTCGTTTTGTTTTGTTTTTGGATTACCAGCCCTGGACTCATTAGCCCTAACACGGATTTTATTACAATTTAACTTTTTGTGTCGTTACAAAAAAGAAAAAGAAAAGAAAACTAAACACTAAAACAGGCCTGAAACCTACAGAGCCCACCAAGGGACATAGGTGAAAAAAAAGATTAAATCGTGGCCACAAATTACTACTTTGTTACCACAAAATACAAATTTGTTCCTGCGTAATAACTAAATTGTTCCCTTGAACTAGTTATGTCAGTCCCTCAAATTAGTTATATCGCTACCACAAATTTGTTAAATCGTTTGAACAAAGTAAATGATCAAAGAAATCGGGAACTGAGCCTGTGCGCATTAGCAAATGCTAGTTTCTGTTGTCTGGTGTTGTTTTTTTTTGTTTGTTTTTTTTTTTTTTTGAGTATTTTTTAGCCTCTGACTGACAGGGTTACAGAGGAATTACCATGATTTACCATTTCTGTATTGCAATGGCAGTAGAGTGAAAATAAATAATTTAATGTAAGTCAATGGGATCAAAAAGTGCTTCAAGAGAAATAATTTTTATTTAATTATTTATTTATTTATTTATTTATTTATTTATTTATTATCTAGACAGTAGAAAATTCTGTTTTCTTTGTTTTTTCATTTGTGACATTGAAATTCTAAAATACTTTTTTAAATGGACATTTTTATCAAAGAACCCTGATAGGGTGCCAGGGGCCTTAGGGTTAAACTTGATGAAAGCCTCATAATTAGAAAAGAAAACGTGAAAACCCTCCTCTATCTCTCTGTCTGTGAGATGTATGTGTAAGCTCTGCGTATCTGTGTAACTTGTGAAGTCCTGACTCATGAACATTATGTGAGAGTGAGAAACCTATTTTTATTGTAAAACTGGAACAAGCCGCGAGAGTGGATTTTTATATTCAGATGTTTTTAAAGGAAACTATTTAAAGCTGTGTTGACTCATTCAGTAAATCACGGCGACAGAGCCACATTTCCCACACAAGCTTTTTTTTTTTTTTTTTTTTTTCCTGTAACAATCAAGCCTCTCTTTAACACTGAAATATTCAACAATGTGCTACTAAACTAGGGAACAAAATGAGTCTAAACTATGCATGTTTTATCTAGCCCAGTGGTTCTCAAACTGTGTTGTGGGTAACCCTGGTTTTACTCAGAAGAGTGGATTTAGCTAAGGTTAGAGCCAGTTTTGTAAGTGACCTGGTGCAGTCCTAATCTAGGTTTTGTCCTGGTTTAGACCTGATTAATCCAGGGTCTAGGTTTGGTCCAGTTTTAGTCCTGGCTTAGACTAAGTTTAGTCCTTTTGTAATCCTGGCTTAGACCTGTTTTAATCTTGGTCTTGGTTTAGTCCTGGCTTAGGCCTGGTTTAGTCAAGTTAAAGTCCTGGCTTAGACCCAGTTTAGACTTGGTTTAGTCCTGGTCTAGATTAATCCAGTTTAAGTTTTTGCTTACACCTGACTTAGTCCAGTTTTAGTTATGGTTTAGATCTGGTTTAGTTCTGGTCTAGGTTTAGTCCAGTTTAAAGTCTGGCTTCGACCTAGTTATAATCCTGGTCTATGTTTTTGTCCTGGCTTGGGCCTAGTATAGTCTTGGTCAAGGTTTAAACCTGGCCTGAACCTGGTTTAGTCCTGGTTTTGTCTTTGTAGGTTAATATGTTCCTTTTTGGTGCCATGGTATACTACAGCGTGCCTCAGGAGCCGTGGGTTCAAGTCTGGACTCTGACACCGAATGTGACTTCCTGCTCTCTCCCCTGTAATTTCCTGTCACTTCTCAACTGCACTGTAAAATAAAGCCAAAAAAGTTCTAAAAAATATATATCTTATTTTTTTGGTTTAGACTTGGTTCAGATTTAGGCACATTTTACTCTATTCTTGATGGCACGTGGGGAGCTTAATATTTTATATTTGGAGTGAGAAATCTGACAACCAACAAAGCACACAGAACGTGCAAAACGGCTTTGGATCTGTCAAAGATTACCAAGAACATTTATTTTAGGGAACATTCTTCCCTGTACAATGTAGAATCTAAAATTCAACTCCCATTAAAACTGGTTGTAATTTTGTAAAAAAAAAAAAAAATCCCCCAAATCCCTCTAAATCAGTGTTGTTAATAATCTTTGACATACACCCCCCCTCAGAAAAATTGATATGCTATTACATACACTGGCATAAAATGGGTTACAATTCTGAAAATAATTACATATTTGGTATTTATGATTAGGGCACAATTTGTTTAAAGATTTATGCAAAGAAAAAAGTAGAAAAAGAATGAATGTATACATTTTGTATGATGTTTTTTTCACTGGGCCATTTTTGTCACTGAACAGGAACGACATAAATATAGTTAGCGAGTGTAAAGATAAAGTAATATTAGATTTGTCTTTAGAATATCAACATTAGTGATAAAACACACACCTGAGCCAAATTTGAAAGTAAAAGGTAACAACAACTGCAAAGTTATCAACAAAATAAAATTTGAAAAGGACACTTTTGTCCTCATTGGGGCACAGGGGTTAAAACATGTTTGGAGGGCCCCCTGTTATTAACCTTTATACTACCACCACAGAAAGTATTATCTCTTTGTCTGCCGTATATTCTGACTATGAAGTTCTGTCCACAGCAGCTGTCTAACTGTGGGGTCAGAGTGTGGGTTTTTCAATGTCTGCTGGTGTGTAATTAGCGCTCCATTTAGAGGGAATCAGTGGCGTCGACTTGACATTTAATTTCCTGGAGGTGTCATTATGGCACCAACGCAGGGGGACGGACGCGGTGGGTCCACTCCGGCTCAGACCTCTCCGACGTTTATTGTCTCGAGCACTTTCAGCGACACTGCTCTTTATCTGAACGGCCCTTTGGAGCACGGCTAACATAACCTCTGTCAGTCCGTTTATGAAGCAGTGTCAAATTCAGACTTTTAACTCAGCGATGCATTGTTCGGAAAACCAATGGTGTTTTATCTCAGCTGCCTGGTGCAGAAGTGCAGCGATCCTCAAACGTCTCACACCAAGCACCACCTTGGCTTTACAAGAATCTGTAATGGACTCAAAATATGAACTAACCCAGGTCTAAACCCAGGGATAAAACAAGGATTAAGAGAGAAAGATACACTACTAAATAAGGACAAAACCAGAAATGAATCAGGACCAATGGTGGAATGTAACAAAGTAAAAGTACTTAGTTACATAACTTAAGTACAATTTTACAAGGGGAACTTTTACTTTTACTTCACTACATTTTAAAGTAAGTAGCTGTAGTAACTTAATTTTTAGAATTGGTTCGAAGTAGAAAGTATTTTGACTTTGGTTTAAAATCATTCGTTTTTGCTGTGCTGTTGTTCTAGACACAGTACATACAGTAAGTATAAAAGATGCAGTAAAGTAGTACTCTTCAGAAAAACCTCACCTACAGCTTCAGTCTCTTCTGTTGCAGTTTCAGTAAAATCCCTCACATTTAACAGATTCATTAGTCCTTGAATCTGTGTGAAGTAATTTTACTTTTTTACTTGCTTATACTACTTAGTTAGAAATTTTCATGTGATACTTTCACTTGATAGTCAATTTTTGCTTCTTTATCTGTACTTTTACTTAAGTAAATAAATTGATTACTTCTTCCACCACTGATCAAGTGAAACCAGGACTGAACAAGAACTAAACCAGGGCCACACCATTGTGATTATACAGTAGGTATATACTGTATAAATAATAATATACCATTTCCATAGCCTTCCAGTGAGACCACATTACCCAAACATCAGATGTTTGACTTTCTCAGGGCTTTTACTTTTTCACTTCAAAAATATTTGAATGCCCCTGCCCAACGACCTATCATAATAACTGTAAAGAATTGACTTTATTCATCTGTAGAGGACTCAGAGTACGTTATATTGCTGTTTTTGTCTCTGGGTTCTGTATCCTGTAGTCTGTGGAGTTTGGTTGAAACTGTCCCTCTCCTGTGAGCCACAGCACTTCTCCTCTGAGCCCCTCCCCTATCCACTCTCACAGCACAGACCTGTCAGTCATTCAGAAAATGATTTAGCTCATCTCTGTGGAGAGCAGTGGATCATATACTAAACTGTCAATAACTTTCCCACTAAAATGGCTAAACTATTTTGGTGGGCTCGAAACTAAAAGCAGCTGACAATAGAGAGGGCAAGAGACTGAGAACAGTGGGAAAATCTGATTGTGCAGTGGGTTTGGATGCTAACAAGAGTGGTAAGAGAACTCCTAAACATTAGCGGTCTTGTTTTTAGCTGAGAGGCTTTGGGACAGATACAGGAACAGAGTCAGGGCAGAGGTGGAGAAGGGGGCACTGCTCTGCTCTGAGCAGGTAATTGTCATTTGCGAGAAGAAAAGAACATAAACATCATAAATGAGACAATAAACAACCTTATCAATAACTCTACTGTACACCTTTTCAGCCTTAAGTTAACCAGCAGCAGCTGAAGATCCTGAGAGAGCACCCAAGGGACAGAGCTAAAACTGAAGATATTTGCCTTTATAGCCCATGCTTGGAAATGAGTTGAATTTAGCTATTTATGCAATATGTTTATATGATCATATGAAATGGCAAGACAGGAGTCCTGTTGCCTTACATGTTGGTGAGATAGCCATTTATAAAATATAAATACCTATTTTTAACGTCCCAAACACATATAACCAGAGTAATTCAAAGTGATTTACAGAAAAAAAAAGACAAGTTAAAAGTACATACACAAGAATTACAATTAAAACCGTAAAATCACATTTAAAAATTATAATTAAGAATCCAATCCAAGTCTCATGAAGTAGGCTATAGCCTGAAATATTAACAGTTATTTTATTTGGGCTACTTCATTTCATTTTTGGGCTACTAAAATCTGGGGCACATAGTGCCTGCCCAAAGGACTGTCAGGTATTTTTTATAATTTTGCAAGCCCTGAACATTATTGGTGCTTTATGAACTGCATTTAACAATATTTGCAAATACATTTTGACAGTTTAAGTGGCTGAGATTGTATGTTTGTGGCATTAAAAAGCATTCAATTAGACTTGCTGATTCTGCAGGAGCCCTGTACAGTGTCTCTAATGTTGGTGGTACTTCCTGCTGCTGTCAGCTGTACCGCATTTCCTCTTTTCCTCTCCCTCCTGCACACGCTCACACCACAGCTCATTCTGCTCAAAGAGCAGCTCATCTCTCATCACTGATTGGTCAAAGAGCCAGCTTCTAATCTTATCCTGTTCAGCTTATAAAATCATAGATCTACCTCGACAGAAAGTGGTGCAGCTTTATAGCATGCAGCATACATGGCCCAGGTCTAAACCAGTGCTTAAACCAGGTCCACAGGACTAAACCACGACTAAACATAACTAAACCAGGGCTAAGCAGTGATCTTCAACACAAATTTAAATCAAGACAAAAAAAAAAAAAAAAATCTAAATAAAACTAAATCGTGACTCTTGAGTCTGATACCCGTACCACAGTTTGAAAACCACTGCTTAAGTTTTTCATAAACTTAAAGCAGCCACAAGGCACCATTTAGTTTAAATGACTTGGCACCAATTTAAATCCAATGTATCTTGCTACATTTTGCTTTGAACATAAGGCAGAGGCGTTCCACAGTAAACCACCATGGATAAAGATCCCATATTGTGACAGTAACAGCCTAAACCATATGTCCAAAAAGCTGTTCAGTTTAGCCCCAGGTTTGGTCTCCATTTGACTGAAGACAGAGCATAAACAGCCTTTAAATAAATGGAGAGATTTATTTTAGAGCGGAGATAAAGCCATCTGATTGGCTGCGAATCGAAGCCATTGAGGAAAATAAAGGGGCTTTTTGGTGTAAAGTGCAGGAAGTAAATTCATGTGGGCAGCTTGAATCAGTGGGACTGGAGAGGCAGCCATCTTTAATCAGGGAGACCATCACATGTGGTTTCTTCTCAGCAGGAAAAAGCAAGGAAAGAGGAGAGGTTTTACACAGTCTCTGAAGATCATTTTCAAAGGTTTTTCCAAGACATTATCATTATGGGCCACTATTCTGGACAAGAGCATTAACAAGGACCAGACCAACCAACTGCACACTGCAGAGGAGCCCAATCTTTAGAGCTATTTAAAAGTAGCCAACCAACCAACCAACCATAGCACACCTTGATTAAAACAAGATCTTTTTTTCCCCAATTTTTTTTTGCACTTTGCCAATCAGAGCAGACTTAGCCTGGTGAGCCAGATTCTCCTACTTTATTTTCTCAATCAGGACAGGCTGGGTCCTCTGTAGGAGCGAAGTGTGTCTCTCTGGTTTGATTTGGAACTGGCCTATCACAGCCGTTTATCTGCAGCAGTGTCTTATGAAAGCAAAAGAGCTAAATCAAGGTAAATCTGGCTACCGAGCTAATTAAATTCTTCTCTGACCTAATTAACCGCATTTAATTCTTTCCTTCATCACCTGTTAGTTCTGCTGAAGTCCTCGTTATTGTGCAGTCCTCTGTGGGATTTTTTTTCTTCATCTTGTTTCCATTTTAACAACAGTAAATCTTGTTGACATCCACATTGAAAAAAACCCGACTTTCTCCGCAACTCTTTGTACAACTGGCTTCTGCTGCTGTCCCCATTCAGAAATAAGTACTAAGTATTACTCCGCCACAGAAACGAAATACCAGTACCAGAGTAACTTGTTTGTATTGAATAGGAAAAGTTTGTCTGGTCGGCCAGGCACAGACTGCAGGAGGATGGAGCAGATGAAAAGACGGATGCAGGGATTGTTTACGTTCTTAAGAAGTTGTAATATAGATGAACAGCGTCACTACTAAACTGGCAATCAAGGAAAAACATGATCTCGTTTTAACTAGTAAGTTATTACATTATAACAAGAAAATTAACTCACTTTAATGAGAAAGACACTCTCTTCACTCTCTCCCCTATGATTTCCTGTTACTACTCTGCTATACTAGCTAATAAAACCAGAAAATGGCCAAAAATATCTTTTAAAAAAATGAAGGACAGAAATCTAGTCTAAAAAAAAAAAAAAAAAATGTGTGTCAGGTTAATCCATAAGTGGGTGCAGCTCACATATCCTCCATATGACCATCCATGCAATTCTGTTGTACTCCTTGTATGTTGTAGCAATTAATAATGTAATACCTGTCAATAAAGTAATAATTTCAGCCAGTTCAAATGTAATAAAACCAATACTGGAATACTGTGTGAGCCATTAACGCATTATATATTATTGGCTGGATCACTGAAAATTTGACAATTTAATAACTGCTGCTGATAATGACATTTCTTTAAAATAAAAGACTTCATTTATTATGCAATTTTCTCTCAGAAAATAAATTGGATGGATGGCAGGTACTATGCAACACCATTGCTCCTTAATTATGGTGGTTTGAGAATTATTTGTTGTACAAAATATTGTATTTTACGGAAGCATATTTCGTTCACATGAAAAAAAAAAGTTTCTGTTTTAATGAGCTAAGTTAGTTCTGTTTTTATGAGAAAAGTTCTGTTTTTATGAGTAAAATTTGTTCTGTTTTCACGAGAAAAGTTCTGTTTTTATGAGTATAAATAACTTGGGATTTTATGACAAAAGTAAATTCATGTCCATCACAACCAGTAAACGTTTAGCTCGTATTGAAGAGTTGCTAGCTAAAGAAAGGGCATAAATGTCCCAACGACCCAAGTTTAATACAGTTTTATTTTACTCTAGGCTTGAGACACTGGGAGATTCTGCTTTGTTAAGTAATATTGACGGTATAATCATTAGTTTGTCGACTGCGCAGACATCTCAGGTCTTTGCGATTGACTTTGAATTCCTCTCCCCCCAACAAGCTAATAAGGACCATTATCCACATAAAAACATAAAATTATTTTACTTGTAAAAACAGAACTTTTCTCGTAAAAGCAGAAAATTATTTTACTCATAAAAACAGAACTTTTCTCGTAAAAACAGAAAATTATTTTACTCGTAAAAAGAGGATTTTTTTCTCTCATGAAAACAGAATTAACTTTACTCATAAAATCAAAACTTTTCTCATAAAAACAGAACTAACTTTGCTCATTAAAACAGAAACTTTTTTTTTTTCAGGTGACATAAGCATATTTTCAATATGCTTGCCTTAGTATTTTGATTTTTTATTTATTTTATTTTTTTTTGGCAACCTGTTATTACATTATTGGCTCAAAAACCTAATTACATTATTTACAAGTTATTACAGCATTGGCTTTATTATGTTTAAAATTGATAAAATGATTACATAATTGGAAGACATTATGTTATTAGCCATTATTATGTTATTGGTTGCTACGTATGTTTTAAAACAAATAAAGCACTTTAACTTAAAATAAAATAAACTTAAAACAATCATCCTAACATAACAGAATCCTCTTATATTTCCACCTCTGAAATCCCTATTCATCAACACTTCTCATAATCAAGCAAAAAGGGTCCCAAGCCCAGTTAAATGGAGAGGGATGCATCAGGAAGGACATCCTGTGTAAAAAAACAAACAAAATAAACTTGCTAAATCAACATGAAAATCATTAGGAAACAGATGATTTGCGGTGGAGACTCCAGAAAGGAAAAGCCAAAAGACCCTGACTTTGGAGGACTGTTTGTATAAATGAAACCATATTTTTTACAGTTAAAGTAATCACTATGGGCTTTAGTCACTTTCATTCACAGCTCCATCCATCTTTAACCACCGCCGTTCACCTGCGCCTCCCCCTGTCCCACTGCAGTCCTTATCCCAGCCACACTTTATTAGATCTGGGACCGGGATCTGCAAAGAGCGACCTGCTCAGAGACCCAATTCGGGATCAAACCCAGTACTCGGGATGACAGGAGCTCACAGAGGAGGCCGAGCTGTCCGAAACAAGAGAGAAAAAACACTAACAATGGACAGAGTGGGTTAGAATAGGACTGGACAGAGAAACCAGGTCTAAAAATGGTTCCACAAATACATGAATAATCATTTAAAAGAAGTGGTATTTTCATCTTGGGCAAAAGGAGTGTTGGGGGAGCTACTTGGACTATAATAGGCTTTCATTTGCACAGTCACTGACCTTTGGATAAGATTTATGACAGTGATCCTAAAATTGGTACTTTGGATTTTAAACTCAGAGCACCCAGAATGAAAAGTGATTAATTTGTCAGTCAGAAAAGGGTAAGGACCGAGTTTATTGACTTTTGGTAGAAAGTTCAACCAGATTCAGACATCACTAGTTAGATAAATAACATTGTCAAAGCAAAAAGGCCTGACTAAAAACAGATTTATGCCATGTATTGTCATATAGAGCATTACATTTTGACCCCCTGCCTATTATTGGTGTTCATAATCTTGCGAGTATTCTGTCACCTTTCAGAATCACCTTTAACTTCAGTCATTTGAGCTGCAGTAGTTTGTTTGTTGGATCGGACCACATGGGCCAGCAATCGCAATATTCGCAATATTCAAAATTTCTGTTGGTGCGGAGTTCAAAACATCGTAAGCCATGCTAGGACAGTCCTGTCTCTCTCTGCTGTGCCTGCTGTCCGTCAGCTGCAGCAGCACAGGGACCACATTGCACTCACAAACATTGCGCTGATACACACACAAACTGAGGAGGAGGACACACACGTGCATGAGAAGAAGGTGAGGTGGAGCAGAGGTGCACAGCTATTCATTTATTCCTGTTAGCTTTGTGGCCCGCTTTGCAGTTTGTTGTCTTGTTGTTGTTAGCGTAAAGCTAAAGGAAATCTAATGAGCTAATTAACTACAGCCAACGGTCTGTCCTTCATCTGAGGGACAGCCTAATATTCAGTGCAGCAGAGGGAACTCTCTTTTTTCTCGTTTTCATTCATTTTTTTTCATTGAAAGTGTGAGACTAACTATTATCATAAGAGCCTAATAATGCCCCTGAGCTACAAAGCTTCATGTTGAGAAAAAGTGAAGATGATGAAATGTGTTTCTTTTCCCACACTTTGTTCTTTTACAAAGATGTCTTTTATTTTTACTATTTTTTATTGCTTATTGTTTGTAAACAGCAGAATTGTCTCATTTTTAAATATTTTGTCTGATTACAAAACAAAAACAGAAATCTGTTTGTTGTTTTATAAGTATATATATTTTCACTCAATACCTTTTTTACTTTTACTTGAGTAGTTATTTGGATGACTGCTTTTTACCTCTAACTGAGTAATAATTTGAAGTAAGAATGTAATTTTTCCATCTATCTTACTCAAAAACAAAAGGCTTTGTCTGAGAGGTGAAACATCTTTAACTTAAAAACCATGTCCAGATGACTACTTTTTAGATGCTTTTGTTTTTAATTGAATTAGTCTGGATGACAGAGTCTTGCCAGACATTCTAACTAACTATTTTTAGTTTGCTTTCTTCCCTAAATAAATGGGTAAGGATGCAACTTCTGTCATTTTTATTAAGCACAGAACACTTTGTTGTAAACCTTAAGGCCATTCATTCTGCTGCCTTATTGTTGCAGTAAACAGTGAGGGTTGGGGGTCAATGTTGTGGTCCTCCCCTCTGGAAACAGGGCGTCCTCCTGGGAGCGTCAGTCCGTGGAGCAGAGAGGATGATGGGAGATTTCTGACAGCCCTCTGGGCCGCGATCTGGCACGGTTTAGCGGAGCGTTGAGAGTTTGATTCCCTCAGAGGTAAGGGGGGCGAGTCTGGGGAGGGCGTCCCAGGGGTAGGGTCCCCAGAGAAGAGCACACCTTCAGTTTAAAGTGCAAACACACAAAGTTTATATATGGGTCTAAATATGACCACAAACTAAAAAAAAAAAAAACTTTTCAGATTATTGTTTGAAGCTTAAACTGGTTTAGGATTTGCTCTCAGTCTTGTCTCAGTAAGCCAGCAGTTCATGAGAGGAACACTTTTTTCTTCCTTTAAAAAATGTTTCCTCTTAAAGCTCTTTTAGGTCACTGGTTCATATTTAAAAATATAAAACATGACCAAAAAAAAGTTTTTTTTTGTTTGTTTTTTGTTTTTATCATTGACCTGTGTCCTGATCATACATAACAAAAGTGAATTCATTTTCATATTTTTAACTCTCTAAAAAGTTTGTTCACATAATTTTCACATATTACACAATTTATTTATAAATAAACATGAATTATTTACTATTTAAAGATACAAAATATGTTTTATTTGTGCTGGGATTACCAGTCCTGGATAGGTCTGTGATTAGTCCTGATTAGACACTGATTTTAATACATTTTTACTTTATGTGCCATTCCAAAAAAAGGGCAGAAAATCACACAAAAAAAGGAAAAGCACCTAATGTACACAGCAAAATGTTCAACTTTGGAATAAACCCTTTGGGAGTTAATGGCAGTGCTTTTTAAGTGTACACTTTTTCAGTGTTACCATTTAACATTATAATGGTGTTTATATTATCATTTTATATATGTAAATACTATATGACAGAAGTAATTAGTTTTACTTAACAAATGATATTTTTCAGCAAAGCATTTTCTATATGCATAGATCAAACACATATTCTGTAAACAAAACATTACATATTTATAATACAGCTAAATGTCAAATCATAATTTGTGCATATGATTAAACTATTGCTTTTCTTGGCCAGGTTTTTGTCAAACATTCGGGCTCTCAGGAATCTGGACTAATGAACTAAGGAAAAATAAACACAAAGCTTTATCAATAGGCAAAAAAAGAAAAAGAAATGAAAAACAAGTTTTATAAAACCATTTTTACTAAAGGCAAGTAAACACAGCTTGAAGGATTATTTACAAGCCTTTTTGTTTGCTTTTGCCTCTAGCTTTCTGCTAAATGAATAACCACGAGCACATATACAATGATAACTTTAGAGATATATGTATGTTAGCACTGACACATTTGAATAGAAAAGTAATAATAGAATGGAGAGGAGAATTCGGCCGATAGTCGAACCTCGGATTCAGGAGGAACAATGCGGTTTTCGTCCTGGCCGTGGAACAGTGGACCAGCTCTACACCCTCTATCGGGTGCTTGAGGGTTCATGGGAGTTCGCCCAACCAGTCCACATGAGCTTTGTGGACCTGGAGAAGGCGTTCGACCGTGTCCCTCGTGGCGTCCTGTGGGGGGTGCTCTGGGAGTATGGGGTCCGAGGCCCTTTGCTAAGGGCTGTCCGGTCCCTGTATGACCGGAGCAGGAGTTTGGTTCGCATTGCCGGTTGTAAGTTGGACCTGTTCCCAGTGCATGTTGGACTCTGGCAGGGCTGCCCTTTGTCACCAGTTCTGTTCATTATTTTTATGGACAGAATTTCTAGACGCAGCCAGGGGCCGGAGGGAGTCTGGTTTGGGGACCACAGGATTTCATCTCTGCTTTTTGCGGATGATGTTGTTCTGTTGGCTTCATCAAACCAGGACCTTCACTGTGCACTGGGACGGTTTGCAGCCGAGTGTGAAGCGGCTGGGATGAGAATCAGCACCTCCAAGTCCGAGGCCATGGTTCTCGACCGGAAAAGGGTGGCTTGCCCTCTCCAGGTCGGAGGAGAATTCCTGCCTCAAGTGGAGGAGTTCAAGTATCTCGGGGTCTTGTTCATGAGTGAGGGAAGGATGGAGCATGAGATTGACAGACAGATCGGTGCAGTGTCTGCAGTAATGCGGTCGTTGTATCGGTCTGTTGTGGTGAAGAAGGAGCTGAGCCGAAAGGCGAAGCTCTCGATTTACCAGGTCGATCTACGTTCCTACTCTCACCTATGGTCATGAGCTTTGGGTCATGACCGAAAGGACAAGATCCCGGATACAAGCGGCTGAAATGAGTTTCCTCCGCAGGGTGGCTGGACGCTCCCTTAGAGATAGGGTGAGGAGCTCTGTCACACGGGAGGAGCTCGGAGTAGAGCCGCTGCTCCTCCACATCGAGAGGAGCCAGCTGAGGTGGCTCGGGCATCTGTTCCGGATGCCTCCTGGACGCCTCCCTGGGGAGGTGTTCCGGGCATGTCCCACCGGGAGGAGACCCCGGGGAAGACCTAGGACACGCTGGAGGGACTACGTCTCTCGGCTGGCCTGGGAACGCCTTGGGGTTCGTCCAGAGAAGCTGGAGGAAGTGTCCAGGGGAGAGGGATGTCTGGGTGTCCCTGCTTAGACTGCTGCCTCCGCGACCCGGCCCCGGATAAAGCGGAAGAAGATGAATGGATGGAGTAATAATAGATTCTGGCTTATATACTCCATACTGGATACCTGCTAGCTGAGCCTGCTTGACTACTGAAGCAAACACATGTATGTTGTAGAGTTGCGTTCAAGTTTGGAACAAGTTATCATGCAGTTATACTAAAGTTATATGATAAGATACAGCAATAAATGGAAAACAGCTACAGAAAATATGTAAAAAATATTCAGGTTTCCTTACCATGAAGCAAAGTCTATCTTCAGTTGTCTGGCAGAAGTAAAATAAAAAAGGAAAATGTAAAAGCTCTTTAACCCCCAAAAGGATTAGGAGGGCACCCATTCAAGTAACCCCCAAATATGACCTCACTCAGGGGAACTCTGTTACAAAATTCTCCACAGCGGTGGAAGAAGGACTCAATTTCTTTACTTAAGTAACAGTGCAGATAAAGATAAACTCAAGTAAAAGTAAAAGTATTACCTAGAAATTTGTACTTAAGTAAAAGTATAAAAGTACTCACTTTCAAATATCCTTGTGAGTATAAAAGTAAAAGTATTTCGCACACATTCAAGAACTAATGAATGTGTTAAATGTGAGGGATTTTGATGAAAATTAAAGTTAGCCTGAGCAACAAAAGAGGCTGAATCTGTTGATAAAGTTTTTCTGAAGAGTTCTACTTTACTGCATATTAAATACTGCTTGCTCTAAAATAAAGTGAAGTAAAAGTAAAAATACCCCTTGTAAAGTTCATACACATGAAAATTGTACTTAAGTATAGTAACTAAGTTGTTACATTCCATCACTGGCAAAATATATGTAACAAACTCCCAAAATGTTACATCTTTTTGGGTTAAATCCAGATTTTTCTACCCCTCAAATGTGCTGTGTATGTGCAACCCCCTCTAGTCTTTCAAATATAGTTAAATATATAAAAGGTAAATATTTTTTGTCCAACAGTGGCCCATCAAAGTCTGAACAAGTTTGACAAAGACTGTTCATAAGCTTATTTTCGAGTCCAAAACAACTTCTCGAGGACATTTACTTTCACATTTTTCCCAAAAGAACAACTCCCCCTTGACTCTTCTCTGCTAAAAACCCAACTTCAGCATCTTCCTAATAAAGTTTTAAACTCACTCGAGTGCTTGGTGTTGTATTGGCTTCGGTCGAGCTGTTTTTACTCGTGTAATTTCCCAGTTTGATGGTGATCCGCGGCAGAAACATTACAGATAACTCACACTTTAAGGAAAAAAAAACAAGTGTATCTAATGGAAGTAATGCACTGTGACGGACACTGGATCACTGTCAGAACAATAGGCCTGGGAGAACTGTATTTTGAAGGTCTTGTCAAATGCCTGTGTACTCTTTGTGCCAGTCCCCAGCCCAGATAAATGGGAGAGGGTTGTGTCTGGAGTAGTAAAAGAAAGTAGTAAAAAAAAGAAAAAAGAAAAAAGAAAAAAAAAATACATCAGCGATATGCGATAGATGTGTTAAATATTGCAATTAGAATATTACTTGCCAAAGTTTATCACTAAACCAGGACTAAGCAAGAACTAAACCAAGACTAAACAATAACTAAACCAGGACTAAACAAGAACTATGCCAGGACTAAACAACAACTAAGCCAGGACTAAACAAAAACTAAACCAGGACTGAACAAGAACTAAACCAGGACTAAACAAGAACTAAACCAGGACTAAACAAGAACTATGCCAGGACTAAACAACAACTAAGCCAGGACTAAACAAAAACTAAACCAGGACTGAACAAGAACTAAACCAGGACTAAACAAGAAGTAAGCCAGGACTAAACAAGAACTATGTCAGGACTAAACAAGAACTGAACCAGGACTAAACAAGAACTAAACCAGGACTAAACAAGAACTAAACCAAGACTAAACAAGAACTAAGCCTGGACTAAACAAGAACTAAACCAGGACTAAACAAGAACTAAACCAGGACTAAACAAGAACTAAACCAGGACTAAACAAGAACCAAACCAGGAGTAAACAAGAACTAAACCAGGACTAAACAAGAACTATGCCAGGACTAAACAAAACCTAAGCCAGGACTAAACATGAACTAAATCAGGACTAAACAAGAACTAAGTCAGGACTAAGCAAGAACTAAGCCAGGACTAAACAAGAACTAAGCCAGGACTAAACAAGAACTATGCCAGGACTAAACAACAACTATGCCAGGACTAAACAAGAACTATGCCAGGACTAAACAACAACTATGCCAGGACTAAACAACAACTAAGCCAGGACTAAACAACAACTAAGCCAGGACTAAACAAGAACTAAACCAGGACTAAACTATGATTAAACCAGATTTAAAATAGAATAAAACTGTGACTAAACCAGGTGTAAACCAGGACTATGACTAAACCAGGACTTGACCAGGACTAAACCAGATCTAAACTAGGACTAAACCAAGATGAAACCAAGTCTAAATCAGGACTAGACAGGACTAAACTTGAGCTAAATTTTTAAGAGACAAAAGAAATCAGAATCGGAAAGTAGATTAATTACTATTTATTTTGTTTTTAATAAATGTGCCATATCTTGGTCAGCCCTAGTCAGGACTCAGAAGTGGGAGAAAGAGAAGATGAATATAATTTAAAATTTTAACCAAAGGGACAAAAAAAAAACAAAAAAAAAAAAAAAAAAAAAAAAAAAAACAAGTGTATCTAATGGAAGTAACAAGCTGTGACGGACACTGGATCACTGTCTGAACAATAGGACTGGGAGAAGTGGGATGGACACACATGAATTTTCACGCTGACAGTAATTGTGGCCAGTGTTTTGTGTCTTTGGCAGCGTCAGACAAGGCCAATCAATCACCAGCTTTATCTGCGAGAGCCATGTTGGGAGTCACGCCTCATGTTAGCGGCTTTACTGTCAGACTGCTGCGAGGAGGAGCTGCACACTGACCCATCACCACACATTAGAAAAATCATTGTTATAAACGACACAGATGATAAAATGTCATGTTCAGAGCGAGCTGTCAGCAAGGCCATACACACCATACACAGCCTCTGTGTTTGTCTATTACCACACTAAACCACATCTAAGGCAGGAAAACAGGCAAAAAACAGGACTAAAGCAGGACTAAACCAAAGGAAAAAAAAAAAAAAACAGGACTAAAGCAGGACAAAACCAGGGAAAAAAATAGGACTAAAGCAGGACTAAACCAGGAAAAAAACAGGACTAAAGCAGGACTAAACCAGGAAAAAAACAGGACTAAAGCAAGACTAAACCAAAAAAAAAACAGGACTAAAGCAGGACAAAACCAGGGAAAAAACAGGACTAAAGCAGGACAAAACCAGGGGAAAAACAGGACTAAAGCAGGACTAAACCAGGGGAAAAACAGGACTAAAGCAGGACTAAACCAGGAAAAAAAACAGGACTAAAGCAGGACTAAACCAAAGGAAAAAAAAAAAAAAAAACAGGACTAAAGCAGGACAAAACCAGGGAAAAAAATAGGACTAAAGCAGGACTAAACCAGGAAAAAAACAGGACTAAAGCAGGACTAAACCAGGAAAAAAACAGGACTAAAGCAAGACTAAACCAGGGAAAAAACAGGACTAAAGCAGGACTAAACCAGGGAAAAAACAGGACTAAAGCAGGACTAAACCAGGGAAAAAAAACAGGACTAAAGCAGGACTAAACCAGGGAAAAAAACAGGACTAAAGCAGGACTAAACAAGGAAAAAAACAGGACTAAAGCAGGACTAAGCCAAAGGAGAAAAAAAAAAAAACAGGACTAAAGCAGGACTAAACCAGGGAAAAAACAGGACTAAAGCAGGACTAAACCAGAGAAAAAAACAGGACAAAATCAGGTCTAAATCTTGTCTGATCCACTTGTCTTTGCCGTTATTTATCTTGAAACAAAGTTCCTGTACAGGAGACCAAAGTGAGGTGGGTGGGGGGGCGGGTTTATGTCTATCCAGTTGTTAAGTGTGATGTTTTAGCTCCTCTGTGTCCAATCAGTTCTAAGCTCCATAGACAGACACAGCAGAATTAGCATCTTTATCTTTAGCTTTTGGTGAATTAAAAACAAATCAAGGGCCAAAACCTCTTTCGGGCTAAATAATAATAATAATAATAATAATAATAATAATAATAATAATAATAATAATAATAATAATAAAATATCTCAAACTAAAAAAGTAGGCCTAAAAAAATAAAAAAAAAAGATGTTGCTTGCTGCCATTGCTAGGAGTTTTTATAAACACTATAACCCTCCAAACGGCCAAAGAGCTGAAGAAGTAGGCTATGGAAATAATAATCCTACTGAAGACAAGTTATATGTCGCAATAATGTAGTTTTATTTTATTATTTGTTATTGACTGGTTGTGTTGAGTGAGTGTACACGGCTGGCTCCCTGTAGAGAGAGCTTGTTTCACTCAAGCTTTGGCTCGGAGTTCCCTGCTCATGACATGACTTTTTTTAGGACAGGTTTCTCCCTAAATTTCAAACAAAAGTAAAAGTTCGATAGTGCATTCCACGTGTATTGTGGGCGTGTGTAATAACTGTTACGGTGGGAAGACAAAGTGAGAGCGCCTGGAAGCGTGAAGAGGAACACGTGCCAGTGAACAGGGACTGGATTTGGATTATCATCTGTCATAACTGAAACCAAACTTCAGGACACTCTTAAGGACAGCGGTGATTTTGGACAAACTGGGCTTTATGGGGAAATGCAGGATGTTTTCTGCAGTAAAGAGAGGGAAATAGCCCATGTTTCCACTGAAGGGTTAGTGCTGGCGTGTTGTCAAAATGCAGATTTGTTGTGGTGTTATGGCATGATAGAGATTCTGTGGTTTTATTATAGCTTAGATGAAGTCTTTTACAGTCATTGTTGGTTGGTATTCTGGGTTCCAGGTGTGTGTGGGTGTGTCCGAGGCACAGGTGAGCCACAGACAGTAATAGCAGTACCAATAGCAGTGGTATTAGTATAGTGTGCTTGTTTTACCTAAAGCTGAAGTCTAAACCTGATTGTTATTTAATTTCTGACTGCGAAAGTAAGAGCCACATAAAACCCTCCTTTAGGCTACAGCATAACATAACTGATCTGTTAACATCAGCAAGATCCACGTTATTATGCATATGTCCCGTTTGTATCAATGTGACAAAATCTGCAACTTTTGAATGAATCACCAAAATGTCTAAAATAGCCTACTATTTACAACTCAGTCATTTTATTTCATCAAGGCCATAGCAGATTATACATTTCATTCTGGTTTTTGTGCACAGCTCACATCAGAGGAATTTAACCCCCGGTATGTGAGACGTGTGTAACGGAGTTAAAAATGCATTAGTAACACTGTTTAATTTCCGTTCTCATGTTTTTGTTTATTTTTCAAATATATGTGAATTTTATCGTTTTGTTATTTTATTTTGAAAAACCGGAAGTGCACACTGCTCCCGACTGTAATTTTTGGTAACTTCACTTCCTCCCTCTCAGTGTCGAGCGAACTGCAGAGGGTAAGTTACGTCTTGGTGAACACAATATTTTATTTAACATATTTAACGTGACGTTTTCATTTTCACTCAAATATTGGTTGATAGAAAAATATTTTGGGACGTTATAGACCTATTTTTATGTTTGTTTGTTAGCTAACTTTGGATTTTGTACATTTTCATTGAGTCTAATATTTTGTTCAGTGAGCTAATTGGTGCTTGTGGCATAACGTGAACTAAGGAACGGCCATTTTGTTTTGGTTTTATAGGGAGTCAGATGTGCTACTCTGTATGAAGACACAAAAAGTATTTTTTATGTCTGTCAACAGGTATGTCTAATTTTATTTATACATGTAAAACAATGTCTATTTTTTTATTTTATTTTTGCTATTGTCTCCGTGTTACAACATCCACAGTAATTTTATACACTTGTTTTGATTTATACAAAGTTTATTCATAATTTGTTACTGTTTAAAAAGCCCACATAATTTATTCTCTGGGTAAAACAAATGTAATATCACACTATGGCCTGTAAAATTGTAGTTGTTGGCTCCTCTCCCTCTCAGTGTCGAGCGAACTGTAGAGGGGAGTCAGATGTGCTGCTCTGTATGAAGACACAAAAAGTATTTTTTATGTCTGTCAACAGAAACCCTGAGTAAAAGTGGTGAACTCTACCCTGTGTCCTGTTATTGGTACGGATGGGCGATGAAAGATTCAGCATCCGTTACACGTGTCTTTAACAAACCTTTCTTGTAAATATTTGGTAAATTTAGCAAAGTTTCCAGCGTCATCCTTTCTGTCACAGGTCTGTCAGAATGGACGAAGTGTGGATTTCAATCTGCCCAAAGAAGCAACTTAGATAGTGGTTATGGTTTTCCATATGAGTCAGTGACACATTGTGCTTGTCAATTACGATAAGCTACATTACAAGTTACAATGCCAGATCACTAGCATTCCTAGGCTAATTAACTAGTTGATCCAGAGTTAACTTATGATTTTTAGTCATTCAGATTTTTTATAACAGCAAGCCCTGAGGCAGAATACAATCAATTCTAAATAGAGTCCGTGTGAAAACTTGTGACATTTTCCCATTCATTTTCCCCATTGACTTGTCGAAAAAAATGCGTATATTAAGAGTTTAAAAGCTTGATGAAGCTCTGTGGTAACTCACGACAATAACACAATTCAATTCTATCAAAAATGTTAATTAAAACTTTAAAATTATGCAAAATGTGTTTGTAACTTTGCCTTTTGACAAGTTTTAGATACATATTTAGAGCAAAATCAATCATTTCATGAGTTACCCCAGAGTTGATTAGCCTCCCTTGAGACGTTAAACTTATACTGTAATATGCATATTTTTCAAAAAGTCTATGGGGAAAATAAATGGGAATTTGACTTCCGGAAATAAGAGGGGGCAGACACAGTTGAGCTCCATATTAAACAGAGCTGGGGGCAGGTCAGAATTCTACAGAAGAATCTGCTGTTAAAGATTCAAAATGCAGATGTTTTGGTGTGGTTTATGGCTGATATCACTACAAGTATGAAAACAAAAACTGGCACAAAGATCAAAGTCGTATATCTGTCAGTAAAAATGACTTAAAGTGAAGTTATACCTTCACTATAGCGTCAAAAAGTGGTGATATTATTCAGTCATACATGCATGATAGCTGTCAGTAGACTAAGCATTAAGATTATTATGGTGTGGTTGTAGCAAAAAAATGATTAGGTTCAATATTTGTGGATATTTCTTCTAAAAAATAGAACCCCCACTTGTACATTTCTACAGACCCCTGCCCTCTATCTGAGGTTTTGACATCATCATATATTAATTTAATATTAATATTAGTAATATTAATACTTGTTTAAAATAGTACAGAGAGATGAAGTTATTAATTCGGCTTCATGTTGGCCTGATAGTTTAGTTAACAGCTTTTTTAGCAGCAGACTTCCTCGGTGTAAAACTGCACAAAGGCCCATGAATATTTAAGAGATGTCCCAAATAACTGTAATAATAAGAATAATTCACTGTGGAACAGGGATTACATTTAGACGCTGTTCTCTCTTCCTAAAAAGTAAAGTCCCTCAATACAACACCACTAATTTGTGTCTTCTCTCTAAAAATATAACTATATGATTTTGAAATAATATCTAGGGGGAAGCTACAATGAAGGCATTATTAGCTTGAGTATAATTGTACAACACAGAATTTCTTTCTGAGTCGCCACAGTAAATCATCTACTGTGCAGTAATTAGCATATTGATTGGACAAAGGTTTTACGTCAGATGCCCTTCCTGATGCAACCCTTTCCATTTGCCCAGGCTTGGGACTGTCACAATGCATTGTGTACACTGATTTGTGACTGCCACAACACTGCCACACACTGTTCAGAGAGATTTGAAGTGAGAGTTTCAAGTAACACTTTTCTTCAGGATTAAAATATATATAAAAAAAAATAAAATAAAATTGTCCTCTCGCCCTCCGCGGGCGGTTTCATCCATCCATCCAAGCTCGGGTCCTCTACCAGAGGCCTGGGAGCTTGAGGGTTCAGTATCTTTGCTGTTCCTAGGACTGCGCTCTTCTGGACTGAGATGTCTGATGTTTTTCCTGGGATCTGCTGTAGCCACTCTTCCAGTTTGGGGGTTACTGCCCCGAGTGCTCCGATGACCACGGGCACCACTGTTGCCTTCACTTTCCAGGCCTTCTCAAGTTCTTCTTTGAGGCCTTGGTACTTCTCCAGTTTCTCGTGTTCCTTTTTCCTGATGTTACAATCGCTTGGTATTGCGATGTCAACCACAGCGGCTTTCCTCTGCTGTTTGTCCATCACCACAATGTCCGGTTGGTTTGCCACTACCATTTTGTCTGTCTGGATCTGGAAGTCCCACAGGATCTTAGCTCGGTCATTCTCTATCACCTTTGGAGGTGTTTCCCATCTTGACCTCGGGACTTCCAGACTGTACTCTGCACAGATGTTCCTGTACACTATACCAGCCACTTGGTTATGACGCTCCATGTATGCTTTCCCTGCCAGCATCTTACAGCCTGCAGTTATGTGCTGGATTGTCTCAGGGGCCTCTTTGCACAGTCTGCACCTGGGGTCTTGTCTTGTATGGTAGATCTTGGCCTCTATTGCTCTGGTGCTCAAGGCCTGCTCCTGTGCAGCCATGATCAGTGCCTCTGTGCTGTCCTTCAGTCCAGCCCTTTCTAGCCATTGGTAGGATTTCTTGATGTCAGCCACTTCAGTTATCTGTCGGTGGTACATCCCATGTAGGGGCTTTTCCTCCCATGATGGTTCCTCTAGCACCTCGTCCTCTGTTTTCCACTGCCTGAGACATTCACTGAGAACTTCATCCGTTGAGGCCATCTTCCTGATGTAGTCAAGGATCTTGGATGTTTCATCCTGGACAGTGGTTCTGACACTCACCAGTCCTCTGCCTCCTTCCTTGCGCTTAGTGTACAGTCTCAGGGTGCTGGATTTGGGGTGGAACCCTCCATGCATGGTTAGGAGCTTTCGTGTTTTCACATCTGTGGTCTGAATCTCTTCCTTTGGCCAGCTTATTATTCCCGCAGGGTATCTGATGACCAGCAGGGCATAGCTGTTGATTGCCCGGACTTTGTTCTTGCCATTGAGCTGACTCCTTAGGACTTGCCTTACTCGTTGGAGGTATTTGGCTGTGGCTGCTTTTCTTGTGGCCTGGTCCAGGTTGCCATTTGCTTGTTGGATTCCAAGGTACTTGTAGCTGTCCTCAATGTCTGCTATTCTGCCGTCTGGGAGTGGGACCCCTACTGTATGGACTACCTTCCCTCTCTTTGTCACCATCCGCCCACACTTCTCAAGTCCGAATGACATTCCGATGTCATTGCTGTAGATCCTGGTTGTGTGGATCAGTGAGTCAATGTCTCTCTCGCTCTTGGTGTACAGCTTGATATCATCCATGTAGAGGAGGTGACTGATGGTGGCCCCGTTCCTGAGTCGGTACCCATAGCCAGTCTTGGTGATTATCTGGCTGAGGGGGTTCAGACCTATGCAGAACAGCAGCGGGGACAGAGCATCTCCTTGGTATATCCCACATTTGATGGACACTTGTGCAATTGGCTTGCAGTTGGCCTCAAGGGTGGTCTTCCACTGCCTCATCGAGTTTGCAATGAAGGCTCTTAGAGTCCTGTTGATGTTATACATCTCCAAGCATTCCATGATCCATGTGTGTGGCATTGAGTCATAGGCTTTCTTGTAATCAATCCAGGCGGTGCACAGATTAGTGTGTCTGGCTTTGCAATCCTGAGCAACTGTTCTATCTATGAGCAGCTGGTGTTTAGCTCCTCTGGTGTTTTTACCAATGCCCTTCTGTGCTGTGCTCATGTATTGATCCATGTGCCCACTTATCTTAGCCGCTATGATGCCTGACATGAGCTTCCATGTGGTGGGGAGACAGGTTATTGGTCGATAGTTGGATGGGGCCGTTCCCTTCAGGGGATCCTTCTGGATCAGGATTGTCCGGCCTTCAGTTAGCCATTCAGGGTGGGTCCCATCCTTTAGCAGCTGGTTCATTTGTGCTGCCAGGCGCTCATGGAGTGAAGTTAGCTTTTTCAGCCAGTAGGTGTGGATCATGTCAGGCCCTGGTGCTGTCCAGTTTTTCATACCTGAGACCCTTTGTTGGATGTCTACTACTGTGATGGTTAGTGGTTCTTGTTCAGGGAGGTTGCTGTGGTCTGCTCTTAGATCCTCCAGCCACTGTGCACTGTTGTTGTGTGATGCCTCCTTCTCCCATATGCCTTTCCAGTATTGTTCAGTCTCCAGCCTTGGTGGGTCTGCTCTGTTGTTATTACCCTGCCACTGAGAGTACACTTTAGCTGGTTGAGTTGAGAACAGCCGGTTTATTCGCCTTGCTTCGATTTCTCTCGTGTACCTCTTTAGTCGGGTGGCCAAGGCTTGGAGTCTTTGCTTGGCAGTTTCCAATGCTTCAGGTATGGACATCTTGCTGTACCTCTTGGGTGCTTGTTGTTTCATTGCACCTTTCTGGAGCTCTGACAGTTGGCTCACTTCTCTCCGAGTTACCTTGATTTTAGCTTCTAACCTTCTTTTCCATGGTGGATATGGATCTTTATGGTTGCTCTTTGGTTGATAGCCAAGCTCCTCAAGTATCACTGCTGCTGAAGTGTATATCAGCTCATTGGTTTCAGTGATGGTCATCGTAGGTATTGTTCCCAAAGCTGCATTCACATCTTCCAGGAGACTTTCTGAAGGTACTTCAGATATATATATATATATATATATATATATATATATATATATATATATATATATATATATATATATATATATCAGGCCCCACTGGCACCTTTTTAGGGTTTTTCAAATGCATTTTTTATGATATTAGACACATTTTTTTTATTAATAAATTCATTTTAGAATTTCAGTGTCACAACTAAAAAAAAATAAAAAAAAATAAGAAACACTGTCTAGACAAAAAACTCACATTTTTCCTTTTAAAGCCCTTTTTGGTCCCATTGACCTCACTTATTTTCACTCTGCTGCCATTGTAACACAGAAATGTTAAATCATGTTAATTCCTCTGTAACCCTGTCAGTCAGAGGCTAAAAAATACACAAAAAAAAAAAAAAAAAAAAAAAATTGCCACCAGATCAACCATTTACTTACTGCTGCTCTGAATTTGTTTCACAGTTGTTGTTGTTTTTTTTTTGTTTGTTTGTTTTAACTAATGGTGTCCTTCCTGTTTCAGTGACCTTTGTTGTTTTGGTTCCTTTTATTAAAAATAAATCAGCAAAGTTTCCAAGTTGGGTGCACGGTGACAGAGTTGTTAGTGTTCTCGCCTCCCAGCAAGGGTTAGGAGATCGTGGGTTCGAGCCCCGGGCCGACCAACACACTATCACATGATCTCTCTGGGTGTAGTCTGCATGTCCTCCCTGTGTTACCATGGGTTCTCTCTGGGTACTGTGGCTTCCTCTCACCGTCCAGACATGCATGTGTTAGGTGAACTGGTGACTCTAAATTGACCCTAGTGAATGAATGTGAGAGTGAATGGTTGTCTGTGTTCGTCTCTGTGTCAGCCCTACGACAAGCTGGCCCCTGTCCAGGGTGTACCCTGCCTAAGGCCCAAAGTTACTGGGATAGGCTCCAGTCACCTGTAACCCCTAATGGGAATAAGCGGTAGAAAATAAATGAATGAGTTTACAAGTTTACCTATTGCTCTATCCAGTATTATTTCCCAAGTCTTAGAAAGTATATTGTATACAAGGTTAGAATTGTAAAAAAAAAAAAAAAGAAGAAGCATGGTACAGATATGTGTATTTACGCATTAAAATAAATAGTTTGGAAATTCCATAATTTGAATTCCACTGTATTTTTGTGCTTTATCGATGCCACTAAGGCTTTTGATAAAGTTAATCACAAAAAGCTTTTCATGAAATTAGTGAATAGAGCTGTGCCAAAATATTTAGTTAGAATTTTAATCTTCTGGTATTCAAATTAATTGCTGCAAGTTAAATGGGACAGTGTCTTGTCAATGTCTTTTCATGTAAGTAATGTTCAACAAGGTGGAATTCTCTCCTCGGTTTTATTTAATTGTATATTAATGAACGATCAAGAGAATTAAACTGTTGTAATACAGGCAGTGCTGTAGGATCCACTGCTGTTAACCATCTCATGTACGCTGATGATCTGGTTATTATCAGCCCACACAGTGCTGGGATGTAGCAGTTATTGAAGGTCTGCTCAGAGTATGGCAGGATGTATGACATTAAATACAACCCCTCTAAGAGTAATATCATGATTGTGAGAAGTAGAGAGGATAAAAATGTAAACTTTGTCTGGTGAAACTATAGACAAAGTAGACTCTGATGATTTTAAACTTTTACTGAAGGTTCCCAGGTGGCACAGTGCTAGTCAGTTATTTGTGGACTCTCACATCCTCACATGTGAGGCACTGTTGAGACAATTATTGTATAAATTTATGCAACGACTGGAGGAGTCTGAAAAATCAGTCATAGAGACTCTAATTAACCCTGCACTGAGCTGTTACAGATACACATCTGCTCTGAGGAAGCACTGGGTTAAGAGACTCTACTCACACTTAATGGACTAATTGTCATTTTATTTTTTTGTATGTTTTATTTAATGTTATAGACAAAAAAAAAAAAAAAAAAAAAAAAAAAATCAACTGCATTTTGGGAAATAATTCCTTTATAACTCCTATTGTACAACAGTGACTGTAAACCAATCATTTTTAGGACTTGAGGAGGAAGACTGTGAGTTTCTGCCCTGTTTTGTAATGGCACAAAAAGAATAGATGTATTAAAATGAGTGCAGAGACCTATCCTAGGTTTTTTTAGGAGTTTTTCCTTACCGAGAAGGAGGGTCTAAGGACAGGAGTGTCCTGGGTCTGTTTAGTTTAGTGTAGTTATTGTTTGTGTTGATTGTGTGTTAAGT
The DNA here is from genome assembly GCA_020698575.1 of Bostrychus sinensis. NCBI lineage: Eukaryota > Metazoa > Chordata > Actinopteri > Gobiiformes > Eleotridae > Bostrychus > Bostrychus sinensis. Next base: position 40,278,522 of record CM036241.1, read on the forward strand.
CTGATTGTGTGTTTATGTTTGATAAACTGTTTGTGAAGCCCTTTGAGGGGACTTTTGTTGTGATATTGGGCTATACAAATAAAACTGAACTGAATTGAATTGAATTATCCTGGGCCTGTAATCCCTGCACAAACAAAAAACACTTTGCACCTTTAAATAGTAGATAATTCATATTTTATTTACAAATATGTTGGAATTATGTGAGCAAACTGGCATTTAGAGGGTTAAAAATATGAAAATGAATTCACTTTGGCAAGGTTTTATTTTTTTATTTTTTATTTATTTATATGGGACAGCGTGTATTAATGAACAGCAGCTAGTGCCGTAAATACACCAGATTATAGCTCAGAGCTAATTTTCATCCATAGTCCCCACTCACTCACTCACATTCACACTCACATTCACACATTCACACATTCTGAAAAAAAAAAAAAAAAAAAAGTTTCTTTTTTTTTTTTTTTTTTTTTTTTATTAAGAGGGCCTGAGGGGTAAAACCTCTCTCTTACCTAATGCATTAGTCAGTGGTGAAAGATGTACCCAAAACTATAAAGCAAAAAGTACTGCTACTTCAACATTAGTAAATGTAAATGACATGAGTAAAAGTTTGTAGTTACTTTCCAGCTCTGTCATCAGTCTGAGACAGCAGAGGACACTACAGGAGATTGAGATGGACCATTGACTTGTGCTATTTCACTCTTCACACTGAGCACAGTGCTGGTTGGTTAAACTGCCAAGTCCAGATTGACTTTGAACAAGTCTATTACTGATCTACTGCTGCTCAGCCTCCACCAGAGAAAATACAAACTTATCAGACATTTAGAGAGAAAAAGATTGGTGGAGGGAAATCCTATGGTGGCCCTGAAGGACAAGACACACCAAAATATACAAAAACACGCACACAAAAACTGAAACATGCACACCCATTTGGAAATATGCACACAAATTCGGAAACACACACACAAATTTGGAAACATTCACACAAATTTAGAAACATGCACGCAAACTTGGAAACATGCATACAAATTTGGAAACACGTTCACAAATTTAGAAACGCACACAAATTCAGAAACACACAGTTTTGAAAAAAAAAAATATTGGAAATTTTCTTAGCTGCTTTATAAAAGTGGGCTGTGTGTCCAAATTTGTGTGGGTGTTTCAGAATTTGTGTGTTTTTGTATTTGTGTGCAAGTTTTCATATTTGTGTGCTTGTTTCTGAATGTATGTTTCACTTTTTGTGTGTTGTTGATTTCGTTGGTGTAACTTACCCTTCAGGGCCACCATACAATCCAACTACACTTGACAGCAGACCACCACCAAAGCATTGTCACTAACAAACCAACCAACACTGGCTAAAACCTAACCTCTCTCATGGAAGCAAAAAAAAAAAAAAAAAAAAAATCTTGGGTGAATTTTAGGAGCAGTCTTTTATTATCTTGTAGTCTGTACAGATGCCATTATGCTCATTCCTTATTAAAATATTATCAGCCGTGGCAAACTGCAAAGATTAGAGCTTAGAGACGAGAATGCAAAGATCGATTTATTGTTGTGGGTCATCCTGGCTTATTTTTTCCCTTAGGCTGATTTAAGTTCCCATCGGAGGTCAAAGGTCATGTGATCTTATCCCAGTTCTTGCATAATGCCCAAAAGTCAAAGTGTTTTCTCCTATGCATTAATATTGTCTGGCTTTAAAACCTAAAGTCTAAAGTAACTATCAGTGATGGAAATACTCACACTCTGCACCCAAGTAAAACTATTATTTCTTAAGTAGAAGTAAAAGTACTCAACAAAATTATTACTTGTGTAGAAATAAATACCATATTTTCCACACCTTATATATGAATTTATTTACGTCTACTGTAGTCAGGAGCATCGGGAGTAATACATACTGTGCTTCACCATAATATTGCTGTAATCGCCCAACTCTTTAACTCAGACATTGAAGATGAAGAATTTGAGGGATTTGTGGACGAGGAATGAAATGAAAAAGTGAGTGTATTGTGTTGTATTTTGTTATAACGTTAACTGAACAGTTATGAGTTATTGTGAATATGCTATCGTTTGATTTAGCGGTCTCAGATTGTGTTTTTTATTCACGCGTTACAACTGAACAAGTTTGGGAGTTATGGTGAACGCATTGAATAAAGTTTGACTGACTGACTTATCTGACTGTTTTGTTTCGCCTTTTAGTCTGGCGCACTTTATATGTGAAAGAAGTTCGAAAATAGACCATTCAATGACAGTGCGCCTTATATTCCGGAACGCCCTATAGTGCAGAAAATACACTAAGTACTGAGTGTAAAGTTCATAGAAAGTAGTTTTACTACTACTATTCCAGCTTCTAGTGCTTCGACTACTACAGCTACTACCATAACTTGTACCACTACTTCTCCAACTAATTCTACTACCACCTAGCCTGGAAATCTAGATGCACCCTAGCGGCAGAAAATATTTTTTGCCTAGCGGGTTGGTCTAGTAACACACCATAGGGGCCAATCTTGGCTCCGTCCAATGCTCTATCTGTGTAGCGGGCGTGTAGCGAGTCGAGTAGGCGGGGCTTAGCACAATGACAACAGGGTTGGGCGACGGTGCAGAGAGCAGAACAACTACGACAGCTGTGGCTAACGAACAGCGGTCGTTTGAATCGGCCTTGACATCATTTTTGGAAGTTCAGATCAGTTTTAGATTTGGGTTTTTCTTTGAAAGTGAATCAGAAAGAAGCACTCAAATCATTCGTCTTAAAGAAGGATGTATTTGCTGTTTTGCTGACCGGCTATGGCAAAACTCTAATATACCAGCTGGCTCCACTGGTAGGTAAAAAGCTCACCTTGTCCGTTGCTCTGATTGGTCAGAGCGCTGGTCTGTTACGTGCAGAAGCAGTTTGAATGACATCCATTGATTCCACCTCTAGGTTTGAGCTCTGTCTATGGACCGTCCCCAGACTCTACATTTAATGTTATAGTTGGACTTGTTGTTAAAGCAAGCTTTTTCCAGCTGCGTCTTCTAGCCAAAGTCAAGCCCTTTCTGTCTCGCAGTGATCTGGAAAAAGCTATTCATGCTTTTATCAGTTCACGTATTGACTATTGTAATGCACTATATTTCTGTATCACGCAGTCATCACTCCACCGTTTGCAACTGGTACAAAATGCAGCTGCCCGACTTTTAACAAACTCATCCAGACACACCCACATCACCCAGGTTCTCTCTTCTCTCCATTGGCTCCAGGTCCGCTATCGCATTGATTTTAAAATTTTAATTTTTGTTTTTAAAGCTCTTAATGGTCTTGCCCTTCTCTATTTATCAGAGCTTTTAACCCTCCACCGCCCCAGCAGAGCCCTCCGGTCGTCTGCTCAGATGGTTCTGGACGTCCCCAGGTCCCGGTACAAACAGTGGGGTGATCGTTCATTTGCAGTTGCTGCTCCTAAACTCTGGAACACACTGCCTCTGGATCTGCGGGCGATCACTGAGCTGTCCCTGTTTAAGTCCAGGCTAAAAACTCACTTGTTTAGACTGGCTTTTAACACTTAGGCTTCAAGTCTTCGGTTCACTCTGTTACTATATGTTGTGTCTTATTGTTTTATGAATTTTATAGTTTTGATTAAACATTTGTAATTTTATTATGTTTTTTATGTAAAACACTTTGGTCTTCCTTGTGTTGTTGTAAAGTGCTATAGAAATAAACTTTGATTTGATTTGATTTGATTTGTCAGGCTAACTACCACCACCACTCCTACAATAATCATTACTATTACACTACCAGGGCTTGACATTAACCAATAGCCAACCGGCCAAATGCTGGTAGATTTTCATTTTGGCAACTAATTCAGATTCTCCCAACAACCACTCTGACTCTGATTTGGCCTGAATTTCTGATGCTCTTCTCTAATGTACACATTTATAGTAATTCATCATAAAATAAAAATATAAATTTAACAAAAAAAAATGTTTTAAAAGTGTGACCCCAAATGCACAAAGATACAGTTTATTCTGCCTAAACCATAAATAAAACCATGTTTGTCGTATATTATAAAATACACACAAAAACAAATTAGATTGTGGCTAGTAAAAACACTAACTGGCTACAAACTTGTGACAAAGACTAGCTACGGTAGCCAGTGAGCAAAAAAGTTATTGTCCAGCCCTGTTCACTACTGCTCACTTTGCCACTAACATCAAATCATGCTTAATAATGCGTAGTAGTAGAAGTAGCCTTATTATTATTATTTTTTTACTAAGGTAAACTTAACACGTTTTACTTTTATTCAGTGCTTTTATCAAGTTCTTTTACTTCTACTTGACAAACAGTATTTTGAAGTAACAATGCTTTTACTTGAGTGCAGATTTTGAGTATGTTTAAAATGGTAAAGTGTTGCTGTAGATATGGAGATGATTATTTAAATGTGTCTAAACTTGGAGCCACTGATGCGGTGGGTAATTATAGGCTGGAGGCAGAATAATGAATCACGGTCCACCTGCTACGAACGCACAGAAATGGAAAGGTGCCATAGGTTTTATATAGAGCAAGGACTGAGGCTTATGTTAGCAAAGTCACACAACTCACAGTACAGTATATACAGGTGGATTTCAGCAGTAATGTCTTAAAGGTACACTACACAATTCAATTATTTGTTTAACTACTAATACATGAGATATACCTTAACTCTTTGACCGCCAGTCATGAAACGTTGGATCATCTCGCTTCACTGCCAATCAGGGACAGTTTTACGTGTTTTCATGGTTACTGGATACAGGAGATTAATGTGCAGTTAGTACAGTACTACATGAAAATCAAGAGGAGAAGAAGAACCTTCTGGGAACAGGACAGTTGTATGAACTTCGCGTGACAACACCACCCAGGCCCAGCACAGACAGGATGTGGTCATAGCTCGATGAAAAAGAGGAAGTCCCAGACCAGACCCTCAACATTTCAAACGAGGAGGATGACAAAAATTGGGCCAGAACCTGGGGAGGATGAGGAGGAAGACCACAGGCAGTGCCCCCAGCAGGATGAGCGGAGCAGTGCATCACCAACAGACTAAATTTCTGTTATACTGTTGTGTCATGTTTGTGGTAGAGGCATCTGGGAACTTTATTTAACCCAGACCAGAAAGCAGACAACACAGCTCCTGCTTTCATAATGCCAGAAATGCGTCTGTAAAAAGAAAGGAGTGCCCCAGTGGCTAAAAAATGGAAAGAGTTAACCTAAACCAGAGTGTTGAGAGAGGTGGTGACCGGGCCTGGTTAGTTGCTACAGGCTCAAAATGTTGAGAGATATTAAAGTGCAGTACAGCAGTAAAGCCCTAAACTGAGAGAGAGATCTGCTGTGTGTCCAGCTGCTTCAGTAAACAAAGAGCAAAGGGAACAAAGAAAGTTAACCCCAGAGGACGAATGCCGTTGGTCCTGGATCCTGGAGACCAAAGCAGGGACAGTTAATGTACGTACAGTCAGGTTTGGACAGAACGTGAACAGGCTTGGGTTGGGCTGGATTTTTTTGAGCCTGATCTAAGCTTTAACTTAAACTAATAGTTCAGTGTTAGACCATGCCTTCCTAAAACCCTAAAATGCTTTCTGTCTTAACATTGCCTATGAATCCTTTTACAATAAATATCCCTGTTTTTTGTTGGCTACTTATCAGTGAAGTGGTTACCAGAGGGATTCACTTGGTGCTGGTACCAAGCCCAGGTAATTGCTGAGGAATGTATAAATTGTCATATATATAAATACAGTGTGCAAATTAGCCATTTTATGCTCTGTCCATTCCCCATTGTTGCCAGCAGGTGGCATCGGGCACCTAATTCAAACATTCTCTGCAAAGTAGTAACAGCTCCACAAAAGAAGAGGTTTTCTGCAAATACATTACATTACATTCAGTTATAAAATGTAAAGTACTAATTTAAAGGCGTCCAGCGCTATTTAAAAAAGCCAGAAAAAAGCATTACAGGACCTTTAAAGTGTCACATTCTTTTTATTTATTTTGACAGAAATTGGGAAAAATAAATTTTCCATTAATATTATGTAGAGCAGAGTATGTACTTGAACAACAAATTTACACAAAACAATTGTAGTTTTTCTGTGGCTTTTAAAGGCAGTTCTGGTCAGCACACTGATGATTAATCTACACTTCAGATGGAAAATAACAAGCCACTGCAAAATCAAGTGTTTTTGGAGCAATTACATTCAGACCGGTGTGATTATTCACACAATCGAGTTACATTTGTGGTTATTCAAGGCCAGTTTAGGAGCACATTGTAAAGGTCATGGACATTCTTTGTCCACATCTTTGTAAGAGAGTATATTTTCTTGTAGTTGAAAAGTGTTTAATTACTTAACACAATATTAAGATAAAGTCAATACATCTTCAACATCATCCATTGTTTGGTTTACACTTCTCAATATTGAATAGAAAATTAGAGAAAAAGAAAAGGAAGCAAAAAAGAGAGCATAAATAAGCATTCATAATATGTTTTTAGGTCGATCAAAGGTCATATTTCTAGTTTCTTGAGATTCTGGCAGTCTAGACACCGGCTGGTGCACTGCTGCCTCCCTCCAATTGTTTTTAAAATTGCCAGTGGAAAGGATGAAATTTAATAAGGTCGTTGTTACTTCCTGTTGATGTTCATCCGGGCTGAGTAGCGTTTTTAAGGAAATAGAGTTAAACCCTAGGTCCATTATTTCCGTGTACAGGATCCTTCTCAAGCCAGTGGATTGTCCACAGTCCAACAGCACATGAGAGACAAACTCAGTTTTATTACAATATTCACACAGGCCATGCCGATGTTTTCCAATTAAAGCCAGATCTTTTGCCAGGCTGCAGTGTCCCTATCTCAATCTTGTTAGAATGATCTGATCCCTCTTCTTCTTTATAGGTGAATACAGACCATATGTTTACTTTGTTTTTGTCGTAATGTAATACATACACTGTGAAAAAAAGTAAAATTTATGGTAAAATATATTGTTATTGGCAGCTGTGGTTACCAGAATTTTACCGTGATTAAAAAAAAGTCTGGTGACAATATAAAACTTTACAGTGGGTAACCTTCATTTTTCCATTACAGTACCACACGCTGTAAAAAAAAAAAAAAGGATTTTTACTATGCAGATCAGGGACAGTGAGTCATAGACAAGGCAGAAATAGTGCTTTGTTCAATTTAAAAGTCACCAAATTTTTTTACTTTTTTTAAATTCTGGCAACAACAGCTGTTACTGTATTTTTTTTTTTTTTTTTTGGTATGGTAAAATTTTGGCAACAACTTCCAATATTTTATCATAAATGTTACTGTTGTGTTTTATTGTTATTATTATTTTTACAATGTATAGTGTTCTAATTTTTTTTAGGTCCGTTTAGTTTTAGTACCAGCTGGTTTTGTAGCTCTACTGTTAGCCGCATCCACAGCTTACTGCTCTCAAAGGCATCTGGCAACCCGGATGTGGATCTGGCAACCAAGATGAGCTCTCTTCGCTTTTGTGATTGCATAATTGGTCATGTGTGGATTTTGCAAAGAAAACAAAACATCAACTTTTAAGTGACAGTAAAAAAAAAAAAAAAATGATAATCAGGTTTACTTATTTCTGGGATACACATTTTTATCATTTATGTATAAATACTACATAAACATTTCCTTTAAGGTCAGCCCCTCACTTAGGTTTGATGTCATGTATTAGTATTCTGTGGTGGATCATTTGTCTCATTTTGTGCTTGTACTGGTTTGGAGACAGTACTGCAGTCTAAATCCAAACAATGGTCTGTGGGTTGTCAGCCTTTCTGCTTTTCTGATTGGACGATCACCAATGCGGGGTTTTAGAACAAAAAAAAAGTAAAAAAGTAAACAAAAACAACTTGGCCATTAAGTAAAATATATTTTTAATTGTGAATAAATCAGCATTGTTATCAGTAAAACTAATATTTCATCTAAACATGTTTACCTCATATTTTGGGACATGTGTAATTTTGATCAGGTATTAACAATATATACTGCTTATAGCACTTAATAAAAAAACAAAAAACAAACTACAAGCAGAAAAAGTAGCAATGTTGTTGTAAAAAAGCAAAAACAAAACAAACAAACAACTCAAAAAAACATTGCAAAAGTCTTCTCTGTGACCCTTCTAGTCCATGATAATCTGGCTGACTGAGAACCTCCACATAATAAATATGTCATCAAATAAATGAAATTAACAAAGATTACGTTTGTGTGGCTTGTTCACATTGATATCAACTAATCTGCTTTGATACAATAAAACTGCTGCTGTAGTATATACAGGCCTGGCAGTGAATGCAATTAAGTCACCCACTTGAGTCACTTTTCCTGGAAAAAAATAAAGAGAAACTCATGAAAAGACATGCACAGAGAGGCCGTGACCTGCCCTCCCTGCTCTGAAGAGGTCCTGCATATGCCACACTGAATGGTTAAAAAGCTGCTGATTTCAGTCATCATACACAGAAACTTTAATTACAAGATATTGCCAGTAACCTGAAGCACTTGAAAGTTCATCTCACAATGGTAAAGATACAGTATGTCGTATAGTAGCCAGACCTGTACTCAAAACATGGGTCTTCTAGTTCAGGGGTAAATGCTCACTCCACTTAGACATATCAACTTGAAAATACATTTTTCCAAGACAGTGATTTATATCCACACCAAATTATGTGTTCTTTGGTGGAGTTTGTACAAAATCATCTTTTTTAAATATCTTGCTAACAGACAAACAAACTAACACTGGCACAAACATACACTCAAATGTAATTAGACTCAACTTTGGACATTTCAAAACATGCAAGCCATGTTCATCACTTCCACATCCATCACTTAACCAGTCTGTACCAAAACCACAAGATTTGGAGAATGAAACCAGCCCCTGATAAAGTGACAGTCGATGAATGGCTGGAAAATGGATGTACCAAAAAAATACTGATTCACTTTTATGACTGACTTATTTTTTTTCCTTCTATTTTTTTTCTCAGTACCAAAATAAATTTGTAAGGTATGTTTTCTTTTTTTTTTTTTTATCCACAAAATATTTGTAGTTGTCCAACCAATAAGAGTGGAGAATGAGACCAGTGTTGCCCAATTAGAAGCAATTTTCATCCAATCATTGGCTCTGATCACTGGTGTCATAAGGAAAGTGTTCGTCCAATCAGAGCAGGACTTGAAAGTAAGTATCAAACCAATGCTTTCCAATCAAAAGAACGCCATGGGTGCAGTGTTTGACCAATCAGGGTAAAGCATGAAGAATCCAGAGGAGGGAGCAGCTATTTCTTGACCAATCAGAGCAGAGCATGAGACCATTTTCTCCTGTCCAATCACAGAGAGGCAGGTGGGCGCTCCGTCACTGTGACAAACACATGCTCCAATTACACAAGCCATTCATTTTCATTTAGAGCTGCCACCGCGCGATGTTCATTTAGCGCTCGGCTGCGTTTGAGCTACGGCTCCATCTGACTCCTGCCTCCTCGCTACAAACACTTCCTTCCTCATCTCCTTCCTTCCTTTCTTCCTTGCTCCCTTTAACTAGCACATATTGGATGCCAAAGCCTTGTCTTTTATCTTAAAACAATAAAGTTAACTTGCTGAGCTAACAAACATCCATATGGCTACTGTCAGATCCAGGGCTATACCTACTGTTTGCAAGATGCTAATAAAAGTGTCAGTGTTTAAGTGACTTTATTTTGGTCATATAAAAATATAATAATTTGTACTAATGCACTTGTAATACATATACAAATACAGTACATATATACAAAGAGAAAAACAATTACATTACAACCGAAAAGGTGTAGGCTGAAGCCACAGCTTATTACGTCTACCCTATTTACTTTACTACATCTACCATGTGATATCTAGACCTTTTTTAAAAGAAAATTATCTCTGTTTTTTGTTTTTTGACAGAAGCTCAAACATATGAAAAAATAAATAAATAACAAAACAAACAATAAAACTCAAATTTAATTTTCATATTTGTTTATAATTATTTTTTAAATAGTTTTTTTTAAAGTAAATTACTGAAATACTCCTTTTAAGTTCATCTGTAATCCCAGAATTCCACCAGTTTACCCTTTTAACAGAAATGCAGTTCTTTATAATAGTTCTAACCGCCTGTTTTTTAACCATGTCCTCACCCCTCAGATCATATTTTTCATCCCTGTCTTCAAACATACACAAAATAATATTTAGCAATAACTTTTTTTTTTACTTTATACATAAATAATGCTGAATTAAGACAAACTAAATCATATAATTTTAATGCTTTAAATTTGATAAATATCAGTTTAGTTGACTCATTGTAAGCAGAATGGTTAATGATCCTTATGGCTTTTTTCTGTAAAATAAAAATTGGTTTTGTATTTGTTGCGTATGTATGCCCCCACACTTCAACACAATAGGTCATCTATGGTTGTACGAGAGAAAAATATAGCATGTATACCGTAGTTTTTTTTTTTTTTTTAATATACTTAGATTTAGAGAGAATTGCAATTGTTTTTGACATTTTTGTTTGTACATGGCTTATGTGGTGTTTCCAAGATAAATTATAATCAATTATGACTCCAAGAAATGTATTTTCATTTACTCTCTCTAAAACCACATCATTTATTGTTAAATCCACATTATCTTTAATTTGTCTATTACTAAATATAATATATTTAGTTTTGCTTATGTTTAAAGATAATTTATTTTGATCAAACCATAGTTTCAATCTATACAGTTCTCTTCTTACATCAATGAGAAGCTGGTTCAGGTTTTCCCCTGAGCAATACAAAGTCGAGTCATCAGCAAATACAACACATTTTAACAAATCTGACACTTTACATCTATCATTTACATACAAAATAAACATCTTAGGACTCAGCACAGAACCCTGGGGCACCCCACATGTAACCCTGCGCATTTCAGAACCTTTATTATTAAAGTGTACATACTGATACCTGCTTTCAAGATAACTTTCTAACCATGAGTAAGCAGGCCCTCTAAATCCATACTTTTCTAATTTATTCTATAGTATTGTGTGATTTATGGTTTCGAAAGCTTTCTTCAAGTCGACAAAAACACCTACTGTATATTTCTTATTGTCTATTGCACTTGTTATGTTTTCTATTAAATGAATAACTGCCATTGAAGTGGATCTGCCAACCCTAAAACCATACTGTTCATCACTTAATAAATTCTATGACATGACAAGTCTTTTAACAAAAAGTTTTTCTAATATTTTTGAAAATTGGGATAATAATGAAATAGGTCTATAATTTGAATATAAATGACGGTCTCCACTCTTATAAATTGGAATAATTTTTGCAATCTTCATTTTGTTTGGAAATATACCAGTTGTGAATGATTGATTGAAGATGTAAGTAAGTGGTTCTACTATGTATTGAATTATATTTTTAACTAATACCATATCAATTTCTGTCCAATCTGTAGACATTTTATTCTTAAAACCCTTAACAATTTCCAATATTTCATTTTTTTAAATATCAGACACAAACATAGTATTGACATTCCTTTTAATCATATTATCACTTACCCTATCCTTATTTTTTGGGTCTGTAATTTTATTTGCTAAATTATATCCAACATTTACAAAATAGTCATTAAATTCATTAGCTATGTCTTTTGTGTTGGTGATTTGGACATCGTTATCATTTCTGAAATAACTTGGACATTCCGCTTTATTATCGCATTTTCTTATTTTTCTTAGCACTTTCCAGGTTCCTTGCATATTTTGTCTTTGTTGTTCTAATAATTTATGATAATATTACATCTTACTATTCCTAATAATTATTAATTTATTTGTATACTTCCTATTTCTCTCCATCTTCTTTAGTCTTAAGTTTTAAAAATCTTCTATACAATAGATTTTTCTTTTTGTAGGCATTTTCTGTCTCTTTAGTTATCCATGGCTTTTTCACTGACTTTTTATTCAGGATGATTTTTTTGTACTGGACAGCTGATATTACAGCATGATACAGCTCAGTAAAATTGTGCACAAAGGCATCATATGCGTTGTTTGGATCAGTTGTTGTGTAAACTTCATTCTTGCTTTTGTTTACTAAGGTAATTCTTAAACGCTTCAATATTTTTTGCTGCTCTTTGTCTAATGTATTTATATTGGGTAATCTCTGTTTCATTTCTCCTTCTAAAAAGATTTTGAAACACAGCAAAAAAAGAAAAATGGTCAGTTATATCGCTAATTAATAGACCCCCAACAATGTTTTTTCCTCAAGTCTATTGGTAAATATATTATCTATAAGTGTTGCAGTTTCAATTGTTATTCTGATTGGTTTATTAATGACAGGAAACAAACTATTGCTATACATTATATTTATAAAATCAGTTGTCCTCTTCAGGCCAGCTGGATTCACTAAATCAACATTTGCACTTTATCTACACTTATTTTGTTTAACAGTTCTGCTATGTTTTCATTGAAAATACTAAGAGATGATCCGGGTGGTCTACACACACAACTAATAATTATATTTTTAGAAATTTCAACTTGAATTTCAACAGTTACACATTCCAAGATATTTTCAATAATATTCTTGTTATTTCTGTTGTGTCTGTAAGGAAAAAAAATATTTAGTATCCATGTCTGTTGAATCCATACAAAGATCTGCCTCCTGCAAAATGTATCCACCCCTGTAAGATACTTGTCTGTTGTTCCCAGTCTCATTTTCACAGGCATTTTCAATCCCATGTTTTGTCTTTTCATATATCCAAGCCTGATTGCCAACATACCTTTGTTGCAGATGTTGAGATTCCTTGTAGTTGTCCAGTTCTTTCAGATTTCTTATTATTGTTGATCTGTTTTGTTCTGATCCATTTCCATTCCTTATCCACGTTGCTTGTATTTTATTTAGCTTTTTAAGTGTACGTCTCCATTTTGCAATTTCAGCATTTTTCTTAGTTAAGTGTTCATTAATGTAGACTCCTGTGCCTCTTAGTTTTCTGGATTGTCTCAACAGATAATGTTGATCTTTTGTTTTAAAGTTACCAGCTGGACCACAATGGATGGCTTAATTGTACTGTTCTTATTTGGAAGTGTATAACAACTAGAGACAGCATTCTTATCCAAATTAATATTTTTACTATTTAAAAATTGCAGAAGCTGTTGTTCAAGTGTCTATAATTCCTCAGGAGGAGCATCTTCACCTTCATTTGCTCCTGCTGCTGCTCTAGCATAACTGCAATGCTTTGTCTGTGATCCAGTAATGATGATGTCTTTATTCTGAGTTTGCTGTTCCAGGTCATCGATCCTTTGTTCCAGTTGTTCAATCTTTTTGTCATTTAAAATAACCTTTTCTCTCAATTCTCGCATTTCCTCCATGAGACCCATGAGGTTTGTTTGTTGTCTCACAACTTTCCTGATCTCATCTGCCATAAAATTCAGAGATTTTTTTTATTTCCTCTAACTCCTCAGCCAGTTTTGTAGTTGCCATTGTCTTATTTTACAAAACAATAATCACAAAAATACAAAAAAATCCAGGTAGATTTGATGAGCTGCCAAGATTACAGTCACAATGTGCTCACTAGGTCTTAGTAGGCCTCAGGTGGTCCTACTATTAAGGTCCCAATATCCAACTTTAGTATGAAAATAATGCACTATTAAGGTTCACAATTCATTGCTCTGTTATCTACAATGTGTTATTTCAAATGGATGATGTTGAATCCAGGTGATTTTAGTTGGATTGTAGAGGGCCTCTGAGCAGTGACATTCAGTCGCAGCCATCTTTGTTCTCATACAGTCATACCAATATCTCATACCAATAAAAACATGTCCACAAACAATTTTCCCTATAGACTTTAAAGTACTTTCCCTCCTGCACCCCTAAGACATTTTTCTATGTTTTGCAACCTGTTTTTTGTTGGTAACTTTTGCTGGGTTGATTCAAATGGCATAGATTTTGCCTCAGGTGTGTATTTTGGGATAAACTTTCAGATTTTAAAATACTCTCTAAAAAAGTATTTTAAAATACTCTCTAAAAAAAACTCTCTAGTGTGTGACATTTTTTGTGCCAGTGACTCTCACTCAAACAACATTTATATAATACACTGTCAATGCAATATGATTTCACATTTTTATAACTATTTCATGGATTCATGAGAGTGAGGGATTGGAATTTTAGTTTTTATCGTTTTCTACTAGGTGGTGCCATTTCCCCATATATGGTTGATAGAAGTATAAATGGGGAAATGTCCTCATTAGTGTTTGTTTGAAAACACATCCTAAATGTAGTCTTTACTGAGATCTGCATCAGAGCAGCGCCACAAAAACTGGAATTTAAGCGGTTAAATTTCATAAACAGAATTTACTTTTGCTATGTATGGTGAGGACTGAAGCTAGTCAATGTAACCATAAAAAAATAATTATCCTAAGCTCTGATAATCCACCATCAAAAAAAAAAAAAAAAAAAAATTGCATTTACAGAATGGAATTTATTATTTTTGCCATAATTTGAAATCAACTTTTAATCACAAAAGCTGAAATTTAATTTATGTGAGACTGGTGTGTGTCAATGTGAGGCCAGTGTGTGTCTGTGTGAGGCTGGTGTGTGTCAATGTGAGGGTGATATGTGGCTGTGTGAGGTTGATGTATGTCTGTGTGAGGGTGGTGTGTGTCTGTGTAAGGTTGGTGTGTGTCTGTGTGAGGTTGGTGTGTGTCTGTGTGAGGTTGGTGTGTGTCTGTGTGAGGCTGGTGTGTGTCTGTGTGAGGCTGGTGTGTGTCTGTGTGAGGCCCGTGTGTGTCTGTGTGAGGCTGGTGTGTGTCTGTGTGAGGTTGATGTGTGTCTGTGTGAGGTTGATGTGTGTCTGTGTGAGGTTGGTGTGTCTCTGTGAGGCTGGTGTGTGTCTGTGTGAGGCCCGTGTGTGTCTGTGTGAGGTTGGTGTGTGTCTGTGTGAGGCCCGTGTGTGTCTGTGTGAGGTTGGTGTGTGTCTGTGTGAGGCTGGTGTGTGTCTGTGTGAGGTTGATGTGTGGCTGTGTGAGGTTGATGTGTGGCTGTGTGAGGCTGGTGTGTGTCTGTGTGAGGTTGATGTGTAGCTGTGTGAGGTGGGAGCTAAAGCTGTTTTAGCTTCAACTAAAAACAGGAGACTACTTCAGGTTTACCTCCAGCTTTCTGTGCATTAAATTCACTTCTCTGCTCCACTTTAACACATTTTAACCTCTGGACATATAACCACACGAGTTTAACTTGTGTTTAATTCAAACTAAAGTAAAAATTTTAACTTTTAGAAGCGAGCGCTGTACTTTATTAAACTGAAAACAGCTGTTGCTATATGCTAGCTTAGTTTTTAGAAAAAAAACACCTCAATGGAATACAGCTGTTTATCAAAGGACAAGTATGTGTTAGATAAAAAAAAAAAAAAAAAAAAAAAAGCTTTTATTTCTGTTCTTTGGCCTGTTGGTTTTGCCTGAGTGAGGATTCTCTCTCGTCCAGTCAGCTCGCAGCAGTGTCCATCTCTAACCGTTCCAGATGCTTAACCGAGCTGGACCCCATCAGGAAAGAATGCCAAACAGTTTGGATCGCTTTTTGGTAAACACTTTGCAACAACACTTTGGGAAGTGGAAACACCCCCAAACTGACCCATCCCACCTTGTTCTGACCTAGTGGAAAAGCACCTATTGGCTCCGTAACCCCTAATGGTAAATAAACACTCACAAAATGAATTAATAAAAATGCTATAACTACTTAATGTGATTACTTAAGAAACAGAAAATTGTGGTTTATTTAGAGATGCTGCTACTGGAATCAAAATCATGCAAACTTGGAGGTAATGGATTCCTGGCTTTGGACTTAAACTTTGTCAGTAGTCAGTACTTTTCCTTCCAAACTGCATTTCCCCTTTGCACAGCTAAAAAAAACGCTGAATGCACTTTTCTCATTTGGACCTGTTTAAAGTTGTATGTGTTGAACTTGCACCGACAGACACAGACAGACAGACACTTGGACGGCTGTAGCTCGATGTTTTGGGTGATTTCAGCTCCAGCTTCCTGCTCTGCTCCGCTGATTAGCTCTGCACAGACAAAGGGCGGCCATGTTCCACTTGTTCCTGACTTAAGAGCAGAGCCCAAGGTGGAGCGAGGCAGATTTCCCCCGAGAAATGTGGCTCCTGAAGATAAGAGGCAAGAAGCACCAGGGGTTGGTCTCCGGGGGCGACGAGGTACGACAAGGACAAGGAGGAGAAGAAGAAGAAGAAAAAACAAAATGGAGGCAGGAAGAAAAGGTGCTGTGGTGTGGAACAGTGGCTAAACTTTACTAAAAAGTTCACTTTTATTTTTACATTAGGTCCCAACTCTGGAGACTTGTTTGTTTAGAGCAGTAATTCTGGCTAGGCTGGATATAGTGTTAATGTTTGTTTTATTTGGAGCCAAATGACTAACACCAGAAAACGTCTCCTGACCATTCTTGTTGAACTACAGTCAGAACTAAAAACACAGTTATTTGTTTACAATAACTGTGTTTAAATTCTTTAAAAATCAGACAATGTGATTTTCTGGATTATTTTTTTCTCATTTTGTCTCTCATAGTTGAGGCAAACCTATGATGAAAATTACAGGCCTCTCTCATCTTTTTAAGTGAGAGAACTTGCACAATTGGTGGCTGACTAAATACTTTTTTGCCCCACTGTATATAGTGACCATACAATTTACATTCTTGCAGTCTAAATTATTAAAATTCATTTATTCATTCATTAATTTTGTATTTGTTCCTTTCATGAAAATGCACAATAATACAATGCATATTTGACAAAAGTCCATAAGTGATACATTTTCATGATTGGAAAGGAGCAGTGGCAAGAACATTTTTTTTTTTTCTTTTCTGCCCCTTTACTTAATCTAAAAAGAAAAAACTAAAATCTTAGCTGGCCTTACCCATTGCCTTTTTGCTGCCTACACCATCAGTAATCAATCATACCACATAACACACAAAAATGTACACAAAACTACTACACGTAAACATCCAAACAAGTTCCAAGCCCATATTGTCTAAATTGTTTCACTCTGTACATTTTCTAAATTGAAAAAATATTGTACAAACCTTTAAATGAGTCTGTTGAAAACTCCAAAGTTTTACACCAATAACAGAAAAACACATTTGTTTTAAATTAGTCCAAGCAAATTCATGCTTCAAATTATGTCTTTAAGTTTCAATAACCCTGACTTAATAAATAATGCCTTTATGTTCTCTAAATCCCAACACTTCTACACAGTAAGTGAAATAAGATAAAAAAAATATAATAATCTAAATAAAAATAAAAGATTATGTGGACTTACAGACAGTGCAAATCATATTCAGGGGGAACACACACACAAACAATCTATTACATGACAACATCCAAAAGCTGTATTTTTAAATGTGTGTGCATGTTTCAGTATATATGTGTGTGTTTCTGAATGTGCGTGCATGTTTTTAAATGTGTGTTTATGTGTTTCCAAATTTGTGAGCATGTTTTTAAATTTGTGTGCATATTTCAGTTTTTGTTTGTGTTTTTGATTTTGTTATGTGACTTACCCTTCAGGGCCACTGTAAATTCCTCCATGCAAAATCTATTATACTTTTACACAGATTTTATTTACTTGAGTGAAAGTAACTTAATGTACAAAAGTACAAAAATATACAATACAAAATTTGTTTGTGAATTCCTTTAATAAAAGTACATATAGTTACTTTCCACCAATGCAGAAATCCAATTGGGCCAAACATACAAGTTGAGGAAATGCTGCAAACACACTCTAGAAGCAGACCTCCCTGGAGAAATAAGAATCCCAAAACACAATGGTGGCAAAAGGAAGGGTGCTGAGGTGTGGAATGGCAAAAAACATGGTTGAACTTCGCTAACAAAAATCCCCTTAAATTTTCAAGTCCATAGTCCCAGAGCTGACTGTGAGAGTGAACAGAGCAGGGTCAGTTGGTGTGAGAGAAGTCTGGAGCCCTTATTGGAGAACAATGGCTGTGATATTCAGGCTGACCTTTGACCTCATATGTGTAAAGAGTATTTACAGTGACTTTACAGAACAAACAGGAAAGATAAAACTAGACCAGGGCTAAAGGAGCCAGGTTTAAAATAAAACAACAACAGGCACATATCAGCATATTAGAATATCATGAGAACTGCTGTCTAATTATTTCAGTTGTTCAATTTAAAAAGTTAAGTTCATATTTTGTTTTTTTGTTTTTTATTTGCAATTTAACAAGGATGCCAAACAATAATCTACAATCACCATTCTATCCTTTTTTCATACAAAATAGTAATAACAAAAACCATAATACATAATATAATAATAAAAATAACAACAGAAAACTACCAAAAATAAATAAATAAAAAATCTGCGCGCCTCCCAGGTGCAACAATGGCTGTGTCCACGTAACAATCATGCACAATCACCATAGTAGTAATCTAGAAAAAAAATCATGGGGTGGCAAGAAGGGTAATGAATAATTGTAGGACTGGCACATCTCTGCGGTGCTTTGGATCACGTCGTGTATAACTCCATGTCTTATTTCACAGAGTTATCTATGATAATATCATAATGAGGTTGATTGTCATCAAACAAAAACAGATTTGAAGATCGAGAAGTGTAGCAAAACTTTTTGGGCTTAAAACTGCTCCTAATGTTCATGATTTCTTGTCATTCTGTATGATTGCACCAACAACAAGAAAACTCCAGTGTGTGGAGCGTGAGCATGAAATGCAGAGGCAGAGCCCTGAGAGCAGGGCCAACTTTAGCACGTCATAGAGAGGTGCTCCCCAGTCCCTCCAGCATTTTTGTTATTGTTTGGGCAAACATGTCTGATTTTGCAGATAATTTTCTTCTGTCCAAGCCATATATATATATATTTATTTATAAGCTAACAAAACAATGCTTTAACGTGGGATGGGAGGCAGTAATAAATGTTATAAGGCTACCCTATGTGTTTAGGTTTTTACACCTGCTGCTGCCTTTCTGTTGTGTGTTGTACACCAGTCATTACAAAACAGGCAGAAGGATGCTATACTATACATATTTTTTTTTGTCTGTTTTCAGATGCGCTATTAGCTTACCAGATTATTGAAAGTTTAAACATTAGTCTCAAAACTTATTCAACATGTGTCACACATGTGTCACACGTGTGTCACAACGCAGACCACTGGCTTTTCAGAGTGACATCAGACAAAACCAGAAGAAATAGGCCCATGCCACATTGTCTCCACCCCTTAACTCTCATCCCCATGTGCACCACTGCTGCTGGAAAACCTTGACCCCCGTGCCACCATGAGCACACAGCGCCTCCACACCAGGCCGCACCTCTGTGTTAAACCCCCCTGCCACTGCGAGTGCGCTGTGCCACACCTCCAAAAACTCTACAACTCATAGACTATAGGCTGCAGTTTATCTGTTTTTAAGAAGCAAAAACACAGGATGATAATTGTCCACTTTGCAGGTAGAGTTGCGTGTAGAACGGCTGCTGCAGCTAGGCTACCATTGTCTCATGATACATTCATTGACACTTGGAAATCAGAGTTCTCCTCATAAAACGTACAGCTGATAAAATTTGTATTCTGCCTTTTCTGCTGGGGTGGCAAGGGCTCTTTGAGAGGTGGCAGCTGCCATACCATGCCACCCCTCTAGATCTGCCCCTGGTAGTAATTTAGACATACTATCACAGCTGTACATTCACATACTTCCAAATATACATAACTATATGTCTATACATATATTTTCTATATTTTAACACAAATATACTTCTTTGCATTTGCATTAATATTTTAAATATACACTTCCAATCACCACATCTAGGAAGTTAAAGACTCCCAATGTGATGGACACCCATTCCTGCCATGCTTCACACCCCTGCACCACACCACACTGCACACTCAAACATTTCCAAGTGAGAGCATAATCTCACTCCTTTCTGTTCACAGAACGGCCATGCAGGTAATTGTTCAGATTCCCCATCTGTTTTCAAAAATGTGAACTCAATGTCAAAGTTTCATAGTTATATTTTCCATTTCAAATATTTTATTCACTAAATCCTTCCATTTTGAATTAATAAGGTCATCTTGTTTATGCCATTTCTTTGTATTTGTTTAATAAATGAACAAATAAATGAACCAAAACAGATGGGAATCTTTTTTTCTTAATATTATCGACAACTTTTCCCAATAAAAGAAGCAAGGAGATCGTGGGTTTGATTTTCAGGCCCGGCCAACACACAAACTCTCTGGGTGGAGTCTGCATGTCCTCCCTGTGTTACCTTGGGTTCTCTCTGGTACTCACCTGGTACTCCAGGTGTCTGTCTGTGGGCCTCTGTGTCAGCCCTGCAACAAGCTGGCCCCTGTCCAGGGTGTACCCCGCCTAAGTTACTGGGATAGGCTCCAGTCACCCATGACTCCTAACAGGAATAAGCAAAAGAAGATGAATAAAAAAGGAAAAAATTCATTCATTCATGCTTTAGACATTCCTTTATGATTTTACATGACCAGAATGCATGACTGTGATCTACCTTTTGCTCTCCACATCTTCTCCAACATTCAGAAGACTTTGTATTTCATTTGTATATTGGGAGTTTTAAAATAGTAAAAATAATAATCTTCTAAGAATATTCCTTCCAGTAAATTTTCATGGATTTAATGGCAAACCATAAAGGCAAACCTCCAAACTATTCTACAAAATAGTTAATATTTGACTTTCAAAGTACTATCTTCATGAACTAAAATGAGCAGCAATAAATAAGGACAAAACAGGTACTAAACCTGGACTAAACCTAGACTAAATGGGACTAACTCAGGCCTAAACCAATGCATAACCAGGACTAAAACTGCCTCTTAAACTAAATCAAAACACAAAAAATTCCTGAGTACCATGGTGTTACCTGTACTACAATTTGAGCTGAGTGGTATCTAGGTCATGTGATTTTGGCAGTGTCACATTGGTTTGAACATGCATAATTGCCTGACTTACTGTTTTTCTTAAGTTGGCTGAATTTTATGAAGATTTACAACAAATTAGTCTCATTATGGATATGTCAATTTATACATTTATTATCCCTCTCCTACAGCAAGATAATCCAGCTGAATGCATGAGAAAAGTAAGCTTGTGGGGTCCATTGTTATGGGACTAAACCATTGATAGCAAACGTTATGTACGTTAGTGTTGGACACGGTCTAAATGAAAGTATCTCACTTTGAGTTCTCTTAAGGCCATCACTGAACAATGGCTTTAATCTGCTGTTGACCTCTGACCTCCGCGCACTGCTGCTGGGTAATTACAATGACAAGAAGATGAAAATGGAGGAAAGACAGTTGTAAAGTTTAAATGAGGACAAAAAGGGCAGTTCAGGACAAGTTAGCATTAGCGCAAATTTGGTAACAAGTCATTTGCTTTAGCAAATGACACCCATGTGATTACATGTTTGTAATGTCAGTTCCTCAGTAGAGAACATTAGCAAGCGGCTTAGTATTTAGCTGTTTTATTTATACAATTTGGACTATACATTAAAGCAGGAGTGTCTAATTATTTGTCACTGAGGGCCACATACTGAAAAATATATGAGGGCCACTCACCACAGCTTACATTTTTTACCTCACCATTATACATTTTTCTTTGGATTCCCTTAAGTCCAAGAACAAAGAAAAATAACCATAAGTATAATTTAAATTATTCTGTATCATTGCGGGATAGGTCCAAACACGCTAACTCCAGTCTCAAGGGATTAGTAAAGAAATAAATAATTACTTTTAGTGTATTCTTTCCCTTTGTGTGTTAATAGATAGGAGATAGGAGCTTGGAGTAGAGCCACTGCTCTTCCGCACACTGCAAAAAATCAATATCTACATTAGTTAAAATGACTTGAATTCAGATTATTAATCTTGATTTGAGTAATTTTCACTAGATTGGATAATTAACCTGATAAATAAATAAATCTAGTGAAAAATGCTCATCAAGATTAATAATCTGAATTCAAGTCATTTTAACTAATGTAGATATTGATTTTTTTGCAGTGCATCAAGAGGAGCCAACTGAGGTGGCTTGGGAATCTGTTCAGGATGCCTGCTAGACGCTGAAGGTGTTCCAGGCATGTCCCTCCAAGCGGAAAGACCTACGACACGCTGACGGGACTCCCAGGAATGCCATGGGAGCTCGAGGAAGTGTCTGTGGAGAGGGAAGTCTGGACATCTCTGCTTAGACTGCTGCCCCCGCGACTTGGCTTCAGATAAGCAGAGGAAAATTGCTGGATAGATTGACAGACAAAAACATTTACCACTGAACTGGAAGATCCCTGGTTTGAGTCCAGGTCTGGGATCTACATCTTTACCATTGTGAGACTATGGGCGGATTGGTCCAAGTATCAGAGTCACAATACTGATCCCTGTATTGGATCGGATCAGAAAAATGTGCCATATCGCCCCATCTCTAACGTCTAGGTGGAGGTCTATGCTCTCCAGTTTTAGTTTGTTTGAAGGGTCTCCAAGTAAGTATGAAGTTTACTTTGGGTTCTTTTAAGTCCATAAAGAACAATAGCCATGAGTATGTAGCATAACCTTTGACAATTGCATCGTATGTTATAATTATGACCGTCCCTTCTCCAAATTATTCCTTCTGACTTCATTGCAGTAACCGCAAACCAACACTGTCAAATTAGCCTTGTGTAAAACGTGTGTGTGATTGTGGGCGCATTTGATTGGCCGCCAACTCACTTTCTTCTCTCCTTTCCTTGCTTCCTTCTTTTCAGATGATTGTGCCATTGTCTGTGTCTGAGTCACCAAAGCAGAGAGGAGATGAGCAGAGGAGAGCTGTCTGTCTGTCTGAGATGAAAGCTTCATGATTAGAGCAGAAAAACTAAAAAATAAAGTTCGCAGAAAACAACTGCACTCTGAGAGTAAGGCTGGAGATAAAGTAAGTTCGACAAACTCAAAAATTAGGCTTTGGGTTAGGTCTGAAGTTGACTGATTGGGAGATAGAAAAGTGTCACTTCTGTGCAACAACAGTGACGTCACTAACAAATTGAGGACTTTTATCCAACACTGCAGTTGTGGACCTGCTGCAAATTCAAAAACAATTTAACGTCACTTAACCCTTGTGCCCCAATGAGGACAAAAGTGTCCTTTTCAAACTTTGCAATGGTGCTCTCCTTTTCTATGAAATTTAGCTTAGGTGTGTATTTTATCATTCATTTTGATATTCTAAACATAACTCTAATATTACTTCATTTTTACACTTAATGAATTTGTTACGTTGCTACTGTAAAGTGACAAAAGTGTCCTTGAGATGCTATTACATACACTGGCATGAAAAGGGTTAAAATACTGAAAAGAATGATTTAGTTGATATTTATGATCAGGGCACAAGTCGATAAAAAGGGAGTGCCCGCTTCGTCCTGGCCTGCCCGTGGCATTCCTCCGCTTGTGCAAGGAGTATGCCCACAGCTTTGCTTCCTCCTCTTACCACTGCCTCTCGCCCCTGCTCAGACTCTGTCAGGGCGCCAGGCCTTGGGCCAAAGAGGCTAAACATGAACTAGTGCAAATCTAAGCAGGACGACAACTGTGCTTTTGGGAAATGGTTGGATTTGAGTATGTTTCAAGCTATTAACAAATTAGAGAGAAGGTGCTGCTTTTAAAGGCGTGCATAGCCCCAGTCCTGCAATCGTGTTCTTAACGGGAAAATAAGTGCCCTCTTCTCAGAGGAGGAAACGATGATTCTGGCTGACATGCTGAAGCAAAGCTTATGCACTGCAAGCAGCATAACTCTTTGCCTAGCTGTGCTCAGGGAGTGCCCGCTTCGTCCTGGCCTGCCCGTGGCATTCCTCCGCTTGTGCAAGGAGTACGCCCACAGCTTTGCTTCCTCCTCTTACCACTGCCTCTCGCCCCTGCTCAGACTCTGTCAGGGCGCCAGGCCTTGGGCCAAAGAGGCTAAACATGAACTAGTGCAAATCTAAGCAGGACGACAACTGTGCTTTTGGGAAATGGTTGGATTTGAGTATGTTTCAAGCTATTAACAAATTAGAGAGAAGGTGCTGCTTTTAAAGGCGTGCATAGCCCCAGTCCTGCAATCGTGTTCTTAACGGGAAAATAAGTGCCCTCTTCTCAGAGGAGGAAACGATGATTCTGGCTGACATGCTGAAGCAAAGCTTATGCACTGCAAGCAGCATAACTCTTTGCCTAGCTGTGCTCAGGGAGTGCCCGCTTCGTCCTGGCCTGCCCGTGGCATTCCTCCGCTTGTGCAAGGAGTACGCCCACAGCTTTGCTTCCTCCTCTTACCACTGCCTCTCGCCCCTGCTCAGACTCTGTCAGGGCGCCAGGCCTTGGGCCAAAGAGGCTAAACATGAACTAGTGCAAATCTAAGCAGGACGACAACTGTGCTTTTGGGAAATGGTTGGATTTGAGTATGTTTCAAGCTATTAACAAATTAGAGAGAAGGTGCTGCTTTTAAAGGCGTGCATAGCCCCAGTCCTGCAATCGTGTTCTTAACGGGAAAATAAGTGCCCTCTTCTCAGAGGAGGAAACGATGATTCTGGCTGACATGCTGAAGCAAAGCTTATGCACTGCAAGCAGCATAACTCTTTGCCTAGCTGTGCTCAGGGAGTGCCCGCTTCGTCCTGGCCTGCCCGTGGCATTCCTCCGCTTGTGCAAGGAGTACGCCCACAGCTTTGCTTCCTCCTCTTACCACTGCCTCTCGCCCCTGCTCAGACTCTGTCAGGGCGCCAGGCACAGCTAACATACAAACGAACAGTTTATAGTATACAGTTTACATCTTTTATTGTGTGTGTGTCTTGCTTTTCAGCACCGCAGACAGTGGTAACAGAGGAGGAAGGAGCATGTCCAATGGGGGTGGGGGTCACCAACGAAAGTTGGAGTCGTGACTCCAGGTCAAGAACCAAACCCGACCCCTGGTTCAGGCCTATATTTATATGTAATGGTTCAGGTCCAGGTCAGGCCGGGCCCAGGCTGCAACACCAAGCCGTGCGTTCTTATGCAGAGAGCATCCCTTTCCAGTTACAGGAGAACCAGTGCTCATGTGAATAACAGTGCATGGCCAATGTACACTTTTAAGAATGAGCTTGAGAGTTGAGAGAGGCAGCGAGAGAGGCTGATTTGTAGAGCCATAAATGTTGAGCCATATTAAAGTGTAGTAAAGTAATAAAGCCCCCTAACCCAGTGAAAGAGGTCTGCTGTGTGCCCAACTGCTTCAGTAATTAAAGCAAGAAGGAAGCGAGAGTGTTAACCCTGGAAGACAAACAGCTTCTGACCTAGATCTCCCGTGTCCCCCTGGGGTTAAAAGACCAAAGCAGGGAAGGTTAACACACGTATTTACCTATAGCACAATGTCAATCAAACATCACTGGATTGTGCATAGAAATGTCAGTTAGAACATGAATGGGCTCGGGTCGGGCTGGAATTTTTGGGCCCAATCTAAGCTCTAAAAAGTAGACTGGACAGAAGTGGAGCGGACCTCTGACGAAGCGTACGCCCCTCACCTGTCTGCGGCTGTGATTCAGGGAGCAATGTCCACAGCAGATTTAATGAAAATGAAAGATGACTTCTCTTATGTGCAGCCTTTGCCAATGCCGAGGTAAGATTGGCATACTGTGTAGGGGGATCTGTGCCACACCACTCCTGGTTTTTAGAGCAGTCCTCCCCTTTAGACTGACCTGCCCTGTGGTGGTGGCAGCAGGCCCTGGTGGAGGCATTCTGAACACAGGCACAAAAAGCTGCGTCAATGTCACCTCCATCTTTGCACCAAATGGAAGATCAGACCCTAAAACTTTTAAGTCCGGTTGACTTCTGTATGACCCCTGTGTGACCCCTTGCTTGGCTTGATTCTCATTTTCTCCTCTTCAAATCTGTACAAAGGTCTCCTCGGTCTTCTGGCCATTCTGCCATGACCAACATCTAAGAAATAAAGCTATTGTTGAATTGCAGTTATGGCTAACCGGGATGTGCCGCTCTCTTGCCAGACATGGGACTTTAGGGACAGTGGGTCGGTGGTCCCATTTTTACAAGGCTGATTTTTTATTTATTTTTGTTTATTATTTTTTTTACCAAGATACACCAGGGGGTGGTGTGGGGGTCTTGCAACAACTCATTTCATCATTACTGACTCTGAAGCATTGTTCCCCTTTATGATCACTGAATGATCACTGAACCATGTCCATACCCTACAAAAGGGCCCAACACCTGAGCAGTATCTTAGCTGTTCCTCAGTGTGGTAGAGAAGGATCCCAAATGCATTTTGGGGGTCACTGCCTTCAGAGTTTGTCAAAATCAAACCCTCGCAAATTTTTATTGTTGTACAATGGAGAGTGTTTTGACAGGATGCTTGCTGGTGTGGTTTGTCACTTTAACAGCACATGACCATAGTCTCCTTACAAGAACAGTAAAAACTGCATCCAAGAGTATTGGATCGCCATTGTCCCAAATATAGGACATTTACAATAAATGTTGTGGGGAAAAAAGCATTATGCATCATGCAAGGCACCGTACACAGCGTCTTTCCCTCCCTTCCTTTGGGGAAGCGCTTGCAAACCTTCAAAGTCTGGACTTTCTGCTTCGGGAACAGTTTTTATCCTCAGGCAATAGGAGATCTGAGGTCTAATTTTGCTATTTATGTAAATACTGTATTTATTGCACTGTATTTATATTGTAGATGTATTGCTTCTATTGTATATTTTTATGCTAATTTTATTGCTGGATATTATGATCTATTTATTTGGTGGAGAGAGTGCCAGGGCACACCTTATGGTACTCTGTACTTGTATGCACATGACAATTAAACTTGAACTTGAATCTTCTAGTAGCACATCTCTCAGCTCTTGGTACATCTATTTTCATAACTACATCTATGACAACGGGCTTCTAACGTTACCTATTCACCTCCACCCTGTCAGATCTGCATGGTGTCTGGTGTGGTAGACCTCTGCTGCTCGTGCAAGTTGGTGCTGGTGCAATTGCCCATATATCTTTTTGCAAACAGAATACAACATGAATATGCTTGATACAAGTTACTGAACCTGAAGATATTGCTGTTTAATTATTTTCAGAGCTTGACATAAACTTTGACACTCACTGGCTGCTGTGTTATTCAGTAGTTACCAGCCATTTAAGATTTTCACTAGCCACAGTGTAGATGCTGACGTTTTGTTTCATGTGAATGATAAAAAAAATAATGTACTGTAAATTTTATTTTATAATTATTTTGACAATTACCACTGTAAAGGTACTTTTAAAGATATAATTTATCCTTATCAGAAAATAAGTATGTCTGCAGTGTCTCTTATCTCACTTTTTTTTTTTTTGGGCTTTTAATAACTCCAGTGAAGAGTTACTAAAAGTTCTAAATTAGGATAACATGAGCAGCAGAAAGTTAAACAAGTAGTTCAAATGTATGTATAAAATCCAACTAAGTGGCTAGTCAGACTGAACGTGTTTCCAGACAAAATGTCACAGCTGTACTTACTTTAGTGCAGTTTGTGTTTGACGAAGAAATAAAAAACAAAACTTTAAAATAATTAAATGTAAATTAATATTATACAGCATGCATTGAAACCTGTAAACCGTTTAACTCCTCTTGAAATCCTTTTGAACTAAAGTTTTAGCACAAGTTCTTCCAGCAAATTGCATGAATGTACTTAATGAATGTCACTTAAGTCTTGCATAGCTGATCTAAAACTTATCTTTCCTTATGCAGCCCGTAATCTAACTCTAGTCTTATCCGCAGTGCTCTCCTCTCTGCTGTTGAATATGTAAAGCCTTACCGAAACCACGCTCCAGCAATTTCTCTTAATCATTGCTTTAATCAGATTGTAGCCAAACAAGAAGCTTTCTTTATTGGATTAGCGAACACAATCCTCTCTTCTTCTCTGCTCAGTCTCCGTCCAGTTCACTTCCATTCAGCCTGCTCCCATTCACCGCAAAGTTTCTAAACAATACGGCACCACTGGAGGAGCAATGGAGATAATTATTAATAATTCAGATGTCAATATAAAACAGTGACGACGACTAAATCAAGCTCAGTGAGAAGCACTCGAGCATCGGCAAAGTGATGAAGATGATGCTGAGCAGATGCGTCATAATTTAGATTTAATTTGGAGCTCAGTGGGAATAAAAGATATATATTGTTTTAATAAAAAAAATAAATGTGAGTTGTGATTATTATTTCCAATAAAAATAACATTTCAAAGGAAAAATTTTAGGCCACCTAGAGCCTGGAGTTGTAACGATGAAGTCAAGTCACAGTTCAGCATTTTAAGTTCACAGTTATCAAACTGAAAATTCCTTAACCCTTATATCCCTATGTTAAAAAGTTACATTGTTAGTGTTCAGTGTCAAGTGTTCCCATCACAAAACATCATAAAAAATATGCAAATGTATTTTTTCTACCTTTTTTTTTTTGCATAAATATTTTAATCAACTTTACTCAACTGCCCCCCTGATAAATAACTAACACTTAGTTATTTTCAGAATTGTAACCATTTTTATGCCAATGTATGTAATAGCATCTCAAACATACACACACACACATGCACGCACACGCACACACACACAAATATATGAAAGATTACTAACAATAATTTTTATGTATCTTTTTTTTTTCTCTGCTATGTAGAATCTAAAAAGCGACTCCAATTAAAATCCATTAAGACAAAAAATCCCGAATCCATCTAAATCAATGTTGGTAATCTTTGACAGACCCAAGGACAATGTCAGTTGATTAAAAGGTTTATGGAAAAAAAAAAAAAAAAAAAAAAAAAGTAGAAAAAATATCAGTGTATACATTTTTTATGATGTTTTTATTTTTCACTTGGACACTTTTGTCACTTAACAGTAGCAAACCAACAAATTTAGTTATAGAGAGTAGAGATTATATAATATTAGATGTGTGTTTAGAATATCACCATTAGTGATAAAATACACATCTGAGCCAAATTTCAAAGATATAGTTCGAACTACTGCAAAAATTGTTATCAAAAATAAATTTAATTTAAAAAAAATAAAATTTGAAAAGCACACTTTTGTCCTCATTGGGGCACAGGAATTAACAAGGTCTAAGCAGAAATGTAATAATAATTGTATATTATTGTGTATTAAACAAATCTCACATCATGTTTTACTAGCCTGGTAAGCCACACTCTCCTACATGCTTTTCTCAAGCAGGACAGTCTGGTTCCCGTCTCAGAGCGAAGTGTTTTTCTGGTTCAATTTAGAACTGTCCTATCACAGCCATTTATCTGCAGCACGTTATATGAAAGCGGAAGAGCTAGCCAAAGAAATGCTAGCTACCAAGCTAATTTAATAACTTCTCTGACCTGATTAATGGCAACTGTAGCTTTTCTTTGTCACCTGTTGGTTCTGTTGCAGTCCTTGTGTTTGTCCATTCCTCTGTAATTTTTTCTTTGTCTTTCTTGCTATTAACAACAGTTAAGCCTTGTTTACATCTGATGATTAATGAATGCATAAAAAAAATAAAAATAAAAAATCCTTTGTACAACTGGCTTCTGCTGCTGTCCCCGTTCAGAAAGTACAGAGCTGCTCATAATACGGCGTATTCTGGTGTTTTATTGGTTACACCGCCTCAGAAAATAAACTTATAGGAAGAGGTTCCAGACTAACTTCTTTGTATAGAATAGGAGAAGAGTTGTTTACGACAAACAAGTTCTGTATTATTATTATTTTTTTTTTACAATTTTATGATTAATCGTGACATCCATGGCCAGCCCTTCCTATAGGCAAAGGAAGCAGCTGCATATGAGCCCACAGACTTTAGAGGGCCCCTACATTTTTAGCATTGTTTACTGACTGACTCACAGCTAAATTATTATTATTTTGTTTTATTTATTATTATTTTATTGGTTGGGGTGACAGCAGTGTAGAGGGTTAAGCATTTAGAGGGTAGCCAGTTCGAATCTCATACGAAGCGCATACTGTCGTTGTGTCCTTGGGCAAGACACTACACCCACATTGCCTACTCCAGTCACAAGTATGGCTGGGTGTGACAGAAAGGGCATCTGATGTAAAAAAAAACAAAAAAAACAAAACAAAAAACTGCCAAATCACTGTGTGACTGGTTCAATGTGGCAACCCCGAATAGGGAAACTGAAAAAAAAAGGATAAAAAACAAACAAACAAAAACAAATTGGTGGTTGCCTGTATAGGTTCTGTTGTTTTTGCCATGTATGTATTGCCATATGTTATGTCATATTTTATAGGGTTAATCTAGAACTGGGGACCAATGCCATGCCGCCTGTTCACCTGGGGCCCCTGATGAGTTAGTGAAGTTTGTCAAAAATGAAAGCATTCATGAACACTGCTAGAAAAAAAAAAGTCTGTTTCAAAGAAATTAAAAGCTTACTGAGTTAAATTTTACTTGGTGTACAAAACAGCTAATGTTAAGGTTTAGCCCAGGGCTCCCAATTGTACATGTGTCAGTCTGAGACCCATTGTTTCTGGA
Source organism: Bostrychus sinensis (assembly GCA_020698575.1). Taxonomy (NCBI): domain Eukaryota; kingdom Metazoa; phylum Chordata; class Actinopteri; order Gobiiformes; family Eleotridae; genus Bostrychus; species Bostrychus sinensis. Next base: position 40,308,933 of record CM036241.1, read on the forward strand.
ATAGGCTCTAGAACTAAATAATATATTACCAACTTTGTCTTAAATGGGTGTACATCATTCTTTACTACAGCCCTAACATACAGCATAAGCAACCATTTCTGCACAGCTTTTTTATACTTTTTTTCCAAGCCCAACCCAAACAATTTTGCATATATATATTTATATATTTATACTATATTCATTTTTTGTTGAATCCCCAGAGTTTTGTTGTGCGGTGGTTAGGTCGAGCCCAGGCCTGCAGGGTTTGACACTGAGGTCAGTAAAATCAGATCAATAATAATCTCCATAAAGCACACACAGAGATAGTACATTAGAGCAGCACAGAGACCATTAACCCCAACACACTCATGAATTATAGAACAGGCCCTTAGAGGGAAGACATGGGACAGAGACAGGCAATAACAGAGTCAGCATTTGGGACAACAGGGACTATAGACCAGCCATACAAGTCTTAATTTAATTCAGGATTTTAATTCATTTTAACTTGTGTTCTTCTGTGTTGAGAAGTATTATCTTGCATGCCTTGAGTGATATTGGTGGAGGTTTTGTTTTTTTGGTTAGGTCCCAGTTTGGCATATTCTGGGAATAGTACTCCTTCTTGGTATAGTACAAATTTGGTTTGGTTTAGTCCCTGTTAAGTTCTGTTTTTTCTCTGAATGTTTGGTGTGTCCTTGATTATTTGCAGTTTAAGTCTTGGTCTCTTCCCACCTGCTATAGAACACACAGTTTTATTCCCCTGTATCAGTTTCCCTTGTTGTCAGTGGACTGTGGTGTTTTATCGATGGATGATAGATACTGTATATCTCTGAGTGGGTCCCGAGGGAGTTCTGTCTGTAAACGCTCCAGTCTAGTCTTCATCTCCTCAGGCTCATATCTACTACATCTGTATCTGCACATCTGTATGAGAGACAGAAGGGAGTTTATTGTAGCCCTTTGAACCACCGCTACTACACACACCTGCTCCTCCACGTTATCTGTCAGTTATCTCATCTGCTACAGTTCTCTGTCTGTCTGCTGTTTAAACTCGAGATTTTTTTTTCTTTCCTACTTACTTTCTTTTTTGTGACTATAAACTCGTGTATAGATTGATTTATTAGTTCAGTTATTTTATTAGTTAAGGCAATACTAACACATTTATTCCCAGTTTAAATCCTTGTATTGTTCTGACTTTGTCATAGTCCCAAGTATCAAAATAAACTTCCTCTACACTTTCAAAATAATGGTTCACTGAAGCAGCAGTAATGTAACATCGCACATCGAGAAGTTTTTTGGGGGTGGGGGGCTCAGTGGCCACAGCTTTGTGTTTAGACCAGGGGTTTAGGCAAGTTTGATTGCAGTCGAATAAATTTTGAACCACCAGGTGGCGGGCTACAAGAATGGACATGATGATAATGAAAAATACAGCAACTATTTGGCAGTGAATGAAGCAATACAAATAGTGCCATTTACAAGTCTGGAGTAGGCCTACACATCATTCATTAATGAATAGGAAGTTTAGCACAGGGTCACAAATGCACGATACTTATTGGATAGAGGCAGAGGTAACCATGACAAAAGGAGGTCACATGATAAAATATTTGCTATATATTGGGTGGAGGCAACTGAAACCATGACAGAAAGCTGTATGCTTGCAAATCGGGTGCTCATTCACTGACAGCAGGGGTTAAATGCTATCAAGTAATAGCAATTAATAAAAGTGAATATCAGGGAAAAAGTTGATGTAGGCTAACTTTATCTGACCGAGGGCCAAATTTGGCCCATGGACAAGTGGTTACTGACCACTACTGGTTTAGACGGTCAGGAGTCTGTAAAAAAGAAAAGGGAGCGTGGCACAAGTGTTAACTGCATGTAGATTTTAATATCACTTATGTAAAATGCAGGCAAACTCGTACACCCAGGCTGTGCTTAGCACCTTCATCTTTGATTGACATTTTCCTCCCATCAGCTCTCTCTGTGCACATGAGGAGAGTCAGCTGACTCCATATCACAGGACACACATGGATCTGTGTTCACACGTTTGTCTCATTATGCAACCCGCTAACATCACATCGCTGAGAAGCTAACAACACAGACAGGTAAATGTCACTCATACGGCCCTCTAATCAATCCTCAGTGAAGACGAAGATGGAGTCAGCAGTTAGTTATTATCTGACAGCTTTAGACATCCTATTATTAAGACAATTTAAATTATTATTATAATTAGCATAGGTGTAGATGTGTTTCCATATCCTGTGTAATCATTATGAAGTTTGCATGTCCTCTCCGTGCTACTGTGGGTTCTCTCTTCTTCCTCCCTCCGTCCAAAGACATGCATGCACAGGTGAACTAGAGACTCTAAATGTCCCATTTTTTTTGTCTCATGCACCCCCTAGGCACTCTTTTCATTCCAGAAGTACCCCTTCACTCATACGTGTAGATTATTCTTTGAAACAGTGGTCTTAACATGTGTGACAACTGATAATGGATTGTTTATCTTACATTGCTATATATTTTCTGTTAAATATAAACTTGATACATTCTTGATAAATATACTTGTCTTTGTTATATTATTCTCATAATGAATGTACCACAACAAAAAATAATAATAATTTGAATAACTTCCATTTAAGCAAGCATAGTATTTAAACAATCCCTTCCTTTTCATCACTCTGTGAGACTCCTGAGCTTGTCTTTCATAGTAGTTTCAATAGTTCAATAGGAAATTATCACAAATATTTTCTCATAATCTTTGAAATATATCATCAAATATGTCCAGGGACCCCTTGCAATGTGCTTGTGCACCCCTAGGGGTCTCCGTACCCCTGGCTGGGAAACACTGCCATAGTGAATCAATGTGAGAGAGAATGGTTGTCTGTCAGTGTGTGCAGGGCCCTTCCCATAGGCAAAAGAAGCAGCTGCAAAGAGCCCCAGAGGCATCAGAGAGCCCCATACTTTACTTTAGTTTCTTCATGGCTCAACAAGTTGAATTTAATACTTTTTAGACCTTTTTAAGATCATTGTTGAAAATAATGAAGACCTATTTTATAAGCCCACAGTGCACAAAAAGCTGAGCTTGCTACTTCCAGTCATTTTTGATAGAGTTAATCTGAAACTGAGGGCCAATGCCAGTAAGGTGTTTTACTGTTAACCTGGAGCCCCTCTTGTTGGGTTAATAATGTTTTAACCTGGCAAAAGCCAGACTGATAAAAGGTTAGCAAAGAGTTCCTAATGTTATATCAATCTGGAATGGCTCCTGTTGAAAACGTGTGAAGGAGCGGGACATTCAGTAGAATACTCGGAGGTGATTGGATAAAGTGCCAGCTTTGTAGCTAAACAACAAACCGCTACGACAGTGAAACAACACAATAAAGACTTTGTTAGAAGGTTTTTGCTGTTTTTGTAAATGTAGAGCAGCATACCTTACATTTTTCCGTGTCGTCTCGTTAAGTATCACTAAAAGAGCTTGTTGTTGTCGGCAAACCTAAAATCCGCCCTCAGACAGCAATACTACCACACCATTGGCCCGGGCCACCACTGGCTTGGACCCAAACTGATCAGCGGGACCCTGAAAAGATGGATATGCATCCAATAATTTCATGACAATCCAACTGCTGTGCAAGTTAAGTAATGTTTGCAAGTAAAAAAAAGTTTTAATCAACAAAAATGAAGGTATACTGTGTTACTGTGTTAATCTTTACTTGGCGTACAAAATGATTGAGAGCCTTGGCCCCAAAACCTTGCTTAGGGCCCCTAGATATATAGGACCGGCACTGAATGCATGTCTATAAATGTCAGCCTTGCAACTAACTGGCCACTATCCAGGGTGTACTCCGCCTAAGGTCCAGACCCGAATGGATCAGTGGGAGCCTGACAAGGTGGATTTTGTGAGTTTGTGAATTTCACCACAATCCAGCTTGCTCTGCAAGGTAACCCAACCTCAGTCTGACCTGCAGATCATTCCAGGACCAGGGCCCAAAATAGGACAGGCTCATCTTCCCTGACTCTGTCTGCACAAAAGGTACCTTAAACTTCAGACAACTGCTGGCTCTGAGACTGTGGGTGTTCTGGAGAGAAGGCAACCTGCCCAAAATAGCCTTGTATATTAAGATATACTATCCTGCAAATATTCAGTGAGGAACATCCAGCTAATGAGTATAAAGCACAATGCTGTGTCATAAAGGATGAGCCTATTATATACCTTAGAGCAGCATGGTAAAGTATTATTAGTTGAAGTAGCAGTTAGTACTTTTTTTTTTTCCCAAGTGGCAGTGTCATTGAGTACTTAAACATGAGAAAATATTTTTGATGTAACAGTACAATGATTCTTCCACCTCTGAATTAATAAATTCCACTCCTTACAATAATACATTTTTGCCTCCCTTTCATGAATTTGGATGCTCCTCTTCTCTTCTCTTCTCTTCTCTTCTCTTATCTTATCTCATATCTTCTGCTCTCTTTGCTCTTTCAGATAAATAAATATGGAACATCTGGCTGAGGTTCAACTCTGGCCTGTAAATCTCAGAAATAGCTTTGACTCTTCCCTTCGCAGTATATCCTCAGCAGGTCGAAGTTTATTAGCAGTTTGGCCTTCGTGACACCCGCTCACTGTAAACATGGCCGACGTCCAGAGAGTTCGCTGCAGTCCACTGTAACTTCAACAAGAAATCAGTCTGACTGCTGACCTTTTGCATTCTTCATTCTGGCTTTACATTCACTTATTAGACTTGTGTATCTCAGCATCGATGGTTGTATGAAATAATCTTAAGACTTAATAAAAACAAAAGAAGTAAATGCACTTATTATTATGTTATTATTACATAGATGCAACTAGTGTTTGACACATAATTTACAACATTATAATACACATAATTTTACAACATTTACAAATAATTAGTCAGATTTCTCGTGATAGGAGCTGTATTTGCACTTGATATATGTAAATGATGTCAGTAAAGCTTGATTATGGTGGAAACAGATATGGAAGCAAACTTGTGTCATCTGATTTTGAATTTAAATGCTTTTGAATTTGTACCACAGAAGTTTTTTACACTGAAAAAAAGTGTCTTTTTATATTTTCAGTCTCTGAATTTTCAGTATCTCATTTTCAGTGTATTTTTTCCACTAATCAAAATTTCAGAATAAAAAAAAGCCTTTTAAAAATTGAATGCATATATTTTTGAATCCTTAGATTCAATTGGCCAAATTCAAATCTGATTGGACCCTTCTCCAGATCTGAGCCAGGATCCTGGTCAGAGTACCCAGCTGGAGGATTATCCTGTTGTAAATGTTGGTGGTTGATGGTGGAAACTGGATCAACCAGAAGAAACCCACTTAGACAAAGGAAGAACATGAAAACTCCACACAATATGTTCCATGTGCACACTTTCTTGCTGTGAGGTGACAGTGCTAACCACTTTGCCAACTGTCATTGTGAATTGATGAAAAGTCAGCTTATCAATTTACAAACACTTATATCACATCTCTTTTTAAATACAATTCTTTAACCTCTCACTTGACAATGAATCAGTGAAATTACTTTCACTTTTTCCATGTCCTCTTTTATCAAACATTTGTTGTTATCTGCACTTATGAAAGTATCTCTGTAACTAGGTGCTATTAAGTCATTTGAAGAATTCTGGTGTGGATCCAGATCAGTGTTTAAAGGGGCTCTCTAACATTTTGGGACAGTAACTTCACACACTAAAAGAACACATTTGTAGTTTTAGTAAATTCTTTGTGAGATATACTGCCACCTGGATTTAACTAAGCATGGATCATGGAATAAGCCCATGACATCAGGGAAATAAGCGGTAGAAAATGGATGGATGCATGGATCAGGGAAGAAAAAAATCCATTGATGCAGTAACCTGGTCATTCAGTATCTGCAGGTAGTCAGCTGACCTCATTCTTTGGGCACATAACGCTTCTGAACCCAGACCTGACCAACTGCAGGGAGGCTGTTACCTATATGCTTAGTTAAATCCAGCCAGGCAGTGTATACGAGTTTTGTAGCTCAGTTGAAAGAGCGTGGTTGATATTTGAAGGCGTTGTACTTTTTTTTTTTTTTTTTTTTTGTCCTGCTGTGTGACAATATTTTGAAGATGAATACAAAGAACATTAAATAACAATTTCAGAAATAAATTAGTTGTATAAAAAGTGTAAAGAGAGTTTTTCTGTAAGCAATTCATAATTATAAGCCTCTATTATTTCTCTATGTCTCTATTATATTTCCCTATTATAAAACTCTATTATTTCCACATCAATTGACATTGTCCTGCGGTTAGGCTTTTCCTGCCACACCACAGGAAATTCACTACAATTTATCCATTTAAATTCTTGTCATAAATTAGTAAACATGTTTGTTGTGCTAACTTAATACATGTATCCCTGTCCCTGTTCCATCACATATATTTACATTTTATATATTGAATTCAGCTGTTACACTGCAGGACACCAGGCACATGTTAACAGTTAAAAAAACTTTTATTAAAATTAATAAGAAAATAACAGTTTATTTTGACCTTTTGACCTGGTCTATAAATGACAGATGGGTCCTGTAGGTTTTGTTTCAGCTGCCTGTTTAAAAACCTGATTTTTCAGTTCACACTGCAGCTCACCATTTTGATAACGAGAGTAAACTTATTTTATTTTTATTGTAGGATCTAGGTGCAGTTAAAAGTGTTGTCAAAAACTTTACAAACTGTCCAGACTCTAGTGACTAATTTTGGAAATGTTTGAATTTTGGATTTTAAAAATGTTACAGTCACATCGCAGGACCTTTTGCTGTTTAATGTTAAAACACAAAAAATGTCACACAAATTCTTTCTAAAACTTCAGAGGTTTGGTAATATGCTTTATGTTGCACTGCTGATAGAATGTTGTAGGAGGTAAGACATTATTTAGCAAAACTTTTCAAATGATTATAGAAAAAGTGGGTGTCACGTCAACAACCACCCAAGAGTATTTACCCTTATACTAGAAGAGTTTGAGTCCAGGTCTGGGCATTATCTTTACTATTATGTGCTAGGACCAGTACATTGGCAGATGTCTCTTTGCTTCTAGTTTTGATTATTCTTCTTTCTTTTGTAATTTTGCATATTTTTGTTCATTTTTTGTTCAAAGTATTTCTTTAAATCCTGTCTAAGACCTTTCCACAGTATTATATATATATTTTTCTTTGCTGCAAATAGCTGCGTTAAAGTGTTGGTTGTAGGTCTGAGGTCCCTGAACCTGTCTCGCCCTTTCGTTTGGTGGATAAATTTAAACCTGCCGTGGCTAGACTAAAAGGATCCAGTTTCCATGTGTTGCTGACCTAATGTGGTTATGGGAGTCCAGTGAAAAGAGTGGATGTATCAGCAGACTGTAGCGGTTCTCTTTATCCCATTATGAACAGGAAATAGAGGCGCAGCTCGGACAGAGAGAACAGGGAGCCTGTCTAAGGCTGCTGTGGTTACAACAGTGTCCAGGGTTAGAGATGAAGCTGAAATAATACACTGAAAAAAAAAATTAAAAAAAATGTCTCTGTCATGATACAAGCAGCCAAAATGAGTTTCCTCCGCATGGATGGAAGTTTTTATTATTATCAATAATAATAATACTGTTTCTGAACAATAAGTTGGCTGTAAGATGAGTTAAACAATAAAGATAGAGTAAAAATGTGAATGTTACATTATGTGAACAAAACATATTAGTTGTTGAAAATCAAAACTCAAAAACCTTGAGGGAATCCTGCTGCCGTGAGTTTTGGCAACATTTTATTATTATTATTATTATTTTATTTTTATTTTTTATTTTTTTACAGTGTATTTGGACAGGGTAATGTAAGTATTGACACTGAACCTGGCTTTTTGAATTTATCACTGATGAATTTCATTTCATTTGATTTTAAATATTATACAGGAAAAGATCAAGTTCACATATGCACAGAAATCTTATAACATGTTCACACAAATGCACACATAATACAGTTCATATTCAGTGCAGAGTTTCTGCAGAGTCTCAAAGTCTAAAAAGTCTTAAACTTTAAAATGTGAATTTAAGGCCTTAAAAAGTCTTAAATTTGCAGAGATGGGGAGTATGAGGTCATACATATGTTTAAACAGATCTTAAATGTGCCACATACATTTGATGCAACTACCTGCCCACTGAAATACTCAAAAGTGCAATACAGTCACTGCACTGCAAAAATCAATGTCTAGCATTAGTTAAAATGACTTGAATTGAGATTATTAACCTTGATTTGAGTAATTTTTTACTAGATTAGATTTATTTACTTACTAGGCTAGATGATTTGACTTGTTTCAAATTATTTCTGTGTTAATTTTAAGCTATTTTTACTTATTTCAAGCAAAATTATCTGCCAGTGTGGTAAGAAAATTCCACTTACCCCATTGGCACATAATTTTGCTTTTGCTTATCTAGACATATTAGTAAATAAATCTAATTTAATAAAACATTACCCAAATCAAGGGCAATAATCTGAATTCAAGTCATTTTAACTAATGCTAGATATTGATTTTTTGCAGTGTGATACGAGATCTTCTCTTCAGTGTCACCAACTCCTTAATAAGAAAAGTAGCTATTGGCTGTCCTTAAAGCTGCACTACCTGATTTTATGACTGTAAAAGTGATTTGTCTAAAAAGATGTTGAGTTTGAATAATACACTCCCCTTTACTAATTCCTCTCCTTCGCTCTATCACAGCCTCACAAAAACCTGGAAGTATGTACACAAGCAGGAGCTATCACAATAACATAGCAGAGATCTGAAGTTTGCATTTAATTCTTAAAAAAAAATAAAAAAAATACTGAGACATTTGAGACAGAGGACAAACTTGCGGCAGCACACAGGTAGAGTAATAATAAGTACTTTCACATTTTTCATGAGATAACAAAGTCTCTAACAACACCAGAAAAAGTTGCCAGATTTGTCGCTTTTTTGAAAATCAGTCACTAGAGGGGTTTGAAAAATCACTAAATATAGCGGCAAAATCATTAAGTTGGCAACACTGCTTCTCTTACAAGACCAAAATGCTTTGCAACACTCATTGTTGCAAATGGCATGCTTATGAAATAGGTCTTATTTTTCTTGAACAATGGTCTTAAACAGGTCTAAACAATTCAACTTGCTGAACCCTGCAGTGGTTACAAGTGTAGCCGTCAGAGGTGTCCACAGTGCCTTTATCTAACCAGTTCATCAGGAAGTGTGTTTCGGTGATGGGTGAGAGCGTGGACTCAGTATGGAGTATGATCCAGGCCATCCGCAACAACAGCAGACATCCTCTCCACCAGACTGTGGCAGCTCAGAGAAGCAGCCGCAGTGACCGGCTCCTCTCCCTGCGCGGTAGGACCGAGAGGTTCAAGAGATCGTTCATTCCTGCTGCCATCAGACTGTACAGCAGCTCTTGTTAATGTGCACTTTGTTATTAACGTTAGTAACCTTTTAACTGTTTATTTTAAAATGTACTTTTATATCTTCTCTCACATTGACTGACTTCATGTCCTCTTTCATTACATCCATTAATCTCCTCTTTGGTCTTCCTCTAGGCCTCCTGTCTCCTGTTTCCTCCTGAGCAGTGCTGTCTGAGCCATACACTCATTTAGTTTAGCTGTTAAGTGCCATTACAATCATTTTCTTCATCTGGTGCTTGACAGATTGCTGAGATATGATCATAGCGAAAAAAAAAAAAAAAAAAAAAAAATTATCCATCATGTGCATTATTAATACAATCTATTTGCTGTATTATTATCATTAAAGCAATACAAAACATGAGTTTTCACTGTTATGTACAGTTTCTTCTGGAGCCTCCATCCCAACACTGTAGTCTACCAGTCACTATTTAAACAGCTGACATTACAAAATGTACTAAAGAATTGTTATAGTATATTTTATTATTTATTTATTTATTTTATTTATTTATTTATTTATTTATTTATTTATTTATTTATTATTATTTATTTTTTACTCTTGATTTATGAAGAGAAATAAAACTATAATTTGTATCCATAATTTATTTCAGCCTGGTTACCAGCTGAACATATTATATAATCTAAAATGCAGAAGGCCCCCTACCAAACAGTCCTACCCACTTATAAAAGGACTTAAATATAAGGTAGAGATATGTTGTACCAGTTACTTTGCATAATGCTGAATACATGGTAAAGCTTTACACGACATGATGATTACGTGAAATATCAAATCCCCCTCAATAGGGCTGCACAATATATGGTAAAATTACAGTGAAATATCCATATCGCAAGAATCTAAATATATCACAATAACTCATTTCAAATTTGAGGCCTGCTACAGGTCTCACAATAGTTGGGACAGGAGCATGTTTACCATGGTGTAGCATCTCCTCTTCTTTTCAAAACAGTTTGAAGACATCTGGGCATCGAGGTTATGAGTTTCTGAAGTTTTGGTGTGGGACTTTGGTTCCATTTTTGCCTGATATAGGTTTCCAGCTAAAGAACAGCTGAGTTTTAAAGCACACAGTATGTTGTTCTAAAACCAATGTACAGTACCTTTCATAGTTCCTTCCAAAACATGCTGCTCCTCCTGTATGCACTTATACCCCCATACCATCAGAGATGCTGCTTTTAAACTGAACGCTGATAACAAACTGGAAGGTCTCCTCCTCTTTAGCTCGGACACAGCTTCCATGATTTCTAAAAAGAATGTCAAATTTGGACCCATTTTGAAACAGTCCATTTTAAATGAGCCATGGCCCAGGACACGATGGTGTTCACATATGGCTTCCTTTTTGCATGATAGAGCTTTAGTTGGCCTCTGCAGATGGCACAGTGGATTGTGTTTACCCACAGTGGTTTCTGGAAGTATTCCTGGGCCCATTTAGTAATTTCATTGACACAATCATGCTGATGAGTGATGCAGTGTCGTCTGAGGGCCCCAAGACCACAGGCTCCAATAAAGGTCTTGAGCCTTGTCCCTTACACAGAGATTTCTCCAGTTTCTCTGAATCATTTGATGATGTTCTGCTCTGTAGATGATGAAATTTGCAAAGCCTTTGCAGTTTGACGTTGAGGAACATTGTTTTTAAAGTATTCCACAATCTTTTTACTCCTCATTCTTTTACATATTGGAGAACCTCTGCCCATCTTTACTTCTGAGAGACTCTGCCTCTTTAAGACATCCTTTTATAGCTAATCATGTTACAGACCTGAAATCAATTAACTTACTAACTAAATCAATTAGTTGCTAGATGTTCTCCCAGCTGAATCTTTTTAATATTTCTTGCCTTTTCAGCCATTTATTGCCCCGTCCCAACTATTTTGAGACCTGTAGCAAGCATCACATTTGAAGTGAGCTCATTTTGTGCATAAAAGTGTCAAATTCCTCATTGTAAACATGTGTTATGTTATCTGTGTTCTATTGTGAATACAATAGTGGCTCATGTGATTTGAAAGTTTTTTATTTTTCATTTTATTCAAATTTTTCCAACATTTCAAGAATTCGGGTTGCATAAAAATGTTATTCTAATTCTAAAATTAAAGTTAACTGAGCTATACAGTACACAATTGTATGCATTTGTGTAGTTTGGGTCAAAGATTCAAAGATGGCCGTGCGAAAGGTTGTGATGCCACTGTGGTATTAAAAAAAAAATGTTTCCAATGTTGGCAGGTCTGCAGCTCTACAGTATATCCAATGCACTGAATGCATATCTAACTACCCATTGTACTGTCTGCCATATATTTTATTGCTTGGGGACCCTCTCCTCTCTCAGATCTCCATGAACGGAAGTACCCCCCACCACTCGTACCCCAGCATTACTCAGAATCTCAGAGCAATTAGACACACTTAGGCTGGCTCTGATGGTGGGGTCACGGGGGTCGCCGTGTTGCCTTTAGGAGCTTCTGGTTTTCTGCCAAAGAGAAAGAGACATACACAATCGCTGCGTCTTCTCTCTGGACGGCACACATTAGTGTCCTGGTAGAACAGTGGGAGCTCTGTCCCAAACACATTTATTATTATCAGTCATAAAGATAATAGAGAAGGGACAGGGGAGGGAGACAAGACGGCGCCACCTAGAGGGCCCAGAGTGGTCATAAATTTAAAGTAGATAAACGTGACGCTCAAATGGATGTGGAGAGAAGTGTGGTGTCAGTAATGGATGACATATTCTGAAGAAAAAACGTGTTAGATGGATGATTTTACTGTTTTTTTTTTTTGTTTTTTTACAGCAATCAGACAGTGCATTATGACTACTGCAAGATAGATAGTGTTAATATTATGGTCTATTTGTCTAGCTTGTCCTACTTGCTTTTCACAAGCAGGACAGTCTGGTTCCCCTCTCAGGGCGGCTCATTTCTCCGATTCAATTTAGAAATGGCCAATCACAGCTGTTTATCTACAGCATGTCTTACAAAAGCGGAAGAGCTATCCAAGGTAGCACTAGCTACTGAATTAATTTAATAACTTCTCTGACCTGATTAATGATGTTTAGTGTTTTCCTTCATCACCCGTTGGTTCTGCTGAAGTCCGTGTTATTGTTCAGTTTTCTGTGGGATTTTTTTCTTTGTTTTTTTTTTTTTTTTTTTTTTTGCATTTTAATAATGGGTAACTCTCGGTGACAGGTGATGCAACTAATGCATACAAAAAAAAACAAAAAACTTTTTCAACAAATCTTTGTACATTTGGCTTCTGCTGCTGTCCTCGTTCAAAAATAAGTTCAGAGCTGCTCATAATACACCATATTCTGGTGTTTTATGAAAATAATAATAATAATAAAATGACAGGAATCCATGTTTGTTTGGGTCAGCAGTGCACAGCTTATGTCCCGCCCTTCATTTCTCTGATTGGTTACGCCGCCTGTCATTGTTCCGCCTCAGAAACGAAATGTTACCAAAGAGACACCAGACTAACTTCTTTGTATAGAATAGGAAAAGAGTTTGTCTGGCAGGCCAGGGTACTATTTGTCAGTGACGGGATGGAATTGGAGCAAATAATGATTCTGTCTTTGTCTGGCCTAAAGATTAAACTACCTCTGAAAGTAAGTGGAAAACAAACAAACAAAAAAAGACAATCAGAATTCAGGTCAGTATCCACTAGGGCTGGGCAATAAATCTAATTAATTTGATTCATTTGCATTTTTAATTTTAGACAATGTCAAAAACAGCCAAATCCTTAAATCGAATTCAGTGGAAATTATTGTACTCCAAGTGCAGCACTGTTTCCTGTGTTGTGGCTAATGCTGCTATGCTAGCTCCAGAGCAGCTTAAATACTAACTGTAGAGACTCAGCAAATGCTAAAAAACACTAATAACCACAGAGAAAGGAGGCAATTTACCTGTAATGTGTAATCTGGAATGGATGCAGCAGCAGAACCATCATCCTCTTCAGCCTCTCCATCTCCTCCTCTTCCCGGCAGCAGTTGAAATGCATTTTCCTGTTAATCCCTATTTCATTCCTTGGTTTAGACCAGGTTGAGTCAAAATTTATACTCATTTTAGTTCATTAAAGATGGCCAAATATTTTCTGAGGTGGTACTTTGTGTGAAAAGTTTGAGACGTTGAAGATAAACATCAGTCATTTTTATTGGTTTCATCTTTAGCCACAAACCCAGCTGTACTGTACTCTCCTCACTCCCTCTGCCTGTTAACACCTTTGGTAGTGTCTGAATTACCAGTAATTGTTTATTTACCACAACACGACCATCCTCATAGACTTTAATTGTTTGTACTTGCAAACACAGCCACCATTATTTTTTAAAACGGCTCTTCAATGTCGAGGCTAAGTGCTTCACACACATGCCCTAGCTAATGGTTTATTTGGAAAGACAACCACTGCACTTGCACCATGATAATTGGCTCTGCTTAAATCTGGAAAAACACGTGTTTCTGGTCTGTTTGGTGTTCTGGAAATTTAATTGATTAAATGAGAGAGACTTTGGAGCTGGTTAAGTCCTGGATTTGTCCTAGTTTAGTACTGATTTAATTCTTGCTTAGAACCAATTTTCTCCAGGTTAAGTTCTGGTTTAGTCCAAGTTTTCTCCTGATATAGTCCTGGTTTAGTCTTTGCTTTAGTAAAGATATAGTCCTGGTTTAGCTGTGAGTTATTCCAGGTTTTGTCTTGGTTATGTCCTGTTTTAGTCCTGGTTTAGACCTGGTTCAATCCTGATTTAATCCAAGCTTTGTCATGGTTTAGTCCTGGTTCAGTGTTGGTTTAGACCTGGATTAGTCCTAGTTCCAATACTGGTTTAGGCCAGGTTTTGTCATAGTTTAGTCCTGTTTTACTCTAGATTCTGTCCTGGTTTAGTTCTGGTTTACTCTAGATTTTGTCCTGGTTTAGTACTGTTCAGCCTTGGGTTAGACCTGGTTAAGTTCTGGTTTAATTCAAGCTTTGTTGTGGTTTAGTTCTGGATCAGTTATGGTTTATGCCTGATTTAGTCCTCATTTGGAACCGGTTTATTCCACATTTTGTTGTGGTTTAGTCCTTGCTTCCACCACATTTTCTCCAGCTCAAGTTCTATTTTAGTCTAGGTTTTCTCCTGGTATAATCATAGGTTAGTAATGGTTTAGCCATTATTTTAATAATGATTTAGCCATGAGCTAAAGTTCGGGTTTAGTCCTGGTTTGATCAAAGTTTTGTCATGGTTTAGTCCTGGTTTTGTCCTGGTTTAGTGCTGGTTCAGTCTTGGTTTAGGCCTGGTTTAGTCTTGGATCTGTCTTGGTTTAGACCTGGTTTAATCCTAGTTTAATCCAAGTTTTGCCATGGTTTAGTCTTTGTTTAGTCCTGGTTCAGCCCCAGTTTAGACATGGTTTAGACCTGGTTTAATCCAAACTTTGTCATGGTTTAGTCCAGGTTTTGTCCTGGTTTAGTGCTGGTTTAGTTTTGGTTTAGACCTGGTTAAGTCCTGGTTCAGTCCTGGTTTAGACTTGGATAAGCTATTCTTCTTTATTTGTATTTGTAATTGAGTCAGTAATGAAGCCACAAGGGGTCCCCAACCCAATAACTGCACTATGGTGAGTTTTCCCAGAAGAAGGTTTATAAGTGGGCTAGTACTAATCATTTTGGGTAGCCATCGAAGTACACACATTTCAAATTCTGTATTTTTCTCTCACTGTCCGAATCTTGTCTCATTTTGCTCAGCCCCTTTTCTCAGTTTCTCTGGACACCTCTCTTATGTACATGCATTCTGCTTGTCTCCATCTCTCATACCATCGCTGTTCGTCAACGTGCTATAAGCAGAGGTGAATCTGGGGGCGGAGTCCGGAGGCGGGATTATCCCATCTGTCACTTAGGCCCCCTCTGTGCGACGTCTTCTTTTAATAGCTCCGGCGGCTGGCTCTAATTGGCCCGGGACGTGGGCGGTGATGGGAGTAAAATGGCCGCCGTGCTGTTCACCTCGCTGACTGCAGCCTGTCACTTCCCTGTCACTTTTATCGGAGGCTAAAGTGAAACACAGACCCGAGGCAGAGACAGAGAGAGGGAAGTAGGAGGGGAGGGCCCATAGAAGATGTCGTACAGGCCAGGGATGAGGCTAAGAATATTCATATGGAGATAAAATATAGGGAGAGAAGCCAAGGCTGATCCAGCATTCAAACTTGACATTTAATAAAAGTTGTTTTGGTCCTTGCTTAGTCCTGGTTTGATCCAAATTAAGTTCAAGTTCTGCTGATTTAGTTCTGTTGGTTGGTCTTAGTCTTTAATTTTGTCTACATAAGGAAAACAGGGATAAAAAAACAGAACTAAACCATAACAAATCCAGGTCTAAACCAGGACTATACCGGAGCTAAACCGGGACTATACAAGGACTACACCAGGAATATACTAGGATTATACCAGGATTAAACAGAGACTATACCAGGTCTACACCAGGACTATACCAGGACTAAACCAGGGCCATACCAGGTCTAAACCAGGACTATACCAAGACTAAACCAGGATTATACCAGGACTAAACCAGGTCTATAACCACATGATCTCACAGCCTCCTACATTTAATCAATTAATTTTCACATAAACTTTTTGTCCTGGTTTAGTCTTAATTTAAACTAGACAAAGCCTTTAGTCTAGGCTTTGTCTTGGTTTTGTTTTGACATAGGTCTGGTTTAGTCAAGGGTTAGAATGAACTTTGTCCTGCTCTAAGTCTGGTTTTTAGTGCTGGTTTAGTCCTGGTTGAGTTAAGTTGGTTAAGTTTGGCTTTGCTTTAGTCCTAGCTCAGTTCTGATTTTGTCCAGGTTTAGTCTGGGTTTTGTCCTGGTTTAGTTTTGCTTTAGCCCTAGTTAGTCCTGGTTTTGTTTGAGCCATGGTTTAGTCCTTGTTTAGTTATGTTTTGGCCTGCTTTAGACCTGGTATAGTCCTGATTTAGTTCTAATTTAGTCTGGGATTTGTTTATTTTATTTTATTTTATTGTTTATTTGGTTTAGTCATAGTTTCGCCCTAGTTCAGCCCTGGTTTAGACTTGCTTTGGATGCATTAATCCTGGGTCCAGGTTTAGTCCTGGTTTAGTCCAGGTTTTGCTCTAGTTTAGACCTTCTTTAGTCCAGGAATATTCCTCGTTGAGTCCAGTCCAGGTTTTGCCCTGGTTTAGCCGTAGTTTAGCCCTGGTTTAGACTTGGTTTGGCCCTGGATTAATCCTGGGTCCTGGTTTAGCCTTGAATTAGTCCAGGATTTAGTCTAGGTTTAGTCCTGGTTTAGTCCAGGTTTTGCTCTAGTTTAGACCTTCTTTAGTCCAGGAATATTCCTGGTTCAGTCCAGTTCAGGTTTTGCCCTGGTTTAGCCGTAGTTTAGCCCTGGTTTAGACTTGGTTTGGCCCTGGATTAATCCTGGGTCCTGGTTTAGCCTTGAATTAGTCCAGGATTTAGTCTAGGTTTAGTCCTGGTTTAGTCCAGGTTTTGCCCTAGTTTAGTTCTTTTTTAGTCCAGGTTTATTCCTGGTTTAGGCCATATTTCATCCTGGTTTACTTGCTGTATCCAGATGTTTTTCTTGGTTTTGTCCTGACACATCTTTCTCCAGTTATCCAAGCTTGGGGCTAGCACAAGGAGCACCCTGGCTTGAGCGCCTCTATGGATGGATTGAACAGTAGTAGTGATAGTTGGACTAAAGGAAAAAACACACAACCAGACATAGCTTTTTCTTGAAGTGTCTCCCATATAAAGCTGGTCTGTAGTCAGTCCCGTGAGTCTCTGAGTGAAGACGGTTGGTAGTGAGTGGGAGGCTTTTATACATTTCTCTGGTTTACATTTCTCTAAAGCCCCTCTTATCCATGGCTCAGTGTTTATCAATGTCTGATCGAGTCATTTACTGAAGATACGGACACTAATTGTTCAGGATTAAATCAAATTAACTTCCCCAGAGTCTGACAGAGCCATCCGCCACCTCAAAAAATACTGTGCTTTCCAAATACCAGCTTTAAAGGACTATGCTGAGGCTAAACTGGACTAAGTCAGGTCTAAACCAAGGGCTGAAACAGGGATTGATATGGATTACTAGAACAGTGACGATAGCAGTGCTAAACCAGGACTAAACCAGGTCCAAACCATGACTTTAAACCAGGTCAAATCTGGGACTAAACTACATCTAAGCCAGGACTAAACTAGTCTACACCATGACAAATCTAGGAATAAACCAAATCTAAATGAGATGTAAACCCAGTCTAAACCAGGACAAAACCAAGACTAAACCAGTACTGAGCCTAGTCTAAACTAGGGCTAAACAAAGCCTAAATCGGGTCTTAACAACCAGGACTAAACCAGAACTAAATTAGGACTAAACCAGGTCTGAACCAGGACAAATCCATCACTAATCCAGGTCTAAACCACGACTTTAAACCAGGTCAAATCCAGGACTAAACTACAATGAATACAAGACCACGCCAAGACTACACTAAGCCTAACCAGAACCAAACTAGGACTAAACCAGATCTAAACCAGGACAAATCCAGTCTAAACCTTGTCTAAACCAGCACTCAAACATACCAAAACCAGAACTATCCAGCATGTACCCCACCTAACAGATTTAGGCGAAATCAGTGAAATAGATAAATTAACTCTCATATTACCCTCATTTTTATATAACTCTTGTTGTCCTCCCAGGTCAGAAATGACCTGGTCTTTTTCTGGGTGTTTAAAAAAAAAAGAAAAAAAAAAAGAAACAAGAAAAGTTATTTAATGCCAATTTTTGAGTTGCATCTCATTAAACAATCCTTTCTAAGTAATTTAATAATTTACTCATTTTATTTAAATTATGGTGTACATCAGCAGTTTTTGTGAAAATATGGCAATTTTTTTTGAGTGAAAAAACATGATTTTTAAGTTTAATATCAGAAGAACTTTTGTTGAGTGATGGGTAGGGTCAGGGGCATGTAAAATATTGACTGATTACAATACTCAATTTTATTCCACACCCTTTATTCCACTCTTTTGCAACTCATAATCACCATTTTTTTGGTATTCATGACCAACAGCTACATTTTTTTTTATTTTATAAAATGTACCTTTTTTATAGAAAATATACAGATATTTTGAATGATTTCACCTATAGTTACTCTCAGGTGCATATAAGTTGGCAAAACAACACAGACTGATGAATGTCAAAGAACGGTCAAGAAAGGTTTTTGAAAGCATTTTTGCTTTTTCTGTGGTGGAAAATAATAACAGTTGTTGTCCTACCTGGTCAGAATTAACCCGGCCAATCTATGCAACGTCTTATGAAGCATTATGAAAAAATATATATATATATATGATTCAAATCAATAATATAATTTTCAAATGACCTTGTCCAAATGTGTGGAGGGTTTTACAAGTTATTTTACATATGTGACAGACACCTTTACTGCTAACTACTATGTGATCATCTCTTTATGATGTATGTCTACGTTTTTGTGTATGGTTTCTGAGTCTAAATTTAAACATAGCAAAACAAAATGGAGACCTGGATGCAAAAACTCTGGT
Organism: Bostrychus sinensis; assembly: GCA_020698575.1. NCBI lineage: Eukaryota > Metazoa > Chordata > Actinopteri > Gobiiformes > Eleotridae > Bostrychus > Bostrychus sinensis. Next base: position 40,327,825 of record CM036241.1, read on the forward strand.
CTTGGTAGAGTTCAGTGGAAGGGGACTCATGGAGAAGGATTATGGGTTGGCCTCACAGAGGTTCTGGCAAACCGTCTGCCATTTCAGGATGAGAAAGCAGCTGGAAGCTGTTAACCTCAACTGAGGATGTTGTCAGACGGTGGAATGAAAACTCTGAGGATCTCCTCAATTCCACCGACATGCCTTCCATTGAGGAAGCAGAGGCTGAGGACTCTGCTCCTTTAGAGTTAGTTTGGCTTGGGTCCATCATCCAAAGCTCCTCAGTGGCAAGACACCAAGGGTAGACCTGAGTACCTCAAGTCTCTGGATGTTGTAGGTCTTGGTTGACACATCTCTGCAGCATTGCGTGGCGGTCGGAAACAGTGCCTCTGGACTCAGGTCTCTTTAGAACTCTCTCTTTAGGACTCTTTAGAAGAAGGGGACTGTAGGGTGTGTTCCAACTACAGAAGGACTACTCTCCTCAGCCTCCCCAGGAAAGTCTACTCCAGGGTGCTGGAGAGGAGAATTCGGCCAATAGTCGAACCTTGGATTCAGGAAGAACAATGCAGTTTTCGTCCTGGTTGCGGAAGAGTGGACCGGCTCTACACCCTCTATCAGGTGCTTGAAGGTTCATGGGAGTTTACCCACAGTCCACATGTGTTTTGTGGATTTGGAGAAGGCATTTGACTGTGTCCCTCATGGTGCTCTGGAAGCAGGGGGGACAAGGCCCTCTGCTAAGGGCTGTCCGGTCTATGTATGATTGTTCACATTGCCAGCAGTAATTCAAACCTATTCCCAGTGCAGGTTGGACTCAGGGCTGCTCTTTGTTACCAGTTCTTTATGGACAGAATTTCTAGGCGCAGCCAAAGGCCAGAAGGAGTCTGGCTTGGGGACCACAGAATTTCATCTCTGCTTTTTGCAGATGATTTTGTCCTGTTGGCTTCCTTATAACAGGACCTTCAGTGTGCACTGGGGCGGTTTGCAGCTGAGTGTGAAGTGGCTGGGATAAGAATCAGCACCTCCAAGTCTGAGGCCATGGTTCTCGACTGGAAAAGGGTGGTGCCTTCTCCAGGTCGGAGCAGAGATCCTGCCTCAAGTGGAGGAGTTTAAGTATCTCAGGGTCTTGTTCACAGTGAGCGAAGGATGGAGCTGAGACTGACAGACAGATCATTGCAGCATCTGCAGTAATGTGGTCGATGTATCGGTCTGTTGTAGTGAAGAAGGTTTACCTGTCGATCTATGGTCCTACTCTCAGCTATGGTCATGAGCTTTGGGACAAGATCCCAGATACAAGCGTCCGCAATGATTTTCTTCCGCAGGGTGGGTGGGCGCTTCCTTAGAGGCAGGGTGAAGAGCTCAGTTACCAGGGAGGAGCTCGAAGTAGAGCCGCTGATCCTTCGCATTGAGAGGAGCCACCTGAGGTGGTTCGGGCATCTGTTCCGGATCCTCTTGGACACCTCCCTGGGGTGGTGGTCCCCATGTCCCACTGGGAGGAGACCCCAGGGGAGACCAAGGACACACTGGAGGCATTATGTCTCAGCTGGCCTGGGAATGTTTTGGGGTTCCTTTTTGGGGGGAGCTGGAGGAAGTGTCTGAAGAGAGAAATGTCTGGGTGTCCCTGCACAGACTGCTGCCCTGTGACCTGGCCCTGGCTAAGAGGAACAAGATGGATGGAATAAAATAATTGAAGTGTATTATAGTTGTAGTGGGTCTCTGTCAGTCTGAGATGTTTGAAGGCTGTCAGTATTCCCTTGGTCTTTCTGTAGGCCTAATCATAGGTGATATGTTGTGTGCATGTGCATGAGCATAAGCATGTGTTTGTGTGTGTGTGTGTATGTGTGTGTGTGTGTGTGTGTGTGTGTGTGCATGTGTGTGTGTGTGTTGTGAACAATAATTTGATTGAATAAAGAAATAGATCATTTTGTGAGTCAAATTTTGCCATAGTAGTTCAATGTGTGAGAGAAAAATTGACAATATTTTTAGGGTTAGCCCTGAAACTGACCCCGCCTCAGGCTCATAGTTGCTGGGATAGATTCCAGACACTTGCCACCCCTAACAGAGCTAACAATGAATACAAATAAAATGCTAAAGTTCAATATAAATACCAATACTGATCTAAGAACTTAAATTCTAATAAAATACCCATAATGCCTTATAACGAACTAGTATTAATGTTATTTATTGGGCACACAACAGGGAAGGATCCATGTTATTTTTGGCCAGTTCAAAAAAGCAATGTCAGATTTATCATTGAGTAAAATTAATTTTGGGTCAAATTTGACCCGAAGACCATATGAACGTTAAATCCCAACGGAGGATTTGTGGTCATTCATGACTTCAACACATTTAAACTGAAGCACCAAAATTACAATGAGGCCCAAAGGATTAGTTTGTCCTAGGCACTTGAAATTTGGTACACACACAGTCTTTATGTGATGCCAAACAAAAGAGTCAATGGGGAACTTGCCCTATCTACAGTAATTTTTCCATAACAGCTAAAATACACAAAAAAAGTCACTGAAAGCTACTGGCCCAGTGTCAATACTTTACACAATGGTCCAACACATTTAAAAGAAAACAACTGGGACAGTCCATGCTATTTGACAATGTAATTTTTGTTATGGATTCATCAAAAAGTGAAGAGCAGATAATTCAGTAATAGGGCTCAGAGAAAAACATGTCTACATTATTGTTGCTACTTTGGTTAAATTGGCATTATTAGATTTTACTTTTGCTGTGCCGGCTGGTGTTACAGTAAAATCTGAGTCCTATAGTTTCCAACTTAAAAAGCAACTCAACCCTAAACCACTTCTTTTTTTTTTTTTTTGCTGATCAGCTGTACAGACGGGGCTTTAGTAATACATCACTATTTGTAGTTGTATCTTTGACCATTGACCGTTTTGTAAAAAAAGATCTAAATTTACATTTTGTGGTGAAAACTTCCTAGTAGTTGCCTGGTGTGGGTCGTTTTCCTAAAAACGGCACACAGCCCCACATTTCCCGTTCTGTCCCTTCCACCCCTCCCTCTCCTCTCACAGCAGGAGTGGAGTCAGAACATCGGACTGACTGCTCGCGCTTGTTAGGCTCCGTGGAGGAAAATAACAAAACAAAAACAATCTGTTGCCTCCAAAATAAAGGTGTTTGCCTGGTTTCTGCCCACCTTTTGAGCAGTTTTCAGTCTCTGGCAGTGGGCGGAGTAAAACCTGGGCCAGGGTTGAGTTGCTCTTCAAAACTTCATTTCTAGCTTCAACTCAAATACTAAATGTATGAAATCAAAAAGTTTACAGTTGACCTTAAACTTCTAGCTTTGAGTTTAGTTTAAGTCCAATGTGAACTAGCAATAATCCCATTTAACATCACATTTTGCAATATTTGTCCAATTATTATGCAGATCATTCATAATAAAGCCTATATGACACCTTAAGGATTTAGTTTTATCCACACATCATACAATATAAAATCCAGGAAAACAATACAGTCTTTCTGTTTAATGTGTTTTGAATCTGTTTTAATTTTGAGATTACTGTACAGTTGTGTTGTACATTGATGTGTCCAGCTATAAGTGTGAGTATTTAAGACGAACCACTTGTGGCTCTTTACAGATGCTAATTTATTATTTTAGGCAATCATTGACTCATTAGATCCAGAAGGTTGCAGACCTCTGATTTAGGAGGACAGACATTTTTGTTGTAGCAAAATCACATTTTTAACACACCATGTAATTATGTCTCCAACAAAAAGACAGCCTTATCATAAACCCAGTCTTTTTCTGCTGTATAAAACTTTTAAAAATATCTTCACTTCACAAAAAATAATCTTGTTTATGAGTGGACAAAAGGTCCAAATGGAGAGACAATTATACATTCAGAAAAATGCTCTCTTTTGTGTAGCCAGGCCCTTAGTCTTTATGTTTATACCAGATTTATTCCTAGCTTGAGTCTTGTCTCAGATATGCGTCATTGGCTGTAGGTTTTACGGCGGATCTTCTTAGTTCAAAAACATGACATGGGAGTGTGACACGGGAGGCCATTTTGCCCATTACTTTCACTTTACTTTACCCTAAAAACGACAGGTGTCAGAGCGGCGTAAAACTTACCTCAGCCGAAATAATGACATCCTCTTCTCTGTGCGGCGCCGAGGGAAGCACCGAACGGGAAACTTCAGCTCTAATTTAATGCAAAATGCGGCTAAAATGACAAATTTGAAGTGCAGCGCTCTTAAGAGAAATGTGGGTGTCACGGCAGCGGTGAGTATCCATTAATATTGCATGGGTTTTAGAGGATAGCGCCGGATAGAGGGGCATCAGGAGGGCATTTTGGGTACGGACAAATACACACAAGGATTTTTTTTTTTTTCAGGATAAATTTGGCACACTATTTTCAACTGATTATGATTTCTTGTTATCATTATGTGACATTCAGCTCCACTCAATGTCTAAAAATATCTGCTTTCCTTTTAGCCATTGCAAATCCTCTGCCTCCCAGTGTCTAGTGACTTGGATATTGATTAATTTTTAAGCCAGATGCCCTTCCTGACTCTCTCAAATTGTGATGACATTTTGAGGAAGAGGTCATCAATGAACCAAGAAAGAAATAATTTTGGGACGGTAATTATTACAAAAATTATTATTGTGAGATACAGCATAGGGCAGGATGTCCAAAAATTGTGGAATACTTTAAAAACAATGTTCCTCAAGTCAAATTGCAAAGACTTTGCAAATCTCATCATCTACAAAACAGAACATTGTCAAAAGATTCAGAGAAACTGGAGAAGACCTTTATTGGAGCCTGTGGTATTGGGGCCCTCAGACGACACTGCATCACTCATCAGCATGATTGTGTCAATGACTTTACTAAATGGGCCCAGGAATACTTCCAGAAACCACTGTGGGTAAACACAATCCACTGTGCCATCTGCAGAGGCCAACTAAAGCTCTATCATGCAAAAAGGAAGACATATGTGAACATGGTCCAGAAGCACCGTCCTGTCCTGAGCCAAGGCTCATTTAAAATGGACTGTTTCAGAGTAGGACAGTATTCTGTGGTCAGGAGAGTCAGAATGTGACATTCTTTCTGGAAATCGTAGACAAGCTTATTGTTTGCATAAAAGTGTAAAATTTCTCAGTGTAAACATTTGTTATGTTGTCTATGTTCTATTGTGAATAAAACATTGCCTCATGTGATTTGAAAGTCTTTTAGTTTTCATTTTATTAAAATTGTAAAAAGTCCCAATATTTCCAGAAGTAAGGTTGTATGTGTGCTTGGTGGACATACAGTATGTGGATGAATGTGGGGCTGTCAAACAGCAAGGGATGGAGTAAAACCTATAGCAATCTGTTCATGTGAATGATTCACTGTAGAGATCCCCGAAGCAAAGGCAGCAGCCTAATGGACTTTCTTAGGTATGTGATGAGAGGAAATATGTCACCTCCAGTGAGTGACCCTCCTCAGATTATATACAGTATTTGTCATTATGTGGCCCTCAGTGAATACAGTTTGGACACCCCTGATCTAAGGGCTTTGTGGCTCAAAGAATAGAATAGAGCATTTAGCCCTGAAAAATCTGGGCTTCCCAAGTTTTCCAAGTTCTGCTATTTCCAGTAATGCATCGGCCATCAGTATAACTAAGAGTGTATGTTAGTAGTATATGGTAGTAGTAGTAGTAGTAGTTGTTGTTGTTTTTATCATTAAATGTTTATTCTTTTTTTGATAATCACATTGAGTGTAATGATACTGTAACTATATCGATGTATAGATTTTTTTTTTTCCTACGATACAACTATATCAATTTACATCGCCTTGTATTGAACTGTATCATTTTCCAGTAGTGTCTATGATATACATGGAAAACATATATAATATTGGATGCATGTTAAAATAAAACCATATATGCTTTTTTGGATGTCATTTTTGCATTTTTAATTAAATAAAATGTTATATTCAACTTAGTTATTGTCATTGCTATGGTTAATTATAATAACAGGAATGTAATAACTTTTCTAAGCAAGACAATTATTCGAGATAATTATTAGAACAGTTTGTTTTCTCCTACATTTTCATCCTTTTTCATGTCTTATATATATTTGTATATGTACATACACACACCAAGAGATAAAGAAAAATGAATGTAGAATCATTTTGTAAATATTAATACACAATGTGTTTTTTTTTTTGTATGTGCTTTTTTTTTTTTTTTTTTTAGTTTTTTTTTTTTTTTTTTTTTTTTTTTAGGGGTGAAAGGAATATTGTGTCCTAAAGTATATGCTTTTGAGCCTTGTACTGTATGAAGAACATACATAATAAATGTGAGTACCCCCTTAGCATTTTTCCTATATTGTTGCCTTACAACCTAGAATTTAAATGGATCATTGAGAGTTTTAAACTTTAAACTTTATATATATATATATATACATATATATACATATATATACATATATATACATATATATACATATATATACATATATATACATATATATACATATATATACATATATATACATATATATACATATATATATAGCGGCTGGGTAGCTCAGTGAGTTAGTCAACCGACTTTCACACAGGGGACCCGGGTTCACATCCCGGCCGAGGCGAATACCAACTTCCTGTGTGGGTCCTTAGGCAAGACCCTTTGCGCTATTGCCTACCTCATATATAATGATGAGAGACAATGAATTACGAGACATACCGGCTCAGACGTCGCCCGGTCAAACAAGGTCTGCGTCAGGTGTTGGGGAACCAGAGCAGCCTGATGAGAAGTGGGCTACTGGAACAAGACGGAAGTGGACGAGATGCGAGAACAAGGCTCTGTTGGAATGCTACTACTCCAGTAACCCTAGTCAGAGGGGTTACATGAAGAGAATGTGGGAAATATGGCAACTTCGAAACCCACAATCAACACTCACTGCTAAACAACTAGTAGCTCAGTGTTCCAACATCCACAAGCGGCACCTGCTTTCACAACTTGAGATTGACGAGATACAACACATATGCTATGGCAAGGGGGAGCCAGGACGCAACTCCCCATCCAGAATTTGGGTACGAAGCCCCAATAAGCACCATCGAGCTGAGCGAGGCAGCAACTGACCTGAGAGATAAGATCATGGCTAAAATGAAGACCAGGCAACCCCGACACCAGTTACACAGTTACTTTCCTTCAGAAAGTCTCCTGGAAGATGTGAATGCAGCTTTGGGAACAATACCTACGACGACCATCACTGAAACCAATGAGCTGATATACACTTCAGCAGCAGTGATCCTTGAGGAGCTTGGCTATCAACCAAAGAGCAACCATAAAGATCCATATCCACCATGGAAAAGAAGGTTAGAAGCTAAAATCAAGGTAACTCGGAGAGAAGTGAGCCAAGCAAAGACTCCAAGCCTTGGCCACCCGACTAAAGAGGTACACGAGAGAAATCGAAGCAAGGCGAATAAACCGGCTGTTCTCAACTCAACCAGCTAAAGTGTACTCTCAGTGGCAAGGTAATAACAACAGAGCAGACCCACCAAGGCTGGAGACTGAACAATACTGGAAAGGCATATGGGAGAAGGAGGCGTCACACAACAACAGTGCACAGTGGCTGGAGGATCTAAGAGCAGATCACAGCAACCTCCCTGAACAAGAACCAGTAACCATCACAGTGGCAGACATCCAACAAAGAGTCTCAGGTATGAAAAACTGGACAGCACCAGGGCCTGACATGATCCACACCTACTGGCTGAAAAAGCTAACTTCGCTCCATGAGCGCCTGGCAGCACAAATGAACCAGCTGCTAAAGGATGGGACCCACCCTGAATGGCTAACTGAAGGCCGGACAATCCTGATCCAGAAGGATCCCCTGAAGGGAACGGCCCCATCCAACTATCGACCAATAACCTGTCTCCCCACCACATGGAAGCTCATGTCAGGCATCATAGCAACTAAGATAAGTGGGCACATGGATCAATACATGAGCACAGCACAGAAGGGCATTGGTAAAAACACCAGAGGAGCTAAACACCAGCTGCTCGTAGATAGAACAGTCGCTCAGGATTGCAAAGCCAGACACACTAATCTGTGCACCGCCTGGATTGATTACAAGAAAGCCTATGACTCAATGCCACACACATGGATCATGGAATGCTTGGAGATGTATAACATCAACAGGACTCTAAGAGCCTTCATTGCAAACTCAATGAGGCAGTGGAAGACCACCCTTGAGGCCAACTGCACAAGTGTCCATCAAATGTGGGATATACCAAGGAGATGCTCTGTCCCCGCTGCTGTTCTGCATAGGTCTGAACCCCCTCAGCCAGATCATCACCAAGACTGGCTATGGGTACCGACTCAGGAACGGGGCCACCATCAGTCACCTCCTCTACATGGATGATATCAAGCTGTACGCCAAGAGCGAGAGAGACATTGACTCACTGATCCACACAACCAGGATCTACAGCAATGACATCAGAATGTCATTCGGACTTGAGAAGTGTGGGCGGATGGTGACAAAGAGAGGGAAGGTAGTCCATACAGTAGGGGTCCCACTCCCAGACGGCAGAATAGCAGACATTGAGGACAGCTACAAGTACCTTGGAATCCAACAAGCAAATGGCAACCTGGACCAGGCCACAAGAAAAGCAGCCACAGCCAAATACCTCCAACGAGTAAGGCAAGTCCTAAGGAGTCAGCTCAATGGCAAGAACAAAGTCCGGGCAATCAACAGCTATGCCCTGCCGGTCATCAGATACCCTGCGGGAATAATAAGCTGGCCAAAGGAAGAGATTCAGACCACAGATGTGAAAACACGAAAGCTCCTAACCATGCATGGAGGGTTCCACCCCAAATCCAGCACCCTGAGACTGTACACTAAGCGCAAGGAAGGAGGCAGAGGACTGGTGAGTGTCAGAACCACTGTCCAGGATGAAACATCCAAGATCCTTGACTACATCAGGAAGATGGCCTCAACAGATGAAGTTCTCAGTGAATGTCTCAGGCAGTGGAAAACAGAGGACGAGGTGCTGGAGGAACCATCATGGGAGGAAAAGCCCCTACATGGGATGTACCATCGACAGATAACTGAAGTGGCTGACATCGAGAAATCCTACCAATGGCTAGAAAGGGCTGGACTGAAGGACAGCACAGAGGCACTGATCATGGCTGCACAGGAGCAGGCCTTGAGCACCAGAGCAATAGAGGCCAAGATCTACCATACAAGACAAGACCCCAGGTGCAGACTGTGCAAAGAGGCCCCTGAGACAATCCAGCACATAACTGCAGGCTGTAAGATGCTGGCAGGGAAAGCATACATGGAGCGTCATAACCAAGTGGCTGGTATAGTGTACAGGAACATCTGTGCAGAGTACAGTCTGGAAGTCCCGAGGTCAAGATGGGAAACACCTCCAAAGGTGATAGAGAATGACCGAGCTAAGATCCTGTGGGACTTCCAGATCCAGACAGACAAAATGGTAGTGGCAAACAGACAGACATTGTGGTGATGGACAAACAGCAGAGGAAAGCCGTTGTGGTTGACATCGCAATACCAAGCGATTATAACATCAGGAAAAAGGAACACGAGAAACTGGAGAAGTACCAAGGCCTCAAAGAAGAACTTGAGAAGGCCTGGAAAGTGAAGGCAACAGTGGTGCCCGTGGTCATCGGAGCACTCGGGGCAGTAACCCCCAAACTGGAAGAGTGGCTACAGCAGATCCCAGGAAAAACATCAGACATCTCAGTCCAGAAGAGCGCAGTCCTAGGAACAGCAAAGATACTGCGCAGAACCCTCAAGCTCCCAGGCCTCTGGTAGAGGACCCGAGCTTGGATGGATGAAACCGCCCGCGGAGGGCGAGAGGACAATTTTTTTTATATATATATATATATAATTCAACTTTGCTACAAAACACAACTGAATTCATCATTACAATATGTAAAAGATAAGGAACCACACCAAACCTGCCTAGATACAATTAAAATGAGCCATCAATGAAAGATGCTATGTGTAGCACAAACCCAGCCCCTGACTGTGGCCCCTCTCTAAAGTGAAGCCTGGTGATGGCAGTGTCCTGCTGTGGGGAGATTTGTCATTGGTAGGAACTGGAAACTGCTCAGAACTGAAGGAATGAAGGATGGAGCTAAACACAGGAGCATTTTTGAAGAAAACGACTCAAACTGTGCTGTACAATGCATCCAACCTGAAGGAGCTTGAGCTGTTTTTAGATGAAGAATGAGCACAAATCCCAGTGATTTTATGAACCAAGCTCATAAACACTTATCCTAGAAAAGTTGGAGCTGCAAGTCCTTCAGAAGGTGGTTCTACAGAGGACTAATTTGAGGAGGTACATACTTTTGTATATTTATATATATATATATATACATACATACATATATATATATATATATATATATATATATATATATATATATATATATATATATATATATATATATATATATAAAACCTCTGATGATTCTGGAAAAAATTCAGCAACAATAAAGAAAAAATGCTAAGGGGGGTACATACTTACGTGACTTACTCACCACTGTGTATATCTATATAGTTTATTGTGTCACATTCATTATGTATGTTCTTCATACAGTACAAGGCTCAAAAGCATATACTTAAGAAAATTGTAAATTTAGAAAGTTTGTTTTGAATTAACCTTCACATACTTTACTGTAAACTCGTGCAATGCAAACAAAACGTGCAAAGAAAATAAATGAATAATCTCTTTGAGACCTGTAACTCAGACAAAGTTTGCCTAAATAAGATACAACCAACAAATACACAAAACTTACCTAAAAAACCTCCAGGTTGCTTAGCTTTGAGGTGATATGTTAGGGACGAGTTACTCCTGAGGCGTGTTCGTGCGGTGCATTTCTGTCCCACTGGAAGACCCGCGGTGCGTTGCTACCTCTGTCAGTGCCGTCGTAATATTTTTGTTGTGATCAAATTAATCGATGCGTCAATTGAAATTAACGCGATTAAATCAATAAATTAACGCACTGCATTAATACAATAATTTTCCCAGCTATATATATGATAGATAGATAGATAGATAGATAGATAGATAGATAGATAGATAGATAGATAGATAGATATGCTTTGTATATGCGTAGTAGCATTAGTTTGTTGCAGCAGTACAGTTTGTTGTGTAATGCCAGAAAAAAAAAAAAAAAAAAATCCTAATTTTAAATTCTACAATTTTACATTGTTATCCAAGTCATACTTCTATAGACTACTTCTTCCACAACATGTGATAAATCCATATGGTATTTATGACAACCAATATCTAAACATGTTTTTCTGTTGTGCTTTTACTTACATACAGTCAGTTTCACTATTAACTGCTTGATACATATTAGCAGTGAGCTTTATCATATGTTAGTGTGACTGACAGCTAACCCCCGGTTTTACACTAGCCTTTATCCAGATGGCTCCCATACAAACACTTGGATATTTCAGGGAATAGTGCGTGACCCACCTCCGGCAGCAGCAGGTGTAGCTCCATGTTAGCTCAGCATTAGCGACAGATGGCTAAGATCCAGTATTTTCTTGAGTGAAAGTGAAATCCTGTCAGTCTCGGCGGATCTGACAAACTGTTCACCTCCGCCGCCAAAACAAAACGTCCCTGCGGTTTCACAAAGCCTCGGGTTTTATTTAATCTCTTTTTAATTATTGTTGTTCACGCGGCGCTGAATCACGGAGTAATTAGACTTATGTGTGAGAAAGTAAAAAGAGAAAACACAAGGAAAATGTTACAGTGGCATGAAGAAGGCTTTTAACGTGGTGTTTTAGTCTATAGTTCGGATAAAGGAGTACAAAGTCTCAAATCCAAGGCCACCCTGGCACCCTTTTAAAGTTTTTCAAATGTATTTTTTAGGATAAGAGGATATTTATGGATGTAGTGAAAGACGACGTGACATTAGTTGGTGTGAGAGAAGAGTATGCAGAGGATGGGGTTAGATGGAGGCAGAGGATTCCATCTCTGAATGAGACAGCCCAAAGGAAAAGAACGAAGATGAGTCGCGCTGACCTTAAACTTCTAGGTAAACTGTGTGCACCCTAGTCAATGTGGTCCACAAACTAGTCCTGTTGTTCATTATTATCAGTCTCCACCATCTTCTTTTTCTCTCGCTGCTACCAGTGCTCCTGATAGCCATTTCATTTTCTCCTCTAATCACTGCACTTTCATCCATCCAGCTCCTATAACCTTCGCCGTAAAGAGTTACGGTAGACAATAACATGATTTTTTTTTTTTTTCTTCTCTTCTCGTTTCTTTTGATTCTTGCTTGTGTGTTTCTGAAGAAGATGAATCCTTTAATCAGTGGTCCATCCAACTCTCAGACTAACACGTATTCTCCAATTTTCACCGCTTTTTATGTGCAGCCTTTGAAATGCGCCGCGCCGCTAATGGTTTTCACTGTCACTGGATCAATACTGGGTCTGTACGTGCTCACAGAATAACATGCGATTAATTTGTAGGCGCTGATGGCTCCTGACAGTCCGTTTGTGAAAACACAGTGGTGGGAGGCGGTGCAGTTATACGGCAATATAGACTGAATATGAATGAAGTAAGTGATTCAGGTTGCATGCCAAAATGTCAATAGTGGTGTGCCAATACAATGGAAGGTGAACTTGAAGCCGAATTATGGAAATTGCTGCAACATGTAAACGAGATTTGTCAAACGTTCTCTCCTGTATAGCAAGGATAGATGTTGGAGGTGTAGCCGCTGCATTAAATAGAAGTTCTTTCTGAATATTTTCCTAGGAGCTAGAACATAAGTCCTTAAGCCACTGATAAAAAGATTAAAAGATAAATGAATTTTAGCTCCGTGTACCCACCCAGAGAGATTGTGTGTTGGCCGGCCCAAGGATCAAACCACATTTTCTTTGCTGGTAGGCAAGAGCACTAACCACTCTGCAACCGTGCACCCCTGGATAAACAAATAATAAACGATAAATATAGTATAGTATAGTATAGTATAGTATATATAGAGTTTATTTGGTAACAGATTAAGGGGTTTCCAGCTGAGCTTAGTTTATTATTGCATTGTCAGCATAGAATAAGAGGGAAAAAATTAAGAAATAATATTTTACTGGAACATACTTGTACTTATAACATAAAATAAACTAATCCTAACCTTAACCAGTTTGACAGATTAACTCATATTTATGGTCAAAATTAGCATAAATGCTACCAGGGTTTCCACGGCGATGTCCCCGCTAAACCGACGTGGAACCAAAATCTCTTGCCACACTTTGTGCCAGTTCCAAACCTGGATAAATGGAGATGATTGCATTAGGAAGGGTATCTGGCTAAACATGCTAAATTCCCCATACTAATAACTCACTTTTTCTTTTTTTCTTAAATTTTTCTTCTACCTTTATTTAACTAGGATTCCAACTGAATAAAATTAAAAGTGGATTTTTTTTTTTTTTTTTTTTTTATGGGTCTTTTTTTTATCAAATCATTATTGTTATGTAGCCAATAGCTTTTTATGACCTAGCCATGACATAATCATTTAGAGAGGCATGTTTGCACTCAGGCACTACAGGTGCTTTTCCACTAGGTCGGCACAAGGTAGGATGAGTCAGTTTGGGGGTGTTTCCACTTCCCAAAGTGTTCCAAAGTGTTTCCATAGAGCAGTCCAAACTGTTCTACTTTTGGCACTCCTCCCTCATGAGGTCCAGTTCAGTTAACTGGAACGGTTAGAGGTGGGCACTGCTGTGAGCTGATTGGACGAGAGAGAATCCTCACTCAGGCAAAACCACATACTTGTCCTTGTAATAATCCTTGTAATAAACAGCTGTATGGGGACAAGCTAATGTTAAGGCGACTTTTTCTAAAAATAAAGCTAGCATGCATTAGCAACAGCTGTTTCCAATTTAGCAAAGTCTTATCTTTAGCAAAATCTTAATGTTTAATTTTTTGTGAACACTGGATTAAACATGAGTTAAACATGAGTTAAACATGAGTTAAACTCATGTGGTTATATGCTCAGTGGTTAAAATGTGTTAAAGTGGCACAGAGAAGTGAATTTAATGCACCAAAAGCTGGTGGTAAACCCAAACTCGTCTCCTGTTTACTGAAGCTTTAGCTCCAGCCTCACACAGACACACACCAGCCTCACACAGACACACACCAGCCTTACACAGACACACACCAGCCTTACACAGACACACACCAGCCTCACACAGACACACACCAGCCTTACACAGACACACACCAGCCTTACACAGACACACACCAGCCACACACAGACACACACCAGCCTCACACAGACACACACCAGCCTTACACAGACACACGCCAGCCTCACACAGACACACACCAGCCTCACACAGACACACACCAGCCTCACACAGACACACACCAGCCTCACACAGACACACACCAGCCTCACACAGACACACACCAGCCTCACACAGACACACACCAGCCTCACACAGACACACACCAGCCTTACACAGACACACACCAGCCTCACACAGACACACACCAGCCTTACACAGACACACACCAGCCTTACACAGACACATGCCAGCCTCACACAAACACACACCAGCTTTACACAGACACACACCAGCCTCACACAGACACACACCAGGAGTTACACTCGTCTTTTTAAATATTACCAGCATCTTTATGTTTTTAAAGTGACTTTCAATCACACTTTTTTCTCATTTATTAACGCAACTTTTGTTGCTCTTGTGTGACGTCAATGTTTATGATGCAGACGTGGGTCTCCTGGAGCCAGAGTCATGGAAACACCAGCAAGTTTTGAGGCTAACCATTCAAAGGCATCCTGTACTGGCACGCCCCGTACTGTTCTGACTAGTGAAAAAGCACCTTACAATGCAAAGGACACTGTGAATGAAACAAATTGTGTGTTGTCAAAAGTCAGTGAAAAAGATTTCCTTGTATAAACCAACAGCCAAAAAATGCAATCAAATCAGTTCAGTTTTTTGGTTGAACATGTTGTCTTGTATCGAGCTGCTCCACAGTGAACCAACATCACCAATAGACTGTGAAAACTTACAATAAGCATGATTGACATTGTGTTTGACCTGGGATATGGTGCCCTTTACACTCCCCGCGTTTTAATCCCAGAGAGGTCCTTGTTCTTGTGTGTAATCTGTGGTTTTCTCAGTGTTCAGAATGGCAAGATTATTAGCACAATACAGATAAAGCCGGGACCAGATGGGCGTCAGTCAACGTTAGCTCAAAACACTGGAGGGAGTTTGAGCGAGGCCAGGAAAGCTGCATGAACAGATGTTAGCAGCTCATCCTCTGTCAATGGAGAGACTAGAACTCCACTTATTTATTTATTTGTCACTTTTTTTTTTTTTGGTAAACCATACCGGAGGCAGGAGGATTTGAAGATAGAGGAGCTATTGTTTCTGGGGGACATTAGGGAGATGTTATGGGAGAACTGTAAGTGCATTTAACGATATAAAACATGGCAGAAAGTACAGCTCAGTTGGTAGACATATTCAGGATGATTCATTATTATCTAGATCTCAACAACTATCTTGCAAACATAGCAATTGGTGCTAGATTTTCAGATTTTCAGACCCCTTTAGTGACTTTTTTCCAAAAGAATGACTAGCAAAATAGCTAGCAACTTTTTTCATGAGAAACTTTCTAAATGTTGCCAGTATCATCCAGTGCAGCATCGAGGTCTGGATGTCCCAGTTCCAAGCCTCTGTCTGTTCTGTTCAATGAGAGATCCATAATTGTTTAAACTGGACAGTACACCTAAAACTTAATTTGTGTAGAACACTGTGCAAAACCAAATGCGACGTATGATGTCATTTACCAAGCTTTATCTACTTTTGGAGCAGGCTTTAGCGACATTTCATTGAAAATAGTTGGCAACACTGCATAACAATCAAGTATAGGTTAAAAGGAAGTCATGTGATGTAGCAGAATTGAAGACATGCTCGGATGAGAGATGAAACATCTTTAACTTAGTATAGCATGCTGGGTTCAAATCCCAGCTCTTACCAAGATACAACCTGAATTCCGGAAATGTCGGGACATTTTTTTTTTTATTTGAATAAAATGACAACTAAAAAAACTTTCAAATGACATAAGCCAATATTTCATTCACAATAAAACATGGATAACATAACAAATGTTTACACTGAGAAATTTTACACTTTGTCACAAAATGAGCTCATTTCAAATTCAATGCCTGCTACAGGTCTCACAATAGTTGGGACGGGGCAACAAACTGCTGAAAAAGCAAGAGATTTAAAAAAAGATTCAGCTGGAAGAACATCTAGCAACTAATGAAGTTAACTGATCTCAGGTCTGTAACATGATTAGCTATAAAGAGAAGTATTAGAGAGGCAGAGTCTCTCAGAAGTAAAGATGGGCAGAGGCTCTCCAATCTGTGAAAGAGTGAAGAGTAAAAAGATTGTGGAATACTTTAAAAACAATTCCAACACAAAGATGTCTTCAGACTGTTTGGAAAAGAAAAGGAGATGCTATACTATGGTAAACATGCCCCTGTCCCAACTATTGTGAGGCATCAGATTTGAAATGAGCTCATTTTGTGAATATAAGTGTAAAATTTGTCAGTGTGAACATTTGTTATGTTTTCAATGTTCTATTGTGGATAAAATATTGGCTCATGTGATTTGAAAGTCTTTTAGTTTTATTTTATTCAAATTAATTATTATTATTTTTATACCGATAAATGATTACTTAGAAATATTGCCTTGGTGAAGACTCTGTGAATGCTTTTAGTCACATAGTGGTATTCTTTTATTATTAGTATCATAAGTTTCTTGCAGCAGACATTGGAAATTTTCCATCTGCCAAGACAACCTTCACCACGATCATACTGCATTTACAAAAGAGACACAGCCCCTGAATTATATATCTATAAATGTCTACGCTGTTACCATTAAGCCTCCACCAACAACACCAACAAATATCTATTTCATAAGGGGCCATCATTACGTTGAGGTCAGACCCACACCTGCCCTGCATACTCACCTCTTCTCTCATGTCTCCGATACAAATCTAAATGTAATTATAGAAATGATGTTTGCAGCCTGCCCCATTGACTCTTCCTCCACAGATCCGTTCACACTTCGGGACGTCTGCGCGCTAGCCGTGGGCGGCACATGTTGCTGATAAAGTTGCATTGGCGTCTAATGAGAAGTTTTATTTTTCGATTGTTTACTTGTGGGAGGCAGGCATCTGCTTGTGGGTGACTGCGGCGCTCCAAGTGTCAGCTCGTTAAAAGCAATCTCCACAATGTTACAGGAGAGAAAAAGAAAATACTCGGAGACAACTGTACAAACAAATGTGCCATTATTTAATGTACGACTAATTTAAGTTCGGTGTCACTCAAATATGTATAAAGATATCTGCAATCAAAGGGAAAAAGGAGGAGCAAAGATGAAGAGGTTGAAGCTAGAAGTCAAAAGTAGGAGTTTAAAAAAAAAATCTCTGTAAACTTTAAGGTAAGCAGTGCACTTTGAGCAGCCAGTATTATTTGCATCTGTTACACAAACAATAAACATATGACAACGATACTGGAAATGACAAGGAAACGTCGCCCTGAACAACTTTATAAATATCAAAACTTGTAAAAGAAAGGTTTTTGTTACTGTATAAGAGTAACTGTGCAGTCTCACGTCTTGCATTCCATATTAAACCTTAAGGTTGCAGATAAAGAGTTTCTTTCAGGGGTCACCACTGCAAATCATCATGTTTACATGCATGGGTAACTTGGCATTTGTTTTTTTATGTCAAAAGCCCTTCCAGACAGAACCCTCTCCATTTATTGCTTGGAACTGGTTCAACTGTGACCTTGTGGCTCGAGTCCCCCCCCCCCCGAGATTCAAACCACATCACCAAAAATACATATAAGGTAATCTGTTGTCAAGTTTTAATGCTCGGACAGCACATACTAACCTCTCCTGAAAATGTCACCAAAGTCTGATCAGACTATTTTGAGTTATCTTGCTAACAGGCCAACAAACCTATGCCAGCAAAAACATAACAGGAGGTTTAGTTTTCACAAGCATTGGTTTGTCGTTAGTAAGAGAACCCAAATAGCAATGGTTTGATATCATTCAGTTATCAGGAAAGGTCAGTAATGGCTCAAGAAAGGTCAGGGTCATAGAAAGAATAATTTGCTGATTGTAATTTATGATTCAGAGATACAAAACATTGATAAAAGATCTGGGCTGGCATTCAAACACTAGTAACATCGCTAAAAAGGCTCACCAGTATCTCCAGTAGTATAAATTCACTCAAAACACAACCATTTTTTTTAAACTGTGATTGGTGTGGTATTGAAAGTCTTGCCAGCTCTATTACTGCGTGGTTTGTAATCTCACTGTGAAAGAAAAGAAAACTTTAAACAGAGTGGTTCACTTTGCTTGCAGGACAATAAGCTGTGGCCTTTTAACAAGAGCTTTCCAGATCATCAGTGATCCCTCTGGCCCCATGCTACTGAGATGTTGTTTGACCTCCTCCCCTCAGGAAAATGATATTGTTCAATTAAATGCACTATATCTCGTCATGCTACAAGTTTTTTTTTTTTTTTTTTTTTTTTTTTTTTTTTTTTTTTTCACAAGCTGTGATGACTTTAAACAATGCACTCTAAAATACCTCAGATATATACCTTAATGTTTTAGTTACCTCTTTTATTGCTATTGTTATTGTTTCTTAGTATTATATGTTTTTAGGATCTGTCCATGTGTTGTTTTTTTAGGCTTGAGTTTTCATGTTTTGTCTGTTTAAATCTTGACTGTGTGCTTTGAGCTCCATGCAACTGAACTGAACTAAAGGTCAGTAATGGGTCTGGTAGGTGGGGCATTTACCCCTGAACCAGAAGATCCCAGGTTCAAGTCTACATCTAGATGTCTACCCTCGCTGTTTCTCTGTGTAAAAAGACATGCGTATGCGGCTATAGAATGAATTATTTAAGTGTCATACACAAATGTGCCCAGCTTACATGACACTATCAACATTTACACGAAAGATGATGCCGTATAAACAACTATACAACAACAGAAATACTTTATTAATATGCTCACATTAACTGACAGGATACAAAGCTTGTTGTCCCAGTGTCCATGCCTTCTCTATAAATTTTGCCAAAGCAAAATTCTCATTTTTAAACAGCCATCTCAAAATATCACCATCCGACAGCCAAAACAAGTCTGGATTTTTACATTGAATTTTCTCAAATATAAGAATTCTTAAATCTTTAAACAATGGACAATAGAACACAAAATGAAATTCATCCTCAACTACTCCCAAGTCACACATAACACACATCTGTCCTCCTCTGGAACCGCTTTGTACTGGCCCACCTCCACTGTCAGAGGCAGGACTCCTGCTCTCAGCTGGGACAGAGGGACCGCTGTCCTCTCTGTAAGTTACAGGTAACATAGGGCTCTGTGGAAAAGTCTTCCTTAAACAGAACTTAAGTTCTTAGTTTTGGCTTTTTGTACAGCTCTAATTCCCACTGCTCTTTATAAATATCAAACAGCGTCTGCCTGAGATTAAAAATTTTACACTGTAGTTCACTGCAAAACAAATATTGTTTATTTCCTAATGAAAATCTGTCAAAAACCTCTCTTGACCAAGGTTTTTTGTGAGCTTTGTCCCAGTAGCTCTCAGAGCCAGCAGACTAATGAAAGATCATAGGACTTCGCTCTCCCTAGACACTTCCTCCATTTCCTTCAGAGGGACACCAAAGCATTCCCAGGCCAAGAGATACAGCTCTGTCTGGTTTAAGCATATTAATATTGTTAATAATAAAACCTATATGATGTCCTAAGCTCTTGCTTTCTCGCAGACTTATTATTTTTTCATCACTTTGTACTGTTTATTTAATATTTATATGTAAGAAAAAAAAATGAAACATGTACTCTATACATTAGGTTTAATATTATCTTCCTATTTCCAGCCCTAGCTCCCAGTGTGTGTGTCTCTCTCAGTCTGTCTTGTCAGCAGGACATTGATCGTTTGGGCCGGTGCTGAAGCTCTGTCTCGTTAGTGAGGCCTCCATGTCCTCTCCATCACACGGCGTGAACAGGAGGAGTCAACCCCGAGACAGATCGAGCCGCATCAAGTCCATCGATCCAGTGAAGACGGATCTATTTCTGATCCACTATAGATCTTTATAATGTAACCTAATTCACTGTCCACGCTGGCTGATTGAACCAATGAAAGACAAATGTTAACACTTCGACAATGAAAGCAAAAAGTCTGATTTAATTTCATCAGATTAGGTGAGAACTCTGGTAATTGGTTGGACAAATGGTGAAAGGTCAATGCTGTATTAGTCTAATTGGATATAATTAGTAAGCCACTTTGAGATAGGTTTAAAATGTTGTCTAGAGCAAGTCCAAATGGGATGCAATACTTAAAGCAATGTTGTCAATAATCCTTTGAGATAATTACCCCAAAATGAAACATTTGCTTTAGTTTTTTGTGGGAAAAAAAATAAAAAAATCTAAAAAATAAACTCATTTAAACCTAGTACACCATCTTTTCACTGTCCCTCCTCTGTACATGTCAAAACTAGGTCTAAACCGAGCCTTATCCGAGACTACTTGAGGACAAAACTAGGTCTAATCTGGGACTAAACCAGCCAGCTGCTCTATTTTTTTAAACAGGGGTCTATGGTTGTTATTTTCATTCAAAGCAATAAATACAAACTGATTTACAGAGGCATTTTCCCCTCTTAAAGCCACACCCACAGTTTCATCCCACCAATCAGAGCATTCCCTTTCATTACTGCTGCAATCACACATATTTCAGGAGGTTGTTTGCTGAAGCAGGTGTAAAAATGTCTTCTTGTGTGCTGATGAATGGCTGGCTGTGTCTTCAAGTAAGCACTATCTCCAGCTCTGACCTAGATTTTTTAATTGCATATCCCCACTTATGTATGGTGAGCCTATGATAAATAACACTTGTTTTGTTATTGCTGTGGATTTTTTTTTAAGGTGTGCATATTTTTGAGTGGTATGTACAGTTTTGTAATGATGAAGATGCATTTTAAGGACAACTTCTGTTTGATTCTGAGAGAAAAGTAATTTGTGAAGTGGCTGGGGCTGAAAAATATGAGTGAAATGGACAAACTGACAACTTTGAATGAGTTACTGTATAAGCTTTCTATAAACTGCTCCACAATTAACTAAAGATAAGGTGGCACAGAGGATGGACAGTGAATATAGGAGTACAGAGGAGGGACAGTGAAAATATGAGTACCCATATATTCACTATCCCTCCTCTGCACTCATATATTGACTACCCTGTATCCATATAAAACTAGGCCTAAAACCATGACATACCAGAACTAAACCAGGATTAAACCCGGTCTAAACCAGTACTTACCCAGGACTGAACTAGGACTGGACCAGGTGTACATCACCAGCAAACCAGGTATGAAAACTGGCTAAATTAAACACAATTTAGGACTTGAACTATAAAAGTACTATCAGAAGAAGTCTACGTACCATCAGTGGGACCTGTACCACAGTTTGAGAACCACTGCTTTATACCAACACCACACTGTACTTTTGGACCACTCCATCTGCCACAAGATCATATTTAAATCGTCCATTATCCACATTACTTATCGTGAACCCGGTACATTTTAACGGCTGAAAATGGCAGCTCCAATTGTTTGTAATGAGTTTGAGGAAGTGCGTTTCTTTGTGCTTTTACCGCCTTGTTCCTTTGCCGTTGACAGGTTGGAAACAGAAATTGCTCTGATAATTCAGTGGTCTCTCACAGAAGAATATATAAGGATTTTGATTATAACTTACAAAAAGTACAAGGAAATGATTAAAATTTGCATACAGTGAGCAAAGCAAACTGGCCGTCAGACATGCCCCCATGTTTATTGTGAATAAAGAGACATTATGGGGCTAATGTTTTAGCAAAAAGATTTTTGTGTGTGTAAATAGATTTGTGTGTGTAATAAGATTTATGTGTGTGTATTATGATTTGTGAGTGCGTATTAAGATTTTTGTGTGCGCATTAAGATATGTCCATGCATAATTAGATTTGTGCGTGCTTATTAGGATTTGAGTGTGTGTGTATTAAGATTTGTGTGTATGTAATTAGATTTGTGTGTGAATATTACGATTTGTGCGTGCGTATTATGATTTCTGTATTCATACGATTTGTATTTGTAAAATTGTAATTGTAAATGCAAAAGTGCTAAAAGCTTTGTTCTCAGAAATTAAGTACATAATCATCCTCCAGTCCGCCTTGCCTGTATGAATGTGTCAGTGTGACTGTGTTTGGTGGTGGTCAGAGGGGCTATAGGCGCAAAAATGGCAGCCACCCTTCCATCAGTCTGCCCCAGGGCAGCTGTGGCTACAGAAGAAGCTCACCACCACAGAGTGTGCCTGAGGAGTGAATGAATAAAGTGACTTTGAGTGCCTAGAAAAGTGCTATATAAGACTAATGCATTATTATTATTACCTGCAGAACCAAAGTAAACCACCTACTACTGCCATCTATTGGTCGGCCTGTCCACAGCCTGTAAGTCTAAACTCATGGTGATCGACGCACAGATCCAAACACAGACACACAGCACTGACATGGCAGGACTGGAACAAAATTATTTGTGTAATGAGAGCTTTGTCCGTAGGACTTGAAACTTTTAGTACTTTTGAATTTCCCGACATAATTTTACTCACCCACAAATCTTATTACGCACGCACAAACTGTATTACATACACAAATGGTATTACACAAGCACAAATCATATCACGCACAAATCGTATTACACATGCACAAAACTTTTTACGCACACATAACGCTTTTTTACCCATGCACAAAACTTATTATGCACACAAAAATTGTATTATGCATCCACAAATTGTATTACATACGCAAAAATTGTATTATGCATGTACAAATGTTATTACACATGCACAAATTGTATTACACACACAAATCTTATTACACACACACACAAACACATTGTATTATACATGCATACATCTTATTGCAGACAAATCTATTTACACACACACAAATCTTTTTGCTACAATAATAGCTCCATAGACATCACCCAAGTCACCATAGAAAAGACATGTTCTCTTTTTTTTTTTACACTTTTTGTTTCAGCCACACAATAGACAATATGCCAAAATTGACTACATAAATAAAAAAGTGCAAAACTTGTAAGATAAATAACCTGAACCACTTTGAAACCACAGCCCATATCCAAGGCATTGTCCCTCTCTCACAATGTTAAAGATGTTGTGTCTAGATCTGAACTCAAACTCAGAATCCTCTAGTTCAAGAGTCAATGCCCCCATCCATCAAGCCAAATCCCTTGATCTTAATGAAAATAATGTGTTACATTACTGACCCCTTGTGGTTGAAGTTGGTATCTTTAGCCCTATTTCACAGGTTTTTCTCCCTCTTCTAATTACTGAACTTCAAAATTTGATTGTATTTATTTATTTTTTTTAACTATGTTGCAAATAAACAAACACACCAGCCAATCCCAAAGAAAATGTAATCTCTTTGAAAGTTGCAACACACTTTTGTATTATTCAAAGGGGGAAAAAAAAGTTTTGATGTGTAAGATTTGTGGAAAGTCCAGTATTTCATATTAGCAACATTAATATTTAGTAATTACTATTTAATAATATTCACATTTTTAGGGTATACTGTACTGTATAGTGAAAAGTTAAATAATTAAAATGTAACAAGTTAGTAAAATGTAGTACTCTATAGAATCTGTACCATATTGCCAATATTCCTGGTTCAAATCCAAAGTTCCTTTCAGAATTCATGGCCAGTGGTGTAGTGACTCGAATTTTGCACTCAAAGTACTACTTCAGAAAATATTAGACTTTCCAGGTATCATCTTTAATGGGCTAAACCAGGACAAATCCAGAACTAAACTGTGTGCAGGTGAACCTATCATTAGCTGCTGGTCTTTTTGGATCCGCCGTCCTCTTTTTATTATAGTTTAACAGGATCAAAAATGATAGTGGCAAGTCAAGCAGAAAATACAATATCTTCTCCAGGGAGAGAGGGCAGCTTCTATATAGGTCCACCCCACTTTCGGCAGCTTGGACATAGAAGATCCCCTCCTGTCTTGGTTACCAATACACCTTTATATACCTTACAGTTGAAAGAAACAGTATACCTATACCATATATATATATATATTCACAGTGCAGGGTGAAAAACGTATGTGAACGTTTGGATTTAATAACATTAATAGGTTGACCCTCCTTTGGCAGCAGTTCTCTGTAGAGAACATCAGACCTGCAGGATAAATATTCTTGGGATGTCTGGTGTGAATCACTCTTCTGAGGTCATGCTACAGCATCTCACTAGGACTGAGGTCAGAACTCTGACTGGGCCACTCCAGAAGTATTTTCTTCTGTTGAAGCCATTCTGTTGTTGATTTGCTTCTATGTTTTGGGTCAGTGTCCTGTTGCATCACCCATCCTCTGTTGAGCTTCAGTTGGTGGACAGATGGTCTTAAGTTTTCCTGCAAAATGTTTGGATAAACTTGGGAATTCATTTTGCTATTGATGATAGCAAGTTGTCCAGGCCCTGAGACAGCAAAGCAGCCCCAAACCATGATGCTCCCTCCAACCAATTCACTGTGGAGATGGGGTTTTGATTTTGATGTCTTTTTTTCTCCACACATAGGATTGTGTGTTTCTTCCAAATAACTCAACTTTGGTTTCATTTGTACAAAAAATATTTTGCCAGTAGTGCTGTGGGACATCCAGGAGCTCTTCTGCAAACTTTAGACATGCAGTGATTTTTGTTTTTGTTTTTTTGTTTGTTTTCTGGGGGGTTTTAGCTAAACCTCCAGAATTCTTCTTCACCTCATTGAGCATTCTCTGCTGTGCTCTTGCAGTCATCTTTACAGGACGACCACTCCTAGGGAGAGTAGCAGGAGTGCTGAACCTTCTCCATTTACAGACAGTTGCTTGTACCATGGACCCATGAACATCGAGGCTCTTAGAGATACTTTTGTAACCCTTTCCAGCTTTATGCAAGTCAACAATTCTTACTCGTAGGTCTTCTGAGAGCTCTTTTATGGGAGGCATGGTTCACATCAAGCAATGCTTCTTCAGAATGGTAAACTTAAAACTGTGGTGTGTTTTTTATAGGTCAGTGCCACTTTAACCCACTCCTGCAATCTTCTCACATTGATTGGACCCCAGGTTGGCTGACACCTTACTCCAATTAGCTCTTAAAGAGATCATTAGCCTAGGTGTTCACATACTTTTTCCATCCTGCACTGTGAATTTTTACTTTTTTTTTCAACTATATGTCAAAAAGAAGAGAATACGTCATTCAGCCTCTCTCCATGTCTCCTCCCATATGCAGCTGTGCAGTGCCTAGAGGTGATAAGGCTAGCACCTGAGAGTGATCTTTGTTCCTGCACAGAATATTCAAACACATCTCCATGGTATCGCTTTGGCTCCGAGAGAGTTTTTGGGTTAGCAGCATGTAAACATTTTTATCACCCTGCCTGGGATCAGCTTGACCTCACAGCCTGTGCAATTAGACACAGCACATGACAAGATAATACAGAAACATGTATAAACAATTATACTGGCTTTTGACATTAACCTGCCCCAGATTATTACACAGTCATACATAAGCATGATCTAAGCAAAAAAAAAAACAAAAAAAAAAAAACTTTACTGCATATTACATGGAATACATAAATCAAAACAAGAACTTAAAATTATAAACTAAGCAAAATATGTAAGGTAGAATGCGTGGTTTTTAGCTTTAACCTTAGCAAGGTATTCAAATTTGACTTCAAAAGCATGGACTAAACCAGGAATTAATCAGTACTAAACAAGCACAAAACTAGGTATAAACCAGGACTAAAACCAGCACTAAACCAAGACTAAACAAATGACTAAACCAAAACAAAGCCAGCAAACTGCCAAAGACTCCTGAGTACCACTAGAAGTAGACTCCGCACCACCATTGGTACCCATACCACAGTTTGAGAAACACTAGTGTACAGTATTAACCAAATAAAAAGCTACATTTATTACTATATTATTTTCAAAGCCTTCCAAACCTGTCAGAACTGTTCATTCAATAAAAAGGATCAAATCTGCATGTCTGTTAGCATTAGCATTAGCCGCGGGGCCCGATGCTCCATGATTGGCTGAGAGATGTGAGGTGTTTTGTAGCTGTTTCTTCAGTGAAAGCCCTTAACTCCTGGATCAGAGAGGAGCGGATCAGGCTGTAACACGTCGAGCTCTGGCTCTGGTTCAAACGCTCTTCACCCATCTGTACTCGGTTTGTTGTGATCATCTCTCGCCTCGAGCTTGGTGTATGATGTCAAAAAAATGGCTCAAAATCATCTAAATCTGGGAAGACGTGAACAAAGGTATCACAAAGATGGGTTCGAACCTGTTTCCAAAAATGAAAAAAATAAATAAATGAATAAAAAACACTCCTCAAGCTTAACAGGACAGTAAACATTAAAACCATTGATATCTTGAAACACAATTAGAGCAAGAAGGACTTTGATTCAAACCGGGGAATTCTAGTTCAGGGGTAAATGCTCTGTCCACTGAATAACACACCTTCTACTAGTATTATAGATACACTTTGAGTTTTTGTTTGTTTATTTCCCTAATATATGAAATTTGGTAGGCCCTTTACTTACTTTACTTGTGAGGCAGCTTTTTTGAAGCAAGAAATGATTCATGTTTCAACGTTTGAAATCACACAAGAACAGCATATGATTCTTTTATTTTTTTACTAACAAAATTTTCCACTGGCTTAATATTGCAAAGGTGGAGCAAAAAATTATGGTGAAAAAAAAAAAAAAAAAAATCCTCTTCAAGATTTTAAAATACATGTAGTAATAGTAAAATAATTCATAGTATTACTGCAATAATTGGGTTATTAATGGGTTCATATTGGGTTTGTTGGTTTATTATTATTTATTATTGTATTACTACTGGTTTATTATTGGGTTATTATTAGGTTATTTCAGGATTATTGGGTCATATTTAAAACATGAATTGCAAGTCTGTGTAGTTTTGAATGTTTTTTTTTTTTTTTTTTTTTTCAGATTTTACAAATATTACTGCAATATTTAGTTGTGTTAGCTCAGTAGGTTAGATGGATCTGACTTTAGAGTAGACATATGGAAGTATTACAAAGATGTATTCACACCTGTTTCAAAGAAAAAAAAAAAAAGAAAAAAAAAGTCCTTGAGCCTCAAACAGTGCAGCCATTTTAATTACAATGTGAGGGATAAAAGTTTCAAATTCACAGATTCAGTTTAAATGAGGTTTGGCAGTTTGCCTTTTGGCAATGTTTCTCCTAAAATTAAAGTTAATTAGCCTGGGCAGATACAGTCTGCAGTGACAGCTGTTGAATCAGATGCAGAATAATGACAAGCCTCGCTCCATCCAACATAACACCTGCTTTATACTGGTCTTATTTTACACATGTTTGGGCTCAAATTTGGGACTTTAAATTGTAGGGTAAAAGGGCAAGTCATAGATGTTCCCTTATAAAACATTTAATTTGTCTTATACTTTCTAAAACACATGTATTAACTGCCAAGTGAATGTCCCTATCTCACAATGGAATGGATATAGATCCAGACCTGAATTCAAACTAAGAGTGTGGTCACACTTTCTGCGTTTAGTTCGCTTCAATCGAACCCTTGTGTGCTTCTTGGGGAAGTCCGGTTTGTTTGAGCAGTGTAAACACGCAACCAGACTCAGGTGCGCACCAAACAGGTGAACTCTGGTCCTCCTGAAATCAGAGGTCTTGGTGCGGTGCGCTTTGAGCCCTAGGGTGTTTCTCAAAGCCCAGGTACCTAGCCTTGCCTTCTTTTGATTACATCACAGGAAGGCATCCACCTCATCATCTGTCGCCCAAGGTGTGTTCCAATGTTCATGTCCTTTCTAGGCAGGTGTCCTCTGTTTGGCTAACATGTGCCTAATTCACCAAGGATACATCAATGGATCCTTCGCTGCCTTGCATCGGCCAAAATCACCCACAATGCACTGCAGCTTTTTTGAAAAAATGGCAGGCCATGGGCATGTATTACTTTTAAAAGCTTATTTAGCAAATTTAAGATTATTTATGAACTAAAATACACAAACATACACAAAAAAGGTGCCCCCCCCACACAGAAAAAAAAACATCTTAGTTTCTCTCAGTAAATATTGACACACTGCCCCCTACAGGCCAGGTTTGTTACTACTCCTTCAGTCAGTTCAGTTCATTTGACAGAGCTCAATGTGAACTCGAACCAGACCAATGACATCATCAACACAGGTGCGGACTTTTTCCCATAAGCACACCAAGTGGTAAATTATTTTTAATAAATGATTTATAAAA
This sequence comes from Bostrychus sinensis, assembly GCA_020698575.1. NCBI lineage: Eukaryota > Metazoa > Chordata > Actinopteri > Gobiiformes > Eleotridae > Bostrychus > Bostrychus sinensis. The sequence goes on from CM036241.1 coordinate 40,356,153, forward strand.
TACTCTTTACTAACCAACTATTTAAAATATTGCAGCCTTACTTCAGCAATTTTTTTCCCCCTGATGTGAAGGTCTTTGGGTGTCAAACACAAGGTCCGGCTAATTTCTGTTGGCCCATGAGATTATTTACAATTTATATTAATAATAGCCCAGCAATATACTGCACACAACCTGTTTGAACGACATCTCCCATAATGCACTGCAAAAGCCGTGCTGCTGCCACGCCGTCTCGAGATGGGATTTATGGCTCTTTAACGGGAGCCAAATCTTTGAGATCCGTTCATTTCTATGAGCCATTCAAAAACTGGCTCATTTCTGTATTTATATAATTTTAGGAAGCCAGTCATTCATTCAGAAAATAAACACTGGGATGAGTGATGACATTATAATTTTAATCAGAATAAAATGTATTCTGTTGGTGGGACATTATTATTGTCTTATTCATTTATGTTAATAAAATTAGCATGTTTGGACTAAATTCTCTAATGGCGACGACATGAACCTCTGCATAGAATCAGACCATCATTTGAGATTTATAATATAGCCAAAATGTGCAAATGTCTGACATTTACATATGTCCATGCAAAAACAATGTCAGTAAAAACTAAGCAGGAAACAACAAACGTTCATGCACTCATGTGTAGGCACTGTTTACAACTAGAGACTTCTGACTAATGTGCGTCTGAGCACGTGCTCCTCTCTTTCCTCGTCTCTTTCCATATGACTCTCTCTTGAGCTTGTATTCTGTTTTCTTATGAGGTTTTTTCGTGGTTGGCAAAAAAAAAAAAAAAAAAGCTTGTTGATTCTGATACAAGAGTATAAAAAAACTGAAGAAATAATGAACGGCTCCTGTGCCACCATGACTCGGCTTTTATTGTTCATGGTAAAGAGCCGTTCAAAAGATTTGGATCGTTCATGAACATCACAGCTCTAGCGCCGGCACTGCCCCTCCCCCGCTGTTTTAGTGAGCGGCATTTAACGAACCGCAGGAGCAGAGAGAGAGTGAAGGATTCTCCGACAGGACATTTAACTTTCCACAAAAGAAATGGGCAAAGAGGGGCTCAGTGAGAGCAGGAGCTTCTTAAACACTGGGACTCTCTGTAAACGCTCTACACTTTGTTTGTTGAGCTAATGTGGCAGTAATAAAAACAGGCTCTAACTGCACAGCATTGTAAGAACATCTCCTTTACAAACCCCGTCTGCCAAAACAGAAGCTACAGACAGCAGCAGTTTAAACAGAGCCTGTATCACACTGTGTCAGTAAAACCAAGTTGTCAGACAGAAGAGTTGTCTAAGTTCATTCACGGCACTGCCCTCCATCGCTCTTTCCGCTCTCTCTGTCGCTACTTGTGCTCTAATGCTCTCATTAACACATAGCCAACAGAGCTAATCCTGCACAGACAGAGGTATAAACCAGCACCGTGTCCTGCAGAGGACAGAGAGGTGGACAGTGGTTTGCTCAATAAAAGTAAAGTAAAGTTAGGCTAATATTTATTCACATAAGAGGCATGGCATGCACCTAAATATTTATCTGCTGGTAGCACCCACTGTCACAGTAAAACACAGTGGACCTGATGAAAACACCTGTCTTATATGAGGAGTTAGGTAACTGTGGCAATAAAAAAATACTTCATAAATAAATATTTGGTCAGTGTTAGTCAGTCTGAGCCCGTGGCCTACTTGTTGTTATTTGTTGAGCTCTAAGTTCTGATTTAAAACAAAACTACCAAGCACCTTAAAACCACAAAACTACATTTGTAGTTCTGTGGGGAAGTATTATTCTATGTTAAAATCCTTCTGTAGCCTAACTGAGAACAAAAATACAATAGGCTGGCTTTATTATTTATACAATACTATTCAGCCTGCGACCAAGACTGGTTTTCAATTTTTTTTAAACAGCTCAAAAAGTTGTATTATTTGGTTATTATAGGGTTATTGGATTATTATTGGGTTATTTTTGAGATACTGGGTCATTATTGGGTTATTATTGAGTTATTATTGGATTATTATTGTGTTATTATTGGGTTATTATTCATTTTTTACTTGGTTATTATTGGGGTAATATTGGGTTATTACTGGGTTATTAATGGGTTATTACTGGGTTATTATTGGGTTATTATTGGTTGATATTGGGTATACAAGACTTTCTGGCTGTGAATAATATTTTTTGGAAATTATCAATCAAACTGTTTTTTTTTTTTTTTTTTTTTTTTGCTTCTTTAGATTCTCAGCCCTCAAGTGGTACTTCAGTATCTATTATAATATTTTCCCCCTCTCCCTCCTAACCCCCTCTCCCTCTGTCGCTCTCTCTCAGACCTCCATCAAAGCATCTGCGTTGTGCCGATAACTGTAATTCCCCCAACTCAACACTGTTTACTGACCTCACATCAAAGAGGCTTGGCCCAGTGCATTGTGGGAGATTTGCATGCTCTCGCCTCGCCTTGACTTATTGCAGCGTCATGTACTTTTTTTTTTTTTTTTTTTTTTTTTTTTTAGAAATCCCATCGGCTCAAGTGTGTGTCGCGCTGCAAAGAGAAAGTAAAGTGCAGTTCTCACAAAAAAGTCAAATTGGATTTAGGATCAGAGTTGGTGGTGATAAAATGTTAAATGAGTTTAGACCTTAATGCTGTTTTCGGAAGATTCATTGTTGAGAGTATGGGTAGAAGGATGGAGCTGAGGTTAGAGCTGCAAAGCAGGAAGCCTAGAGGAAGACTAAAGAGGTCTTAATCTTACTCCTGCTTTAGACCTGGTTTAGACCTGGTTTAGGCCTGGATTTGTTCTGGTTTAGATCTGTTTAGTTAATTTAAGATGGTGTTTGGAAATCCAACTTTTTTCTGATTTGGTATGTGATGTGAAATGTTTGAAAAATATTGGTCTACATTGTCAACATAATATTTAATAGTGAATCACTAAAACTGTGTGTGCTGTGACTCTGCCTCCAGCCTCATAGTAAGTCAAGGAAGAGTATCGTTACTTCAAAATAAGACTTAAGTTGAAGTGTTATGTGCCAGTCTGATCTAAGGGTTAGTTCGGCATGGTAACAACAAAAAAAAAAAAAGATTCTAGTCCGGATGTGACGAGGGCGCAGTGGCAACTGAACCAGTGCACCCTCTGCCTTTTATGCCCAGCTGGCAGTAAGAAGGCAGGGCAGGAGCGCAACAACATAAACAAACACACTGCACTAGGGCTGTAACAAGAATTAAAAAGTAGTCATGCAAATAATTACTCTACTAATTAAAAAGTATTTGGTGAAAAAACAAAACAAACAAACAAAAAAAAAAAAAACAGTGTAGGTACCGAGTAACTATTTGTATGATTTATATTTTTAGTATTGATGTGTCACATCCATCACTTCCTGCCTTTGTTTGGTTTCCCACCTTGTGTCATCACCTGACTCTTCCTAACTTCATTATTTAGAGTCTGTGTACCAGCATTACTTACCTCATGAGCTTTTTGTGTGTTTTTTGTCATTTTTGGAACTAGCCTTTAGTCCGCAGGAGTTTTGGAAACCTTTGCCTGATTGTGTAATAAACACATTGAACCGGACTTGTGTTCAGTCGTTCTTTTTGAGTCCATTCCTTTGATCCCACCATTACAATGTGATCAGACAAAATATATGAAGTTATGAGCAAATTCTAGTAGTTCCACAGAATAAAAACAGAACAAACAAACTAGTAAATTAATTTATCAATAAATTTTGGCTTACAAAATAACAAATTTAGGCACAGAAAACATCACATTTCCAACATCTTCCTGCTTTTTTTTTTTTTTATAACAAAGATTTTGAAACAAACACAGAAGTAAAAAGTATGTTGTGATAAACCTACTCTCTAGGCAGCGGCACTTCACTTTTACACCACTAGGGCCACCACTGTAACAACCTTCCTCTGCTCCTTTAATGAGTTTCTTTTAAAACCAGACAAACTTTTATACTTTGGGATTGAACTTAGACGTCTAGTTCACCACTTCTTCAGCTGATCTTCGACTTTTCAGATTTTCAGAGACATCCTTCTTCTTTTCTTTTCTTTTTTTTTCCGAATCATCTTTAGCACCGGCTTTTTGGCAGATGTCGACAAAAACAAACAGAGGAAGAACGAGCCGCACTGCCAAATTTCTCTGGGCTGGAGGCAAGAGAAGCCTGCTACTGTACAAAACGTGGATAGAAATGTTTTTTTAGAGCCAAATATGTAACACGAGGTGAACCCAAGACAAGTCGGCTTTTCTGCACACTCCTTAATGCATTTTTATGTGTTTTTGAATCATTGTCTTAAGGATATATTCAGTTGTTGTGAGTCATGATGGTTTGTTTGAGTGAAATAGGTTAACAACAACAAAAGCGGGATTTAAAAAACACAAATAAATAGAAGATTAAAAAAGAAGACGTGGTGGTGGTGTAGGGATAGAGGCGAAGTGGTGCTGATGTGGAAATCCCAGCTTCAAAGAAACATTGTCGGCGGCTAAAAAAAGATCCACGTCGTCGGCACTTTTTGGACACATTTACATTTAGGACAGTCAGGTTCGTGTTTGGAGGAGAGAGCAAGAAGTGGAGATGAAGCAAGGAGTCGTGACCAAGGACAGAGGAAGAGAAGATAAGACGAGAGGAAGGGTATGGTAAAGTTTGAGGGGTTAGTCTTTGTGCCAGTCAAAAGCTCTAAGGATGGATTAGAATAGGAATGAGTAAATAGGAATGAGTCCATCAGAGGGACAGCTCATGGTAAGACAAATTATATAGATCAAGACAGTTAATATACAGAGAAGGAATAGGTAATGTATGGAGGTTAGAAGGATGCTGAGGTTAGAGCTGCCGGGAGACGTAGAGGCACAGAATAAATCATACAAACTTCTGGTTTTAACTTACAACTTAACTTACTTACTTACTTAAGGATTTTGCTAAAAAAAAAAAAAAAGGTCTCTTATTCAGTATTATTGTATTTTATGATTGTAAGAAGATGAATTAGCTCACCATATGTATCAGAAAACGTATCGCTCAGGTACCGGTATCGAAAACCATATATTGTTTAAATACTGGTAAAAATCTGAATGATACCCAGCCCTAATCAGTTCTGACAGGGTTATAAAAAAAAATCAACTCCCGATCACAGTTAGAACATTGCATACCCCATTTTAGTTTAGAATTTGATTACTTCTGCAATTAAGACAAACATGGAACTTGACCTATAACCAAAACCTGACTAATGCTAGAGATAAAAGTCCAGACTGGACCTTAAAAGTTCATGACATGGTATTATGGGGTCACTTTTCCTAACACATTTGTAAAGTAATGTCTTTACTGAGACTGTCATCAGAATAAAAAAGATGGCACAGAAAAAAAAAAAAAAAAATCAAAGTTCTCAGTAGTAGAGCTCCATGAAGAGCCCTGTTCTGAAACACAGGGGCAGCAACACACGAACCATATACTGCATTCAACTTATCAAAATGGTATGCCCACAAATATTTATTCTACATTTTATACAAGGAATACTTACTGTGTTGTTCTTAACTACAATCTCTCTTTTTATAAGATCCACTGAGAACCATTGAAAAAGAGGGACATTATCTTAATAAGTGGGATGGAGGCACAGATGCCTACATGCCCAAAAATGGGACAGGTGGTCACCCTAAATGGAACTGCTTTAATCCCATTTAGGGTGCAGTAGTAGTATAGATTTTACCAAACACGATGAGTGGAGTTGAGGCCAAAGAGGTCAATTTTAGTCTCAACTTATTCCCAGAGTCATCACTGTCAAACATAGAGGCAGCACTCTTCTTCTCTCTCATCCTGCTCAACAGTATCAATGTAATCAGAAGCACGGCGCAGCGGCAGTGTGCAACGCATTTCTCTCATTATTTCAGCTGCATTTTAAAACAACATAAAAAATTAAGTTCAGACGTCCTGACAAAAAAAATACTGTAGCCTGTGGAGTGGGCTCTGGGTCCATGTAAAGTGACAATGTTCAGTGTCGCCTCCAGCAATTTGTCCTATGATAACTTTCCTCATAGGTGTGTTAGTGTTAAGGGGGACCTTCTGGACCGAGAGTAGAAATAACTCAAAATGTAATATTCATAATTATAATACAATATTTATATTATTTATCATTTCCTTATTAGATTTGTGGGAAGTTTTTACAATTATGGTAAGCCATGATTTTTGTTGTCCAACATATTGAAATAAATTCCTGAATATTTAATAATTATTAGGTTTGTGGAAATGTCAGTGTTACCAACTTAGCGATTTTGTCACTAGATTTAGCGACTTTTCAGAAGCTCTTAGCACCTATTTTCTAAAAAAAGTGACTAGTGACAAATCTAGTGGCATTTTGGGCTTAACAACTTAAATATGGCATCAGAAGCATTCTGGGAGAGCGCAAGGTGTTGTTTCCCTGCTTTCTTTACAGACATTCTGCCTTGTTTCTGCCCTGTAGTGAGACAGAGGCCCAGCAGCAGACAGTGCCCATAACTCCTCTTCTTTCCCCTTCTGTGGGTGGCTGTGCTGTCAGCTGTCACTCAGTGGCATACATGAGTAAGCAGGCTGCACTGCTCAGTTTGAACCACAGATAATTTAAGAGGGTTTTTATTTACATAAAAACAGGTTTACTAGGGCTCAGGTCAAACATCATCATAATGTTATAAAATATATTTGGTATGTTCCAATTCAATAATTAAAATTGTGTAAAGAGTTACTGTAGGCAGTATTTATAAAAACTGACTAATCACTTTTATTTTAGCGTAGGTTTATTTAACGTAGGTTCTCCAGAACAGTATCAGTGCAGTGGTTGTAACTTCTGCTTATATAAGTTTTTTTTTTTTAAAGCTTTAGAGGACACTATTTCTATAAAGCCTGGGACACACCAAGGCCCGACCACTGTCAGCAGAGGCGGGGCGACTGCTCATCTCTTCACGTCTCCCCTCGTCACCACTGAAAGTAGCTACAGACACCGGAGCGATTCAGACCCACGACCGAGCAGTGCACATGTGCAAAACGTAATAACTATTTACAACAGCAGGCGGCGCTAGTCACTAAACTCTGCAGTTATTTAAACTCTAGTAAATAAAACTCCGCAACACACGTGTTTAACTCAAGTAATTATCAGTCAATAATAATTATACACACTAGATTGAACTGGTCTGATCACAGTAATGAATAAAAGAGACTGGATTATTGCAGCTGTTTGCCTCAGAGGAGGATTATATTTTTATCTGCACGAGGCTACAAGCTAAGGTAAGCTAACTGCTAACATTAGCGTCACAGATGTGTGAAACATAATGAAGTAGATGTAGAACAAAAGTTCCTTGTATTTTGATGTTAAACTCGAGCTGTTTGGCAAATTGTGAACGGGACACACAGCCAATCAGAGCTCGTTGACCACGACGGCCCAATGCTGATTCAACATGTGTAATCGGCCAGAACTACGTCCAACTGTCTCCTACCACGTCCGATGGTGCGGCACACACCAAACAGACTCACGTCACCGACCGCATCAAACCATCCGACCACGCCCAGCTGCCGAGGATCGCCCCGGCCTTTAAAGACCTTGTAGAGAGGGATTAACAGAGAAAACTGTTTATATTATGCATTTTATATTAATAGTCTTATTGTGGTATTATACAAATTCAACATGCCAACATCACAAATATGCAAATGACATATTTTGGCAACATTTAACGATTTTTTGAGCAGGATCTAGCTACATCTCATTAAGAAAAGTTAGCAACACTGATTATTGCTGTTGAAATAGGCCAAAGCTATTACAGTTGTGGGAATTATTTCTGAGTTTATTACATTAAAAAAAAAAAAAAAATTACGTTTGTGGTTTATTACATTTGCAGGAATTGTTATGTTACTGGGAGTAACAGCTGTAAGTAAGTAAATATATGTATATAGCACCTTTCTCAGATAACAGCCACAAAGTGCTTTATAATAACAAGAGCATAATAAAATGCAAAACACTGTAAGGTACATCATATGACAAAATGCAGTCAGTCAGCCCTAGGACCATTGAAACTTGAAAGCTTGTTTAAAAAAGAATGTTGTACGTTGTCTTTTAAAAGCATCTACAGAGGCCAGTGTGCACAGGAAGAGTAGGAGTTTGGGTGCAACAGCTTGAAAGGATCTGGCTCCTCAAGTCCTAAAACGAGCGCGAGGGATCATCAGCAGGTTCTGACCTGAAGATCTCAGACTATGGGAGGAAGTATAGGACTGAATCAAGTCTGTGATATAAGCAGGAGCCTGCCCATGTAAGGCTCTGAAAGTCAGGACCAAGATTTTATAACTTATTTGGTAAGTGACTGGAAGCTGATGAAGGGACTTTAAGATAGGGGTAATATAGGCTCTTCTGTTTGTGCGGGTCAGAAGCCTCGCAGCAGAATAGAAAGTATGCACTGACATCACTTTTCCTAGGGACATACCCCTTTTGTTCAGATTGAGTGACAAAACAAGCGGCTGCATTCAGTATAAAGAGCTGTGAGAGCGAGAGTTAAACTGATGAGTATTTACTTAAATAAGGCAGCTGGACTCAACAGTGGTCCACACAACCTCACCAAGAACCAGTTCTACAGTACACAGACACTGATATGTGGCCAGGATTTTACTTTCTTGAAATTTTTTGTGTAACTAAGACACAGTTATATATATATATATATATATATATAGTTTTTACATTTCGGAGTAAAGCACAGTTGTCACAAGTTCACGTGACTCCTATGTGCTCGCTCGGCTTTACTTTTGTTTTCACTCCTCGTATCCCTACAAAGATTGTTTTTACAATTTGGCCGCCCTTTTCATGATGAAAACCAAGAAATAAAGCCATCGCTACCTTCATATTTTGCTAGCCGCGATGTGCCCTTTCTCACTGACTCCAGACTTCCGTGATTCCAGGTTGGCAGCGCTCACTGTTAAACACCACAACAACTCATTTAACCATCACACAGACTCCCAAACAGATTATTTAAGGTAAGGAGTTCCTCTGTGGCTCATCCAAAAGTCTGTGGAAAACTACAGATTCATTATTGGCCAGCAGGGTTGTTTACTGGAAATGCTGCAGTCCATTTGGTCTTTTTAGATTTCAGTTATCTATCAAAAAATATCTGACATTGTATAATGAATATGTTTGTATCAGTCAATTTCACAGCAATTCTCTTCTCTTTTTAGATGACTTTTTGAGTATTTGTGCTAACTGGTATCATAACTTGATGTAGCTATTAAAGGAACTTTTGCCACTCACGGAGGTTGCCATGACGTCATCTGCATCCTCTTTCTTCTGGACCAGCTGCAAACGAGTCAGCTCCTTCTTGTTCAGAAAAGTGAACAGGCTGTTACAGTAGTCCATATGCGAGGAGAGTAAAGCATGGATTATCATCTCTAGCTCATCTTTTGATGCCATTGTTCTGAGTTAAGAGATGTTACGCAGTAGAAAATAGCAGTTCACTGCCTCATCAAAAATTACTTCTAGTATTCTCCTTCTGTATTTAGATAGGTGGTCAACGCAAAACATTATGGCTGCCAATATTTTATCTAGAATCAAGAACTTTTTAAATAGTTTGAGTCACTACATAAAGAGTGATATTTTACATTGAGCCTCAACCAAAAGCTTGAAATGGCAATACATCATTTTTTTCCCCTAGTAAATCACATTTGTGGTATGTTATTGTTGAGAAGGTCATTGAAGAAACACATCCAGCCATAGAGGGTCATGATCAAATCTATTTTTTGTGTCATTCCCAAGCCCCTGAAAAAATGAAGAGGGTTGCATCTGAAAGGGCATCCGGCGAAAATGTCAATCAATATGCAAATCACTGCACAAAGGAGGTGGACGATTTCCTGTGGCGACCTCAGATGGGAAAAGCTGAAAGGAAAGAAGTCTTATTGATGAAAATGCCAGAGACAAACTGCCCTGTTTTTCTCCAGATGCTTGCTTCAGATCACTCTTTCACTCGCTCTAATTGAAAACTGCAGATGGAAAGATGGAGGATAGAGCTGCTCCAAGTGGCACCCGCACAATTACCCGTGTTTTGTTGTTTTTGTCTTGCCGTGCTTTGATTAAACTTGGTGAAATGGATAAATCAGGCAGGAATATCTCCACTTACTATTTTTGTTTTAAAAGAGGTTCAGGGGCGAGAGCTGAAAGACAATTTGGTGTGTGAGCGAAGAGCTGATTTCCTTTGTGGTTTGATCATTTCGAGTCATACCAAAAAAACGTAATTACAGGCAGACGGGTTCACTGAGCCGGGTTAATGGGTCCAGAACAGAGAAGCAGGGCACAGCGCCACCTGCTGGCACTCAGTGCTCAACCAGATGGAAGAAAAGATGATTGGAGTTTTATTCAAATCAACACAAATGAAAAAAAATTGAAAACATGATTCGACAACTTGTGGGAATAGCTGAAAGGAAAAAAAGAAAGCATTACAGGTTTGAATCCTGTTCGTGATGCCATTTGTGAGATCAGGACTTTTGGTAGACTAAACCAGGGCTAAACCAGTACTAAAGATGAACTAAACTATTACTAAACCTGGTCTAATAAAAATAATAATAATAATAATAAAAAAAGGCTCCAAAACAAGATTAAACCAGGTCTTGACCAGAACTAGGCCTGGACTAAACCAGGTCTAAACTAGGTTGAAACCAAAACTAAGCTAAGTCAGATAATACAGAACTAAACTGGGCCTAAACTGGGTCAAAACCTGGATTAAGCCAGGCATAAACCAGAACTAAACCAGGAGTAAACCAGTACTGAAGCAGGTATTAACCAGGACTAAAGCAGTGCAGTTGATATAACAAAATCATTATGAATCTAATTGTGTTTTATGGTTCATAAAACAAATACCTCTTTACCTTATATATAAAGTTACTGTTGTATATTCGGCTACTTAACTTTATTTTGACCAAAAAATATTCCACTTACTTCTTCTTCAGCCTTTTTATTGGGACGCTCGGGTTCATAAACTCTGGTATTTGTCATCAACGGTTTACAGCTCAGAAAGTTGCTCCTTAAAAGTTTAATTGTGTTTAAAATCGAATGCTCGCTGTAGTGACCGGTTCTCTGTGTCTCACAAAGCAATAAGAGTCAGGGAGAGCTTTATTAAACTGCAGTGGTGGTACATAAAGTGCACTCGGGCCCAAAATGTCCACCCCTCTGAGACTGGAATACTGGACTATGGACTGGACACTCTCAGCCAATCAGAAAACTGGGGCTACTCCTACAAAGTCAGAGCTATACACTGCAGAGGTATTTATCACAGGAGATTTGCTGCAATAGAAAAGTAGATATTTGGGACTGAACCAGGACTTGAGGTGCAACATGTGAGATGTTATAGTATCCAGTACGGTTGAACAAAATAATGTTCAACAGAGGTAGAAAATAATTAGTCACTTTTATTCAAGTAATTTAGCCAATTAATTGCAATTTAAGATTTTGTGAGTTTTTTTCTGTCTTGTTAATCTACAATCATCAAAAGTCCTGATCACACAATTGGCGTCACAAACAGGAAAACAATGACATGGGGAGGACAGAGTTTGCATGATGGCCGGCCTGGGGATCAATCTCATGACCTTCTTGCTAGGAAGCTAGAGCCACTGGAATACTGTTACTTGGATAGCATTATTTTGAAGTAACAGTACCTTTATTTGAGAACACATTGTGAGTAGTTCTTCTATCTGTGGTCAATATTCACTTCAATTTATTATGCATTTTCTACCCAGGACAAGTCGACATTTCTTTAGAGAACCCAGTAATGACAAGTTAAGAATCACTGGTTTCGGACATTTATAGACAGAACCTATTTTAGTACAAATCAGCATTAAATGCTTTCCACTGTTTGTCCTTAGGCAACAGCATGTCTCTGCAAGGCCACCATAGCTGTTCACACTTTCAAGAGTAATGTCATTTCAATCTGTACTTTGTCCTCAGAAATAAAAAAAAAAATAAAAAAAACCTGCCAAAACCACATAAAACATCTTTGACGCTGGATAAAAAGAATAAAAAATATGGTACTACAAGAGGAGAACATTGAGATCAAAAGGAGGATTTAAAGGAGATAAAACCAAGACCATAACTGTTGATAACAAATATAGGTAAACAGTACTCAGAGCTAAACCAAAGCTAAGCCAGTGCAAGGCCAAAGCCTATGTAAAAAGACCTGCCCAAAACCAGGACTAATTGGACTATAGTACCGCTGCTGAATTTCAAATACACTGGTGGGATGATGTGAAAGATTTCATTAACTAATCCTGCAAAAAAAAGACCTAGAATTAAATAGGACCAAACTGAATACTAAAACCAGGTCTACCAACTGAGTATTGAGTTATAAAAGTTTTTAGTTGCAGCCTCAAAACAACTTCAGTAACAAATGTGGACTAAGACAACACAAAAAGATCCATAAATATTCATAAGTCGTACTCAAAGGCTTTTCCAGTAGTTCATAATTAGCCCTGAACTGGAGGCTTGTGCAACCCTTTGGACAGATTACTAACACTAAAAAACAGTGTATCAAGAGAAATCATCATTCAAATTGAGTTATATTTGTGAATAAATCCTTAAAATAAAGCCTTCAGAGAGTGGAGGCTATAGTGAGAAGTGTATTCAAATAGACAGTTCTTCCCCAAATGGTACTAAATTCACTTATGGCAAATGTACACAAAGATAATCTCTCCATAAAAGCAGATAAAGCGGCATTTATTATTCAAGAGAAAGCTCTAATGACGTCCACAGAGGAAATTAGGCCTGGCACTGAGGTGAGAGAAGAAAATAATGATTAGAGGAAATATACAAGGCTTAATGTACATTTAAAATAAGTGTGAGCTAGGGCTCTGGCTCAGTCATGTTAGTGGATTATATTTATAGTTTCTGTAGTTTGTATATAATTAGCTGAAGATCTATAAGTCAGTGGTTCTCAAACACCAAGCACCCCCTGAGAAAAGATTTGGCTTTACAAGTACCATCTTTGAATGGCATAAAATGAGCCTAAATCAGGACTAACCCAGACCTAAATCAAGGAATAAAACATGGAATAATACAGAAATGTGCATTATTGAAGCAGAGCAAAACTAGAGGGGTGAACTAGAACTAAATGAAGACTGAATCAGGACTAAACCAGGACTAATCCAAAACACTTGCATTAAGTGCACATTGCCCACTGCTGACGACGGTGAGGAATGGACAGAACATAAAATGGCTAATTAGCATGACCGTTAGCAACATGACGCTAATAGATAGATAAATGAGCTGACTGCTTCTTAGTGATGGCGGTTTAAGTGCTGAGTGAGAAATGATAAGAATGAGTCCGGAGACCGTGAACAGTCTTAAGAAACACGCAGGAGGTTTTCTGGTTTCACGTGTCTAAGCAGAGCAGTGAGACCCTTAGTGTTTTTAGCTGTTGAGAAGGGGACAGCCTCAGCAAACAAAATGTTACAATGTGGTTCACTGTTCAAAAAGACTCCTGGATCATGAATTTTATGTATGTATGGCCTTTGTATTTTCACCAAGAGTGTTAATTTCCTGAATATATCTCAATGCTTAAGTCAGTTGTGCTTCTTTGTTGTCCATTTTGTTATCTGCTAACACAGTTAGGTCCATAAGTATTTGGACACTGACACAAGTTTTGTCATTTTAGCCTTTTTCCCCAAACTATTTAAAATACAGTTATATAATAAAAAAAGTGCAGACTCTCAGCTGTAATGTGAAAATATTCACATCCAAATCGGATAAAGGGTTTAGGAATTAAAGCTCTTTAATATATAGCTTCCTGTTTTTTCTGGGGCTCAAAAGTATTTGGACAGTTGCTTCAAAAGCTATTTCTTGAGCTGCATGGGCTATTTCCATCATTAATCCATCATAAACTGAGCAGGTAAAAGTTCTAGACTTCATTACAGGTGTTACATTTGTATTTGAAAGCTGTTTCTGTGAAATCACAACATACAGTCTCAATGGAAGCGAACCAGACTATCCTTAGGCTGGGAAAAAAAAAAATGGTGAAAAACACTTTCACAACATCCACCTTAGAGCAGAACACTCTCCAGGAATTAGGTCTATCAGTGTCCAGGTCCACCATAACCAGAAGACTTAATGAGAGAAAATACAGAAGGTTCACCACAAGGTGCAGGCCATTCATCAGCCTCAACAATAGAAAGGTCACATTAGACTTTCCCAAAAACATCTAAAGAAGCCAGGTCTGGAACAGTATTCTGTGGACAGATGAGACTCAGACCAACCTGTACCAGGATGATGGGCAGAGAAAAGTCTGGAGAAGGCTTGGAACAACTCATGATCCAAAACACACCACATCTTCTGTAAAACATGGTGGAGCAGGTTGATGCATGAGTGTGTATAACTTCCAATGGCACTGGGTCACTGGTGTTTATTGATGATGTGACAGGAGACAGAAGCAACTAGATAAATTCTGAAGTGTACAGGGATATAATTTCTGCTCAGGTTCAGATAAAAGCCATGAAGTTGATGGGCAGCGGAACACAGCACAAATAGACAATGACCAAAAACATACTGCAAAAGCAACCCAGGAGTTTTTTTTAAGGCAAATAAGTGAAATATCCTGCAATATTTCTGCAAAATGTCATCTGTTTAAGACTAAACTTAAAGCAGAAAGACCCACAAGCAAGCAACAACCGAAGACAGCTGCAGTAAAGGCCTGGCAATGCATCATAAAAGAGGAAACCCAGTGTTGGGTGATGTCCATTGGCTTCAGACTTCAAGCAGTCATTGCCTGCAAAGGATTTTCCCCAAAGTATTAAAAATGAACATTTTATATTTTATGGTAATGCTCATCTGTCCAATTACTTTTTGAGGCCCTGAAAAAGAGGCAGCTACACATGTAACTCCTAAACCCTTTCTCTAATTTGGATGTGCATACTCTCAAATTACAGCACACATGAATATAACTGTATTTTGAATTGGTTAACAGCTAAAATAGCAAAATGTGTGTCAGTGTTCAAATACTTATGGACCTAACTGTACATGTCTAAGAATGTAACATGTAGGGAAAGTTCTAGCTTCTATGACATTGGTAACTCCACCTTAGGCTTTTGAGTGTCTCTCACTTGGGAAACAGTTATCAACCAGTGTCCAGGTGAGATGCTAGGTGTTAAATACTATTAGTCCAAACTTGAAAGTTAGAAGCAAATGCGTTTATCTTAGAGACCCTCAGGTTAGGGGAGAAGATTTTTCAATGGCTGCGACAAGCTGGCCCCTGTCCAGGGTGTACCCTGCCTTCGGCCCAAAGTTACTGGGATAGGCTCCAGTCACCCGCGACCCCTAACGGGAAAAGCAGTAGAAAATGAATGAATGAATGAATTTTTCAATGGTCAATTTGTATGTGCATGCTCTTGACACCTGACATCTGAAGTACAGCTGTTTCAACTGCAACTCTCTTGGTCTCAGACTGAATTAGTTTCTGACGCTGCACTTTCCTGATTACAGATGGTGTTGCTGGCTGAATGCAAAAAAAAAAAAAAAAAAAAAAAAAAAAACGGTAAGCAGCTGACACTTTTCTCACGATATATGCTGCTTGTATGTGTTAGAACTGTATTAAAGCACCTGAGGGTAGTGTGGTGCCAAATTGACTGTGTGCATTGAGTCCAAGGAGCTGTTGTTATGTTTTGTTTCATTCTAACCTATTTCGGTAATCCTGTATTCTGAGGTCTCAGAACGCTTGGTTCCACAAACCTCTACTCCCACAAACCCCTGCCCATTCCAAGAAGCACTGGCCAATCAACAAGCCCTCTTCATCCAGTCTACTGTCATTGTTTTATACAAAAAATGGTGTAAAGCTCTGTTTCCACTGATTCCATACAGACATTTTTCATTTTGCAGTGAAATAGCATACAAAAAGTGAAAAGCTTTTATTATTATTATTATTATTATATTTTTTTTTGTCTATTTCTGTTCAAAACTGCGCAACAGAGCTACACTCTGGTGGCCTCTGCTGGTCTCTTCACCTGTTGCTATAACACCAACTTATGAAAACATTTTTTGTCACATAATGTTTTCACCCGGACACCGGAATAAGGGATGCCATCAGGCTGAAGAAGGAGTCCTATCGAGCCTGGCTGGCTTGTGGGACTCCTGAGGCAGCCAACGGGTACCGGAAGGCCAGGCGTGCTGCGGCCCGGGCGGTTGTGGAGGCAAAAACTCGGGTCTGGGAGGAGTTCGGGGAGGCCATGGAGGAGGACTATCGGTTGGCCTCAAAGAGATTCTGGCAAACCGTCCGCCGCCTCAGGAGGGGGAAGCAGTTCTTCACCAACACTGCTTACAGTGAGGGTGGGGAGCTGTTGACCTCAACTGGGGATGTTGTCGGGCGATGGAAGGAATACTTTGAGGATCTCCTCAATCCCACCAACACGTCTTCCGTTGAGGAAGCAGAGCTTGGGGACTCAGAGGTGGATTCATCCATCACCCAAGCTGAAGTCACCGAGGTGGTCAAAAAGCTCCTTGGTGGCAAGGCACCGGGTGTGGATGAGATTCGCCCTGAGTACCTCAAGTCTCTGGATGTTGTGGGGCTGTCGTGGCTGATACGTCTCTGCAACATCACGTGGCGGTCGGGGATAGTACCTCTGGACTGGCAGACCGGGGTGGTGGTCCCTCTTTTCAAGAAGGGGGACCGGAGGGTGTGTTCCAACTACAGGGGGATCACAATTCTCAGCCTCCCCGGGAAAGTCTATTCCAGGGTACTGGAGAGGAGAATTTGGCCGTTAGTCGAACCTTGGATCGAGGATGAACAATGCGGTTTTCGTCCCAGTCATGGAACAGTGGACCAGCTCTACACCCTCTATCGGGTGCTCGAGGGTTCATGGGAGTTCGCCCAACCAGTCCACATGTGCTTTGTGGACCTGGAGAAGGCGTTCGACCGTGTCCCTCGTAGCATCCTTTGGGGGGTGCTCTGGGAGTATGGGGTCCGAGGCCCTTTGCTAAGGGCTGTCCAGTCCCTGTATGACCGGAGCAGGAGCTTGGTCCGCATTGCCGGTTGTAAGTCGGACCTGTTACCAGTGCATGTTGGACTCCGGCAGGGCTGCCCTTTGACACCGGTTCTGTTCATTATTTTTATGGACAGAATTTCTAGGCGCAGCCAGGGGCCGGAGGGTGTCAGGTTTGGCTCTTGATTTACCAGTTGATCTACGTTCCTACTCTCACCTATGATCATGAGCTTTGGGTCATGACCAAAAGGACAAGATCCCAGATACAAGCGGCCGAAATGAGTTTCCTCTGCAGGGTGGCTGGGCACTCTCTTAGAGATAGGGTGAGGAGCTCAGTTACCCGGGAGGAGCTCGGAGTAGAGCCGCTGCTCCTCCACATCGAGAGGAGTCAGTTGAGGTGGCTTGGGCATCTGTTCCGGATGCCTCCTGGACGCCTCCCTGGGGAGGTGTTCCAGGCATGTCCCACCGGGAGGAGGCCCCGGGGAAGACCTAGGACACGCTGGAGGGACTACGTCTCTCGGCTGGCCTGGGAACGCCTTGGGGTTCCTCCAGAGGAGCTGGAGGAAGTGTTTCGGGAACAGGGATGTCTGGGTGTCCCTGCTTAGACTGCTTCCTCCGTGACCCGGCCCCAGATAAAGTGGAAGAAGATGTATGGATGGATAATGTTTTCAAAGGTTATTAAATGTGCTGCTGTTCTAGAGGCCATGAAGATTGGTTCAAAAATATGAATAAAAGCAAGATACAGCCCCTTTTAACACTTTTTTGGGCCTTTTATGAAACCTAGATATTTAATAACTTTAATAATTCTCAATTTTCCGAAGTAGTTTGCTCTATCCACCCTAACTTTTTGCAAAACTTGCTGAGAACATTGTGATTTTGTTTCAATTAGACCCTTTTCTTTTCAGCTGCCTTTCCTCCCACTGCTACTTTCTGCTGCTCAAGCTGTTTTCGACCAAGCCGCATTCAGGTAATTATTTGGCTTAATTTTATTATTTTTATTTTTTTACTTTTTTTCATTTTTAATGTGTTTTCAGAGAATTTAGAGAAATAAATTTGTGAGTTTTCCTAACTAAAAACCCACACAAACCATCTAGGGTGAGATTTTTCTAAATAAATGAAGATAGACGTCCATTTTGTTCTCTCTCTCTTTTTTTTTTTTTTTTTGGCTTCTTCTTCATCCACAGCTCTCGGAGAAATGTCTCCATAGCAACTGTGTCCGAACCGAGGCACATGGGAAAAGACGAGAGAAGAGAGACAGGAATGCATAGAAAGTTGGGTTTGGCAATAGTGGGAATGGTATTGCATTACAAGTAAAATGAAATATTGCATGCACATTATTGAGGTGGTAAATAAATTATCAGCATAGAAAGAAGATTTGAAATATATCATTTTATGTGAGACAGAGTGGGTGCTAGTTCTGGTTCCAAAACCTAATCTGACTTGTGCACACACATACATACAAAAAAACAAAAACAAAAAACAAAAACAAAAACATGGTTCAGGGTCTTAAAACTTTTTTTTCCAGCTTGAACCAAACAATAGATAATTGTGAACTGTTGTGTTCTACACGTCTAATGTACTGTAGTAAAAGTACTGATAGTATAGTCGCAATAGTAGTAGAAAATGGGGACAGCAGTAGTAGAAACGTTTGCCCTCTAACCTGAAGGTTGGTGGTTTGAGCCCCGCTACTGGCATTGCATACTGTCGTTGTGTCCTTAGGCAAGACACTTAACCCACCTTGCCTATATGAATGTGTTAGTGAGACTATGTTTGGTAGTGGTCTGAGGGGCTGAAGGTGCAGATTGGCAGCCATGCTTCCATCAGTCTGCCTTTGGGGCAGGTGTGGCTACAGAAGTAACTCCCCACCATATCATTATTAAGTAGTAATATGCAAAAAAAAAAAAAAAAAAAAAAAAAAAAAAAGGTGTAAAAAGTAAAATCTGTAATAATGGTTACGATTAAACCCAAAAGTTTTATGTCATGACATTTGAGTTGTGATATAACAAAAAAATAAATAACAAATAAAATAATACATAAAAATAAAACATATATAAAAATTAAAAATACAAATTTACTGATTTTGTATTTTAATTTAAACATTTTTAAGTAAATACATGTTTTACAAGATGTTTTCAGAAAGCACTTTTATTTTAATTATGAATTGGTCTCATAAAGCACTTTAGAAATTCGCTTTGCACTAACTTTGCAATAACTACAATAAATAAAATTACTTGAATTCAGAAATTTAACCTCGATTAGAGTAGTTTTGACTAAGTTTTTGTTTATGTACTTTATTTGTTTGAGGATATTTTCTCATATTTCAAGCTAAATTGTCTGCCACTGACAAATAAATCCCAAAACTAGTCAAGAGTAGTTTAATCAAGATATTCCAAATCCAAGTGATTTTAACTGACGTAAATAATATACACCTCATACACCTGGGCCTCGCTACTCCAGAGACCACCACACAGCAGGGTGTATGGTCAACCTGATAGGCCTCCACCTGTCAGGTTGACCACACCTGGGGAGCTCAGGCTGATAAAGGACACATCACAGCAGGACATGTGTTGAAACATGTCAAAGTAAAAAGTTAACCTCTCCTTATTTAAATAGAAATAATCAAATAATAATCTGTAAGAAAGCGTAATGAATTTTGCAAATATATTACGATGTCCATGTCGTATACCCAGAATATATCCAATACATTTACCAGTCCTTCCGTTTACCACATTCAAACTCACACGGTCCCACAGCAGAGCAAGTGAAAGCGGAGATCCATACTGACGTTTTAGAGAGAGTCTGGATCGAACACTTCCACAGATGTGTGTCAGAGCATCGATCGCTGCATAAACAACAAAACACGACCCTCCTTTATTCTCACAGACACTCAGAGGGGGCGCTATCAACCTCACACCAGAGGGGGAGATTACTGTGACGGTGGAGAAGACAAA
Source organism: Bostrychus sinensis (assembly GCA_020698575.1). NCBI lineage: Eukaryota > Metazoa > Chordata > Actinopteri > Gobiiformes > Eleotridae > Bostrychus > Bostrychus sinensis. Next base: position 40,376,022 of record CM036241.1, read on the forward strand.
ATACGGGCATATACCGTTAATGACTTGTATTGAAAATGGCTGCATGTTTTATTGATTAGTTTGTGATAGTGGAAGGGATTCTTAGTGACTTATTCCCTACAGAAGGTAACAGTTGAGCATAGCCCCAGTTTGGAGAAGCAGACGGTAGTAGTGGTTCTGTTTGGAAACAGAGCAAGAAAGCAAGGCTTCTATAACTTAAAAAAGAAAAAAAAAAGTGTAAATCAGTGCAAATGTGTGTTCCTTAGAAGGGATTTCCATAAAGTGGCATATATTTAAAGAGGCTCATTCATCAAGGTGATTCTAAACAAAGAAATTCAATTGTGTCCCAAAGTGTACCACAAAGTTACAAGAATTGTGTTGATTTTGGCACATGATCACAAAAGTGTGCACTGCAATTGTACAGATCTCACTCACGCAAATTTTAAAGGGGCTATAGTCTGCAAAATTGGCTTTGTCGACTTTATATCCTCTCATCAAAAGCATAGCTGAAGTTGTGTTGTGTTTCATTTATGTCTGTTAGAGTAATTCTGTCTTCTCTGGTGTTGAGTTTTTGAGGCCTAAGACGCTTCTACAAACTTCAGCCTGTCCCACAAACCCCCGCCCACTCCAGGAAGCACTGACCAATCAACAAGCTCTCTACATCCAGTCTGCTTTCATTCATTTATTCTATAAAATGGTGTACAGCTCTGTTTCCCCCACAGTTATTTTTCATTATTCATTATTTTTTTTCTCTGATTCTGTTCAAAAGAGCGTAACACTATATGCACTCTGTTGCCCTCTGCTGATCTCTTTACCTGTTTATTTATGGCAGTTATAAAGTCATTATTAATCTTTTAGTCACAATGTTTTTAAAGATTGTGACACATGCTGCTGTTCCAGAAGCTGACCAAGATTTTAAAAGGTTTAAAAAGAGAAAGAAATGCATATAAGAAAGCCCCATTTAAGCATGTAAATAACCTAAGACAAGGTGAATGAATAATAAGGGATTGGGATTCAACCCATGATTACAAATATTCTATTGAGGTCCCCTATTCTGCTAATCACCTTTTTTGAGCTTTCAACCATGTTATAATGTTTCTTCCTCAAAAGCATACCTGGAGTAGTATTTTGTTTCATTCACACATGCTTTAGTAATCCTGTATGATGAGGCCATCCTCTTCTAATGATCTGGAAACACTCAGTCTCACCATTCTGCGAAGACACGTGAAACCAGGAAGTGCTCTTGTGCATTTCTGATGGTAGACTCACACCAACAGTGACAAAATCTCTTTCCAAAGCTCAGTTTACTCTTCTTGCCAGCCTGCCCCAACAGAAGATTTTTTTTCCCCACACATATACAGTACTTTGTTATAAAACCAGAAATACTAATGAAAAAGTGTCTGAAACTATTTCAAAACACCTAAAAAAAAGCACATTATAGGACCTCTAGTGATCTGAATATAAAAGACATGCATACTTTTCTTTTCAATGCATGTTGTACTTATTACACTAATGATAAACAAAAAACACTTCAACCATCAAAAGCATCTATTGATTGTTCACTTGTCTACATAACTTTTAAATCTTGTTGAATTGTAGAAGCTGAACAATAAACTCTAGGGAAACAGTGTCAGCTGTGTGTGTGATTTGTGCATTAAGTCTGTGATAGGTGAGTTTTAATCCCTTGAGTTTGTACAGTGGATCCTAATTAGAGCCGCTAATCACTGCAGAACACACATTCACATTCAAACAATCCATCAAACACATGAGCAAGAATAACAAGAGAAAAACTTTTAAATGATCCAAGAATATAAAGGATGTACAACAGAGAGTGTGGGCCCAGTCAGATGTGGCAGAAGTACTCTAAATACTGGAGCAGAATTAAAAGTACTCAAGAAAACAAACAAAAAACTAAAAAACGATTGAATGTGAAATGGAAGGAATGTACTGCTACTTGTGCTTCTCCAATACTAAGTTTGCTTTTTAAAGGTTCTAAAAGTCAAATTTTGACCTCAGTGGCAAAGTGGGTGGTAATAAAGTTGTAGTTGTGGTACTATAGCAGTAGTACTAACAGTATTCATGGTAGTAGTGGTAATAGCAGAATTAGGGGAAGCAGTATAGGTGCTTTTCCACAAGGACAGAACGAGCTGGTTTGGGAGTGTTTCCACTTTCCAAAGCATTCCAAGGTGTGCAAAAAAAGTGGTCCAAGCTGCTTTACTTTTGGCAACCTTTCGGGACAGGGTCCAGCATGGGTAAGTATAGGGTGACCACCTGTCCCACTTTTGGATCGACTGCACAGCCATTTAGTCGTCTGTCCCACTATACCACTGATTAGGATAATGTCCCACTTATTCATTGGTGCTCAGTGGATCTTATAAAAAGACTGATGTTAAGAACAACATAAGACGGTCAGTGGTCCTTGTGTAAAATGTAGAATAAAAAATTGTGGGGATCCAACATGCTGGGTTGGAATAATGTAGTTGTTGTGTTGCTGTCGTGGGTTTCAGGAAAGAGCTGTGAGCTGTTTTGGTGCTGGATTGTTTTGAGAAAATGCAGACTGAAAGCTTTGATGTTTTTCTGATCCATTTTTTTTTTTATTCCATTGAATAAAGTCTCAGTAAAGTTTTACTTTTGCAAAATGTGTGTTTTTTGGGATAAAAACAGCACATTATAGGTCCTAAACTGAAGCAACTTTTATCTTAGTAAGTTGGTAAGTTAGATTTGTATCAAAACATTTATTTCTCAAGCTTGTCCCACCTTGTCCCAACCAATCGCACAATTTGTCCCACTTTTTGTACTTTCTGAGCAGGTTTTGGGACTACCCATTCTAAGGCGTTCCATACTGACATGTCCCATACCGTTACCTCTAGTAGAAAAGTGCCATTAGCAATACTGGCAGTACCTGTATCAAACCTGGAGTACCATAAATGATCAAATAATTCCAAGTACCCCCCCATAAAGTGCCTGCATGTCTTCCCCTAGGGGTCATTGTATGCATGGTTGGGAAACTCTAATATGTGGATTTCTTATAGACAGACCAATATTTTTGTATCGTACCTTGTTTCGGCTGCTTATTTTTCTGTGATCTTTCTCAGAATTGGCGTATTCCCATGTGGAGTGATAGGAAGACAGCATCATCTGCAGTCCGACCTCTTCAGAACAGTGTCCCAGGTGTTAGAAAGCTGGTACACCCCCCTGTCCTAACATCATGACATTTCTGAGGAAGACCATGAGAAAACTAAGCTGCTGAAACAAATCAAGGTACGATGCAAAAATATTGGTGTGTCTATAAGAAATCCATGGAATAATGTTAATACCAAATGAACCTTTTCTGGCTGTTGAGAAATGATGTACATATTCTTAAAAAAGTACGAGAGTGAAAGTATGCAGTTGGTAGGTGAGATGTGTCTCTTGTCTGTGGTGGTATACAGTATATGTGAGTGTGTCCTTGGTCTGTGGAAGTACTCAGGCGAACGAGGCTGAGTGCTCTCATATCCATTAGAGAGAAGCTGATAAAAGCAGGGCATTTTCTATACTTTTCTATACTCTGTGTGTCTGAGTGTATGGGGAAGTAGAGGTTTGGCCTCTTCCTGCTGTACTGCATACTAATTACCAAAGGTGGATGTGGATCTTTTAACTCACATAATTTACTATATATCTGAAAATCACTTCTTTCTGTTTACATTTTACCTTCTGGGATCACCACAGTAAATCACCGGCCTCCTAGTGTGCAGTGATTTGCATAGGCTTTATGTCAGATGCCCTTCCTGGCACAAACCTCCATCCACAAACTATCCATCCATTATTTATTGATCTTTGGGTATGAAGCTATATTTGTCTCAATCAAATTAACTGATGCAACAATAAATGTATTGTGCATGTAGAATGATTTATTCAAAATCCCTAATTTGTGACTTGCATGCAGCAGTTTTTGCAAATTCTAATTTGCAAATATATTAATCACAATTATTTCACAAAAAAATCATGTTTGTCATTTATAAATCTGCAGTATTGCATGTGAATAGTCCAATCTGCATTTGTGGATTGCTCCATTCATATATTCAACACTTGCATTTGGATATTTTTGAGACAGTCACCGCAGCAACCCTAACCCTAACCCTAACCCTAACCCGCATTTTAAGACAGCTAGATTTATTCACAAATGAAATCCTGTTCCAGTGATGGCCACTTGGAGCAGTGTTCAACAACAGGGGCTATGCTTTCACTGCTTCCTGACTGTAAGTTAGCGGCAGGACAAGCACTGCAGCAAAAATATGTGGAGAGTCAATTTAACTTTATTATAGACAAAATGCAGCTAATCCTTTAAACAAGGGTTTTAGCTTGTGTATTTAGTATTTAGGTAAGCCACATATTATACTGAGGAGCCCACTAGCACTGAACTCTCTGTTTCCCTGTCTGTGTCTGTGTCTGTGCTGTGTCACACTGCATTTAATGCACACAATAGTGGCCTTTGCATGGAGCAATTATAGGAAAATAATAGGCCTAGTTCTGTAAACTGCTCACCTGGATTTAGTTATGAAGTATGCAGACCAAAGAGCCTTCAGCTTTGTGTTGCTAACAGCCACATTGACACATTATTCATCCCCCACCCCCAAAATATACCTCCATACTTGGGCCTCTCTTTTTTTTTTTTTTTTTTTTTTTTTTTTTTTTTTTTTTTCTTTTTTTTTTGTAAATGCTCCTATTTGTCTTCAGTTTGAGGAGGATATGGCATTTTGTTCCATTGCTATGCTGACAATAGCCAAATCTACCTGCCTTTAAAACAAAATGACCAACAGGCTGCCAGACATCTTTGGGACTGCTTCAATGACATTAAACCCTGGTTGTCACAGAATGTATTCACAAAAAATAATAATAATAATAATAATAATAATAATAATAATAATAAAATTAAAAATAAATAAATAAACAGAAATGGACGAAGTACTCCACCTTATTCCCCTTCTGTTGACCTCGAGCCTTTATCGTAGTATGAACCAGACCAGCACTTTCGCAGCTGCAGCTCTTCCAAAAAGCTGCTCGGCTCTCAACAGGAACTCGTAAACATGAACACATCTCACCGATTTTAGCCTCACTTGATTGGCTGCCTGTCTGTTTTAGAGTTAATTTCAAGATTATTTTAATTGCTTTAAAATGTTTGAATGGCCTTGCTCCCACCTACTTGGCTGACTTGATCCATCCCTTCATTCCCTCATGCGCGCTCAGGTCAGCAGATCAGCTCCAGCTTATTGTCCCCCAAAACCAGGAGCAAACTTTGTGGTGAACATGCTTTTTCTGTCGCTGCCCCTAAACTGTGGAACCTGCTGCCATCAGAGATCAGACAGGCCAAGTCCCTGCCTGTTTTTTAATCACTTCTCACAATGCACCTTTTCTCAGTGGCTTTTAACACAGTGTGAGATGTTGGCATTTTCCTTCTGCTTAATTACTTCTGTTCATTTGCTTACGTGAGTGTATCATTGGAACCTAATTATGTTTCTTTTTTTTCTTCTTTTTTTAATGTAATATTTTATTTTAATTATTTTATTTATTTTTTAAAGCTGGTATGATACCTATACCATATATACCAGGAAGGGCATCTGTCATAGGTTTTATGGCAGATACCCTTCCTGTTGCAACCCTCTTGGCCCATTTATTTAGGCTTGCTACCAGCACAAAGAGTAATGTAAAATATATCTGAAAATCGCTTCTTTTTTTGTACCTTTTACCTTCTGGGATTGGCACAGTAAATCATCAGACTTCTAGTGTGCAGCAAGGCTATAGGTATTGCGCCAGGTGCCTTTCCTGGTGCAAACCTCCCCATTTATCTAGGCTTGCTACCGGCACAAAGAGTACACCTTGTGACCTGTTGAGGCTATATTAATTTCATAAAGGCTCTAAATGAGTCAAAGTATTTTTTTACGCCAGTGGCAAAGTCGATAATAATAGTAGTGTAGTTGTAGTAATAATACTAGTAGTAGTGGTAGAAGTACCAGTAGTAGCACTAACAATAGATGTAGTACAGGTCTACATAAGTAAACCTTATATTTAATACATTTTTACTTTTGCTCTAGTCAATTTTATCAACTGCTTTACCTCAACTTCTTTTAGTATTAGTATTGAGTACTTATTCTCCTTGGCTCTTTCCACTCCCTGTAGCTGTCCTGGCCTGGTCCACCCCTGTCATCTCTGCACCCATCCCGCTGATGGATAGACGTGGACAGGTCTCCACTGGGACACCATTTAGTCTGCTTCAAACTCAACTACACTCAAAAATACATGTGTGGTCAATCTGTCAATACTCATTAAATCCCATTTGTTTTCATACCTCTTCAGATGTGACACTCAATCAATGCTCCGATTTGTAACTGTCAGAAAATGATGGCAGAGGTTCAAAGTGCAGTACAGTCAATACACATAGGAATATTAAAATGTTCCATTTTTACTTATTTTAAGGTAATAAGAGCTAAATAAATCAGAAGACTTTGGGGGGAAAATGAAATGCTGTCACAGAAAATAAATAGAGCTGCAACAGCTAATCAAATGAATTGTGTCAAATTGATTATTAAAATAATTGTCAACTAATTTAGTAATTGATTAATTACTTTTTTGGAATACACATAGCCATGTTAGAAGAGGTTCTATTACAAAAAAACAGTAAAAGACAATTTTTTTAAATTTTTTTTTAGGATGAAATAAACATCCTCTAGCTTAGCCTTGTAAGAATTTTGTAAAACTCCAGGTCTATATACTATAGACCACAAGATCAGTGGTTCCAGCGGCTTAAAACTGGTTTAGTCCTGGTTTAGATGCATCTTAGTCCTGGTTTTACCTGGTTTAGACTTTGTTTAGTTCAGGTTAGTTGCTGGTTTAGTCCTGGTTTAGTCTTAGTCTTGTTCTGATTTAGACCTGGTTTAGTCCTGGTTTAGTTCTTGTTTAGTCTTGGTTTAGTCCCTGTTTTGTCCTTTTTCGGTGTCCCATCCCTCACTGTAGTCCCGGGTTAGTCGTGATTTAGGTTTACTGTAGTTTTTGAAAATAAATGATATAAAGGTATTATAAATGATCATATAACTCTATGTACCCCTGCTTGGGAAACACTGTACTGTACAAAGGTTAATTGATTATTAAAACAATTGTTAGTTGCAGCTCTACAGAATAAGCTGTGACAGTAAAAATATCTAACCTCTGTTGCCAGTGGGGAAAAAAATCAGTCTTGGCCCTCGTTTTAAAGTGTTTGACATTTGGCGAGTCTTATCTTATCCAAGATTTAGACTGAATTCATTAGCATAGGGCTTTATGTATTTCCTTTAAAAGCAGTCCCAGTGTCTATTCCCAACTCAATCATCCTCTAAAAATCTTTTTGCAGCATCCAAGACCATCTTACTTTTTTCATATACTGTATATCCTCTGTATTTCAACTGCATCATTTATCAGTATTGCCAAGAAGAAGCTCCCTGTGTCCACATTTGAATGTATTTTGGCTGCTAGTTAGCTTTAGCATATAACACGATTAAAAGCAGGTGAAAAAAAAAAAAAAAGACATCTAGAATAATTACTGTTACTGGTAATCTTCGTTTGTTATGTTAATGGTCAAGTATGAGCTCTTTCCAGTTGCCAAGATCCTTCCCGGCTGGATCACTTCGGAGAGATCCACATCATAGTCTTTTGTATTTCAAGTCCTGATTTGGTATTTAGTCCTGCTATACTGGTGCTCAAATTTAAAGTATAGACCACCAGTTAAGACCTGGTTTGTTCCTGGCTATGTCATGGTTTAGTTGTGGCTGGGCGATAAATCTAATTATTCAATTAATTTGCGCTTTTAATTTTGGACAAGGTCAAAAATAGCCAAATCATTAAATTGTATTTAGTAGAAATAGGGTCCTCCAAGCGCCACACTGTTTCCTGTGTTGTGGCAAATGCTGCAGCTAGCGCCCCAAGCAGCTTAAATACTGACTGGGCAGACTCTGCAGAACAGAGTCCCTTTACGTTAGTGATGTCCTTGTTTGGATGGGGCAGCAGTTTGGCCAAAACAAACACTGTAGTGTGATGTGCAGCTTCAACAGCCATAACTTACATTTGTTTATGTATGCTAATTAGCCATATGCTCTAACGCAGAGAAGGCTTAAACTAAAAGACATTTATGTCACATTTAAAATATAATATAGCTAAAATAAAAATATATAACTATGCAACAATCTAATTTGAAAACAATAAACCTACATGTAAATAGTTTTTATGCAGCCAACAAGACAATCAATCAACATCATAAAATGGCTGAGAATTGGAAAAAAATAAGATTTTATTTTTTAGCCATGTCGCCCAGCCCTAGGTTTAGTTCTGATCTAAACCTTGTATAATCCTGCTTTACTCCCTGTTTTATTCTTTTTTTTTAAAAATGCATTTATCTGGGTTGGTACATGGTGAAATAAGTTAGAAAGACACTATATAAGAATACGATGGTGAACACTTGTGGTATTGCAGAGAAAATAAAATAAAATAGTAGCCCATAGACTTCAGTGTAAGAATAGACACCTGGTGACACTTAATAGTTTTGGTGAATAACATGCACCATCTGGGATGAGAGAGAAAAGAAAAAAAATACACAGAAAGCTGTCTACACTTCTCACTGCATGAGACGTTTACTTTTAGCCCAAAGCCCTTCAATATTGCACAATTACGTCTTCTTGGTATCAGATGTTGCTTGAGCAACAGTGTCCAACAGTGCAATAATCTTCTATCACCAAACTCAAAATGTCTAGTGTCTTCAAACAGCAAAAGTCAATCAATCCTCATTCTTTTCTCATTTGTCTAATTGTTCCTCTAAGATCCCCAGCTCTCAATATGAATCCAGGCCAAATAGAGTTTCTGTAATTGCGAAAAGAGGGTTGTTAATTTTCGAGATGTTGAATGAGCTTCCCTTTGTCGTTATCGGCTTCTGAAAGCCAAAAGAAAAGTGGGGATATTTTGAGCTAGTGGTGTGCAAAACGTCATTACCGCTCTTGTTGTTAGGGGCACTGCATTAAAAATTGAAAGGCGTTCTTTGTTTTGCAGATAGAAGTGGAGGGAAGAGAAGAAGATGGCGACGGCGTGGCTTTTGAGTGCTACTTGTGAGCTCTTGAAGCGCGGGCTTCAAGGGGAGACACAGCACAGACGGGAAGAAAAGAAGGGTGTACTGGGAAGGAGCTGTGAGGCTGTTTTAATGTGGAGACGACTACAGTACGAGGTGTTAGATCCTGTTCCCACAAGAGACTCACGTACAAGAGCATATCACAACCACAACTCCCAAAACTAGTGTCGAAAACACATGACTTTTCCCGACATACTGTACCCACAAGATAAGAAAAACATACACTTTTACTTAGTAGATCTTAGACCCCCCAAAAAAAAAAAAAAGTTCTGTTTTATTTATGTTAGTGGTTTGTGCGACTTCCTTGTACTCAGAAGGTCATGAGTTCAGTTCTTGTTTCACGAACAAGGACCACTACACAGATTGATGCAAAAGATTTATTAATAAATTGAATGAGAAGTTGCATCTGTATGAAAAGGTTAACACTTGTGAGCTTTCCACTGAAGTGTAATCACCGGCGTAGATGTCACTGGATCAGAGTAAAAATAAAGTAGAACCCATTTAATAACGTTAATAGAGTTATACGTTATAGAGTGTTTATCCCCATCTTAATGATGCAGCTGTAGCCTAAAACCTCTAGAAACCCACAGCACAGCTCCTGACCCTTACCAAGGCCAAATGTAATGCAGATAAAGTGAAGCAAGGCAGAATTCCTATTTAGCACAATTATGCAAATTTTATGTTTTAGCTAAATTCCAGTTTAGTTGCATGTAGTGGAATTAGTGTTCATTATGGCGATAAAATGGTTATCATGGGCTTTTAGCCAAGCTTTTTCTGGTTATATTTATTCGCTGCATGATTATGTTACTCAGTGTTTACTTTACATTATATAATGTGGTTTCATGGTCTAAACAGTAAACAAGGCAGTGGTAGAAGTACTCAACGTCATTTTACTTTTTAAGCAAAGAAATGAACAAACTGGTGCAGAAGAAGAGACTGAATCTGTCGCTGAGATCTTCTGTCTCTATTATTCTGATGTTTCTAAAGGAGTACTACTTTACTGCATCTGTTATATTTAAGTACTGTGTGTCTACAAAAAGTGCACGATAAAAACACATGATTTTAAACCAAAACTCAAAATACTTTGTACTTCAAACCAACTAAAAAATGTAGCGGAGAAAAAAGTACAGATACTTGTTTTAATATCTAGTGAAGTAAAAGTACTCCTTAATCTAAAATCTACTTAAGTAAATTACAGATACATGAAAATTTTACTTGTGTAAAGTAACTAAATGCTTTTACTTTGTTACATACCACCAGTGAAACAAGTATATAGGCTGTAGTACTAGCACTAGCAGTGTTCATAGTAGTAGTAGTAGTAGTAGTAGCAATAGTTGTAAGAGTCACAGTTGTTGTAGTAATAACACCACAGTAGTAGCAGTAATAGTGGTAGTAGCATTACGTATTTTTGTGTTAAACCTAACAATGTAACATTTGTAAGTTTTTTACTTAAAGTCACAGTTGTGTTTACTACTTTTATTTCTACTTAAGTGATATTATTTCGAAGTAACAGCACTTTTACTTAAGTCCTGGTTTTGAGTACTTCTTTCACTTGGTCTACTCTGGAGATGTACTGGAAAGACATCTACACTACGTCAATCCTGTTTCCACAAGAGACTCTAATACAGCTCTGAATCAAAGGGGTAACACAACCACAACTCCCAAAAGTGGAGTATGCAACAGAAAAAAAAAAAAAAAAAAACAAAAAACATTTGCATGTCGTGTAGAAATAAGTGTCTTTAATGTACTTTTATGGAAGTTTATTGAAAACTGAAGGACACTGATGCAGTATGTCTGCTAGTAACAGACTTAGAGGTTAGATTTTTTTTTTTTTTTTCAGTTAAGTGGTACAAGGGTGAGGATAGTATAGTTTGTTTAGCTAACCACTGACAAAGCTTACCTTGTTTACAAACTCAACTAAAACAGATCTTCAATCAGTCTATTTGTATGTGGCTTGTTTGAGCTGTAGTAGCTCTCTGTTAGCTTGGACCACACAGGCCAGCCTTCACTTCCACGGGGATTAGGGATGGGAAATATGGACTTAAAATTATATTACAATATATTTTGGTATTTATCACAATAACAATAAATTAATACATGATAGTATTGTGCATAGGTCTAAGAGCAATGAGGGAGGTTGAGCAGTGGTAACAGTTAGCCGTTTAAAATACACAAGAAACATTATTTACAGCAAACATATTTTAAATTACATTTCCTTAAGCTAGCATTAGCTAACGGCAGTTTGTCTGTCAGTCGTACCCACCTTTTATGTTGAAAAACTAATGCCCTTTCCATATGCCAGGTTGATGACCCATCCCGACTGAAAAAACAACTTTTGGTGCGTTTATAAGTTAGCTTTGAGTCACGACGGTGGAGAGGGTTTCTGAAGTCCAGCTCTAGCAGCAACATGGCTGTGGTCAGCGGGTCACAGGTCCCAAATATTTGTAGTTTTAGTCCATATTGTATTTTGTCCTGAGTTGTCAGGCCATCTAAATACTTATTTGGCTGCATCTACTCATGGCTACTGTGCATAGCCATGTTTATTTTGCCGTCCATGGAGCGCAAAAGTCACGTGACTGAAAACTATGAATATAGAGCATCACACAGTCAAACGGGAAATGTGTCATCAACTTTACCTTATTGTTTTCACCAGGCAAAGACAACTTCCCATAATGTGGATTTTTTTTTTACCGATATATTGCAAACAAGAAAATATCGTCCATCCCTAATGAGCATCACCTGTGGCCAGTTCAGCCAGGAGCCATGATGAAATTTTTTTTTTTTTTTTTTTTACAGTGCTTTCTATTCACATCCAAACCATGTCCCATTATCTCGTATACTAAAACCATGTAAGAATTTTCCATTCTGTAGATTCCCATGGAGTCACTAAAGTACACATTGTTTGTAGCAGCTGTGCTTTTATCAACATTTCTCTCTGTCACTGCTACTCCACAGCTGGTCCCTCTGCAATAACTCACAATATCATCATTATTATTAATATTATTATTAAATATTATCAGACTTATCACAGAGTACATTAGGCCTGCCTTATGTTCAGCTCCATTTGTCTACAGCACAGTCATAGCTCAGTGATTTTCTGCCATTTAAATGCACCCAGTTCCTACTAATTCACATTTATAGAGGAATGCATTTTGTTTCCTTTTAGCTGTTCCCTTGTGGTTGATTTGGCATAGGTTTTTGCTTCATTTATTCAGGTTTGGGACTGACACAAAGACTACTTTGGCTTGTAACCCCTTTGTGGCTAGATTTTATGGAAGAATATGTGATAGGTTTAAATATTTACAGTGTTGACCATTTTCCACCACCACTGATGCAATGTTGATGTCATGAAAACCAGTTTTAGAACATAAAAACACTGGTAGCCCTGAAGAGACATTCTGTTGTCATTAATAAACAAAGTCTAAAAAGGAAATAAATAAATAAATTTAATTTTAGTTTGATTCAACAGTGCGTCTTCAAAATGAACAATGAATGTTTCCCCTTCAGCAGAGCTCAGTGTGACATCTCCAAGCAGTTGTAGGAACAGAATGTAATTAAACTAAAATGACACCTTCCATTGGGTTCAAAGACATGCATGTGCTAAGTGAATTGGAAATTCTAAATGGCTCATATTGAGTGAAGGAATAGAAGAAAAAAAAGCATCCTGTTGTTGTAGATTTTAAAGATAAAGAAAGAAAGAGTAAATGTTGGGATTTAATAATAATAATAATAATAATAATAATAATAATAATAATAATAATAATAATAATAATAATAAAAATCGTTAATTGTATAGCAATAAAAAAAAAAACAAGGTTTACAAAGTGCTGAACAGCAAACAGCATAAATAACACAATAAAATCAACAAAGAAATGTAACATTACTGTTTACTGCATTTGGCCTAATAAACAAATCACAACAATTTAACTTCATTGTTTACTTGCCTTCTAGTGTGCAGTGATTTACATATTAATTTGATAGGTGTTACACTGGATGTCCTTCTCAACACAACCCTCACCAATTATCCAGGCTTGGGAACAGCCCAAAAATACACTTGCACACTGTGTAACTCCCTGGTGCTAGATTTGTTTACACAATTTGTTTGGACATTTACTGCTGTGTTTTATTACCTAGAAAATCTGTTTTTAAAAATAGTCTTGGTCTTAAGCCATATAACGTTTTCAAAGCCCTATCTCTTCTGCTAAAACAAGCTGTGGTTTGTCGAGCCCTGCTCCAGCAATTAGTCTGCTCCCTGACCCAGCAATTAGTCTGCTCCCTCATATCTGTGTCCACAGTGCTGTTGGACATGTGTCCATCAGATAAAATGGAGGAACCTGGTGGCCTTGCTCTAACTACAAAGCCTTTCTCTGATACAGCTGCTGTCAGCACTGGCTCTCTCCAGCTCCACACTTTATTTTCTTTTTTTTCCCCTCTTTTTTTCTTGATTGTCCTGGTCCTGTTGCTTTGTACCTTTGTCACATCATGTCTCGGCGAGTGGCAGGTAGTGACGTCTAAACACGAATCAGGGACAAAAGGCCGGAGTGTGTAGTCAGATTTAGGGGATGTAGGGATGAAAAGAAGAGTTAACCCGATCTGATTTCCCTGTGCTGTTGACATTGTAGGGACATCTTTCTCTGTGTTGTTCCAGGACCATCCCTGCAAGAAGCAGTCAGCTTATTATGATGCCAGAACCAAACATTACCATACATTTTATGGATCTATAAAAGCTTCTTAATACATCCATGGCATGGAGCTATAAGCTCTGGATAATGAATGATGTCACAGCAGCCTTTGTTTTCAATGGCCATTGCTCATTGTTGCAAAATGCCAAAAATGTTTTACAGCTTTCGAGTTATTTCTGTATATTACCTCAATTGTCCACTAGAAAAAATGATGACAGGGGAAAAAGGGAGGTGCCTTTTCCAGATTTTGCTACTGGATTATTGCAGTTCTTTTTACTTTATTCATCTGTCACCTGTCCAGTGTTGCCAGATTGGGCTGGTTTCCACTCAATTTTGACCACCTTGGGCTGGAAAAAATGGCATTGGTCTGTTTTGTAAAATTTGGGCTGCTTTTTACATTTGGCAGATTTTTAGAAAATATTCTGGAGAAAACACCAACAAAATAATTGTTATTTTATGGCAAATGAAGTAGAAATGCACATTTCAATAAACTGCAGTGTCCTCCCACACATCTGTTTTAAAATAAATGATTCATGTTTGGTTGCTCACATTTCATTTACTCTTGTTGTATCTTTGATCGTCTGATTGCACTTATTGTGGAGAACTTATTGTGTTACTTTTTTTTTGGTGCTGTTAAGTTTTATGTTCTTTCAAATGTATAACAGTTTAAAAATTTAGAGTGGTTTTAATTTGGGGGTGGTTTTTATTGTGGTGGGCGGGGTCAGTAAGATCTGGCAACCCTGAATCTGTTTGCGATTTTGCACCATAACAAATTATTTAAGAGCAATTTAGAAAGTAAAATTATCATCTGTCAGAAGTCTCTCTCGAAATTCACACTGTTTTTGTTTTTTTTTCCCTCTCAATTGCTTCAGAGTCTCCCTGGAATTGTACTCGTTCGTTGCTTTGTCACATCCTGTCACAGCAAGGGGCAACTAAGTTGAAACATGAAACGGGGGCCAAAGGCTGCTGTGTGTAGTCAGATGTGGAGATGTAGGGACAAAAGGACGAAAGGAAGAGATAACCCCATGTCAAGATCACACTGTACTGGGTAAGGGACGGAGTGCTTAAATCTACAAGAACACAGGAACAAGATGAAGAGGTACAGAACTGACTCAGATGTCCTGTTTATCTGACAATTTAACAATGGGTGTTAAATAGCAATTTTATTCTTTTCATAATTTCCACAACTGTTAGAGCAGTAATTCTTAAACTTTCCCAAACAGTACCAGCTGACAAAATATTTGGTTTGCAAAGTACCATCTTCAACAGACTCAAATGAGCGTTATAAAAAAACAAAACAAAAACAAACAAAAAAACAGGGACTAATCCTGATCTAAATCAGGAATAAACCAACACTAAGCATAGGGCTAAATCAGAACTAAACCATCACATAACCAGGACTGAACCAAGTCAACCTTTCTGAGGCCCTAAGCAAAATTCAGCTCTGGGGCCCTACTTTCAGTGATGTTTTAGTTGGTGATATATAACCATGCTAGCTTCAATTTAATGTAATTAATAACCCTTAAATGAATTGTTTATTTTTTATCTAAACTGTCACCCTGCCTGACCTAGTCTTTAGACATGTTTTATTTGTAAACATTTTATTGATTACATGTAGGCTTCAGTTTTTTAAAGCCAACTTTATTTAAGAATATTTAATTTAGCCCACTGTTACAGCTATTTTTCTTAATTAGGCTACTTAGTATTTCACAGATGAACTGTAATGATGAACCAAACATACTGTTTGCTGCTATAGCCTATTTAACACTAGGACTCCCAGAATTCCAAAACTAATAGAACTCCCAAGGCCATCATTTTGACGGTTAGCGCTCTGGCCATTGGACTGCAGAGGGTGGCGCTGATGTCATCGTCTAAATGATTCTTGCGCTATAATATTATAGGCTTTAAGCTAATAAGAGCTAATAAACACGTTAATAAAAGCCCATTATAGCCTTATAATTATATAATTTTAGCTAGTATAAATATAATAACACAAAGAATCAGGTATAAATTAGAATGAAAAGGTTTACTAGATAATTTGTTGTTCATTTGTTTATAACTATTATACAGGGAAAGGCGATTAAATTTTTTTTTTAACACAGAATTGGTAAAATTGAAAATAAATGCAATAAATATATAAAAATGGCTATCATTATTAGTCTTATTAGCGCAAGAACCGCATTATAGTTTGAAAGCGGTTTCTGGACATTGTTTCCTTGAAATAAGGAAGTCCCCATTCAGTGAACCAAAAGCTGGACAGCTCCAAATTCCACCCACCTTGGACTCCATGCACATAAACAAGAGAAATAAACGGCATTAGCTCGTCAACACTCAAGTCCCAAGAATCATCCCCTAACACCCGGTGAGTTTGTGCCACTGTACAGTCCCGGATGTGCTTTAGCATGTCAGTGTCCACCAAAGAGAGGAACGCAGTCAGAGCATCCTGGATGTTGTGCTTGGCGTGCGCAGTGGGTCCCTCGGCCTCTGTCAGCACATTCTGGCTCTGACGTCTCCCTCTGGTTTCTTCCTGGACTACAGTCCACACAGTGCTGTCCTTCCCGCTCTCTTGACCTTCTGAGGAAGGTGGAGAGTGGACAGTGGACTGACTGGACTCTCCCTCAGCTGACGATGATTGCGGCAACGCTGTTGTATAAAGCCTATAATAATAACCTTATTAGTTTACTGATTTTGGCTGCCTATAGCCTAAATTCTCATAATTATATCACAATATGCCAATTTATTCTGTTATCAATACCTTGAAAATAGGTTTTCCCACTGTCACTGGACTGGATCACCCGACTTTTTAGCCGGGGGCTGTTCGTATTCGCAGTCGCTGTCTGAATCAGAGGAACTTTCCAATGAACACGAGTCATCATCTGATTCGCCGTCACCACCCGAATCAGCAGTCATCTATGTTTTGAAGCATTTCCAAGGCTTCCCTCACTGTTTTTCTTCTCAAAGCCATTTTTTAGCTATTACTTTTCTGAAAATGTAGCTTATGTACTAGAATGTCGGTTGCTAAGCAACGGTGAGGTGTCTCCTCATTCGCAGCAAAAAAATACACTGTAATTAATAGAGCCGTCAAAGTGACAAGTGTGGGAGATAAAGGTAGAAGTACTCATATCTTGATTTTACTTGTTATTTTTTTTAAAATAGCAACATAACAATAAAACACATACAGATATAGGAAAAGTCAGGGTGCTAGGACCACATACGATCTATGTAACCAGAGTTATTACATGTCAAAATCTGAAAACCCTCAAAATGACAGTCTTGGGAGTTCTAGTGTTAAACATTCTGTGACGATCTTTGGGGCCCTGACCCACCATTTGAGATCCACTGTGCCGAAACTAACTTACACTTGCACCTAACAGATTCGTGTTGTACCAGGACCAGTTAAATATAGTTTGATGGTGATTGGCTTCAAACAGCAAGTCAACCCTCTGGAGTTACATTTAGTAACTGTTACATACATCTCACACAGCCTCTGCCTTTGCCTTTGTAGGGATAAAAGTTCCTCCTCATGAATACAACCATAACTTTGAACATTTTTATGAGGAAACTAGTGTCCAGATCTCTCTGTCCTCTGCTGGACACAGTGTGGAGTTGGTTTAAATCAGTTTTGAGAGAAACGAGAGGAAAGGAAACAGCGGTGGTGCCATAAAACAATGTATTTTTCTGAAACACGAACGAGAGAAGAGTTAAACCGGAGTTTCCCTCATAGTGGAAAAAGTGAAGCGCACACAGGACACACCGCTGGAGACCTATAGTACATAGGACGGGCTGTCTGTTGTAAGCATTCATGAAGCAAAACCCAGAGGGCGATATTTGGAGAGAAATCAGACAGGGCCCCTTTTGCCACAACTACACTGACGGACAGACAGAAACCGCTACTTTGACAGAGCGGAGGAGCTAGGGCCCTGCCACAGCTGCGGGGCCCTACACAACTTGTGTAGTCTGCATATAGGAAAGTTCAACTCTGCAACCAAGACTAGACCAGGACTAAACAAGCACTTAACCAAGACTAAATCAAATAAACCAAATCTTACCCAGCACATAACCAGGACTAAACCAGGACTAAAATGAGCATTACTAAACAGAGACAAAAATAGACCAGGACAAAATCAAGGAACTGAACCAGTCCAGAACTAGTTTTTGGAGCACCACATTTCAATACCTCACAATAGCTTTATAGAAAATGTAAACTTTCATTATTCCTTTGCTAATATGCAGCTCTTCAAAAGTACATTTTTTTTAAAGTTAAAAAGCATATTATTGCTCTGTTGATATTTTCACAAAAACAACATAATGGAGTTGTTTTTGAACATGCTTTTTTCTAAGAATTAATTAAAACAGGAAATAAGTGCTTTGCAAATGAGCTTCGGGAGAGAGTTTTTCTCTTTGGGAACTGATATTTTTACACTTTTACACTAAGCTTCTAATAGGACTGCTTTTTAAAACAGCACAAATATCCATCTGGAGAAGCTAGGGGTGGAAAGTAACTAGATATGTTTACTTAAGTAATTTAATTTACTTCCTGAGTACATTTTTAAAACATACTTTTGATACCAGCTGTAACAAAGGCTGTACCAGCTGTAATAAAGATTTACTAACTGTAATAAAGGTGTACTAGCTGTAATAAATGTGTATTAACTGTAATAAATGAGTACACACTGTAATAAAGGAGCAATAAGTGTAACAAAGACCATAAAACATGTTTATGGTCATATACAGTGATGTAATAGTTACTGAGGTGTTATTAAAACTACTCAAGCTGTTTTATATGAAAGCATAATTTCAAATCATAATGCAAAAAAGGAGAACAAGTCTGGTAGATTTTATTCAATTGATTAAGATTATGGCACAAGCACAAAAATTTCATCCAAATTCAACTTTGCCACAGACATAGTGTTAATAGAGCAATACTTTCTACGTGAACAGAACAGACTGGAAAGACACAGTGGAACAAGACTGAATTTACAACATAACTTCACTTTAATTAATGTGTAATTACACAAAAGCTCGGGCTGTAATCTAAAGCAAGACTTTGACACTTATTCCGTGTTAATACTGGGAACAAGGGAGATCAGAGGGGAACAATAATGAATGGATGGGAATAAGGCTGTACAAAGAGGAACAAGGATAAACAGAGTGGAACAAGGATGAACAGAGTGGAACAATTGTGAACTTACCGTATAACTACACTTTAATTATAGTGGTAGGACACGTAGGGTTGTGGCACTATGGAGCTCTATGGGTCCAGACAGCGGCCACACACCCAAAATTCAGATTACGCAATATGACCACAGATTTTTCTAGCTCCTGGTATAGCCAGTAAAACTCCATTCATATGTTCGCAAGTTTCCAATTTTGCAGCATTGACTTTGCAAGAAAAAGAAAAGGAATTTTACATAATAAAAAATGCATCTTAAGCTTATATCATTTATCTTTACATGCAACAGATTCAATAATCTCTATTTATATACATAGTATTTAATGATGAACTTCTTCAGCTTTTTTTCCACATTTTTTGTAGCAGCAAAGAATTTTCAAACAGGATGGGGAAAATCAGATAGACAGAGTTCTATTTCTTCTATTCCTTTGGTCAATGAAACATGGCAAAAACTGTAAAAAACACACATACATACACATACTCTTAGTATATTGAGTCATTCTCCATGCAAAAATAATATGCAACAGTTTGCAATAAACATATATATATTTTTTTTTTTTTTACAAAAAAAAAAATATATATATATATATAAGCTTAATCTTTTATAATATTGCACAGTTACTTACAGCATTCCCCACTAGATGTGTAATGGGTTCTGAATGGTCACCAGTATGGACACAGGAACACAAGACGCAGGATTCTGGTCACTGCACATTTAATGCCCCTTAAAACAGGAGCAAGAGGCATGGAATTAGCGGACACAAAGCACAAGTACAGCTCCCTAGGTGAGCAAAGGAAAACACCGTCAATATTGGCGCTAATAATGAGGTGATTATCAAGCTAAAAATCAACATATGCTTTATAACAGCAGTTATTATGTCATTAACTTTGTACTGTAGCACTTTTCTGGCAACTAGAATCACTTTTACAGCTGCTAGCTTAACTCATAGGGAGACCACGGAAAAACACAACTCACCAGCACAGACTGCTCATCTCCACTGAGAGAGGGGCAGCTGCTGCATGGTGAAAAGGGGGTGTGTCACACTAATTACTGCCCCTAGCACAACAGGTAACAATATAGAACCATAGTACTTAGTGATAACAGAATATAAAAATAATACCACACATTGGGTCAAAATTAATAATATAGAAAAAATAAAAGAATTTGCACTGTAAAGTTTTGAGAATGTTCACTCTAAAAATCAACTCGCTACAGATGCTTCACCATGGATGGCGTTAGATTGAACTGCAGTCACATTTCACTGTATTGCATGTCAATTTCATAGGTGGACGGAAGCACATGGAACTCTTGTTTAGTAGCTAAAACCGGAAGTAGCGCGCAGCCAACTGAAAGTAGTATTTGGCACTGCTACAACGCAAAAAATGTAACATTTACCTAACTACTGTGACTTAATTATTGTCAGGAAAACGTTGCAGCGGTGTTTAACCTTTAAATCTATTCAGTAAACAATAAAAACGCAAAACAGAGCAAAAATGGAAAAGTTAGTCTGTTAGCAAACATGTGCACCTAGCTAGTATCTGTGTTGGTGTCACAGCAATAGCTAGATCAGCGGGGGATGGGCACTGACCTCAGTCAAACTCTTAAGGATTATTTTTCCTGTTCTACCCTGGAGAGACTGGAGAAATACCAAACGTGATTTGGTAAGTAGAAAAACTGTATAGTAATATTTTTTTTCAAAACATCTTTCAATATTGATGGTTATTTGGCTAATATATAAAGCTGAAGTTGGACATGTATGTCGTTTTATACCTCAGAGATTGTACATTAATATACATTTATGTTGATTTTGAAGGCAACGCAGCTATTTTAAAGTCTGCTGCATGGTGTGTCCGTTATGTCATTACATGTTTGCTGCACTCAGTTTTATAAGTGCTATCCAACAAATTAGAATGTTATGTAAAAGTGCAATTTTCTCAGAGGTTCAGTCCAAAAAGCCAAACATATATTTATAGTTTCAGTCCAGTGAAACATTTCAAGCATTGATTTATTATGGCTCACAGTTAACAGCTCACAAGAAAATTTAAATTTCTATTATTCACAAAATTAGAATTATTAATATTAAGTTTATATTTTAAACTCTTGGTCTCACACTCAAACTCTAAATGAGCTGGAAACATTTGTAAAAGTTTCCTGAGTTTTTAAATGGTCTTAGTCTATTTCAGTTAGTACTGCAGTCAGGGCGAGGGCTACGGACACTTGCCAGGTCACTGACTTCTCTACAGAGAGGACCAGAGGTTATTGATAATGAAGCTGCTGCTCACAGTGCTGTATTGAAGCATATTACTAAAAATTTTAGTCGAAAGAAAAAAGTGTTGGGGAAAAAGATGCACAAGAAGCATGGGCAGCTGAACCTGGAGACAAATGTCAAGAAAACCCAGAGAAGAACTTTGTGGAAGCCATAATTATCAAATTGATAAGAAAACAATGCTTGAAATGTTCCGCTTTGGATGTAGTGAAACTATCAATATCTGCATTTCATTTTTTTAATTGAACTACTGAGAGAAAATGCACTTTTACATGATATTCAAATGTATTGAATAGCAGCTGTAATATAAATGGCACAGGATTTGGCTACGTCTATTGTCGCTTAATAGAATAAAATGACAAAGGCCACAATGGTAACTTGAAACTATAAGGAGAAAGTAAATGGAAGGATGTTTAATTTGTGAAATGCAAAACACCCTGCAGTAAATGTTTTTTTAAATTATCCATAGAATTGGGCTTATAATCCACATACTGAGGGAGACAGGAAACGGTAAAGGTGAAGTTAATAAGGTGAGTAGTGTGTGTGTGTGTGTGTGATATGGAAATGTATTCTTGACAATGTGCTAATTTTTTGTCTTTACATATTTGTGCAGGACGACAATCTGCTGTCCATCAGAGCCGTGTACATGCGTCTAAAATAGAGGAGAAGATGAAGTCAGATGAAGAGCATGATTAAATAATGACATGTATAAGGACAATGGAATCAGTTGGAATCAGACTGAATAATGGACTATAAATATACATTGTTTTAAGATGCAAAGCTCTTGAAATAACTCTTTTTGAGTTATTTTTCTGTATGTAGGGACCAACGGATTTTACATAAAAAATCAACAGCCTACAGTATGTAATTTGTGCAAGTCTACAGAATGGACTTTGTAGTTTGTAACCCCTCACAATTTCAAGCCCCTTAGTGTATTCATTGGGTACAAAGTGATATCATGATGACCTAAGAAAAACTAACTCAGTGCTTCTCAGACTTTTTTCTGGCAAGGCCCCTTTGAGCAACGAAAAATAATTCCAGGTCCCACCACCATCCCCCAAAAGAAAATAATACATACTTAATAAAATAATAAATGCATAGTGGCTTATAACTTAGTTGGCATAAATGCCTGTATAAGAAATTGCATTTTTTTCATGTATATCATTACCTTAAATTAAAAGGTGCTCTCATGAGACCCATCACTTGTTCAGAGTGAGGCGCATCTGTGCTCCAAGCTGAGAACCGGCGCTTTAAGAATAAACACAAGTGTGGATGAACTGTTTGTAGGAGTTGGCGGGCTTGGGCCTCCATAAGTTCAACCACGGATCAATCCCACTCTCACCACGAGTCCACGATACACAGAAAGCACCACTGCGCCCATGTGCACAGCTCACAGGAACACGCACGGATAGAAATAGTGAAAGGAATGCACACATAACACAATTTGTCAAACATGCTTTTGTTAATAAGTTTTATGTTATGTTAAATGAGACTTGTGAGGGTAGAGGGCTGTTGATCACCAACCAAAGCAGTGGGCTTGTCCTAAAGTCAGACCAGAGGCAAATGTGTGTGAGGCAACTGCTGCCCACACCTATAGTGTTTTCCCATCCATACTGATTGATTCATCAGTCTTAAGGAATATCACTGTGTAAGCACAGGTCATTTATTGTATTACCTAAAACAAGTTCAGGGTGCGATATATATACGGACAAGTTCACCCACCCTCAACTGGCTCCTGGCAGGTGTGCTACAAACTTTGAGAAGCACTGATTTAACCCCATTATTCTATGCTGTTCCTCCTTGTTGCACTCCGTATCTCGCTTGTTCCACTTTGCTTTTCCTTGATCCCAGTGCTTCTTTTCATCAAACATTTATTTAAGTGTTTTAAAGCGTAGTTATATGGTAAATTCATGGTCGTTTCACTCTGTGCCCCCTTGTTCCCTTCTGTTCACCCTTGTTCCACTCTGGACACCGTTATTCCCCTCTTTTCATTCTTCTTCCCCTCTTGTCATCCTTGTCCCCTTTATTTACAGGGACTAAGTGTCAAAGTCTCGCTTTAGATTACAGCCCGCGATCTTGTGTAATTACACATTATTTAAAGTGTAGTTATAAGGTCTGTTCATCCTTGTTCCACTGTGTCTTTCCAGTTTGTTCTGTGCACGTTGAAGGGATTGCTCTATTAACACTATGTCTGTGGCAAAGTTGTATTTGGATGAAATTTTTGTGCTTGTGCCATAATCTTAATCAATTGAATAAAATCTACCAGACTTGTTCTCCTTTTTTTGCATTAATATTTTGAAATTATGCTTTCATATAAAACAGCTTGAGTAGTTTTAATAACACCTCAGTAACTATTACATCACTGTATATGACCATAAACATGTTTTATGGTCTTTGTTACACTTATTGCTCCTTTATTACAGTGCGTACTCATTTATTACAGTTAATACACATTTATTACAGCTAGTACACCTTTATTACAGTTAGTAAATCTTTATTACAGCTGGTACACCTTTGTTACAGTTGTTACGCGCTTCTTACAGTCTTTACAACTTTATTAAAACTTTGTTAAAAGCTAGTACACCTTTATTACAGCTGGTACACCTTCCTTACAGTTATTTCGCCATAATTACAGTCTGTATTCATTATTACTTGTACCCAGTACTTACATGCGTAATTACGTGTAATTACAATCTTAGTACCCCATACTTACACAGGAACTTGCTGGGCTGTAATCTAAAGCGTTACCTATGTTATTTATGTTAAAAACTCTACATGGTCCCTTTTTAAAAATAAACTCAACTAATAATAAAAAACTAATACTGGTATCATAGCAGTAGTGATAAAAAATGCTTTCAAAAAGACTTGATTCAATATATATATATATATATATATATATTTTTTTTTTTTTTCACTTTACTGAAGCAATAATTTGTGAACTACTTTTACTTCTACTTGAGTAGTACTTAGTACTTAAGTTCATAAATAAAATATGTTTTAGTGAAGAGCTTAGACGGGTAGTGGTAAAAATACAAGTAGTAATGATAGCGCTAGTATCAGCACATGTAGTAATAGAAGCAGTAATAGCTGAAACTGAAATAGTAGTAGTAAAGGTGGTAGTAGTAGTAATAGTAGCAGGGAGTACTTTCTATTGAAGTTTGGTTTGTACTGAATGTTTATAAAAACTTCTACTCAAGTAATGATTTTGCTGATTACTTTTACTTCAAGCCTACTTTAGGTTGCCTGGAAAATCCAGACTGATATGTCTCTGTGTTATTCTACAGAGAAATATCAGTCTGGTCACCACGCCGTCCGCAGTGGTTTACTCAAATCCAAACCCTACCGTGCATTTTGATTGGTTTATTTAAGTCACGTGTTCTTCGCGAGCAGTGTCACTCGTACACGTCTCCTCACCGACAACAATCAAGATGGCGCACCGAGGAGCCAAGAGTTAGTTTCATTCAGCGGTATGGTACGGTAATGTTGAAATAACTCCCTCGTTCCTCCCTCGTGGCTTCACTACTCCGTTTGTTTACTTTCTCACTTTCTTGTTGCTTTGTTAATGTCACGTCCACCGTTTTCTGATTGGCTAACTCCACTGTCCGTTAACTCGGGTTTGCTCCGCCCTAGAAATTGAATTGATTCTAAGGCAATGCTTTAGGACCCTTATTTTGTAGTAGCAGTACATTTACTTAAGCTTATAGGTATGATTTCTTTTAGCAAATAGATTAGTATTAGAAGTAGTAGATGGACAAGAAAGCAGTAGCAAAAGCAGTAGCACAGTAGTGTCAGTGCTAGTGCTAGTTCTAATTCACAGGTACCTATGTTCTCTAGTACCTTTGTTCCCTGGTACCTATATTCCCCAAAGAAAATTAAGGTAGGGTTAATGTTAGGGTTTACAAATGCACAGCTCCTATGCTCCTCAGTACCTATGTTCCCTGGTCTATAGAAACTGGGGAACATAGATACCTGGGAACTTTGGTACACAACACTTTTTCTTGAGTACAGAGAAAAACACAGCAGGTTGTTCAGTATAATTCTCAAAGTGGGATCTTCTATTGTCGGTTGGTATTGATCGTTTGTCGAGGCTGAGAACACAGAGTAACACCAATGTAGATTAGATTAGTCAGTCAATGCAAGAGAGAGAGAAAAAAAAATGCATGCATGTACTTTCTCCACACGAGCCACTTTAAATCTCCCCGAGTTTATTAGCAAAACACTTAACGAAGGACAAGTAAAGACGAGGCAATAGACAGCAGTAAAACTAACAAGTCAATTGGGTTTATGGGTAGATAAATCTGTCAGATGAAAGAGGAATAAAGACTTAAGGATGTTTTGTGAGTGCGATGGTGATGGAGGAGACAGGGCCCGGGTTTATCTGCCCACAGACAAGGATCAGATTTAGTGAGAGTGAAGAGGCAGACGGCTGAATCAGCACAAACACAGACGAGATGAGTCTGAACCATGTTTTAATTAGGGGCGCAAGGAGGGAGAGTGTTATGAGTGATGCATTAGAGGAGATACAGGACATTATAGTGAGGTGGTGTAGTACATTTTAACACACTATTTACTTAACCCTCCTGCACCCCTAACTTTTTAGGTACACCTTTACCCTTAAGGCACATAAATAAATAAATAAATAAATAAATAAATAAATAAATAAATAAATAAATAAATACTTACTACTACAAAAAAGTATCTAATAGTTGATAATGCATTTTTTCTTTCATGACTACAGTGAATAACTTAAGTCCTCAACATACATAGCAAAAATAATTCCGTTCAGTGTAAATGCCAACACTGCCCCCAGTGGTTGTCACTGGAACAGGATTTCCTTTGAATCAATCCAAAGTAGTTTCAAAACGCGGAACGAATGTTTCAAAATTGTACACAAGTGCAGAAGTGATGCATTTGCGCATTGGAAGGGCTGAATGCGCACACAGGGCAATCCACCAATGCATAATCAACTATTTACATGCAAAATGCAGATTTATGAATGATAAACACATTTTGAAATAATTACAACAGATATATTTGCAAATTACTACAGAGCTGCATACCCCCAGTGGTTGTCATTGGAACAGGATTTCTTTTGTGAATAAATCTTGCTGTCTCAAAATGTGGGACATATGTCTCAAAAAGATTCAAATGTGCAGAGGTGATGAATGCACAAATGGAGCGATCCATAAATGCAGATTGTACTATTTACATGCAAAACTGCAAATTTCTAAATGACAAACTTAAATAATTGCAAATAATATATTCGCAAATTAGAATTTAATAGCAAAAATTGCTGCATACAAGTCACATATTAGGCATTTTGATTAAATCATTCTAGTTGCATCAATACATTTATTGTTGCCTCACCTCATTTTAGTTTTTCATCAATTCATTTTATTGAGACAAATATAGCTCCATAACATAGTGGCTTGTCAGAGACAGAGATCATGTTGCACTATGGTCATATTCAAAAACAAGTCCAAAAACTAGCCCACATAAAAGGATAAAGTGTAAAAAGTATGCAAGTTGCTATCCCAATAGCATGTCCCATCTAAGAGTAGACAGGACAGTAGCCAGTGGAGCAGCATACGCCCCTCACCTGTCTGCAGCTGTGATACAGGGAGCACTGCCCTTAAGAACAGTGAGATCCAGGGCACACAGCAGATTTAATGAAAACGAAAGATGATTTCTCTTATGTGCAGTCTTCGCCGATGCAGAGGTAACTTTGGCACACAGTGTAGAGTAGTGGTTGTCAACCCGTCAATCGCGATCTACCAGTCGATCGTAAAGACAGTGCGGGTAGATCGTGGAGCCCTGCCTTTCCAAATAAAGTCATTTGCCTATGGCATTTTAATGACCAGTCTGAGATTCTTTCTAACACATGGGACACTGGAAACGCGAGGAAACCACACGAGCTACGAACTAAACAGAATACAAGCAACTTAATAACAATCAGAGTTTTGGCCACTTTCACTTCAGTTCTGGTGTGTGGGCTGCAGGCAGCTCACGCTTACTGGCTCTGAACAGCACCACGGAGCTGACGCTGTTGATCGGGCCCCAGAAATGACTTCTGTCCAAGAAAAACTTGCTACATTTCTTGTGTAAACAGTACACATTGTGGTGTTAATATGTCCTTTATTTATCAGTAAAATAATCTAAAAATGGTGTGAAAGGTTAATAAATTGAATGAAAAATTGTAGACCTGCGTCCCGTGTCCATGCCCCACTTTACTCACATCTGGACTCAAAGGAAACAATCAGCAGGCAGTAGTGTCTGTAGAGGGCTTTAGTCAGAGGAAGTGATGTGTTTCTGTAGTAGCGTTACAGCGCCACTAACATATACTGGCATATACTACAGAGTTTTCAGTGGTTTTGTGTTGATACCCATTTATTAAAACAATGCAGTTTTATAAAAAAAAAAAAAAAAAAAAAAAAGATTACTCAATAAAACCTCTGCCAAAACCCTCTTCTCTTGCTGGCAGTGCCATGGGGTCTGTTCTGAAAATGCAGTGATACCACTGCAACAACTAAACCTGCAAAAACCAGCTATTGCTGGGTTTCAGATGCCGTCACATCATTCTATAGGCCTGCAGTGTTTATTAGGTTGTGTTCACATTCTAGAATGTGATGATGGCCAACCTCAGATGAAAGGCAGGGGCCTATATAAATGTAAAGATGAGGTACTATTTTTTTTTAAACCGAAAATTCACACATTTGCTAAGGACATCATGGTTTATATTATTTTGATATTATTAGCATTATGTTGCCTTGAGGGAAACACCTACTTTAGTTAATATTTTTAATCAAGTAACAATTTTGTTGAGTAGTAAAGTAAGAAGTAAACAAACCAAGCAAAAATTCACAGGCAGCGTGCAGCTAACGCGGAGCAGGGACATGAAGCTCATTGACAGAGTGTGTAGCTGACAGTATATTGAATAGAAAATGTTTAAAAGCAGAACTCTGTGACCTGTCTTGTTTCTTTGCTGTTTTTGCTCCCTTTTCTTCTACAGAGCTCCCCCTACATTTGGGAGTATTTGGTTTCCCCTCTTTTTTAGATTTCTGTTGTCTATCAAAAATATCTCAGATTTGTTGTTGAATATGTTTGTATCAGTTAATTTCACAGTGACTCTCCCATTTTAGTTGAACAGGTATCATTGCTCATTGTACCTATTAATGCAGCTTTGCCACTCTCAGCAGTTATTTCTGATTGTGATGATGTCATCTGCATACCCTCTATCAAGATGGGAGCAAAATGTCTATTATTAATATGCTAAAATCGAGGTGTGGTAGATAAATATAGCAAGATCATGGACCTTGCCACTAATATAAAGATCAGGTTTAACTTCTTTTAATTTTCTTTTTGGATATTTCTAATGAAAATAATTTATAACCTATTATTTTGTATTAATACTGGCTCCTGGCCCCATCTCAGAGTGAGACATCATCACATTCTAGAATCTGAAAACAACCAATCATAAAAGCTCAAAATTGCCATCAAAAGTCGTCACGGTACAAAATGAAAAACATGAGTTTGTATTGAAGAGGTTTTCATAAAAAATAAAGTCCTTAGTTTATCTTCAGACCTGACAAACATCCTGCTCTTCAGATACATTTTCTACTGTACAGCGTAAACAGCTCCACTTGACATTTTTGCTTCTATTTCCAGACGTCCCCTTTTAAATAACGATGCAAACGGCTTTTATGGATGTTTTGAAATCTGAAAACAGAGACTGTGGCTCTTAAAGATGTTATTTTTATCCCGCGGCCACATAAAATAAAGGGAAAAACACCATAGAGAGGATAATTAGCAGAGGTAGGAGATGTCCTCCAAATCTCACATGTCCTGGTATTACTTACGGAAAAATAAGTAGTGATACAATATTACTTTAGTAAAAGCAAACTAGTATAACATTTACTTAAGTAGAAAGTACTTTTGAAAGATTTTTATTATTATTGTTATTTTTTTCAACAAAAACTACTATTTCAAATGCTACTCTTACTTATACCAGCACTTCATTTTTACTACTACCTCTGTTATTACTACTACTAATTACACAATTAATACTACTAGGCAAGGTAGGATCGGCACAATTCATACTAAAGGTATTTCAAAGCACTTTAGAGAAAGAAAAAAAGCTTTTAAAGTTCATAGACAAGAATTAAAAGCAGTAAAAAAAGAAAAAAAAATAGAATTCTAAATATTACCCCAAATTAGAGTTCTTCTAAATTCTAAAAATCTAAATTTATTTACTTTCCACTGCTTCTTAGTGGATAAAAGTGACAGATAAGCAGGCTGTGTGGTTCTGAAGTCCTTAGAGTGCAGTGTTTGTGTCAAAGCCTGGATTTGGAGTTGGAAATAGAGGATTTTGAGAGCAGATGGATTTATGAGAGACTATTGCAGTGGTTCTTGAGAGCCCCAGAAGCAGGATTTTGGATCAATAAGAGTTTAACCCCGAGAGACAAACAACAAGATGGAAACACACAGGACTCATCTGAGGAGGTCTGTCTGTGGAGCTGTGTCCACTAAAGACTGGCCTCTGAGTTATTCCAGACAAAGGTTTAGGGCAAAATATTGAAAATGACTCTCATGTATTTTAGTCCCAAGCATACACAATGATTACACCCACTTCTGCACAGTCAAATCTGATGTCAGGCAAGAGTGCATCATGTCGTCAACTCAAACCACAGTTGATACCCCCAGAGGAATCTGATGGGGAAGATTTACCACCCTGGAAGATATAGACTACACTAACGACATCGCAGTGCTTTCACATTCACACCAGCATATTCAGAATAAGACCGAAAGATTGAGAAAATATGCAGAACAGATTGGTTTGAAAATAAATGTATCTGCTCTTCTTTCAGTTATTTCCCAATAGCTCTGGCAAATAACATTCTGCTTCACAAAAAAAAAATAAAAAAAATAATAAAATAATAATAATGATAATATAAAATAAAATGCCAGTGTCTAAAATATTGCAAATCCTTACAAAATACAGTACATTATACAATTATGTAAACTACAGCCAAAATTGTATTAGCCTACAACTTTGTGTCATAGATCAACAGCCATTATTTGTATGCAGCTGTACACCACAGAGCTGTAAGTGGATTAACTCAAACAGTAACTTCCCACAGATTGGTAAAAATCTAATTAATGTTACATTTTGACTGAAGTCTGTCACACAAACAGAATGTTTATCCATTTTGTTAGGTATTGCTGTGGTGAAAAACATGAGGCCTAAAGTCAAACGTACACTGGGAGTGCTGCACTGCGGCATGCACCAATGGTACTTGTCTAATTACACCGAACGCAGTGCATCTCGGCACTTAAAAAGGATTTAACATAAACAATGTGGAGTTTAAAATATGTGTTTTATCTGTTAATAACCAGACAAAGTGACAGAAGTTGCCCCAGGCTGTGTGAGGACAGACTGGGCTGTTTTATTAGCAGGTTATTAGCGAGTTAGCGACAGAAAAGAGGTTCCCTGTGCATTGACGGCTCCAGGAGTTGGGAGCTGCCGCCTGTGTCCCCCCGAGCAGCATGCGACTCTCCCTCACGGTTTACAGCTGTGTCTCTGTGTCACACGGAGCAGAGAGCCATCTTTGTTACTGCAGAAGTGCGGGGGATTGTGTATTTTCAGCCGCGTCAAAGCGTCCAAATAGAACAGGGGCATAAAGTGGTGCAGGGTCAAGCACTGCCACGAGCTGAAGCACGCCTGGTGTGAGAGCTCTCATGGAAAACAAAAGAGTATTTTTTGATGTGCGTCTGGTGTGTTGGCCTTAAGACTGTCAGACTGTCAGTGCCAGGGTCTGAGTCTGCAGCGTCAGAGTGTTGCTTTTATCTGCAGTGGTGGGATGTAATTCCATATGTTTACTCAAGTAATTAGCATAGAGTTGTTATGAATAAAATACACTTTCTGAGTACTCTATGTAAAACATATTTGCATTTGCTTGAGTCAATTCCAGAAGGCAAAAACTTTTTCTCAAGTATAATTTATATGATAAATTCTTTACCCTCAGGCCCTTCTTTAAAAAAAATCATGTTCTTCCTCTAAACCCTTTAAATCCCACTGGCAAAAATTGTTGCCAAAAAAAGATCTTTCACATTACTGTTGTTATTACATTGTATAACAAGCTGAAATTAGTACATAGAGTCTTATGCAAAAGTTTGGGCACCCCTCAGAGGTTGCATAATAATTTACTCTGTCTTCACGAAAAAGAATCACAGAGATATGTCATTCATTTTCTAGTGACATCTGAGTTCTAGGGTGTTTTCTGAACAACAGTTTTCAGTGTAGCAGTATTTAGGTGGATGAAATTAAATGAAATATGAAAAAAAAATGCCTGTGCAAAAGTTTGGGCACCTTTATAAGTTTAACTTCTCAAAATGGATTACCTGCAACACAAAACTTGTTAGATTAGTTAGTTAAGCCTTGAACTTCATGGACAGATGCATTCAATAATGAGAAAAGGTATTTAAGGAAATGGAAGGACACAGGCAAAGTTGATGTTAAAGGTAGCAGGCCAAGAAAAATACCAGCGAGACAAGGAATGGTGAGAATGGTTAAAGAAACCCACAGATCACCTCCAAAGACCTACAACATCATCCTGCTGCAGATGTTTCTGTACATGGGTCAAACATTCAGCACAGTCTGAACAAAGAACAGCTGTATGGGAGGGAGATGCCCCGCCACAGAGTCACTTGAGATAGACAAAAGTTCATTTAGACAAACCAGATTCATTTTGGAATAACATGGTGTGGACTGACATACCTCAAGGGAATTAACATGATTTAACATTTCTGTATTGCAATGGCAGCAGAGTGAAAATAAGTGATTTTAATGTAAGTCAATGAGACCAAAAAGGGCTTTTAAAGGAAGAAAGTGAGTTTTTTTGTCTAGACTTTTGAATATTTAGCTTTTTTTTAGTTGTGATGCTGAAATTCTAGATTTTATATATTAATAAAACATCGTTGTCAAATATCATTACCGTAGCATAGAAATGCCAAAATAAGAGCAAAAAAATACATTTGCAAAACCCTAAAAGGTGCCAGGGGCTGTGAGGGTTAACATTGATGGCAAAGTGTCCTCATCTTGCAATCTTAAAGTCATGGCTTCGATGGTATGCAGACAGCAGTAGTAGTAGTAATTGTAGTAGTTACTTTACACTTCACACTTTTTTACTTATTTACTCAAACCATAATTTTGTTGGGGACTTGAAAAAAATGTATTTCGAAGGTCACCATTTAGCTTTATGCCGGATGCTCTCCCAGATGCAACCGTCTTCATTTTATCTGGGACCAGTACAAAAGTACACGTCTATTTGTCCTCAAGCTCAGCATCTAGAACATCTAGAGAAATGGGCATCACTAGTTACCAAACGTTATCCAGATCACCACATACAGCATCAGATTTAATTAGGCCAGAACAGAGACAAATCCAATATTTAAACTGATCTAAATGGCTACTTAATATTCAGAAACTTAGAAATTGTGTTCCTTAAAAGTACCCAGACCATGAATTATTTCTAAAGGGATTTGGACTGACTCTAGTTTATCTGTGTTTGGCTGAGCTGTCCATCCTCTCTCCGTCTGCAGCAGTGCTTTGAGTTTATCAGCACAAATCGATGGTCATCTTAACCCCGCGAGACCCGCACAGGACGGATGAGACGCCCGATTTCTTTTGTTGCTTGTGGAGCTGTGTCCACCATTGCCGTTGGCTGTGCTCCCAATGGGCTGCACTCACAGAAAAAAAAGACCGAAAGCATGACAAAAAGATAAAAAAATCGTATATTTACTGAACACTATCCCCTGGATGCACAGACTTCCTTTTTTGGAGAGATTTCTTTCAAATATTGTGGTGGCTTTGAGCTGGTCTTCAGTGGATCCAGAGGGAGGCAGAGACATGCCGAGATGTGATCATGAACCCAATGCAAAATTTCACACCATAGCAGCTCCTACTGTAACACACTGTACATGGGCACTTCAAGACGTGTCAAAGGGAATATGCTTTTCTTTTTAAAAAGAAAGCTTTGGACTCACTCCAACTTTTTCTTAAAGAACACATCAGCATTTTGGGAATAAGCTCTGCCTTAACAAGGTCGGTGTGGTTCAGTTGGAAAGCCCACATATTTGGACAACTATAGAGACTTTTGCATTTTGTAAAACAAGAAGAAAAGTGCATAGAAATCCAGCCACAAGAGGTCACAAGCCAAAGTACACTCTGTGCTGGTCCCAAGACTGGGTAAATGGAAATTATTGCATCAGGAAGGCAGTGTTAATTGTGCTGACATTAGTTTTTGTCAATGGCATATTTCTGTAGCTGAAAACAAAACAAAAACTAAATAAAAAGTAATTAATGAGGGCTAAAACTTATGACTAAATACAACATCCTTATGTAATGACACTGACACCTCTTCAATCAAAGACTGCTGTTAACAGTCAGGGCTTTAAGTGTGTCAGAACATGTGTACCGCCTCATGGTAATGTCCTTTCTTCAACAACAAAATCTAAGTTCCAGCAAAACAACCTAGTAATTATTTTTCAACTTTCTCAATTATTATTATTCTTTTTTAAACTAATGAAAAGGCACAAGGCAGAGAGTAGTAGATGAGATGCACAAATATACTGATAAAGCTATGGAAACGCTGTATGTGAGTATTGGTGACCGGAACATGCACTAAAGTAAAAACACATTTAAATTTCTCAAGTAAATGTACAAGTACTCAACAAACTCAATCGAAGAAAACAAAAACAACAACAAAAAAGTCCTTTCTTTGCAGCTTTTCCTTTCTGGGGTCGCCCCAGCAGATCATTTGTCTGCAGTGATGTGCATGTTTAGGTTTCATACTGGATGCCTTTTTCTTATGCAGCGCTCTCCCTTTTTTGTATTGTATTGGGACCAGCACAAAGTACAACAGCTTGCGACCCCTTGTGGTTGGATTTGTTTCTTGAAAAATGACTCAAGTTAAAGTATGTTATTAAAAATGTACTCCAAATATATGAAGTTCATTTCTTATTTTATACTTCCTTTACCACTACCTTCTATACTGTATATGTTGGAAAGGTGTTTTTTGACTCATCTCCTTTCTACACATTGACCTAAAATGCGTTTCAAACCTATTAAACCTCTGACTGTGTAATCCTCTCTGGTCTAAACCCGATCCTCTATTTAATTCACAATGGTTTGTCTTTTCTCTCTGTGCCAGCCCCTGAAAACTGTTGATTTAGCTGCGGTGGCGAAGCGTGGGCTGTGAGTAAATAGTGGCTCCTTGACTTCTCTGTGTGTGTCCAGTGTAAACAGTGGCTTCTCTGGGTCTTCTCTGTTAGTCTTTGAGGTCCGTGTCCATTGATTATTATGGGGCTTTTTGCTGTGTGATATCCCACATCTAACACATCTTTCGCCTTCTCTGAGCTGTCTGCCGCTAATGAGGTGAGATTTTTGTCCTTTTCATGTTGTTTCAAGTCCGCACCAGGCTCTGTACAGGCTTCTCAGGGGCTGGTCGAGAATTTGAAAGAAATAGGAAAGTCGGTGATCTCTGAGACTAATTAAAGTACCACTAACCCTGAGTTTATATCAGGTATCTATACTGAAGCCCGGCTGCACCAACGTTTACCGTTTAAACCAGTTTAAATTAAACCAGTTTAACTTTTAGGGTGACCATCTGAAAAGGTACAAAAAGTGGGACAAGTTGTGCAATTTGGCGTGACAAGAAGTGAGGGGCTTGAGAAATAAAAGCTTTGACGTACAAATCTAACTTACCAACTTACTGAGATAAAAGTTGCTTCAGTTTAAGGCCTATAGAACATATAGAATATAGAATATATGCTGTTTTATCCCAAAAACACACATTTTGCAATGTAAAATCTTAATAATCATCATATCGTACTGAGACTTTCTACTGACACTTTATTCTTTAGAACACATATGTCAAACTCTGGCCCGCGGGCCAAATGTGGCCCACAGGATAATTTCTTTTGGCCCGCGAGATCATTTCCATTTTATATTAATAATGGCCCGCCGATATATTGTGCTCGATCTGTTTGAACTACATCTCCCATAATGCACTGCAGAAGCGGCGCCGCTGCACGCCGGCACTGCCCCTCCCCCGCTGTTTTAGCGAGCGGCATTTAACGAGCTGCAGGAGCAGAGAGAGAGTGAAGGATTCTCCAACAGGAAATTTAACTTTCCACAAAAGAAATGGACAAAGAGGGGTCAGTGAGAGCAGGAGCTTCTTAAACACTGGGACTCTCTGTAAACGCTCTACACTTTGTTTGTTGAGCTAATGTAGCAGTAATAAAACCACGCTCCAACCGCACAGCATTGTAAGAACATCTCCTTTACAAACCGTACGTCTTTAAAAACAGAAAACCAAGTTGTTTCAGTAAAACCAAGTTATCAGCAGAGAGTTGTCTAAGTTCATTCACAGCACTGCCCTCCGTCGCTCTTTTTCCTTTCTCTCTGTTGCTACTTGTGCTCTAATGCACTCATTAACACACAGCGAGCTAAACCTGCCCAGAAAGAGGTATAATCCTGCTCACACTGTGTCCTGCAGAGGACAGAGAGGTGGACAGTAGTTTGCTCAATAAATGTAAAGTAGGCCTATAATACGTGTTTGTGTGTAGGAGCTGACTCAGCTTAAAGTTGTGCTGGGCTTACATAAGGGGCATGACATGCACCTAAATATTTATCTGCTGGTAGTACCCACTGTCACAGTAAAACAGAGTGGACCTGATGAAAACACCTGTCTTATATGAGGAGTTGGGTAACTGTGGCAGTAAATAATACTTAATAAATAATTGGCCAGTGTTAGTCAGTAGTCTGTGGCCTATTTGTTGTTATTTGTTGAGCTCCAAGTTCTGATTTAAAACAAAACTACAAAGCCCGTTAAAACCACAAATCTACACCTGTAGTTCTGTGGGGAAGTATTATTCTATGTTAAAAAGCCTATTGTAGCCTAACTGAGAACAAAAATACAGTAGGCTGGCTTTATTATTTATACAATTCTCTTATTTGGCCCACGACCAAGACTGGTTTTCTAATTTTGGCCCCAGCTCCGATTGAGTTTGACACCCCTGCTTTAGAATAACAAAGATGGAACAGAAAGAAATCAAAGCTCTCAGTCTGTATATTCTCAAAACAAACCAGCACCAGCTCACAGCTCCAGGAGAGGCCTTTCCTGAAACAGAGGGGCAGCAACAGACCATCCATATATTCCAACCTATTAAGATGCCCACACATATTTATTCAGCATTTCACACAAGTAATACTGACCTGACCTTGTTGTTCTTACCTTGAATCTCTCTTTTTATAAGATTCACTGAACACCAGTTAAAAAGTGGGATGGAGGGACAGATGCCTAAATGGCTGTACAGTACAAACAAAAGTGAGCCAGGTGGTCACCCTATTAACCTTTTCCATTGCACCAGCGAGGTGTTAAACAGGAGAGAAATGCAACAGCATATGCTGTTGACAGATCTGGTTCAAGCAGCTTTAGTTAATCTCTGTGGGAGAGAAGTGATCTGGTATTTTTTACCTAAAAGCAAGATGCTGATTGGATAAATGTAGAAAACGAGCCATCAAATTTAACTCTCTTCAATTTTATTTCTATAACCCAATATCACAACAACAGCCATCTCAAAGGGCTTCACAGACAGTTAATCAAACATAAACTACACTAACGTAAACAGACCCAGGGCATCCCCAGGCTACACAGACCCCCAGCCTACTACACAATACTGAACGAATAAAACATCGGGAAAGTCAAAACCTACACTACACGGAGAACCAGATTTTTTTTTGCGTATTTATATATATATTAATATGTGTCATAAAATATTCATACGCACTGCGACTCTACAAAAACAAAACTTTTTCAAACTCGGTGATCACACTCACTGTAAATGAACAATCATCAAAAAACATTGTTCTCAGTCCATCTTCTTGTGAATAAAGATGGTTTTGGTATCACTTCTGTCTATATTGATGGCTTTTATCATGCAATCTCGCCATTTCCACGCATGCTTCCCCCAGGCTGCATTTTCAAAACGCTTTCAGTGGGCTTTGATGCTTGCAGGGCATTTATCCATGAAGAAGATCTCTGGTTCAAGCAATTCATTATCAGTAGAAATGTGTTTGACCCCAGGTTTGAAGATAGTGTAATCGTAGTAGTAATTGTAGTAGTAGTAGTAAGATCAGATGTATCAGTAGTAGTTGTGGTAGCAGTAGTATAACAGCAGCAGGCGTAATAGTAGATTTTGCTTTCAAAAGTAATGCAGCCATCTATATATTCTATACATTTTCTTCTAATTAGGCAGGGCTTTATCGTGAAGACAGAGATACCCACACTTCCCTCTCCCCAGACAACTCCACCAACACTGAAGCATATCTGGGACAGCAATGTTCAGGCAGGGCAGCTTGAGGTTGTGAAATTTAGGACATTTTTAAGACTTTTTTAATGCCATTTAGAATACAATTTAATACTAACATTGTCAACAACCAAACAATAATGAAATGTCAAAATATCAAATCAATGAAATAACTCCAGTGCTGCATAAAAAAATAAAAAAATATAAAATAAAAAAATCTAAATATTTTACTGTTTTACTCATAAAACTGAATTATAACATTTCTCAAAAAGTATATTGTAGATATTGTTATTGTGTTGATAGTACTTTTTTGACAAATTGAATACCTGGTCAACAAAATTCAATATTTGCTGTTTGGATTGAATACTTTTAAGGCCTTGATTTCTGACACCATCCAATTTAATGCTTTTTGAATATTTTTAAAACCTTAGGGCTATACTCTGTCTGGGTCTTCCTGTTCTTTTCCTAATTTATACTTAAATAACCACTTCACAGAAATAATTTGCATGATTATTTTAAACTAACACTACTTGACTTTTGTCACCCTTTGAGAACTAGTTATGTTTGTTACCAACCAACTCAAATTTGACCACTTTAAATATCTGTTTTCATCAGTTAAAAGCTCTGGGAACAAAACTGTATAGTAAAATATTCTTTTTTTTTTTTTTAATCTTTGAAAACTTGAGCTGAGACAGAGACAAAGGAGCCCAGTTTAAACCCCCACAGTTAAAGCGAACCGCACCCAGCCACGGTTACAGCACTATCTCATTGTCTCTCTGTGTAAGTCCTCCTCTGGCGCTACAATTGATTCAAAATCCTTAGCGGCAAAACAGACAGAGGGGTCATCTATTATCCTCCTCCTCCTTCTTCTCTGCTCCTCTCTTGGCCCCTTCACTGGCGGTCACCCGTTAAAAGGCAGCTCTGGGGACTGAGATCCACTCCTCCTAAAGCCAGGGTCTGGGGCTAATTGGTCCAAATCCGCCGGGGAAGTCCTACAAAGCAGCCAATAGGGCCCCATTTGCAAACATGTGATGTGCCGTGTGCACTTACAGGGGTCTAAGGGACATGGGAGAAGAGGGGGTCCCAGAGGTGCGAGTGGGTGGTGCAAACTTTCAATGCAGTCCCGTGGCTGTTTGAGGAGCACTTTGAGCCCTCTTTGGATGGAAGTGGAGATGTTTCCCCCTCAAAATGTTCCGCACAGTTTAACACAAGTCACACAGACCATGACAGGTTTTGTGGTTTTTGGTAGCCAACAAAGTGTTAGATTGCATTTTGTTCATTTGTTCATTTTGTTCATGATAGTCTCTGTAGTTGCAAGTTGAACTTTTTTTCCTCCATTTTTGTGCTTGGTGGTAATTTCACAAACATGTTAGTGCTGTCTAATAGTATAGCAAAAATAGATCATAGTGCTAGACTTTTGCAAGGCCAAGACTTGTAAGATTTGTTTCTCTGAAAACAGAACTGAACTTTCACATCACAGTTTTTGTGGTTTGTGGTAGTTTCATTAAGATTAATGTTTTAGAATATTTTTTTTTGGAGCTTCATTAGACAAAACATTGGAGTGTCCCCAGGAAAACATGGAGGAGAAAGCAAAAAGGTACATTTAGCAAATCCTCAGAGACAGGACTTGAACCCACAACATCAGAGCGATCTGTAGTCACGCTGTATATGCACGGTGTACTTTATTTTATGCCTAAATAAATGTTTACTGCTCAATTTGTATAGTGAAATAGAACAGAAATAAATAAAACAAAACACACACACACATATTAAGGTGCTATGTAGATTCTCTTTGGTTAGTTCTTCCTTTTGAATCATTATTAGCAGGGATGTCCCAACATCACTTTTCCTACTTGGATACTTGAAATTGAGTAACTATTCATACAAGTACAAGAGGCTTCAATAACCTAATAATAATAAATATCATTAAGTTATTATCATTGGTATTAGAAATCAGTAGGGGTGTGACACGATCTTGCAATCTCGTGATCTTGCAAAATCAAAATGGCACAAGATTCTTGTGAAGGAGAAGCTAGTCAGTTGAATTTCTGAAAAAACAAAAACAAAACAAAAAAACATTTGGTAGTACATATGTTCTGCAATTGCAAAAAAATGCAAATAATAGAAGTAATAACCATTTCAAGTTGATATTAAAAATGCACCTAAATCATTTAGCATTTTATTATTTTTAGGTGAATAAATTACATTTTTCTTCACATTAAATACATATTTCAAGAGTATAAAAATCGTGTTTCGTTTTCATTAACCCAGTCTTGTCTCTTGTCTTGTCTTGTGGGATATGTGTCTTGTCACACCCTTAGGAATAATACATTTTAAAACCCATTTTAATCAATATTTAACAACATACTTGTATACTATTGTGGGGGCAACAGTAGCACAGGAGGTTAAGCAGGTTGCCTTCTGATCAGAGGGTTGGTCATTTGATTCCTGCTCTGACCCAATGCATACTGTCATTGTGTTCTTGGACACGACACTTTGGCTGGTAGCAACATAAAAACTAGCCATAACATGCCATAACAGTCATGGCTATAGCTTGTCCAATTGTTCATAGTTGACTAGTTTTCCAGGTACTATTTTACAATGTCATCATGGGAAGTGGAGTTTTTCATGCCCTGAAGAAGAGTTGGCGATAATCACCTTGTGAACTTCTAATCCATGACATATTCACTGGAAAAACATTATTTTTCCTTCTTTCCAGCAGTTTGCCAAAACAAAACAAACAAAAAGAAACAAAAACAAAAAAAACAAGACTTAGATTTACCCTCAGTGCCACTGTTCCTCAAATCTTCAGTTTTCTCCCACTTCCCTTGTAAAGAAAACCAAAGGAACTGAATTAACAAGAGCCACACAGAGTCACGACTTGTGCCCGAAGATAGGAACTGGGAAAGAGAAAAAAAAATTTAGAGGCAGCATCAAGAAAGAAAAAAAAAGCAGAGAACAGTGCTGAAGTTTGGCCCGAACTCTTTATGTGGAGGACAATGAAGGAGCAGAATTAAAGAAAGTTGGAAAGCGGAGATTAGCGTGTGGCAGCGTGCAGACCGAGAGGAGAGGAGCAGCTGGGAAAGACAGATACTGGGGTTTCAGAGCATCCCAAAGCCGGCGGGTAAACAAACCAAAACGAACGACGTGATTTATGGAGGAAGTCACGGAGTGAGCGGACATTACTCCAGCCAGGGAGAGTTAGCAACAAGAGCAGGTGAGAGCAGAGAGGAGGCTTTGTCAGGCTGGCATCTGTGAATTCAACAGGAATGGACAAAAGGGAAAGTATATGACAGAATAGTAAAGTTGGCATTGGCTGAAGAAGGCTTGTGTCTGATTTGAATAGAA
The DNA here is from genome assembly GCA_020698575.1 of Bostrychus sinensis. NCBI lineage: Eukaryota > Metazoa > Chordata > Actinopteri > Gobiiformes > Eleotridae > Bostrychus > Bostrychus sinensis. Next base: position 40,416,963 of record CM036241.1, read on the forward strand.
CTTTTTTTCTTGTTTTAAGACTCATTAAAGCAGCCCAGAAACAGGGAAGAGCAAAACAATGAAAAAATAAAAAGGATAAGTGTGAAATGTCCAACAATAACAGTAACAAAGGCAATACAGTGTATAGCAATAGGTGGAAGGTGTTTTAGTCTGAGGTGTCTCCACCAGAATCCTGGTCAGCAGTACCTAGCTGGACCCGTCTTACTTACTTCACCCAAAAAGTATCTGAGTCAGTAACTCGGAATACAAACGGAATTACATAAAATATAAGCCTTCCCTGGCTATTGGCTGTAGTTCTCTGTCTGTATTCACATCTGAATAACTCTTATTGATGTTGTTTGTGGAGCTTACGCTGTCGCCCCTGGGCTTGGGCTGTGAGCCATGAGCTTCTTGGCAGCATGTGATGATGAGAGGTGCTTCATGTCAGATTGACAATGGGCCGAGCGTTACATGGTTTTTATGCACAACGTGGAGCTGTAGAACTACCCAAAAAGTGAAAGTGCAGTGGTGTCTCTGCCCCGCAATGGCACATCTCTGCATTTTACCCGCTCCTTTTTGGGCAATCTCGCAAACCATTTTATGTCCAAGGCCTTGCTTGAGCCATGGTCAACAGCTGACTTTCTGCTCTGAGGCTTCTGTCTCCTCCTCTGTCTCCTCAAAATAACGCAACACATTTCATTGTCAGTAACTGTAACGCCTTTGTAACAATGGGAAAAATAATTAGCTAGATTGCTCTGTTACTGAAAGCTTAACGCCGTTATTCCCAACACTGGTCAGGAGTACCTACCTGGACTCTTCTCCAGACCTGAGCCAGGATCCTGTCAGGAGTACTAAGGTGGACCCTTTTCCAGAACACTTGCGGTTTCCTGGTCAGAAGTACCTCGCTAGACCCTTCTTCAGATCTCAAACCCACACAGACACGGAGTAAACACGCAAACTACATGAACTGAACCCAGAGGCCACAGTGCTAACCACTTTGCACTGTGCTTCCTTTCTAACACAGTTGTATGTAATCAAAGATGTATTTATTCCAATGTTATTTTAGTTTGTGCAAATGTAAAACCTATCATTTGCTAAGCTCCATTGTTTGCAGCTCACTTTGTTAACTCATTAGATGTTTGCTACTACCCTGATGGAACAGTAACAAACAGAACAAACCGACAAAAGCAGATAAAATTAACATTACAAAGATTATATCACCAACAAACAGAAAGGTTAGTTTCAATAGTTGATTGAACAGTTGAGCCTGTAGATAAAAGGCTCAGGTTTACCTTGTTTAATAACTACTTTTGTTTGGTTTATTGTTATTTTATTTTTTTTATATATTTTTGTCTTGCTTTGTTCCTATTTACTCTTTTTTTTCCCCGTCCACATTTCTGGTTTTTCCTCTCTCTCTGTCTCCTCTTTCTTCTTTTTGTCATCTTGGCATCTCACAAACGGCAGCGCGTGATTCAGGACGGGCCCGGACGAGCTGTAAATCATCCGAACACACAGAGAGGCTGTTTGGCAAACACTAAGCCTGTCTTTGCTTTTGTGTCTCCCCTCCTTTTGCGCAGAGAGACTTCCACCAGCAATTTATCATCGCCGCCTCAACGTTCGGAGGTAATTTATGGCTGCAATTCACGTCGCGTTATCGTTATGTGCGGGCGGAGGAGAGAACAACAGCGCGGCGCTCATTGTGAGGATCGAGACGAAGTGACAAGTCGCGTTTTATTGACTGGTGTTGCCGCGGAGAAGTCCTTCAGCGTCATAAAAGGTTTCAAGGGTCGCTAATGGGGCCTGAGTGTGCCGCTAATGGCCAGCTTTTTCAAAAAAATACAGAGAAAGGTTTCTATCAAATGCTTTTTTTAAAGGAAATCTCAGAAGAAAAAAAAACATTGCAGTGAGTTTAAAAGAATAGACGAGAGTTCATCTCAGCCTTGATGCTAGCAGCAAACGCATCCATTTGGAAAACACAGATTCAGTTAGCACTGACGCTAAAGTTAGTTGAGGTGAAAGAAGTACTCAAAGTCTGTACTCAAGTAAAAGTACTATTACTTCAAAGTAATATTAGTAATGAAGAGGAAAAGTAGTATGCTTTTTTTTTTCCAAGTTCATAGCAAAATCTACCTAATTTACTTATTGCTAAGACTACTACTAATACAAATGCTACTACCAATACTACTTCTGCTACCATTACTACTACTGATTCTACTACTACTACTACTACTACTACTACTACTACAACTAGTACTACAACTAGTACTACTACTAACAACACTACTACTGCTACCATTAATACTACTACTACTGCTACTACTACTACCACTACCACCACTACAACTAGTACTACTACCACCACCACTACGACTGCTACTACTACTACTGGTAGTACCACATGTACAACTGCATTATTCCATCACTTCTCAGACTCACTGGTGGTAGTAAGCTACTTCTGTAGCCACAGTTGCCCTGGGGCAGACTGACGGAAGCGTGGCTGCCAATCTGCACCTATAGCCCCTCCGACCACCACCAAACACAGCACAGCCACACTGACACATTGGCAAGGTGGGTGAAGAGTCTTGCCCAGGGACACAACGATTTCAGACAGATGAGTTTCAAGCCGGCTACCCTCCGGTTGCTGGGTGAATGCTTAACCCACTGCACCACCATCATATTAATTATAGTAAATCAAATTTAAAATTACATTTATTTTATTAAATAAAAATTAAATTAGCCTGCCATTTTATTAATACAGCACATTTAAAAACAGCAGAAGTTGCACCAATGTGCTATACAGCTATAAGTGTAAGTAAAAAAGTGTTGAGTGTAACGTTTAGTTTGATCTCCTTTGCCTTTCTTTTTTTCAATTTCATAGCAAAATCTACTACTACTACTATTACTACTAGTAGTCCTACTATTTTTCTTTTGGCTTTTCTCTTCTGGGTCACCTGTCCAAGAGTTCAGTCGAACATGGCTGGATTACTAATATTAGTACTACTACTACCCCTAACCTGTATCAGACTATTGACCTTCTGAAGAGTATCAAAATCCACTGGTGTCAAAAAAAATACTTTCACTCATTTACATTTCCATATTTCCATTTTTTTTCTTATTACACATAATTTTTATTTAATTGAGTACAAGTACGTATATTTTTTCTTCAAAATGTACATCATTAAAAGTACTTTTTCAAAGTGTAAAGTATACTTCAAATGTATTTTGACATTTTTTAAAATATATTTCACAGCAAAACTTAAACAACAACTACTACTACTACTACTACTACTACTACTACTACTACTTAGACTCGTCAACAGGTTTGCTGGGGCCTGGGGCAAGAAGGCTTCAAATGGGCCCTCTTATAATAGAAAATATAAGAAGAGAGACCATTTCTATGCCCCTCTGACCATGAGGCCCAGGACAATAGAACTGTAGCCTCCCACCATGGCTCTATAGCACCCCCCCATGATCAGGACGCACTGGTCTCCAGTAGCTTACTACTAACGTATGTGTGTCCTGAGTCGGACACTTTCAGCTAAAATTCTATTACTTTTTTATCTTCAACAAGTCATAAAGTCGCTCATTTATTATCTTCATTAATGCAAATTGTATAAAATAAAAGTACATTTTCTTACGTTTATAACAATATATTGGTTAGATAGTTTCTTTTACAAATATTTTACTGTGGCTGTATGGTTTGTGTCTGAGGTTTAAGCTCGGCAGTGCTATGGCCCTGAGTCGGACACATGGAAGTTCCAATATCGGACACGCTCACCTTTCTGGCTTTTTCAGCCTTATTTGTTGGATTTTTCGGCTCTAATTTAAGGCTGGGATATTTACGTTAACAAATTTTCACACCCGGTACCTTGTTTCCGTCTTTCAAAATAAGATTGTGGGCTAAGCTAACGTTAATCAGAAAATAATAAGACGGACAAAGTTAGCTACAAAAACACTAAGATCACTGAAAGAACGTCGCCCGAGTGTGACCTGAGCGTTCCCTGTGCATTTCCCTATCAAAATTATCTTCATATCATGATTATTTTATAAACACTTAGCATAAATACACAAAAATTACCACAGAGGTAAAGCAATATGTGGAGTTTTTGTTTATCTACCGTTAGCCAGTTAACGTCTTTGTGAGCGTCTGTTAGAAGACTGAAAAATGGGAAAAGGTGAGCGACTCAGGACACACATACGTTACTACTACTAATACTATTACAACCACTGTTGATACTGTGAAAAAGACTGTGAAGGATATTTTCTAAATAACTGTTCTTATGTTAAAGGTCTTGAGTATCTAGTTAACTTCCACCTCTCTCTATCGTATATCAGTCTATGCATATTTCTGCCAACATAAACATGACATTTGTCAAAAGTGACTCTGAACACTAAAACTCACCATTAAACTGAAAATAAAGATGGATGAGGTGTTTGTAGTGTTGTGCTGGTCCTGTCTACCATCTGGTTTCTGATTGGTTCCTCATTTCTGTCTGACTCGCTCTGATTCAAATGAATACACTTACATGCTGTTGTATTGTCTGTCTGTGGGAGTGACAGAAATCAATCAAGTCAACCTCTCCCCTACCATAAGGTTTTGGTTGATGTTCATATGCCTTAATTAGCACATTCATGGCCTGTTAGTCAGTGGCTGGGAAACAGAAAAGCCATGAACAAAGAAAGGTATATTAGTGTACAGAAATCAGTGTTGGGCAAGTTACTCATCAAAGTAACTTACTTTACTTAACCCTCAGACCTGCCTTGAAATACATCTTCCTCTTAAGCCCCTTTAGGTCACTGGGTCACATTTAAAAATGTAGAACATGAAAAAAAAAACCAACAACAACAACATTTTTTTTGGTCAATAACCCCTCTCCTCACCATACGTAACAAAAGTGAATTAATTTGCATATTTTTAAACCTCTAAATACCAGTTTGTTTACATAATTCAAAGATATTTGTAAATTATACATGGATTATTTAGTATTTAGAAATGCAAAGTATTTATCTGGATAGGTCATGGATTAGTCCTAAAACTGATTTTGATACATTTTTACTTTTTGTGCCATTTCAAAAAAAGGGGCAGAAAATCACACAAAAAAGGGCTGGAACTCGCATTCTTCCTTAGTCCTTAGTCCACTGTTATCGAATGGGAATTATTTCCCACAATGCAATAAGAAAATGGTGGATTTGGTGGTAATTTTTTATTTTTTTTTAAATTTTTTTTGTGTGTGTGTGTATTTTTTAGCCTCTGACTGACAGGGTTACAGAGGAATTAACATGATTTAACATCTCTCTATTGCAATGGCAGCAGAGTGAAAATAAGAGATTTTAATGTAAGTCAATGAGACCAAAAAAAGGCTTTAAAAGGAAGAATGTGAGTTTTTTGACCAGACAGTTGAATTTATCATTTTATTTATTTGTTTTTTTTTTTGTTTTTTGTTTTTCGGTTGTGACAAAAATTCATTGTTTAATGAACATCTTTGCCAAATATCCTAACGCTAGCATAGGAAATGCCAAAATGAGAGCAAAAAATACATTTGCAAAACCCTAAAAGTGCGTGTTTCAAAATTTGTGCATGTTTCTAAATTTGTGTGCTTGTCTTTGTATTTGTATGCATGTTTTTATATTTGTGTGCGTGTTTCTGTATTTGTATGTGTATTTCCGTATTTGTGTGTGTTTCCAAATTTGTGTATTTCCATATTTGTGTTTTTTTCCATATTTGTGTGCGTATTTCTGTATTTGTGTGCGTATTTCCGTATTTGTGTGTGTTTCCAAATTTGTGTATTTCCATATTTGTGTTTTTTTCCATATTTGTGTGCATATTTCTGTATTTGTGTGCGTATTTCCATATTTGTGTGTGTTTCCAAATTTGTGTATTTCCATATTTGTGTTTTTTTCCATATTTGTGTGCGTATTTCTGTATTTGTGTGCGTATTTCCATATTTGTGTGTGTTTCCAAATTTGTGTGCGTATTTCCATATTTGTGTGTTTCCAAATGTGTGAGCATATTTTTGTATTTGTGTGTGTTTCCAAATTTGTGTATTTCCATATGTGTGTTTTGCCATATTTGTGTGCGTATTTCTGTATTTGTGTGGGCTTCCGTATTTTTGTGAGTATTTCTAAATTTGTGTGCGTGTTTTTGTATTTGTGTGTGTATAAAAGTTTGTGTGTGTGTGTCTGTATTTGTTTGCATGTTACTGATTTTGTTTGTGTGACCATAAACACCAAATTTAGAGCTTGAAGTTTAAAGTAAGCACTAAAGCATACTTTCTTGTAATGTATTAATATTGTGTGGGGGCTAATTGAGCAAGTTTTACAAAAAAATAATAACTAATTGCATAATAACATACAGCTATGATGTATAAAACACAGAGGCTTTGACTGGAGAGACTGTTTTAAATCTGTGTTTAATACAAGTCTATTCCTGCCTCCACCTGTGCTGCTCTGTGCTGTAGTTTAGATCTTCCCACCACTGACCATTAAAGATTCATGCCTCCCTCTCTCCAAAGGCCTTTACTGCACATCAAAATCAAACTTTAAACAGGCAAAGGTCACACATCCACGCGACCTACACAGGCTTTCACCACAAAACATCCTGAGATACATCTTCAGACGGGGGAGATGTGCGTCACTGCAACCCAATGGACTTTAATGGACTAAGAACACTGTAGAATAGGTATAGGTAACTAGGTACCCTCGCATGCATTCACTGTGGGACTTTTAGAATCTTTAGCTAACCTCTGCACATGTGTCTGTGGACATTTAGAAACACTCTTCACCTGTACATGTGTGTCTTTGGACATTTAGAGACACACAACACCAATAGACTTTTACAATAATTTATGTAGAGCATCTTTCCAACTAAACAAATTTGCAGACATTTCTTGTTTTGTTTTGTGCTGGTTTTTGGACGTTATAAATTGTTACCAGATGGTATCAGCAGAATGCTGTGCAAACACAAATCTGGTTTAGGAAGTGGGGCAGTCTTACATAAGCCTGTCAGACTCTGCAGTTTTGGACAACAAAAGATTAATTAGTTGTTAAACCAGTGGTCATAGGCCAAACAGTGAGAAAGGCCAACATGAGTAAATTCTGGAGGGGAAAAATGTTACTTTTGAAATAAATTTTAAACTAGTTGTGGCAAAGTGAGTTGCACGCTGACCCTGCAGTCAGAGGGTCATGCATTAGATACTGGCTTGAGGACACAAGTAGTAGTAGTAGTAGTAGTAGTAGTAGTAGTAGTAGTAGACTTTGCTGCAAAGCTTAGACTCAGACTGGGGACAGTCTCTTCTGACATACCAGGACTTCAGACTCAACTTAAACGTTTGAGCTGATGACTTGCTCTCAGAGTTGGACTTGTGGACTATAACTCAGACTTGCACTTGAGTTTTATTTGTTTCTAGTTGAGTTTTTATGCTGAAAGTAGAGACAGCACTGCACCAAAGCAAAAATCAACTGTTATTTTATGATTATGAAACATGTCAGGGTTGCACCTTCGTAAGCAATACTTGCTTTTTGTTCATTTGGACTCGACTTGGACTTGAGTTGATTTGACCTGGACTCAGACTAAACTTGAACACTTCTTAGGTGACTCAAATTCTACTTGGGCTCACACCTCAACTCGAGAAGACTTTGAATCAAATTAACATGTTTTGGTGACTTGGATTTGACTTGACTCAGACTTGACTCAGACTTGACTCAATCCAGTCAAGTGACTTAGACTTACCTTCAGTTCATTTGGACTTTGCTCTGAATCCAATTAAACTAGACTAGAGTCAGTGCCTTTTTAATTACTCAGATTTGACTTGGACTTACACAGTAAAATTGACAGTGTACATAAAACACTTAAAGAGTTAGTTTCAACACTGTCTGAGTGCACAGATTTGCCTAACCCAGAAAGAGTAAAGTTTACTCTTGTGATAGAGGTAAATGTTCAGAGTTAAACCAACACTGGCAAGAAGTTAGTATTTTACACTGCACTGACACTACTGTGTGTAAATGGGGTTTTACACTGTGATATAACCAACTCTTTGTAGCGCCATTTAAGGAAGACTCTAGGTTAAGTATTAATCATAAATAAATAAATTTATAGCTAAACCTATTCATTAAAAAAATACTTACAAAAATACACTTAAAACTATTGCAGTGCAGAAATAAGACACACTATATTGATGTTATCATACCTCTTTATTAAAATAAAACATTTGGTGTAAAACATTCATAAAAGAACAATACTTATTACATTCAACATTAAATTAAAATTCCCCAAGAAAAAACTTCACCTGTGTTTTCTTCTCAGACAAAACTCCCTCACCTGCAAAATAGTAACATTTAAAAAAATAAAATAGAAAAATACATGTTATTTTTACAAATAGGGCCTCAGTGTGTGTTAGCTTAGCATATGAGAAATATGATGTGTTATGTCCGTTGTTTGCAACTAACTATGAAAGCGTTAATGCTTACTACTGCTTTGTTTTTTACTCTTGAGAATTTACTGTGTTACATCTCATTTAAAGATGACTCAGCTTGGGCTTGACTTTTTAGACAAGTCACCAGTTTTTTTCGATGACTTGACTCCCTGCTTCAAGTGCTGATGACTCAGCTCGGGTTTGATTCAAACCAGTCTTAAATAGTGATGGGAGTATCGATACTGTGGTATTTCATCCATAAGAAATCATGAGTACTGGGTATTGGTATCGACTAAATTCCTCCCAAAAGTAATCAGTATTGTATCAAATCTAAAAAGTATAGTATCACCCATCACTCGTCTTAAGTGACTCAGAGTAAGACTTGCCTTAAGTTCCTTTAGACTCCACTCACACTAGAATTGAACTCAGTGCTTTTTTTAAATAACACAGACTTGACTTTGACAAGCATCTCAACTTAACTTGATTTTTTTTTTTTTTTTCAGACTTGGGCTTCCACTTCAAGTTCCAATGATATGATTTAGACTTGACTCAAAACAGTCATTAGTGACATGGACTCAGGACTCAACTCAACAGTTTTTTAAGTACTTTAGACTCGACTTCTTTTGAGTGACTCGGACTTACAGCTCAAGTGCCTATTACTTCTACTACTACCACCACAACGTAACTACTACTACTAATGTTACTACAAATTATTATTATTTAAAAAGGACCCCCCCCCCCCCCTTTTAATTCCACCTCAGACTTGGCCCAATGACTCAAAAAATGGGTAACTGTACTACAACACTGGCAACAGCTCAATAAAAGCCATTTTTGTAATATCAAAAATTTAAAGTAACATCTAACCTTGTTCTTGACTGATTATATGTTTGTTTATGTACTTTTTAATCCCCAACTTCTATTCTCTGTTTGTTTATGGTTAAAAGGGCAAAAAGTAAGAGAACTATTGAATTCAGATGTTGTGCGCAGAACGGGCTGCTACATATAAATTATTTAGAGGCAGCTTTACCTGGAAAGATCTGAACACAGAGAAAGCGCCTTTATCACGACAAATTTGGGCTTTAGGCAGGTTGGTGCTGTTTTTAGTTTCTTAACATTAATATTTGATGTGTGGTGTTTGAAAATGCAGCTTTTGTAAAATCAAAGAATTGACATAGGTATGAACCGAGATCAGAACAGCCTTCAGACTATAGAGGTTTTATGTTGAAGGCAAAGTTAGTATATATAGTACAGTAATAGTGGTTTAGTCTAGGGGCTAGTTCTTCATTGATTTTAAGTATTCAATTTATTCCTATTTTTATTCCATGAAATAATGATTATTTTTTTTTTTTTTACTGCATTTGTACTGACCTTGTTTCCATTTCTTCCCCTCTGGGGTCACCATATGAAGGTTGTTTTGTGTCTTTGTCTTTGAAAGCTTTCAATTTCTGTAACTGAATTTCTGTAACTGAATACTTTGCAATTGAATTCTGTGATTTGAATTGAACTTTTTTTTTTTTTTTTTACTTCATATTCTGAAGAATGAGACTGGCGCTTGTCCATGTCAAACCATGTCTGGATTTACAATAGTCATTGTAACTCCAATGGAATTTGTCAACTCATAACAAAGTTTGACACGATTATTCATTTGTTTAAAAAAAATAAAAATAAAAAATAAAGTAAAATAAAATGAAATAAATTAAATATAAGCACAATAAAAGCTTATATATATTTTTTCTATCTAAAGCTTTTAGTTTACATTTGCTTTATAGGTTTTCTACATAATGATAATGACTTTAAAGCCTGCAGGAGCCTTAGAAATGCTAAATGCATTTCTTTAGGTCCCCTTCTGAAAACCTACATCGGGGCCCCTCAAAAGCAAGTTACGCCACTGCTCTAGATATGTAATTAGTGTTTAGTTGGCAACCTCTCAAACAGTCATGAAGGCCTTCAATTCATACAATACTACCTGAGGTTTTGAGAATGTAAATAATAATAATAATAATAATAATAATAATAATAATAATAATAATTCTCTCTCTCTCTCTCTCTCTCTCTCTCTCTCTCTCTCTCTATATATATATATATATATATATATATATATATATATATATATATATATATATATATATATATATATATACTTTTTTTTCTGTCTTTGTTTCTATTTTTTCGGCTGTGAATAAAGACAAAGTGCACGAGCTCGGACTCGACTAATGAGCTTGTCCCTGATCCGAATAGGGCCACCCTTCTTTGTTCGGAACATGTGATTGGTCAAAAAATTCAGTCCCTGATCATTCCCCATCTGTCAAAAATAGAGCCCATATGAGGTCTCTGAGTTTTTTGTTTGTTTGTTTGTTTTTTCAGATATAACTACTTATTATTTTTTTTTTATTATCTCTAAGCCACAAAAAGAAAATTAATTATTACATAATCCATCACAATTAAAATAATAATAATAATACTCTTCTACTCTGTACATATATAGTTTGATGATTTTTACTTTGAACTGAATTACTGAAACAAGTTGACTTTTCCATGAAATTGTTCAATGTAGGAGTATTTATAAGGCTTTATTGTTCCACCACTCTTATTTTCAGCACTGTGATTTATCAACAGCTGGTTGTGTGCACTCCTTTTAGAAAAATGTACCTTTTTCTACCATGCAAGATTAATACAATGTATATATATTTTCCTATAGTTTCCCTCAGAGGTGTCTACGGACCATATTTTTTCGGCCCACCAGCTTCATTTCAGGCTAGCTCCATGGGTTTTGTCTTGTGAAATTTAAGACCTTTTTAAGACTTTTTAATGCCACTTAGAGTGAAATTAAATGCCAGTATCGTCAACAACAGAACAATAATCTGTATGAACTTTACACTAAGCCTTAAGGAATTATCACTACAACTCTCCGACATGCTAGATTTTTGGTTTAAAAGTCTAATACAGATGAAAGAACTTCAGTACTCCATTAAAAAAAAAAATCATAAATTATGACCCATACACTTCATTGATAATATTTCTTCAATACATGTATTTTGTTATTGTGGTGACACTACTACTTGTAATATCATAATGTATTAGCCCAAATTGCCACAGCCAACAAGGGTTAAATGCTTCAAAGTTTTGAGAGATGGTCCTGAAACAAATTCAAAAACACGCACACAAATTTGAAAACGAGCATACAAATTCGGAAACACACACTCAAATTCGTAAACATGCACACAAATTTGAAAACATGTACACAAATTTGAAAACAAGCACACAAACAAGCACACAAATTTGGAAACACACACACATAAAAATGCCCAGAAATTTGAAAGTACACTAAAAACACTGTTTCAATGACTTTGAAATTTGTGTATATGTTTTTGAATTTGTGTGTTTCGGAATTTGTGTGCATGTTTTTGAGTTTGTGTGTCTATTTCCAAATGTGTGTGTGTGTTTTTGAATTTGTGTGCTTGTTTCAGTTTTGGTTTGCGTGTTTTTGATTTTGTTGGTGTGACTTACCCTTCAGAGCCACTGTACACTTTTTCAATTCTCCATCTAAAGCATACAGTTTTTAACCATGCACTGCCTCTTTAAAACCTCCCAGTCTCCCTCTAACCTGTGACCTTTACCCCCTTTCCCTCAGCCTGACAGAGAAGACATTTATAAGACGTAGTACAGAGTGACATCACCTCTGTTTGACGTGCGGGACTTATTTAAACCTGCTCCTCATGCCCCAGTGCCCCAGCCTTTCCACTGCTCCCATCCCGAGAGCCGACCGCCACAGATAAGACCTGAACTGGAATAAAAGGCAGCAGCAGCAGTGGCGGTGGTGGCCATTTGTCACTTTTAGATGGATATTGATCAGCGGAGAGTCAGATTTACGCTGAAGTTTTACAATGACGACAGGAGCTTTGGACCGGTCCAGGGGCTAAAAGGCTTTTCAGAGTCACCGAGTCCATGGCTTTATCTTTTCAAAGACAAGACCTGATGGAGATGGAGATATATCTGTCAGCTACAGCAAAGAATCAGGCCAGGAGATGGAGAAAAAAGAAAAGTGCATGCAAATTGACATACTACTACTACTACTACTACTACTGTTACTTGTGCATTCAAATTGACATGATAAAAAAAGGTGAAAACAGTTCTTAGCAGTACTGGTACTACTGCTGCTATTGCTACTATTACTGTTTTTTAGAGCATTAATGTTAAAAAAAAAAAAAAGGTGAAAATGTTTCTTAGCTATACTGCTAATACTACTACTAATATTGCTGCTGTTAGTACTGTTACTGCTGTTAGTAGTGCATTCAAATTGACATGTAAAAAAGGTGAAAATATTTCTTAGCAGTACTACTACTACTGCTACTGTTACTAATGCATTCAAAATGACATGTTAAAAAATATGAAAATGTTTCTTATCAGTACTGGCACTACTACTACTACTACTACTACTACTACTACTACTACTACTACTAGTACAACTACTGCTGCTGCTGCTTCTACAATTAAAACCCATACAACCACTACCACTGCTGCTACTCGGACGACTACTAGTAGTATTATTATGACTACAGTAACTTGGCTATAGTTGGCTGTGTTACATAAAAGCGGATGTTCTGGCAGCTCTTCATCTCCTCACTGCAAAAGACTGTGCCAAACACATACTGTATACTATAGGCAGATCCGGGATCAGATCCAGGACCAGATCCTGGACCAGCTGCTTCTGACTCAAGTCCAAAAGTCTGGGTCTCCATCTGTCCACTGTCACAGACCAGACCACAATATGATCAATGTGTTGAGCACTTCCACAAACCGCACACAGACACTTATATATCAGAGTATGAGGAGCGGGGGATGTTCATCTAGAGGGTCAAGCGCAGTCTTTCTTTTTTCTGATTTCTGATCTGAAGATGTGCGGCAAAACTTTGACATGTTTACTTCTGTTTGATGTGAAAACAACATCACTGATACACAACACTGACAACAATTCTCTTCTCTAGAAATCCGGTCAGACTGACTGTAAATCTCAACAAACACTATAGGTTTGTAACTACACTCAATAGATTAGGGATGCTCTCATTTAGCCGCAACAGCCACCTTTTTGTGATGTAGAGCAGTGGTTCACACCCTTTTTTGTCATCTCCAAAAGTGGTCATGAATAAACCTCTGTCTTTGTTAGCGCAAAGACATTTTATACTTTATTGTATATGATAATAGGTTGCGTTCATGTTCTAGAATTTGATGATGTCTCATATGGGGCCTGTATAAATGTATAGGTGAGTTGCTATTTTTAAAAGAAATATCCAAACAGAAAATCCACGATTACAGTACCTGATTAGTTTTTGTTAGCAATTGGGCCCACAACCTCACCATAATAATCTTTTGGCTTAATGGCTTAATAATGTTGCCATTTTCTGATGCTATAGTGAAGAAATAACTTCACTTTTGGTCATTCGCACTGACAGATATGGTTTTGTTTCATGTGGATAAGCCCAGTTCTTGCAGAGAAAGTAACCATAAACCACACTAACGCTTCTACATTTTGAATCTTTAGCAGCAGATTCTACCATAGAAGTCTGATCTGCCTCCAGCTCTGTTGTAAACTATTGGACTTTTAGAATTCTATGACATCATGTGAACACAACCTATTACAATAGAACCCCCTTCAAGCTGGACACCTCGTACCCTTTCTATAAAACTGGGTTGCCAGTATTAATATTATTATTATCAGTGATGGTGGTAATAATAATAATGTTATTTAAGCATTGTAGTTTTGTCTGCATAATTCAATAATTTATGTTTTATTATTTTTCATTATCAAATCTTTTTGTCCATGTTATTTATTTTATTAAAAAAACAAAAAACAAGATGGAGTCATGTTGCTTTACAAACAAACAGGGAATATTCAGTTGGATATGTGTTATCTCAGTAGGTGAGGTCTCGTCTGTTAGTTTGTCATTGGGATATTTGGGTTTGAGTAGATTCTGGGTGTTTTTAGGAGTTTTTCCTTACTGAGAAGGAGGGTCTAAGGACAGGAGTGTCCTGGGTCTGTTTAGTTTAGTGTAGTTATTGTTTGTGTTGATTGTGTGTTAAGTCTGATTGTGTGTTTATGTTTGATCAACTGTTTGTGAAGCTCTTTGAGGCGACTTTTGTTGTGATACTGAGCTATACAAATAAAACTGAAATGAATTGAAATCTGAAATTAGCTCTACTAGTTTGAGAATAATTAGATCTTCCAGTACCTGCTTTCTTTAAGAATCTGCAGTTAAGTTCATCTGTATTCATAATAATACACATTTCATATGACACACATAGACTCAATGTGCTTTAGTGCAAAAAAAAATGGAATACATAAAAACAACTCAGGAGCAATACAGTTAAGAAATAATAAAATACAGGTTTTCAAAACAATACTACAAAAACAAACACAAAAACAAAAAAACACAAAAAATAAATAAAATAATAATAATAATAATAATAATAATAATAATAATAATAATAATAATAATAATAATAAAAACAAGATGAAAATAAGATTAAAATCAACCAAAAGCTTGTGATAATTAGAATGTTTTAAGTCTAGTTTGAAAAACAGGCACAGTGACAACATTTCTTATAACAGGTGGCAAAGAGTTCCAAAGTAGTGGGGCGTAGTAAGTAAAAGCTCCCTCACCAGACCTGGGCTGTATCTGTGGAACTGATAAAAGTTTTTGACTGAACGAGTGAAGGAGTCCAAGGAGTGTGTATTCAGTGAGCATGTCAGAAATATAAGCAGGGGCCAAGCCATGTAAAGATTTGTAAACTAATAAAAAACAATTCATTGTTTTACAGGCAGCCAGTGAAGTGAAGATAAAATTGGCGTGATGTGTTCAAACCGTTGTGTTTTTGGTAAAATTCTGAATCCAGCATAAAGTGCATTGCAATAATCGAGATGAATTGAAATAAATGCATGCACACGTTTCTCTGCATCAGGTTTGGACAAGAGGCTTCTGATCTTGGCAATGTTTCTAAGATGAATAAAAGCAATTTTTGAAATGTTTAAAATATGTTTATGAAAGTTAATATCAGAGTCAATAGCTACACCAAATTTTGACATGTTCACAAGAATAAAAAGACATTGATTCCATTAAAGGATGACATTTTTGACTAAGCACCTTTGGACTAACCACTAAAATTTCAGTTTTATCATTATTTAGCTCTAGAAAATTTTGGCTCATCCAGAGTATTACTCATACCATCTCAGGTATTACATCAAAAACACCTGAAGCCAAATCTATAACTCATTTTCACTTTATTTACAGATGACTTTTACATAAACTAGGCCACAGCCTGTGGTGATGAGAGAACTAAATTCCAGCTCTGGTTCAGCTCAGACTCTAAACTTCGGACGGTTTACTGCAGTCTCCGAGGTCCACACACAGTATTTTAAATATAAAGTCCATTTTTTATTACACTTCTATTGATTTCTTTTATTCTCTCCGGTCTTTTTGCCTCGTGGCTCTAAATCCACCTGAGCTTGCTCATTTCGTAATCTTCGACTTTTTTGGCCTTTTGCAGCTTTTGGAATCACTATATGTTTGGAAATAAGTAGTAATACTATTTTGGAAGAGCACAAGGAAGGTTAGAATTGAAGAAGTAAAAAAAAAAAGAAATGGATTCTGAAGTCTTGTTTTAAAATTTCTTCTAACAAATATAAATCAATTAAAACAAAAACTACTGTTCAGTTTTTAGGCAACGATCATTAATTCATCTTCACACGTACAGATGAAGAGTGTCTCTAAATGTCCACAAACGCACGTGTACAGGTAAAGAGTGTCTCTAAATGTCCACAAACGCACGTGTACAGGTAAAGAGTGTCTCTAAATGTCCACAAACGCACGTGTACAGGTAAAGAGTGTCTTTAGATGTCCACAAACGCGCGTGTACAGGTAAAGAGTGTCTTTAGATGTCCACAAACGCACGTGTACAGGTAAAGAGTGTCTCTAAATGTCCACAAACGCACGTGTACAGGTAAAGAGTGTCTCTAAATGTCCACAAACGCACGTGTACAGGTAAAGAGTGTTTCTAAATGTCCACAAACGCACGTGTACAGGTAAAGAGTGTCTCTAAATGTCCACAAACGCGCGTGTACAGGTAAAGAGTGTCTTTAGATGTCCACAAACACACGTGTACAGGTAAAGAGTGTTTCTAAATGTCCACAAACGCACGTGTACAGGTAAAGAGTGTCTCTAAATGTCCACAAACGCACGTGTACAGGTAAAGAGTGTCTCTAAATGTCCACAAACGCACGTGTACAGGTAAAGAGTGTCTCTAAATGTCCACAAACACACGTGTGCAGGTAAAGAGTGTCTCTAAATGTCCACAAACGCGCGTGTACAGGTAAAGAGTGTCTCTAAATGTCCACAAACGCACGTGTACAGGTAAAGAGTGTCTCTAAATGTCCACAAACGCACGTGTACAGGTAAAGAGTGTCTCTAAATGTCTACAAACGCACGTGTACAGGTAAAGAGTGTCTTTAGATGTCCACGAACGCACGTGTACAGGTAAAGAGTGTCTTTAGATGTCCACAAACGCGCGTGTACAGGTAAAGAGTGTCTTTAGATGTCCACAAACGCACGTGTACAGGTAAAGAGTGTCTCTAAATGTCCACAAACGCACGTGTACAGGTAAAGAGTGTCTCTAAATGTCCACAAATGCACGTGTACAGGTAAAGAGTGTCTCTAAATGTCCACAAATGCACGTGTACAGGTAAAGAGTGTCTTTAGATGTCCACAAATGCGCGTGTACAGGTAAAGAGTGTCTTTAGATGTCCACAAACGCACGTGTACAGGTAAAGAGTGTCTCTAAATGTCCACAAACGCACGTGTACAGGTAAAGAGTGTCTCCAAATGTCCACAAACGCACGTGTACAGGTAAAGAGTGTCTCTAAATGTCCATAGATGCATGTGTACAGGTAAAGAGTGTCTCTAAATGTCCACAAACACGCGTGTACAGGTAAAGAGTGTCTCTAAATGTCCACAAACGCACGTGTACAGGTAAAGAGTGTCTCTAAATGTCCACAAACGCACGTGTACAGGTAAAGAGTGTCTTTAGATGTCCACAAACGCGCGTGTACAGGTAAAGAGTGTCTTTAGATGTCCACAAACGCACGTGTACAGGTAAAGAGTGTCTCTAAATGTCCACAAACGCACGTGTACAGGTAAAGAGTGTCTCTAAATGTCCACAAACGCACGTGTACAGGTAAAGAGTGTTTCTAAATGTCCACAAACGCACGTGTACAGGTAAAGAGTGTCTCTAAATGTCCACAAACGCGCGTGTACAGGTAAAGAGTGTCTTTAGATGTCCACAAACACACGTGTACAGGTAAAGAGTGTTTCTAAATGTCCACAAACGCACGTGTACAGGTAAAGAGTGTCTCTAAATGTCCACAAACGCACGTGTACAGGTAAAGAGTGTCTCTAAATGTCCACAAACGCACGTGTACAGGTAAAGAGTGTCTCTAAATGTCCACAAACACACGTGTGCAGGTAAAGAGTGTCTCTAAATGTCCACAAACACACGTGTACAGGTAAAGAGTGTCTCTAAATGTCCACAAACACACGTGTACAGGTAAAGAGTGTCTCTAAATGTCCACAAACGCGCGTGTACAGGTAAAGAGTGTCTTTAGATGTCCACAAACACACGTGTACAGGTAAAGAGTGTCTCTAAATGTCCACAAACGCGCGTGTACAGGTAAAGAGTGTCTTTAGATGTCCACAAACACACGTGTACAGGTAAAGAGTGTTTCTAAATGTCCACAAACGCACGTGTACAGGTAAAGAGTGTCTCTAAATGTCCACAAACGCACGTGTACAGGTAAAGAGTGTCTCTAAATGTCCACAAACGCACGTGTACAGGTAAAGAGTGTCTCTAAATGTCCACAAACACACGTGTGCAGGTAAAGAGTGTCTCTAAATGTCCACAAACACACGTGTACAGGTAAAGAGTGTCTCTAAATGTCCACAAACACACGTGTACAGGTAAAGAGTGTCTCTAAATGTCCACAAACACACGTGTACAGGTAAAGAGTGTCTCTAAATGTCCACAAACGCGCGTGTACAGGTAAAGAGTGTTTCTAAATGTCCACAAACGCACGTGTACAGGTAAAGAGTGTCTCTAAATTAGTATTATTATTATTATTATTATTATTATTAATGTAAATAACAACTTGTGATTCATTTCTCTCCTAAATATTTGATTTGCTTCACTTTAGTGTTTACTTTTTTTTTTTTTTTGGCTCACAGCTCTCACTTCCCAACTGTTCCCTGTGGTTTTGGAGCAGCTGTTTTTCCTGGTCCTCGTCTCTTCTGGCCTTTTAGACGCCTATTGTTTCGCAAGCTCTCCTCCAGCGAACAGCAAAGACAGGCGCACCAGTAGAAAGAAAGAAAAAAAAAAAAAAACAGTGCGGTGTCTCTGGTGTGAAGGTGGGTGGACAGCTGCGGCGGTATTCAGTTTGTGATGTGTGTTATAGGAAGAGGAAAAAGGGACGAGGAACTCCAGAAACCAGAGGCACACAGAGAGTGGAGGAGAGGACGACGCAGCGGGGAGCGTTTGTGAAAGACGCTTCAAACGAGAACGACTCCGGCTTCACACAAAAGAACTGCTTGTCTGGAGGTCTGAGGCTGGAGGAGAGAGAGGCGAGAGTATACTTGGACAGCTTTAGACATGATTCATGGCTTTATACTTTAAAATAAAAGGGGAAGAAAAAAAAAAAGATTAGTATTTTAATGGCCCAGTCCCTCAGTATGGAGATTGTGGGTTCAATCTGTATGTCGTACCCCGTGTTATGGTGGGTTATCTTCCTCTTCCTCCCACAGTCCAAACACATCCAGGGGCAATTATTTGTATAGATTTGAATACAAATATAGTGGAGGGTTTTATAACATGCTGCTGGGCATTTTCTTTTCTTGGCCTCTGGTGAAGTATCACAGACAATTGTTTGAGATTTATTTTTCTTTGCTTATTACCAGCTGTTAAATGTCCTGTATTTGCATCAAGTAGAATAGAAAAAAACAGCGTGTCTGAGACATACTTATGGAAAGATAGAAATAAAAAGTGCTTGAGAGCATGTGTGAGCGTGTCTAGTTCGTTCGCTCAGAAAGTGCGGTTCATTTGGGGAGGTGTTTTTTTTTTTTTTTTTTTTTTTTTTTTTTTTTGCTCTTTACTTCTTCCAGTACTTAATTCTCTAAATCTTAAAACCAAGACTTGAAACATAAAAAAAAAAAAAAAAACTTTCATCTTTTGGAGAAATGTACAAATTTCCCCTCTCGACACTGTCTGTCCTTATGCTGCATTCAACTGTTTTTAATAAAAGGTTTAGCAGAATAAAATGCCAAAGCGAGTTTTTTTTATCTGCTCTAAGTACTTGTACACAGAACTTTGGCAGTTAACTGGTAGTACCTGAAGTACTAGTACCTCCAGTCAATTGCTTTTAACATTGAGGGCATTCACAGACGAGTGTGATTGACAGGTGAAAAAAAAAAAAAAAAAAAAAGTGGTATTATTTTTCTAACTACATTTTCATTTAGTCACCTACTTCAGAGAGTAAATGCCCAACTAGTTTTGTGTCTCTAGTGTCACAAGATTTGTGATTTCATAAACTTATGAAAATTCATCTTAGATTAAAACTCAGTTTGGTTTCTCACTGCTGGTGTTTGGGCCAATGGTGTGCAAGTACAGCCCTGAGTGGGCGTTTTTTAGTTTCGCCAACAGCAACAGCTTCTTAGTGATACTTGTATCATGTCAACGCTGTGTTTCTATCTTAATGGTTTGTTGTTTAGCTACATTACATGAGCTCTTGCTGTGATTGGCTCAAATAATTCATGGTTGACGGTCACAAGCTGGAGCTTAATCCATCCATTTTCTTCTGCTTATCTGGACCTGGGTAGTGGGGGAAGCAGTCTAAGCAGAAGATGCCCAGTCTTTCCTCTCCACAGACACTTCCTCCAGCTCTTCCAGGGGGATCCCAAGGTGTTCCCAGGCCAGCTGAAAGACCGAGTCCCTCCAGCGTGTCATAGGTCTTCCCTGGGGCCTCCTCTTGGTGGGACATGCCTGGAACACCTCACCAGGGAGGTGTACAGGGAGCATCCGGAACAGGTGCCCAAGCCACATCAGCTGGCTCCTCTCAATGCAGAGGAGCAGCAGTTCTACTACGAGCTCCTCCTGTGTAACTGAACTCCTCACCTCTAAGGGAATGCACAGCCACCGCTGCAGAGAAAACTCATTTCTGCCCAAAACAATTCTTCAGTAGTCTTAAACTACTTCATTTGAAGCTATTTCTACTTGTTCCTTACTCCTTTCAATTTGTAACGTAAACCTGAGTTGCTAAAAATTAGCTTCTTCTTTCCTTTCGGCTTTTGACTTATTGATTTGGTATAGGTTTTACACCAGATGTCCTTTCCTGACTCAACCCTCTCCATTTTTACAGGCTTAGGAATGACACATTGCTAAAAAAAAATGCTTGCAGTTTAAGTTGCTATTTTACTTTACTGCAATACCTTTTTGTGTATTTACCAGGCCACAGAAAGATATGGTGGACATAAAACACTGAATTATTCTTCTATTGATTCTGAATAATATTTCCTTTCTAAACAGTGAGATTTAGTGCCACATTTTGCAGCTTTAACAAATAACTTCTGCCTTATTTCACTAAGCCGCCCACATTTTACTTTTATAGCTGAGATAAACAACAGATTTGGTCTTCACCTGTGTCTCAGAGTCTATCGTATTTGTGATAAAAGTGAGAAATATCCAGCGTCGGATCTGCCTTGTCCCCGGTGATACTGAGTCATTTATATTTCTGTAGTTTCAGATGGGTTTGAGACAGAGGAGCACTTACAGAGGAGATAGTTTTCTGGGCTTTCATCAAAAACAGGAAACAATTCAATGGTCGACAAAAAAAAAATCTGAAATTTTTTTCTCTGAACTGACTCCATTTCTATGTGTATTAGTAGTGGTTGTGACTAATATGAAATGTTACTGTAATATTACTTGAGTAAAAGTATCGAGCGTAAAGTTTTACTTGTACTCCCACCTCAACTACTATTACCACTTTTTGTGCTACCACTACTATGGCTACTACAACCAGTACTACTGCTAGAACTAGTACAACAAATACTACTAATTTTGTGATGATTACTACTACTACAACCCTCACTGACAGAGACTTGTTCACCCTAAGGACAAAATCCCCTCTCACAAACAGAGCCGTGTGGTCTACGCTGTTCAGTGCACTGAAGAATTGTTTTGACGTGCGAACAGAGCGAATTGGACGCACGAATAAAGTGTCTGACTTCAAAATGTTAAAGCGTCCAACTAGATGTGTTTGACGCGAATTTGACGCCTCAAACGCATCTGGTGTGAACGCAGCATAAGATTTAATCTTCCTTCAGTCTACAACTCAGTGCTGAAACAAAAACAACACACTCAGTTTCAGTCCAAGTTTCTCTCTAACATTAGGACATTAACTTCAGAGGCACTTTATGCTAATGGATCACAGGTAACAACCCTGCGTCGGACCCTCCAGGACATTCAGCTGCTGACTGTCCTGAGTCTCTTCAGGTTTGACCACTCCCTCTGGGAGGGAACTACTGTATATAAATCTACGGACACAGCAGTTTTTAAAGGAACTGACTAAGCCCTTGGGATAAAGGTTGACACATCTTCTTAGAAACAAACCTTGTCCAGATGACCTTCTTACTTTACCTTTTTTCTGAATACTCCTGGATGGCTGAGAACCTACACAAACCTTAGTCTGATTCTTACTACTATTACCTCTATTACTATAACTTTAGGTTCTGCTTTTGCTACAATCACTACTACCACTTGTAGTACAAGTAAGTAAAAGTGAGTAAAAGTAAAACAGTTTTTAAAAAATAGTAAAAAGGGGAAGCAGTTTTTACTACTACTATTACTACTTGTAGGGTGAAATACTTGAACTAACACAACTGCTAGTATATATTACTATTACTACTACTTAGGTAAAAAAAAAAGAGCATTATGTGCTATCATTACTACTTCTAGTGTTTTGAAAATTACTGCTGCTACAACTACAACTGTACTAGTACTACAAATAATGCAACCCAGTTTGCCCATTGAGGTCAAAAATTGCTTTTACCTTTACCCTATGAAATTTTACAAATTTCCTGGAGTAAAAGTAAAGTAAAAGTATATGTATGATAGACAATGCACTTCTTAGATTGATGGACCTGGAAGCTGTGGCCTTATTGTGATCAATGGTTTGATTTGACAAGTTCATTTTAACTCTGTAAACGGTCTATGGAAGAATACTCATGTGTTTCTCAGGAGAGTTGATTTGAAAAGAGACGTCACACTCTCAGCTGTCACAATGAGTTGCCAAAATGAAAACAAACATTGCTTTAGTCAAATTTTACAGCACTGGAAAACCTTATAAAACATGGGTATTGTAAGGCAGATTAAAAATAAAACACTGCCAATAATACAATCACTTTTGACAGCACATGGGTTCTCTGGCATTTATCCAGGCTTGGGGCTGGTACATATTGTTTTTTTTTTTATGATTAAATTAAACTAAATTAAACCATGACCCTCTGCATTAAATGCTGGGAACTTATAATGCCTTCCAGTGTGATTGGTGGTAATTCACATATTGATTAGGCATTATGCCAGATGCCCTCCCTGACACAACCCTCTTCCTTTATCCAGGCTTTGGACCAGCACAAAGACTACACTGGCTTGTGGCCTCTTGTGGCTGAATTAAAGTTTCCCATACAGTTTCTGTGCCACAAAATACTTACCTAATTAGTATTAAGTAAAAAAAAATGTAAAAACTGCTTACAATAGCTTACTTGAGTTGAGTTAGAAGAGTTGTTGCACTACTCCAGTACATTTATTAATTAAGGTAAGAACTGCTGAGTCATGATTCTTATTCTTTATCTATTTACTTTCACTTCCTGCCAGGAACTTGCCAAAATGTATTAAAAGAAGTCCACTTTCAGAGGAGTATAGCAGACATGGTGGCTTGAGCCTATCTCATGCTACTATGGACCTTAAGTGGAGTACACCATGGACAATGACCATTTAGTTGCAGGGTTAATGCTTGCTGATGTCACTTCCTGGTGAGTGCATTCCATTGTTGTTGGTTGCATACACAACTGTTCTTCATCATTTGACTAAATCGAATTATGTGAAGTGTAGTTTGTTTTTAGTTTTGGAGGCCAGGTTAGAGCAGTTAGAAGCATGTGTCCGCACAGTGGAGACTGAGGCTAAGCCAGCTAGCCAGGGACCGCGGACCGCGCTAGCAGTAGCAGGAGCGCTAGCCAGATGAGCCCCCCAGTGCCTCCCTACCAGCCAGAGGACAAGCAGGACAGCTTTGTAACAGTAAGAAGGAAGCATAGTGCTAAACGCAAACACTTAGAGCACCCAAAGCTTCCCGTCTGGAATAGGTTTTCTCCCGTCAGCGACACACCCACTGAACCTTCGACTCTGGTGATTGGGAGCTCGATAGTTAGAGACGTGAAGCTGCCAGCGGCTACGGTTAGGTGTTTTCCGTAGGGCCAGGTTCCGTCGAATCGTGATTCACGTTGGCGGTAACGACGCTCGGTGGAGACAATCAGAGGTGCTCAAATTGAATGTAGGGTCGGTGTGCAAAATTGCTAGGTCATTGTTGGACACCGTAATATTCTCTGGTCCCCTGCCGAATTTGACCAATGATGAAATGTACAGCCGCTTTTCATCATTCAACCGCTGGTTATCTAGATGGTGCCCAGAAAACGGCATAGGCTTTATTGATAATTGGCGAGCGTTTTGGGGAAAGCCCGGTCTCTTACGGAGAGATGGCATTCATTCCACATTGGATGCCGCCGCACTGCTGTCTAGAAATATGGCTGATAGCATTAGTCGTTCAACCTGAGGTGGGACCCGGGCACAGAGCAGTAGTTTAAAACACTTCTCTGAGCTTCCTTACGAGCTGGGACAAACCCAGCATAAAGGTATTTTAGCAGAGCAAATAGAGACTGTGTCTGTCCCCCGCCTAAACACTAACTCCAACAGCAAAAGACAAATAAGGAGTGAAAGCCACAAACTTAATAAAAATAACTTCTTGTAGACTTATTAATAATATTAATAATAATCAAAACAATGACATAATTAAATGTGGATTACTAAACATTAGGTCCATTTCCTCTAAATCCCTGTTAGTTAATGAATTAATTAACGAAAATAAACTTAACCTACTGGCCTTAACAGAAACCTGGCTACAACAGGATGATTATGTGAGGCTTAATGAAGCTACTCCCCCAAGTCATGTAAACTATCAGACAGCGAGGAGCACAGGCGGAGGTGGAGGAGTGGCAGTAATATCACAGTCTAGTTTACTTCTTAGCCCCAAACCTAAACACACATAATTCCTTTGAAAGCCTCATACTAACTATAAATCACCCAAACTATAAGAAACAAAAAAACAGTTATGTTTATAATCATCTACCAGCGTTCTCTAACTTTCTATCCAGTATAGTGTTAGACTCAGATAAGATTGTAATTGTAGGGGATTTTAATATTCATGTTGACAACAACAGCGACTGTCTAGGAAATGTATTTGCAGTCTTATTAGACAGCGTAGGTTTTACTCAAAACATAAATGAACCCACCCATTGTCACAAGCACACCCTGGACCTTGTTTTAACCTCTGGTATAGAGATTAGTGAGCTCACTGTCCTCCCTCATAACCCCATACTCTCAGATCACTTTCTAATTACCTTTCAGTTTATACTCAAAGACTTTACTGTTCCAATGAACAAAACCCAGATTAGAAGAACATTATCTGGCCAATCTGTGTCAAAGTTTAAACACATAATAAAGCCAATATCTAGTACAATGTTGAGTGAGTTTGTTGAGAACAGCTCCCATAGCTCGAGTCCCAGTAAAAATGATCGGTTTGCTGACAGCGTCATGCACTAATTAAAGACAGCTCTAGATAATGTAGCGCCATTTAAACAAAAGGTTGTCAGGCCGAATTGAGTAGCACCATGGTTTAATGCTGAAACACATTCCCTTAAACAAGCAACCTGTAAATTAGAAAGGCTATGGCATCACTCCAGCTCAGAGCAGTCTCTGACCAGATACTATTCAACTTTAATAGAAGAAAACAGGAACAACCCTAGGTTTGTGTTCAGCAATGTAGCCAGGCTGACCACCAGTCACAGCTCAGTAGAACCCTGTACCCCTGTTACTCTCAGCTGTCAAAACATTCTTACATTTTTTAACAACAAAATCACAAGTATTAGAGACAAATTAAATGAAATTCTCCCTACGATCAGCTCAGAGCAAGCTAAAACTGTAAAAATGGAGGCCTCTATAAAACCAACTGTACTGCTTCACCGCTGTAGATCAACAACAGTCATTATTTCCTCCAAAACCTCAACTTGTCTTTTACAACCAATTCCTATCAAACTTTTTAAAGAAATGCTTCCGCTAATTAATGAATCTATACTGAATGTACCACAGTCTTTTAAATATGCAGTTATTAAACTGCTTCTGAAAAAACCCAGTCTAGATTCTGACATTTTAGCCAACTACAGGCCAATATCAAATCTCCCTTTTATTTCAAAAATCCTAGAGTTGTAGTTAAACAGTTATGTCGCCACCTTCAGGACAATAGCTTATTTGAAGCTTTTCAGTCAGGGTTTAGACCCCACCATAGCACAGAAACTGCATTAGTTAGAGTCACAAATGACTTGTTATTAAGTTCAAACACTGGACTGGTCTCAGTCCTGGTTCTGTTAGATCTCAGTGCAGCCTTTGACACCACTGACCACAGCATCTTACTCCAGAGATTAGACTGTGACATAGGGGTCAGAGGAGCTGCCCTCTGCTGGTTTAAATCCTACTTATCTGATAGGTACCAGCTTGTCAGTGTAAATGAACATTCCTCACAGTGCAGTAAAGTTAGCTATGGAGTGCCGCAAGGCTCAGTACTTGGACCCATTCTGTTCATGCTTTACATGCTGCCTTTAGGAAACATAATCAGAAAACATGGCATTAATTTTCACTGTTACGCAGACGATACACAGTTGTATTTATCAATTAAACCTGATCAGAATGACTGCGTTGAGAAACTTAGCGCCTGTGTGAGAGACCTAAAGACCTGGATGACAATTAATTATCTCCTCCTAAACCCAGAAAAAACAGAGGTCATTATACTAGGCCCCAAAAAGCTGAGAGATGCTCTGTCTGACCAGAGAGTCTCCCTGGATGGTGTCAATGTAGCCTCAAGTTCTATTGTGAGAAACTTAGGAGTTTTATTTGACCAAGATTTATCATTTAAGGCTCATATAAACCAAGCCTGTAAAACAGCATTCTTTCACTTACGTAACATAGGCAAAATCAGAAATATTTTATCTAAAAGTGACGCTGAAAAACTGTCCATGTGTTTGTTACATCTAGGTTGGATTACTGTAACTCTCTGCTGGCAGCGTGCCCTAAAAACTCTTTAAAATGTTTTCAGCTTGTTCAAAATGCAGCAGCAAGATTATTAACAGGAACTAACAGGAGAGAACATATTACTCCTGTGCTAGCTTCACTTCACTGGCTTCCAGTTGAATTCAGAATTAGGTTTAAATTCCTTCTCCTGACTTACAAGGCTGTAAATGGTACGGCCCCATCCTACATTAATGATGTTACAGTGCCATACCAACCAAGCAGAGTACTGCGCTCACAAAATGCAGGGCTATTAGTGGTTCCCAGGGTTTCTAAAAGTACAGTTGGAGGTAGAGCCTTTAGTTACCAAGCTCCTGTTTTATGGAATCAGCTTCCAGCTCATGTTAGAGAGGCAGACACAGTCTCTACATTTAAGGTTAGGCTTAAAACGTTCCTCTTCAAGAAAGCTTATGGTCAGGCCAGCTAGGAACAGGGTTAACTCCACAGCTGAAGCTAGGCTGCTCTAGGAGCTAGAAGCTGGGGGAAGTATGGTGCACTGACCTCTGTCCTCTGGTTTCATCTGCTGCTCTTCTTCTATCACTGTCATTAATATTATCTAATATTCTATATCTCCAATCAGTTCATTGCTATTCACAAGTTGTCCCTCTCTCCCGCTCCCCACTGGGGGAGGGGGGACTGTTTCAGATGCCTGGCTGCTGGCAGATGTCCCAGTGACAATTGGATCCTATAGGTCCCCCCATCTGTGCTTCTGTCCCGATCTGTGGGCCCTCAACCTCACCTCTAAGGATTTCCCGGATCTACCTCACCCCACTCACCTGTCTGGATGAGGCCCACCTGCTGCATCCTATGGACTTCCTCACTCCCACTCCTGTCTGAATGAATCATTACAGAGCTGATCTATGATCCTATAGATGAGCTGAATGAACTAACAGTCCTAGACACATGTTTCCTGTCCGTCCTGGGAGAGGATCTCTCCTTCAATATGGGCTCCATAAGGTTTCTTCTTTTTTTTCCCACAGCTGTTTTTTTTTTAGGAGATTTTCCCTACCAAGAAGGAGGGTTTAAGGACAGGAGTGTCCTGGGTCTGTTTAGTTTAGTGTAGTTATTGTTTGAGTTGATTGTGTGTTAAGTCTGATTGTGTGTTTATGGCTATGTTTGTGAAGCCCTTTGAGGTGACATTTGTTGTGATAGTGGGCTATACAAATAAATCTGAATTGAATTGAATTAAATATGAGACACACACAGACAGACAACCATTCACTCTCACATTCATTTGAAATAGCTGGTGTGTGGCCTAAAGATCAAACTCATGAATACAGAAAAGTAACATAATTAATAAAACAAATTCATCTTGCTTGCAATGTAAATATTAATTGGAGCAATATTTGAACTTTAGGATTGATCTTAAACTGGCTAAATTACAGTCTGGTTCTCAAACATTTCACACATACTTGGCTTTTCAATTGTGTGTTTCATGGACTAAAATGAGTTGAAATCAGGACCAGGTCTAAATCAGGACTAAACCAAGACTAAACATGAGGTGCTTTTGCACAGAACAGTTATAGGAACAGAGAGTGAGGAGACAAAGGATCCAGCAGTATTTGTACTACTTCATGACAGTAAGAAGAAAAGCAGAGCTTTATGGACAGAAGATACGAGGTGAGTCTAACTAGCTTTAAAATTAGCAGCTTGTGGGTGTGACGAGTACATATTTCAGGTGAATGGCAATGCATGGTAATGTACATGTACTATGCCTTTAACTACATAACTATGTCACTGAATAGTTCCTAGGCCAACAGGAAAGTCCCTGTTCTTAAATAGGAGCAAAAAGTTTAACTGTAGTCCCAGTCCACAGTTCCTATTGGGTGAATGTCCAAGAAACTGGGACAGTTCCCGAAAAGGTTATAGGAACTGCAAAAGGTTGCTAAAAATGGCCTCAGGACTAAACCAGAACTAAACAAGAACTAAACAAGAACTAAACCAGAAACCAGGTCTAAACCAGGACTTAGCAGTGGTCTAAACATCAAATTTGATCCTCAACCAGAACAGGTCTACAACAGGAAGAAATCTAAATTAAACTAAATTAGAACTTAAACTGCTAAGTCTATGTCTATGTATATATATATATATATATATATATATATATATATATATATATATATATATATATATATTCAATATGCTTAGTAAGACTGGACAAATCTGTCCATTGTAAGTGCTCCATAGAAATAGGCTGCTGCTTTGAGCACAATAATTTAAAAACTCACCAGGAGTTTTGAGGGAAAAAAAAGTCCTTGTTTACAATATTTGGGACCAGCTCCCCCCACATTACTGAGTTTATTTTGGAGCTGAGGTAATATTGCACATTTTCTGAGCTGTATCTTAACAGAGAAAAGTCAGAGAGACAGAAATAACTCAACACTGTCGAAATTCGGTGAAAATCTAATATGGTTTCTGTGCACACACAAATCTAAATGTGGAGATGTGCAGGCTGCTCAAGACAAGGGAGAAACTGCAGGAGGATTTCAATTTATTTCTATGCTAAAGACTGAAAACTAAAATTATATTTAAGAATTTATTTAAAAAATAACTTTAATAATGATAATGAAAATGAATTATGCTACATGACTGCTTAAGTTTTACTTTTTGAATGGTTATTTATGTGGCTTAGTGACAGTTGATGTTGCTGCAGAAGTGTCAGTTAAGAGTAAAAAAGAGTCCACAGGAACTTTTGCCTATTTTAATAACATTTCTTTTTTGTTTTGTTTTTTGTTGTTGTTTTGTTTTGTTTTGTTTTACCATCATCTTTGGTTCATGCTGTTGGCAGGTTATAAAAGTAAAAAGTAAAAACACAATTACAAACATTTCTGTTTGCTCATGCACATACGAGTACAAATTAGCCAGACTGTCCTACTTGCTTTTTGCAAGCAGGACAGTCTGGCTCCTGTCACAGAGCGAAGAGTTTCTCCAGTTTGATTTGGAACTGTCCTATCACAGCTGTTTATCTGCAGCGCGTCTTATGAAAGTGGAAGAGTTAACCAAGGTAGCTACAGAGCTAATGTAATAACTTCTCTGACCTGATTATCGGCGTTTAGTGCTTTTCTTGAACCTGTTGGTTCTACTGAAGTCCTTGTTGTTGGCCAGTCCTCTGTGTGTTTTTTTTTCTTCATCTTGCTGCCTTTTTAACAACACTTAAGTCCTGTTGACATTTGA
Organism: Bostrychus sinensis; assembly: GCA_020698575.1. Lineage (NCBI taxonomy): Eukaryota > Metazoa > Chordata > Actinopteri > Gobiiformes > Eleotridae > Bostrychus > Bostrychus sinensis. Next base: position 40,447,007 of record CM036241.1, read on the forward strand.
AGTAACAAACACATAAAAAAGATGACTTTTTCCACAAGTCTTTGTACAACTGGCTTCTGCTGCTGTTCCCATTCAGAAATAAGTACAGAGCTGCTCATAATACAATGTAGTCTGGTGTTTTATGAAAAAAAAAAAAAAACTGCAAGAATCTATGTTTGTTTGGGTCAGCATTTCTCTGATTGGTTACTCCGCCTGTCATTGTTCCACCACAGAAACAAAATGTTACTGAAGAGGTTCCAGACTAACTCCTTTGTATAGAATAAGAGAAGAGTTTGTCTGGCAGGCCAGGCTAAGTACAAATGTTGCAAGTGACAGGGATGTTTCATGAAATTTTTTTGACAGCGTATTGACTGAATTTGGCTAATCAAATTTGAAGACTGGAAAATATATGCAGCATTTTTTTTAAAGGTGAATTGTTCATTCAGCAATTTTGATCACTAAAAAAACACAATGAAAATTAGATTCTGACATTTTTGTGACTGAAATTTAAAGACATAAAAAATCAGACTTTTTTTTCAGTGTTAAGAAATTCAGTGATAAAATTCTAAATCTGATGAGACAAGTTTGCTTCCATAAATAATTTGACTATTTTACCATTACTAATGTAAGCAACATGTTGCTTTGATTACAAAGGATTCTTCTGATAGACAGTTGGTTTATCTCAGGGGTCTGCAACCTTCTGGATCCAAAGAGTTACAAAAAAATACTTAATTTGAATCTGTAAAGAGCCACAACTAGTTTTAATGCACAAAAGTTGCTGAGCCTGAAAATTAAATACAGCCTATGGGTGAGCATTGATTATTGCCAACTAAAAACTGTGCTAAATACTGCACTGACAGAGAACTAGAGTTACATCCTGTAACTATTTATAGGTGCTGATTTGTGGCTCTTCTAATCATTCTGTGTGTACAGCTATTGGACGATTGAGGCTAAAACAATTTAATGTATGTTAATGTTAACAGTCTAACAGTTAAGTCCATAACACATACTGGGAAACATGGAGAATGTTTTAATGTTCTAAATAAACAAGATGATGCAAATGCAGGTTGTTTTATAGTCATCTACTTTCTATTCCTTTATTGACTTTGCATAACCAGATGTCTGATGCTCCAAGAGCCAAAAGAGCAGGGCTAAAGAGCCGCATGTGGCTCTAAAACCATAGGTTGCAGATGTCTTGTTTATCCAGTTACCAGCCACATATTTATCTTAAAGTACATGCCCAAACACTTCAATGGAAACCTTGGAAATAAATAAATGTATTACAGTAATGTCTTTCAACACCAGTACCATGATCCTCTATTCAACTGTCTCCGGTCAGACTGCAGTCATGTAACAACACTGCTCCAACAGTCCCTGACCTTTCTGAGTCTGCAGCCTGTCCACTCACTTTCTATAACAGTCCAGTTCTTATGTGAGGTGTGAAATCTCATCTCTCTTCCTCTTGATAATAAAACCTCTGTGGCCACATTTCTGGTATGAGCTGCTTCATCTCTTTGTGTGTTCGCAGCTTGAGGGGGGGCAGTGTTTCCTAACCAGGGGTATGGGAACCCCCAAGGGTATGCGAGCACTTTGCAGAGGGTATGTGGGATAATTTGATAGAAATATTCCCCATCTTTTTTATTTTAAACTATTAAAACTTGTGAAAAAACAAGAAAGCTCAAGTGTCTCTAACTGGTTAAAAATAAAAGAAAGTACTAAAAAAAATATAATTTGAATATTTTTGTTACATATTTTTTAGGTTTAATAGCTTTATTTAAAAGGAGTCAAATGATGATTTTTTTTTCTTTCGTGTAATAAATGTATTATGAATTTATGAGTTTTCTTAACATTTTGACATGAAATATATAGTCAGACAATCAGTTAAAGAAATAGTTCCTTTTATTTATTAATAATTGTTTTCTTTTTAAGTAAAAAATGCAGGAGAATTAGGATGTGCAATAAAGTAAGTATAAAATGTCTTTCTACTGTTACTTTTTAAGATGTTTTCTATGACCACTTTTTACCAAATTAACACGAATGGGTGAAGGTGGTACTTGTGGTATGACAAAAAGCCAAGACAAAAAAGCTTGGGAACCACTGCCTGAGAGTAAACTACTGCTTATTCAGGTGATTTCAGCATAGTCATGTATTGGTTTTGTCCTTGGTTTAGAACCTGTGTAGTCCTGGTTCAGGCCTGGTTTTATCCTGACTTAGTCCTGATTTAAACCTGGTTAAGTTTTTGTTTAGACCTGGTTAAAGGGCTTATATTATGCTTTTTCTCTGTCTTTTATATTAATTTACACATTTAGATCAGCATTTTATGTTTTGTTGGTCAGAAAATGCAATAATAATTGAAAAAAAATTACTTCTTACTATTTGAAGAAACTCATCATTTGACTCTGTGAGAAACACTCAGACTAGGTCCCTGTCACTTTAAGAACCCTCCCTCCCCGCTGTCCCACTGTCTGGGCAGAAGTGAGTGTTTGAGTGTTGTCTGCTGCAGTTCGGGGGTGGGTTTGTTTGGTTGCTGCGGGGGAGTCATGAGCTATAGCAGTGCTTCCTGAACAGGACAGGGCCATGAGAAGGAGGGGTGTGGTCAGGGGGAGAGACGTGGTTAGACGGAAAAGGCAGACAGCGGTGAAATGAGCCGCTTAGCCGCTTTGCCGCTTTGGCCTCTCACAAACTCAATGTAAGGGGCCATTTAGATGACAGTACTTACTTTTATGAGAGACTTTATGAGAATGTCTCCAGAAAACCACAAGATCCTAAAGCAATCACTCCCTCTGCTGTTTACTCACTGTGTGGTGTAGAGTATTTGTGGGGTTCATAGCACCATGTGCTGGTAAAATATGGGTACTACACTTTACTTTTAGTTTTGTTAGGTATTTTTACTTCTACTTGAGTACAGATTTTGAGTACTTTGTCCACCATTGACTAAAACAAGACAAAATCAGGATTTAACCCAGGACTAAACTTGATGTAAGCCAACTTGTAATAATCCTCTTAATGGTTTTCTTCTTCAATAATTCCAGATGCTCCTGAGTTCCACTAGAACAAACCTGCGTACCACCAGCGCTACCCTTATCACAGACTGAGAACCACTGCCCTAGAGGAGAAACCCCAGTATAGATTTATAGCATTGAAAAGGCAGGGGGAGAGCTGACAGAACAGATCCAATAAGATCCAAAGTGCGGTCCTTGTATCTTATGAGTGTTCGGGGAGCGGGATGGAGCCGCGATAAAACTAAATCCACTTGGCAGCTCAGATTTGCCATCCTCATTTGTCTATTGTGTGAGAAGAGACACCAGAGATTGTTAGGAAGATACAGAGATAAATCAGGATGGTTTCAGAATTGTTTAGGTCTGGTATAGTCCTGTGTGAGTGTTACAAAGATGCAACTATAAATTGGCCGTATAATGATGCCATGATGGTTGTGTTTTTTAGGGTGTTTTTTTTGCCAGCAGGAAGCTTCTCTCAGCTGATTTGGTAGGAGAGGAGCATGGAGTGGGGGCTGTGTGTCGGCTAACGAGGACACATAGGAGAGAGGAAGCAAACGAGAAAAAACAAAAAGCACAAAGCAATACGAAACAGAGAGAAGAAGAGTTTGCAAAAGATTTCAAATGATGCTGCAACTACAGCCCAGCTATAAGTGACCAGAAGTACAGCAACCTAATGTAATCATAACAAGATAGTTAGTATGCTGAAGTGCTGCTTGCATTAGATGTTTTGGAAATAAAGTTGAATTTCCCTCAGATTGAGATGGTTTGGACATGTACAGAGAAGAGATGGTGAGGAAGGATGAGGCTGAGGTTAGAGCTGTAGGCCTAGAGGGAAACCAAAGAGGAGATTTATGGAAGTGATGATGAAATTAGTTGGCGCACAAGAAGAAGAAGCAGATGATAAGCTTTAACAGACTGACACTAATAAAACCACTGATGTATTTATTAGACATGATTATGGTCCTCTCTCCCTGGCACCAGTTTTCACCAATGGCCACTAAAAATTCTGGAGTAAAAACAAAAACAAAACATTTTTTTTTCTTGCTTGTTTTTATTTTGCAAACAGATAGTGATTATTATCTACAGGTCTTGAAAACAAGTGTTGAAGACATACGTGTGACACAATGACATACACAGAACAAACAACATGTGTGCAGCTCTCTGGTGTGTGAGTGTATGTTTTCTATGAATAAATAAACTCTGTGAAGAACCGAAAATAAAAATAATAAATAATAGAAAAAAATAGGCACCATGCATCACCTTTGAAATTGGTTTGTGTGAAAATATCCTGGTTGTTTGTCAAGGTGATATATGTACAGTAATTACATGTTGTTAAAACCATTGTAATTTAGTTTTAGGAGTTAATGAAGAAAAACATTGATCCATCCACCACCTTTTTCCGCATATCCAGGGCCGAGTCGCAGGGGCCGCAGTCTAAGCAGGGACGCCCCTGAGGAACTCCAAAGCATTCCCAGGCTGAGAGTGCGCCTGGGTGCAATTCAGATTTTTCCGATACCAGTACTTAAACGATACCTGGTTTTTGATACTAGTTCCTGAACGAGATTTTCTGATACCTATGGTGAGCTAATTCATCTTCTACAATCATAAAACTCAATAATTTGAAAGACCATTTTTAAGCTAAATTGTTAGCTGTAAGTTAAAACCAGTAGTTTGTATGATTTATTCTGTTATTTATTTGATTCATACATGCAAAGAAACATTAGATGTTCCACTAAATATTGAAAATTGGTATTATTATTTTTTATTTTTTATTTTTTCCTATAGTAGTATTGTAACATTTCTTTAGATACCACAAAGGTACCCAGCCCTAGCCGAGAGACATAGTCCCTCCAACGTGTCCTAGGTCTTCCCTGGTGCCTCTTCCCAGTGGGACATGCCTGGAACACCTCCTCAGGGAGGCATCCAAGGGGCAGATGCCCAAGCCACCTCAACTCCTCTCAACGTGAAGGAGCAGGGGGTCTACTCCGAGCTCCTCCATGATAACTTAGCTCACCCTATCTCTAAGAGAGCTCCCAGCCCCCCTGCGGAGGAAACTCATTTCGGCCATTTAGGTGAGAGTAGGAATGTAGATCGAGCTTTAACTTTTGTCTCAGCTCCTTCCTCACCATAACAGATCAATACATATAGAAAATATTAAAATCCAATGAACATACAATCCATAATAGTTTTTTCCCCATTTCCCATAACTTTCCCAAAAACAGAATCCATGTAAACCACATTCCAGGTTTTCCAGGCTGTGTGAGTGAACAGCGTGGGCGCGACACACAAACAGGAAGCCCGCTTGCTGCTGCTTGTCTGCTAACGAGAACACAGCGGATACCAGGGTTGGGGCTGCCACTCTAACACTATAACGAGTTCTGGAGCTTCAGGGACATTGTCAGTCGGAGCTGGGTCTCGAGCCACAAACAACACGGCCCCTGTCGGAGATATAGACATCAGCAGAGCGGCCATGACGGCATACAACAAGTCATGTGACAAGGTGAGTGACAGGCGCCAACGCAGACAGACACACAGCAGCTTACAGCCAACAGGGACGGAGAGAGAGAGAAAAAGAGAAGACACAATAGTCACAGTGGCTTTTTCTATGGTGTGTATAGCAGTGTACGCTTTGCACCAGTCCCAAGCCTGGACAAATGATGAGGGTCTTGTCAGGAAGGGTGTAAAGTTAATATTAAAATCACTAAACTCTAGGAGGTGCACGGTGCCAGAGCAGTTAGTGTTCTCAGCTCCCAGCAAGGAGATCATCGGGTTCGAGTCCCGGGCCACACAGTCTCTCTGGGTGGAGTCTGCATGTTCTCCCTGTGTTACCGTGGGTTCTCTCCAGGTACTCCAGCTTCCTCCCACCGTCCAAAGACATGCATGTGTTCGGTGAATTGGTGACTCTAAATTACCCCTAGTGAGTGAATGTGAGAGTGAGTGATTGTCAGTCTGTGTTTGTCTCTGTGTCAGCCCTGCGACAAGCTGGCCCCTGTCCAGGGTGTACCCCGCCTAAGGCCCAAAGTTACTGGGATAGTCACCCGCGACCTCTAACGGGAATAAGCGGAAGAAAATGAATGAATAAACTCTAGGAGGCAGATGATTTGTTGTGACAACTCTTAAAGGGAAAAGCCATAAAAAAGAAGAAATGGTCTTCTATGATTAACTGTGAAGGGATTTTGTACACATGCACTGGCCATTTTATTATCAAATCAAAGCAAACTTTATTTGTAAAGCACCTTACAACAACCTAATGGTGCCCAAGGTGCAACAGAGTAAAACAAATAACAAAAACATTTGCATGACATCCAAAGCAATAATTAGTTATCAAATGTCAGTCTGAAAAAGTGCGTCTTTAGCTATAATCTGAGGACTGCTCAGTTATGGACCACAACTTAGGTGGAAGCGAGGTCCAGAGCACCGGAACGATCATCCACTTTTTGTATCTTGACCTTGGGACCACCGGAGACGTATGTTCAGAGTAGCACAGAGCTCTGATGATAAACCATCAAAAGGTCAGTCATGTAGGCTGGGGCAAGGCCGTCGATGGCTTTGAACATGAACAGCAGGCCTTTAAACTCAACCCTGAAACGCACCAGAAGACAGTGGAGAGACAGAAGATCAGGGGTGATATGGGGAGGTACACCTCGCTAGAACCAGGTTAGATCCTCTTTTACCCTAAACTCGTAAAGCCTAAATAGTAGTCGTTGTTTGAGTCACTGTTGTCTGTCTAAACACATGCATGTACAGGTGAAGTGGAGAATCTAAGGGTGTGTTCACACTTGCTGGTCCACAGAACTCTGTGCGCTTCAGGACAAAAGTCTGTGTCGATGATGTCATTGGTCTGGTTCAAGTTCACATTGAGTTTGTCAAACAAACTGAACTGACTGAGGGACCAGTAAAACTCTTCGCCCTGTAGGGGGCAGTGCTTCAGTATTTACTCAGAGAAACTTCGGAAGAAGAAATCCTGCTCATCTATTGGTCAAAAGTCCGCCTCTTTAGCTCCATATATCCCAATAATATCATACGGTGCACTTTAATTAATATTTAATAAAGTGTTAAGTTTAGAGCAGTGATATCAGCTGAACACAGCTGTGGACTCTCTCTGTGATTAATATAAGATCTGTGTTGTTTCAGCAGAGTTTTTACATTTGTTTGCTAATGATAGCAACCTTTTAAATGCATTTTATTACAGTATATTAAATGTGTGTTTTTTTCTTATAGTCACATTCAATTCGCTGATGTTTCTATGCCCTTTAGTCCAGTCCTTGCTGTTAGTCCGCAGTTTGGTCTGTGTTGCATTCGCACTTCACCAGGACCACACCAGGACCACACCAGGAGCGCTCCAGGGCTCAAAGTGCACCGCACTGAGACCTCTGATTTTAGGAGGACCAGCGTTCGGGCTTTGGACCAGCACAGAGCACTGACTTGTGACCCCCTCTGGCTAGAGTTGGTATGTTAAGGGTCAGCCAGGTTATTGATGATATTTTAAAATTATATTTATTTTAAATTAATTAATTGGTTGTTTTTTGTTGTATTCTAGAATGTGATGATGTCACTCTCTCAGATGAGGGGCAAGAGCCAGTATTTTATGATGTTTACATAAGAAATATCCATATAGAACATTTAAAAATGTTGAACCTGATCATTTATATTAGTGATATGGTCCATTATGTTACTATATGAATCCTTCCACACCAAAAAATATGCAGATTAACAATAGACATTTGTCTGCTCTCCATCTCAACTAAAAACTAAAGGCCTATAGAATGTAGTGATGTCATCTGAAACCCAGCAATTGCTACTACTGCTGGTATTGCTACTATTACCTTTTACCCTTATTACCTTTGCAATTGCTGCTTCTACTGCAATTTTTACTACTACTTTGTACTACTACTACTACTGCTATTACAACCCACTTAGCTCCCAAAGTTGAAACATACTTTTACTCATTTACACATACTTTTACTCAAAAAATATTTGAGGAAGATTTGTCCTCAATAAATGTCTTATGTTAAAATAAGTTTCAAAAATTGTACTCAGAAAGTACATTTTCTTCCTAAAAAAATGTAAGTTTCTTTAGAAAAGTATCTATTTGCAATACATTTGGGTTAAAGTTAAGTTGTTGTTTAAGATTGTAAAACTTATGTAAAAAATGTCTCCCATCATGACGATAAGAGAAAACTTCTAAATAGAAATTGTGGTGAAGAAATTCCAGACCCACATCACTTCATAAATGTAAATAAAATGGCTGGACCAGGTTACTAAAAGAGGACTCATCCCATAGAGTAAACACTATAATATTGAGTAAATCAAATGTAATCTAATTGAGCCTCTTCCTGTCCAGAGCACTACAGCCTGGCGGTGGTCCCTTCTGTCCTCTGCCTGGAAATGAAGCCGTTTTAAACCCCCCATAATCTGTTTACGCCACCCCACTTTTAAAATCTAGAGTCGCTTTTCTCCCGGCCCTTATCTATCCCAGCCAGAGGGGGCGCCGCGATCTAATTCAGCACTCCGGCAATATCCCACAAAGCAATAAAAAAAAAAAAAAATGGACGAGATTGTATCAGAGCTGCAGGGAGGAACAATATTTTTCAATCATATTCCACTCATCTCACTGCACAGATCCATCACGGAAGCACGCACACTTCCAGCTACAATACAGGGAAAACTCATTCACAGGGATCCCATGTATTCAGAGAGAGGATTTTCCAAGATTTATCTGAGATTTTTCCAAGACATGAGGAATGGTGATCTACATGCTAGGGGCTGGACTACCCAGAATTCAATAAGATCAACTATATGCAAAATATATTCATGGCACACCTATTTTAAAAGCAATTATTTCTTGTCATTTCAAAATATTCTATTTTAAAATATTACCAGTCTAGTTTTAGACCAAGCCATAGTCCTGTTACAGCAGCAACTAAGGTTATAAATGATATTTCTATTGCACTGGACAGCAATGATGACTATATTGCTGTTATTATTGACTTGTCAAAAGCTTTTGACATCATAAATCATAGCAAAGCAAGAAAGTGGTTTGATGATTATCTGACAAATAAGCGGTTGTTGTTGATGGCTATCAATACAGTTTTTCATACAAAGATGTTCCACAAGAGTCTGTTTTGGGCCCACTGTTCACAATTCACAATTTACATAAATTTAGTTAGATATAATCCAAAGTAAAGTTCAATTCATTTATATGCAGATGATGCAATTTTGTATTCTAGCACCCTGTACTGCCCAGGAAGCTGAAAATATTCAAAATGACTTTCATTCTATACAACAAAATTTTGTTAATTTAAAATTACTAATGAACTCTAACAAAACTAAATGCATGCTGTTTACCAGAAAGCATTCTTTTCCTCCGCAAAATGTATCAATTTTTACCCTTGATGTGTCTTTCATTCAGCAGATACCATGCTACAAATATCTTGGCATTTGGCTTGATGAGAAGCTCTCATTTAATAAACATGTACAGGAACTAACACGTAACCTTAGCAAGCCTTTCCTTTTTCTACTGTGTTCCTTTTAATAGTAGGAAACAATTAGTCCAGTATACATTTCTCTCAGTTCTTGATTATGGCAATATAATTTACATGCATTCTACTTTATCAGTATTAAAACCTCTCAATTCAGTCTTTCATTCAGCACTTAGGTTTATAACAGGAAACAATTACAGAACTCATCACTGTGATTAATATTATTCTAAAGTTGGATGGCCATCACTGGATGTAAGGAGAGAACAACACTGACTTTTGTTTATGTATATATATATATATATATATATATATATATATATATATATATATATATATATATGTCACTCAGGATTGCAAAGCCAGACACTAATCTGTGCACTGCCTGGATTGATTACAAGAAAGCCTATGACTCAATGCCACACACATGGATCATGGAAAGCTTGGAGATGTATAACATCAACAGGACTCTAAGAGCCTTCATTGCAAACTCGATGAGGCAGTGGAAGACCACCCTTGAGGCCAACTGCAAGCCACTTGCACAAGTGTCCATCAAATGTGGGATATACCAAGGAGATGCTCTGTCCCCGCTGCTGTTCTGCATAGGTCTGAACCCCCTCAGCCAGATCATCACCAAGACTGGCTATGGGTACCGACTCAGGAACGGGGCCACCATCAGTCACCTCCTCTACATGGATGATATCAAGCTGTACGCCAAGAGCGAGAGAGACATTGACTCACTGATCCACACAACCAGGATCTACAGCAATGACATCAGAATGTCATTCGGACTTGAGAAGTGTGGGCGGATGGTGACAAAGAGAGGGAAGGTAGTCCATACAGTAGGGGTCCCACTCCCAGACGGCAGAATAGCAGACATTGAGGACAGCTACAAGTACCTTGGAATCCAACAAGCAAATGGCAACCTGGACCAGGCCACAAGAAAAGCAGCCACAGCCAAATACCTCCAACGAGTAAGGCAAGTCCTAAGGAGTCAGCTCAATGGCAAGAACAAAGTCAGGGCAATCAACAGCTATGCCCTGCCGGTCATCAGATACCCTGCGGGAATAATAAGCTGGCCAAAGGAAGAGATTCAGACCACAGATGTGAAAACACGAAAGCTCCTAACCATGCATGGAGGGTTCCACCCCAAATCCAGCACCCTGAGACTGTACACTAAGCGCAAGGAAGGAGGCAGAGGACTAGTGAGTGTCAGAACCACTGTCCAGGATGAAACATCCAAGATCCTTGACTACATCAGGAAGATGGCCTCAACGGATGAAGTTCTCAGTGAATGTCTCAGGCAGTGGAAAACAGAGGACGAGGTGCTGGAGGAACCATCATGGGAGGAAAAGCCCCTACATGGGATGTACCATCGACAGATAACTGAAGTGGCTGACATCGAGAAATCCTACCAATGGCTAGAAAGGGCTGGACTGAAGGACAGCACAGAGGCACTGATCATGGCTGCACAGGAGCAGGCCTTGAGCACCAGAGCAATAGAGGCCAAGATCTACCATACAAGACAAGACCCCAGGTGCAGACTGTGCAACGAGGCCCCTGAGACAATCCAACACATAACTGCAGGCTGTAAGATGCTGGCAGGGAAAGCATACATGGAGCGTCATAACCAAGTGGCTGGTATAGTGTACAGGAACATCTGTGCAGAGTACAGTCTGGAAGTCCCGAGGTCAAGATGGGAAACACCTCCAAAGGTGATAGAGAATGACCGAGCTAAGATCCTGTGGGACTTCCAGATCCAGACAGACAAAATGGTAGTGGCAAACCAACCGGACATTGTGGTGATGGACAAACAGCAGAGGAAAGCCGTTGTGGTTGACATCGCAATACCAAGCGATTGTAACATCAGGAAAAAGGAACACGAGAAACTGGAGAAGTACCAAGGCCTCAAAGAAGAACTTGAGAAGGCCTGGAAAGTGAAGGCAACAGTGGTGCCCGTGGTCATCGGAGCACTCGGGGCAGTAACCCCCAAACTGGAAGAGTGGCTACAGCAGATCCCAGGAAAAACATCAGACATCTCAGTCCAGAAGAGCGCAGTCCTAGGAACAGCAAAGATACTGCGCAGAACCCTCAAGCTCCCAGGCCTCTGGTAGAGGACCCGAGCTTGGATGGATGAAACCGCCCACGGAGGGCGAGAGGACAATTTATATATATATATATATATATATATATATATATATATATATATATATATATATATATATGTGTGTGTGTGTGTGTGTGTATATATATATATATATATATATATATATATATATATATATATATATATATATATAGCACTTCTTGGCATGTTGCCCCATAATTTAATGAGTAAGTTCAACTCCAAGTTAAGTTCTTACCAGCTCTGTTCCCAGGACTTTTTAATCCTTAAATCTTACTGTGTCAAAAGTGAATCTGGTAAAGTTTTTTGTAATTTTGCTCCTCATGAATGGAATAAGGCAAAAATCATTGCTCCTGGACAGACTTTTGTTTTTAAATCATTTTAAGTTTGTGAAATGTCTATGCTCCTGTTTTAAATAGTTCGGCTCAGCTGTAAACTCCTTGCTGTGAGGCAGGAGAGCTAACCACTCTGCCACCTTTGCACTCCTAGACAGAACACACTTGTGCAAAACCCAGAAGAGAAGCAAAAGGGAAAAAAAGAGACTTTTGTTGAGACATCAGTTATAGCATAAAAGCAAAATAATATAGAGCTTGTTTTGTGACCTAAAAAAATACATTAACCATCAGTATGCATCTATTGAAATGTGTTTATGTTGTTTGCTGCAATTCTGTGATGTCTGTTCATGCAGAACAATGGCTCCCAACCTTATTTCTCTTGTGTACTTGTGCATTTATTATTTCAAAGTACATACTTTATTGTAAATGCATTTTTTCTGCATATTTTGAAACTTAAAGGTACTGCGAGCAGCATGTGCTTGTACTAGTTTAAAAATGGTACTGCTGTCTAAATAAAAACAATGGTCTCTTTTCTGATTGGATGCTCAGCGATGCAGTTTTAGAACCAAAACAAAAAAAATATAAACATAAACAACATGGCCATTGTGTAAAACTGTACCATTGTTATCTGTAAACTATAAACTAATATATGATTTAAACATATCTTCTATCATATCTTTTCACACATGTGGGTAATTTTGATGTAATATGAAAAATATATACTGCTCATAGCACCTTTAAATTTAAGATGATAAAAAAATAAATAAAATACAACAACGTAAACTCATATGACATCAATCCATTTTAGTGTATATTTTATGTTCAAAATGTAAATAAATAACTTAAAAATAAAATAATAATAAACAATAATCCTAAACTCATAATACATTTATCACAAAACTGTAATTTGAATAATTCCCATTTGAAACAATCTATTAAACCTAAACATACATAAAAATATAATAATGCAAATATTGCCTGATGATGATTATCAACTAAATAAAATAATAATTCCAGGTACTCCCTGCTAAGTGCTCGTGTACCCCTTGGGGTCCCTGAACCCCCAGTTGGGAAAAACTGATGTAGAAGATGCCACTGTTTTTGTTTCAGTGTACACACAAACATTTTGCAGTTTTACTGAACTGAATTGTCCATACCTTTCTCCTCCAGTGCAAACAAGGCTGATAACTGATGTAACTCAGGCCGCTGGTAGCGTCCAAGAAGGGGCCCTTCAATATGATTTGAATATTGTATATTTTCCTGCCCATTAGCTCTGTCTGACGTGTTTTGTTAAGAAGATGACTAATGCCCAGTGAGCGCTTGGGTCCTCAGTGAAAAATGTCCCTCATTTTGCTGAGATAATAGTGCGGTGAAAAATTAGTGGTGGTTCTCAAGTTTTTTTTTGTTTTTTTTTTTAGCAAAATGTGATCAGCAGCTTTGTGGATATCTCATGTGACAGACGGTGGATAGAGCCATGGACCCGTCCCGCAATGGGGGGCAACAGAGGAACCCACGGCTAATTAATCAAATCGGGAGACAGATGGTGTGGAGGAGAGGTTCCCACGGGACGGACTGAGACAAGCCACCGGCCAATCTCAGACTCAGCACTTCAGTCCAGGCTTTCCACTCTGCATATAGACTTTATATTAGACACAGACGCCAGACCAGGACTGGTGTATGAATTTTAGTTCCTGCACTCACCAAATGTCAAGCTTCTGTACTTGCAGTTTTCAATGACAGCATGGTTCTGTTGTACTTTTTGCATCATCTTTGTCTAATCTTCATCATTTTAGTCTTGTACAAACATGTTTATTCATCCAAGACAACAACAAAGTAATGCTTATCTAGGCCAGTGGTTTTCATATGGTTTCACAACCAACATATGTGGCTTACTAAATTAAAAAAAAAAACAGGGCCTAAACCAGGTCTAAACCAGGACTAAACTATAGCTAAATCAGGTTTAAATCAGGTCTAAACCAGGACTAAACCAGGATTAAACCAGGTCTAACTCAGGACTACACCATGCCAGTACTAGGACTTCATTAGGTCTAAATTAGGACTAAACCAAGACTAAACCAGATCTAATTCAGGACTAAATGAGGTCTAAACCAGGACTAAATCAGGTCTAAATCATGACAAAACCAAGTCTACATCAGGGCTAAACCAGGGATAAACCAGGTCTAATTCAGGACTAAACCAGGTCTAAACTAGGTCTAAACCAGTACGAAACTAGGAGTCAATTAGATCTAAATCAGGACTAAATCAGGTCTAAATCAGAACAAAACCAAGTCTACACCAGGGCTAAACCAAGGATAAACCAGTTCTGATTCAGGACTAAATGAGGCCTAAACAAGGACTAAACCAGGACTAAACTAGGTCTACACCAGTACTAAACTAAGGTCTAAATCATGACTAAACCAGGTCTAAACCAGGACTAAATCAACACAAAACCAGGTCTAAATCAGAACCTCCAAAGTAAAGATTTATTTTCGTGATGGGATAACCTTTCCACAAGCACACACTGTGTTCAGCCTTATTTCTGCAGCTACTTGTTAAACATACTTTAACACGTTCAGTGACTTTTTGCATGTAGCCTTATTTTGCACGCTAATTTATTCCAAAAAATAAAACAGCAAAATTTTGAGCCACTCACTAATGTTCTTCCCCTCGGAACTGACTTTACACACATTTAGTATAATGAGCTTATTTTTCACAGTGATATAAATAATAATACTAATAAGTTCACAGCCCTCCAAACAAGAGCATAGCTGTACTTCTGGCTACTTCTTCTGTATAATTTTTCACATTGTGTTGTGCAGCAGTGGTTCCCAACCTTTTTGGTCCTGTGTACCTCCCTGGGCTTTTTGTCATGCTACAAGTACCCCCTCACTCATACAGGTTGATGATCCTTCAAAAAGTATAAAACATCTGTGTTAATTAAGACATTTATACTTATTTTATTTTAAATACTTATTATCCTGCATTTTTTCTTCCCATCCATCCATCCATCTTCTTCCGCTTATCCGGAACCGGGTCGCGGAGGCAGCAGTCTAAGCAAAGATGCCCAGACTTCCCTATCCACAGACACATCCTCCAGCTCTACCGGGGGGACCCCAAGGCGTTCCCAGGCTAGCCGAAAGACATAGTCCCTCCAGCGTGTCCTAGGTCTTCCCCGGGGCCTCCTCCCGGTGGGACATGCCCGGAACACCTCCCCAGGGAGGCGACCAGGAGGCATCCGGAACAGATGCCCGAGCCACCTCAACTGACTCCTCTCGATGTGGAGGAGCAGCGGCTCTACTCCGAGCTCCTCCCGTGTGACAGAGCTCCTCACCTTATCTCTAAGGGAGCGCCCAGCCACCCTGCGGAGGAAACTCATTTCGGCCGCTTGTATCCGGGATCTTGTCCTTTCGGTCATGACCCAAAGCTCATGACCATAGGTGAGAGTAGGAACGTAGATCGACCGGTAAATCGAGAGCTTCGCCTTTCGGCTCAGCTCCTTCTTTACCACAACAGACCGATACAACGACCGCATTACTGCAGACGCTGCACCGATCCGCCTGTCGATCTCGCGCTCCATCCTTCCCTCACTCGTGAACAAGACCCCAAGATACTTGAACTCCTCCACTTGAGGCAGGAACTCTCCCCCAACCTGAAGAGGGCAAGCCACCCTTTTCCGGTCGAGAACCATGGCCTCGGACTTGGAGGTGCTGATTCTCATCCCAGCCGCTTCACACTCGGCCGCAAACTGCTCCAGTGCACACTGAAGGTCCTGGTTTGATGAAGCCAACAGGACAACATCATCCGCAAAAAGCAGAGATGAAATCCTGTGGTTCCCAAACCTGACACCCTCCGGCCCCTGGCTGCACCTAGAAATTCTGTCCATAAAAATAATGAACAGAACCGGTGACAAAGGGCAGCCCTGCCGGAGTCCAACATGCACTGGGAACAGGTCCGACTTACAACCGACAATGCGGACCAAGCTCCTGCTCCGGTCATACAGGGACCGGACAGCCCTTAGCAAAGGGCCCCGGACCCCATACTCCCAGAGCACCCCCCACAGGACGCTACGAGGGACACGGTCGAACGCCTTCTCCAAATCCACAAAACACATGTGGACTGGATGGGCGAACTCCCATGAACCCTCGAGCACCCTATGGAGGGTATAGAGCTGGTCCACTGTTCCACGGCCAGGACGAAAACCGCATTGTTCCTCCTGAATCCGAGGTTCGACTATCGGCCGAATTCTCCTCTCCAGTACCCTGGAATAGACTTTCCCGGGGAGGCTGAGAAGTGTGATCCCCGTGTAGTTGGAACACACCCTCCGGTCCCCCTTCTTAAAAAGAGGGACCACCACCCCGGTCTGCCAGTCCAGAGGCACTGTCCCCAACCGCCACGCGATGTTGCAGAGACGTGTCAGCCACGACAGCCCCACAACATCCAGGGACTTGAGGTACTCAGGACGGATCTCATCCACCCCCGGAGCCTTGCCACTGAGGAGCTTTCCAACCACCTCAGTGACTTCAGCTTGAGTGATGGACGAGTCCACCTCTGAGTCCCCAGCCTCTGCTTCCTCAACGGAAGGCGTGTCGGTGGGATTGAGGAGATCCTCAAAGTATTCCTTCCACCGCCCGACAACATCCCCAGTCGAGGTCAACAGCTCCCCACCTCCACTGTAAACAGTGTTGGTGAAGCACTGCTTCCCCCTCCTGAGGCGGCGGACGGTTTGCCAGAATTTCTTTGAGGCCAACCGATAGTCCTCCTCCATGGCCTCCCCGAACTTTTCCCAGACCCGAGTTTTTGCCTCCACAACCGCCTGGGCTGCAGCACGCTTGGCCTGCCGGTACCCATCAGCTGCCTCGGGAGTCCCACAAGCCAACCAAGCTCGATAGGACTCCTTCTTCAGCCTGACGACATCCCTTACTTCCGGTGTCCACCACCGGGTTCGGGGATTGCCGCCACGACAGGCACCAGAGACCTTGCGACCACAGCTCCGAACAGCCGCATTGACAATAGAGGTGGAGAACATGGTCCACTCGGACTCCATGTCTCCAACCTCCCTCGGGATCTGGTCAAAGCTCTCCCGGAGGTGGGAGTTGAAGACCCCTCTGACAGAGGGCTCAGCCAGACGTTCCCAACAGACCCTCACAACACGTTTGGGTCTGCCGAGTCTGTCCGGCCTCCTTCCCCGCCAGCGGATCCAACTCACCACCAGGTGGTGATCGGTTGACAGCTCAGCCCCTCTCTTCACCCGAGTGTCCAAAACACACGGCCGAAGGTCAGATGACACGACTACAAAGTCGATCATCGACCTCCGGCCTAGGGTGTCCTGGTGCCACGTGCACTTATGGACACCCCTGTGCTCGAACATGGTGTTCGTTAAGGACAAACTGTGACTAGCACAGAAGTCCAATAACAAAACACCATTCGGGTTCAGATCGGGGAGGCCGTTCTTCCCAATCACACCCCTCCAGGTGTCACTGTCGCTGCCCACGTGGGCGTTGAAGTCTCCCAGCAAAACAATGGGGTCCCCAGGCGGTGCACCTTCCAGTACACCTCCCAGGGACTCCAAGAAGGCCGGGTACTCTATACTGCTATTTGGCCCGTAGGCACAAACAACAGTAAGAGACCTGTCCCCAACCCGAAGGCGTAGGGACGCGACCCTCTCGTTTACTGGGGTAAACTCCAACACATGGCGGCTGAGCTGGGGGGCTATAAGCAAGCCCACACCGGCCCGCCGCCTCTCACCGCGGGCAACTCCAGAGTGGTGGAGAGTCCAACCTCTCTCGAGGAGCTGGGTTTCAGAGCCCAAGCTGTGCGTGGAGGTGAGCCCGACTATATCTAGCCGGTATCTCTCAACCTCCCGCACAAGCTCAGGCTCCTTCCCCCCCAGTGAGGTGACATTCCATGTCCCTACAGCTAGAAGCTGTGTCCGGGGACCGGGTCGTCGAGGCACCCGCCTTCGACTGCTGCCCGATCCACACAGCACCGGTCCCCTACGATTTCCTCTGCGGGTGGTGAGCCCACAGGAGGTCGGGCCCACGTCGCTCTTTCGGGTTGTACCCGGCCGGGCCCCATGGGCAAAGGCCCGGCCACCAGGCGCTCGCATTCGAGCCCCAACCCCAGGCCTGGCTCCAGGGTGGGGCCCCGGCTGCGCCATACCGGGCGACGTCACGGTCCTCGATTTTAAACTGTTCATAGGGGATTTATGAACTGCTCTTAGTCTGGCCCGTCACCTAGGACCTGTTTGCCATGGGAGACCCTACCAGGGGCATAATGCCCCGGGCAACATAGCTCCTAGGATCATTCGGGCACTCAAACTCCCCCACCACGATAAGGTGGCAGTTCAAGGGGGAGGCATTTTTTCTTTTAAACCTAAATTTAAAAAAGGAAATAATAAAACATTTACTCATTTTACTATCTATTCTGAGTTCATTATAAACTTTAAAAAATACTATACATAAATAAATAATAATAAATAGTAATTCTAAACTCAGGGTTGAGAAAGGAAAAACTCCCCTTTGAAAATAAGCTATTAAACCTAAAGTTATGTAACAAAATATAAATAATATTCTTTAGCTGTTTCAGTCACTGAAATGCTTGAGCTCGTCTTTTTCAGTAGTTCAGTATGAAAAGATTTTAAATAATTTCTTATAATCTTGGAAATAAATTATGGAATAATTCCATGTACTCTCTGCAAAATGCTTGCGTACTCCTGAGGGTCCCTGTACCCCTGGTTGGGAAACACTGTTGTACAGTACTGTGGTATAGTCCATGTTGTTAGCAATAAAACTATTGCTTTACTGACTTGTTTTAAGCAAAATCACAATATTACATACAGTTTAAGAGACCAGGTTGGACATGGATCTACTTTTCATTTCTCAGCGCTCCAGTTCCCATCTGAAATCACAGTCTGATGGTAACAGCCAAAAACAAATGGAATAATTTCTTTGAGTATTGGCTAATCTAGTTTTACACCATACTTTCTGGACAGCGATACCGCTCGTTTGCCAAAGCCGAGAATACATTTGACAATTTTCTCTGTCTGAAAATGAAAAACATCAAATTGCTTTTACCTGGCATGCTGATGGACTTTTTTTCTTTTTTTTTTTTTTTTATTCTGTTGAAAGCTTCAGAAAATGCCACAGATTTTCACTCAACATTTGTTTGTGTAAATATTTGAAAGTCTCGATTAGACGTGTGTTTTCTTGGATAGTCACTCAATAAAGTTGGAACACTTTGTGCTTTTAGCGAAACCAATTTAATGTACCACTTTCTTAAGACTTTTTTTTTTTCATGTTTGCACCAAAATGCCTTCAAAAAACATGCTGTTACTTGAAAAACTCAAGCATTTTTGATTTAAAAAAGCTTGAATTAAGTGATTGACCTTTATATTTTTCAGTTGTGGCTTGCAAACTGAGAAATATGCTTATTATTTAGTGAAAAATATGTTTTGAAAGGCTAGCTATGATCCTTTTGTTGCTCGTACTGCAGCTAAAGGTCCCCTTGATTTTGCGTGGAGGTTGGACTGTGAACTGTTAGTGTTTTTGATATGGTCATGCAAATGCTGACCCAATGTTAAAACTTAAATTTAGTTCACTTATTTTCTTGCTTTGTTTGTATTATACCATTATGCTGCATCATTTGAGTGTAAGGCACCAGATAACAAATGTTTTTAAAAGCTCCCCTCCTCTCTTAAATATTCATGTTTTATTCTTATTCATGTTTATTTTGAGCATTTCTTTTCTTTTTTATTTCTTTTTTTTTTTCTTCTCCTGACCAGTTGGAGGCTAATTGGCTAACCTTTGCCCATTCTTCACCTGCAAAAGCTTCTACCTCAGTGATGTTTGATTGCTTCTGTGCTGCAACTGCCTTCTTTCTCACCAGACAAGATTTTCAAAGGGCTTTGGATCTAGAGACTGAGAAGGACACTCCAGGATGTTCCAGGATCTTCTTGAAAAATCGTTGACTGATAAATCCTTAAAATCTTTGAGGGGTTGGATTTTTCTTCAGCCCTCTGGCAGGTGATACTTTTCATTTTCATCAAACAATGTGGCATCCTTACGTTCCTTCAACATTACCCAGATCATATCCATGTAGATATCCAGCATGTTTACCTTCCTCTTTGAGATCTGATGTGTTAGGGTTTTTGAGCGGTGTAAATGTGCCTCAAAATATTAGCCCTGCAACTAAATGACACTTGACCTAGGGATAGCAGCTCATTTATGATCCAGCCACTAGTTCACAACACGCAAAGTAAAAAAAAAAAAAGGAAAGAAAAAAAAAAATCTAAAAAAAAAGTGCCCCTGGGGTTAAAAATGTAATAAATAAGGTTGGGCTAAATATAAGTCTTAAATGTCTAAAACATATGTTGAAAAAATGCTTTTTTTCCCAGCTTTTTGTTTAAAAAATAACCTTTTTGGTGAAAACTACCATCCCTCAACTGTTGATGAAAAACACTGAATGAACCTAGGCTAAAATGCTTTTTAAACTTCAAATAAAACTATAGCACAATTATTTCTGCGGGACAAGATTGTCGAAAATAATTAAAAACCTTGGCACTGGCTGGCAACTTTTTGAGAAAATGCTGGCAGGGAAAGAGTTAATACAATCAGAATAATAAGAAAACAAAACACAAACATTAAAAGTAGTAAAGGTAACTATGCGATTGTCAAAGAGCTGAAAAGTGCTGAAAGTGAGGCGGTGGAAAGTCCATTAATTAAGGGTCACAAGTCAGTGTACTCTCTGTGAGCCTGGATAAATGAAGAAGGTTGCATCAGGAAGGGTTAAATATGGAAGAGATAAATATGCAAGTTAGTGCAGACTAGGAGGCAGATGCTTTGCTGTGGTGACCCCAGAAGGAAAAGCTGAAAGTAAAGAAGTGTGGTATTTGTAGCTCAGTAAGTACAGGTGTCTTTCTTTTTGTGCATAGCTTGCCCCAATTTTTTTTTTCTCTCCAGTCTTCTCTATCTCCTTCAGATTCTCAGGTAAAGTCTTTTGACCATTTTCTGCTCATTCTTTCACTTGATTGCGACATTGCTGTTTTTTTTGTTTGTTTTTTTTTCCTACTTATTATAATGTGTCATTCATTTTGGCTGGTCCCACCTCTCCTCTCCTTGCCTCCCTCCTAACGCCACTGGCTGCGAAAACCACCACATTTTTCATTAACAGGATTATGCTCCAACAAAATAAATACAGCCGTCTCGCTTGTTTATGTGTGTCGCAAAAGCTGCCAATGAATTTAATCACTAACCATTGCCTCCTCTTTTTTTTTTTTTATTCTCTCTTCCGTTCGATTTTTCTTCCAACGCCAACTCCAGCCTACTCCAATATGTGAAATGTTTGTCTGTGCCAGTTTTGAATGAGAGACTCAACAAGCATAAAAATAAATAAAAAAACCTCTGAGGAGAAAAGGGTTTAAGCCAAAGCCGAGGGCGGGCATTTTGTTGCTTTAACTCAATCAGCATCTTCTTCCTCTTCAAAAGCTGGACCACAAAGAGAAAATTCACTTCAGAGATTCCCAAAGCTAAGTCGAGTAGATGCTAACAAATCACTTTACTACCATCAAGGGTTCACATTGGTTTCACTACCCACACATCTTTAGAAAACGTCTCCAAGTCTAGTCTTTTTCCAATATTTTTCATCAACAAAGTATATTTTATCTTATGTCTGAGCGCTGATAAAATACCACTCTTAAGGCAATTTGAAGATATAATTATCTGCTTGGTCTTTTACGTTTAAATGCTGTTAAAGAGTGCCAACCAAAACAACTGGAGATGCTGGCCATAAAAAAGGCACACAAAAAAAAAAATAAAAAAAATAAAAATACTGATAGAGGTAAAAGTGCCTTTACTAAAGCCAGTAGCATAACATTAGGACCAGCAGCCATATATTGGTGGTCATTATAGCCCACACAGGCCGGCCAGATGTGTTAAGTCTGATCTATAAATAATCTATGCTTTTTCCTGTAGAAATATTTAGTAAATAGCTACTTTTTGTTTTACAGATTTAGTACTGTGGGGGGCACAGTGGCAGAGTGGTTAGTGCTCTCTCCTCCCAGCAAGTAGATCGTAGATTGACAGATAAACTCTCTGGGTGGAGTCTGCATGTCCTGCCTGTGTTACCATGGGTTCTCTCTGGCTCCTTCCCACAGTCCAAAGACATGCATGTGTTAGGTAAATTGCTGACTCTAAATTGCCTCTAGTGAATGAACGTGAGAGTGAATGAATGTCTGTCTGTGTTTGTCTCTATGTCAGCCTTGCAACAAGCTGGCCCCTGTCCAGGGTGTACCCCGCCTAAGGCCCAAAGTTACAAGGTGAGGCTCCAGTGCCTGCGACCCCTAACAGGAATAAGTGGAAGAAGATGAATGAATGGATATTTAGCATTGTATTTTTGGCACTTGACTTGCTGCACTTTTTTTAAAGGACAACATCCAAAGTAAAACGTTCAATGCCAGCTACAACATTTTTGTCAGTGGTGCAAAATGTAACTAGTTTTTTTCTAATTAAGCCGGAAATGCTAATTTGGTCTTTCACTAATATTAATATATGGATTTCTTATAGACTATGTTTTTGTGTCATACCTTGACACCTTGACAGGTTTCGGCCGCATACCTTCTGTGGGCTTCCTCAGAAGTGTCATGTGGAGTTAATGTGATGTGCCTTGTCAGCTGATGTAAGACCACAGAAAGTAAGCAGCCAGAAACATGTCAAGGTAGGTTTACAAAATGCATTAAGGGTTCTTATAGATTATTATTCAGATTTCTTTTTTTTTTTTATTCTAACACAAAAAGTAAGCACTGTTTCTGAGGAAGACTGCAGCTCATTTGAAAATTGTTAAGGTAATAAGTTAACATCTCATTACTTTTTTGTATTCAATTCAATTCAGATTTATTTGTATAGCCCAGTATCACAACAAAAGTCACCTCAAAGGGCTTCACAACAGTTGATCAAACATAAACACACAATCAGACTTAACACACAATCAACACAAACAATAACTACACTAAACAGACCCAGGACGCTCCTGTCCTTAGACCCTCCTTCTCGGTAAGGAAAAACTCCTAAAAAAACCCAGCTGTGGGAAAAAAGAAGAAACCTTATGGAGCCCAACTGAAGGAGAGATCCTCTCCCAGGACGGACAGGCAATGTGTCTAGGACTGTTAGTCCATTAGCTCATCTATAGGATCATAGATCAGCTCTGTAAGGATTCATCCAGATGGGAGTGGGGTGAGGTAGGTTGAGGAAGTCCATAGGATGCAGCAGGTGGGCCTCATCCAGACAGGTGAGTGGGGTGAGGTAGATCCGGGAAATCAGAGGTGAGGTTGAGGGCCCACAGGTCAGGACAGGAGCACAGATGGGGTCAGCTAAGATCCAAACGTCACTGGGACGTCTGCCAGCAGTCAGGCATCTGAAACAGTCCCCATTCCCCCAGAGGAGAGGGACAACTTGTGAATATGAACTGACTGGAGATATAGAATATTAGATAATATTAATGACAGTGATAGAAGAGGAGCAGCAGATGAAACCAGAGGACAGAGGTCAGTGCACCATACTTCCCCCAGCTTCTAGCTCCTAGAGCAGCCTATCTTCAGCTGTGGAGTTAACCCTGTTCCTAGCTGGCCTGACCATAAGCTTTCTTGAAGAGGAACGTTTTAAGCCTAACCTTAAATGTAGAGACTGTGTCTGCCTCTCTAACATGAGCTGGAAGCTGATTCCATAAAACAGGAGCTTGGTAACTAAAGGCTCTACCTCCAACTGTACTTTTAGAAACCCTGGGAACCACTAATAGCCCTGCATTTTGTGAGCGCAGTACTCTGCTTGGTTGGTATGGCTCTATAACATCATTAATGTAGGATGGGGTTGTACCATTTACAGCCTTGTAAGTCAGGAGAAGGATTTTAAATCTAATTCTGAATTCAACTGGAAGCCAGTGAAGTGAAGCTAGCACAGGAGTAATATGTTCTCTCCT
The DNA here is from genome assembly GCA_020698575.1 of Bostrychus sinensis. NCBI lineage: Eukaryota > Metazoa > Chordata > Actinopteri > Gobiiformes > Eleotridae > Bostrychus > Bostrychus sinensis. The sequence continues at coordinate 40,470,891 of CM036241.1, forward strand.
GTTAGTTCCTGTTAATAATCTTGCTGCTGCGTTTTGAACAAGCTGAAAATATTTTAAAGAGTTTTTAGGGCACGCTGCCAGCAGAGAGTTACAGTAATCCAACCTAGATGTAACAAACACATGGACAGTTTTTCAGCGTCACTTTTAGATAAAATATTTCTGATTTTGCCTATGTTACGTAAGTGAAAGAATGCTGTTTTACAGGCTTGGTTTATATGAGCCTTAAATGATAAATCTTGGTCAAATAAAACTCTTTCTCACAGTAGAACTTGAGGCTACACTGACACCGTCCAGGGAGACTCTCTGATCAGAGAGAGCATATCTCAGGTTTTTGGGGCCTAGTATAATGACCTCTGTTTTTTCTGGGTTTAGGAGGAGATAATCAATTGTCATCCAGGTCTTTAGGTCTCACACAGGCGACTAAGTTTCTCAACGCAGTCATTCTGATCAGGTTTAATTGATAAATACAACTGTGTATCGTCTGCGTAACAGTGAAAATGAATGCCATGTTTTCTGATTATATTTCCTAAAGGCAGCATGTAAAGCATGAACATAATGGATCCAAGTACTGAGCCTTGCGGCACTCCATAGCTAACTTTACTGCACTGCAAGGAATGTTCATTTACACTGACAAACTGGTACCTATCAGATAAGTAGGATTTAAACCAGCAGAGGGTGCCTCCTCTGACCCTTATTTTGTATAGAAAGAATCATAATAATAATAATGTCAAGGTATGAGACAAAAACAATGGTCTGTCTATAAGAAATCTGTGTATTAACTTCTAATTAAGTGACTTACTTAAGCATATTTATTAAAGAAAAATTTAATTCGGAATACATTTTCTAAAACAGTAATTTTTGAAGAAATAAAAAAGTTTTAAATCAATTAATGGAAATGAGTGAAATGACCCTAATGGCAAAGTGGGTACTAGTAGTATAAAGTAAGAGTGGTAGCAGTAGTAGTACCAGTAGCAGGAGTGGTAATAGAAAAAGCACAAACAATATTATTATCATTTGTAGCCTTGTATTGTAGTAGTAATGGTAGCAGTAACAGTATTTGTACTAATAGCACTGCTAGCATTAACACTATTAACAGAAGCAGTAGTAGTAGTCGTTATGGTAGTTATTATGTAGCAGAAATAGCAACAGTAATTGTAATTTATAGTTAAGCAAACATAACTCTCACTTTTACTCAAGTCATAATTTTGTTGAATACATTTTCTTGAGTAATCGGATATTTAATATTTTGAGTATTTCTTCCTCCTTTGAGAACTTCTTCCGCCTCAGATATTCGAGAAAGCACCCAATGCTATAAGCAATCTCCTCCCGAAAGCTTTTAATGGGGTCCCTTTATAGACAGAAACAAAATTACTAGAGCTAGACATGTTAGCATTAGTTTCCCAATTGCTCCAACCTCCACCATTCTGATTTATTAACATTTTAACTTGGGTTCGCCCATTTTAATCAGACCAGAGCCTTGTTTACAACTTGCACTAGCGCTTTTTAACAGCAGCTAAATGTAATTCACAGCTCCGTCTCTGCATATAAACCGCCAGTGCGTGTTTATGCTAATGAAGAAGCATGTCCCCGACGCGGCCTCCTGTTCCCTGATGTGATTTTCAACATTTCATAACAACATTTAGCTCAATAACACAACAGAAAATGCAGCCATGATACTATGAAAGCCTGTACTCGCATTGGCTATGATATTAACCTCATCTTTCTTAGCAGCTAACGGGAAAATGTCATTTAACTGCATCTAGAGGCATCAAGCTTGTTGCGAGTTGGACAATAATTTCAAACGTCTAGACAAGGACAAAAAGAGACTACCAGACCTCCCTCACCCCAGACACTTCTTCCAGCACATCCTGTGGAATCCTGAGGTGTTCCTGGGCCTCGAGACAATGGATGTTTCCCAATTGCCAGGATCCTTCCTCCGGAGGCAATTCCTCTGGAGCAGGGTGTCCAAACTTTTTTTCAAAAGGGCCAGATCTGAAGATGTGCAAATCTTCAAGGGCTGATAGTCCCTCCTGATGTTTTCTAAGCACAACGCATATACAGAATAAATAAAATGCACACTGTTTTATAAGTATTTTGTTTTCAAAACCCAAATGATTATAGATGATTTTCTCTGAAAACACAATCAAAAAGAAGTCCCAACAAAATAACATCTTTGAACATAAGAACTGCAATTATTTTTCGACAAACTAATTTGAAAATACAAGGCAGAGAGTATTAGATGAGATGCACAAATGTACAGAAAAAGTTATGGAAACACTGTATGGGAGTGCTGGTGGACCATCAAATCATGTTCTTCAAAAACAATTTTAACACATCTTACCAACATGTTTTACATACAGTACATAGATTACAGAGTAGGGTCACCATGTACCCCACAGATAAAAATCTGTAAAAAGGGCATTTTTTGTGCACTTTTTGCTCACTTCTCTATATCACCATAAGGGGGCAGTGTTCAAATTTGTCCACGAAGGAGTGTCCATGTCATTCTCATATGATAATGAGGGGTCAACCCACTTTAAGAAGCTCTTCTAAGGTCTTTCACCCTCCCACTAGATGTAGTGTTTCAAATAAGGGGCCAGTTGGTGTATGGTGGAGTTGGTTAAGGGTCTGCTCCTGGATCAGAAGGGCACAGGATCAAATCCTGATTAGGACACTTTCTTCCTGGTATGCCTTGACTGATATGGATATAAAATTGTAAAGCCAAATTCAATTTAGTGCTGTCTGTATTCTTAGCAGGTGGAGCAGAGCACATTTAGGTTCACTCAGAGCTGATGGTCCTCTCTCAGACAGAGGCAGCAGCAGTGACTGGAGTGAGAGCTGTGACCTCAGGAATAACCTCACAGACACTCACTACTGTTGGAGACACACTTCTGCTTTGGCCTTTTTATTTATTTATGTGAAATGTGTAACAATTGCAGAGGATAAAAATGAAAAGTCTAAAAGTGGTCCTATTCTGCTTATGTTTTATTATGACTATTATTATGATTATTATTTTCTCATTGTGCAGAGAGCTCCTCTGTACTCTACTGTCACTGTTACTTTTACTCTCAAGTAAATCATTAGCTGGTAACTGTCGCCGTAATTTTTTAATAGAAGCAATTACATATCTATACATATTTTTAGACATATGCATAGACTGTGCACTATGGTAAAAGTAGAAACCAAACATGGACTTGTTTCTTCCAGTGCTTTTTTGCACTTAATTGAACAACAAAAGACAAGCATTATTGGGTATAAAGTATAAACATCTGGTTAGAAAAATAAATTACAAAAGAAACTGATGTTCAAAATAAATAACTAAATGTAGCTGATGGACTAACAGAGGTCGTGTATACAGCTACAGTGTTGTCTGTGTAGGAAACATTACCATTTCACAAGAGACAAGTTCATGAGTAGATAAAATATATATATATCTAAAAACATATCAAGTGTCTCCAGTGGTGCTATGGTGAAGGTTGCTGCAGAGAGGAGGAGACTAGAGCTCTGCTCCTGATAAAAACACAGGACACAACATTGTTACACCAAACTCCAAAATGTGTACAAGTAAAGTTATTGTCCCAACAGAAGCTCATGGAACTGTTGACTTTACATCTGACTTACTTAGGACAGTAAGTACTTAGGACAGGCTCAGACTGACAGGAGTTACTAATGTAATGTTACATCTCAATCTGAAAAAGCACAAACACAACAGAACCAGACTGAAGCAGAGCAGCAGTCTGACCTGGGACAGAGAGAGGAGCCTCTCTCTCTGCAGCTACTCAGGTGAACAGTCACCTGTCCACTTCTCCAGGTGTACTGCTGCTGCTACAGTGCTGTTTATGAGCATAAATAAAATATCATGTAACTGCAGTGAGAGTATATCATCACAGACATGCAGTACACAGGCTACTCACTGGATATTAGTCCCACATGGATCCAGGGGAAGAATGTGACCACAGTCCTGTCTCTGGAGCTGTACACCTCACTTTTCTGAAAGAAACAGACCACAGATGTAGTTAGTGAAGCAATATTTAGCCTTTATATGGAGCTTTCCCAAATATCTATAACAAACACATTCTAGCAGTAACACTATATCCAAAATGGGGAATTGTGAGCCATAATAAGCTCAGATGCTTAGCAGTTTTTTGTGTACAGTACATATTATCTTTGTTGTGTGAGGACTCAAACACTGAACTCCACAAACTAAAGCCAGTAAACTAATCTCTGAACCACATAAGAAGCTGACTACTGCAGGCAGCACTGTGTTTAAGTGCGGCTATTGACTGGCGCGTAATGTTCCACGTGCATAAAGCTATGACTGTAGATGGCTATCTTTAGCTGTCAACAAAACCATCATTCATTTATTATGATAAAAAAGCAGATGTCCCGACCGTGTTATTACTACAGACAAACACAACCCCACTATGTCAACACTTCCTCCCCAAAACTTATAACTTACCTGTAACAGTAGGGTCAGGACGGTTTGTTGTCCAGCTGTGTTCTGCTGAAAATGTGAGGGAGCGCAGACTCAGAACTCAGACTCAGCGGTGACTTCTCTCGTGTATTCTCGTGTGTTTCCCTGCGCTCTCAGCGTGGCTGTGTCTACCTTTCATTTCCATGCCGGTCCATGCCCCTGTACATGGATGTATTATACATCCACACTGCTGTCACGTAAAGGACTTCCTGAAAGAGCAAACACTACTTTCATTGGCCCTGGACTCCAAATGACCTGAACTTACTGCGTTGTGGTTTAAAATGACATCCAGTGGCCAGATGACTGGGCCAGTCCGTAGCAAAATTAGTTTTACTACAATATCTTTTTAATGAAACAAATTCATGCAGTTGTCATGTTGTCAATAAAGTTATTTTAAAATACTTTAAAGGTGTTTTTATTTTATTTTTTTTTCCTGCATAATCTTAATGGTTACAGTTTCCAAAATCTTACAAATTGAACCTTTATAGTATAGGGCCATGTATTGCTTTATATGTAGTGTTCAACTCTCTGCAGGAGTCAGATTGTGAACATGTTTGGTGAGTGTGACCTAGTGCTCTTAGTGCGCCTGTAATTATGCATATTTTTTTATAGGCCTCTTAATTTGTATGTTGAGAATTTTTTATGCAAAAGTATGAGGCGTTCCCTTTGACACTGGAGAACAGGTAAAAACTGAGCTTTCCACAGCAATAAACTCTTCACCTGCACATGTCTACAGGCTACAGCTGTCTTGAATAAATACAGTCACCAAAGTTTATTATGGAAATAAAGGCCAGTGCAGGTTAGAGCAGGGATATATACATTAATTATCACTAAAATATATACTAAATGAATAAATCCTCACTACCTTCTTCAATACAGACAGGCACAGAATGAGTCCAGGACTTATTTTGTGACTTTACAAACTGAAAATAAAAATATTATTTACAATGTGAACATGTGAAACTAAAATGCTTTAATTTATGTAAGTCAATATATGATTTTGTGAAAAATGGTGTAGATATATGCTCCGATGGTGCTTATAATAATGTGCTATTGTTATAGAAAAACACTTTAAACTTTATAAATACTTTATTGCTTAAAGTAATAATTTTACACCTTTTTAGAACAACTAAAGACTGTAATCCTGCATTATATTAAATAAAAGCTGACTAAATACCTTAAAAGTGTCAATTTTTAACATTGACCACATATTATCACACCAGCAACATAATACTGAGCATAAAATACACCCACTTTTCCATTAAAATTGTTAAAAATAACAATTGATTATTTCATTAGAGCACTAATAACATATGATTTTTGTATTGCGATGCCTGAGAAAAATTTGGGATTAAACGGGTTAATGTAGGGGACGCTCTAATAGTATGGTTCTTGAGGCCAGGACTGTCCGCTCTGTGTAGGACCAGAACAGGACCTGGGTGACTTCAGACATGTTCCTGGCTCAGTTCAGACACTGTCAGGACTTTGTTTTTAGTGAATCGTATAATTATTTTTATTTTTTGTGCCCCAGTCAGAGCCCAGAGTGAGGCCTGTATGTGACCACAGGATCCTCTCTGTTGTGTGTGGACAGTGTGGTCCTGAGGGCCCCAGTAAACCTGAAAACATTTTAGACTTGACTGACAGTGAGCCCCTAACCTCCCTCTAGTGTGCTGCACATCAAATATTGATGTAAAGTAAATGTAAAGTAATAAAACTAAAAAACAATATATATATATACATAGGCGAAAATAGGTACTTTTGACTGGGGTCAGTAGTGACCTTGCTACAATTCTGTTTATAAAAGTCTCAAATTACATCAGAAACCCAAAACAAATATGCTGCTCAAAAAAATAAAGGGAACACTAAAATAACACATCCTAGATCTGAATGAATGAAATATTCTTATTAAATACTTTGTTCTTTACATAGTTGAATGTGCTGACAACAAAATCACACAAAAATTATCAATGGAAATCAAATTTATTAACCCATGGAGGTCTGGATTTGGAGTCACACTCCAAATTAAAGTGGAAAAACACACTACAGGCTGATCCAACTTTGATGTAATGTCCTTAAAACAAGTCAAAATGAGGCTCAGTAGTGTGTGTGGCCTCCTCGTGCCTGTATGACCTCCCTACAACACCTGGGCATGCTCCTGATGAGGTGGTGGATGGTCTCCTGAGGGATCTCCTCCCAGACCTGGACTAAAGCATCCACCAACTCCTGGACAGTCTGTGGTGCAACGTGGCGTTGGTGGATGGAGCGAGACATGATGTCCCAGATGTGCTCAAATGGATTCAGGTCTGGGGAACGGGCGGGACAGTCCATAGCATCAATGCCTTGGTCTTGCAGGAACTGCTGACACACTCCAGCCACATGAGGTCTAGCATTGTCTTGCATTAGGAGGAACCCAGGGCCAACCGCACCAGCATATGGTCTCACAAGGCTCTGAGGCTCTCATCTCAGTACCTAATGGCAGTCAGGCTGCCTCTGGTGAGCACATGGAGGGCTGTGTGGCCCCCAAAGAAATGCCACCCCACACCATCACTGACCCACTGCCAAACCGGTCATGCTGGAGGATGTTGCAGGCAGCAGAACGTTCTCCACGGCTTCTCCAGACTCTGTCACGTCTGTCACATGTGCTCAGTGTGAACCTGCTTTCATCTGTGAAGAGCACAGGGCGCCAGTGGCCAATTTGCCAACCTTGGTGTTGTCTGGCAAATGCCAAACGTCCTGCACGGTGTTGGGCTGTAAGCACAAACCCCACCTGTGGACGTTGGGCCCTCATACCACCCTCATGGAGTCTGTTTCTGACCGTTTGAGCAGACACATGCACATTTGTGGCCTGCTGGAGGCCATTTTGCAGGGCTCTGGCAGTGCTCCTCCTGTTCCTCCGTGCACAAAGGAGGAGGTAGCGGTCCTGCTGCTGGGTTGTTGCCCTCCTACAGCCTCCTCCACGTCTCCTGATGTACTGGCCTGTCTCCTGGTAGCGCCTCCATGCTCTGGACACTACGCTGACAGACACAGCAAACCTTCTTGCCACAGCTCACATTGATGTGCCATCCTGGATGAGCTGCACTACCTGAGCCACTTGTGTGGGTTGTAGACTCCGTCTCATGCTACCACTAGAGTGAAAGCACCGCCAGCATTCAAAAGTGACCAAAACATCAGCCAGAAAGCATAGGAACTGAGAAGTGGTCTGTGGTCACCTCCTGCAGAACCACTCCTTTATTGGGGGTGTCTTGCTAATTGCTTATAATTTCCACCTGTTGTCTGTTCCATTTGTACAACAGTGCAGTGGGGGTTTGTGGTCTTAAGGCAACAAAATAAATTAATGAACCAAGTTCAACTAAAAATGTTCACTTGCTATCCTCTTTACTCTTATAAGCAAAACACCACCATAACACACATTTTTCAAATTTGCACTATACACATTCCTAATAAAAACTGTAAGATTCATTTATGCCTCTCACTCAGATTGTTACAGGTTACCAGATCTTTTTAACACAGCCCTGATTCTGAAGTTGATCTACATTTTCAGAAATGTTATAGAAGTTAGTTTTAAGTTCCAAGAATCAACTGCTTCAACTTAAGACTCTTAATGGTTGTATGTTATATGTTTTATATGCAGTGTGGAAAATATGTAGGTTATAAATAACCTATATTTTGTCATAGAAAATGTATATTCATTCTAACATTTAATATTTAGCCTCTGTTAGCTATTTAGCTTCTGTTAATTAAAGCATTTCTGTGATGTGCTACAGTAAAAATCTGTAATTTGCTATAAATGAGAAGAGCAGAGATACTTATTAGATTCAGACTGGATTATTCCTGTTCTTACCTCTGAGCCTCTGTCCTCTCTCTCTCTTCCTCTGGCTTTGAGTTTTATAAACAAGCAAAACATTTCACTTTGAGAGAGTATTGGTCTCTGCACATTAGCAAACTGACTCACACTTGGCTGTAGTTGGCTCTAGTTGGCTTTTCTCCCTGTTCTAATCCAGGCTGCAGTGACTCAGCAGTCACACATCTGTGTCTAATGCCTGCTTAATGTATTTATTTATATTATACTGAGAAAACAATGCTTTCTGTTGATTTAAATAACCATAGGTCGGTTCTACAGTAATTAGCCCTACTTCTCCGTTCGCAGTTTCCCACACAAATCTGAACCATTGAAAGAGTGAAAGGCGGGCCTTACAGCAGAGTAACCAATCAGAGATGAGAGTTGACAGAGCCTGGCTGTGGCGCTGCTCTGAGAGGGAGGGGGGAGAGCAGCGGCAGGACAGGGAGGCTACAGAGCGATCTCTAATCAACAACGTATATCAGTTTGGACAAACTAGTTTAACTGTCTGTCTCTCAGACTATTTTAGAAAATAAAGTTCGGGTGTTGCATTTCCCAATTTCCAAAAGTGTGGGTGTTACATCCCCCACATCCCCCAAGGGTGAGACGCTCATGCTCTTTGAACTAACCACCGTCATATCCAACAGTAACTTTTATTTTTCAAGGCAGATTGAGGAAGACCAAGTGTCTCAACTTTGAGGGACTGATCTGGTTTCTCCTCTCTCTTATTATTTGTCCTGTTTTTGAGAAGATCCTTTCAGAAAAAAACAACTCATGGATGGCTCTCACTTTTAACTTTAAAGAGCCTGCTCTTTGTATAGGCTCGTTCGCAACTGACCCATCACTTTTGGTGACCAACCAAAAAGAATCCTGGCAGCTGAGAAACACCCATAGTCCCTCCACCACATCCTAGGTCTTCCCCGGGTCTCCTCCCATAGGGGACATGCCATGAACACAACACATGCCTCTCTATGTGGAGGAGCAGAGGCTTTACTCCAAGCTCCTCCCGGGTAACCACACCATATATCTAGGGGGCCTCCAGCCACTCTGCAGAAGAAGCTCATTCTGGTCGCTTGTATTGGTCATGACTCGTCATGGGTAGTGATTCACATCTTCATCAGTTTGGCATAGCTTTTACATCAGATGCAACCCTTTCCATTTCACAAGCCAGTGTACTCCTTGTGCCACTCCCAAGCCTGTGTAAATAGAGAGGCTTGTGTCAGTGTATGTCAGGCATTTGGTATTAAACCTATGCAAAATCAATATGTGTTTCACTGCACAGTGTTAGAAGAATGACTAGCTGTGGTGATCTCAAGGGAAAAGCTGAAAGGAAAGAAGAAACTGTCAAATTGCAGTGTTGGTGCTTTCAAAAACAAATATTTCAGAACATTTAACTTTTTCTTGCTTTTCCTGACACCCAAAGTTGCCAGCTCTATCCCGGATAGTTCCACAATTTCCAAGGATGTGTGGGAAGACCGGACACACTTCAGTTATTCACACTTGACTGGTCTTCCCATTTCTTTGTGTTTCTCTGCATTCACACTTATTAAGACTTTATTTTCTTTGGCAGGAGGTGCGTTTTTCCCGCTGTGATCCAGAGGGAACAAACACGGATACTGGAATGGAAATACTGCACTTTCACTCCTGACGTAAAGAAAAAGTCCTCTGACAATGTGTTTTTTTTTTTTTTTTTATCACAGCAGTGTTTTCACCTTTAAATTAAGGTCTGCATTTGTGTAAGGGGAGCTTTATGGAAGTGTGTTAGCCTGGCTTTTTACAAAGTAAGGTTTAGAATTACATAGAGATTAATCTTTTGCCTTTTCTCACAGCAAATCATCTGCCTTCCACGTAGTTTGAAAAATGCCTTTCCTGAAGTGACCATCTTCATTTATATGGGCTTGGGACTGGCACAAAGAGTACACTGGCTTGTGGCTTCATGAGACTGGATTGACAACATTCTATAGATACCACTACAAGTACTACGAAGCCACTGTGTAACTTCAGGTAATTTTGCAAGTTACCTACCTACAAGCTGACATATAATCATACTAATAATAATAATAATAATAATAATAATAATAATAATAATAATAATAATAAAATTAAACAAAAATAAAACACTGTAAGCAAGTAGCAGACAAACTTAGATTTACATGATAATATAGGATAGTAGGGCACAATGCACTAACAAAGAACTATACATTTTTGTCACAGTAATGCAAAACTTTAGATTCGAATTGTGATTTGATATTGTCAATTACTGCGATATGTTATCCTTAAATTTAAAATCACTAACAGACTTCATTATGTAGAAAACCACAAGTAATGTTCCCAAAAGCCAGTCTGACATTAATTTATTAAGTATTAGTATGGGGCAGCAGGAGTTCACTGGGTAGAGTCTTTTGTCCACTTTCTAGAAGATTGGCGGTTTGTCCCCACTACCAGCATTTTGTACTGCTGTTGTGTCATTATTTAGAAATATTTTTAATTGTGTGACAGTAGTTGACAGACCAATTAAGTCCAAGTTACATTTGACTGTGAAAGCAGTGCAACACTGAAGCAACCATTATTATGCATGAAGTTACAGAAGTACAGTGGCAAGGGCTTAATTTGAGCTGGATCTTGCCGGAAAGGGGTCCGGAAACCCCCTTATTTTGACGCGGTCTGATCCGGCAACTGTTTGCTTGGATCCGGTAACTCGGACACAACTCAGAACAAAGTGTTGACTATATTTGACTTTTTTGACCTCCTAAACCTGTGTTGAAGCTCGGAGGTGTAATTACACAGAAATGTATATGTTTTAAACATAAAAGCCACCCTGAGCCCTTCACAATAATGCTCTTCAACACAGACTGTCCCTGCTCTGTAATTCGTGTCTATAGAGTGTACAGGGAATCCAGTGGAAAAGACCTTCACATCAAACTGAAAGATCTGTTCTGATCTAACCCTAACCACTGTTAACACCAGTGGTATCTGCCATAGTAGGCTGTGTGTTTTTACAAACGCGAGTGGAGCTACAGCTGACTGCTGCTCTCAAAAGTCAAAAGTGATGTGTTTGCTTTTAGCCAGAAGACAGTAAATCTGTTGAGGTTTGTCCTGACTTTGGTTACGCGGAGGGGACCTACGTGATGCGCTCTGGATGTGCCACGTTATTTCCCCACAGCGCTTGAGAGCGCACGGGACCTGGCAGTGCCACATCAGTTTGTTCTTTTACTCAAATGCATATGGAAGCTAGAGCTAAAGCTGATCGTGGGTCACAGGATGAGACCTGGGGCCAGTTAAACTCCAGTGTCACTGTTACATAGCCATAGTTACACAGAGAAACCTTATGCCATGCGCCCTCGATGTGCGCTTTTTATTCCTCCATTATATCCCCTGTGCACACGGGACATAGATCCACAGCAGTTTGTTCTTTTTTGTTTGTTCAAAAGCATCTGTAAGCTCGAGCTAACGCGCTGAGGGTCACAGAGCCTGGAGCTGTGAAACACCATTACACAGAGAAGACTGCGCTCCACGGCAGTCACTAAAAAGAAGCGAAAGCAAGAGGAGAGACATGATTAGGCTGAAAGCTTACTGCTGCTGTGTGCTCCCTTTCCTAGTCTAGACTTTGTTCATACAGACCACAGCTGCATGAGTCTGTGTTCTTGCTTCAGACTGGTGACCACACAGTCGGTCTATGACAGAGTGAGTCTACAAAAGTGCAGTAATTATGCATAGCAGCTAATATATCGATCAGCTGAGCAATTACACAAACGTACACTGACACATTAGACTGAAGTGAAATGTTATAATGTATAATATTGTTAACAAATATGTTAAAATATAATTTAAAACTGAGTATAAATGAGCAGTTGCTTGGTATTTTGGCATGTGTGTGCGCCTGAGCATTGTGTTGTGTGTACGTTCCGGTATCAGTGTTGGTCTTGTGGACTCTGGTGTCAAAGCGCGATTTTTGTTCCGGCATCGTTTGATTTACAAATTAAGCCCTGATGGTGGCCCTGAGGCATGGATGTATAATAAGACCTGGATAGGGCACTGCCCTCTCTCCCCCTCTGATGCCAGTTTGATTTGAGTGGTCGCTCTGTGGAACAGCAGTGAAAAATCCCACGCAGCCCAAAAAGGATTTTTCCCATAGAGCGCAATTTAAACAGAAACGGTTGGTTTTCGGCTGACAGCGCATCTATTGCAGAAAGAATCATAGAGACTAAACTTCCATCCATGACCACACTCAGCACTGCAAGAAGAAAGCCTAGGTCATACTCAAAGACATTCACCATCCAGCCCACTCACTACTCAGGCCTAAACACAAGTGTTTAACCACAACAGTGTATGTCCCTGAGGGAAAAGAGGTTAACCAGCAGTGACTTTGATAACAGATAAAGACCACCAAACTCAACGTAAAGTGAATTAAGTATGGGTTTATTATTAGAATGAGCAAACAATATAATGAAAAACGGGACCTAGGGCTAGATAACTTTATGAAACGTTGTAAATGGATTATTGCAGAATATCTAATTAATTGTAGTGGAGTATTATGGCAATGGGATTTACGTGAGATTATGGGGACACAGAAAGATAAACGCTAGAATTAGGGCACTTAAGGAGTTTGACGCCGAACTCAATAGATGTCATATACACTGCGCTTACTGTGGAGGATCGAGCGGAGGTCAGGATGACGAGGACCACGGGCTCAGCAGGCCACCGGCTGTCGGGCTGGGGTCCGCTGTGCTGGGTTGCAGGTTCACGAAGTGTCGCTGGCTGGCCGGTCCAGTTACTACTCCGTCCTGGTTTCATCCTCTGAAGCTCGTCCGGATATCAGCGTCAGTGATGTACACAGCGATCGTGGATGCCGCTTTGAGTTATTGCCGTGGCTCGGCAGAGAGGCAGCGTCAAGCCTTAAGTACAGCAGCAGTCCATATAGATGAAAGCTTGAAACCAGCTTTCACTGCGGCTTATAAAAACTTAAAGATGGACTTCTGAGAAAACCGCTATGGTCAATTCAGCGGTTATATTGAAGACTGGGACAAAGTTTGCCGTGCGAAGTTTCAAAGTACGCTATAAACGCAACTACTTGCAAAAACGAAAGTTAACTAGTGTCTTGCAGGACACTAATACAAAAACGAAAGTATAAGTAGCAAAAGAGAAAATAAAAATTCGTCGACGAAAAGAAAAGCGTAAGAACACACGAGAGCGTGTAAAAGGTTTTGCGTTTTAGCACGTAAGAGAGCGAACAAAGAGAAAGCGAGGGTTTTACTTTTGCCGTCTCTAGGGGAGGTCTTTCGCGTTAAGGCGTCAGATATCACTTTCCCCAACCGAACGCCTTACATGGCTAATCATTTTAACACTCCACTTCAATTACACCAGACATTTAAGTAACTTTACGTTTATACTAAATAAGACTATCATGATGATACCACACAGACTGATGACATGACATGAAATAAACACATGTTCAACCAATATTAAACATGATAAATTCAACAGTTTGCACAGAGGATCATAATGTTAATGTCCTGTGAAGAAACATGTATATGCATGAAGTCAGTCTCCTGAACAGATGGCTGTTGCATGAGAACCTTAATATACATACTTTTATTGGAGTGAATAATGAGTAGTGACCACAATCCGTCTTGAACACTAGATGGCAGAGTGTCTGTACGTTTCTCCTCAAACGTACACAGTTTCGATTTAAACAAAGGGAGTGATTTATCTGGGCCCTAAACCGATAGTACCGTCCCGTACCAGGTTTCTGGTCCATATCAGAGAAGAGCGGGGACCCCCTTCTGGCATATTTATTGCAGTAAGTCAGTAAAGTCCAGTCATGCAGTTCGTATGGATAGATATATGTCTTTGCTTAAGTCCTTCGGTGTCAGACTCCTGACTCCGAGCAGGAACACCTGTGGAGCTCCATTAGAGGTCAACAAGGGTTCAGCGTGAAGTCTTCCTACAGTATATATATATATATATATATATATATATATATATATATATAAATAACTTATAAAAAATAAACTTTTCTAACAGTAAAAGCTCTCTTTAAAATAAAAACATGTCACAAAAGAAAAACATTCTTCTATTACAAAAAAGACTTTCCACTATTTAAATACAGTCCATTTAAAGCAATTTAAGGCAAGATATCAATATTCGGCAAAAGCATTGATTCTTCTTGCAATATATTACAAAAGTGTTTTTTCCCAGCCCTTTATCATTTATCAAATCAAGGTTTTTCAAAAAGTTTTAATTACAAAAAATAAATAAATAAAAATATGATTAAAATACATATAATGAATTTTGAAACATGCATCACTAGCTATTACAACCACATGCAACAGACAACAATACCACTCTGTCTCTATATTACATGACTAACAGGCTCTCTAACAGTGTACTTATTTATTCATTATGAGCAAACCCCACATTTAGAAACATTATCTGGAGACAGACCTCTGCCTTAGACCTGGGGTTAAACTGACTAAATCAACCCGAGTCACTATTCCACCTGTTTTCTCCACTCCTGTGCCCGGCAGCCAATTTCAACAGAGGCCTAATAATCCTTCAGATGGGACCCACGGTCAATGATTTGTTGATAAACAGCGTAAATGAACTAAACATGCATGTATGGATCAGGTTTCTTTGGGCCTGAGGCAGTCCAAGTGAGTAATTGTTTTTTTTTATGGATTGTGATAGATTGGTGAGCCGGTCCTGCTTCGACCTTTGACCCAGCAGAGGGATGTTACATGTAAAACACGGTTAGCCTGAAGGAAGCTGGAGCCTGCTGAAGAACAGAGCACACCTACAGCAAGGACGAGAGCTGGTTCAGAGCGGAGATTATGTTCGATTGAAGGAAACAAGTCCAAAACAAAAGAAAATAATATTATTACACAACATCGCAGTGGTAAAATGGAAATATTGCCAAGTGATGTTGGCCCTTTTATGAACAGTAACTTAGCTTTAGCACAGAGCTAATAAATGTGCATGACCTGTCCAAATATGGAGAAAAAATATATTTTATTCAGGCATGCATGTTAAACATACATGTTTAACTTGCATGTGTATGTTAAACATGCATAAATATGCACTTGAGACCTCACAGCATGAAGGTCCTGAGTTCAATTCCTGGACGGTGTGGAGCTTTTGTGTAGTGTTTGCATGTTCTCCCTGTGTGGGTAGGTTGCCTGCAGCTGTACCCGTTACCATCAACCTAAAGCCAACAGGTTTAACCCCAGTGGCACTGAAGGATGGTTCAAATGCAGAGGACAATTTTCCCCACGGGAATGATGAATGATGAATATATAGTGTAACCTAACTTACACTTTTCCTCTAGGATTATCTGTGACTGTTGATTACTGTTGTTGTGTCCTTGGGCAAGACACTTTACCAACTTTGCCTATGTATGAATGAGTGTGACAGTGTGTGATTGACACCGGTTAGAGGCTGTAGGCGTCCGTCAGTCTGCCTCAGGGCATGAAAAAATAGTGCATTGTGACTCTAAGTGACTTTGAGTGTCCAGAAAGAGCTGTAAAATAATAATAATAATAATAATAATAATAATAATAATAATGTATTATTATTATTATTATTATTATTATTATTATTATTATTATTATTATTATTACAACCTAGCTCTGCTGGGGGAGGAAAATATACAAAACAAAGATGTTAAATGGTAAAACTATGGTTATTAATTTATTTAAAAAGAATGTCAATTTAAAGTTAATAAACATAGTTTTAAAGGGTGCCAAAAAAAAAAAAAAAAAAATATTACTACTACACTATTCACGTCTAAACAAAAAGAGGTCCTAATTATAACCTAAACTAAGAAATCAAAAGCACAAATGTCAAAGCTAAACAAGCAACAACAACAAACTACCAGGGGTAACATCCACAAGTGCCTCAGTTTAACAAAATTAAGTCACATGAAAAAAAACAAAAACAACAACAACAACAAAGTGACCACTAGAGACACAGGGAGCAAAGTGGCAAGCTGTTTGTACAAAATCCCAGCAGCCAGGAATGGTAGTGTGCTTGTGTGTGTCCTTATATACTGTAGCTGTGTCCAGAACAGGTGGAGGCACAGGGTTGGCTGCTTGCTGGGATGCTGCACCAATCAGAAGGGAAGAAGCAGCAGGATGCTCAAGCCAATCAGGAGTAGGGCTGGTGAGCAGTCTACCTATGGCAAGTCAGGGCTCACATAACCAGATTTACAAAATCAAACAGAGGGTTCAACACAGATAAGGCACAGACATATTATTATCATTATTATATAGTGACACGTGTAGACCAGCAGCAAATAGTAACAAAACCCCTTTTAGAGGATTTGATTGGCCAAAGGTAAATCCAGCCACAAGTAGGCATGAGCCACAGTACTTACAGTACTCACAGTACTCACAGATAAATGAGGAGGGTTGTGTCATGAGTGGCATCTGGTATAAAACCCTGTGCCAAATGAATCACTGCGTATGCGAAGGCAGACAGGGCCGGCTCCTGGCATAAACGCTGTATGCAGTTGTTTAGTGCCACAACCACTAGGGGCTAACATTTTATTCTGTTCAGTTTAGATGCACACCGTTTTCATTTTCAGTTACTAGTGGTATTTGTAGAGTTCATTTTGATTTGCAACTAATATTAGGCATATTAAACCCAAGTAATATTAAAGACTCAAATGGGCCCTACAAGAAAATTTAGGAGTGGTGCTGAGGGGTGGAAAAAAAAAAGAAAATTGGTGATGGAAAAAAGAGCGCAGGAAAAAGGTAACATTTTGTTTATTTTTTGTGGTTTATTATTATTTTGCACTCCTTTATTTATGCCTATTTATTCTTAAAAATATTTTTAGTGGTTCAGTTGTTACAGTAGACCTTGTTCAAATTAAAAGATTTGTGATTCATTAATTTCTTATCTTTATTTTATTTCTTATCTTTATTATATTACTGTCTATATACAGGTGCTATCCAATAAATTAGAATATCATATAAAAGTGAAAATTTCTCTCACAGATTCAAATCAAAAGTCAACACATGTATTTATAGTTTTACTACATCCAGAGTGAAGAATTTCAAGCATCATTTTCATATAATGTTGATAATTATGGCTCATAGTTACAGAAAAACCCAAATTCAATTATTCACAAAATTAGAATATTGTGGAAAGTTGAATATTCTTATTGTTATTATTGCATTGTTGTATACTGTTGTTGTCACACTTGAACTCTAAATGAATTTAAAAAAATGTGTAAAGGTTTCCTGAGCCTTTAAATGTCTTAGTCTGGTTTACTCAGCTACACAGTCATGGGGAGGGCTACAGATAGTTGTCCAGCCTCTGACTCCTCTACAGAGAAGATAAACAACAAAAGGTTATTGATAAAGAAGCTGTTGCTCACAGAGTGCTGTATTAAAGCAGATTACTAGAAATGTTTAATTAAAAGAAAAAAAGTGCTGGAGAAAACGATGCAGAAACAGCAAGACAGCTGCATCCTGGAGACAAATGTCCAGAAAAACCCAGAGCAGAACTTTGGGGAAGTTCACAGAGAGTGGACTGAGGCATCAGGAGCCACCACACACAGACAGAGCAAGACATTTATCCACAACTGTGGCAGGGTTGAACCAGAGACAGGGTCAGCTGCATCTTTTCTCATGAAAGTTAATAGGCCACTGTTTTTCCTGAACTATAAAGCCAACACAGCCTTTTACTGTGAAGTTTTAGAGGAGTGCAGGCTTCCTTCTGCTCACAAGCTTTATGAAGATGCTGATTTGATCATCCACACTGCCTAAAATACCACTCACTAGGCAGATGAGTGTGGTATTTCTGGGACAGGCTGACCAGTGAACTCTCCAGACCTGAACTCCAGAGAGAATCTGTGGAGTTTTGTCCAGAGGAAGATGAGAAACAGCAGAGCCAGTGACACAGATGAGCTGAAGGCTTCTGTCAGAGAGACCTGGGCTTTCTAACACCTCAGCAGTGCCACAGGCTGATCTCCTCCAGGACACACCACACTGAGGCAAAATTGATTAAAAAAGGAGTACCAAAGGAGTACCACATACTTAAACATACTGTACATAGTTTTTAGAATGCAAGAATTACTGTTTTAACCATTCAGTTTATTGGTCTCATGGAGTAATAATAATAATAATAATAATTTTGTGATTAATTGAATTTGTGTTTTTTTGTAACTAGGAGCCACAATTATCAACATTATAATAAAACAATGCTTGAAATGTTTCACTATGAATGTACTGACACTAAAAATACCTGTATTTGACTTTTTGAATCTGAATCTGAGAGAAAAGTGCTCTTTAAAATAATATTCTATTTTATTGTATAGCACCTGTATGTGTATGTGTCATTTGGTGGGCCACAACCAAAGTCTTGTTTAGGGCCACCAAAAGCCTAGAGCTGGCCCTGAAGGCAGATGTGGCCACCCCAGATAAGAAAAGCCGAAAAAGAAGATTTAGATCACTAATCTTTACTCATTTTAATGACAATTTACTATTGGGTCATTTTTCTCAGTTAAAACAAACATTATGGCATATACCAATCTTATGTGGCCTGTGCTCTGTTTTCCTGTTTCTGCCTTCACATCTGCCAAATAAATTGAAAATCTGAATAGTACAAATAGCCACCACTTTTTATAACATAATTTGCATTTACATAAACATCTCATTTGCTTGATGTCAGCTCCGGTCGCATTCTTCTCTCCGAGCCACAAAATACGGCACAAGACGGATCGGTAAATATTTTGTGTCCCGCGCTCAGAAAAGGTCACCGTATATTCAAAACAACTGATTTGATTTACTCTTAAATTAAGACATGTTTTTCAATTCGAGTGAGACTTCCTCGAAAAAGGGCTAGAACGCTTTCTCGACCTTTCGCTTCTCACGGATATTATTTATTAGAAATGCTTTTTTTTTTTTTTTTTTATTCACCGTTTGCCTCTTTCTCTGTGATCAACTTGCGACTAAAATCTTTTCAGATCTAGCTTGTGTTATTTTTAATATTTAAAGTCATAAAAATAAAAAATAAGAAGAAAGTGGACATAGTGTACTGTGCAGAAAGCTAAAGTATGCGGTCCTGGTGCTCTCCGGGTGTGTAGTCCTGGTGCGGGTTATTATTTATTTGGGACTTTCCTAGTTAAATATAGGTCAATAAATAAATAAATAAATAAGTAAATACTACTTTTTACTTCTACTTGAGTAATATTACCTTGAAGTACTTTTTCTTGAGAACAGTATTTGGCTGCTCTCCTGCCTCTGACTGCACTCTTCCCTATCTGTTCCCCGTTTGGTATTTTGCAGCACATTAAAAAGGCGATATGAAATCAGGCCGGCCCGTTTAGTCCTGATGGCAGTATTGTTTGGAGATGGCAGAGGGTCGGAGGGGGGGGCTGCTCACCTCCCGGGAAATTAAAGTCACTTAGTATTCGAGCTGTCAGTGCCTCCAGGCCACCGTACGACAACAAAATGCACACTGACAATTCAGGTCTGGCCTTCCAAATCCACTTATCCAGGTGGCTTTCAATTTGGCGACAGAGAGGGGCAAGGAGGTACCGCCGTGAAATGGTTTAGTAATGATAAACAATAGGTTTTATTGTGGAAGATTTATGCACAATAATCTGCTGTCAAGTTTGGTTATTACATATTTATGCATGAGTCCACAAGCCCTCCAGAGCGTTGCTGTGTCTTTGTAGACTTTTTTCCAACATCCAAAAACACACATGTACAGCTGAAGTATCTAAATGGCTACATGTGCACAAATATTCTTGGGAATATTGATTTTTCTATGCCTTTAAGCCTTTTGTACATGAATACATTTATAATTTTTAGGCTTTTTTTTTTTTTTTCACTTTTGAATCAATGCCATGCTTGTCACACATCTTTAATTCTCAAATCAGTGGCAATTGGTACAATATTTTTTTTTCCATTCTGGTATTCTTCATAATGACATTAACATCAAATATTTCTCTTTTTGTGTCTTACTTATTTGCATTAAAAATCCTAAAATACGTACATGGTGTTAACACGTATCCTGCCCCATAGAGAGAGTCAGAGGCCAGTGTACTCCTTTTGCCTCTCCCAAGCCCAGATAAATGAAGAGGGTTGTATCAGAAAAAAAAAACAAACAAAAAAAAAACTTAATGATTATGACTTTTTAAATATATTTTTTCCCATTTTTTTTAAACATTTCAACTTTATTTAATTTTCATTTCAATTTCAATTTGTTTAAAAAAAAATGTTTAAAAATGTGAAAAAAGAAACCCCCCTTACCACTACTATATTTGAGTATTGAGCTCTACCAAAACTGTGCTTTGCAGCTTCTTGTTCTTTAAGCTTTATATCAAAGGATTATTATATTTTCTCCTCAGAATAAAAAAAAAGTTGTTACACTGTCTGCAAGTGTGGCTAGATAAGGTCAAGGAAAGGTAGAACAAGCCAAACAATGCTTTTACAAAATCATAACTTCTTGCTTCTGCTCAGAATAATCCATTTTACAAACCCATCCGTACATTCTCCAGTTTGTTTTGGTCGAATCTAATTGCTTAAGAACCGTATTTATTCCTCTCTTTCCTCCAGATTTGAGTGCTCAAGTTGGGATTGTCCCGTTGTCAAATTGTTCAAAGAGCGTCTAAACACAATACGACACAAAAACACTGATTTACTGCTCCTCCTCTTCCTCCAAACAGATTTTAGACGAGACTGGGAGATGTCACACCAAAATAATCTAATCCGGTAAGAAGCAGCGGTACAGATATTGTGGCGACATGAACAAAACATACAGAACAGCTGAGGATATGAATTTTTTTCGCTGAACGGTGACAACAAGTCGCCTCGGGGGCCCCAACAATCAGCGCCGGATAAACAGTGTCTACAAATGAGGCGCTGAGAGGAGGGCGCTGCAAATGGGACACAGGAGAGACAGCAGAATGAGAGGGGAAGTCAGGGATTTTTAAATAAAATAAGGTTTAATTATCCACAACAATACGACCCCGAGAGGCCTAGTGTGAACCGCTCACTTCTGCACTGTTTTTGCAAAAGCATCATTTCACATTAAAAGCACCCAGAATATGAACTGCATCTCTTCAACTTCTGCCTCTCAGTAAGGAGGATGATAGACACCATTCAACGTGAGTAAAAAGAAGGGATTTATATATATAGCATGCTTACCCATAGCAGAACCAAACTACGGCAAACGTGGCTTTTGTTTACATGTAGCTCTGTGTGCATGGTTGTTATTGGGTGGGCTCATAACTTCAGCTTAAACTTGCTTCTCTCCCGTGAACTCTGGCTGTTTTCTGATATGTACTGCACACGCAACACACTCTTATTCATACAACTGTGAATCAGGCGTCAGACAGAAAACCCATCAACACTGGCCCTGGTCAGGCCCTGGTCAGGCCCTGGTCAGGCGGAGCTTACAGTAACAGGCTACACTAGACTATAACACATTGATAGCGGCTTTGCTTATCACATTTATCTACTGCAACCTCATGCATTTTACTCACCGTGATGCTTTCCTCAGATGAAGCCAAACCCCATCTCTGTGGAGACATGGAACACTTTGTTTTGTCCAATTGTGCCTGTGTTTCCTAATGCCATTTCATCATTCTGTCTTACAACAAAAGCCTGTAGTGTACTCCATTCAGTCCTGATGCTTTAGTGTCATACCACTCTGAGCAGTTGTACAGATGCATAACTCCACCAAAATAGCCTATAAACTTTCAAACATCTTCATTGTTTCCTCTTTTCTTGTTAATGCAGTCTTAAGTTGGTCTTTTGTGTTTATTTTTTCTCAAATATCTGCCACAATAAAAAGACATGCACTAATTATTATTATTATTAACCTTTATTTAACCAGATAATAGACCCATTGAGATCAAGATCTCTTTTACAAGGGCGACCTGGCCAAGAGGTCAGCAGCACACGTCAAATTTATACCAATTTAACAAATAGACAGATAAAAAAGTCAATAAAAATATAATTATAAAAAGAAAAGAAAAAATAAATAAATAAAAAAACAATACATATGTCAGACATTTAAAAGTGCAATAGTTAAGAACTACAGGAGTACCAAATTAGAAACACAAGCACTGTTAGAAGGACTCTCGTTGTTTGTTTTTTAAGATCGTACAAAAAGCACTGAGAGGAATAAGATTAGACAGTTTCAGCTCAGTCTGTAGAGTATTCCAGGCAGAAGAGGCAGCGTAACTAAAAGCTTGTTTCCCCAAATCAGTCCTAACACTGGGGGACAAACAAATGATAAATGTCACATGAACGCAGAGCATAATGATTTCTTGTCCTTCGTAAGAGATAATAAGAGTAATAAGAGTAATAAACTAACCAACACTAAGTTATATGTTGTGTTAAATTTACCTTGCTTCAGGCTTGGGTCACATGATCACATACACAATTTTTATTGAATAAAAGATAAAACCATGACAGAGAACATGTCTGCTTACAAACAGGGACTCACATTGTGAACAAAATACTTAGTGAAGTGTAAATGTCAAAACAATAATGGATTGATCACGGTCGAAGGAGCCCGCGAGAAGAGTTATTTGTCTCACTGGCTGCATTGCCTGACGTTACGCCATTGACCGCATGTCAGTAACAGCCCAAGTTATCCGTACATACAAAACAAAAATAAATATGTAATTTAGTTGTGTGTAATAAAATGGATTAACACACAGAATAAGTATTGAACACATGATGAAAGGGAGGTGTAAAAAGGGTCCATCTGAACTCTGCCAGTGATCAGAAAGCAGTCCTGCCTCTGGTCTGAGCTATGAAAAGAGTGTCTCTTCACAAAGGTGTTCCACAGGAAACATTTCATGATGGGTAAAAGCACATGGCTCTGCGTTTTAGTTGAGATCCTGCCAACAACATCAAATTATTATTAGGAGTGAAGAAGAACTCAATCAGAGACCAGATGAAGTGTGTTGAAACAATTTAATCTGATGTCAGAGGGTCAACACAGTATACTTCTATTGCAAAATTTAAAATGCTGTATAAATGTTTATATTTGTGGAATTTGTAAGAGGTTGTTTTTCCTAACGCTATGCTTAAAGGATTAAGGTACAGTCAATATCTGTCTGAGGTTATATTTGTTTTTCTAGATTTATTTTTATAATACTCTTTCTATGTGTAATCAAGTTTTATATAAGTAATCTATAGTTAATAACTTCCATGCATAGAGTGTTATCTTCCATCTAATGTTAAGTTACACATAAGTTACATACAGAAACAGGCTACATATAGCAGTAGGGAATGCCTTCACTGTGAACCAGCCTCTGACGTCGGGTGCCGGCCATTCTGAGTAATGGCATGGCTGGGAAAACCAAGAGAAGCAAGTGCGCAGTGGCAGGTCCTGAAATGACCCAAACTAACCAGAGCAGCCGCAGTAGAAGTTGAGTTGGAGTAATGGAGAAGGGGTTGAATCAGCAGAGGGGTTTAGCCACACACTCTGGATGAATGTGAGATGTGCCCAATTAAAACAGATTTATGTGAACAAGAAGGGAACACACACATGGACAAATGGGTTGGTCCAAAATAATATGACCAATAGGCTGCGATACATTGGAGAGCAACAAGTGCCCTGCAGATTATTGATGTGACACAGCAAAACATAGATCACAAAAGAAATTAATTTTCAAAACTTAGTTCGGGTTGGCCTGTCACCAGATGACAGGTGGCTGTAAACAAAAAGTGGGTTGTCCAGTGTAACGGGGACATAAAAACAGTGGGTTGAATTCCATCTAGGGCATTGTTTGGTGCTTTCTATGAAGAACACCTGGGTCTGTACTGTCATGGCTGGGACATTAAAGACTCTATTGTGCTGAATTTCTACAGACGCCAGACTTTTCATTTCTACAGAAAGCAAGCCACTCCATTTATTAGGGCTTTAGAAGACTAGGAATGGAATCCAAGTTTTCTGGTGTCAAATATGGGGGAAGTTTAGCAGCAAAAGTAATTCATAGTCGTTCAATTTTTGACAAAACACTACACATTGTCAACTGGGGGTATTCAGCCTGAAAAACCTATGACTATCATATGATTTCTATTTGCAAAACATGTTTACATCAATATAGAGCAGGGACTTTCCTGTAGAGGCCCCTGGTCATAAGTGAACCGCAGCGCCTACATTAATGACGCAAACAACACCAGCTACATTGCACAGGGTCAAATAAATGTTATATAATATAAGCTAGTATATGTGAAGTCACCAAAAAAGACAGATTAATGTCAGTAGTAAAAGCAGTATAATGTGAAAGCGAATGTTAACAGGTAAACCATAAAAATCACGTCATCACCTATTGTTGCTGGTTATAGAAGGATTTCTAAACATCTGAATGTTCCGTAGAGCTCTGCTGGGGCCATAATCCTGAAGTAGAAAGAACATTATTCCACCAGAAACTAGCCTTGACATTTTTAATAGTGTTCTAGCACTCGAGATCGGTCTTGAGACAATTCTTTTATGGTCTTGGTCTTGTCTTTGTCTCGGCTGCAGTTTTGCGATTCCAATTTTGTCTCGTCTCAGTCTTGAATGTGACAGTTTTGGGGATTTTTGTTTAGTTTCCAGCATTATTAGAACAAGGAAAATGTGCTGTTCTTTGTTTGTGGGGTCTGTTGCATTAGTTAAAATTATTGATAAAGCAATTTTAATATAACTTTTCTCCCTAATAATTTCACAGGGTTTTGTCTTGAACTGGTCTCATTTTGCCTTGGTCTCAGTCTCGACTCAGTCTCGAACCTCAAAAGTCTCAGCCTTGTCCTTGTCTCAGTTCACTTTAGTCTCAGACCGGTCTTGGCCTTGGTCTTGACTACAACACTAGTTTTTAATACATTTTTTACCTGCTGTATGTCACCTTTTTTTCCTAAATGCAGCCCAAAAATAGTGATAACACCAAAAAAACAACAACAACAAAAACAAAACAAAAAAAAACAGCCAGGAATGAGTTTAAATGACAACAACATTGCCTTCAGGCCAACTTTAATCAGCAGAAAAGCACTGTTGCAGTCCCTAAATGAAAGAGTGAGAGTCCAACAGACAAGGGGATGACAAACACGACGCGGGAGATAACTGAAATTAGGCCCAAAGTGATACGAAGCAGAGTCTGGAGCCTGCACCTGTCATGGACACTTAGAGCTTTTTACCCAACCTTATCAGGAAACAGGACGTCCAGCCAATCCCCCTGTCAGAGAGCCAACGGGACAGCTTCAAGCACAGACAGACAGAGGAGAAGGGAAGAAGTGTCATGAATTATAGATGGCCGCCGTTGTGCCCGAACTTAAGAGCTGTGGAAGTGTTCGGGTCGGAGGTGAGACGGACAGGAAACAGAGAAATGTTTAAGTCGACATCTGAGTTTAGGAGAGAATATAAAAAACCTGTTTCACTCTGGATTTATGTTGAGTGGTGAGACTTCAAATTATTGACTAAAAACTAGAGTACTGAGGGTGAATAGTTATCTGTCAGTAGGGATAGAACCTAACAAGTTGTGTGATTTTGACTCTTTAGGTGGCAAGTCAATTCAATATCGAGTTGATGCAATATTTATTTAAATGCTTTATTACTGATACAATAAGTAAACACACAAATAATTAAGTATTGCTGATATTTTTAAATAATGTGTGCATTATTTCTAATGGTTAAGAACAAACTGATTCCAACATGTTTTTTCCGGTCATGGATTATTTATGTGTAGTTGTAGCATATATAAATAGAGGTAAGACAAGGAAGTGTTTAGCTTAGATGTTTACCTATTTAAAGACATGTAAACACCCAAACTTGCACTGGGAACATTAAGCCATATAACAAAGAACCACTAAACTCACTAAATTGAATTAAGTATAACATTTATTAAGAAATTAGGAAAAATAGTATACTGAAAGGTAGCATTAAGCGATTGTATTTTGAACAGAACCATTATACAGCATTATTGATTAATTGTGGTGGAGTAACGTTATGGCTTATAAAATTTGTGGGAGACTGTCACACACTATGGCTCACTGTACTGGAGCTGTCGGAGCAGGAGAGAGGTGGGACAGTCCCCAGGCAACAGCTATATCCATTGTCCCTCAGAGATCACACTGCCGTGGGCCTTCTTGATCCGCGAGGTGCCTGAATCTTCAAACGACCACATTGTGGTTTGGGCTTAGGTCCTCTGTAAGTGCTAAACAAAACCAGTCACCAGTGAGTGTCCTGTCAGGTTTTAAACAGCGGTCGTGGATGCCACTCAAGGGAAGTTCAGCTGTCGTTCAGCGTTAGGCAGCGTCAGAGTCTTGACAAATGTCCTTTTAATGCCAAAATTAAGAGTTCAGTAAAATGCTTTCACAGCGGCTCGAAAAACTATAAAACGTAAAACTTATCAGACAGCCGCTATGGTCAAGCCACTGTGTTGAACGCTGGCAGATGTTGCATGGTGTGAGGCTTCAAAATAAACTATAAAAATGATACTTGAAAAATAAGAGTTTAACTTAATGCAAGACGCTAACCAAAGTAACTTGAATAAAAAATAAAATGAGGGTTGTCGAGAAAAGTAAAAGCGTTGCAAAGTTAATGCGAACAAACATAACGAAAGAAGTTACAATGAGAGAGAGGTAACAAACGAGAGAGCAAAGGAAAGAAGAGAGCAAGAGTGGGTCAAGAGGGCGTTTTTAGCATGCCGAGCCTCTGGACGGTCGCTTGCGGCAAAGTTGTGGGGATATCAGATTTCTTTTCAGATCTTTTACTAAATGCCATACCTGAAAAGAAATATGTTTTACTCCACTTCAATTAAACTAGTTTCTTTTACAGTTATACTGAGTGAAACATTTTGTGATAAAACAACACAAAACTTACTGGTAAATTATAGTGAATAAAACAAACGTCCAACCATTATTAAACATGATGATTGTAACAGTTTACCCAAATACAGTTATGACATCATCCTGTAAAACAATGTATATGAATGCAATGGGTTAATTGAGCAGAATTGATTTCTCGAGCAGAAAGATTATAACGTTTTTGTCTTTATACATTTTATTAAAGTGATGGCAGTATTGCTCCACATACTGGGCCCTGTTGGGACCGTTGGCCAGGGTCAGTGCCAAGTCATTTAAAGACAGTGTTCACATCTTACATCTGGTAATGTTCAAGCTCATGGCTTTATTCCTACACAGTGTTTGGTATCTTACTTCAAAAATGTAATTAATTACAGTTACAAATGACTTCTCCCAAAAAGTAACAGTTAGTAACAGTTACTGTATCATAAAAGTAACTAGCTACTAGGCAAAGTAACTGTGCTGGTATTTAGAACAATAAAACACAACAAATGTGAACCTTCAACATTTATTGCACCTCAACAAATTTGTATAAAAGTAAATTATAGAATGTATCAAAAAATAATAATAAAAACAGACTTGCACTTAGTAGTAGTAGTGCACAAAAATGAACATGTCACACAATTTCAGACAACTGTACTGCAAGTAGTTTCTTCTTCATAAAACTAAACTATAACAATATAAAGTGCTTTCAGTATAATACTGAAAAAGTTAAGTGTAATATATTCCAAAACTAAGGCATTCAAATGTAAACATGTAATTAAATAATACAAAAACTTTAAGCCTTCTCTGGCCATAGGCTGTAATTCTCTGCCCTGTATTCAACTATTAATCACTCTTATTGCAACATAAACTGAACTTTATCCTACTCTTGAACATTCATTAAAAGATTGAACCAATCCTTACAAAACGCTTACCGTATTTTCCGCACTATAGGGCACACTTAAAAGCCTTCAATCTTCTCAAAAAACGACAGTGTGCCTTATAATCCAGAGCACCTTATATATGAATTTATTTACGTCTACCGTAGTCAGGAGCATCGCGGAGTAATACATACTGTGGTTCACCATAATATTGCTGTAATCGCCCAACTGTTTAACTCGGACACTGAAGATGAAGAATTTGAAGGTTCTGTGGACGAAGAATGAACTGAAAAAGTGAGTGTATTGTGTTGTATTTTGTTATAACGTTAACTGAACAGTTATGAGTTATTGTGAATATGCTACTGTTTGATTTAGCTGTCTCAGATTGTGTTTGTTATTCACGCGTTGCAACTGAACAAGTTTGGGAGTTAAGGTGAATGCGTTGAGTAAAGTTTGACTGACTGACTTATCTGACTGTTTGTTTTGCCTTTTAGTCCAGAGCGCTTTATATGTGAAAGAAGCTCAAAAATAGACCATTCAAGGACAGTGCGCCTTATAATCTGGAACACCCTATAGTGCGGATAATACAGTATCAGTTCCTGTATTTATCTATCTATCCATCCATCCTAAAGTTTCAACCAGCAGTTGGATCGTAGAAGCAGAGGTTTTCAGATCTCTGATCTGAGAGCCTGTTCCTCTTTGGAGAGAACACAATCTTCCCTAGGATAAAGAGTCTCTTTACTGGGGCACTTGATGGAGTGGGCGCATTAAAACTGATAGAAATTTTCTTTATTAGAGGAAACCCATTCAAAGAGTTTTTGGCTTGTGGTTGTGATTTAAAATAATCTGCCACTTGACCTTCTGCTGTTGCAGAGATGTCATCCTCATCCTCCTCAAAGGAAAAAAAATCATTCTCTTTGGCCTCTGTGCTGCTGAGGTGATGTGTGGATGTGCTGGTACCTGCTCTGTGCCAGCAGACTTGCCTTGGCCTTGTCCTTTAATTCCTGTGACCACAGCCAGTGTAGTTTGAACTAAGGGGGAGAATCACCACAGCCAAAATTGCATCTTTGCTGTCCAGCACCTCAGCAAATCTAGTTTTGATTGCCTGAAATGATACACAAGAATGGAAAGAACATGTTATACTATCTGCAATGTGTATCTAATCATATGGGGTCTCTAAGATCCAATTGTCCCAGTGACGATTGGATCTTAGCTGACCCCATCTGTGCTCCAGTCCCGACCTGTGTGCCCTCAACCTCACCTCTAGGGATTTCCCGGATCTACCTCACCCCACTCACCTGTCTGGATGAGGCCACCTGCTGCATCCTATGGACTTCCTCAACCTACCTCACCCCACTCTCGTCTGGATGAATCCTTACAGAGCTGATCTATGATCCTATAGATGAGCTGATGAACTAACAGTCTTAGACACATGTTGCCTGTCC
The DNA here is from genome assembly GCA_020698575.1 of Bostrychus sinensis. Classification (NCBI taxonomy): domain Eukaryota; kingdom Metazoa; phylum Chordata; class Actinopteri; order Gobiiformes; family Eleotridae; genus Bostrychus; species Bostrychus sinensis. The sequence goes on from CM036241.1 coordinate 40,500,317, forward strand.
GTCCTGGGATCTCTCCTTCAATTTGAGCTCCGTAAGGTTTCTTCTTTTTTCTGTAGCTGGGTTTTTTTAGGAGTTTTTCCTTACCGAGAAGGAGGGTCTAAGGACAGGAGTGTCCTGGGTCTGTTTAGTTTAGTGTAGTTATTGTTTGTGTTAATTGTGTGTTAAGTCTGATTGTGTGTTTATGTTTGATCAACTGTTTGTGAAGCCCTTTGAGGCGACTTTTGTTGTGATACTGGGCTATACAAATAAAACTGAATTGAATTGAATCGAATATCTATTTACACACAGAGAATCTTATACTGGACATATTTTAAAATTGATTTTATTTTCCATTCAGCCAAATTAATAAAGTTAAATAAATTGCCCTGACAGTTGCTTCTGGAAAGTTAATTAAGATTTGCAGGCCATTTTTCCATTCCAGGGTCTTGAGCATCAATGTCTCCAGTGTGGATAGGAGTGTGCTATGGAAGCAGTTGTCTTCTCCCTGAAGAATGTCTTAGGCTACTGTAAGTGGCCTCATCGTATTTTGTCCAAGAGAGCTCTACAGGATTCCAACTCAACAGCTGATAAAGGTAGGCATGCTCTCAACAACATACCTGGCTATCAATCTGGTTAGCTCTGACTGTGTTACATGTTGTTTACCAGAAAAATCAAGCTTTGTCTGTTGGTGGATGGTGTGGCTCCGTCACCTCCGTTGTTGTTAGAAGAGCTCGCACTAGCCGCCCCTAGGCTTGGGCTGCTAGCCATGAGCATCATAAAGATGTGATAAAGAGATGAGCTTCATAAGATTAGAATTGCTTGTAACCAAAAAAGTAAAAAGTACATTTTTACTGGTCTAAAAAATGACTTAGAGGCTTTGCCCCCAAAACCTATTCTGCTTAGGACCTCCACATATACAGGACTGGCCCTGACACCAACCGACAAGTACATTGCCCACATTACTGCAGATACTGCACTGATCCATCTGCGTTTGAAATGTTTGAAATTAAAGTACTTTTACTTGGTTAGTATTATTTTTTAAATAACAGTACTTTTACTTGAGTACATATTTTGAGTACGGCATCCACCGCTGCCAGCCATCTGACTCCTAATTGAAATACAGATTTATTCATTAGGCAAGAGTCTCATTCGGAGGCAAAACATCAGGCAGTGCAGCCAGGGCAACTGCACTGGGGCCCAGGAGGATTAGAGGCCCGTGAGAATGGGCTCTTGTCCTTCAGTAGGGATTTAAAATATTCATAATAAACAGGAACAGGTCATAACTCAGTTGCAGAACAGAGGTTTAAAGGGGGGTATACACCAAGGCGACGATCGCCCATCTGAAGCCATCTGAACGGTTCTTCCACGTCGCTCATTTCCGTCCTTTTGATATGTATGCGCCGTCATCCCCCATCGCTCCAGGACGGAGGCCGTCTGACTAGTTTTCTGCCGATTGGCCTTGTTGAATTGGTGTCTTTGGTCTTTGGCACGAAGCGCTCTGATAGGCCTAGCACTACAGCTGCCGCGCCAATCAGCTCACGGGAATTTTAGCGGAAGTGACGGAGTGACGAGAGGTGGAAACCCCTGTGGCAGCGTACTGTCACCACTTTTGCATTCCTCGCAATTCCGTGCGGAAAGTTATCTTCTTCAAGTAACAGAGCAGCGGCACCTAATCCACACAAAACAATGTCCAAACCGGCCATTATCACGCTTCTCAAATGTTCAAACAAGCTGAGAACAGTGGCAGACCAAGGCGCACTACTTGCATATGTACTTCGCAAAGACTGTGTCACTTCCATTGATCTTTGTTCACTGGCTAGGGCCATCTGCTGCTTTGGGGGGGGTAATTACATCACGCGCATGCGCAAGACACGGTCTTTAGGACGGTTGTCACTTCGGTGTATGAAGAGGGAACAAGGTCATGCGACGTGAGGAAACGGGAGGGAACGAAAGGAGACGAGAAGAGACGAGCTGTCGCTCCGTCTTATCGGTGGCAGGCTGGGAGTCGCCTTGGTGTATCTAGGCCTTAAAACATCATTAAATCCTGCCAACTTTGTGAACCTATAACAAAATTAATAAATGTGTCTTTAAAAAAAAAAAAAATATATATATATATATATATATATATATAATTTTTTTTTTTTTTTTTTTTTTTTTTTTTTTAAAGACACATTTATTAATTTTGTTATGGGTTCACAAAGTTGGCAGGATTTAATGATGTTTTTCCTAGCTGCTGCAGGTTAACTATTACTGAACAAAACTTTTCAAAACTTTCAAAACTTTTCCAGGGCATGGATATTGCATTTTAATATTGCATGACTTTTCCAGGTTTTCTATGACTGTACAGACCCTGAGATTATCAGATCTTCACGGCTCGTGTCAGTGGGTGGGATATATTAGGCTGCCAGTGTTTTGTCCTCAAAGCTGATGTGTTAGGCAGGAGATAATGGTGGGGATAATGTTATGGCGCATGTTATGCCTGATCAGTGTAATGAGCTGAAGATGTTTGGAAAATAAAATAAAAAATGAAGTGGCTTTTTGCATAGTGAGTAATATTATGTGTGAAAGTTGGTCATTATTCCTGGTAAACCTCCTGGATTTACTTGTAATGCGACTTTGTGTGACTGCCGTGGTGGAGGCTGCTGCTGAAAAATCTCACTGCACACACACACAAAAAGAAATAAATAAATATATAAAATCCCTGAAAAGACAATTGTTGACAGGGCGACCCACCCACCGGCGCTCGGCTCCCCGTCAGACAAAGGCGGTGACACTTTTTGACAATTCCAACACAATTTATTCACTTATCTGCTCCGCGTCGCGCTGATGTAACCCGAGGAAAGACGAGTTCAAAGCCCGCTGCCACAGTGACAAAAGCCCCCCCAAAAAATCTAGAGAGGAATAATTTAGTGTCGGAGGAGGTCACGGAGAGAGAAAGGCTGACGACACTTTTTTCCTTTGTGCAGCAGGTGTTTCGCAAAACAACCTCAGAGTTAACCCACGTTTGCTCTGACAACGGAACTGCCAAACAACTGGAGAAAATAATAATGAGTAAATATAAACTTAGGCAAAGTTTAAGCTCCAATACTTGAAAGCTAATACACACACACACACATATATATATATATATATATATATATATATATATATATATATATATATATATATATATAAATAAAAGGGAAAACTTCCTATATTAAATCTCTCCATTTAACCAGGTTTGGGACCAGCAAAAAGAGGACAATGCTTTGTGGCCCTTATGGCTGGACCAATGCATTGCAATAACAGAAAAGTAAGTTCTTCATAAAACAAATAACTCAATAATATCTTAAAACATTTATTTTTATTTTTATAAATGTTCAGTCCATACCAATAGCATTGGCCAATCACATGCTTGCACACATTCAGCTCTGCTCCTATTGGCTACACACCTTGTCAACACTGAATGTAATACTAAAGTACTGGTGGCAAATACTAAGAAGTAAATATGAACTCAGGCATGGTTTATGATATTTTTGTAAGTGTTTATTTTCAGTTTCAATGTGATTTTGCTGCATTTTATGTGGCCCTAAAGAAAAAAAAAAAAAAAAAAAAAAAAAGGAAAATGCACAAGGTTTTACAAAAATTTGGTTTGACCCTAGTTCTATTAAATAATTGATTAACATTCAGTGTTTAATTGGAAAATAACTAGCCTTTAATCTGAAATGTTAAGCGGTTAAAAACACGAAATGATAACATTACCAAAACCTGCTTCAGTCTATTAACATTATTATTAAAATGAATATTTGCTTCATTCTGCGATAATAGCAAATGAAAAACATCCAGGACCCATTCACAGTAAAAGCATCTTTAGTCAGGGTCGTACGCAGGATTTTCAAAACAAATCTGTTTGAAGCATTGAAAGAAATTATTAATTATAGGACTTTGTTTTTTATTAATATGCACGTTTTATGATTTTATAGTAGATTGAAAGCAAAATAGGTAAAATCTAATTATATAACAAAGTAACTTAAATTTATTTAGGGATGCCAATTAGCTGCTCCAAAATAAAAAAAAAAAATAAAAAAAAAATTAAACATATTTCATGTATTCTGATGCTTTTTAGATATGAGACCTCTGCTTTGTGTTATATAAAGATATATACTTTATCAGTTTCAGTTTGATCTGTGTATAACAGTGCTACAGGGTTGAGAACTCACAGATTCAGTTTTCTACGGTAAAAAAATGCCTTAATCTTGGTTTCAGTCTCATATTTGACATGTTTTAAATGTATTTTCCTGCAATATGAGGGGGTCCCAAATCCTGTTACACTGAGCTGCCCCGGGATTTACCTGAAAGCGGCTTCTCCCATGTTTTTAAGAACAATACATCTGTGACACCAAGACAGTAGTGGAACATAACAAAGTAAAAGTACTTAGTTACTTTACTTACAATTTTCCTGTATCTGTACTTGAGTCAATTTTACAAGGAGTATTTTTACTTCACTACATTTCAGAGTAATAGAGACAGAAGACTTCAGCGACAGATTCAGTCTCTTCTACTGCAGCAGTTTGTTCATTTCATCTGGAATCAGCAAAATTCCTCACATTTAACACATTCATGAGTTGTCGAGTCTGTGCGAATACTTTTACTTTTTTACTTGCAAGCACATTTAAAAGTACATCCTTTTGTACTTTTACTTAAGTAGAAATGTGAGCGTTTATAATACAGAGGAGCAAAGTTAGAAAGTTACCCTCGTGTTTGTTTGTGCTGCTCATGAGAAAAAAGCCATGTTCTGCATCAGTTGACAGTTTTTACATACACAATGCACTCACCTGTTTCACGCACAGAGAATGGATACATTTAATGAATTAAACTAGAAAGAGGGCCTACAATAAAAGAAAATAAACATATGGTAGCACATGCCTCAGGATTATACCAAGACAGAATATGGACATAATCCAAGACAATAATGAAAATATGGAGGAAAAAAAATACCAATGATCGGACCTCATGACTTTGGTCCCAACTTAGTGAGTGCAAAGTTTGTTTCAGGGGTCACTGCCTTTCCTGATGCAGCCCTCTCTATTCATCCAGGCTTGGGACGGCACAAAGTCTGGCTGGACTTTTAGGCTCTCTATTGGGACTCTGGAAATGGAACCCCCGGGCTCCCTCATCATAAGGACAGAGGGACACTAACTGCTTTACCCTTTCTACAACCATCATGGTGTTCCTTATCCACCTCACTTCACAACAAGATGCTCATTAAAAATTGTATTTGTTCCTTTGTTCCCAGAACTTAGCGAAATAAAGTCTTTACTAAATGTAGCTTTGGGATATTGCAAACTTTTCTCCTAACTTGCCAGACCAATAAGGTACAAGTTAAGTTTTCAAATGATTCATGGCCTTGTTCGTTTGTTTTACCCACCTTTGAGAAAACATAATTCAAAGCACTTTTCTGCAGGCCTTTCCCAATAAGCATTTCCAACTTCTCCAATATTTACTTTGCTTAATGCCTCCAAGCTCATAATTAGGGCCGAGTACATTATGCTGTTTTATGTTCGTATTAATAACCACCAACAACAAGTCATTTTTAGGTTTCTCTGTAGCGTTTGCTTTGTTTTTGAGAGAAAAACAGGTCAGTTAATGGTGTTCTGTCTGAATGATGAAAACTATGAGCGCTAAAGATAAACAGAGAAGAGAAAAAGTGCTGAGGAGGCAGGAACGAGCAGGTTTAAGCCGCTAATGTGGGGAAACTATAGACTACTGTTACAATGTAAGGGGGAAAAAAATGCAGTAAACGACTAATATTTTTCCACTTGGCAGAATGGTACGGGACGCGTCAGGACGCCTTAGAACGGGTAGTCATAAAACCTGCTGGTGTTTCCATGACCCTGGGTCTCCTGGACTGACGTCATACAAGAGCAACAAAAGTTGTGTTAATAAATGAGATAAAAAAAATGTGTTTGAAATTCACTTTTAAAACATAAAGGTGCTGGCAACATTTAATAAAAAGAGGAGAGTAAATCCTGGTGTGTGTCTGTGTGAGGCTGGAGCTAAAGCTGTATAAGCATCAGTAAACAGGAGACTACTTCAGGTTTACCTCCAGCTTTCTGTGCATTAAATTAAAATGTTTTCAGCTTGTTCAAAACGCAGCAGCAAGATTATTAACAGGAACTAACAGAAGAGAACGTATTACTCCTGTGCTAGCTTCACTTCACTCGCTTCCAGTTGAATTCAGAATTAGATTTAAAATCCTTCTCCTGACTTACAAGGCTGTAAATGGTACAACCCCATCCTACATTAATGATGTTATAGAGCCATACCAACCAAGCACAGTACTGCGCTCACAAAATGCAGGGCTATTAGTGGTTCCCAGGGTTTCTAAAAGTACAGTTGGAGGTAGAGCCTTTAGTTACCAAGCTCCTGTTTTATGGAATCAGCTTCCAGCTCACGTTAGAGAGGCAGACACAGTCTCTACATTTAAGGTTAGGCTTAAAACGTTCCTCTTTGAGAAAGCTTATGGTCAGGGCAGCTAGGAACAGGGTTAACTCCACAGCTGAAGATAGGCTGCTCTAGGAGCTAGAAGCTGGGGGAAGTATGGTGCACTGACCTCTGTCCTCTGGTTTCATCTGCTGCTCCTCTTCTATCACTGTCATTAATATTATCTAATATTCTATATCTCCAGTCAGTTCATTGCTATTCACAAGTTGTCCCTCTCTCCCGCTCCCCTCTGGGGGAGTGGGGACTGTTTCAGATGCCTGGCAGATGTCCCAGTGACGATTGGATCTTAGCTGACCCCATCTGTGCTCCTGTCCCGACCTGTGGGCCCTCAACCTCACTTCTAAGGATTTCCTGGATCTACCTCGCCCCACTCACCTGTCTGGATGAATCCTTACAGACCTGAACTATGATCCTATAGATGAGCTAATGAACTAAGAGTCCTAGACACATGTTTCCTGTCCGTCCCGGGAGAGGATCTCTGCTTCAGTATGGGCTCCATAAGGTTTCTTCTTTTTTTTCCCACAGCTGTTTTTTTTTTTAGGAGTTTTTCCTTACCGAGAAGGACAGGAGTGTCCTGGGTCAGTTTAGTTTAGTGTAGTTATTGTTTGTGTTGATTGTCTGTTAAGTCTGATTGTGTGTTTATGTTTGATCAACTGTTGTGAAGCCCTTTGAGGCAACTTTTGTTGTGATACTGGGCTCTACAAATAAAACTGAATTGAACTGAACATATAACCACATGAGTTTAAATCATGTTTAATTCAGTCTAAACTAAAAATTAAATATTTAGATTCTCGAAGCGAGAGCCATACTTCACTAAACCTGAAACAGATTTTTACTTTTATTTCTGTCCTTTGGCTTGTTGTTTTTGCCTGAGTGAGGATTCTGTCTCGTCCAATGAGCTCACAGCAGTGCCCATCTCTAACTGCTCCAGACGCTTAACCAAGCTGGACCCCATCAGGGAGGAGTGCCAAAAGTAGAATGGATTGGACCACTTTTGGGAAGACTTTGGAACACTTTGGGAAGTGGAAACACCCCCGAACTGACCCGTCCCTGTTCCGACCTGGTGGAAAAGCACCTATTGTACCGGTCCCAAGCCCAGATAAATGATGTTAAGATAGACTTTATTGTCCCCTTAAGGAAATATGTGCTCTGCATTTGACCTGTCCTTCAATGCCACTGGGGCAACCTGTCAGGAGCAGTGAGCCCCTGCAGTGCAACACTCGGGGCCCTTCTCTTGATCTGAGCAAGGATCCTGGTCAGGAGTACCTAGATGGAGGAGGATACACCCTACGCACTTCCACTCGGTTTGGGTGTTCACACAAATGGTCTGCCACATTAAGGGCTGTCCGGAAATGGATCGAGCATCGAGGGCAAAGGGCTAATTAGCTACTCCCCAGCGAGTGTGATCCAACACCGCACTTCAGCTCCACATGGAAGACACTCCAAACTTCTTTTTATTTCATTTATTTGTTTATTTGAATGGGACAGTGCGCATTGATGAACCGGCAACATGTGCCATAAACACGCATTATTTAGCACAGTGCTAATTTCCATCCGTAGTCCCATGTGACAAAAAACAGACACCGACGTAAAATACAAAAAATCCAGAACATCCAACACACCTAGCACACACACAGACTGAGGCAGACATGTAACACAAAAAAGGACATTACCAAGTACAGTTCACACATTAAACAGATAGTACAAACAGGACATTATAACATAGAGTGCAGGCAATGCACACAAATGATCAGAACATGGCAACAACAAAATCAAATCTAAGCGCTGTTAGTTTGAGGTGTGCATAGCTGTGCTGGTTATACACACTCATACCTACACACTCTCATACACTTTTGTATAAATAGTCAGTGTTCCTATCTTCTAGACTACCAGAAGTGCCTTAGTGCTCACAATTTTGCTGATTGCTCAGCCATTCTTTAAGTTTTTTCTTAAATCGAGCAAAAGTGGCTCTATCTCTGATCACCACTGGCAGGGTGCTCCAGCTGTGCAGGCCTAGCCAGAGAGCACATTTTGGACAAAGGTGTATCTTCTGAACTGCACTTCACAGTCTCCTCTGACAACAAATCTAGTGCTAATGTCACTATTTCTTTTTTTGATGAATTCTCCCTGTGGGGGTGGGGCCAAGTTATTCACTATTCTGTATATAAGACAATTTTGTTTAAGATTCTTAAAGATATTAAGAAGGATCTTTATAAATTAATTTGTTTGCAATATTTATTAAAACTACCTTCATTGTCCTGTATAAGGCTTATAAATTGGTGTATTGGAAAAAATAATAATATTAATAAACTATGGACTCTGTGGGACTTACAAAACCTCAGCCAATCATTTTTGTCATGAGTACGGTAACCATTGGTCCACGGACTTGCCATTCATTCCAACTTCCTGATTTCGGCGATACATGCGCGTTCTTGTGCCTGCACATGCATACACAGTATGTTTATGTCGTCCAGCGTTTGCCGAGCCTCATCGTAGCGCGGACAGCCTGACTTCGGAGAGCACAATGGCTGAGGAAAACCATGAACCGGGTGTTTGCAAAAAGAAAACTGTTTTTGAAATGTACCAGAGGAGGAGGAGAAAAACCATAGAAGAGCAGAATAAAACCTGTGTGGTGTGAATCTTTCAAACGATGGCGTGCACTGAAGGAACAGAAAGGGCTTCAGACCGATGCATTGGTCACCAAGTTTCTGCTGGACAGTTACGTTTATTTTATCGTTTGAAAAAATGCCTTTTTCCTTTATCTGTTGAACCTTTGCAACTGTACAGCAACCGTCAGTTTGCTAATGCTACCAATAGCAGGAGTATATATTTTTGCTCACATTTAGAGACTGTGCATGTGACTGGGTCTGTGTGGGGAACTAGGTCAAAGGTCGTGCAAACAAACAATGCAGGTCTAGGTTTAGGTGAATCTCTGCTGATGCTGGCTGTAAACAAACACGCGTGTTCCAACGCTCGTGCACGTCGCTGGGGAGGAGTTCCTTGGAAACGAACAGTGAAGGGCGGGGGAGGCCTGATGCATGTGCATTATTCAAAACAACAGGGACAAACAGTCGCTGGTTTCTCAGCAGTCGAAAAAAATCGTCCTTAATTTCTTTAAGATTTGTATTTTACTAAAAGAGGGCATATGTGAAAGGACTGTGGTTTTCAAGCAAATACCTTGATTTATTTTTTGTTTTGTTTTGTAGAGTTATTCTATTGGTTTTAAAGCAGTGATACCAGCAAAGGACCATACTGTGAAATAATAATCAATATGGGAAAAAAAAAATCATACTGTAGAGGCAGCCTCCATTGTAAAGAAGGGTCTAATTTTATCTATTAAATTTTACTGTGTTCAGTTTTGCGTTTATCTCAGAGCATAAACGTCTCAACCTACAACTTTTAATAGTCATGTAGAATTTATGAATTAAAGAGAAAACAGTACTTAGACCAAATTTATTGTTATTGGTTCTGGAGAAAACCTTATGTGCAAGTTTGATGGGTTGACATTTACATTTACTTATAAAACGTAAAATGAGCCCAGGTGGATTAGCACAAATAAAACACGCAGTATACGCCTTTGTCCTCTATGATATGTTCACTACTGATTTTATTTGAAACTTTGCGGCCTGTGTTTGGAGCGTACACAGTAAATGGGGCATTCCTGGTTCTGTCAGAGCGAGGGGAGTGTGTCTGAAAGCCAAGTATCAGCTGCGAGAGTGACTTCACAGAGAGTGTAGTGGAAGTGAGTAGGAAGTGGGAGTTGGGACTGGTTTCGGAAAGGGCCTACATTTTGAGGTTGATGAGGGAAACCAAAATATCCAAAAGAAACCCTCTCAGACACAGAAAGAACATGAAAACTCCACACAGAACATCCCCGTCTGCCTGGTCTGGGAATCCTTCTTGCTGTGTGGCCACAGTCCTAACCACTTTTCCACTCTGCCACCAAATGTAGAGGGTTGGAAGGGCATAAGGCATAAAATAAAAAATATCTAGGCAAAGTTAATAATATGCCACCTTAATATGTCTCCCTAACTGGACTGGATAAGGAGGATGAAGGCAGATGATTGGCTGAGGCGATCCCTGAAGAAGGTAGAAGCCAAAAGGAAAGAAGAAGATAAAACCCAAGTCTAAACATGACACTAAATTAGGAATACATTGGGATTAAAGCAGGACGGATTAAATGAGACCTGTGAAGCACTCTAACCAAGGCTGACAACTGAAAATTTCAAAGTCTAAAACTCTGAAAGATTTTCCTTTCTGCTGCTTCCTTTCCTTTAGGAAACCACAATCAAGTGCTTCCAGTCATCTCTATCAATCCAGTTGGTTAACTTTAAAGCGCACACTTTTTTTAGCTGATCAGGTATACTAACGGAGCTTCTTCATTATTTTTCCCACGTCTGTGACGCTAATGTGCAGCAGTTAGCTTACCTTAGCTTTAGCCTTGTGCAGATGAAAATATAATCCTCCTCTGAGGCAAACAGCTGCAATAATCCACTCCCTTTTAATAATTTCTGACATGTTTAATTTACAGTGTATGATTATTGTTCACTGATAAATATTTGAGTTAAACACATTAGTGTTGCGATGTTTTGTTGACCTGAGTCCTATATGACTGCGGAGTTTAATGACTAGCGCCACCTGTTGTTGTAAATGGTTATTACTTCTTGCACATACGCAAAACTAACGCGCTGCTCGGTCGTGGGTCGGAATCGCTTCAGTGTCTGTAGCTATTTTTAATGGAGACAAGAGGAGACGTGAGGAGACGAAGCAGTCGCCCTGCCTCTGCTGACAACAGACGGGCGTTGGATTGGTGTGTCCCAGGCTTTAGTGTGATTGTGTGTTTGGTGGTGGTTGGAGAGGCTGTAGGCACAGAATGGCTGCCACTTCTCTGTCAGTCTGCCTCAGGCCAGCTGTGACTACAGAAGTAGCTCACCATCACTGACTGTGACTGAGGAGTGAAGGAATAATGCAAAGAGCAGTATAAATCTAATACATTATTAGTAGTAGTAAGGAAGGAAGGAACAAATGAGTAGGTTTTGATGTGAAACCAGCCAGACCAGCTGGATCCTGATCCCCAACAAACCATGGCAGGGCACAATTTTACAGTATAGTAAGGTTGAACATTGTGAGTTTATACTTTCTGTTAAAAAAAACAAAACAAAAGAAGGTGATACATCCTGTTTTCCCACCATATGGAGAAGGGGCAAATCCTATACAATTATGACAGTGATAAATTCAGTCTTATTTCTGCCATATGCTTAAGCTCGCACAGTGTCCATCACAGCTCACTATGGTTCAGGCCAGAAGCAATTTACCAATTTACTGTGTTTTCAAATTATGCTTTCATGTTGCAGAGATAATGGTTTATTGTTGTCCCTTTTTTTTTTTTTTTTTGCTCTATGTCCAAACAGTGTCCATTTAAGGGAGAACTAATCAGGCTTCGTGTTTGATCATTTCACTTCGTTTACACCTCTAAAAAAATCTCTTTTGTGCAAAATCAAAAAAACAGACAGAATGAAATGTGCTGCGGGCGCCCAGATGTTGTGAGAAAAAGCCAGGCCACAAAAACACAACTTCACATTCGCGGAGAACAAAGCAACGCAATTATTGGTGGCTTTTGATTGACAGACTCATTCGCCACAACAGTGCTAAATCCGCATGGCAGGAAGCAGATTTTGATTTTATTTTGGCAGGGGTGACACGGTGATGACAAGACGAAGGCTCTCATATCTCAGCTCTGAGGTGAGTTCTGATGGATTTTTGTTATGACAGATCAAGCCCACTGCGGTTTTCAAAGGTTTTATTAAAGAAACTGATATAAAGACATAATGGAAAAAGGCATGGTTTAGTCCAGGTGCTGTCCTTGGTGAGTCTTACTTTTTAACCCTGAGTTTGGATATAATTCAAAGACAATAAGGTTTGATGTAAGGTTTTCCATTCAATCCTATAGGTACTGTATCTGTGGATATTCTCAATTATCCAGCTTTTAACAATCAAGACAAGGTTGAAAAGAAGTCAGCTCGATGTGGTTTATAGAGTTGAAGACTTAAAAACTCCGGAACTGCCAAAGTCATATGGATAAGAAATTAAACATCCTGCAACTGTAGAAACTATTAGCGTAGTAGTAGTAGTAGTAGTAGTAGTAGTAGTAGTAGTAGTAGTAGTAGTAGGGTTTTGCTAAATCTCCTAAGCAAAGGCTGAATGCTTGTGTGTTGGCCCAGTGACTAAGTGGCTATTGTCCTGAGAGTATCGTGCAGCTGATTTAAGTATAGTCCATCTCATTGTTGATTTGTTTGTTTTAATCCCACATAAGGTCCAGGCCTATAGTCTTTTCTGGTTGAAGCCCAGTCCTGGTTTAGTGCTACTTTTACACTGGGTTAATATCCCTGCCTTTGTTTTATTAGGCCCATCTAATTCATTATGATTATCTCTGATTTATTAGCTTGGAAATTACTTCTTGTGCAAGTCCTGTGCCTGGAAAGGCATCTGACTTAAAGAGCAACTCAACCATGTTCAGGCCTTTCCTGCACCCACGAGGAGAGAAAAAGACTGAAAAAGTGGGTAGAGACCAGCCACGGACAGAGGGGAAGAACTGAGGGTGGAGTGGGGCCTAGACCTGTGACTTACAGCTGTCAGAGCACCTTGATGGATGTTCCCCGAGGCAAAAAATAAATAAGTAAATAAAAATAATAGGACTACATATCAAAACTCCCACTGGCAAAAATTTGACACATTTGTGTAAATTTATCCTTGTGTTTGTTGTCTACTGTCAGACTAAGGGCCATATTTACTAAAATGGGTGCTAAATTGTGAGTGCACATAGCTATTTGTGGGCGTGTTGCTAGTGACTTACTATGAGAAACTGCGCAAAAAAATTGCTGTCGCAAATCTGATATGTAAATAAGAGTTTAGCGTGTGTTAGAGAGTGAGTGCAGCGCTGCAGCCTGTCAATCACCTCAGCCTGGAGCAGATGAAGAGATGGATGTGGGAGACTTGCATCAGAACGCACACGACTTGATCAGCACACACTGTGGAGACAACAGGATTTAATAAGTGGATGCTGTATACCCACTGCAGGGACTTTAAAAGACCTGGAAAAGACTCGTGGAAGCCCAGTTATAAAGACAGCTGCAGTTCAGTGGAATAGCAGAGAAACTAAAAGAAAGTGTTGCAGGTAAAGGCTGTCTCTCTGTTGCCTCAGCCTTCAAATCAACAGATTATTGTTTTGTCTTTGTAAATAAGCCCCTTTAAAGTGTTTTATCTTATTTTCAATGCACCGTCTGTGCACAAATAACAGCTGCTCTGCAAAACTTTTGCACCTGCTCCTCCAGCGTGCTAAATTTACACACAGTTATAGCTACTGTAGTCACGATAAATCCAATAACAACCGCAAGACTCAAATCTGAGCTGCATTCATTTAGCTCCTTTGAGTGATGCTAACTTCAGCTGCGCCTGGGTTTGCTCCACTTTGACTTTGATAAATCTGGCCCTAAGTGTCTAAAAACTTATCACAAGCCACTGCAAAAGTCATAGTTAGTTTTAGTGTAAATCCTTTTATGACTTCCTTCAATATGAAGACTTCTGTCGGACTGTCGTCTTTGTCCCACAAATGCCTTAACTGTTTTATTTTGGAGGTGACAGAATAACGAGTCTAACGAGCAACAGGGCAGCTGTCCAGTGTTCTTGACTGTCATTGTATGGGAGGGAGGTGAGGGGCGGCTATGTAGAGGAGCAGTAAGCAGTGTGGGGCTGCGTGGTGTTTTTAGGAAAACAACAACCCATGCCTGGCAACTACAGGACTGGGGAGATTGGCCAGCGGAGAGAGACAGTGTGTAAAGCAGGGGGCCGTGGGAGGGGTCATGTGGCACAGGTGTGGTTACAAAGTCAAATACTACCTCACACTTGTCCATCTAGAACTACCCACCATTTGACCTCAGGAGGGCAGCACTCTGAGGGTTTTCACTTCAAAATGTGAATTTAGATGTTGTTTTTTTACAAAACCTTCAAAGATACAACTAGCTAATTATAACTTGCCATTGTCCAAACCACCTATGGCCCATAGCGGGAAAACATGATAGAGAATAATATACACTGCTAAAAAAATAAATAAATAAAGGGAACTCTAAAATAACACATCCTAGATCTGAATGAATGAAATATTCTTATTAAATACTTTGTTCTTTACATAGTTGAATGTGCTGACAACAAAATCACACAAAAATTATCAATGGAAATCAAATTTATTAACCCATGGAGGTCTGGATTTGGAGTCACACTCAAAATTAAAGTGGAAAAACACACTACAGGCTGATCCAACCTTGATATAAGGTCCTTAAAACAAGTCAAAATGAGGCTCAGTAGTGTGTGTGGCCTCCTCGTGCCTGTATGACCTCCCAACAACACCTGGGCATGCTCCTGATGAGGTGGTGGATGGTCTCCTGAGGGATCACCTCCCAGACCTGGACTAAAGCATCCACCAACTCCTGGACAGTCACATGAGGTCTAGCATTGTCTTGCATTAGGAGGAACCCAGGGCCAACCGCACCAGCATATGGTCTCACAAGGCTCTGAGGCTCTCATCTCAGTACCTAATGGCAGTCAGGCTACCTCTGGTGAGCACATGGAGGGCTGTGCGGCCCCCAAAGAAATGCCACCCCACACCATCACTGACCCACTGCCAAACCGGTCACGCTGGAGGATGTTGCAGGCAGCAGAACGTTCTCCACAGCGTCTCCAGACTCTGTCACGTCTGTCACATGTGCTCAGTGTGAACCTGCTTTCATCTGTGAAGAGCACAGGGCGCCAGTGGTGAATTTGCCAATCTTGGTGTTCTCTGGCAAATGCCAAACGTCCTGCACGGTGTTGGGCTGTAAGCACAACCCCCACCTGTGGACGTTGGGCCCTCATACCACCCTCATGGAGTCTGTTTCTGAGCGTTTGAGCAGACACATGCACATTTGTGGCCTGCTGGAGGTCATTTTGCAGGGCTCTGGCAGTGCTCCTCCTGTTCCTCCGTGCACAAAGGAGGAGGTAGCGGTCCTGCTGCTGGGTTGTTGCCCTCCTACAGCCTCCTCCACGTCTCCTGATGTACTGGCCTGTCTCCTGGTAGCGCCTCCATGCTCTGGACACTACGCTGACAGACACAGCAAACCTTCTTGCCACAGCTCACATTGATGTGCCATCCTGGATGAGCTGCACTACCTGAGCCACTTGTGTGGGTTGTAGACTCCGTCTCATGCTACCACTAGAGTGAAAGCACCGCCAGCATTCAAAAGTGACCAAAACATCAGCCAGAAAGCATAGGAACTGAGAAGTGGTCTGTGGTCACCTCCTGCAGAACCACTCCTTTATTGGGGGAGTCTTGCTAATTACCTATAATTTCCACCTGTTGTCTGTTCCATTTGCACAACAGCAGTGAAACTGATGTCAATCAGTGTTGCTTCCTAAGTGGACAGTTTGATTTCACAGAAGTGTGACTGACTTGGTGTTACATTGTGTTGTTTAAGTGTTCCCTTTATTTTTTTGAGCAGTGTATATTAATGTTGACCACCACTGTTTAGGCAGTTTTTCAACTAAACCTTTAGTAGCGCTAAAGTTTTCGTCCACTTAGAAATTCTGTTGACAGTGATATTTTGGACTTAGGCTATAGTCCATGCCGTATAGACTTATGCCTGGTTCACACGGCAAGATCTTAAAATTGTCGGAAGATTTTCAAAACCTGAGAGACTCCACACATGGCGATAAAAAAATCAAAGCTATCACAGGTTTGGTCCTACAGTATGTGGTGTGCGGCCACACGGCAAAGACAACACACCATACACAAAAAGATTTCACTGACGAACATTCCCAAGTCAGACGGGAAATCTCACAAGATTAAACGACATTAAACATGACATCGACATACACAAACATAGCGGACGATGAAGAAGCAGTTGCTATAGTTTGTGGAATATTTCTAACAGAGAAAAAAAAACTAAATACAAAAAGAAAAGGCGTTGGTTAAAGGAGTGCAGACAGTGTGAACATGTGCCATGACAGCTGTTTGGATTTTGGATTCCTCTCCGTGCTTCTGTCATCCTCGCTTTCTGATTGGCTACACGTCACATTCAACACGGTGTGTGCTCATTTGTCCTCGGAACACACCACACGCTGCGATATCGGGCCAAGACAATCCAACATGTTGAATATCCCAATTTGAGATCGTAGCGGCCCCGACATCTTTCCGAGCAGACCAGAGCACTCTTAACACACCATGCACAGCAGGAATATCTGATCAGATTATCTTTAGTGCCATTACGATAATCGGAGCGTCCTTAAGATTGTCGGAAGGTGGGAATCGGGTCAAAAATTGGCGTAATTATCTTGCCGTGTGAACCAGGCATTACAGAAATGCTGAACTGCCACAGTGAAAGAAAAAATACTGGTAGTGTTTCTCGTTTATACGAGAAAGTTTCACATTATAATTTCTCATTATAACAGAATCATCTTCTTGTTAAAACAAGAAAATTGCCATGTACATGGCAATTAAAACAAGTTAAAACAAGAAAATTATCCCTTGAAAATGAGTTTATTTGTCATTCATTGGACTAAAAGCAGTTCTTTATATACAATAAATTGTTCAAATGAGATTATGCCTCATGAAATGTTACACTTCTTCAATAAGAGCAGACTACCAGAGCAGTTGCTCCCAAACTTGTTGGTCCAGGACCTGATTTAATACTGGTTTGGACCCCCAGAGGTGGTTCTCAACCACTTTTAACTGGGGGGTCATACTGGGGCCAGCCTCATGGTGATCTTTGATGATTTTATTAGTTTAAAAAAAATAGTTTCTTTGGTCAGCTTCAGGGTTTAGTGAATTTAGTGACTCCCTATGTTACTGTGGGTTCTCTCCTCTTCCTCCCTCCGTCCAGACACATGCATGTGCAGATGAACTGGACAATCTAAATGTCCTATAGTGAATGAATGTGATATTGAATGAAGCGTCAGCCCTGCAAATTACTGGCTACACCGCCTTAGGCCCATAGTTGCCGGCCTAGTCTATTGCCACCCTTGACTCTTAACAGGAATAAGCAGTCACTGTACAAGTTCTAATATTCGCATATAGCCAAATTATAGAAAATATAGTTTCTCTGTGTGGCTGCTCTGGGACTCTGCATTCAAGAGAATTTCAAGAACCTACCATTTATTTAACTTTTTTTTCTCAGGCAAGGACTGAATGAAGCCGATGTCGCAGTCTTCCCCTCTGAGGCATTTCCACAACAAATTATCCGTCCACGTTTCATGTTTTAATTACAGTTTGCCCTTCAGATGAGGACTCCGTTTAGCCGTGCTGCTGGATTTCATGCTGTCCGATAATAATTCCTCTCACTTTTATTCCCTCTGGCGCTGAAAAAAAAACAAAGGATGCAACGGGCTGCTGTGTCTGTGAATGGAGTGAGACATCTCCCTGCAATCCCCTGTAACATCCATGCTCCACAGAGGCTAAATCAAACCAAAGCCAAGCCAAATACATTGTACTTTTGCTCTTATGATGGGGGACAGGTGAAATTTTACGTATCTTGCACCATATCTACACTAATATTTTCCAGTTTTGCCTTGGTCCTGTCCTGAGTGTTCATAGACGCACACCAGATTGATAAGTTAAGGTACTTTTTACATTTTCAACTTAAAAACTGCCTCCTACAAAGCACAACGCTGCAAGTGGAGGAGTTTAAGGAGCTTGAGGTCTCGTGTATGAGTGAGGGAAGGATGGAAAGAGAGATTGACAGATGGATCAGAGAAGAATCTGAAGTTATGTGGGCGATGTACTGATCTGCTGTGGTGAAGGAACTGGGCTGAAAGGCAAAGCTCTCGATTTGCTGCTCGATCTAGGTTCCTACTCTCACCTCCAAGATCCCGCATACAAGCAGCCAGAATAAGTTTCCTCTAGGGGTGTAACCGTACACGCAGATGTAGTGTATAGGTTCAGTACGGCATGTTCAGTTCAGTCCACTTGTGTACCGTTTCGATAGTATTTCTGTAAAAAAATATATGATTTAGGGGGAACTTAAGTGCGGCAGAACTAAATTTTACACTCAACTTTCCACACGGACACTATTAAGTGACAAACTGTATTGGTCACTGTGGCTAATGCAAACACAAAACCAGAGCTCGAAGACCCTCCCATCTCACTTCACTCTGAAATCAATGATGAGCAAAGACAAGTGGATAAGATGAGAGTTGCGTGTCGACATTGTTCCACAGAGATCGGGCAACATGTCTAATTTTTTAACTTAAATTAAATCGGCATCATCCGACTGTAAATGTCATGGCTATGAGGGAAATAAGCAGTGTGGTACAAACACATATCACTTTAGCATTTAAGCAGTCTTTATCATGGAATTTGGATTGAGCCAAAGCAATAACACAGAGTATAGGTGTTTTTCATAGCTACAGAGTATGAGTGTTAAAGTTTTCAGGTCCTAATAGCTTAGTATTATAATTTTAACTTTCAACATGTTTAAATTGTCACACTAGTGTATGCTTTATAAAGAGTGTAATTTAATATTATTTAACTTGATATTATAGTTTAACAGATCACCTAAATAGGTTGATTTTATTTATTTTTTCATATAAAACCGCTAACGTTTACTAAGTATCTTTTATAATAAATACATTTTGCAAGTTATTTTTTTCTGAATTTTTTGTACTGAAAATGTACCAAACTGAACCCTCCAAAAAACTGAACCAAACCGAATTGTGATTTTAGTGTATCATTACACACCTAGTTTTCTCCGCAGGGTGGCTGGCGCTCCCTTACAGATAGAATGATGGCCTCGGAGTAGAGCTGCTGCTCCTCCACATTGAAAGGAGCCAGCTGAGGCTCAGGCACCTGTTTCAGAGGCCTTTTGGTATTCTGGGCTTGTCTCACCAGGAGGAGGCCGCGGGGAAGACGTGGAACACGCTGGAGTTGCACTGAGAACACTTTGTATTCCCCCTGAGGAGCTGGAAGAAGTGTCTGGGGAGAGAAAGATCTGGATGTCACGGCTGTGACTGTGGGTTAGGGTCAGTCTTTGTATTTTTTGCATTTTTTTGTATTTTTTATCTTCCACTCATTCACATTCAGGGAAGAAGGTGGGAAGTGCTAACCTCAATGGCAATGTGCGGTCCCACCTTTATTTATTTTGTATTAATTTTTTATATTTTATTTTTTTACTTAATTTCAGTCTATTTTATAGTTATCGTCATGCCATCTAGCAGATTATAGTCCCTAAAGTCCCGGTAAGCTCAGTGATGTAAAAACCCAGTGTGAGCCCTATTACAGAGAATTGAGAAACGCCTGCTACTAACCTCAGACTAGAGTCCTGTGGTCTGAATGTTTATCCTCACAGTGAGACGGGACTGAAATGATGGAAGTACGGCCTCCTAAAAGTAAATGAGACGCGGAGGGGGAGTGAGAGCCTGGTTTAGAACAGGTTTAGAGCCAAAATGGCAGCGCACTGAGGAAGATCGGCTGTGTTAAGTGTCCTGCAATTACATCACTGCTGGTAGACATCTTAACACTGCTAGACTACTGAGTGTAATGAGATAGAAATAAGGCAATGACGTCTTGGCTTTCCATTCATTCCAATGGCCATAGTTGCCTATACAAATGCTAGATGATGATAGGGATAAAGTGTATAATAAGTATAATGAGTGGGGAATTAGAGTTTATATTGTCAACTGGTAGGTGGGGATACAGGGTGTGTGTGGCTTGTTCGTAGCAGTTTGGGAGGAAAATGTGGAAAAAAATTGAAGTTTGAGTGTTTTTATATTTTTTGGTTATGTTGGAGACAAGATCCTACACGGCATATGAAAAGTGTAGGGCCTGATTTAGCGCTTAGATCTGGTTTAGCACTGGTTTATGTCTGGTTTAATCCTGGTTGGGCGGCCCCAGTTTAGTCCTGTATAAGCCCTGGTTTAGACCTAGTTCAGACCTGTTTAAGATCTAGGGGTGGGAATCTTAGGGCACCAAACAATTCGATTCAGTTTAGATTTATAGGCCCAAGATTTGATTGAAAAGCAATGCAATAATTCATTGATGCATCAAACACCTTTCTGGGTCATGTCAGCATTAATTCTTGAACAATAATTTATTTTAACTGTATATTGTATATCTGAAGCATAACAAAACGAGAACTAATAGGCTAATTGATATGTTGCAGTAGCAAAGTCTGTTAGCATTTTCCAGAATTGACTCTAAGATTAGTATTGGACATAGCCTCCTTTAACAATTTGTAGTAGTTAACAAAATTCTGATTATTAGCTTTTTCTGAATTCGGCAAAATGTTGTACTCTGGACTCGAACCCACAATGCCTAGGCAGGCTGTAGTTGCCATGGATCTCATTTAGTCCTGATTAAGACCTAGGGGGTGAAAATCGTAGGGCATCTCATGATTCAGTTCAGTTTAGGGTTAAGGTTACCCGCAACAATGAACTCTATAGTGAGTAGCGCCACCATTCCAAGTCCACAAGTCCAGATTAAATGCTATGGGTTGCATCAGGAAGAACATCTGGCATAAAACCTATGCCAAATCAATATCAAAATCATTGTTTACTAGGAGGCAGATGATTGGCCGTGACCCCAAAAGGGAAACTCTGAGAGAAAAGTCTTGTTGTCTTGAGAACTAATGGCAAATTAAACTTAGAGGGAAAATAAGGTCACACACTTCTAGTTGTCTTGGTCTTTTTATCCAGCCCAAGAACAAGTATATTAATGACTATTTTTTATTCCGTGGATCTTCAAACGCAGGACTGTACACCAGACTGTACACCAGAGACTTGAGTCCATGTCTTCTGTTAGTTTGAGATAATAAGCTCTGGAGTTCAGATCCTGATTCGGACTAAAGATTATTAAATTATTTCAGCGGTGGACAGTGATGTGCCATTATAGCTCATTAAGACTGGACCAGTGGTTTTAGCTGCTCCCTCTGGACCACTTTGACCTCCTGAACTTTCCTTTAGCTCAACACACTCACTGCTATAAAGACTTTATTAGCACTGCTTTTATCTGCTGTGAAAGTCCTGGTTTAAACCTGCTTTAGACCTGGTGTAGACCAGTGTAAGTGAGAGTAGATCATTAGCACTACTTTGTCAATAGTGAAAGTTAAGTCCTGTTTAAACCTGGTTAAATATTTCATTAGCACTACGTTTTTTCTTTTTTTTTAAAGTTATCTTTAGACCTTTTTTGGCTTTATTGTACAGTGCAGTCGAGAAGTGACAGTAACAATAAACAAACAAATAAACAGGCAAATACCCTGTCCCAGGACATCCCCTGTACTTAGAACTCCTTCTTGGTGAGGAAAAACTTAAAAAAAAACAGCTGTGGAAAAAAGAGAAACCACTGGGAGAACCACATGTAAGAGAGATCCACTCCCAGGACAAAGTCTGTAAGGTGGCAGCAGGTGAGCAGCGGTGAGGATAAGGAGGAGTACACAGGAGGTGAGGTAAGGGGCCCAGGGGGTCCACAGATCTGGACCTGGGACATCTAACCAGAGCTGTCACAACAGGCAAGGTAGGCAAACCTCAGACCTTGAGCTGGGATTTACAAAACAAAAAACAAAAACTGGAACCCATATAGGGTCTCAGTTGTCCTTCTTGCCTAGGGCCCCAACAATGTCTAGAAACAGCTCTGCAGCAGGCCAGGCATCTGAAACAGTGGAAGTGGGACAGAATGACAACTTAGGACTAAATAGTCCTGGTTTGTCTTGGTTTAGTTCCTAGACCTGGTTTAGACCTGATTTAGTCCTGTAACTTTCCTTTGTCTGAACATGCTCACTGTTATAAAGACCATAGTGCAGGAGATCATTAGCACTACTTTTGTCCCCTGTGAAAGCTGGTGAGTGCAAAAAGAAGTAGGGAAATGGAGAATAGCTTTATCGCATCAGTTTATCAACAGGAGAATCTGAATGAGACACTTGGACAGAGGTGTCATTGGAGTTTAAAGTGGCAAGAATACATTTGCAATGTGAGGTAATAAGTAGACAAGGACTAAGGCCAAAGTGAGATCTATTGAAAAAAGGTGGCAGGGACAGAACTTAAGAAAATCAAAAGAGTTGAATACTGAGTCGAACAAATCTGCCTGAATTTGGTGAAGAGGTTAGGGAGTGGTGGACCCAAAAGTGGGTTGTGGGGAGGTTAAATATACTGTAGGCTTAATGTTCAGCTTATTTTAAACCTAAATAATGGGTTACATTACTAGGGGTGGGTAAAAATATCGATTCATCAGTGCATTGCAATATTTTTTTGGCTCTATTTAATATTGATTCAGAAAATCCTATGAATCGATTCTACTTGCCCAAAGCATGAGGCTTGAACACAGTAAAGAAATAGTCAGTGTGGTAAAGTGCGCCACTGACAGAGCAGCACAGTCCTGCAGCTCCGCCACAGCAGAGCGGGGCGTAGGGAGGCAGAGCGATGGGACAGGGAGCAGGCCGAAGGAAGACAAGCTAACGTCGCTAAAGTTACTTTCTTAGCTACAGTCCACAGCTTTTGTGTGATACAGCACCACATTACGCCAGGACTAAACCAGGTCTACAAACCAGGTCTATAACTGCACCACAGCACCAGGACTAAACCAGGACTGAATCTGGACCACAGCCATGATATAGGTCTAATTATTACTAAACTAGGATTTATAGGACTAAAACTGTAAATAAGCTATAGGTCCTGTGTTTTCTTAACATGACTTGTTGAGTGTTGTATTTGGAAATGCAAATACTGTATGTTTAAAAGTGAAATCAATAATATCATTTTTTTAGGGTTCACAAATTATTATTAAGTTTAAACTTTAAAAGGGTCGTGATGGTCGTAGTGGGCTCAACCCCCCATCGTCTGTCAAAATTCTGTGGGAAACATTGATTAACTTATTAAATTGATATTGAAGCATTTAAATCAGTATCAAATGGAATAAAAATTGAATCAATTCCTGAGATTTTTAACAATACCCAGCCCTATTGCTTACATTAAATTGTGATATAGAATAAAAAAAAAAAAAAAAAAAAAACAAGTGCAGTTAGAAAAATTACTTCTGTAAAAACTGGGTCACAATAAAATGAAGAAAATGTGGTCCCACAACGAGACTACATGAAAACCAGAGTTAGAGAGAGACTGAGTGGTTACACTGCAGATTTACTCATTTCGGTCCATAATTTGGTCCAGTAATTTTAAATTGATCCAATTTGTTTTAACTGATTGACTGATGATTATTTTATTAAACCTTATTTCTGCCTGCTGTGTCTTTATTGTTGAGTCGTGACAATGCAGCGAGCAGCTGACTCAAACTATGAGCTGCAAGTGGGTTTTTTAATTATCTATGTCTAATTGTAAAATTTCAATAGGTTTTCACTTTCACAAATTTTTTCTGCCTGCATGTGGTCTGTGTCCTGGGGTAAATGGTAAATGGACCCAGGTCATGATCCATCCCTCATGTCATGACACACAGGGAGGTGTCTGGAGAAGAACAGCTTCGCTGGATATTTAATTAACCATAAATCAGGCACATATGTTTGTCATCTCAACTTTGTCAAGGAGCTTAACTTTTATTTTTTGTATCTCATTGAATGCAGTGTTTTGACCACCAAACATTCTAATGTTTGATCTTTGGTTGTAGACTATATCAAGGCATAATATTCTTTTGATTAACAGTTCAGTTAAAGGTCACTAATCTGTAGAATCGACTTGTTCAACCCCTTTAACCGTGTTATCATTTTTCCACCTCAAATACATATATCTGGAGTAGTATTTTGTTTTATTCATGCATGTTTGAGTAATTCTGCATGCTGAGCTGAAAATGCTTGGTATCATGGCTTTACGTAGAAACTTGAGACCAGGAAGCGCTCATTCTGACTCAAGACTCATTCTGATCGTTTCAGCGCTTAAACTGCCATCACTACGAAGCAGTCAGCTCATCTGTTAGCCTCATTTCGCTAATAGCTGTGCTAAATAGCCATTTTATACTCTTTTCAGTCCCCACTGGTCCCCAGTCCAATTCAAGCCACTTTATTTCTATAGCACATTTTATAAACAAAGGCAGTTTCCAAAGTACTGCACATAAAATATTAAAATAAAACCATAAATACATATTACTCAATTTAGCTTTTTAGCTTTTCCAGTAATTAATAATAATAATAATAATAATAATAATAATAATAATAATAATAATAATAATAATAATAAAACAGTACAACCAAATAAGAAAAACTAAAATGAAAATAAAATTTAAAAAAATAAATAAAATAAAAACAAAACAAGAAAAAACTGAAGCACACAACTCACACTGACTTAAAAGACCGAGCGTAAAAGTGGGTCTTAAAGATGCTAGGAGCAGTATATATATATATATTTTTATATTTCATAAAAATTACCCATGTGTGCCACGATATGGTGCAAGCATGTTTAAATCAAACATTAGATTTACTGATAACAATGGTACAGCTGATTTATTAACAATTAGAAATATATTTTACACAATGACCAAGTTGTTTTTGTTTTAGTTCTAAACCCTGCATTGCCAATCGTCCAAACAAAAAAGCGCAAGAAGGAGTTGAATAAATCCAGTAATTTGTTTAGTTTTATGGCAGGGTCATTTGAATCCAAGCAACTATGGGCCTTAGACAACCATTCACTCTCACATTCATTCACAATGGGACAGTAGAGTCTCCAGTTCCATGGGTCTAGGTTTGTGTATGGACCACAGGGACATGTCCTTAGCAAAATTTAAAATGGACGAAACTGTCCCTACCAATCACGAGTTGAGTGGCTAGGTTGGGAGAACCGGGCCATGTGGTTGTGTGCAGTGAAGGAATATTCACACTGAGTTTGTCTCACTGTGAGCCACTGTGGCTTTTTGTTCAGCTCTAATATGATTGGCTTAAATTGGAAAGAGGGAGGGAGCACAGGGCTCTGAGCGCTACTTTTTATGTGAGACGGAGAAGGACAGACTGTGTCAACACAACACAATATGACAGCTATAAACATAATACACATCCAGATTATATAAGCAGGTGTTGGACACTCAACATGAGTAACCTCTGAGAGTTGGAGAGCACAGACAGTGGACAGCACAGACAGGGAGCTGAAGCACTGTGATGGAAATGTAAGTCTCTTTGCTAAGTGACAACAATAAGACTCAGAAAATAAGGCACATTAAAAACGAAATATTCTAAATAAAACCACTGTGTCGTGTTTTCTGTCAGGTTAACAGTGAGCAGTGTCAGTACGGGATTTGTACTCAGAAAAATGATTTGTTCTGCACATGCACTAACGGAAGTGCAGCTGTGACTGATCATCAACAATAATTTTGTCATGTTGGCTACACTGAAACGGAGCAAAGAATCATGGTCTATGTAGTTCTCTTTGCTTTTTTACTTTTGATTCTACAATATCACAATGATATGGAAGCCCATTTCCGCCACTTAAAAAAAATAAATAAAGTCCCACAGGAAGTCATAATTATGAGTTTTAAAGTCATAAATACGAGATTAAATAACATAATTATGAGATTAAAAGTCACAATTACAAGATTAAAAGTCATAATAATGAGTTTTAAAGTCATAATTATGAGATTAAAAGTCATAATTACGAGATTAAAAGTCATAATTATGAGTTTTAAAGTAATAATTACAAGATTAAAAGTCATAATAATGAGTTTTAAAGTCATAATTATGAGATTAAAAGCCATAATAATGAGTTTTAAAGTCATAATTATGAGATTAAAAGTCCCAATTATTAGATTAAAAGTCATAATTATAAGATTAAATGTCATAATTACAAGATTAAAAGTCATAATAATGAGTTTTAAAGTCATAATTATGAGATTAAGTCACAATTACGAGATTAAAAGTCATAATGAGTTTTAAAGTCATAATTATGAGATTAAAAGTCACAATTACGAGATTAAAAGTCACAATTACGAGATTAAAAGTCATAATTATGAAATTAAAAGTCATAATTACGAGATTAAAAGTCATAATAATGAGTTTTAAAGTCATAATTACGAAATTAGAAGTTATAATTATGAGTTTTAAAGTCATAGTTATGAGATTAAAAGTCATAATTATTAGATTAAAAGTCATAATTATGAGATTAAATGTCATAATTACAAGATTAAAAGTCATAATAATGAGTTTTAAAGTCATAATTATGAGATTAAAAGTCATAATTCTGAGTTTTCAAGTCATAATTACTGAGATTTAAAGTCATAATGAGCTTTTAAAGTAATAATTCTGAGTTTTAAAGTCATAAATACGAGATTAAAAGTCATAATCATGATTTTGAAAGTAATAATTATGAGATTAAAAGTCATAATGAGTTTTAAAGTCATAATTATGAGATTAAAAGTCATAATTATGAGTTTAAAAGTCAGAATTATGAGTTTTAAAGTCACAATTATGAGTTATAATGTAGCAAAACCTTCATGGTCATTTGGGTTATTTCGCAACGATCGCGTGTGAGTTGATAGAGAACTACTTTAGAGATGGCTTTACAACAAATGAAATACTTAATTTACTTGAAAATTCACATGGAATCATACTGAGTAAACGCAGCCTTGAGCAAAAAGGATCTCTGGCATCATAAAAATAAAGCAGATGTGGCTGAAGTCACAGTGTTTATTGAGCGACAACTGGAGACGTTCGGACAGTACCATGGTTACAGATGGATGTATCAAAAATGTTGGGTAAATGGTATTGTGACTGACAGAGAGACTGTTCGATTACTACTATGGTTATTGGACAGTGACGGTGTTAATCTGAGGTCAAGAAACAGGCTGCAGAGACGTATATACCAGAGTCGTGGCCCAAACTATGTCTGGCATATAGATGGTTACGACAAGATTAAGAAATCAGCGGATGCATTGACGGTTTCTCGAGGAAGATGATGTGCCTCGAAGCTTATAAAACAAACAATGACCCTAAGATTATCGCCGGCTACTTTATGGATGCTGTGATCACTTCTGGTGGGTGCCCAGCCAGAGTCAGGCTTGACTTAGGAACAGAGAATGGCCATGTTGCAGAACTTCAGCGTTTTTTGCATTTTTCTGGAAACCACGCTGAGGCAGACCCTCTATCCTTCGGTCCAAGCACGGGAAACCAGCGCATTGGACGATGGTGGCTCATCCTGCGAAGTGAGTGTGTTCACTTTTGGATGGATCTATTCGACAAACTGAGAGAAGATGGACACTTTTCAGACAACTTTTTGGATAAGTCCTTAATCCAGTTCTGCTTTCTGAAAACAATACAGATATGAAGAGCTAAGCAAATAATTTTGGATGTCGGCTGGGCTAGCTATAGCCCACATAAATTGTGGGTTTAGCCATTGTGACACATTAGCTGTGTCCCAATTCAACGGCTGCAGCCTTCGTCGGCTACATTTGAAGGCTGATTACGTCACAGTCTGCAGCGACAGGGGTGTCCCAATTCAAAGGCTACTTCAAATGCAGCCCACGAATGTGGCCTTCCTTTCCCGCTGAACAAAGGCTGCATCGGGTGCATCCTTCGCGGCCCAACATATCCCATGATTCACTGCGCGCTGCTTGTCTGACGTTCGAAGATGGCAGAGGCGGAGAGAGAGCTGCTCAAACTCCTCCAGAAGTAAATTAAACAAAATAAAAAATTAAATAAGTGTAATTTCTGGCTCCATTTCTGCTTATGTGACCAATGAATAAAGTGAATTAGCGAGCAGCTGCGGTCCTGGTTGCTAGGCGACAGCGGCGCAAATGTGAGAGGAGGAGCAGCTGTTGACGTACGCTCTGTGGACCGGACCGTCCCATTTCGGCTCGGCCTTTGCGGTCCACGAAGGCCACAAGAAGGAGTAGCCTCCGTGGACCGCGACCTTCAAGGCTGCAGCCGTTGAATTGGGACACAGCTATTGTTTAACACATTTTCTGTTTTCATTACTACTCCCAATTTGCAGACGAAGGTTATTTGTAGCAGTAATTTAATGTACTTTTATTTGTGTATAATTTAGTGTACTAAATTATTACAAATACCTACCCTTTGCAATAGCACCATCTATCGGTTACAGAGGAGAACAGCTGTGTGCTAAATGTGCATTTCTTAATAACCCAATTTTGTATCCTAAGATGAACTTAATGAAGTTGTATTGACATGGAACAACCACGGTGTCCGTCAAGTCCACAATTCAAGATCACCCCATGGACGTCCCTCCATTTTGTACGCAGTTCCACACCTGTTTGGCGGTAGAGATCATTTGCACACTGTACCCCTGGACAAAGTCTCTCTTTGTCTTGACGAGTGTACATTCAAAGATTTCCCATGTGATGAAGATGTGTTCAAAATATGTGTGGACTTAATGTCTGAGTATAATTTATATTTATCAAATGATGTGTACAAAACAGTTGATATCTATATTTGTTTAAGAGAGCTTACCAATAGTGACTTACAGCAGTGATCATACATCTGGGATCACACACTGTGCATTATGTACATGCAGGCTTTCAATAAATTAATCAAACTGTGTATCTGTTTGATCTATAACATATACACAGCATAATGTATATTATACAGGTCATGTTAGATGTTTTGGAGATAAAGTCAGAGAAGCCAGACTGAGATGGTTTGGACAGGTACAGGGGAGGGATAGTGCATATATGGGTAGAAGGATGCTGAGGTCAGAGCTGCCAGCCATGAGGCCTAGAGGAGGACCAAAAAGATTTATGGATGTACTGAAAGAGAGCAGGAGGTATGAGAGAAAGGATGCAGAAGATAAATAGAGGCTGATAAGTGTCTATTTCTATGGCAAGTGTTGAATTTGTTGGTTGAAATGACTGACTTCCATATAGGGTACAGTATGTTTATGAAACCAATCAAATTTTAAGTCATTATTATCAGAGTGGAATTGTGATTTATAAATATCAAAATTCATTAATTAAATGAATTTAAGGTTGCTTTCTTACTAAGACATAACTCAAGACAAACACATACTATAACTTATTTGAACAGTGACTTATTTATTCAAACATTTGCACATTTTCAGCACAGTTTAATGCCTCAACTGTGCCTTAACAATACGTGTGATAATAAAACACAAATTGAATGTAGACAAAATCTGAATATTTGCCTTTGCTTGTGTAAAACAAAAACACTTTCCTATAATACTATACTTATGCACAGTTGGACCACAAATCCATTTGTTTTATAGAAAAATAGACCAGCCATTTAACTATTATTTCAACAGTGCACCTCTGCCAAGGTAACTTACAAACCAAAACATTTTGTCCAAAGGTGCCATGGGCAAGAACTGTACCTAATACTTTAGACATTAGTGTATATTATTTCACATGAATGTGGTAAATACAGTATATCTGGTAAACTAGTGCAACAAATATAGCTATAAAACAGCAGCAGCAACAATATTGCATATAAAACACTTCTAACACAATTAAAAACACTAAACAGTAAAAAATTAATTTCAAACATTTGTGTGCTATTAACCTTTGTTTACTTTTGGCTAAAATCAAACAATATCCATAACCCACATGTTGCTCTCCAACACTTAGTTCATTTCATGTCGAAAATCGGGGTAGCTTTCATAGGAAGACTGGCAACTCTAAGTAACAACTACAAGTGTGAGCAATAGGTCTTCTCTGAAAGCCCTGAACGTCTGTGAAGGACACTGTAATGTTTTTTTTTTTTTTCCTGTAAATAGATCTGATCCAGTACAAAACCTGATAAAACTGGAAAGATTAAAGGTGTCACACTCTCGAAGATAGGCAGTTAAATATTTGATCATTTGTTTCTCAGTGGCTTTTGGGTTTGTAGGTAAGTAAGTGTAAGTGAGTGAATTTATAATTTTGCGTGATGTTGGCTGTAGTGCATCACACGCTGCTGCAGTCCCTTTCAGCTCTGACTTCACAACTCCAAGCACATTATTCCACTGCTCAATTACAAAGACTGACATCTTGGATAAGTTTTTGGTGAGCAAGCCCTCTTAAGATTTGATCTATGTTGCTTGCTGTTGGATGCTTACGACAGTTGTGCAAGTCAAGAACTTCCAATAACTCATCTTTGTCGATACTTTCAAAATCTGAACAGCAAGACTCAAACATTGCTCGCTTATCTAAAAATGCCAAC
The DNA here is from genome assembly GCA_020698575.1 of Bostrychus sinensis. Classification (NCBI taxonomy): domain Eukaryota; kingdom Metazoa; phylum Chordata; class Actinopteri; order Gobiiformes; family Eleotridae; genus Bostrychus; species Bostrychus sinensis. The sequence goes on from CM036241.1 coordinate 40,530,889, forward strand.
ACAGCCTAAGTAAAAGCTAACGTTAACGCTAATGCAAACACTAACACAGAAGACAGGAAGTTAGGCTAGGCTAGTTACCTCGCACTAACGCTTATGTTTTCAGATTTGAGTTTTGGTTATTAAATTTAAACATGCAAAATAAGAGGCTTCTTAGTTATATCAAACATATAACAGCTGTATTAAAAGTGCCTTACTTACCCGTTTCAGCTAATGTTACAATGGCTCATGGTTTGGCATCAAAAACGCGAGGTTCAAGGGCTGCTGGTGTGCCAATGTGCTGCGCTTGCGTAGTTTGAAACTCAGAATTATGATTTTAAAACTCAGAATTTTGACTTTAAAACTCATTATTATGACTTAATCTCGTAATTATGACTTTTAATCTCGTAATTATGACTTTTAATCTTGTAATTATGACTTTAAAACTCATTATTATGACTTAATCTTGTAATTATGACTTTTAATCTCATAATTATGACTTTAAAACTCATTATTAGGACTGAATCTCGTAATTATGACTTTTAATCTCATAATTATGACTTTAAAACTCATTATTATGACTTAATCTCGTAATTATGACTTTTAATCTCGTAATTATGACTTTAATACTCATTATTATGACTTAATCTCGTAATTATGACTTTTAATCTCATAATTATGACTTTTAATTTTGTAATTATGACTTTAAAACTCATTATTATGACTTAATCTTGTAATTAGGACTTTTAATCTCATAATTTTGACTTTAAAACTCATTATTATGACGTAATCTCGTAATTATGACTTTTAATCTTGTAATTATGACTTTAAAACTCATTATGATGACCTAATCTTGTAATTATGACTTTTAATCTCATAATTATAACTTTTAATCTTGTAATTATGACTTTAAAACTCATTATTATGACTTAATCTTGTAATTATGACTTTTAATCTTGTAATTATGACTTTAAAACTCATTATGATGACCTAATCTTGTAATTATGACTTTTAATCTCGTAATTATGACTTTTAATCTTGTAATTATGACTTTAAAACTCATTATTATGACTTAATCTTGTAATTATGACTTTTAATCTTGTAATTATGACTTTAAAACTCATTATGATGACCTAATCTTGTAATTATGACTTTTAATCTCGTAATTATGACTTTTAATCTTGTAATTATGACTTATAAAACTCATTATTATGACTTAATCTTGTAATTATGACTTTTAATCTTGTAATTATGACTTTAAAACTCATTTTTATGATTTAATCTCGTAATTATGACTTTTAATCTCGTAATTATGACTTTTAATCTTGTAATTATGACTTTAAAACTCATTATTATGACTTAATCTTGTAATTATGACTTTTAATCTTGTAATTATGACTTTAAAACTCATTATTATGACTTAATCTTGTAATTATGACTTTTAATCTCATAATTATGACTTTAAAACTCATTATTATGACTTAATCTCATAATTATGACTTTTAATCTCATAATTATGACTTTAAAACTCATAATTATGTCATTTAATCTCATAATTATTACTTCCTGTGGGGCTTTTATTTTATTTTTTAAAGTGGCGGAAATGGGCTTCCATAGAAACAAGACCAAAACAATCTTTATTCACAAGAAGAAGGACAGAGAACAACAGTTTAACTGGAGAGAGCTGTGTTCTACAGATTTTTCCTGGAAAACAAGTGAGATCACTAAGTTTGAAAAAGTTGTTTTTGCTTGCAACATCATCAAGAAACATGACATGATTTCAAACCTATATCAAAGCAATACGATAAAAGCCTTTAGCTGCTTTGAAGCTGTGACCTTTGCCCCCCCCCCCCCCCCCCCCCCCTCTCTCTCTCTCTCTCTCTCTCTCTCTCTCTCTCTCTCTCTCTCTGAGTTGCTGACCCGCTTCTTGTCACATCCCTTACATTTATTATTATGGTCTGCCTATGTTAGCTATTTGCTTATAAAAAAAAAAAAAGTACCCCGAGTCTTGATCAAGGTCTGCTGCGGGTGGCACATTTGCGAGGAGTGTGCGTTCTATCCGAGCGTGCACATTTCCCACTGGGGGAGGGGGAACATAAATGCATCACAAGCATTAGCAGGGGCAGTTGTTGTTGTTGTTGTTGTTGTTGGGGTTAGATCAGCAGGTTTTGTGCTTACCAGCAGATTAACATGGCTAATCGGGAAGGAGAGGGACTTCTGTGGGGGCTGCGGTGGAGGGATGAAGCCAAGCAAGGACAAGATATCTGACAATAATCTTCAAAGGAGGGTCTAAGGACAGGAGAGTCCTGGGTCTGTTTATTTTAGTGTAGTTATTGTTTGTGTTGTTTGTGTGTTAAGTCTGATTGTGTGTTTATGTTTGATTAACTGTCTGTGAAGTACGGTGGCCCAGAGAGCTCAACGAATTACAAAAGCCGAAACACACTTTAAAAAAGAAACTGCCGCACGACATTACAACAACATTACCTACACAACATTACAACAACAATTTTTCTGCACCGGAACATGTAGCACCAGAAGCTCTGCAGCCGGAAGCCGCTCATTTTCAGCTTTGTACTTATAATATGTCGATACGGGCTCTACATTCACTGAGCTGGCTCGCGTGATTATGCCGTCCTCCAAAACAAAAAAGTCGCGCCATGAGTCGCCCTGAAAATGAGCAAAATATCTGAAGTATAGGGGTTGTTAGCATTCCTGCCTCTCAGCATGGAGGTTGTAGTTGATTCCTGTGTTTACTCACAATCTCTCAAATGTTCTCCCCATGTTACTGTGGGTTCTCTCCCCACCGTCCAAAGACATTCATGTGTAGGCGAACTGGACAAAGGCATAGGTTTGGTGTCAGCTTTGGTAGGGACTTATCTTATTTTCAACGAGCTGCTATCAGTCAGGCCTACAAATATAGGTATTGAAAGTAATATTTCTTTACTGATCTGAGTTTTTGACCATAGTACACAGACATGCTCACAGTAACTGTAGGCTCATTTGAAAAAAAAAAAAAAATGCAAGTTACAATAAAGATTGCATAATGTACTTTAACATTGTTACAAATGTAAAAATACATTTTCTGGGGCCTCCCCCAGAAAATTTTGAACTTAACAGATGTTGTTTCCTGTATCCTGGAGTATTTTTGAAGAAGTTTGCTGTGTGTAGTGTAAGTATAAGATTAAGGATAAAATGTGTAATTTAACCAGCCCACAGTCAAATGTATAGGCTTTAAAAAAACTGATGGGTAATGCAAATGTAGGGCCTAACTACATCCTCTGTGTAAGTCTGTGTAACTGACCTGTCACTCATAGCACAAAACTTTACAAAATGTAAATCTTCAGAGAGAAGCAGAGTAAAAACTCTGGTCTTACCTTTAGGAGACACATTTACAGAGACAGTAGTGTGGGCAGAACCAGCTCTGTCCTCTCCAGGAGCTTCATTAGCTGCTGTTTAGCTTTAGCTCAGCTTTACAGAGGAATGTCTCTGCTCTGACCCTCTGCTTGTCACTACGGGATTTGTACCTGGAAACAGGATTTGTTCTGTGCATGTGCAAGCTGGAACTTCTCGGAAAATACATTTTATAGCTGAAAAACTTATAGAAAAAACTATGTACTATGATATGCTTTTGGTAATATCTAGCACAAATTGTGATTTTAAAATATAAATGTATTGTATGTTTATAGGAACCTACTAACGATGGTTTTGAGGTAAATCTACCCCAAAAGCACCAGATTAACATTGTTTTTATGGGTTACACATAATTTTATTAAAAAATGAAGGTGCTATCAGTGATGAAGTCACAGTTTAACATCTCAGAGTTACAAATATTGTATCGGTTAATGCCAGGTGACGTCACACATGTGTATTTTGGGTCGCTGTCGCCATCTTGGGAAGTGACAGTTTTCCCCGAGCGTATAAGGGAGAAAGACTGTCAATGGTCTCAGCTCTGAAAGCTCCAAAATCTCCATCAATCAGTCTCTATACTCTCAGTTACTTTTTACTGCAGCACTAGTGCACTGTGTACTGAACGGTTTGGACACTGAAATTATTTTTCCGACGCTTTTAACCACGTGATGTTGGAATATTTGTAGATAAAAAAAAAAAAAGTCTATGGAGTAAGGGCTTCTGTAATAAACGGATGCTGTTTGACTACGCTATTTATAGATGCGTTAAAAACATTGTGTTATATTAATAAATACTTTACTTCACATGATCAAAACACTCTGGATTAATGCAGCTGCTTTAAGATGGAAGCTATTAGCTAGTTTGGACGTAAGAAGCTACATTAAGATACTTTAGCTACTTAAGGATCAGACTGATATATATATTACCTAGTAATGGCCCACAGAATACAGCATGAAAACAGCTTATTATGAAAGTGTTAACAGCGGATGATCACAGTAATATTAGTACCACTGACCTACAGAGTGAGTGTGAATGGTTTATGTGTAACAGGGTCAGAGAGGAGACACTGACCTGAATAACAGTGCAGCTGTAGTCTTGTTGTCACTTAAGCTCTAACAGTAAAGCTAGAGGATGTAGGATATACTCGCTGTTCAATACTGCTTTCTATCAGAGCCGGCTATTGTTTACATTCACTTTATCGTCAATAAGGCGGCGGGGGGCGTTTTGGTCACGTGTCTGGCAAAGATGGAAGTGTGATATTTTTTACATTTGCAGTTTTTTCGGGGCCGCAACATATATATAATGTTATATACATGTTGTCAAGCTTTAACACAGAAAGTTAAAAGAAAGTTACCAAAGTTGTGAGTGAGAAAAACAAGTTAGCGTTTATCAGCAACAGCTGTTTCTGGTTTTAGATGCCGTTGTATGGCTTTCCTTTTCGTGAATCTAAACATTGCAGTTATTATTAAGATATACAATAGGTATTCAAAAAAATTAACCGCCCAAAGTGGCAGTGGGAGTATTTGTGTTACAAGCCCAAATGGTGCTTCTTGGTGCGATGTTTAAGCTTGCAGTGGAAATCGAGGGTTAGTCTGGCAGGCCAAGCTACTGGTTTACCTCATAAACCTAAAACATGCTCAATATAGGCTGATCAGACCTGTTTCTAGACACTATAGGGGCCCCTAGGTGAGGGGGACAACTGACAGCCTATATAGTCTGTCAGTGTTTTGTAAATCCCTGGTAAGAAGGGGCATCTGACAGAATCAGTGATGGTAGAAGTCGTCAATTTCTTTACTTAAGTGAAAGTATAGATAAAGGTGCAAACATTTACTCTAGTAAAAGTTAAAGTATCACCTTAAAATTTCTACTTAAGTAATAGTATAAAAGTACTCACTTTTAAAAGTACTTGAGTAAAAAAGTAAAAGTATTTCACACAAACTTGGCAACTCATGAATGTGTTAAATGTGAGAAATTTTGCTGACTCCAGATGACGTTAACAAAGTGGTGCAGTAGAAGAGGGTTAGGTACTGTGAGTCTACAATGAAGACATCATAAAAACACATGATTTAAACCAAAACTCAAAATACTTTGTACGTCAAACCAACTTTAAAAAAAAGTACTGGAGTAAAAACTACAGATACTCTAAAATGTATTGAAGTAAAAGTACATTTTATTTGCTGTATGTATCCTACCACACTGTAAAATGTGCAGATTAATAATAGACAATTTGCCTGCCCCCCAGTCTCTATCAAATACTACAGGACTATAGCATGTTGTGACGTCATCTGAAACCCATTGTTCCCAAAAGTACTAAATTTGAATCTTTAAAAAGGGCCTCAACCAATTTTAATGCACAAAAGTCACTGAGCCCAGTGTTTCCCAACCAGGGGTAGGGGAACCCTTAGGGGTAAATGAGCATTTTGCAGGGGGTATGTGTATTATTTCATCTTTTATTTCCAAAATGCTAAGAAAATATTTGCAATCTTTTTACATTGAAATAATGAAACATTTGTTACATATTTTCTAGTATAATAGTTTGTTTGGGAAGTTATTAAAAGTATTCATTGTAATAAATGTATTGAGTTTAAGTTTTTTTAATATTATTTTTATAGTTAATTTTGAACATAAAATATATAGTAAAATTGAATTTATCTTTTATTTATTTTGTTATAATAATATCTTTATTTTAAAGAGGAGAATTTAAATCTTATTTTTATGTTGAATTTGAGTTGTGAGAAAAAAAATGCAGGAGAGTTACTGTTTACAACAAAGTAAGTATATACATTTTATTTTTGATGAGTGTGGAAAATTCTGACTAAAACAGTTTACTATAAAACATAAATAGTATATATTAAAGTGCAACTGTTAAGTCCATAGCATATAGCAGAAAACAGGGGAAAAGTTTTTTTTAGTTGTTTTTTTTTTTTTTTTTTTTTTTTACTGACAAGATAATAGGTTGATAGTAGGTTGTTTTGTAGTCATCTACTTATTCCTTATTAGATTTACTTAACTGTCAGATGTCCAAGGACACATGGGGCTCTAAAACCATAGGTGTCCGATGTCTGAGCTATGTTCTCCTGACCAGGATTCTGGCTCAGAACTGGAGACGGGTCCCTGGGAGCTGCTCCTGACAGGACGCCCCAGCAGCATTCAAGGATGGGTCAAATGCAAAGAACACATTTCCCTACAGGGATCAATAAAATCTACCTTAATAATAATAAAAAAAAAAATGATTCTTAATTCTTGAGATTCTTTTTATCAGTCTCTCCTATAACCTGAATAAATCTTTAATTCGCTAGCTGAGTTTGCCCATCGTGCCGCAAAAAAAAGCCATTTTCTGTCATGTGGCTCCAAATAGCAGATGAAACACTTAGCCATAAAAATGAAGTTGGAGTTGCCCTGAACAAACTGATTCTTAAGTCAAATTAATTATTTGAACTTTAGTAAGCTGGTAAAAAACATATAATGAAAGAACAACTAATTATCACCCGCCTCTGTGCCACATTTCAAAAGTTTGCTGGAGTTTACTTTGACTTATTGTTCCATTATTGCTGCCATTCTGCCTCCCATTATGTGAGTGCATTAAGCTCTAATTGTTGCTTGTCATTAGAGTATTTTAATCCGGCCACATTTCATTGCCTTGACACAACATTTGATGGAAGTTAATAACGAGACCAGACTTATTACACAGAGGTTTTTTTTTTTTATACCGTTTAAGCTCCCAATTAGCGCCATTAGCTGCCGTGGTTTTGAGCTAACAACGTACACACACACGCACACACACACACACACACACACACACACACACACTTCATTAAAGCGGCATTTAATAGAGGTTGTCAGGTTTTAAACGTCATGTAAAAAGGGGGGTGAAAATTGAATGGAAAATGGTTCATAAGACGCAAGAGTCAAAGCTGAAATGCTGCAAATAAGCACGACCTTTTGAGAGGAAAAGTAAATTAACAAGCGTGTGTACAGAGAGGGAGGGGTGAAGCTTTATTCAGCAGTTCATTAGCCCCAATCAATCTGAGTTTGACAATGTGTTTTGACTAAATGTTTTAATTTTAATACCTACTCGCTTAAGAATTTGTCGTGTAAATTCTGGAAGTTGAATAAGACTGCTGACATGTTCATTTTTCAAAGCCTTAACCTGTATGGGCAGAAGGGGAAAAGGACCCAAAATACAGAAAAGCAGATCCAAAACTTTAATAAAAGAGGAAAAACCAAAAGTCCAAAACCCAAACACAAGAATTAAAAAACAAAAAACAAACAAAAAAAAACAGTGAGTTACAAAAATGTAAAAGGAAGAATCCAAATGCACAAATGGCTGAGCAAAATACTAAATATCTTTTAGGCCACAGCACAGACAGGGGATATATACACATGAGGGGCATGCATGTGTATTAGGCACAGGAGGAAGTAAAACAGAAAAACACAAGGAGCTACAAAGACTACAAAATAAAACACAAGGGAAACACAGCACACAGAACAGGACACAGGGTGTTTCTCAAATCTCAGTTGCCTTGCCTTGCCTTGATTTCAGCGCAGGAAGGCATCCACGTCATCATCTGTCGCCTAAGTCGTGTTCCAATGTTCATGTCCTTCCCAGGCAGCTGTCCTCTGTTTGGCTAGCATGTGGCTAATTCACCAAGGATACATCATTGGATCCTTTGCTGCCTTGCATCGGCCAAAATCACCCACAATGCACTGCAGCTTTTTTCGCAACAAAAGAAAGCAGTCATCTGGATTAGATTTTTCAAGTTGAAGACGTTTCACCTCTTATCCAAGAGGCTTTCTCAATTCTGAAATGAACTGGTGAGAGAGCTGGTTTATATTCTTCTAGGAAGGAGGAGTCCTGAAACTAAATTCTATTGGTCAATGTGACCATGAATAGCCTGAGTGGTTTCGGGTCATTAGGAGTCCTTTGTCCTCAGCTGGAGTGAGAGTGGTTAACCCTCCCCAGCCTGGGCAGCTCCTTCAGATGTAAATGACCTGAGTGAAACTGGTTTGTTTTGTTTGGGTTTCAGGAGACTGTTGTAGACAGAAGGAAGGTTGTATCTGAGACCGCCATTTCTGTTTAAAGAAGGTTTATCTTTTTTGACAAAGATTGCTTCTTTCACTCCTCGCTCAAACCATCCTTTCTCTCTGGCTAAGATTCGGACCTCACTGTCCTCAAAGCAGTGGTCTGTGGCCTTCAGGTGGAGGTGTACTGCAGATTCTGGTCCACTGGAGTTGGCCCTGCGGTGTTGGTAAAAGCGCTTGTGCAGAGGTTGTTTGGTTTCTCCAATGTACTGTTCATTACAGTTCTCACTGCAGTGGATGGAGTACACAACATTGCTCTGTTTGTAACTGGGAATTTTGTCCTTGGGGTGAACCAGTTTTTGTCTGAGAGTATTAACAGGTTTGAAATAAACCGGGATGTTGTGTTGGCTAAAAATCCTTTTAAGTTTCTCAGATAGGCCGGAGATGTATGGAATGACTACATTGCTCCTTTTTGGCTCTTGCTCCTGTTCTGCAGCTTTTTTGAAAAAATGGCAGCCCATGGGCATGTATTACTTGTAAAAGCTTATTTAGCAAATTTTAGATTATTTATAAGCTATGTAGCACACACAAACACACACAAAATGGTACACCCCCCCCCCCCCCCCAAAAAAAAAAGGTGACCCCCTCCCTCAAAAAATATTTCCCCCCTTAGTGCACACACACACACACACACTAAAAATATGTGACCCCCCCCACCCGAGGTGAACTCCCCCCTCTCTGACTAAATAAGTGATACATATTTAAGTATTGTATTTATATAATCCACATGTAAATATTTCACAAATATATCTGAAAAAATGACACTAAAACCAGTCAGGAGCTGTGGCTGTGGTGACGCCGCTCGTTCACTCTGAAGTCTGTTCCATTAGCTGTTTATGTGGACCGAGGGAGGACACTTGCCTTGGATTAGAAGGAAGTGGCTTTGGAGGAACTCACTTTCAAGGCAAGGTACCTGGGCTTTGAGAAACACCCACAGACAGGATCAGAGGGTTTTTCAAATGGATGTTTTTGATTTTGGTATTTCTTATGTTAGGATGATTACATTTGACAAAGATGTTTATTAATGAATGAATAAAATTTTAGCATCACAACTAAAAAACAAACAAACAAACAATTTCTTTTGTCTAGATAAAAAAAGAAAAATAAACTCACATTCTTCCTCTTAAAGCCCTTCTTGGTTCCACTGACTTAGATTAAAATCACTTATTTTCACCCTGCTACCATTGCAACACATTATATCATGTTAATTCCTCAGTAACCCTGTCAGTCAGAGGCTAAAAAATACACACACAATAACAAAGCAAACAAACAAACAAACAAACAAACAAAAAAACATCATTTTCTCATTGCACTGTGGCCCATTAGATAACAGTGACTGTAGACAAGAAGAACAGTGCAGACATTTATTTATTTATTTATTTATTTATTTATTCATTCATTTATTTATTCATTTATTTATTTTTGTAATGGCACACAAACTAAAAATGTATCAAAACCAGTGTTAAAGCTAATCAGTCACCTATCTGGGACTGAAAAAAAAAACACTTTGCCTCTTTAAATAGAGAATAATTCATGTTTCATTTACAAATATGTGGAATTATGTAAATAAACTGCATTTAGGGGGTTTAAAATATGAAAATTAATTCACTTTTGCTCTATATGAGGACAGGAGTCATTGATCAAATAACTTTTTTTTTTCTTCATGTTTTATATTTTTAAATGTGACCCTAGTGACCTAAAAGTGCTTTAAGAGGAAGAACGTGATTTTTTTTTTTTTAAGGAGGGCCTGAGGGTTAATCATGTTCCATTTGCTACTAACCATACATTTCACAACAATGCAGCTTGCAGAAATACCAAAGTACGATGTACATTAGGTACAAGAGGTCACGAGCCAGTGTAAGCCTAGATAAATGAAGGAGTTTGTGTCAGGACAACCATCCAGCGTAAAACTTGTGCTTTTTTTGTGCATGTGACAATAAACTTATCTTAAATCAGTATAATCACTAGGGATGGGTATTGTTAAGATTTTATCGATACTACTCCTCTTATTGATACTGCTTTTCGATACGGTATTTTATCAGTATTCTTATTGATACTTTTCTGTGTGAAAACAAGGAGGGAGAAGCCAACTAACAAACTATGTACACGAAAACCTTTTATTTTAGAACAATGTTGTATTTTAATTAGTTTTACATTGTATGTTGGGTAATTTATTATTATTGAGGCACAATATGAACTTTCAGCCTGTTAATATTATATGATAATTGTTTTTTACGGTGCTGGTAGCCGTATTCATTTCCCCCCCCTCCTTTTTATTAAAATTTCATGCACTTATCTTTGATAAACAACACTTTAGTTATGTGCTCCACGTGTGTACCGCTAGCATACAGACCTGCGCTAGACGTCTCACTTGGACGGGCAAACACTGTGCAACTTTCTGCTTGAATATGGTGTATTTTAGCGAGGTGTTTGGACCCTTGCAAGCCACATTTTTGTTACATTTGAGCATTTACTGCATTTACTTTGGAAAAATACAGCCACACTTTGGACCTTTTTGCTCTGCCATCCCCATGCATTTGTTGTCACTTGTCAGTGGAGGAATACTTGTGGCTGAGTGAGAGAGCGTGAGCAGCCCCTCCCCTTCGCACTGGAGCAGGAAAGGAAAAGCAGTGAGGAACGAGGGAGAGATGGCCGTCTTTTTAAGCCACATCGAAACAAAGTAGTGCACGCCGCGTCCGCGCTGTTGCCACGCTGCTACGCCAGTACCGTTAACAATACCGTTAAGGCTGAAACTTATCAGTCTGGTAAAAATTGATGAAGTGACACCGAAACACATGAAACAGATTTTTTATTATATACACATAAAAAATCCATTTAGTTCTGTAAAAAGTGGGTCACAATAAAATGATCAGGGATAAAAGATAAAAATTTGCTCCAACAATCAGACCAGATGAGAATCAAAATGTGTAGTTTGGTGTTTTTAACCTGCACTCATTTAAATAAACTGTAATAATAAATAGTATAGCCCCAGTCATTTATTAACTGGGACCAAGGCTTTGCCAATAGTTAACAACATAGTGGCCCTCCTGACCACAGCAGACAATTTAATCCTGAAGAATTAACACAAATGTACCTTCTGTAAGTAGACTGCAAAATAAAATAATGAATCTACAAATGAGCAGAAATAAGGAGCTTTAGAAACATAATTTGTGCATATTCTTTGATTTCATGAATATTCAGGTGAGTGACCAGAATACACATGGTTCTTAACAGACTGTTGGTCTAATGTTTAATCAGATAAATGTGTGCACCTCAGGCATATGTAAATGTATTCAGTCAGCTGTGCAGAGCTTGTCCACGTAGGGAAATTAAACAGGAGATGAATTAAAATGGTTCTTCAGCTCTAGCCTCAAACCGTGACCTCTGTAAAACACACAAGGCACCAGTCATTTGTTTTTAATGTCATTGCATATTTTGTAGTATTAATGATATGTGTATAAAAGAGCAGCGGTATACAATGATATATCCCAGTGGTACTTGCAGTTCCAGTCTTTATATAGAGCCATTTTGTCCCCTGTTATAGTTATAAGGTAGTTGGGGTTAGTCTTGGTTTAGACCTGGTGATTTGGTAAAGGATTAGTCCTGATTTTGTCCTGTTTTTACTGTTAAGACCTGACCTGGTTTAGTCTTAATTTAGCTGTGATTTAGACCTGTGTTAGTCCTGGTTTATTTCTGGGCTGGTTCTAGTTTAGGCTCATTTTAGAGCATTAAAGTTACTTGTAAAGCTAAATATTTTTAGAGGTAGTACTTGGGTTTAAAGGATTATATTATAACCAGTGTTACACTGCCCTATATACTGGTAAAATGCAATATCTGCAATTTTTTTTTATTTATTTTTTTTTATTTTTTTTTCTGTCAAAACTGAGTACAGAAACTGAAAACAGGCTTCATACCATCTGTTTTACTTGGGGACAAAGTTTTATGGCTCAGTTGTGTCCCATTTTAGAGAAATCCTGCAGTAACGACAAAATTCACAGTAATACAAAGGTAAAGCTGCACACTGCATTCTGCCTTTGTATCACTGAGAGATCTGTGGAGTTACTGCAAAATGGAACCATTTTAGTTCAAACTCTCAAATGAGACACAGCTCAGTCACAAAACTTTGACACTTCCTCTGTCAATACTCATTCTAATATACTTTATCATTTTGACTCTCAAAGTGCTCAATAAATATGTTTTTTTAGGACAGCCTATATAAAGTACTGTAACTGCACAATTTGGAGGTCAAAGGTCAAACCAGTGACAATGGTTGTGATGTATAAAAACTATTTATGACAAATTATTATATTACTACACTATCATTCATGTACCTGTGACAAACTCAGAGGGACAACATCAAAACTTTAAAGCCATTTTTCTCATTTTCACTGTTACCATAGACACTGCGTTATTCCTTTGTAGGGCAGTATAGATGATAGATAGATAGACAAAAAACAAAATGTAACAAAACAAACAGAAAAACAACAACAACAACAGTACTTTACTAATAGTAGTATTGAGAACATTATTTGCCTTATATTTACTTGAAATGCCTGGTAGACATTACTGGGTCCAGGAGGAGTTCGTAGTAGAGCCGCTGCTCCTGCACATTGACAGGAGCCAGCTGAGGCCTGGGCTTCTGTTTCCCCTGCACATCTCCCTGTAGAGGACACTGGAGTGAGTATGTCTCATGGCTGTCCTGGGAACACTACAGAGGAGCTGGAGGAAGTGTCTGGGGAAAGGGAAGTCTGGGTAGCTGCTTAGATTGCATCTTCTTTACTGTGGGCTGTATTGGCCTGTGTCTGAAGGAGAATTTACTTGACCACTCTGTGCATAGTTCAGTGTAGGTGGTTGATGTTTGGAGGTGTAACACCTTTTTTTTTTTTGTCCTTTGGTGTGACACAACTTTGAAGTTGAAAGCAAAAAATATTACAATAATTCCAAATATAAATCAGTTGTAAAAAAAAAAAAAAAAATTTGCCCGTTTTGAATCCTTGTCATAAATTATTTAACATGTCTGTTGTGCTAACTTAATATTTATATTCCTTTCCCATCATAAAAAAAATATTTTTGACATTCTCAATTTCATTTTGTGAAAAATACAGCTGTCACACAGCAGGACATTGAAACAGGCACACTTTAACAGTTTTGGAGAACATTTAGATTTGACTAAAATTAATAACAAAATATCAGTTCCTTTTGGTCTTTAGCTCACAGCCTTAACTCCAGAGGTCTGTCTGGTCTATAAATGACAGATGGTTCTGTAGGTTTTATTGCAGCTGTTAAAAAACAGATCGCAGCACAGGACACCATTTTGATTACAAGTTATTTTAATTTGATTGTAGGATTCAGGTGCTGTTAAAAGTGTTGTTTTAGTAAAGTACACATATTTGACCTTAGGCCAACTGTCCCAAACACTAGTGGCTTATTTTGGAAATCATTGTATTTTGTATTTTGAAAATGTTAGGACATTTTGCAGTTTAATGTTGAGATACAAATAATAATAATAATAATAATAATAATAATAATAATAATAATAATAATAATAATAAAATGACAAGCAGCTTCTTTCTGAATCTTCTAAGGTTTCGTGGTAGACCCTATGTTGCGCCGATGACAGAATTTTGAAAACATTATTTAGCAAATCTTTTTGAATGATTACGGAAAAAGTGGGCATCCCGTCAACTACCCAATTGCTGCTGATTTCCAATAAGTGAGAAAAGGGCTTCTTTTAAATTATTGAATTATTATTTTAAGTTTAATGACATTTGGCAAGCCATAAAACCAAAATTTGCATGTTGTCATAACCAAACATGTCATACATGCATTTTGGTATTTGGATCTTGCTTCTTGCATCTTCTGAGAAAAGAAACCTACTGTTACAGAGGCAGAAAGTCAAAAATTCCACATCGTCATTGGTGTGTGTGAGGTCGCCCTTTGTGCCGGGACGCCAGTTTTTTTTTTTTTTTTTTTTTTTTAGAAATCAGCTCACGACCTTTAAAAGTATGCAAAGTGCGCAGAGCTGTCCGGTTCGCAGGGGCTCGAGGTAGAACGTGTGAAGATGTACTGCTCTGCCATCACCGAAGGGAGGGGCCTCAGCTTTATTTAGCCCCGGCACTTTATTACCGTCATCAAATCCCACTCGGAAAAACCAGGAAGCGCTGACGGGGCGGAAAAGCACGCGGAGACCCAAATAAGCTCAATCAAGGCGTAATATTTTATACCCCTACAAGAGCGTCGGGACGGGGAGCGCAGTCCTCCTCCATTACCCAGACAGGAGGCCATTTTTCAGACCGGTATATGGACACGACCCCGGGGCGGACCTACACGGAGGGGTGAAGGGGGGGAGTGGGGTCGCCTTTGTTCTGAACAGGAGAGGAGTGTGAGGTGACTTTGGAAAAACCGGGACGTCCCTTTCTGTCCGACCGGATTGGGAGCCCAGAGAGAGGCTGGAGCAGACTGCTGTAGGGGACACACAGAGCATTCACATACACTTGTACATAAAGTCAGGGTTATTTTTTAATATGGCTGAGATAGTCTTAGAGAAAAAAAAAAGTTACATTTCTAATAATTCAACAGATAAGGTCACTTTTGAAGAAGAGAAAAAACTGAAATTGCATGTAGACAACCGTCCACCAATGCCTGTCAGAATATTCATTCATTTATTCATCTTCTTCCGCTTATTCCCATTAGGGGTTATGGGTACTGGAGCGTAACTTTGGGCCTTAGGGTACATCCTGGACAGGGGCCAGCTCTGACAAAGACATACACAGACTGACAATCATTTTAACATTCACATTCATTCATTTTTATTGTTGGTTTTTAAAGCTTTGAATGGACTGGCCCCACAGTACATCACAGACCTCATCCAGATTTACACTCGGGCGCGTTCACTGAGGTTTGAGGGCCAGCTCCAGCTCATGGATCCTGAGATGAAACTTAATACCAGGGGAGACAAGGGCCTTCTCTGTGGTCCGTCCCAAACTGTGGAAAGCACTTTGGAAACTGTCTTTGTTTATAAAATGAGCTGCATAGTTAGAGTGGATTGGATTGAGATTTAGAGTCACCATTGATCTTAGCACATGCATGTCTTTGGACGGTGGGAGGAAGCTGGAGTACCCAGAGAGAGGACATTCAGACGTCACCCGAAAACATGTACAGGTGAACTGGAGACTGAGGTGGCATGGGGGTTGTCTTTTTTTTTTTTTTTTTTTTTTTTTTTTTTGGTAGACAGAAAATAAATCCCTATACAGTAGATGCCCAATATTTATGTAATAATATAAATATAATTCAGCATTGTTTACTATTAGATTTATTGTTTATCGTTTTAAAATTTATGCTTGCTAGTGTGAGTGTCGCTGACCATTGTGGTTAGCAAAACAACAAGCTAGCAATGGCTTTATTTCTTGATTTTTGACATGGCAGAGCAGCCAAATGGCAAAAAAAAAAAAAAAGCGAGGGATCACACAGGAGTCATTTACAATATTTTCGATAGTGCTTTACGCTGTAAATGTAGATGAAAATAAGGAAAAACAGTGACGAATCCAATCAATGTTCATATCTGCCAAAAAAAAAAAAAAAAAATGTATCAGTGGCCTTCTGAAGCATTGTACATCCATTATTCAAGTATTCAGTGTTTGAGCTTGGTGGCCTGTAACAACAGCATGTTAATATAGGTTTATGATATGGAATATGTACTGGAAGCCACAATGCTTCTATGCCAGACATGCCAAGATCCTTTCTTATTTTAACTGGAATATAACTTTGGATATAAAATGCAGTACCTCCATCATATTTGTGTCTGTCAAGACTGAGTGAGTGTGACTTTAACAGCCATTATATGAATATTTGATTCAAGCAAGATAGAACATAATTCACTGACTTTATTTTTAAACTAAAGATGTTCAAGTACTTGAGTTTAAATCCTTTTATAGGTATCTTAAACACCATTATGGAAAAATTTATAAAAGTGACGCAAAGTTAAGTTACACTTAATAAGTGCAAGTTACAGAAAATCAAAACAACCAATGTTCAAAGTAGATATTTGACACTAATTCCTAACTGGGAAAGTACTCAGCTCAGCCTTTCCAACTGATCACCGCTCCTAGTACAAAGAACTTTATTCTCTTCTGGTCTGCCCTTCATCTTGACATATACCCTACAGTTAGAAGTCCATGCATTTTTTGTGAGGAGCTCATTAATGTAATCTTATATTCTATATCTGTATTCAGTTCTATCACTATCATTATTGTAATCTAATATTCTTTATTTCTAACCAGTTCTGTCGCAATCATTAATATAATTTAAAATTCTATATCGCTACTCAATTCTTTGCTATTCACAAGTTGTCCCTCTGTCTCCAGTGTGTAGTAGTAATAGGAGTAAGAGTAGTAGTAGTAGTAGCAGCAATAGTAGTAGTAATAGTAACAGTCATCACAGTAGTAGTATTAGTAGTAGTAGCAGTAAGGAGGGCTTAAGACTCTCTCATACCACACAAGAAGAAGTCATTTAGGGCCGAACGCCACGGAGGAGCTCAGTGTAGCTCCGGGAACAGCATGGGAGAGCGAATTACTGTAATAAGTACTACGCATTACTACATAATTATACGGTATTAAACTGTAGATTTATGAGGCTATGGCCATTACTGCTGGTCGTACAAGATGTCTGCCACCGCTCCCTGAGTTAATGGCACATAAAGGAAGGTACTTAAGGGCTCTGGATCAAATAAACCAACACGTGCTAAACAGAGAGGACTAAATAATGACAGCAGATTGTTACAGAAGGATCTGGACAGGGGCTGATGGGTAAATTCAATAAAGAGAAGGAAAATGGGGCTTAAGACGGAAATAAGAATTATTTAGAGTTCACCCACATGTATTCACTATGGGACATTTAGATCCTGGTTTAGATCCTGGTTTGGGCTTGATTCAGCCCTGGTTTAGACCTGCTTTAGTTTTTGTTTAGACAAGCTTTAGTCCTGGTTTAGACCTGGTACAGACTTGGTTTAAGCTTGGTTTACTCCTGTTTAGTTTTGGTTTAGACCTGCTCTAGTCCTGGTTTTATTCCTGACTTACTCCTTGGTTAACCCTTGTCCTACCGACCTGTTTTACACACATTACTGAGAGGGGTCACTTTATACCCCACAGATAAAAATCTGTAAAGAACAAACAAAACAATAAAATATAGATTTTTTTTTTCTCTTTAGTGTTCATTAGATTACACATTGATGTGTTAACTGTCAGATCAAGTAAAGAGATTTTGTTGATCAATTATTATGTTGATACTTTTGGATATAATTTGCATATTTAGACACCCAAAATATAGACATAAGTGCATGTTTTAGTTCAGGAACAATCCAGAAAAACACAAACACAGCTCATTCACCACTCTTCATTCTGATGTACCTTAGTTTAAACAAATTTAAAAGACTTTGGTTTAAATTGTTAAAGGTGGGCGGGGCAAAATTCACTCTAATATAGAATAATAAGAGCAGGTCTAAATCAGGACTAGCCTAAACTGGAGCAGGACTAAATCAGGACTAAACCAGACCTAAATCAGGACTAAACCCAAACAAAACCATGTCTAATTAAATCAGGTCTAAATCAGGACTAGCCCAAACTAAAACAGGAATAAAACTGGATCAGGACTTGAACTGCAAAAGTCTTCTGAGTACCACCAGAAGAAGCCTGCGTACCACCAGTGGTACCCGCACTACAATTTGAAATCCACTACACTATAGTATACTCCAGAAAGGTCACATTTTTTGGCAAAATTAAAGAAACCAAATTAAAGCTGCAAGTGGCAATGGTAGGCCCTCACCATGGCAACCCGGAGCTGGGGCAAAGGTGAAATAATTTTGTACATTTTTTAAGTTGGTGCCTTTTGATAAAAAACTGCTAAAAGCATTATAATACTCAGTATTGCACTGAGTGGAATTCCCATTGGAATAAAGTGGCAGAATTTAACCATCACCATGGCAACACAGTAAAAAAAAACAAAAAAAAACGACTTGGGTACCATTTGAGTTTTTTTTATCAGGATGACATAAAGAATGTTTGTGCCTAATTTGACAAATCTTTATTGAACTTTTATTTTATTTTTTTTGTCCATAGAGATTTTTGTTTTAATCCCACTGGAATAAAAGGTAGGTTTCAGTTATTGCCATGGCAACATAGTAAAAAATCTGACTTCGATGTCTTTTTTGATCGTGGTTACGTAAATTAATTTAAATCTGGTGAGTTTCATACATTTTTGAAAAACTAAATTTTTTACTCACCATAAATATTTGTCTCATTCTGTAGGGGGCGCTATCTCACCAAATGTCATTGTTTATCATTTAATGGGTTTAGGCTTGGGGGGGGGTTTATGAGTTTTTGAAATTTGAGCCAAATCAGATTTAATTTGTGCGAACTGTAGCAAATTGCAGTTACGGACAAATCCAAAAATGTTTTGTAAAGTTTGCGGCTGTGCCGCACAAAAACCATCAAACTTTTGATGCCCCACTTCTCTAAATGATGTAGAGCGATTTTGAGGTCATTTGGTTAAACACTCATGGAGGAGTTAAAAAAAAAGTAGGACTTGTGCAAAATAGCTAAGTCAGCTGTTTGTATTTTTCACTCCAAAATGTCCGACTTCCTGTTTGTCAGGGGGCGTGGCCATAATGTTTTTTTTTTTTTGTTTGGCTCCACCTGAACCATGTGTATACCAAATTTGGTGGGTGTATGACAAACTTTACAAGTGAATATAAGTATGTGGCTGCCACACCTGATGTATGTATGTGTGGGTACTTGCTGAGTGTGTACATGGGTAAGCACTTTGTTATTGTGCACTTTGGGGCAGCACTGCTGTGCAGACACAATAGGGCTTGCGCCAACCTTGGAGCATGGGCCTAGTTCCTAATGTCTTAATAATGAATAGCGTCTTAATGCCTTAACGCTTAATGCCTAGTTCTTTTTTTTATTTTTTTTTTATTTTTTAAATTTGTTTTAAATAAAAATGGTGAATACCGCCTAAGTTTTAATTCAAAGCTCAAAGTTGTAAACTAGCACCACGACAAAAAACACATTTTGTATAGAGGTGTTTGTTTTTTGTTGAACCTGTACCAGAACTGTCCTGATTTCCTCTCATCTCTTCATTAAAAAGTTCAGACGAGGAGTTTGACTGCAATAACAGGCCTCCTGACGATTTAGAACCATTTTTGATTCTGTTACAACACACCTCATTGTTGTCAGCTCTTCCTTTCATTCCTCAATCTTTCCTCTCACCTCCAGAATTCCCAAAACATTATTCTCCGCTTTGTTCAACTCAAAACCTCCCATTTTTCCTTTTTTTTTTTTTTTTGTGAACATACGCCATGTGATTGTTGAATTGTGTTTCTCAAAGTACCGCAGGCAAAGACATTTCCCTCCCGAACATGAAACGTGCACAAAAGACAGCAATTGTTGAGCGTCTAATGGGAAATGTTAAGCTCTGCGCAGCAAAAAATCTTTTATCTGAGGTATTTACTCTTCAAACAGGCAGAAGAGGAATGTTAAGTCCAGGTTTAGACCTGATTTAGACCTGGTTTAGACCTGATTTCAACCTGGTTTAGTCCTTAGACCTGTTTTAGACTGTGGTTTAGTTCTCATTCAGACCTGGTTTAGTTCTCCTAGCTTTGTCCTGGTTTAGACCCTAAACCTATTTTAGACCTGATTTTAACCTGGTTTAGTTCTTAGACTTAGTTTACACCCGGTTTAATTCTTGCTTAGACCTGGTTTAGTCCTGGTCTAGTCCTGGTTTAGACCTGTTTTAGTCCTTAAATCTTGTAAAGACCTGGTTCAGGCATTAGACCTGTTTTAGACCTGGTTTAGTCCTTAGTCTTGTTTTAGGACTGGTTTAGTTTAGTTTTTTAAACATGGTTTAGTCCTGGTTTAGATCTGTTTTAGTCCTTAAAACTTGTTCAGACCTGGTTTAGGCCTTGGACCTCTTTTAGACCTATTTTAGACCTGTTTTAGACCTGTTTTAGACTTGGTTTTATTCCTTAGACCTGTTTTAGACCTGGTTTAGTCCCTAGCCCTACTTTAGTCCTGGTTTAGTCCTTAGATCTTGTTAAGACCTGGTTTAGGTTTGGTTTAGACCTTAAACCTGTTTTAGACTTGTTTTACTCCTTTGAGACTGGTTTAGATCTGGTTTAAATGTAATTTTAACCTTGTTTAGTCTTTAGAACTGGTTGATTCCTGGTTTAGTCCATAGACCTGTTTTAGACCTGGTTTAGTCCTTTTTTAGACCTTTTCAGCTTCAGTGCCTAATGGAAAATATTTTATCTTGGGTATTTACTGTTCAAACCAGCAGCATTTTGGAAGAAAAAAGAAAAAAATGTCACTTTTTTCGCTTATTATTTTATTTTATTATTTATTTGTTTTGTTTTTTTGTTTTTTTGATGCGCTCCGTGCTGAGGCTGTAGCTTTCATCTTCGGGTGCTCTTAACTAAACGCTGGTGTGTTTGCAAAGAATCAAAGCGGATGATTAGAAAGAAAAGTAGTCGGGAGAAGCAAAAAGGATATATGAAAAGAAAACATTAAAAACATAGTCAAAATTGTTGAATAAAGTTAAATTTACAATCTCCACAAAGTTGTCGACGCCACAGGAGCTCGGGCCTCAAGCTGCGTCTGGAATAATCCTTTCTTTGTTCCCAAAAACTCAATTGTTGACTGAAAAAAGCAGCGTGTACCAGCGTTATTCCACTTTTCAGCATCTGTAAAAAGCCCAGAGCGCCAGTTCTCTGTTTGTTCTTCCTTTGTGTGTTGGGACTGATACCAATTCACCACCAGCACAATTTAAAAGTGCGCTCAAGTAGTTTTATTCAGTAAAAAAACATCAGAGGAGCTGCTAAGTTGAAATGTAAAAGCCACGTGTATGAGTTGTGAGAAACAGATCAAATAAGTACGCAGACCTGACAGGTTCTGAGGCAGAGGAAGTGGGGTGAGCTGAGTCCTGGCTCCACCAATGAGACAATATCACTTACTGTTGTTATGAGAGTGTAAATGCATTTATCTTCTTCTTCATCCTTAGGCTACGTTCACACTGCAAGTCTCAATGCACAATTAAGATTTTTTGCTAAAATCAATTTTTTTTAGAGTGATGGGTCACATTACATTTTAAATGTGACTTCCATCAGTCTTGGGTGTGAACCTTCTACAGCCCTGAAGTGGCCCATATCTACAAAAGCAGACATGATTTGTTTGTTTGTTTGTTTGTTTGTTTGTTTGTTTGTTTGTTTGTTTGTTTGTTTGTTTGTTTATTAGGATCCACATTAGCCATTGCCTTGACAATGGCTACTCTTCCTGGGGTCCTCATCATAAAAATCACATTTACAACATTCAATACAATACAATTAATTCACATCACAGGTCTACAACATAGAGGTAGCAAAAAACACAAAAACATCACTCACTTTTAGAATTCACAAAAGAAGTACAACCACAGTCACAAATACATGTGCACATATACATTAAAAAAATAAAAACAAAAAAAAAAATAAAAAAATACGATATGAATGATGGCACTGAGGGATTGTGATGAGGGGCTTCACTGACACAGAGTTGATCCATATTTTTAGTCAATGTCAAGGCAGATATATTAACACATCTGTCAGTGCCAATGATTTTTTATTTATTTTAATTTATTTTATTTTATATTTTATTTGTATTTGTTAATGAAGTGCAAAACTTCAGTTTTCTACTTACTAGTTCCATCATGCTTGTTTATATTTGATCTGGCCAGCTCCTGCCTCTTCCAGTGCAGAATTATGGCATCTGTTCCATTATAATGTAGTAAAAATCAGATGTTGCATTGTAAAAGATCAGATGTCTGATTTAGGAGCACATATGAAAGTGGCCTGGGTTGGATTCGAAAAATCTGATTTGTGCTGTTCACAATGTCATGATCAGATACAGGTCACAAATGGGCAAAAAAGTGTGATTTGGGTCACTTTTACCTGCAGTCTGAATGTAGCCTTAGTTCAGGGGTCTGCAAACTATGGTTTTAGAGCCTCATGTGGCTCTTGCGGCTCCTTGGGCATCTGACATCTGCATATGCAATAAAGGAATACATAGACAACAGAAGTGCAACACACAAACACCAAGAAACAGATGTAACTCTAGTTCTCTGAGTAAGCTAGTCAGTGCAGTATTTAACACAGTACTTTGTTAGTTGCAATTATTAATGACCACCCATAGGCTATAATTCAGTTTTAAGTTACGTAAATTGTGTGCATTAAAATTAGTTGAGGCTCTTTATAGATGCAAATTGTGTATTTTTGACAACAACTGGCTTTTTGGATCACCGACGTTGCAGACCCCTGCCTTGGTTGATTGCCATTCACAAGTTGTTCAGCCTCCTTGTAGAGAAAGCCCATATTGGCTGCTGGTTTCTGAGTTCTTCTCAGCACATGGCAGAGATGGAGTACTGAGTCCATTTGACATGACTCCAACTCAAGCTCTCTGTAAGATTTTTTATTTTTTATTTTTTGTGCTTTTCATAAGGTAGATTTTAAATTTGTCTGCATAAGCATTTATTTATTTATTTATTTATTTATTTATTTATTTATTTATTTATTTATGTATTTATTTATGTATTTATTTATGTATTTATTTATTTATTTATTTATTATTATTATTATTATTATTATTATTATTATTATTATTATTATTATTATTATTATATGGCAAAGTGGGTTGTGCTCTTGCCCTGCAATCAGAGGGCCCTGGGTTCAAGCCAGGATATGGACAGCAGTAGTAGTAATAGTGGTACTAGTAGTATACATTTTACTGTGTAAAAAATTACAATTATTAATAAAAAGAAAATAATTTATGCGTTCAGCTTTTTCTTATTCTCCTTAGGAGTTGAGGATGACTGGGGCATATCCCAGTAACTATGGGCCTTATGGTGCTTTCATGCAATCCTCGGAAACTTGGGAAAAGATAAACATGAACGCCTGCACAAGTTGTAAAAAAAGCACAACTTCCCTGCTGGGAGGTGAGAGCACTAACCACTCTGCCACGTACACCCCAAAAATACATTATACCTATTTTGTTGTTGTTGTTTTTAATTTTTCATCTGCTACTTTACAAGGTCACCACAACAAATCAATTGCACCATTTTTTTTAAACTCTGGATGCCCTTCCTGTCACAAACAGCCGCATACTGTGACTGGAGTAGTCCGTCTGGATGAAGTATCTTACCCAAAGACAGAGTAAGAATCAAACTCCCAAAACTCGAGTTAGTGGGTGACCTGCTTAACCTCCTGCACCACACATTTTACACTTTACTTACAGAAATATATATCTTGCTATCACTTTAGTCTTATTTTTCATGCCTCCAGTATTGGCTCTCTCCACTCCACTCACAGTTGCTCAGCTTCAGCAGCAGGTCAAGTCAATTTTCCCCTTTTCGTTTCTAAATCTCAATCTGTTGACCCCGAAACGGCCCAAACAACCTTTTAACATTAAGCTACAGCACCGCTCCGTCTCGCCCCTGCTCCGGATAAGGCACGATTACACGGCTAAGTGCTGCTAGCATTAGCGTGAAAGATGCCATCCTTCCCCCAACCTGCTAAGGCAGGGGGCTTTATCTGAATGTCAATGGGGCAAAAATTCGGGCCACAGGGGGTTGGAAGTATAAGGTCAAAGATTTTGCCAGTGCGTGTGTGTGAGAGAGGGTAGAAGAGGAAAAAAGACACTGAAGTGCCGTCTCCTGCTTGCGCTAGCCCCCCCTTGATGCTAATCCAGCCCCAGAGCAGGTTCAGGGGAGGATTAGTGCTAGCGAGACCTGGGATTAGAGTTCTCCGTTGGGTCGAGATGAGCAATCGAAGACAGGTGCTCGTGGAGTTCTTTTGGTGAAATAATAATATCGTTGTCATATGGTGAAGAAGGGGAAGCAGCTGTGGGGATTTTTTTTTTTTTTTTTTTTTTTTTTTTGTGGTAATTCAGGCCAGTGCTGAGTCTTGCAGAAAAAAAAAAAAAGAAATGGAAGAAGAAAAGGGCAGTGGAGAATGGTGAGGCGCTAACACAGAGTTACCCAAACTTATGCTGCGTTCAGAGGGACAAAGCCGAGCATTTGTCCACACACTGATGAGAGATTAGCCTTACAGCTGTTGGAGAAAGAAATGGATTGGCATTTGAAAGGTGGATTGATTAAAATTTGTGCAATTAGAAGCAGTTAGCGACTTGAAATCTGCCAGAAAACTGTATAATCCGAACAATTAAATCATGTACATGAGAAATTTGCTGAAAGGACTCCTATTCTGCTAAATTGACTTGTTTGAACTTTTTCCTGTTATAATGTTGCACCTCAAAAACATACCTTGAGTTTTATTTTGTTTCATTCATCTATGTTTGAGTATCGTGTATGCTGAGGCACTGCCCCACTCAAGAGCTGAAAATGCTGTAATATTAGGCTGTAAAGCATAATGTAGGACCTTTTAACACTTTGACCGCTAATCAAGGAACGTCGTGTCATTTGTGATTTCACACTTCACCACCAATCATAAGTACTTCCAGCTTTACATGAGGTTGTTGTGCCCTTTGTACAGAAGAAGGTTCTGGCAACAGGACAGAGTGCAACATTTCACACATATGGACTTCGCAGGACAACACCACCCAGGCACGGAGCAGTCAGGACGTGGTCTTAGCTCAAGTTAGCTTGAGTTAGCAAGCCAAAAATATGCCCGCTCCTAAAAGGATTACACGTGAGGAAGCCCCGAACCAGACCCTCAACATTTTAAATGAAGAGGACAACAAAAACTTTACAGTTTGATGCAATATTCAGTCAATTTTTGGTCCCATTTGGTGGTGGAAGCATGGCTGCCATTGTGCGCCTATGGCCCCTCCAACCACCACAAACACACAGTCACACTGATAGTCACATAGGCAAGGTGGGTGAAGTGTCTTGCCCAAGGACACAATGACAGTATGCAATGCAATGCCAGCAGCAGAGCTCAATCCGCCAACCACAGATAGCGTCCAAAGCAGGACAAGCAGAGCCCAGTGCAGCACCAGCAGGCTAAAGCTCTGTTATACTGTTGGGTCATGTTTCAGTGTCAGTTTGTGGAAGTGTGATGCATCTGAGAACTTTATCTAACCCAGACCAGAAAGCTGACAACACAGCTCCTGCTCTCGTAATGCCAGGAATACATCTGACATCTGGTTATGTAATGTCAATAAAGAAATGAGTACATGACTATAAAACAACCTGCATCTGCATCATCTTGTCAATTTAAACAAAACAATTCTCCCTGTTTTTCAGTTGCACACACCACAGAAGCATCAAGAAGGAGTTACAGGTGTAACTCTAATTCTCTGAGTGAGATAATCAGTCCAGTATTAACACTCTTCTTTTTTGCAGTTATTAATGAACACCCATATTCTATGTTTCAGTTACAGGCTAAACAACTTTTGTGCATTAAAATTGGTTGCAGCTCTTCACAGATTCAAATTATTTTTGCAAACAGTTGGCTGTTTGGATCTAGAAGGTTGCAGTCCCCTGCTCTAGTCTGTAAGAACTAGAACTAGATTTTTTTTCTACAACCTAAAGACTATATCCAGATTTTAAGATACAGGTAAATATATAACAAAGAGAAAGATCTGAGAGAATTCACACTCATTTTGATTTAATTTTATGACATACTGTATGCAAGACTGGTCTGTGGGGTGGACCACGGGGATAGCCTGTATACAGCCAACAGTTTTCAGTGCATGACCACAGTTGGTCCTGCTCTTTTCTGCTACAGGCTACATGCTAACCCAGAGGTCAGGTGTGTTTTAGTACTGTTTTAGTTTCCTGGGTCACACAGAGGTACAAAGCCACGATAGAGTGTTTATGTTTTCAACTCTAAAAGCTAAAAGAGGCCATTATGTTGCTGATGCCATGTTTATGTCATAACCTTGTTGGAAATGTGCAAAATATACACAGTTCACCTAAGTCCTTCCTGTGTTACTGTGGCTTCTGTACTTTACCTCCTACCATCTAATGAAGATTGTGTAATAGGTAATAAGTAAATCTATTATTCCTCATCCAACCAAGTGGGGTAAAATGTGACCCCAGGTGTATATATGGTGTATATATTTTGTCATAATAATTTGAGAATTTAATGTATCGGGGTAACTAATGACCCCAGTCAAAAGTACCTTTTTTTGCCTATGTATTTTTTATGTTTTTATCACTTCAATTTTTTTATAAGAATCACTAAAACCAAAGTCCTGACGGAGTCTGAACTGAGCCAGGAACATGTCTGAAGTCACCCAGGTTCTGCTCTGGTCCTATTACTGGCCTCAAGAACCATACTATTAGAGCGCCCCCTACAGGAGCCACAAGCAACAAAACCCATGCAGCCTGTTCAGACAAACTGTCTGCAGCATTTCACATCAGAGAGAAAGTCCAGAGTTTCAGCTCCAGGACAATAACAAATTGTAAAATGACGTAGCAGTTGCTCAGTCAGTAGAGACACTTGCCCACTAACCTGAAGGTGGGCAGTTGCCAGCAATGCATACTGTTGTTGTGTCTTTAGGCAAGACACTTCACCCGCCTTGCCTGTATGATGGTGGTCAGAGGGGCCGTAGGCCATGCTTCTGTCAGTCTGCCCCAGGGCAGCTGTGGCTACAGAGTTAGCTCATGACCACTGAGTGAGACTGACCAGTGAATGAATAATGCACCAAACTGTAAAGTGACTTTGAGTGTCTAGAAAAGTGAAGTATAAGTCTAATGCATTATTAACAGCAGAATGTAACTTTTGAGGACACATGGATTCAGGGACTTTACCTGCTAAATCCATGATTCAGCCTCATTATTGATAAAATAAATAAAACAAAACACTTAAATCAACAGTTTTATTTAAACTGTAGTGCAAGACATTTAAGAAACTTAACTTTATATGATTTTTGGTGGATTAATTGGGATTATTCTATATTAGAGTGAATAGGCCCCGCCCACTTTTAAACCCAAAAAATATGTGTAAAATAGTTTCTTTTAATTTATACTACACTAAACCAGATCAGAATGAAGAGTGGTGAAGGTGCTTTGTTTGTATTATTGTGGATTTTTCTGGGTTGTGGATTATTTTGGGTGTTTATATATGCAAATTATATGCCAATGTATTAAAATAATTTACAAATAGAATGAAGTTTAGATTTAAACCCCATTTCTACAACATACTAAAAGCTCTATCAACTTGGGTATAGTGGTCACCAAATAAATAGAATTGGTATAACATTTTATCCTTTTCAGACATTTCCTCTGGACTTTGTATGGAGGCGTCAGGGCAATCATGGGAGGAGGCGTGCCGATTTGAGTCCCATAAAGCAATCTACTTGGTGTCAATGCTGTGTCAAATGAACTGGACTTTAGTTTAGTTTAGTTTAGTTTAGTTTAGTTTAGTTTGGTCCGGCCCAAGACCACCTCTTTTTATTGAACGAAAGACCACCTGTTTTGTCCAAACCACAGTCCTCATGAGCTTTTACACCTGAGGCTTTAGTCTGAACCAAATAGGACAATCCAAAAGTGCGGACCAAATATTGCAGGTGTGATAAAAAAAAAAGCCTTACTCTAAATATACAGGGCCAGCACTGCAAATAACCATTTAATTACTTTCCTTTGACCCCATCACTTCTGTATCCTGTACTCAACTTTTAAAAGCTACATTTGCACAACCTTCGAAGCTTAAATACTGAATAGAAAGACTTTTCCCAAATAGCTCCTAATTCATCACAAGTTTGCCACCTCTTTTTTACCAAACTGAAATAAAGCCAGGATACATCTTTTATTAAATTCTTTTTTCTGTAGGTGTTAACAGGAAACAGGTCGACATTTGGCGCCCTCAGATCCATTAGCGCTTTAACTGTGAAGAAGACGCCTGACCTGTGCTTTTCAAAATAAAAGCACGGCAAACTGAAACTTTTGAATGACAGGATGAGAGTAATTTGCGGGGAAAATGAACGTCAATGTAGTTTTAAAACCTCAAAGACAAGAAATTGATCCAAGATGAAAAAGTGCTTCTTTTTGTCAATTCAGTCTAGACTTTAAAATATCATTGATGTATGTCCATAAAGTGAAAATACATATGTATTCACAAAGCTACATTTGAACACCTGGGTCCCTCTATATCTTTTTCTCAAAGAGGTGGAAAGTAACTAAAATGTCGATATTTTTACTCAAGTAGCTATCTTAAAAACTTGTGTATTTTGATTGTTGTGACATTCATTTTTAAAAGTCTCTAAATTAGTATAAGTATTCTTTGATTTTGGTGGCAAAGTGGCTACTATGTACCTCCCAATCAGAAGATCCAGGGTTTGAGCCAGGCAGGTAGTAGCAGTAGCAGCAGCAGTAATAGTTGTAGAAGATTATGTTATGCTTGCATAAGTAAAAAAGAGAGAGACAAAAAAAAAAAAAAAAAAACTTTAAAAATATTGTGTATGCATTAGAAGCAGTAGTTATAGTAGTAGTAGTAGTAGTAGTAGTAGTAGAAGTAGTTCTCATAGTTGTACTTGCAGTGGCAGTTATCATAACAGTAATAGTGCTAGCAGCAGTAAGCAGTAAGTAGCAGTAGCAAGAGTAGTGGTACTTTCTACTGGACCCTTCAAATGTATTTTTTGCTCTCATTTTGGCATTTCTCATGCTAGGTTATTGATATCCGACATAGACGTTGAGTAATAAATAGTGTTTAGGATTTCACAACTGAAAAAAACAACAACAAACAAAACAATGAAAAAAGAAATTTCAGCTGTCTGGACAAAAAAACTCACACTCTTCCTCTGAAAGCCCCTTTTAGTTCCAGTGACTCACATTAAAATCACTTATTTTCACTTTGCTGCCATTGCAATACAGAAATGTTAAATCATGTTAATTCCTCTGTAACCCTGTCAGCCAGAGGCTAAAAAATACACAAACAAAAAGATCACCACCAGATTCACCATTTTCTCATTGCATTGTGGAAAATAATTCCTTTTAATTCACATTAGATAACAGTGATCTCATTTTTACATATGTGCTCTGATATCTCACTCACTTCAGTCTGTGTTATATGTATGGTTTTGATTGTTTGTTATGTGCATATTATATGTACTGTTTCTTTGCCATCAACCTGCAAACTGGGGCTACACATGGAAATTAAGACTTGGCTTGACTCTCCCATATTAAAGAAAATAAACATAAAGCCCACCTATAAAGTCTATAGTTCAGCTCCATCTACTTGCAACCCCAAACAAGCATAAGATCATGCAGACATGAATATTGTCTTTGTGTAATAAGAAATGCCTCCAATATACATCTGTGCAATATTTTTTTTATTTTATTTATTTATTTTTTTTGCATACCCTTGTTGCTGTCGAAAAGAATGTTGTATATTTGCTGAGGTTTGTCTCACAGAAAAAGGCTAATGAGCTGCTCCGTTTGTGAGGGTATTTTTAATTTTACTCCTGATGCAGCAGATCTCTCCTCTCACGCCGTCCTTGTTACGAAATTATATTTTCTGTGTTTATTTTATTTCGGGTGGACCAGCTGGCGTTCCGTCCCTGGGGTTGTTGATGCATGGCGGCATTCACCTGCCTTAGACGTATGGCCCGGTGTGTTCTGGCGTCCCAAAGACGGATGAGGGGGGTAGAAATCGCTGTACCGGCGCTCCTAAAGGTGATCCGAAACTCCGAGACACTAAAGCAAGCCAGGTTGGGCTGGCCATCGGAGGAGGTAGGGAGGGAGGTGCCCTTGAGCAAGGCACGGTACAAACCCGGTGGATCCCAGTGGAGAGAGGACACTACAACACTGCGTCCCACTTCTATAGTTTAAAATATGGGAGTAATCAGCATGACCGTGCAGGATGGGCCTGTATTGAGGTCACATTTGCAGCTGAGGAAGAGGTATTTGTCTAAAAGGAACCATGTACAGTAGCTTGCAAAATCCAGGGCATGTATAAAAGGGTGATATTGTTTCTTCCATGTTAAGGAAAACAGTTTAATTCTCAAATACCATATTGTGATGTGATCCTCTATGAAATAT
Source organism: Bostrychus sinensis (assembly GCA_020698575.1). Classification (NCBI taxonomy): domain Eukaryota; kingdom Metazoa; phylum Chordata; class Actinopteri; order Gobiiformes; family Eleotridae; genus Bostrychus; species Bostrychus sinensis. Next base: position 40,561,378 of record CM036241.1, read on the forward strand.
GTCATCTAGGTTTTATGATCAAGCTGTTATTGGTCTACACTTGCCAACCCTAAATAATGACTGAGAGTACATTCCATTACACCATGACACAGCACAAAAAACACAAAACATAAAAAAGAAAAGTAAGTGATGTGAATAAGTATCAGCTAGGGTGACCTAGCCTGGCGAGCCAGACTGTCCTGCTTGCAAAAAGCAGGTAGGACAGTTCCCCTCTCGGAGCGTGTCTTTCAAAGGTTCTGCTGAAGTCCGCCATATTGTTCAGTTCTCTGTGTGACTTTCTTTTTTTTTTTCTTTTTTTTTTTGTCTTGTTACTCGACTTTTTCTACAGGTTTTTGTACAGCTGGCTTCTGCTGCTGTTCCCAATCATAAATAAGTACAGAACTGCTCATAATATGGCATATTCTGGTGTTTTATGAAAAAAAAAAAAAAGGCAAGAACTCATGTTTGTTTGGGTCAGCGGTGTACTGCTTACCTCCTGCCCTTCCTTTCTCTGATTGGTTACCACAGAGGCACCAGACTAACATCTTTATATAGAATAGGAAAAGAGTTTGTCTGGCAGGCCAAGCTAAGGGTGACCAGAATTTTAGACCCAAAAACTGGGACACATTATTTTTACTAATCTTGGTGCATTTGAACTAGTGCTGCAACAACAGATTGGATTAATTAACAATAATTGATTATTGAAATAATCAACTTATTTAGTAAGTGTTTCATCGTTAACTGGGGTATTCACTCTGAAACATGCCATGTGCTGAGAGAGGAGGGTTTTTTTTTTTTTTTACCAAAAACTCTAAACTGTTAAAAACAATGCAGCTACATTTTGTGTTTTTGCCTAAAAATATATATAATATTTTTGTGTATATATGCTCTATGCAAACATTCTTAAGGAGCATAGTCATGGCTTTGTCTGGTTAAAATTTTGTAAAAATTTTGTGATTTTTGGTAGAATTATCAGCTTTCATACCACTTTAGTCATAGTCACACTTCATCTATTTTTAATCAATTAATCAAAACCATAATCAACAGATTAATCAATTATCAACATTTGTTAGTTGCAGCCCTAAACTTCTGAAATCCATACAATTTTCTGTCATGTAATTCAAAGTACATGACACTAGGGCTTAAGTTTTGAATATGATGGCCATTTATTGATTAAAACAATGTGGCAAAAGTCTTTAGATAAATTTAATAAATAGTTCTCTATGCATTTCATCGTTCAAATGGGGACAATTGGGACATGGTTTGTTGACAACTGGGACATATCCGTTATGTTTACAGATATGTGTTGGGACATAGGACATAGAGCCTAAAACTGGGGCTGTCCTGGTTAAATAGGGACATCTGGTCACCCTTGGCAAGGCATGTAAACAGTCTTTTCTTTGTGATCAATTCTTTAATGTTACATTTTGTTGACAGTATACAATACAACACTGTTATATATATATTTCCCCTCCCTACCCTCAAACACAAAAAAGACAAAAAAACAAAAACAAAAACAGTCTTAAACAAGAAAGAAGTAACTTTATGATGGTCTCATTTATTAAAGAGCTTGAGCTAGAAGTTCAATGTCAGAGCTAGACCAGAAGCAAATCACATTGTGTGTTGGAAAATTGGTTCATCTAAAATATATTTTTTACTAAAATATTTATTTTATTTTGTATTTCAATTGGTAAGCCCACTGTGAACCAATTCTCAACTGAAATTGCTCAATAGGTTATGTTCACGTCATGTCATAGAATTCTAAAGGGCCTATAGAGGGTATGCAGATGACATCACTGCATGCAGAAGTAACTGCTGCGAGTGGCAAAGCTGCAATAATAGCTACGTTGTGTAATGATATGAGTTAGTGCAAATACTCAAAGAGTCAACTAAAATGGGGAAGAGAGTTATTGTGATATTAACTGATACAAACATATTGAACAACAAATTAGATAAAAAAGTGACAAGGAAGAGCGCTTCCTGGACCTCCAAAAAGTAGGATAAGAGTAGCAAAAAATGAGGTGCTCTTTGGAAAGGGACAGGCAATGCAAAAAACAACAAAATACCCAAGGCACTCTCTCATAAAGTTAAAAAGCCTTTATTACTTAGGGCATGTCACAATAGACTAAAAAAGCCCCAACGCATTTCGGCGTTACAGCCTTCATCAGGGGACAAAACAAATTAGATATATTTGATAGACAACTGAAATCTAAAAAAGAGGGGAAACCAAATGGATCGCGACATTTCCAGTAAACAACCCTGCTGACCAAAAGTCAATCTGTAGTTTTCCAAGGACTTTCCACGAACTCTTTACCTTAAAGAATCTGTTTGGGAGTCTGTGTGACGGTTAAATGAGTTGTTGTGGGGCAAATAAAGCGTCCTGCATCTCCCTCTGCTGTCCCTGAACCAAAAACTACAACTGCAACAGTGAGCGCTGCCGACCTGGAGTCACAGACGTCTGGAGTCAGTGAGAAAGCAGCGCAACGTGGCTAGCATAGAAGGCGAGACAGATAACTGAGTTCCACTTTTAAACATTTTCTATTAAATATATTGACAGCTAAACAAAAGTCTGTCAATGAGCTTCATGTCCCTGCTCCGCGTTAGCTGCACGCTGCCTGTGAATTTTTGCTTAGTTTGTTTACTTCTTACTTTACTACTCAACAAAATTGTTACTTGATTAAAAATATTAACTAAAGTAGGCGTTTCCTTCAAGGTGGAATAATGTTAATAATATAAAAATAATATAAACCATGATGTCCTTAGCTGTCTTAGTTACATAAAAATGATAAGAAAGTGAAATCCTGGCCAGATCAGTGTCCAAGGAAATACTGATGAGTTTAACTCTGACTCTCACAGTCTTTGTACTGAACGCAGCCGCTTGTTTTGCCACTCAGTCTGAGCGAGGGGGCCGTGTCCCTTAAAAAAGTGACATCAGTGCTTACCCCTCTATTGTTTAAACTGAGCTGGAGGGAGGTCAGGACTCTGTGGTAGAATCTGCTGCTAATGAGTCAATATAGCGTCAAAAAGTGGTGTGATTGCTGTCAGTAGACTCAACATTAAGCCAAAAGATGAGTATAGTGTGGTTTTAATGCTCATGTTCAATATTTGTTGATTTTCTGTTTGGATATTTCTTTTAAAAATAGTTCCTCACCTGTACATTTATACAGGCCCCTGCCTTCAAGTCTGAGGTTTTGACTATCATCAAATTCTAGAACATGAAAGCAAAATGTATTTGTATTTATTTGTTTATTTGCATGGGACAGTGCACATGAATGAACGAGCAACAGGTGCCGTAAATATGCCTGATTTAGCACAATGCTAATTTCCATGCGTAGTCCCATGTAAAAAGAAGAAAAAAAAAAAAGACACAAAATACACTATATACAAAAACATAAACACATCTAGCACACACAAAGATTGAATGCAGACGTGTATCACAAAATAGGACACTGTAGAGTACAGTTCACACAGACAACAGATAATACAGAAAAACATTACAACACACAGTGATGACAATGCCCACAAAACATAGCAACAACAATATTAAATGTAACCCTAAAGTGCTAGTTAAATACATTTCATAACGAAACACTCTCATACATACTCTCATGCATTCTTGTAAAAAAAAAAAAAAAAAAAAAAATCAGAGAACCTATCTTCTAAAATATCAATAAGTACCTTAGTGCTCACAATTTTGCTGATTACTTAGGTGTTGTTTAAGTTTTTTTTTTTTTTTTTTTTTTTTTTTTTTTTTATGTGGGAAAAGTGGCTCTATCTCTGATCACCACTGGCAGGGTGCTCCAGCTGTGCAGCCCTTGACAGAGAGCACATTTTAAGCAAAGGTGGATCTTCTGAACTGCACTTCACAGTCCGCCCTGACAACAGACCTAGTGCTAGTGTCACTTTCCCTTTTTTTGAAAAATTCTCCCAGTGGGGGTGGAGCCATACCATTCATTATTCTGTAAATAAGACAACTTTGTTTAAGATTCTTAAGATTCTCAAAGTTTAAAAACCTATATTGCTCTAAAAGAGGGCATATGTGAAAGGACTGTGTTTTCGAGCAAATAGCTTGATTGATTTTTTTGTAGAGCTGTTTTATTGGTTTCAATGCAGTGATACCAGCAAAGGACTATACTGTAAAACAATAATCAATATGGGGAAAAAATCATACAGTGGAGGTAGGATTTAGCAGCCTCCGTTGTAATGAAAGGACTAATTTGTTTAAAGTTTTGATAATTAAATTTCATTGTGTTTATGACCTTTTTAATATGATTTTTGAATGTGAGATTGGAGTCTAACAAAACCCTGAGATACTTAAACTGGGTTACCAGCTCCAGTTCCTCCCCCTCCAAAAATACAGAGGATCTCTCTTTGGAAATATAATGTTTTGCGTTGTTTTTAGTAAACACCATACAAACTGTCTTTTTTGTATTGATCATTAGACAAGTTTGTTTTAACCAGTTTTGCACTTTGTTAAAAGCAACTGTGAGATTTGCAGCTATGGTCCTTTCATCCCTGCCCTGTGTGAACAACACTGCATCATCTGCATACACCACAATATTGAGCTCAGGGCAGACATCTGGTAGGTCGTTGATGTATAACAAGAACAGCAGAGGCCCGTGAATAGAGCCCTGCGGGACTCCAGTGAACAAAAAATAAATAAACTCAAGCATATTGTTATTTTGTTGGCTGGTGCTTGGGAGTATAATGAAGGGGTGTGAGCTTTTGGAAAAGGCCTCATCAACTTACCTTGTGCAGACTTAAGGCAGGGGTCTCCAATTAACAAAACATTTGCCCAAAGGCAGACACCGTGAGGGCCAGATGCTCTCATTAAATAAAACTAAATTAATTTTGCATCCTAAGTAATAATATTATTTTATATATTAATTTTCTGCTTGCATAAGCTCCATTTTTAATAACTGAGGCCTGACATTTGATTCTGTTTGTTATGAGCAAGGCTTCATTTACGCTCTTTCTAAATGTAAAATTTGAGGTTGATTGTAAGTAAATTGAGTACAAAATCTCCTTACTTCCCATCACCAGTGGGAGATTACTCTGGAAAGGTAATTATACTGATACTCTTTCTAAAGGTAAACTGATTACTTTTGATTACTTTATTTTAAAAGTAATCAGATTGCTGATGACTAGATACATTAGTTACTTAAAAATAAAAACAAGAACCAGACAGAGCTGGCCTATGGCATAAGTGATACAGGCAAATACTGAGGGTGCAGAGTGACTGGGGGGGGGCTGCCACTGCCCCAGGCTTCAGTGCGCAATAAAACTTAATGAGCCTGATCAATAACAGTATATTCCTAGATAATATAGAGAGTGGAAAGAGTTTTGAGTCCACAGATGTGTTCTACACTTGTCACGTTTTAAGTCACTTTTCATTTGATAACAATCAACCTGTTACTAGTGGGGATACGATCATAAACAGCTTGTGAAATAATACTTGCAATAATGAAAGATGTGGTGGAGCGCAAAGCTTTTCTCACAATATTTTAGCTGTGTTATTATAACAGTAACATAAAATGAGTCCTGACATCCTGGCAGAAGCTTCTGTAGCCTGCAGTGTTCTGTGGAGCCTCTGTCCACAGCTCAGTGATGAGGCTGAAGACTCTGTGGCCCTGTGCTGCAGGGGCGGGGCAGAGTTGGGGCCCCACTGGGGAAACCACTAACAGAGGATTTCAACACAAGTAACAAAGAGCATGTACAAAATATATATATATAAAAAAATAGTTTAATCACACTCTGCTGCGGTCTGTGCAGAAAAGCAGCTCATGTTTAAAATGCAAGAGTTGTTATATTAAACAATGTTTTATCTTGAAACTTGAAGAGAAGTAAAATCATAATTAGTCTTCCGTTTTACTACAGAGTAGCAGCTGATGAAAACCATACATGACCATCTAAAATGCATCAGAAAACAGGAACTATATACTCTCCTTTCTCCTGTGCTGCATTTGTTTTGCTTGGTGCTGAGCGCTCAGGCACTTGTATGATGTTGCACGCCTGTGTGTCACTCATATTTGACTCGTATTTTTTTGTTTTACCATCTAGAGAAAAAACCTATGGAAACACTTATCCTGTCTGCAAAATGTAACGCAACGATATTTGGGCTTGTAACTATGATCAAACGACTCTATGTGAAATTATAACATGTTACATTACTCCGTTATTATAAAAGTAATCTAATTACACTAACACGCTACTAAGACCAACACTGTCCATCACCTTTGAAGAGTAACAATACTTTTACTCCAGTTGCTTTTCAGACTGAGTTTAGCCTTTACTTGGCTGCTGGTTCATGTTATAATTTCCTTGATCAAAAGTTACCATCTCTCATTCCCTTTGTCTAACGCTAGTTTTTGAAGTTTTTTGATCAGATAAATCCTTTTGGGTTCACTCTGTCGCCTTTGTGTCCTCTCTCCACACACCCACGCTAACTTTATGATTGACATAACCTCCTTTGACAATCACTGTTCAGTCGCACACAGCTGTCACAAGAACACAATGCACACACGCCAGAGACCTGTTGCCGTTCCCATTACAAAAGCCAGACTTGATACAATGACAGGTGAACATACAGACGTGCCACTTAGTAGCTGGTTAAATGAGGCTGCCCGCTGCGCGCTAATGAGGACGCTAACCAGAAACGCCGCCCAGCGCTGGCTAATGACAGATGGATCAGGCAGAAACCGGGCTGTGTGATTGGCAGCTCACAGCAGGAGGCGTGGTCATGAGAATGGAGCTAATTGCAAAGTTAAAGAAGAGCAGGGAGGGGGTTGTAATGGTAATAATCCTTGTCAAAATCCTGGTCCTAGTTTTGGTCATATATGGTCTTGGGCCTAGTCCTAATCCCAGTCCTAGTCCTACTCTTAGTGATTGTCCCAGTCCTAGTTCTGTTCCTGGTTCTAGTTCTGGATCCAGTCTCAAAACCTATAGTCATGTTCCGGATCCCAAACCTGTAGCTGGTTCTAGACCTAGACCTAGTCTTGGTCCTAGACCTTGTCCTGATCATAGTAACTGTCCTGGTCATAGACAAAGTCAAGATCATGGACCAAGAAGATGAAAGTTAAAGAATAATGGTAACAGTCCTTGTCAAAATCCAAGTCCTAGTTCTGGTCTTAGTCTTAGTGATTGTTCCAGTCCTACTCCTGCTCCTGGTTCTAGTTCTGGTTCCAGTGCTGGTCAAAGTTCTAGTCTTGTCCCTGATCCTAGTCTTGTAGCTGGTCCTAGACCTAGACTGAGACCTAGTCCAGGCCCTAGACCTTGTCCTGGACATAGACAAAGTCCAGACCATGGACCAAGAAGATAAAAGTTAAAGAATAATGGTTATAGTCTTCGTCAAAATCCCGGTCCTATTGCTGGTCCCAGTCTTTAATCACATCTGTGCTGGTTGTTGATGTGTCATGTTCCTGGTTCTAGACCCAGTCCTAGTCCTAGTACTGGTCTTGTTTTTAGTCCTGCTGCTTGTTCTAGTTCTGATTCTAGTGTTGGTCTCAGTTCTAGTCATGTTCCCGATCCTAGTCCTGAAGCTAGTTCTAGACCTAGACTGAGACTTAGTCTGGGCCCTAAATCTTGTCCTGTATAGCTTGTTGATGTGTCATTGTCCTGGTTCTAGACCCTGTCCTGTTCTTAGTCTTAGTGATTGCCCCAGTCCTAGTGCTGGTTCTAGTTTTAGTTCTAGTTCTAGTGTTGGTCTCAGTTCTAGTCATGTCCCTAATCTTAGTCTTGTAGCTGGTCCTAGATCTAGACTGAGACTTAGTCCTGGCCATAGACTTTGTCCTGGCCATAGTAGGTGTCCTGGTGCTAGACAAAGTCATGATCATGAACCAAGAGGCTGAAGCTAATTGCAAAGTCAAAGAATAGCAAGGAGGAGATTGTAATGATTAAAGTCCTTGTCATGGTCCTAGTCCCAGCCCTAGACCTCATCGTAGTCCTGGTCTTGGTCCCGGTCCCAGTGGATTGGCAGCTCACTGCAGGGGGGTGTGGCCATGTGGATAAGGCTAATTGCAGAGTTAAAGAATAGCAGGGAGGGGGTTGTAACGATAATGGCGGCGGTGGTGCACTTTTGCTAGCCAATCGAACAGGATGCTATTGATCGTGTTGTTGTTTATTTGCACGGATGCGGCGCTCGGACAAAGGTTATCGCATATCGATGGGAGGTTGATGGGTTGTGGCCTTTGGATCAGAGCAAGCAAAAGGGGAACACAGCAGGAGATCAAACTGATGATAAAACTGAACAGAAAAACCCCCGAGCATCAACTTCACATCTAAAACTTTACTATATATGAGTACAATTTACCTTTGCATTAAGTACTTATGCCTAAAGATACTGGTATTTGTATCCACCAAACAGGACTAACTCTCAGGCATCACTATGATTTTTTTTTTTTTTTTTTTTTTGGGGGGGGGCATTTTTATTTATTTATTTATTTCCCTTTTTGATTGGTAATCATTTTGTCAGTGTTAATGCTAATAACACACATTTTTTGTAATAAAGGCTCTCTCCAGACACAGTTTGAAACTTAGATTTTATTATTATTTTTTTTAATATAGCATTTCAACACTGTGAAACAAATTTAGTATACTCATGTGACCTAAATGTTCCCTTCTAAAAACTGCTATAAAAATTTAACAGATTGATTTTTTTTTTCTCTCCTTTTTCTGCATAGATCTCAAAACAGATGTTGGGAGGTCATAGCATTTTTTTACGTGTTTTGGGTAGCTTGAAGATTATCCAGAAATTCAATTCAATTCAGTATTATTTGTGTAGTCCAGTATCACAACAAAAGTCGCCTCAAAGGGCTTCACAAACAGTTGATCAAACATAAACACACAATCAGACTTAGCGCAATCAACACAAACAATAACTACACTAAACTAAACTGACTCAGGACACTCCTGTCCTTAGACCCTTCTTCTCGGTAAGGAAAAACCCCTAAAAAAAACTGCTGTGGGGGAAAAAAGAAGAAACCTTATGGAGCCCATATTGAAGAAGAGATCCTCTCCCAGGACGGACAGGCAACATGTGTCTAGGACTGTTAGTCCATTAGCTCATCTATAGGATCATAGATTCAGCTCTGTAAGGATTCATCCAGACATGGAGAGTGGGGTGAGGTAGATCCGGGAAATCCTTAGAGGTGAGGTTGAGGGCCCACAGGTCGGGACAGGAGCACAGATGGGGTCAGCTAAGATCCAATCATCACTGGGACATCTGCCAGGCATCTGAAACAGTCCCCACTCCCCCAGAGGGGAGCAGGGAGAGGGACAACTTGTGAATAGCAATGAACTGATTGGAGATATAGAATATTAGATAATATTAATGACAGTGATAGAAGAGGAGCAGCAGATGAAACCAGAGGACAGAGGTCAGTGCACCATACTTCCCCCAGCTTCTAGCTCCTAGAGCAGCCTATCTTCAGCTGCTGGAGTTAACCCTGTTCCTAGCTGGCCTGACCATAAGCTTTCTCGAAGAGAAACATTTTAAGTCTAATAATATTGACTCTGGTGCATTATTATTTTTGTGAAGCATCCAACTGAAATTCATACTCAGACACCTCACCAGATGAAAATGTCCCATTGACTTTCAATAAAAACACTTATTTTTTTGTCCCTTTGCCATTACAGTATAAAACTGTGCATTCTGCAAATCAGCATTGTAAATAAAATATTATGTAAATAAAAATAAAATAGCAACGACATGTTTTAATTACGATCCTGCTCAAAACATGTTTAAATCTTGTAAAACTGGTAAAATTGTAACAGATGTAAAATCTAGATGTTTTGTTCATGTTATGAATACATAAAATAGTTACAAGCTCCACCCTCCAGCCAAAGCGGGAACCTTTAGGAGGGAAACATTCAAACATACACAGGAGAAGAATCACAAGTGAAGGCTGTTCAGAGCACTGCGCTGTTGAGACTGTTAGATGCTGCTTAACCAGGAAAATCTGCATAAGATAACAACTAATGACTACATTGTGTACACAGAAAATACTATAAATGTGAGCAGGCTAATGGCTTTACACATTCACAACAAGCTACGGTTTTCCTGTTAGCTGCATATAATTTATTGTGCAGCACATTTGCAGCTACTATATATATATATATATATATATATATATATATATATATATATATATATATATATATATATATATATATATATTAGGGCTGGGGAAATTATCGCATTAACGCATTGCGTTAATTTATTGATTTAATTGCGTTCATTTCAATTGACGCATCGATTAGTTTGATCACAACAAAAATATTATGACGACACTGACAGAGGCAGCAACACACCACGGGTCGTCCAGCGGAGCAGAAATGCACAGCGCGAGCGTAGAAGACGACACATTTCCGTTTCCATCCATCAGGCGTTCGAGATGAGCCAGACCTGCGCAGTTTGGATCAGTGTCGGTCTGTGCGCAGTGCACGCCGGTTAGATTTGTCTCCGACTTGTTCCCGACTTGCTCTGATGCCACAAGTGCGACGGTCACCGTGAGATCCAAACGAGACCAGCGCCTGAGCCTCCGCAGTTCATCAGGAGCAACTGCGGAGGCTGCATGGCTCAGTGCATGATGGGAAAACGCACACCTGTCAGCGGTGAACGGACAGGTGATTGGATCTGAGTTTAGTGCTGATCAGAAACGTAAAGCACGACACTTCACTGCCCTCCTTCTTTCCCCTCCTCTTTTAAAAAAAAATACAGACTAAAGTTACAGTTTTGACCTGGATAAAGCAACACACGCGAGAAGTGGATTTGGGGCGTGATGGTGCGTGATCTGAGCCACAAACTGTCCGACTTCAGTACAGGTGTATTTCCCCTCCTCTCATTGCGGCCGTGCACTCTCGTTCATAATCCAGGCGAGGAGCAGTTCATCTGGAACGAGCCTAATGCAACAAGTGAACGAGCTAAAGCAACATGAGGGACCAAAAAGAAACATTGCTAAATGGACAATTCTGCTTCAAATCATCACCAGACAGCAATATAGACAAAACTAAAGTTATGTGCAGTCTATGCAAGGATGGGTTCAATTACCACTGGAGTAACACAGTTCATAGTATTTACACTGTTGTGAACCACAACAATTGTTATTAATTGAAGAATTAAACTTATTTTTGTTAAAGTTCTAAAAGAGATTACACATGCTTTTTTAGGTAAGTTTTGTGTATTTGTTGGTTGTACCTTATTTAGGCAAACTTTGTCTGAGTTACAGGTCTCAAAGAGACTATTCATTTATTTTCTTTGCAAGTTTTGTTAGCATTGCACAAGTTTACAGTAAAGTATGTGAAGGTTAATTTAAAATAAACTTTCTAAATTTACAATTGTGTGGTTGTACGTGAATTCATAATGCGATTAATCACGATTAATCGCGATTAATAACTACCAGTAATTAATCGCGATTAATCGTGATTAATTTTTTTCAGATTTGCGATTTATTTATTTTTTTTTATTTTATTTTATTTTTTATCGATTCACTAAAATGCTCTTATCTCTTTCAGGAAAGGTGGAGGGCTGTCTGAGAAGTACTGAAAAGCTTTTCGTCACAGATAACTCAAGTAAGAAAACCAACAAAACTGATTGCGTGTTTTGTTTTTGTGACACAGAAATAATAACCAGTGAACGTCTTTTGCTTGTATCTATAGGATGACGTTGGGCTGAAGGTTGTATTTACCTCACTGTGCACCTGAGGACCTAGGGAATCAAGTGAAGAAGCATGTGGTAAGTCTTCTTTTATTGATGTCATGTAGTTATAATATCATTACTAGTCTTCTCAATACAGGCACTCATCATACATTTATTATGAGTGAATTTATTTCAGTTGTCCATTTGAATGTAATTCTGTAAATACATTTAAAATAGATAAAATATAATACAAAAATTATAATCATATCAATATAAATTGTCTATTTTTTGCATGCAAACAATACTAGGTCTGCGGCATTACAAAATAATAGGTGGTATTTATAGAGCAATTTATTTGAATATGGCAGTTTATAATGTCTGGGAATCTGTACTTACATGATACTAACCAAATACTTTGTAACAGCAAGAAGAAGACAGAGCTGACTTCAAGGAATCAGTTGGAAAACAACAGTAGGAAATTACTCTAAGCAACTAAACTGTGGACTGTTCTGTGCTTTAACCCCTTATGTTCACAAGCTTTAGATGTTTTCTAACTGAAGTCCAGCAGGCGTTACTGACTTTCTTAACAAGAGTTTGTGAATTTTGTGCCTTTGGTGCCTTCTGTTTTTGAATTGTAAACATGTATTATGTCCAGTCTAAATATTTGAATATACTGACTGTGCTATTTTCTAATGTCATATGTTATTACAAATGTCCTGAAAATTTTATCTTTGTTTGTGTCAATATTGTCACAATCCGGATTATTTGCCCCACTTGTACAATGCTCTGTCTCTGTATGTTTTACTGACTTTGAGTCAATACAGTTTTGTGGAAAAGTTGCTGTTGTCTCTTTTTGTAAGGCTGTATCTTAATACCAACACACTTATGTTCCATGTACTGCAGCACTAGTGTCACTGTAAAAGTGCAGTTTACATTGAATCAACAGAAATAAATTGCATAGGCTATAATATTTAAAGACATTTTTTAGATTTAACACAAAATAATAAAATTCACGCAATATGAAAATGTTGGTTTGTTTTTTTGTTTGTTTGTTTTTTGCTGTAAACATATATGTAAAATATGTGCATTTAACATGATTTGATCACATTTTATTAACATAAAATATTTACATTTGTATTATAAAAATGATATGCGTAGGAATTATATAATTATGTTTAAAAGCCTAAACATAATTGAATTACATGCAACTGATGTACATAATTTTATTAAGTAAATCCAATAACTTTTTTTTGTGTGTGGTTTAGTCCTGGTTCAGGCACAGTTTAGTCCACACTTTTGGGATGCAACAATAAGTATCCCGTGCACCACTTCACTTAAGTTTCTTTGTGTAATATTTTGCTAATCTCACTTGACACAGAGTAAAAGACTCCCCGTAATGAAAATAACAGTATACAGACAGCGTGACTTGACAATGATTTAAGAGTCTGCAGTGTCTTTGAAACTGACAGCGTAACCATCCAGATCGACGTAAATAACACAGGAGGATGCAAGAGGAATTACACGGCTGTCCATAATAAAAATGATACGCTTCTAGTCAATGTTGCGGCCAAAAACATGCGACATATTGTGACAGTGAGCTTTGTTTACAATGGAGACAGAGTGGCAACGTAATGAGGTTTTTTACTAATGAAAATATAATGGGCAAATTTGGGGAAATGAAGGATAAATGGTATGCAGGCAATTATATTTTATTTTGTTGAAGTGAGATGAAATTATATATGTTATGTAAAAAATTAGAAGTCTGTTTTAAGTAAAAGTAATAGAAACAATCGCAAACAATTTTCAAACAAGCTTTAAAAAAATAATAAAGAAGTTACAAAAAAGAAAATTTGGCAGAAAAATCCATCAGATCACAACAATGAAAAAAGTCAACTGGACTCATGCCTTATATTATATTCCAATTGAAATAATATACCATGTAATTCTACGGAGCCACCGTATTATGTCACATTTTGGCAATTTTTAAAGAACTACATCTAACAATTTGGCAATCTTTATCAATTCTACACCAGCTCCGGACGGCACAGGCGAGGGCCTATCATTGCCACTTGCAGCTATGTTTATTATTATCATTATTATTATTATTATTATTATTATAGGTTTAAAAAAGTGTTTTAAAGTGTAATGTACATTAGGTTGAAGGCAAGTTCATTCCAGACAAAAGTACAAAAAACTCAAAGCCACAAAAGCGAGCAGTCATCATTTTTCTTCTTGTATTTTTCTTGGAGGACAGGGCTCTTGTATCTGCTGACAACAAGAAAAAACGGTTCCTTTTAAAAGCGATTCGCCGCGAGTTCATCTCCCCATTCACGTTGAGAGAAATGCCTAACAAAGATCCATGTCGGCGACACTTAGGGAATAAAGGCACCACTCGCTCGTGCTTTCTACCAATCATTTTCTTTCACCTGAAATACAGAAAAAAATCTGTGCGTGTGAAACTGCGCTGGTCGTTTATATCCGGGAGGCAAGAGACCATGAATAAGAGTAGGAAAGAAAAAAATATATCCTATTTGAACATGACAGAGGAATAAAAGGCAATACTAAAGTTCAGTGGTTCCTGCACATTTACTTCCACATGCAATTTGTCACAAAATACTGCAGTATTGTAGTAGTAGTAGTAGTAGTAGTAGTGTTAGACCAGACACCTCCATGGATCTGTGTGTGGGGTCTCTGTCGAAGTTCAAATAAATGAAGTACTACTGCAGTAAATCATATCCTTCAGTAAGGAAGGATAGTGCAGAGTATAGGGAATTACAAAGGGTTAGGAGTTTATATATATATATATATATATATATATATATATATATATATATATATATATATATATATATATATATATATATATCAAGTAAATTTATAACGTGGGTAATAGTAGTTTTAGTAATTGTAGTAGCACTTGTATTGGAAATAGTGGTAGTAGTAGTATAGCGTAACCTTATGTAGTAGTAGCAGTATAGCAGAACCAACTGTAGTTGTAGTAGCAGTAGCAGTAGTAGAAATAGTAGTGAAAGTAGCAAAACCTATTGTTGTAGTAGAATTAGTAGGAATAGTAGAAGTATTAGTAGTAGCAGTAGTGGAAGTAGCAGAACCTATTGTTGTAGTAACAGTAGTAGTATTAGTAGTAGTAGTAGTAGTAGAGCAGAACCTATTGTAGTAGTCGTAGTAGTAGTAGTAGTAGTAGTAGTAGTAGTAGAGCAGAAACTAGTGTAGTAGTAGTAGTAGTAGCAGTATAGCAGAACCTGTAGTAGAAGTAGTAGTGCAAGTTACGAAACATATTGTAGTAGTAGGAGGAGTAGCAGGACCTATTGTAGTAGTAGTGATAGTTGTATAAGTAGTAGGAGTAGTTGAAGTAGCAACACCTACTGTGTTAGCAGTAGCAGTAATAGCAGTAGTAGAAATAGTTGTAGTGGTGGTAGCAGTAGTATTGTTTTTTTGTAGCAGTAGAGGGAATATCAGTTGTAGCGGTAGTTTTATTAGCACTACTAGTAATATTAGTAGTAGTAGGTGGTGGTAGTAGTTTCTACTGAGGTAACCTGTGAAGTCAGTGCAGTTTGACTTTTACTTAAGTCATGATTTTATTGAGTGCTTTGTATGAGGGACTTTCAGTACATGAGCTGGGTACAGAGGAGGGAGAGTGAATCATATAACTATGGTGAATAAAGCTCTTGTGTAGTTGTTGATGTTCAAACCAGTCTAACCTGACTCCATTTCCCAGCATGCTTCGGTTCATTCTCCAGCCACCTGTCACTGTTGCAATGTGTGCGTGCTATAATGGAGGTGAGACACTGAGGTAAGAGGTTAGAGCTGGTCTTGGTGGTCCCAAAGGGATCTGGTCCTGCAGACCGGTCCCTGAAGACCATGAGACCTGAACTCATCATGGAAAGCATGACAGCAAAACTCTGCACCTGCAGGTTTCACCCACTCAAAATACACAAAAAATATATACAAAAAATACTGCTCTTAAAATATAATAACGCTCAACATAATCACTGCAATATTGAGTAAAGGTATAAAGGAGTGGTGTTACTGGACCTCTGTGACAAAGTGGGTAGTCCCAGACTCAGCAGCATCACTCCAAATGGACACATACCTGTAACTGCAAATGTCCCACTCCCAGCGGAGAAAAGAGAGAGTATTAGCAAAGCAGCTATAGGCTATTTTAAAGGAGTGCTGATGTGGTCCTGACTCTGCAGCCACAGAGAGTGGACTATGTTTTCAACCTGAGGTCTATGGGCCAAATTCAGTCCAGTAAATTACTTTTGATTCTCACAACAATATAAATAAGAACCATGCCTATTGCAGTTTAATAACCTACTACCAGTTATAGAAAATGCAAACGGGCAAGACTTTAATAAAAATAAAAAAAAACTGCTTGTTTCGAAAAATACACAGATGTACAGTTAGGATACATATACATAATATCAGGGGCGATGTTAGTCCACTTTAGTATAAATCAGCTGTGCTCAAGTAAATAAATCCTCAATAACATAATAATATTTGCCAGGCTTTCAGACCAGACACGGGCATTTACAGCCCGCGGGCCACATCCAATCAGAGGGCTCCTCCAACCTGGCCCACCGTGGCTGTCTGACCCAAACCTCGGCACCAAACCAAGCCCCGCACCGAGAGAGACAGAGAGAGAGAGCATCAGCGTCTCATGAGTCATGAGTTTAAAGCTTTAACATGAACAACGCGGGCTTTTCCTCAGATGTGATGTCTGTCCTTATCTGACAAAACAAGAGGACTTGCTCCAGAATGTGTGTAGAGAGACAGGACTGCAACAGAAACAAGTTTTCTCTTCAGGGCGGAGCGTGAGTGGCTCTGCTCTCCCTCCCCTCTGGGTTTGTGAGAGAGCAGAGGAGAAAACTGGCCACATATTTAGGGAGCAACGCATGTTCTGAGGCACAGTGAAGTGCTGCTTCATTTCTTTTCTTTTTTTTTTTTTTTTTCAGCGTAAAAGTAAAAGTTGATATTGAATCTTAACATGCAACATTAATTTGCTAATCAAATCCACACATTCACATACGTGGAGCGAGCTACGCTACGTCATGAGCAAAGAGATCCATGAGTTTTGTCCTGACAAAGGAAAGCTCTCAGATGCAGACTGGAGCTGGCATTCTGTTTCACATTCACCATGTATACTTTTCCAAATATTTAATGCAGTGTAGGGTTAGGGGCTAAACAAGAAGAAAAACTAAGTAGTGCATTGTGCAGTGCATACTTTCAAGAAAAAACAATATGAGTAAGAGGGTCCTGTGCCCCAGTAAAGCTTCAGGTCTGACCATGCCCCTGCGTAATATAAATAGTGTCAATCCTGGCCTGTACGACTTGACAAGGAAAACGATTAATAAATTAACAAATGTCATAAAACAAATGAGCAAATGTCCAAAACAAATTTACATCTAAAATAAAACAAACTTACAGATGTCCAAAACAAATTAAGAAATGTCCAAAACATTTTTACATATACCCAAAACAAATTTACAAATTAACATTTAGGACAGAAAGGGACTGTCCTGAGCCCGGAAGTAAGGGATGTATAACTTGTCAGTCATTATTTGTAAATCTGTTTTGAACATTTGTGAATTAGTTTTGAACATTTGTATTTTTATTTTGGACATTTGTAAATTTGTTTTAAGACATTTGTAAATTTGTTTTGTTTCACATATAAATTTGTTTTGTACTTCAAGGCCACCATACTAAAGTGAAACAAACTGAAGGCTGCACCAACAGAAGAAATGGTTGCTGCAGGTGAGTAAGGCACGAGCAAGTGTGGAAGGCCTGATTTTTAAACCCCGCAGGCCACGCCCCCCACCAGGTAGCACAGGTAATCTGGACCAGCCAATGGGGCACCAGAGAGGAGGAGGAGGAGAGAGAGGCAGAGAAAGAGGAGGAGGCAGAGCAGGAGACAGAGCTGGAGGCAAAAGTCTAGTCCCACAGAGGCAGACTAATGGTACGTTAACACCAAACACGAATCTGGCATCAAATTTGTGTCATTTGCGTCTAGTTGGACACTTAAACATTTTCGCTTCATTCGTTCATGAAATTTAGGCCGAATTGACTCAAATTGTTCGCTTCATTCACATCAAATGATGGGCATGGCTGCCAGGGCTACTTCCAAATGAGCCTGTCTCAGTTTGGTCACCTGTGTCCCGTGTGGCTGCAGGACCTCTCCCCAGGACACTGCTGCTGTACAGCAGCATTAACCCCAGGGACAGAGCTGAGACAGTCTGGGGTTATTTCTTGTACATTAGCTCTCTCTAGTGGTTTTGGGGTCTGGTCTAGTCCCAGGCTCTGTATTTTCTGTTGTTCTGGAGAGTGCATTAACTGCTAATATAACAAACACATCTCAATAGGCTATTTTGGTAAAGTTAACCTCCCTTTATATTTAATTGTGTTTATTTGTGTGTCCTTGATGTCACGATGATCAGAGTGAGCCTCATAACAGCTATAACCACACTCACAGAAAGCCTAAACAGCCATTTATTTTTATTTTGATAGTGTTTTCTATCAGGGCTGTTTTTGGGAATAGACCCTAACCCTTTTGTTTCCTGTCTTCATAAAAGTAGAAGAGCTGCTGTAGGCTGCAGCTTTTATCTCCGGGTTCACTCTGAAGCCTCGATGATTGTTTTGCTGGATCTCCGAGGCAGGGATCTCCTCCTGTTACGTCGTACGTAACCACGTCACTGCCACAGCAGGTCCCTGATTGGTTAACGTGCCGCGAATATTTGCCAAAGTTCAAATATTTCAGCTTCAGTGAACAAAGTGTCAGACGTGAATCTGCAGTGTTCACTTTATTTGCCGATTGGCTTCTTTGTCTTTTTGTGGGACTCGCACTTCAAATGCTCAATTTGTGTCACTCGCATTGTGTGATTCGCGCCGCGGTCTTCACGTCATTCGCGCCGCAGGACTCTTATTCATGTCTGAATGGACCTATTATGGAAATCACTCAAGCCACATGCCTCATTGGCATTTGGTGTGAATATACCATGAGGTTGCGCCTGCTCTGGGTTTGTCACAATAGCCTATTAATATTATTCTATACATGTATATGATTACTATGGAGATGGTAAAGGGGATGGTTATATGTACTACCTCAAACTACATTCAATACAAAAGTGGACTTTTTTCATAGTAATATTCAAATGGTATCAAGTATCAAGTTTTTTCTCACAATCAATATCGAGTTTGAAATGCTGTATGATGTATTTAGCAAAGTGCATCATACAATCACCTTGCAGTCAGAAGGTTGTGGGTTCAAGGCAGGTTTGGGGACAGAAGTAGTAGCAGATGTAGTAAGAGCAGCAGCAGCCATAGCAGTGCAAGTCGTAGCAGTGGTGGAATGTAATGGGATAAAAGTAGACCTACTTAGTTACTTGACTTAAGTACCGTTTTCATGTATCTGTACTTTACTTGAGTACATTTTACAAGGGGTACTTTTACTTTTACTTCATTACATTTTAGAGCAAGTATCTGTACTTTTTCCACTACATTTATGAATTGGTAAAAAGTATTTTGAATTTGGTTTGAAATCATTAGTTTTTTTGTGTCATCATTGTAGACTCAGTAACTAAGTATAAAAAATGCAGTACAGTAGTACGCTTCAGAAAAATCTCACTGACAGGTTCAGTCTCTTCTGTTGTGCCAGTTAACCATTAGTTTTCATCAAAATTCCTCACATTTAACACATTCATTCATTCTTGAATCTGTGTGAAATACATTTACTTTTGAAAGTAAGTACTTACATATTTTTATTTATGTGGTACTTTTACTAGAGTACATTTATGCTCCTTTATCTATACTTTTACTTAAGCAAAAAGAAAAGAGTAATTCTTCTACTACTGAACAGTAGTAGTAGTAGCAGATTTTTACTACGTTATACTAACCCTT
Source organism: Bostrychus sinensis (assembly GCA_020698575.1). Lineage (NCBI taxonomy): Eukaryota > Metazoa > Chordata > Actinopteri > Gobiiformes > Eleotridae > Bostrychus > Bostrychus sinensis. Next base: position 40,580,903 of record CM036241.1, read on the forward strand.
TAATTGCATATTACATTTCAACATTAGCTAATAAAGAAAGCATATACTGTATATGTTATTGCTCTAAACCCTCTCTCTTTCTGCCACACTTTCTCCGTTGCAGCTCACCTGGACTTTGTGATGAATCAGGTGGAACTAAAACCGGGGGAGTCCTGCAGCTGGGAGTCCAGAATTAAGGCCCGGAGAAGTCTAAAGCAGGATTACATTAGTCCAGTTTGTCGTGCGGTGATAAATCAGGGCAGGTATAGACAGCACACAGGTGAGGGGAGTTAAAATAAGCCGTAAAGCTGCAGCAGAGGGACGTACAGCCCATTCATTACTCCCTATGTGAGGAGGACACTGTTGCATATAGAGGGAAGGGACTTGTTGACTAAAGAATGGAAAAAATATATAGGAATTTCTACAGTCATAGGGAATGTTTCAGAGGAGTGTGCATTCCTCCCTGTGGTACTGTGGGTTCTCTCATCTTAAGGTGAACTGGAGAATCTGAGTGTCCCCTAGAGCAGTGGTTCCCAACCTTTTGGGGCTTATGTACCCCCTGGACTTTTTTGTCATATACTATGAGTAACCCCTCACTGATCTGTCAAATAAAACATCTGTATTCATTAGAACAAGACATTTTATACTTACATTTTTGTAAATACTAATTCTCCTGTATTTTTTTTCTTTAAACTCAACTTCAAGACAAGAAGATCATGTGCCAGCCTTTAAAAATGAGTTTAAAAAATAAAATAAAATAAAATAAAATAAACAAAAAAGTCCTATTGCTTTTACTTCCTTTACTGTTTAGAAAAAAACTTAAAAATAATATAATAATAAATAATCATAAACTCATGACAAATTTACTACAAAGAAGTGACCAAGATTGTTTTAAAAATATAAATAAAAGCATAATAATAAAGGCCCTTTAACTAAAATGAGCCCAAACCAGGTCTAACTCGGGAATAAAACTTGGCAAAATCTAGGCTAAATCAGGTCTAAGCCATTACTAAAACTGGACTAAAAATGGACTAAACCTCAATCAGGACTAAATCAGGTCAAAGCCAGGGCTAAAACTAGACTCACCTAGGACTAAACCAGGTCTAAGCCAGAACTAAAAGTGGACTAAACCTCAGCTGGGACTGAACTAGATTTAAGCCAGGACTAAAACAGGTCTAAACCAAAACTACAACAGGTCTAAACTAGCACATACGCAAGACCAAGCCAGGACTAAAATAGGTCTAAGCCAGACCTAAACCAGGATAAAACCAGGTCAAAGCCAGGGCTATAAATGGACTTAACCTCATCTAGGATTAAGCCAGGACTAAAACAGGTCTAAACCAAAACTACAACAGATCTAAACTAGCACATCACCAAAACTAAGCCAGAACTAAACTAAGACTAAAGCAGGAAAAGACCAGATCAAAGCCAGGGCTATCAGTGGACTTAACCTCAACTAAGACTGAACCAGATTTAAGTCAGGACTAAAACAGAGCTAAACCAAAACTACAAACAGTCTAATCTAGCACATAACCACGACTAAGCCAGGATTAAAGAAGGTCTAAGCCAGAACTAACCCAGCACATCACCAAGACTAATCCAGGAGTAAATCAAAACTGCAAAAGAAGCCCATGTACCCACAGTGGGACCCATACCACAATTTGAGAACCACACTTTTATTATTTTACACTCAAATAATGACGCCTTAAATAAACATGCAGCTTCAGATCACAATAGAGGACTGTCCTAAACCCAGCGGAGGATAACGACCACATTTGAACCAAAGCCATTTCCAAATGTCAGTCCTTCAGCTCGGGGCCCCTCCCTGTGTTTTGTGCTCTGTCCTCTCTCCATCCTCTCAGTGCTTTATATTTGTCTATCTTTAGTCTAAGTGCTTATTAACTCCACAGGGCCTTCGGAATCAAAAACCTCCTCTTCTCCTTCCTGTGCAATCAGTGGGAGCTTCCTGCAAAAAACACAGCAGTAACTTTGATTTGGAAATTAAGAGCCACTGGACACTTGACATTTTGGTTCGGTCTATTCCTGGCCTCTAAATGTAAGGCTTTATCTAAAAGTGTATTCTTTTTGCATAATGTGGATTAGCCATATCACCAAAGCTGCTTGCAATCATCTTGAACTTTATATGCTTGCAGAGTCTCTTTACGGCCCAAAGCAAAAATTTGCAAGGGGCCCTCTATCTATTATTGTAGCAAAAAGATATGCGTGTGTAAGTAGATTTGTCTGTAATAAGATGTGTGCCAAATGTTAATACATACAAACCAAACTTGATGCACATATGCAAATCATAATACGCACACACAAAATTATCACTGCCTCAGTTTGAACTTGTTTCTTTACATTAGAACCACAGCATTCTGCAGAGTGGGTGGGGCCCCTTTAGAAGCCTATATGTATGTAGTTGAGAAGGTGTACCTAAAAAAGTGGCCAGTGAGTATAGAGTAGTGTTGTAGTGCCAGTCTTGAGACTATTTTTTTTACAGTCTTGGTCTCAAATCCAATTTTGCTCAGTTTTGTCTCTGTCTCAGATGTGTGTTTCTTTTCGCCAAACGTTAAAAAACATAAGAAAATACTTGTATTTATAATTTTCTTCATGAATTTTGAATCTGTCTCTGTTTGTTTGTGGAGTCTGTTGCAGATTTACTTTTCTCCTTTATGTAGTGTTAGTTCACAGGGTTTGGGCTCAACCTGGTTTTGGTTTGCATTGATCTCAGTCTCAACTTGGTCTCAGTTCTTAAACGTCTTGGTCTTGACTCAGTCTTAAACCTTGAAAGTCTCGGCCTCGTCTTGGTCTTAGTTCACTCTGGGCTCCATTACAACACTAGTATACAGTGTTATTTTTTACATCTGTTATAGCTCTAATCCAGAAGAGCATCACCACAGTACACAATAATACACAATAATACAGAAACTACTATATCCCCCAACCATTTTGGGTTTGTGTACCTCCCCAATAGGGGTGCTTGTACCCCTGGTTGGTAAACACTGCATTACCCTACTGTCTCCACTCCCTTTTTTTCTCCTCTCCCTGCCACGTTTCTTTTTTTTTTTTTTTTTTACCAGAGTCAAGCAGAGCATCCCAACCACCTCCAAACCTCTTAATCACTGCAATAGTGGGGCTATAGTCTGCCACTTCTCATTTTTACAGCCCAACAGACAGAGACCGGCCACTATTTTTCCGCTCCATTTGGCTTGCCATGACACACGAACCTCTATTTACCTAGTTTGTGCCAGTTTCTTGATCTCTTCCCGGGGAACTGTCAGAGCCGGTCTTCCTTTTATCCTCAGAAGTCTGGTCCAGATCCAAAGTCTTCTCCCCGAGGACCGGATGCCACCTTTTCCCCTTCTCTTTCCCTGTCAGTGCTCGCTCTTGGCACTAAATTGGTTGCGTTAAATGACAGGAAATCTTTGCACAGTAGTGATTTGGGCGAGCATCAAAGTGGAGTCCAGGACCAGAGTTGAAAAGGTTTTAGTCTGGGGCTGTTGTTTGAAGACGGATGAGGTTTTTATCCAGAGCCAGTGTTTTTTTTGTTTGTTTTTTTTTTTGTTTTTTTTTATGGATGGAGAGGCAGGAGAGAGATGGAGACTGAACAATGTAAAACCATGACATGAGACTGAGGACACTGAAAGAGGCTAGCCCAAACATTTAAGAGAAAAGTGAGTAAGTTTTACTGTGTTACTTTGAATAAAAACTTTCATTGGCCCTGTTTCAAGAAGCAGCTTTAGTCCAAACTCAGAGTATACTGAATAACTCATTTCCTCACTCACAAGAACACTTAGAACACTTAACAAAGGATTGAGAAGAGTTTCAAAGATAATATTTGCCTTTTGTACATTTATAGTTTACCTTTATACATTTACTTTATACAGTAGTTTATCAATCAACTTTTGATAGTAAAATTTAGATTTCATGCAAATGCAGATGCTTTTTATGCAGAGACATTTATTAGTTGTAGTTTTACTTCATTAATTTGATCAATGTCAGGTTGAAATATTTTTTACAATAAAATGTACTACAAACAAAAAAAAGCTAGTATTTGTTTATGCTTCTATACTGTGAGCACAATATAAAAGTATAATGTCTTTTTCTTATTTGTATCCTACTAATTCATTAATCTATAACCTGTGCTCTATATCACTATTTAAATGTTAAACCTGAATATAACCTCTCTACAGTCACATGAAATCCTTTTCCTCTAAAATGGCTGCCTCCTCTGGTTTATCATTGCCATGGTCAATCCTCTTTTTTTGGCTCCATTGATAATGACCTCTTCACTCAAGATGAATAAACTCAGAGTTGTCTGACTAAACTCCAAACCTGTTTTCTGAAACAGAAAACTCTTAGTGTAGGATAACTCTGAGTCAAGTATCAAACTCAGTTACTTCAACCTGCTTTGTGAAAGAGGGCCATGGTCTGTAGTTCAGGGGCCCATGAGAGCCCATGTCCATATATGGTCAAGTCTGGATTTAAAACATTCATTAATATAGTATTTCATAATAAATAAAAGCAGCAGTTTATTGTGCAGACTCAAAAATGAGTGATGCATTATGTGAGATTTTGATGAGGTTAAGTTTTAAACAATATTTTAAAATGTAAAAAGTGGACACTGGAACCCAACAAAATGATAAAACCTAGTGTCTCAAGACAACACCGGTTGATAATGACTGGTTAATAATCAACAGGACATGCATTCCTAAATGCAGTAATGACTGTAAACTTATTAATTAACTAATTAACTAGATTGAATGTAATGCTATAATGTCATTATTATTTATATTTTAAATATAACATACACATATTTACGGCCATCCATTTAAGACCACATTCCTTCTCACCATCGCCTAATGTACAGATATCTGTCTTGTATTTTATTTCCCATAACCAGGCCAGTCACTTAATAATTTGGATGCAGATTTAACTACCTCTGAATGTAACTGGGTAAACTTATAAATCTTCAGAGAAAGAAAGAATCACATAAAGCCCACTCACTGTTTATACATCCCCTTCCACAAGTGACATATTCAAATAATAATACAACCAGTTTGGAGACAGGAGTAGCTTTTTTTTTTTTTTTTTCATTTTTATGAGGGAGCAAATTCAAAATAAGTAAATAATTAACTGTGGATATATTAGCATTACACTCTTTGCAAAGTGAATTTATTTGGATTGGTTCTAATGGATGAAATCATGTTTGAGTAATCCTGAGTTTCTGAAGCCACCTCTCATGGTAACATGGTAAAGTTGATTTATTAACTATTAAAAATATATTTACATAATGACCAAGTTGTTTTTGTTTACATTTTTTGTTTTGGTTCTAAAACTGCGTCGCCAGTCATCCAATCAGAAAAGAGACCATTGTTTTGATTTAGACTGCAGTACTGTTTTCAAACCAATACAAGCAAATTTCCCTACAGGGATCAATAAAGTATACCTTAAAACCTTAAAGTGCATGCTGCTTACAGTGACTTTAATAATAATAATATATATTACATAATAATATTAGAATTGCTTTCTTTTAATCAGATAAAGTTTTTAAAGGCTGCAAAACATGCTGCTGTTCTAGAGGTAACCAAGATTGGTTTAAAAATATGAATAAAAGCATGATATAACCCCTTAATAAAATTCCTAAATGTCAATAAACTTGCTAATATTTTCTACCCAGGCACTGACATTACACATGTAATTAATTAATTGTCAGATGCTGAAGCCATCTTGATTATTCTTATATGGCTAATGCTAAATTCCTCCGCAGAAAATGTGTTGTGGTCTGTTAAGTTTATGCCACAGTCGTTTTATTAACAAACACTAAAAGGGTCTATAAATAATCTATACTGCAGTTCTTTCAAAAGTGAGTGCAGTCTATATAACCCTGTCTATAGTGTCCTCTCCATCACCTTTTCTCCCTGCAGCAGTAAGCACCGCTCTGCATCTCGCTGTGTGTCCAGGTGCTCGTCCTCCGCTCGATAAAACACATTTCTCCGGGCGCCTGTTCTCTTCAGGGTCACCCGGCGCCGACAGCAGCCATAATGAGGTCAGAGGTCAGGGGTCGCAGCTGACAATAGGCCGAACAAACATCCCCGTGACCCCGCAGACACAGATGAGAGCTGGATGTGAGCCGGCAGAGCGCCGAGGTCGGAGAGAAGAGCAGAGATGTGCCTCAGCGGATAGGGCCAGCGTAAACAGCACAGGGAACAAGAATATTTTTGGACTTAGGAAGGAAATATGGCAGTTTTGTTGTCTTTTTTTTTTTTTTAGGAAATATTTAGGGATCATGTTTTTTTTTTAACATCCTAACAGATATTTAAAAGTGAAAACTGTAGAATCAAGAATATAAAAGTATGAAAATACGCACACAAATATAAAAACATGCACAAGAATATGAAAACACACAATTTCTGAGACATGCAAACAAATGCAAAAACACGCATACAAATATGAAAACGTACTCAAATTTGAAAACTTGCACACAAATAAGAAAATACACACACAAATACAAAAACACATACAAATATGAAAACGCATACAATTTCGAAAACGCATACAATTTTTGAAACATGCACAAAAATATGAAAACACGCACACAAATATAAAAACAAAAACACAAATTTGAAAACATGCACCCAAAAAACTGAAAAAAATGAAAACATGTCTAAACACACACACAAATATAAAAAAGCACACACATAGGAGCGTGCACACAAATACAAAATCATGCACAATTTGTACACGTGGAAAAGCAGCTGGCATAAAGCTGAAATATGAACATGAAATTTGATAACACGCACACAAATACAAAAACATGCACACAAATATGAAAAGCAGACAATTTCTGAAACATACACACATTTTAAAACAGTGCACACAAATTTCAAAACGACGCAAATTCTAAAGCGTGCACACAAATATAAAAACATGCACAGTTTGTGTATGTGGAAGAGCAGCTGGCATAAAGCCTATGCCAAATCTCTGAACAGATGATTTGCTCTTGCGGCCCCAGAAGGGGAAAGCTAAAAGAAAAGAAGATTCATCAATTGTTACTTTGTCAATAAAAAATGTTTGTGCTTTAAATTCTTGTGAAAATGTACTGTAAAAGCGTGTCTGTGTGAAGCTTGTATTTCCTCGTTGTCAATCACCCAGAGTGCTGCAGATTGTTGGAAAGCTCTTTTTAACCTGTTAACTCTGTTGTTCAGACGCCCACTTCCTCTAAACTCTGGTTTATCAGAGAGACGATTGGCTGCGGTGGAGTTTACTCGACCTTCGACCATCGGAGATCTGAGTGGGCTTCTCCGAGCGGACCAGAAAACTACAGGCTCAACACGTATACAGACTTATACAGGCTGACTCAGACACTGGAGGAGGAGAGTGAAGCCATGTATTCATATGAGAGAGAAAGATAATAAAATGTTAACTGTAACTTAATGTAGGATTTGTGATGAATAAAAACATGTAATTTCAGCATAGTCCACTCTTTTCATATTCTATACAGAGAAGTTAGTCTGGTACCTCATGGTTTGAATTTCATTTCTGTGGGCAGAACATTCACAGTAGGATGACCACATGTCCAGCCCTGGGGCTAGGGTTTCACTGGGCACTGGGGAACCACTAAAATAGAAACTTGGTCAGACACATACACAAAAACAACAGTGAATGCCCAGATTTATGCTCTGGTCTAGTAGAGCAGCAGCTCGTGTTTAAAATATAAGCGTTGTTAAAATTAGTGGTGGAATGTAACGGTGTCAAAATATTTAGTTACTTTACTTAAGTACATTTTTTTTATCTGTACTTTAGCTTTTACAATGGGCTACTTTTATTTTTTACTTCACTACATTTTAGATCTGTACTTTTTATTCCACTGCATTTATGAGTTGTTGTTTTGAATACAAAGTATTTTGAGTTTTGGTGTTAAATCAGTAAAGTAGTACTTCTTTAGAAACATCAGAATAATGAAGACAGAAGATCTCAGCGACAGATTCAGTCTCTTCTTCTGCAGCAGTTTGTTCATTTCATCTGGAATCAGCAAAATTCTTCACTTTCTTGAGTTGTCGAGTCTATGCCAAATACGTTTACTTTTTACTCACAATTACATCTTGTGTGTTGTGTGTGTGTGTGTGTGTGTGGGGGGGGGGGGGGGGGGGGCTTTAACAATAAATTGTCTTCTGTAGATATACATCACCGGCACCGATTGGAAGCAACCCAAAGAGTTTGTGTTTTTAATGGTGTTCCTGTAGTCCTTTATACTGTTTGTGCATCTGTTTAAGCAGTGTGTGTTATTTGGTGTTTGCACTTTCAATTCAACTCAATTAGGGGGCCACTAGCAAAATCTTGTGTAGGGCCACTGAAACCCTAGAGCCGTCCCTGCTGATGTCCCTGTTTAACTGGGACAGTCCTAGTTTTAGGCTCCATGTCCCATGTCCCTATATCTGCAGAAACACACATATGTCCCAGTTTTCAAAAAAACATGTCCCTGTTTTCCCCATTTTAACCAAATGAAAAGTACAGGAGATTATTTATTTAATTTATCTAAAGACTTATGTCACAAAACGTATTCACAATGTCTTTATTTTAATTAATAAAACAAACAAAAACATTAATAAATGCCATCATATTCAAAAGCCCTAGCGTCATGTACAAGTAGATTTTCATTTTGGCTAAAAACTCCAACTAGCCACCTGGGTCAGTTACATTTTATGAATACCTATTGTACTGTATATCTTAACTTTAAAGGTCAAGTCTGAATTTATGTTGCTCTGTTTGAGTGTACACCCTTTAGTAGGAATGTAACAATATCCAAATGTTACAGTAAGATATTATCACAATATTAATCTCACAGTACGATATTTACTGTGATATTGTGGCGAGGCTCATGTGACATAGAAACACTCACAATAATAACAAATATTCTCTAAAACAGCCAAAAAATCTACTCCCATTAAAACGGGCTGTAACTTTTTGTTCCAAAAAAAAAAAAAAAAAAAAAAAAAATCCATCTAAACCAATTTTGTTGGTAATCTTTGACAAACCCAAGGCTGTAATAATCCCCTCTAAAAACCACTTTGCATTGAGAATTATGAAAAAATATTTAATTTTTGTGTTAAAAAAATTTTATAAATAACTGAGATGCTATTAAATACACTGGTAGAAAAAGGGTTAAAAACATGAAAAAAAATATTTTTTGATATTTATGATCAGTTGATTAAAAGATTTACTCAAAAAGAAAAAAAATCTGAAGTTATACATTTTTTATTGTGTTTTTGGAGACAAGGACACTTTTGTCACTGAACAGGAGCAACAAAAGAGAGTGTAAAATTTAATTAATATTAGATTCGTGTTTAGAATATCAACATTAGTGAAAAAAACTCATATCTGAGGCAAATATTACAGAAAGGGTAAGAACCACTGCAAAGCTAAAAATACAATTTGTAAAGATACTTTTATCCTCATTGGGACACAGGGGTTAAATAAGGACTTGAACTACAAACAACTCCTGAGGAGAAAGAGCCCACGTACAATCAGTGGGGCCCGTACCATAACTTGAGAACCGCCACACTAGCTCCGGCGTGTGTCAGAGATGGATTGCAGTGTCAAACCTAAAGAGATAAGCTGAGGTTTAGTTAGCTTCATTGGGACCAAAGCACAATGTAGTCATAATGTAGATAACAAATGTTTTTATCTGCGCCGCAGGAAGAGGATAAGAAGAGAGGACTGTGAGACAGAATTGTAATTTGCTGGAGGATGTATAATTGAAAAATGGAGAGCAAGAAGTCAGCGTTGTAAACAAAAGACAGGATTGGGAGCTGTAGTGGTGGGCGGCCATGACACGTGGAGGAGGAAGTGAAGGGTGCGGCACAAAACGAGGCCGTGGTTGGATCACAGAAGGATTAAGAAGAAGACTTTAGGAAGAGAAACAATGGAGGACCTCAGAGGACCCAGAGTTATGACAGGGTCTAAATCCAGAATTTAACCAGGTCTACATCCAAGAATAAACCAAGTCTAAATCCAGGACTAAACCAGGTCTAACCCAGGTCTAAATGCAGCAATAACCCAGGTCTAAATTCAGGAGTAAACCAGTTCTAAATCCAAGACTAAATCGGAACAAAATCATGTCCAAAACCAGGTCTAATTCCAGGAATAAACCAGGACTAAATCAAGACAAAATCATGACTTAATTCTGCACTAAGCCTTGTTTAAATCAGGACTTAACCAGGACTAAATCCAAGAATAAACCAAGTCAAAATTCAACGCTAAACCAAGTCAAAATTCAGGAATATACCAGGTTTAAATATTGGATTAAACCAGAACAAAACCTATTAAACCTAAACCTAAACCTGGGACTAAACCAGGACAAATTCAGGAAAAGAAAAGACCTAAACCAGGTAAAAATCAGGTTTAAAAACAGGCTAAACCAGGAATAATCAAGGACTAATCTAGGACTAAAGCAGGTCTAAATCAGGATTTCACCAGGACTAAATCAGGATTAAACAAGGTCTAAAACCAGGACTAAACCAGGCCTAAATCTAAAACTAAACCATGAGTAGACCAAACCTAAACCAGGAAAAAAAGTGGTGTAAAGCAGATCTAAATCCAGAATTTATTTAGGACTAAGCCAGGTCTGAACAAAGACTAAACCAGGTCTAATCCAGGAATAAACCAGGATTATACCAGGACTACAGCTTTGTGGAGACCATAATTTACAGCAGTGGTTCTCAAACAGTGGTACGGATCCCACTGTTGGCACACAGACCTGTACTGGTGGTACTCAGGAGTCTTTTACAGCTCAGGTTAGTTTCATTTAGGCCCAGTTTAGTCCTGGTTTAGTCCCTGTTTGGTCCTTATTTAGTAATCCATTTTATTGATTTAAATTTGTTTCTCAGTTCAGACGCTGGTTAGTAATTTGATTTTATTATAACAATATGTCTAATGGCAAAATCTCAAAAAGGCTCTAGAAGTCACTTTAACCCTCCTGCACTCCTAAGACATTTTTTGATGTTTTGCACCTGTTTTTTTTTTTTTTTTGTGGATAATTTTTGCTGGGTTGATTCAAATGACATAGATTTTGCCTCAGGTGTGTATTTTTGGATGAATTTTCAGATTTCAGGATTCTTTTTTGAAAAATTATCTTTAAAAAGTGTTTAAAAAATAGTCACACCTTTACCCCTAAGACATTTTTTGTGCCATTGACTCACATTCAAGCAGCATTTTTAAAAAACATTGTAAGTGCAATAAAATTTCACATTTTTTGCAAGTATTTCATGGATTCATGATAGTGAGGGATTGGAATTTTAGTTTTTAATTGTTTTTTACTGTGTGGCACCATTTCCCCATGTAAGTAGATAGAGTTATAAATGGGGAAAAGGCCCCATTAGTGTTTGTATAAATTATCGAGCCTTCAAAGTAAATAAAAAAAAAAAAAAAAAATGTGGATGGATGTGTGTATGCGCCACATAATCTGGATTTAAGGGGTTAAATTGTCTGAAACAATAAGTGTAGCTTTTGTCCTCTGTGGTGTAGTGGGTAGCACATCTGACATGGAATCAGAAGGTTCTGGGTTCAGACTCAAGGAAGAAGGGGAAGAAGAAGATTGTGCAGAAACAGTTACATGTACTTTTTTTAAACTTAAGTAAATTGTATACTCAATACTTTTTACTTTTACTGAAGTAAAATTTGTTGTTGTTACTTCTACTTGAGTACTATTATTTTTATAGTAACTGTAGTTTTACTTGAGTACAGTTTTTGAGTACTTTGTCCACCACTGCTTAATATAAAGTATATTAGGCTTTTGTTTGTTTTTTATTGAAAAAAAAGGCTGCCAATCTTTTTTTTTTTTTTACAAACATATGGTGATTATTTATTATTATTATTATTATTATTATTATTATTATTATTATTATTATTTTTATTTTTATTATTATTATTTATTTATTTATTTATTTATTTGCAAAAAAAGACACCCATTTTAAGATTTAAATTCACACATTTACATAAACTTATAGATTTAAGGTTTGCTGTGTGGTGTTATGATGTTAAAGTCTAAATATTGTCTTGTTTCGTTGAAGATACTGAATTTTACAAAAAATAAAAAAAATCTAATCTCGGTAAGATTGGCAGCCATTATGTTTCTTCAATAAAAAACAAACAAAAGCCTAAATCCAGTGTCATCCACCTCAGATATGTTGAATACGTTATATTAACATAAAAACATGGATGACAGCTGCTAACATTCCGTCCCCACCTGTAATTTTTTTTTTTTCAGATTTAGCCATGAGTCTATTGGAAAGACAGATATTTTCTGAGGTGGAACATTTTGAGAAACACTGCCGTTCAGTGCCAATGCCCCTTCATCATAGCATGTTGCAATCCTTACATTACTTACACTGCTGCCTTCAAACCATGCGCCCAGATCCACGTCTCTCTGATTCATATTTGGTGCTTGTGAATCACTGTTCTTTCGGTCCAGGCCTGGAGCAGGACTGGCCCCAGATGAATGGCCCATACCCAACTCAGGAGAGACGTGTGGGGGGCTACAAAGAGCAGCTACACCCCCCTGTTCTTCAGCCCACGCCTGGATGTCCCGGGGCAGGCTACACAGGAGGGGGTAGACTCGCATATACTACACACTGGACCACTGGAATCACAACAGGACTGAGGAATCTGTATGAATATTTGAAAAATCCGTATATTGAGAGTATAAAAACTCAATGGAGGTTAATCAGCAATGGGGTAACTCATGACCATCATTTCAATTAAAAAACTATATTTATATATCTTAAAAGGACCATATTATGTGTTTTTCAAGCTTAGCAAAATAGGAGACCTTTATATTAATTTATTCAGATTAATTCATGTTTTGATCCTGATTAGGTTTAGACTGAAATTTGAACTTTAGACCACTGCTTAGTCCTGGTTTAGGCCCAGTTTAGTCCTGGTTTAGTCATAGATTAGTCCTGGGTTAGTCCTGGTTTAGTCCTGATTTAGACCTGATTCAGTACTAGTGTAATCTCTTCAGTCATTATTTTTATTGCTGGTTTAGTTCTGCTTTTGTCCTCATTTAGGCCTAGTGTAGTCCTGGTTGAGCCCTGGTTTAGTCCTATTTTAGTTCTGCCTTTGTTCAGGTTTAAGCCCAGTTAAGTCCTGGTATAGTCCTGGTTGATACTGATTTTGTCCTGGTTTATTCCTGGTTTAGACCTGATTCAGTCCTAGTTTAGTCTTGATTAGTCATGGTTTTAACCCATTTTGTGCTGCTTTAGTCCTGGTTTAAGACCAGGCTAGTCTTTGATTTAGACCTGGTTTACTTCCGCTTGTGTCCTCATTTAGGTCCATTGTAGTCCTGGTATAGTCTTGGCTGAGACCTGGTTTAGTACTGATTTTGTTCTCTCTTTTTTTTTTTTTTCCTGGTATAGTCATCTTTTAGTTCTGGACTGATTTATTCCTAGTGTAGTCTTGTATAATCATGCTTTAGCCCTGGTTTAGTTCTGCTTTAGTCCTGGTTTAGAACCAGTTAAGGCTTGGATTCAGACATGGTTTAGTTTTGCTTTTGTCCTTGTTTGGGAGTGCAGTTCTGGTTTAGTCCTACGTTAGTTCTGTCTTTGTCCTGGTTTAGGCCCAGTTAATTCCTGGTTAAGACCTGGTTTAGCACTGATTTAGTTCTGACTTATTCCGAGTATAGTCATCCTTTAGTCCTGGACTGGTTTAGGCCCAGTTTAATCCTGGTTTAGCCCTGCTTTATTTCTGCCTTTGTTTTTAGTGGGGTTTTTTTTGTTTGTTTTTTTCTTTAGACCTGTTTTAGCCTGGTTTATTTCTGGTATAGTCATGCTGTAGTCCTGTTTAAGTCAGTTTTAGTCTGTTAAAGATAAAGTATTAAAGGTAGTTGGTCTGAGAACCACTGGTCTAAGGCATTAAGACCATTCACTCTCTCCACTAACTGTCCACATCAGTTATTCTCCATTGGAAGTGTGATTTGTTTTACTGTCACAGTAAATTGAGGAGAGTTGATTGGACGACAGGGAGACGATGGAGATGGAGTGGACGTGGATAATATTGCTTTCTTTATTTATGTATGTCAGAGAATGTCAACTGGTAGCCCGGGGGCCAGATCCGGCCCACCAGAGCTTTCCATCCGGCCCCAGAATATTACTGAATTCAGGAATAGCCTAGTGAGGAGAAAAACATAGGTGCCTGTATACATTTTTCTGAAAGTAGCTGGTCTTTAATCAAAAATGACAATAAACTCACTTTTCTTGTATTGTTTTACATGCTCATTTTATCTATAGTCATTTGTCACATATGTCCTTGCTTTGGCTTTACCTCCACATATAAGTACAGGCCTTGCACATAGCAAAGAGCAAATACATACAAATGCCAAATAAATGTGACAGGGCTCAGTTATTAAAAATGTTACTTTTTACATCAAATTAAGAAGGCCTGTGATTTAAAATATAAGATACAAATGAAGTTAAACCTAAAAAACTCCTGGTCAAGAATTTGATAATAAGAGAAATTACAGTTCCTGCTGATACAATCATTGTAATATCAGACTTAACAGGTGTCAGGGTTATGTGCAAGCAGAATATTAATAAATTCAATAATAATATATTACTTATTTTATTTTTATGAGATCACCTAACCCACACTGTGTCTGCCAGGAAAAAATCTGTCCCTTGGATAAATGTTGTTGATGACCCCTACATGGCTTAAGGTTGAAAATAATGAAAACTAAAATTCAGTATCACATAAAAGCAGAATATAATAATATATTGGAGCTGCAAGGGGCAATAAAAGCCCTCACCTGCAAGTGGTGATAAAAGCCCTCGCCAGTCACAGCCCAGTGGTGGTGCTGAGCCATGTTGCAAAAAAATGTTACTTGGACCCTTTAAAACCCTCTCATTGGCATTTTATGGGATTTCTCTTGCAGTAATGTAGTAAACAGTTCATCTTATATACTTTTTTGACTGGTATAATTAAAATAAATGTTATGTAAAATGTTGTTTCATGGTTTAGGGCAGTGCTTCCCAACATTTTTTGTCCCGTGTACCCTCTGGGCTGGCCTTGTTGTCATACCATGAGTTGGTGAAAAAAGTGCTCATATAACACAATGGCATTTATTAGTACTTACTTTTCTGTAGATACTAATGCTCCTGCATTTTTTTAAAACTTAATTCCAAGATTAAAAACAAAAAGATATTAATCCTCCTGCCTTTAAAATAAAAATACAAAACTATGCATTTACAGTGCAATTTATGTGAATATAAATTAAGAAATATTTTCACGTACCACCTACAATGTGCTTGCGTACCCCAAGGGGTCTTGTGCCCCTGGTTGGGAAACACTGGCTTAGGGCATTATTGCACCAATTATCATTTTTTCTAATTACAGCAGGGATGGCCAGCAAAAAAGTAATAAAAAAATTAAAAATTAAATTGAGCATTGGCACTTACAAACAATTGTACAATTGCCAAGCTGTGCTGCGGCAAAAAGCTCTCATCATTGACTCCTTGAGGGATTTTCAATTATTCTTAGCAATTATAATTAATAAATGAAACTCACAATAACTAAATTTAAAGGAATGATATTCTTCAAAAACAACTTTTTTTTCTTTCATATTATAAAGTTCCCTCACCACAAATATATCCGGAGCTGTGTTTTGTTTCATTCATTTCTGTTAATCTTATAATCTGAGTAACCTTATATTCTCTGGTGTTAAGTTTATGAGGCCTCAGAACGCTCGGTTCCACAAACATCTGTCCCTCTCACCAACTCCTGCCCACTCCAGGAAGCACTGACCAATCAACAATCCCTCTACATCCAGTCTGCTCTCATTCATTTATCTAAAAAACGGTGCACAGCTCTGTTTCCACTGATTCCTCTCAGACATTTTTCGTTCTGTATAAAATAGCTTCATATAAAAAGTTCAAGGAAGTGAAAGCTCTTTTGCTATCAACTCTTCTGGGAAGGCTTTCCCCAAGGTTTAGGAGTGTTTATGGTAATTTTTAACCATTGTTCCAGAAGTGCATTTGTGAGGTCAGACACTGATGTTGGACGAGAAGGTCTGGATCACAGTCTTCACTCTAATTTATCACAAAGGTGTTCTCTTGGGTTGAGGTCAGGACTCTGTGCAGGTTCAGTCAACTTCTTCCACACCAAACTCACTCATCCATGTCTTTATAAACCATGCTTTGTGCTCTGGTGAGCAGTCATGTTGGAACAGGAAGTGGCCATTCCAAACTGTTCCCACAAAGTTGGGAGCATGGAATTGTCCAGAATCTCTTGGTGCTGAAGCATTCAGAGTTCCTTTCACTGGAACTAAGGAGACAAGCCCAGCTCCTAAAAAAGAAAAACCCACACCATAATCCACATTAGGTTATTTGGGTGGGTGAGCAAATACTTTTGGAAATATAGTGTACTTCTGGCTTTACATGTTTTCATGTTATCAAATACAGGGGGTTGAAGACATGTACAAATGTAAAAAAGGAGCTTAAAAATGGAAAAAAATAAATAAATAAAGTTTTGCATTATAAAATTTCAGGTTGTTAACTGAAAAATATTAAAGTGCCTTTACCTAAATATAAGTCTTAAATACCCAAAAAATACTTTTACAAAAATGCATTTTTTTTTTCAGCTTTGTGTCTGCAAATGTCAATCTTTGGTGAAAACTACCTTCCTGAACTGCTGATTCAAAAAAAAAAAAAAAAAAAAAAAAAGATTTTAGAATAAAATGCATTTTTTAAATGAAAGAAGTGACTCTTCCTTCTAAATAATCATACTTAACCTTTAGCACAACATTTTCTGTGGGACAGCAAAAAATTGATGAAAATGACAAAAAATGCTGGCTCTGGCTGGCGCCTCTTTGGAATGGGAATGGTATTTATACAGCGCTTTACCTATGACACAAGTCACCCAAAGCACTTTACACAGAAGGGAAGAGGTATTGCATTCACTCCATATTCAGTGGTGGTAAGCTACGTTTTGTAGCCACAGTTTCCCCTGGGGCAGACTGACAGAAGCACGTTTGCACACATCTGCACCAACGGACCCTCCGACCACCACCAACCACTCACTCACAGCGGCTTCCAGATGTTCCCCAGCGGTCTCCCATCCAGGTACTGACCAGGCCCTACCCTGCTTAGCTTCTGAGGCCTGATGGGAGCAGGCATCCACAAGGCGGTATGGCCTTTGAGAAAAATTTTGGCAGGGAAAGTGTTGAAGGGAAAGATTGTAAAACATGCAACGCTGTTCTAGAGGTGACTAAGATTGGTTTAAAAATATTATAGACCCTTTAACAACTATCTGTTACTCAAATGTATCTCCAGCATTGGTTTTGTATCCACTACCTTAAGCTGTCAACAGGAAAAGCGCATTGTCAACAATAAACATACCTAAAAGCAATATCGGTATATGTAGATCCTAAATTTTGTATTCTGTTCTGAGAGAAAACAAGAAAAAATAAATATCTCCAGATTGCAGTGGCGTGTTCCTCTTGTTGAAGGTTAGTTGCAGTGATATCAGAAACACGTTTGAGGAAGAACCAATTTATCCCCAACACATTTCTATATAAAACCACTGCACAGTCTCCTTTTGGCTGATTTGACATTTTTTTAGACGTGGGCCGTGTAAGGTGCAGCTGACTGACAGACTCAACCAATTTCCCTGAGAAGCCAGAGGCAGAATTCATTTTATTTCAACAAAAATCGGGTTAGTCTCACGGTACAATGGTAAAAAGTACAATAGTTAGGGTTGGGGTGGGAGGCAAATGAGTAGAGTGAGTTTGAATACAGAGTTAGCACAGGATTACCACTAATGAGCTACTGTTGGAGACAAGTTTAACTAACACAATGAGAAACAGTCAAATCTGAGCTAAAATTCCATTAACACAATATGGTACAGCATTGTGATATTATGTAGGACAAGAATACTTCATTTTAGATGAATTTTAGTCTTGGTTTAGACCTGGTTTGTGTGTAGATTTGGCCTGTGCACTTCTGGTTTAGTCGTGGTTGAGAGCTGGTTTTAGTCCAGATCCAAATTTGTCCTAGTTTGAATCCAGGTTTAGACCTCCTTATTTAGTTCTAACTTAGTCCTGGTTTAATCCTGATTTATTTTAGGGTAATTCTTGATTTAGTCCCGGTTTAGTACAGGTTGAGACCTTGTTTTAGTCCTGATTTATTTCTGTTTTAATCTTGGATTAGATTTAGTTTTGTCCTTTTTAGAATTCTGGCTTAATCCTCATTAATTCTTGGGTAATTTCGGGTTTTCTCCTGGCTTATTCCCAGTTTAGACCTGATTTAGACCTGGTTTTAGTCCTGGTTTAGAACTAATTTTGTCCTTCTTTAGTCCTGGTTTGATCCTGCTTATTTCTTGGGTAAATCCTTGGTTTTGTCTCAGGTTAGACCTGGTTCAGACCGGGTTTTAGTCGTGGTTTTAATTCTGATAATTTCTTGGGTAAATTGTGGTTTCGTCCTGGTTTAGTTTAATCCTGTCTAATTCCTGGTTTTAGTCCTGATTTTGTTTCCTGTTTAGCGCTGATTTAGCCCTGGTTTAGTCCCGACTTAGTCTTTTATTTGTGGTTTTAGTAATGATGTTTTCCTGGTTTAGACCTAGTTTTGTCCTTGCTTAGATGTGGTTTTAATCTCGATAATTTCTTAGTTAAATGCTGGTTTAGTCCTGGTTTAGTCTTAGTTTAGGTTCAGGTTTTTAGTCCTGTTTCATTCTCTTAAAACTAACTCTCAGAAAAGACACAATAAAAGTAGTATTCTCCAGATCAGTGTCACTTTGAGTACTACCACATTTAAACCGGAGCATGTTCCTCAAAAATAATGAGACGTTTGAGTGAAAACCTCTCCGTTTTTGTCTCAGAGGTTAAGCGCTGCAGATGTACCTGAACCTGACACCACTCTTCGTCTCTAATCAAAGCAATAAGGCCCTTCTTCATCTTCTTCTTCACCTTTTGGCTCATGTATCTCTCAACTTATCCCGGGACCCCCCCCCCCCCCCCCTCCCCCACCTCCCTTCCCCATCCCGTCAGTGTCAGAGCCCTTAGTCTGAAAAAACCCCGAGACCGTATGACATCCATTACCACTAAGGATGATCCCTCACTCCCTCCCACGTCCCCCCTTCACCTTCCCCTCATAAGAACAGAAAGCTAATGACGTTTTTTTTTAAAGAGGGAAAGGTTGACGCCAGCCGGATGATTCACGCGCCGCGCCAGTGATTGACGGCGCCGCCCCGAGAGCCTTACAGTCATTTTCAGCCGTTTCTTATTTTAATTCCTGCCTCGTGTGACGTGAGCCAACGGATGGGAGCCAATTATCCCTAAGTGTCTCAGCGCTCCGGTGTCAGTGCGTGACATTCAGGAAACACGAACAGGTGACTGCAGCCACCTCCTCCTCCTCCTCCTCCTCCTCCTCCTACCATGTTACAGTCATCACAGGAGACACCGCAGAACATGGCAAAAAGCGACATCTTATGTGGGGTCATTTTTGATCTGACCAAATGGCAAACATTGCAATGCTGCTACAGTGTGTTTTTGGACATTTAGTGACACTCTTCACTTAAAGCCTTCAAGTTCTTGAAGTAAAGTGCTCTGAGTAACCATGAAGATAGAAAAGTGCTGCATAAATGTAACCATTTATTTACTTTTTATTAATAAATATGTAATTGGGTGGTTGACATGATGCCCACTTTTGTGTAATCAACTGAATAGATTTCCTAAATGATGTGTTTCCTCCTCCAAAATTCTATCAGCAGTACAACATAGGGTTTACTATGCAACCTTTGTAGTTTTAGAAAAAAGTTGCGGTGTGACTAACATTTTCAAAATATAACATTCAAAATTCATTTCTAAAATTAGCCTCTAACATCTGGAACAGTTTCTAAAATCTTTGGCATAATGTCAAATGTTTGTACTTTACAAAACCACACTTTTAACTGCACCTGGATTCTACATTAAACATTAAAATAAGTTTAATCTTGTAATCAAAATGGTGTCCTGCAGTGTGAACTGAAAAGTTAGGTTTTTAAACAGGAAGCTTCAATAAAACCTACAGCACCCATCTGTCATTTACAGACCAGACAGACCTCTGGAGTTAAGGCTGTGAGCTCAAGGCCAAAAGGAACTGATATTTTGTTATTAATTTTAGTAAAATCCTCATTTTCTCAAAAACTGTTAATGTGTGTGTGTTTGGTGTCCTGCTGTGTGACAGCTGTATTTTTCACAAAATAAAATTCTGAATGTTAAATATCTTTTTGAAATATATTTACTAAGTTAGCACAAAAGACATGTTGAATATTTTATGACAAGAAAATAAAATAGCTAAATTGTAGTGAATGTCCTGCGGCGTGACAGAAAAAGTCACACTGCAGGACATTTTTAAAACAAGTAGAAATAACAGAGTTAGCTTTAAAATTTTGAATCACTTACAAAAAGCTCCCTACACTTTTTTATAAGACTGATTTATATTTGAATTTTTTATTTAATATTCTTTGTATTCAACTTCAAAGTCATGTCACACTGCAGGACAAATAAAAAGGTGTTACCCCTCCAAACGTCAACCACCCTATTACAAAATTTTAAGTGGGTAAGCAGGTATTAACACTGATGTTTATCATTTTGCACTGAATCACATGATCTTATTACTCAAGTATTAAACATTAATAACGTGGTTTATAAACTATGAAGTAAATGGTTAATAATGTGTAACTAATACTTAACAAGTGCTGTATAGTGTGTTACAGGAAAATATAGGTAGTGTACCTTTAATAATAATAATAATTCATTTTTAACTTAACAACCATTTTTATAAATAAAGGTATGTTGCAGCAGTGTATTTCTGCCGTGTCCAGCCCAGGGTTACCACTCTGACACTGCTCTGTGTTTGGCTGTGTAGTGTGGTATTATGTGGGCCAGTCCCAGTGTAATTGGCTCTGAGGTCACACCAAGGTGGGATCATACTCTCACTAAATGGACTGCTCCTGTAGGTCAACTCAGACCGGACCAGGACCAGGACCAGAGCGGCTCACCCCGGTCTACGCACTCCTGGTGTGATTAATGTCTTCATACCTGGCCTAACATGGGCCGTTCCAGCTGTGGGATAAAGATGGATGCCCCCAATGTCCACTGCTACTGCTATAACAACAACAACTACTACTACTACTACTACTACTGCTGCTGCTGCTGCTGCTGCTAGTGCTGCTGATGGTTTGTGTCAAGTAAATGTATTTTATTATGGTGTCCAGTTATAGCTGGCCTATACTATCCCAGGTCTAAACCTGACTAAACCAGGTGTATACCAGGACAAAACAAGGTCTAAACCAGGTCTAAACCTGAACTCAGCATCTAAACCAGATCTAAACCAGGACAAAACTAGGTTTAAACCCGGACTAAAGCCGGACAAAACATTGTCTAAACCCGGACTAATCTAGGGCTAAACCAAGACAAAACAAGGTCTTAACTGGGACTCAACCAGGTCTTAATCCTGGATTAAACCAGGACAAAACCAAGTGTAAATAAAGACTTAACTATGCCACAACCAGGTCTAAGCAGTGATCCACACTACACCACTGGATTAAACACTAAATAAACCTATATCAGTTTGTGACCTGCAAAAGACTTCTGAGAACCATGGGAATAAGCCTGAGTACCACCTGTGGTACCTGTACCACAATCTGAGAATCTCTGCTTTAGAGCTGAAGTGTTGCCATTGCCTATTAAGGTCTTGTGGTTTTTAAATGTGGGTAATAACAATGAATTGTCAGTCTGTGTGATTTTTACAACCCCACCAAAAGTCATTAATTAGTCGTAGTTAAAAATGTATGTTATAAATTGAATTTGGTGGTGGCAGATCAAAGATAAACTATCCAGAGCCAGCCCTAGCTCTGTTGGTGCCCTAGGCAAGATTTTAAATTTGCCCTCCCTACCTTTGCTCAGACTAAGCATTAGCATCTTGTTGGTGCCACTCCCTGAATTGTGCCCTGATGTATTTTATTATTTTATTGTTATAGCACAATAGAAGGCAGAGGGGTCTGGGTGTCCTAGTAAAGATATTGCACCTGGATGTTTACCTGCTGTTTGAAGTTAATCATTTTATTTGCTGGAGCAATAATAGGGGCAGCAGCTGGAAGAGACACTTGCCCACTAACCCAGAGGTTGGCGGTTCAAGCCCCATTACAGGCATTGCGTAGTGTTGTTGTGTCCTCGCCCTAGACACTTCACGCTCCTCGCCTGTTGTTTGGTGGTAGTCGGAGGGGCCATAGGTGCAGACTGGCAGCCATGTTTCTGTCAGTCTGCCCCGAGTGTGACTGAGGCGCTTCAGGAAACTTGAGAAACTTATAAAGTGCAATATAAATCCAGTCCATTATTATTATTAGCCTTACAACTGCAAACTGTGGTAGAAGGTCATTGACGCAGACCAGTCTCATTATAAAACATAAAATTTTGTATAAAAATATATATACATCAAATATTGTTAAATAAAAGACAAACATAAATCTATTGTAGTTTTAGTCGACTAATATTAAACTAAATCTGAAAAGACTTACATGAATAAATCCTGACTAAAACTAAATAGCATTTTATTTAAAGGCTAAAACTAAATTAAAATTTGTCATCAAATTGAACACTGGTTTTCAGAGTATATGACCCTCCTGAATTGGCCTAGAGTTGCTCACATATTGCTACACGAGTGTCCTATGAAGACATACATTGGACAGGACTAAAGACATTCTTCTTGTGTAAATAACAGCAATCCACATCTCAAAGTGATGTAAAAATCTGAGTCTTGTGAAAAGCATGGTGGACAGTGGAAATAGTGCATTTTCAAATGGAGTCCACATCTTAGACATAGCCTGAATTGGGGCTCCAGTTTCATCAGTGTCAATAAAGTTTAATTGGATTGAATTGAGCGAGCGGTTGGAGCAGACGAGGGGATCGAGGGAGGGAGCTAGAGGTTTTATTTAAGTGTGGGTCCAAAAGTGGCAATTTACCTGTGGCCAGCCCGTGTCTGGAGTAATCTGTATTTCAAGGCCATTTT
Source organism: Bostrychus sinensis (assembly GCA_020698575.1). Classification (NCBI taxonomy): domain Eukaryota; kingdom Metazoa; phylum Chordata; class Actinopteri; order Gobiiformes; family Eleotridae; genus Bostrychus; species Bostrychus sinensis. The sequence continues at coordinate 40,603,918 of CM036241.1, forward strand.
TCCTTGATTGCTTCGTCAGATAGGGGGCGATCTCGGGGTCAAACGGTGCGAGCGGAGAGGAGATGCAACACAAACACTGGACTGCCTAGGAATGAGGTTAGAGGGAAGAAAACAAAAACACAAATCTGACGTTGGCAATAAAGAACCAAACTAGGACAAACTGTCAGCAGCTCTTGAATGCACTCCAGCTGCTGTATGATGTTTCCAACGGAGATTATGGTGACCCTGAGGTGCAACATCCAAATTGTTGCTGTCCACTAAAGCATCTTATCTTTTGTTGTAATAATAATGTAATAATTATTGAAAAATTTGAAGAAACTCAACATTTGACTCATTCACATTTGACTCTTTGAGAAACGCTCAGATTAGGTCCCTGTCCCTAAGAGCCCTTAAGAGCCTTCCCTCTTCGTGGCCCAGCTGCTGTCACGCCCCTTCAGGCTCACAACATGTGCTGCTGCAACGCTGCAGTCAGTGGTGGGTTTGTTTGGTTGCTGCGGGGGAGGTGTGAGCTGAACTGGGACTGGGCCGTGAGGGAGGAGAGGCGTGGTCAGGTGGAAATGGCAGACATCAGTGAAACAAGATGTTTCGGCCCTTTCAGGAAGTCAGCGTAAATAAGGATTACTCCAAAATGGGTGAATGAAGCAAAAACACAACTCCAGGTATGTTTTTGATGCAGAAACAACAATTAAAACATAATAGGGCCCCTTTAAAAAAAAAACATCTGCTATTTGTAGGTGTGTAGCATGTGATATACAAAGAGAAACTGCACATTACATGAGCATTAGGCACTGCAATAGCAAGAACATCTTTCCTACAGTGATGCAGAGCAAAAGTCAATCTGAGAGTCCAGCCTCATAACAGGACTACGCTAACTGTAGCTGTCTTTGAGGAATAATCATTTCATAGCAATGCATTTCACTTTCTATTATTAACTTTGCATAGTCTGTCCTTGTTAAATCCTTGTCGCATACGATTCTGGCACTGACCACAGTCATGTGACTTTAGTTTCCCTCAGTGGAGAGAGAGAGAGGAAATGTAAAGTCCTATTCACTGTCTGTCAGGGCCAGTAATCCTTCAAACACACATAAAATATAGTTAGTAGTATAAGTAGTGCTGATGGTGAGCAAATAAATATAAGAATTAAAAATATTTTCGATGTCCTCCGCTCGTACATTAAACAGCAGCGCAGCCTCGATCCACTGTGGGCAGGCCATAAATCTTTTATTGCAACAGCTATGTGTCTTTTAAACTCTCTGTAATCTCATAATGTTGTTTTTATTTCTATTCACGTGCACATCATAGGGCTTGTAGTATATGTAGTACTTATTAATCGTGCTCCACTGTATTTGTTGTGTGTTTAGTGGTTGTTTGTGTTTATCTATGTCTTATCTTGCTGCTCAAATGATCAAATGAATAGCTCAAATAAAGTCATCTGAATCCAAATGCTGGTAGTGGGTTACTGTTAGTGCTGACTTCTTAGCAGATTTTATTAAATGTTTTTGATCTTGAACATTTTAGAAAATAAAATTGGAGTTAAGTTAAAAGCTTTTCTGTCTATAATGAAGACAAAGGAAGTCGGCTGGTTGTAGCTTTTGACCGAACCGGTGTTTAGTTTGGCATTTGGTCTGAAAAGAAAAAGCACCAAGTCTTACAAAGGACCTGGACCACATAACAGTGATTAAGGGCACTCAGAGAGAAGAGATGTCAGAGAAACATGGAGGAGATGGAGGAGATTTCCACATAAACTTCGACCCTTTTGGCTTTGAAATCTCTATTAATGTAGATTTCTGCTAACATATTTCTGTAACATCTAACAGAAGAAGGTATTCTCTCTTGCTTTCACCCTTGTGCCCTAATGAGGACAAAAGTGACTTTTTCAAGTTTTATTTTTTGATAACTTTGCATTCGTTCTAGTTTTTTTTATGAAATTTGGCTCAAGTGTGTGTTTTATCACTAATGTTGATATTCTAAAGACAAATCTAAAATTACTTCATTTTTACACTCGCTAACTACTTTTGTTACGTTGCTCCTGTTCAGTGACAAAAGTGTCCTCATCAACAAAACATAATTAAAAAAGTATGTGTTCATATTTTTTCTACTTTTTTTTACACAGATCTTTTAATCAACTTTTGCCCTGATCATAAATATTAAATATTTAATTAGTTTCAGAAATGTAACCCTTTTTATGCCAGTGTATGTAATAGCATCTCAACTTTTAGTAAACAAAAACAAACAAACAAAAAATATATTTTCAATATAAAGATTTTTCTAGAGATGGTTATTACAGCCTTGAGTTTGTCAAAGATAACCAGCAACACTGATTTAGAAGCATTTGGGATTTTGTGTTTTCAAAAAAAAGTTTTAATGGGAGCTGTTTTTTTAGTTTCTACATAGCATGGGAAAAAAATATCCCTAAAAGTAAATGTTTGACAGACCCAAGGCTGTAAGAAGCCCCTCTAAAAAAGATCCACTTTGCATTGACTATATTAAAAATATTTCTTTTTTTTTATTTTTTATTTTTTATTTTTTTTATGATGTCTTGTGATGGGGACACTTTTGTCACTTAACAGTAACAACATTTTTTTTTTTTTTTTTTTTTTTTTTTTTATTGTGGCACAAGGGTTAAGCTGAGAATATGTATTGTGTTTCTAATAAAATGCAAGCACTTAAACCTGAAGGTCACGTGTCCTTTAGGGTCAAGGTTAGCAGGATAGCTCCAGGGTTTGCCTTGTGAAATTTAAAATCTTTTTAGGACATTTTAATGCCTCATAGACTGAAATGTAATGCTAGCGTACAATAATCTGTATGAACTTTACACTACGGAATTATCCATACATCACTCTGAAACCCAAGGATTTTATTTTCAAAGTCAAATACAGATGAAAAAACTCCAGTGCTGCATTTAAAAAAAAAAATCATGAATAAATGAATCATGGATTTCAATGTGATGACACTGCTTTTTGTAATATTAACATAATGTTTTGATAATGATCATCGAGAAGGGCCAGCTGCGGTGGCTTGGGCATCTGTTCCGGATGCCTCCTGGACGCCTCCCTGGGGAGGTGTTTTCGGGCATGTCCCACCGGGAGGAGGTCCCGGGGAAGACCTAGGACACACTGGAGATACTATGTCTCTCGGCTGGCCTGGGAATGCCTTGGAGTTCCTCCAGGCGAGCTGGAGGAAGTGTCCGGGGAGAGGGGAATCTGGGCGTCCCTGCTTAGACTGCTGCCCCTGTGACCCGGCCCCGGATAAAGCAGAAGAAGATGGATGGTTTTGATAAATTTGAAGACCTAGAAAACCTTAAATACCTACTACAGTTTTATACCTACTGTAGCATATCCCCCTGAATGAAGGTCGACACTTTAACTGGTGATTCTCTGATTTAATGTCTTTAAATCATTAAATCTGCCGTAAGAGCTGGGGAAACACACAAAACGTGTGTAAATACCGAATACAATACACAAACTCTTTTACGCATTAGCAAGTACATAAACATGAGCTTTAGCTTGTCAGGACCCACAATTATCCCAGTCAATAGAAATTTGAACAGAACAAATATTTCAACACGTAAAATAAAAACATAAAATTATCAGAAATATTCTGTCAAACCACAAACCTACCTTGTGCCTCTTCAGAGGGGTAGCTAGCTAATAACATCATGCTTATTGCTCCGTCAAACTTTTTCCCTTTTTACCAAGCTAATAAAAGTACAGCGTAACAGCGCCACCACAGGAAACACTACTTAAAAATAAAAGTGCACATTGTCAAAACAGGAAGTTAATCGTAACCAGGACAAAACAATACAACATATCAAAATAAGAATCAACAGTGTTCCCAGCAAAGGCAAAATAAACTCTGGGTTATTTACACTCCCACCAAAATTACGAGTGTTTGTTTACATGAAAACAACAACAAATAATTTTCTCAAAATAGAAATAACCTTTTGTACAGATTGACTTAAGAACTTTCTAGCAATAAGACTAGCTTTTGTACAGGACGCTCTACAACTGAAGGCTTACTACAGCGTTCACCTTTATTGTTTAGTCTCTTTTCTCCAAGGGAGATTTTCACTCTTCGTACGAGTCCATCCATACCACTGACTGTCTCTAAGACTCTTGCAAGTCTCCACTCACCCCTGGGCAAAAGTTCATCAATGTCCAACACGACATCACCTACTTGTAGATTTCTCTTTGGTGAGTGCCATCGTTGCCTTGCAATGATGTTGTGAACATATTCCTGTCTCCAGCGGCTCCAGAACTGCTCTGCTAGAAACTGCACGCGACGCCATCTCTTTTTTCCATATAGATCTTCCTTTGGAAATGTACCAGGTGGGGGCAGTGCTGCGCTGGATTTCATGTGGAGCAGGTGATTAGGGGTAAGAGGTGCCAAACTATCAGGATTGTTCAGGTTATCTACAGTCAACGGTCTGCTGTTGACTATGGCCATGGCTTCATAAAATAGAGTCCTTAATGAAGCATCATTGAGTCTGCCGTGAGCAAGTGACAAAGTGGTGTTCAGTACACTTCTTACAGTCTTTATTTGGCGTTCCCACACTCCACCTGTGTGACTGGAGTGTGGTGCATTCAACATAAAGTCACAATGTTTTTGTGACAGATATGTGCTTAGTCTATGTGTGTCCAATTCCTTTAAGGCTGCTTTAAACTCATTTTGAGCGCCAACAAAGTTTGTTCCCTGGTCACACTGGATTTGGCGGACTGCATCCCTGATTGCAATGAAACATCTTAAAGCATTAAGAAACACATCGGTCGACAAGTCCTCTAACATCTCAATATGAATAGCACGGGAACAAAAGCATGTAAATAAGAGTCCATATCTCTTTTGTTGTTTCCTTCCTTCTGTAGTGATAAAAGGACCAAAACAGTCCATGCCGCAGTATGTGAAAGGGGGAGAGGGTTCTAAGCGTTCGGCGGGTAAGTCGCTCATTCTCTGACCCTCTGGAGCTCTGCGAAGTCTGCGACAAATCACACATTGACGGATAAATGAAGCAACAGTTCTGCTCATTCCAGGGATCCAGTACCCACTGGACCTAATTTCGTTTATGGTGAAGCCCTTTCCTTGGTGTTTTACTTTGTCATGACAGTGAGCTATTATGAGTTTGGTTACACAATGTTCCTTTGGGATTACAATAGGGTGTTTAAAACAATCACTTTTCTGTAAAAGTTTAAGCCTCCCTCCCACCTTGAGGAGACCGTCTGTGTCCATGAAAACGTCTAGGTGGTACAATTTGTTGTGATGTGGCAGCTGGTTGTCTTTGTTTAACAGTTTTATTTCCTTTCCGTATGTTTGACTCTGTACATCACAAATGATGACACGTTCAGCACTTTCCTGTTCATTCACTGTAGCTGGTGCATTTGATTTTACTTTTCTAGCCCTTCGTATGAGATGTGCTACAGCTTTGACTGCTTTAGACCATGATGAGAACTTAAATAAACGTTCAGCAAGACTATCAGTTTCTGTGACCTTTGTTAACAGGGCCTGTGTTTTTCTGACTTCTGGATCTCCTATGGACAGATCCATCTCAACACTTCGTGAAGTGGGCAAATCTCTTTCCCAAAGAAAGATGGGGCCTGTGAACCAATCAGATGAAATTAGCTCATTTACAGTTTTACCTCGAGATGCACTGTCGGCTGGGTTGTCGTCTGAAGGTACATAAAACCACTGCTGAGGGCTTGTACTTTGTCTGAGCTTTTGGACCCTATTGGCGACAAATGTGTGGAAACGACGTGCCTCATTGTTTATGTAGCTCAGAACTACCTTTGAATCGGTCCAGAAATATTCTTTTACTGAAGCATCACATAGTTCCTCTCGTAACATGCTACTAACCGTGACTGAAACTACGGCTGCGGTCAGCTCAAGTCTGGGTATTGTGGTCAGCTTAGTAGGAGAAACACGGGCCTTTGCTATTACTAGAGAGCAATGGATCTCACCTTTAATGTTTATTGCTCTCAGGTAGGTGCATTGTCCATAACCACTTGTGCTCGCATCTGAAAAGTGGTGCAATTCTATTTCCTTAGGCTCTCCAAAACTAGCAGGTATGTGACAGCGAGCTATGTTTAGCTTTTCTAGGTTAGTAAAGTCACTTTGCCAACTCTCCCACCTTGGCTTTAGTTTGTCTGGTAGGGGGTCATCCCATCCAATACCATGGTGGCACATTTCCTGCAAGATTCTCTTTCCGTTTAGGACATATGGCGCTAAGAATCCAAGCGGGTCATAGATTGAAGCAACAGTGGATAGAATGCCTCGGCGTGTTGCTGGTTGTTCCTTTAAAGTGTTGTCAAATCCAAAACAGTCCTTGTCAATGTTCCACTGAATGCCTAAGGCTCTTTCTTGTGGCAAGTCTTTGAATGTTAATTCCCTTGTATTGGTGTCTACAGCACATTCTGAAGGAGGGATGCTCTGCAAAACAGTGTGACTGTTAGAAATGAATTTGTGTAGACGGAGGTTACCTTTGCTGCAGATCTCTCTGGCCTCTTGTGCTAGCTGTATTGCTCCTTCTACAGTGCTTGTGCTTGTGACTCCATCATCCACATAAAAGTCTTTCTCCATGAACTGTGATCCTGCTGGATGCGAATGGCAGTGTTCCTTGGCTAAATACTTTAGCCCGTAGTTTGCACAACCTGGAGACGATGCCGCACCAAAGAGGTGTACCTTCATTCTGTATGCTTGAGGCTGTGTGCTTGTATCGCCATCTCTCCACCAGAGGAAACGAAGATAATCTCTGTCATTTTCTCGGACATGAAACTGGTGGAACATCTTCTCTATATCGCACATTAAAGCAATAGGACATTGCCGAAAACGTAAGAGAATGCCCGTGAGGTTATTTATTAGGTCTGGCCCTTGGAGTAAATGGTCATTGAGACTTGTCCCATTGTGTCTGGCAGAACAGTCGAATACAACTCGTAGTTTGGTGGGCTTTTTGGGGTGGTAAATCCCATGATGAGGAATGTACCATTGTTCACCTTGTATTCCTTCACTGTGTACTTCTTCGACATCTCCTCTTTCAATAATGTTATTCATGTACGTTATGTAGTCCCTTTTGTACCTTTCATCCTTGTTGAACCTTCGTTTTAAATGTTCGAGTCGGATTTCAGCAAGCTTTCTATTGTCAGGTAAGCATGGCCGTTGTTTGAATGGTAGAGGCATCTCACAGTGTCCTTGTTCGTTTTTCCTTATTCCTTCCTTGAGTTTGTCCAGAAAAATTAAATCCTCTTGTGAGACAGTTTTGTCACTTGCTTTAGTGTCCTTAAAATCTGACTCTAGAACATTTATCACATCCATAGGAGTTACAGGAGGTAGTTCCTTTATGGTAACTCTATGACAAAGGCTTGTTTCAGTTTCATTGAGGCCTGATGTGGAGCCGCCAACAATACTCCACCCTAGATCCGTACGAATAGCGTATGGCTCGTCATCCTTTCCTAACAGAACTTGTTTTGGAGCTAGCGTCCTGGGACAGTTAAATCCAATGAGGAGCCCAACATCACAACTCAGGAGAGGGGGTACCTTATCAACAATCTGTGTCAAGTGAGACCACTGTTTTGCTGTTTCATTGGTGGGTATATTGTCATAGTTAAATGGAATGTAGTCCTTTGTGTATGAGGGTGGAAGGTCAATGTAAATGTCTGAGTGGTAACCCCTCACACGCAGTCCAGATACTCTCTGACTTTTGACCATTGTATGAACTCCCAGCATGGTGGTTAGTTTTAGCTTAACTGGATGAGAGTCTGCCTGTAGCTGGTTGCTTATTTCCTCACTGATAAAAGTGTTATCGCTTTGTGTGTCTAATAACGCGTACACTAGCTGTTCTTTAGATGGACTTTGCACCGTGGATACCCATACAGGAACAATCATGGAGGTACTACCTGACTGACCCACCTTTGTGACGTTGAGAGCCGTAACTGCCGTGGTGTCATTTGCAGTGGTTGAAGTGGGGTTGATGGGGCTTGTAATTCGTTCATTTGCTTTGTGATTTTCATTATGCAGACATGTGGGATGTCTTCCTTTGCAAATATCACAAATGTTGCGATGACGACATTCCTTGGCATTATGGCCTACCTTTAAGCACCCATAACACAGTTTATTTTCCTTAACATAAGTTCGCTTCTCTTCAAGAGACTTCTCTTGGAACTTAGGGCACTTTGACAACTGATGTGTCTCATCTTTACAAAACATGCAGGGTGCCTTTAACCTTGTGTTGCTTGAGCTTGCTTTATCAGTGTGTACAGTAGCTTGTGTTGAAAGGACTTGTGTTGTGGATCTGTTTGGTTTAATTTCCCTCGTGTTTCTTTTCTCTTGAAATGAACCACATGAATGAAGAGCATATGAAGAAGTCACTGGGTTACATGCAATTTCTGCCTCAACTGCCACAAACTGTGCAAAATCCTTAAAACAGGGAAATTCTTTACCTTCCATGAGCGCAGTTGTGACTTGACGATTCCAACGAGTTGCAAGCCATTCAGGAACCTTCTGCAACATCTTTTGGTTCTCCTCACAGTCACTTAGTATTTCTAGGCCCTTTACATGTGGCATTGCTTGAAGACAGGCCATTAGGAAATCTGAGAATGTCCTTAAACCTTCCGCATCCTTAGAGAGGATTTTAGGCCACTTTGAGAGTTTGTCTCTAAAAGCTCTTTGGACAACAAAAGGCTGACCATAGCGTTGGTCAAGCTTCTTCCATGCATCCTTGTATGCCTCTTCATCGCTGCGATAAAATGTGCCCTCGAGGCATTTTTGTGCTGGGCCTGTGATATATCTTTTTAACAAATGTAGTTTATCTGCAGATGAAATACCTTTGCAGTCCACTAGTGAGATGAATGAAGCCTTCCATTCAATGTAGGTGATTGGATCTCCACTGAACACATTGGGCATTGGCACCGGGATTCTGTTTATGGTTATGCTGTCTTGGATAGCCTGGGCCAACTGAGAAATGTCTGTAGGAGGTGCTGGAGTGACGATTGGAGGGTTTGGTTGGTGCGCAGGGTTGTACATAGGGATGGATATGTTGTTTTGTTGCATGAGTGGCTGAGATAAGTCTATAGAAGGCGCTAGTGCTGAATGTGCATAGTTGTGGTTAACAGGAAAAGGCATATTGTTCTGTAGCATTAACAGATTGTCCATATCCACTTTAATTTCTTTGTCATAAATCTCTAGTTTTGCACGAGCAGCTTGCATTTCCTTTTCAGCCTTTAGACGCTCAAGTTCAGATTTCTGTGCATCTAATTCCCTCCTATGTTGCTCTTCCATGTCTCTTATTTTCTCCTTTTGTCTAATTTCCTCTTGCGCAATTTTATATTGAGCTTCCTTTGCAGCTAATTCAGCGGCAGCATCAATTCTTTTGGCTGCAATGCTAAAAGTTTCTGACTGCCGACTGGCACCTGACTGTGATGCAGTACCATATATGGATCGAGCATGTTCGTGAGCTAAAAGCTGATGAAGGCGCTGCCTTTCCCTTTCTGCATCATATTCATCTATTGCTGCTAAACGCTCAAAAATGATTTTCATAATGTCCTTAGTTACAGCTTCACAAGAGTCCATTTTACGCCTTATGTCAGGGGATGGTGTAGTATTCTCTCTTACTTCACTGTATACTTTCATCATGTCCTTCATTGCCTTTTCAATATCATCTGCCATAGTTGCTAACTTGGAGTCTGACAGGTCCTTCTTTAGGTTTTCTCTGCATGTTCTGACTTGGCCTTTCCATTGTTCATAGATACTTAGCAGTTTTTTGTCTCTTTTAATCAGTTCTTCTCTTTGATATGAAAGCATTTTTTCAGTGGGAACACTAGGCCGTTCTGAACGACGAGGTAGTGCTAGCTCAACAGTTGTAGCCATTTTACGTTGCAGTTCAGCTAATTGTCTCTCCATATATTCTAGTTCGTCCTTTATTTCCTGCCTTGACGTGCTCTCTGTATTTGCTTGGTGTAATAAAGCTCTTTTTTCCTTTATCTCCATTTGTAGTTTGTGTATCTGTACTTCTATATCCTCCATTTTGAGTGTAATTGCCTTTCACCATTTCCGTTAGCCGTTGTTTGCTGCAGCTCACTGCTCTGTGCCGTTGCCGTTCCTTGATTCCACAGGCAGCTCGGTGTAGCACGTGGAGGTGAAGCTCTTACTGTAGCATATCCCCCTGAATGAAGGTCGACACTTTAACTGGTGATTCTCTGATTTAATGTCTTTAAATCATTAAATCTGCCGTAAGAGCTGGGGAAACACACAAAACGTGTGTAAATACCGAATACAATACACAAACTCTTTTACGCATTAGCAAGTACATAAACATGAGCTTTAGCTTGTCAGGACCCACAATTATCCCAGTCAATAGAAATTTGAACAGAACAAATATTTCAACACGTAAAATAAAAACATAAAATTATCAGAAATATTCTGTCAAACCACAAACCTACCTTGTGCCTCTTCAGAGGGGTAGCTAGCTAATAACATCATGCTTATTGCTCCGTCAAACTTTTTCCCTTTTTACCAAGCTAATAAAAGTACAGCGTAACAGCGCCACCACAGGAAACACTACTTAAAAATAAAAGTGCACATTGTCAAAACAGGAAGTTAATCGTAACCAGGACAAAACAATACAACATATCAAAATAAGAATCAACAGTGTTCCCAGCAAAGGCAAAATAAACTCTGGGTTATTTACACCTACTATTATACACACTACTATATTATTTTATACTATACTATGCTATACTATACTATACTATACTACCTACTACCTACTACTATACATACCTGTTTAATACTTTTAAGGCCTTGATTTTGACACTACCAAATTGAAATCCTCTTTAATGCTTTTAAAACCTTGGGGATACCTGGTTGGGGAACATCAAGACGTTCCTGAAAGCGTAGATAACTCAGATCAATGGAAACAGGGAAGTATAGGTAGCACCTCTAAAAGAGTACACAGGTCAATAATAGTGTTGCTTTAAAATAATATTAAGTAAAAATAATAAAAAATATGACTTTTGTAAATGCAATAAAGGTGTTAAATGTAAACCTTACTAGCATACTTTTTCAAAGATTTCTTAATCTACTGCAATTGACCAGAACCCAGACCCACCCCATGTGATGTTTTTGCTACCTTTTTTTTCACTGTCATTTTTGATTAGTCTATACATTGGGCGATTACAATTTTTTTCAGGTCACGCCTCAGATGGAATTCTGTGAGTTTGTAAAAAGTAGCACTACAGTTGCATACAGAGTCATGACATTTGGAACAAAGAATGCTGACATGATGAGGAATATAGCAAAATAACATTATAGGGCTTTAGATTTTTCTGTTTCCAAATATTAAGTAATTTATTGTCAAAAATATCTTGATGACAAATTCTCTTACAGACATGACTGTTACACTGTGACACTGTCTCATATGTAAATAGAAAACTTCCCTAATTCATTAGCTACAGGTCTCCTGCTACAGCAGAAAATCTGTTCCATATCCCCAGACAAGACATAGACTTCTCATTAATTTGCCTAGACCCTTCCAGGAATGACGCGTTTAAAAAAGTTGCGCACGCAGCCTGGTACTGAGATTAACGTTCTATCACATTCATTCATTTCTGCGAGGAAGCAAAATAAAAATATTAATTTTGACATTTTTGGGCAACAGGAATGAATGGTTGTTGTTTATATATTTATTAAAAATGACTCTGAACTAATACGACCCAGACCTGAGTCAGTACCATCTGCTAAAGTTAACTTATAAAAGTAGGATTTGCAGTGATTGATTAATTAAATCTAAGCATACAGTGGCAAACTATTGTGGTCCGACACATTTCTGTTACTATTTATCCTGTGTAACATTGAAATTAAGAAATTTAAATTATGTAGCCTTTAGCTTATATGCTAATTATAGATGCTAATTGCTACGGTAAATAAAACGGCAAAATGTCTACACAGTCAATAATATTATTACACTAGGCTCTGATATTACACACATGTGGCAGAGTGGTTGTCAGTTGCCAAACCTGTCTTGATTATTCCTAATTTGCGATGTTTTGTGGCTAGCACTAAATGCTCCATTAAAAATGTATTATTGTCTTTTTTAACTTCTGATACCAGTCTTTGGAACACAGACATTCTGTTTACAAACACAAGAAAGGTCTCTAAAATACTGTAGAAACACCGATAGACCATTCCACAGAAAAAAATACAGCTTTCAGGGAAAAAAAAAAAAAAAAAATCCCACTGAATCTTATTGAATTTGCTTCAAACTCGGCACAGCCATTGACCACAAACCAAATATTATGTCAGTAAAATTTGTAGCTTGTATCGTCTTTTTTATTTGTGAAATTTAGGGGGTTAAAAAGGCAATGTAGCCAAAATCAGTCACAGGTTTTAGACCATTTGTGTCACGCACTGAATATTTATTGAAGCACAATCTTGTATTGCTTAATGAATTGTATGCCGTTTCATTTGTAGTTTTCAGTCTTCTACAACTACAGCACAGTAAAATGTACTAGTACTACTACTACTAATACTACCGTCCCCAAACCTGGCTCCAACCCAGCGACCTTTGACGACACGGTGGCTGTCGTTTTTTGCCACTAAGGTCAATATTTAGCAGTATTTTGTTTTTTTTCATGCAATCAACCTGCCTCTAGTGTATAGCATAGGCCAGTGTTTCCAAACCAGGGGTACGAGGACCCCGGGGAGTACGCAAACACTTTGCAGGGGGTACTTGGAATTATTTCATCATTTGATAGGAAAATATTTGGGATCTTTTCATATTAAACACAAGCAGGCTCAAGTGTCTCAGTGGAAAGCAGATGCTAAAAATATTATTTTAATATATTTTGTTATATATTTTTTAGGTTAAATCGCTTGTTTCAAAGGGGAGTTGCTCAAATAGATATGATTTTTTTAAATTACTCTTGTGATAAATTTATTATGAGTGTAAGATTTTCAAGCACAACATTTATAGTAAAAAAGGTTAATTTAAAATACTTTTAATTATATATTTTGTTATTTTTTATATTTATTGGTATTTTAAAGGCTTTTTAAATTTTTTTTATTTGATTTTCAAAGCAAAACATGCATTAGCATTTACAATAAAGTATAAAATGTCTTTGTACTCATAACAAAGATGTTTTCTATGACCGCTTTTTGAAAAAGTAACACATATATGAGTGAGGGGGTATTCACAGTATAATACAAAGCCCAGGGAGTACGCAAGAAAAAAAAAAAAAAGATTGGGAACTACCTGCATAGACAATGTTTTTTCGACTGTTTTCTTTCCACCCATCTATGTATCAGAATGTAATTCCTAAATATGAACATGACAACTCACAATAAGCATACATACAGTACAATAGATTCATTGTGTCTGGTTCATGTACAAAGTATTTAAAACACAAGAATAAACCTATATCACTTTCTCTCACACGTTCCTCTTGTTACAGTGGAGAGTTTGAAGTCTATATGTTCTCCTTCTTCAGATCCAACACCTACTTTCTGCCAAACGTCGTGTGTGTCTTGAGTGGGAGGACGTGTTGAGTGGCTATGGACCAGCTTTAAACCAGCATAAATATAGGGATAAAGTGAGAAGAGTTTATTATTATGAAGGTACACAGTACAGAGAGTATATGCTCAGACAATATGGTGAGATTAGTCATATGTGCACTGTACTTTAACGTATCATAAATGTAGTCTAGACTCCATATACACTAGAAATTTTTGCTGCAAAGTTTGTAACATAGTGAGGTAGAACTATGTCAAATTTAAAGGGAAACCATCTTCATTTATCCAGGCTTGGCACTAGCACATATTGTGACCTTCGATATACAACTAAAGGAAAAAAAAGTGCACCCTTTGGAAATGCTTGGATTTTTGCATGATTTGGTCATAAAGTGTGACTTCATCTAAGTCACAACAATAGACAAACACAGTCTGCTTAAACTAATGCTGCAAAAAATATTATATGTTTCCATTTGTTTATTGAATATTCATTTAAACATTAACAGTACAGGGTAGAAAAAGTATGTGAACACCTAGGCTAATGACCTCTTGAAGAGCTAATTGGACTTCAGTGTGAGCCAACCTGGGGTCCAATCAATGTGAGAAGATTGGGGGAGTGGCCTAAAGTGGCCCTGCCCAACAAAAAAACACACCCCAGTTTTAAGTTTACCATTCTGAAGAAGAATTGCTTGATGTGAACCATGCCTCGCATAAAAGAGCTCTCAGAAGACCTACGAGTAAGAATTGTTGACTTGCATAAAGCTGGAAAGGGTTACAAAAGTATTTCTAAGAGCCTCGATGTTCATGGGTCCATGGTACAAGCAACTGTCTGTAAATGGAGAAAATGGAGAAGGTTCAGCACTCCCGCTACTCTCCCTAGGAGTGGTCGTCCTGTAAAGATGACTGCAGAGCACAGCGCAGAATGCTCAGTGAGGTGAAGAAGAATTCTGGAGTGGCAGCTGAAGACTTACAGAAATCTCTGGCACAAGCTAACATCTGTGTTCACAAATCTACAACAGGTAAAACATTGGACAAAAACTGGACTTCATGGGAGGGCACCATGGAGGAAGCCTCTGCTGTCCAAAAAAAAAAAAAAAAAAAAAAAAACACACTTCTGCACGTTTGAAGTTTGCAAAAGAACATTACACAGCACTACTGGCAAATTAACCTGTGGACAGATGAAACCAAAGTTGAGTTGTTTGGAAGAAACACACAACGCTATGTGTGGAGAAAAAAAGGCAGAGCACACCAACATCAAAACCTCATCCCCACAGTGAATTAGGTTGGAGGGAGCATCATGGTTTGGGGCTGCTTTGCTGCCTCAGGGCCTGGACAGCTTGCTATCATCAATAGCAAAATGAATTCCCAAGTTTATCCAAACATTTTGCAGGAAAACTTAAGACCATCTGTCCACCAACTGAAGCTCAACAGAGGATGGGTGATGCAACAGGACACTGATTCAAAACATAGAAGCAAATAAACAACAGAATGGCTTTAACAAAAGAAAATACACCTTCTGGAGTGGCCCAGTCAGAGTCCTGACCTCAATCCTAGTGAGATGCTGTGGCATGACCTCAGAAGAGCGATTCACACCAGACATCCCAAGAATATTGCTGAACTTAAAGCTGCACTACCTCCCTGATTTCTTTTTTCCTTGTATTTTGGCAAATATAATTATTTAGTTATTAGTACAGCATAACAGAAGTCACGTGAGGAAAAAATGAGACTTTAAGGTCGCCCGTGGGCTGTATTATAAGGATTTTTGTTTTAGAGCAAGGGAAGGAACAGTTTCACACCAATCACATGCTTTCATAGGACAGGAGCACTCTGATTGGTCAATACATTCTTTATCTATCTAGAACTAGAATCTATCAGGAATAATGTGAAGGAGCTGTTGTTTTATTTCAAAATCCACAGCTTATTCACTGTATTTTTATTTTTTATTTTAAAGAATTAAAAGCAAACTCCAGATCTGTGCTGTGTTATTGTGATAGCTCTTGGTTTGTGGACATACCTTCCAGGCTTGTGTGATACTGTGATAGAGCGTCACAAAGAAGAGGAATTAGGAAAGGGGAGTGTATCATTGAAATTTTTTTTTTTTAGACACATCACTTTTATAGTCACAGAATCAGGTAGTGCAGCTTTAAACAGTTCTGGAAAGAGGAATGGTCCAAAATTCCTCCTGAGTGTTGTGCAGGTCTGATCTTCACTACAGAAAATGTTTGGTTGAGGTTATTGCTGCCAAAGGAGGTTAACCAGTTATTAAATCCAAAGGTGCACTTACTTTTTCTTTCAACTGTATATTAAAGGCAGGGGGACTTACCACTTCACTAACCTAGCAGCTCTCTGATAGTTATGTATTTAACCACAACATCTTTGCAATGGTAGAAGCTATTTTAATGTGAAATTTGAAATTTAAAAACCTTGAAAGAGATATATAAAGTAAAAGAAAATGTCCAAGTCTTTGATTAAACAAAAAATAAAAAAGCTAAGTAAGAATCACATAACACATCAAATACCTAATAAACTAATTTGTCTCTTAATTAATAAAAGTATTGTACCTCTAAAGTAATGTACCAAAGTGGCAATAGTAGAAGTAGATCTAGTGGTAGTAGCAGTACGTACTTTCTACTTTACATCAAATACTTTTTGCTTGAGTGCTTTCACTTATTTTGAAGTACCAATACTTTAACTTTAGTATAGATTTTTAGTACTTATTCCACTTTTGCCAAAATGCCAGCTCAAATAATGACTACACTTAAGTAAGTTGTATTCATTTCAGTTTTATTTGTATAGCCCAGTATCATAACAATTGCTAAACAGTTAAACATAAACACACAATCAGACTTAACACACAATCAACACAAACAATAACTACACTAAACTAAACAGACCCAGGACTCTCCTGTCCTTAGGCCCTCCTTCTCGGTAAGGAAAAACTCCTAAAAAAAAAACAGCTGTGGGAAAAAAAGAAGAAACTTTATGGAGCCCAATGTCATGTGGGCAATGTTGTAATGTCGTGTGGGTATTTCTGGTGCAGGTAAATGTTGTAATGCCGTGTGGCAGTTTCTTTTTGTAAAGTGTGTTTCAGCTTTTGTAATTTGTTGAACTCTCTTGGCCACCGTACATACTGAAGGAGAGATCTTCTCCCAGGATGGACATGCAATGTGTCTAGGACTCTTAGTCCATTAGCTCATCTATAGGATCATAATTCAGCTCTGCAGCAGGTGGGCCTCATCCAGACAGGGGAGTGAGGGTGAGGTAGGGGTCTGGGAAGTCCATAGGAGGTGAGGTTGAGCCCCCCCCCCCACACACACACACACAGGTCGGGACAGGAGCACAGATGGGGTCAGCTAAGGTCCAGTCATCACTGGAATATCTAACAGCAGCCAGGCATCTGAAACAGTCCCCACTCCATTAAAGTACTGTTAAAGTAATATACTTTAGCTTCAAGTTATTATCCAGTCCTCACCCTAACCCCTAAATAACAGAAATTAAATTAATTAAATTAAATTAAGCAGTTAATTTTAGACAGTGTCATCCCACACTTGTGACTGTTGTAACTGTTATTTCTAGGTGTTTTCTACTGTGTTTTGACTTGTATGGTGTGTATGTCTTTTAAATATACATGTATTTTATCTGCTTTGTGATCAGGACTCTCATGTAAATGAGATTTCAATCTCAATAAGACTTCCTTACAAAATAAATTAAATAAATAAATAAATTGATTTAAATAAATAAATAAATTTAAATTAAATAAATAAATTTTAATTATATATAATCTGAGACAATCCAGCACATAACTGCAGGCTGTAAGATGCTGGCAGGGAAAGCATACATGGAGCGTCATAACCAAGTGGCTGGTATAGTGTACAGGAACATCTGTGCAGAGTACAGTCTGGAAGTCCCGAGGTCAAAGTGGGAAACACCTCCAAAGGTGATAGAGAATGACCGAGCTAAGATCCTGTGGGACTCCCAGATCCAGACAGACAAAATGGTTGTGGTGAATCACCCGGACTTTGTGGTGATGGACAAACAGCAGAGGAAAGCCGTTGTGGTTGACATCGCAATACCAAGCGATTGTAACATCAGGAAAAAGGAACACGAGAAACTGGAGAAGTACCAAGGCCTCAAAGAAGAACTTGAGAAGGCCTGGAAAGTGAAGGCAACAGTGGTGCCCGTGGTCATCGGAGCACTCGGGGCAGTAACCCCCAAACTGGAAGAGTGGCTACAGCAGATCCCAGGAAAAACATCAGACATCTCAGTCCAGAAGAGCGCAGTCCTAGGAACAGCAGTGTTTAAGCCCCCATGGTGAGAAAAAAGTTTTGAGTTCAGAGTGCGACGAGTAAAATATAGAAAACGTGTGACATTTAACACAAGGTGTCAGCTCTGAGGCAGCGTTCACTGTTCAGGGATAATTTAAGGCTTCTCCACTCTGATATATGTTCTACTAATTAAGACTATAAGCATTATAGGTCATTAATGCTTAATATACCACAACTCTGACTAATGTAAAATAAACTTTTTTTAATAAAAAAAAAATATATATATATATATATATATATATATATATATATATATATATATATATATATATATATACTAGTTCGCCCATCCAGTCCACATGTGTTTTGTGGATTTGGAGAAGGCGTTCGACCGTGTCCCTCGTAGCGTCCTGTGGGGGGTGCTCTGGGAGTATGGGGTCCGGGGCCCTTTGCTAAGGGCTGTCCGGTCCCTGTATGACCGGAGCAGGAGCTTGGTCCGCATTGCCGGTTGTAAGTCAGACCTGTTCCCAGTGCATGTTGGACTCCGGCAGGGCTGCCCTTTGTCACCGGTTCTGTTCATTATTTTTATGGACAGAATTTCTAGGTGCAGCCAGGGGCCGGAGGGTGTCAGGTTTGGGAACCACAGGATTTCATCTCTGCTTTTTGCGGATGATGTTGTCCTGTTGGCTTCATCAAACCAGGACCTTCAGTGTGCACTGGAGCGGTTTGCGGCCGAGTGTGAAGCGGCTGGTTTGAGAATCAGCACCTCCAAGTCCGAGGCCATGGTTCTCGACCGGAAAAGGGTGGCTTGCCCTCTTCAGGTTGGGGGAGAGTTCCTGCCTCAAGTGGAGGAGTTTAAGTATCTTGGGGTCTTGTTCACGAGTGAGGGAAGGATGGAGCGTGAGATCGACAGGCGGATCGGTGCAGCGTCTGCAGTAATGCGGTCGTTGTATCGGTCTGTTGTGGTAAAGAAGGAGCTGAGCCGAAAGGCGAAGCTCTCGATTTATCGGTCGATCTACGTTCCTACTCTCACCTATGGTCATGAGCTTTGGGTCATGACCGAAAGGACAAGATCCCGGATACAAACGGCCGAAATGAGTTTCCTCCGCAGGGTGGCTGGGCGCTCCCTTAGAGATAGGGTGAGGAGCTCTGTCACACGGGAGGAGCTCGGAGTAGAGCCGCTGCTCCTCCACATCGAGAGGAGTCAGTTGAGGTGGCTCGGGCATCTGTTCCGGATGCCTCCTGGTCGCCACTCTCTGGGTGGAGTCTGCATGTCCTCCCCGTGTTACCGTGGGTTCTCTCCGGGCACTCCGGCTTCCTCCCACCGTCCAAAGACATGCATGTGTTAGGTGAATTGGTGACTCTAAATTGCCCCTAGTGAATGAATGTGAGAGTGAATGGTTGTCTGTCTGTGTTCGTCTCTGTGTCAGCCCTGAGACAAGCTGGCCCCTGTCCAGGGTGTACCCCGCCTACGGCCCAAAGTTACTGGGATAGGCTCCAGTCACCCGCGACCCCTAACGGGAAAAGCGGTAGAATATGAATGAATGAATGAATGAATGAATGAATATATATAATAATAATAATTATTATTATTATTATTTTTATTATTAGAAAAGGAGAAAAGGTACTCAGAGTGCATAATGAAAAGTTACATATATGTTTTTATTTATTTATTTTTCTAATTTTATCCGATTTACGATTTTAATTGTTTTTTTTTTTTTTTATTGTCTATTAATACACTGCTCAAAAAATAAAGGGAACACTAAAATAACACATCCTAGATCTGAATGAATGAATTAAATACTTTGTTCTTTACATAGTTGAATGTGCTGACAACAAAATCACATAAAAATTATCAATGGAAATCAAATTTATTAACCCATGGAGGTCTGGATTTGGAGTCACACTCAAAATTAAAGTGGAAAAACACACTACAGGCTGATCCAACTTTGATGTAATGTCCTTAAAACAAGTCAAAATGAGGTTCAGTAGTGTGTGTGGCCTCCTCGTGCCTGTGTGACCTCCCTACAACACCTGGGCATGCTCCTGATGAGGTGGTGGATGGTCTCCTGAGGGATCTCCTCCCAGACCTGGACTAAAGCATCCACCAACTCCTGGACAGTCTGTGGTGCAATGTGGCATTGGTGGATGGAGCGAGACATGATGTCCCAGATGTGCTCAATTGGATTCAGGTCTGGGGAATGGGCGGGACAGTCCATAGCATCAATGCCTTGGTCTTGCAGGAACTGCTGACAGACTCCAGCCACATGAGGTCTAGCATTGTCTTGCATTAGGAGGAACCCTGGGCCAACCGCACCAGCATATGGTCTCACAAGGCTCTGAGGATCTCATCTCAGTACCTAATGGCAGTCAGGCTACCTCTGGTGAGCTCATGGAGGGCTGTGCGGCCCCCAAAGAAATGCCACCCCACACCATCACTGACCCACTGCCAAACCGGTCACGCTGGAGGATGTTGCAGGCAGCAGAACATTCTCCACGGCGTCTCCAGACTCTGTCACGTCTGTCACATGTGCTCAGTGTGAACCTGCTTTCATCTGTGAAGAGCACAGGGCACCAGTGGTGAATTTGCCAATCTTGGTGTTCTCTGGCAAATGCCAAACGTCCTGCACGGTGTTGGGCTGTAAGCACAACCCCCACCTGTGGACGTCGGGCCCTCATACCACCCTCATGGAGTCTGTTTCTGACCGTTTGTACTGACCTGTCTCCTGATAGCGCCTCCATGCTCTGGACACTACGCTGACAGACACAGCAAACCTTCTTGCCACAGCTCGCATTGATGTGCCATCCTGGATGAGCTGCACTACCTGAGCCACTTGTGTGGGTTGTAGACTCCGTCTCATGCTACCACTAGAGTGAAAGCACCACCAGCATTCAAAAGTGACCAAAACATCAGACACAAAGCATAGGAACTGAGAAGTGGTCTGTGGTCACCTCCTGCAGAGCCACTCCTTTATTGGGGGTGTCTTGCTAATTGCCTATAATTTCCACCTGTTGTCTGTTCCATTTGCACAACAGCAGTGAAACTGATGTCAATCAGTGTTGCTTCCTAAGTGGACACAGTTTGATTTCACAGAATTGTGACTGACTTGGAGTTACATTGTGTTACAAGTGTTCCCTTTATTTTTTTGAGCAGTGTGTATAGAGCAGAGCAGCAGCAGTGAGCATTACCCTCACATGACCATCAGTGAAGACATCAGTGGGTCCAATCTTCTGCATGGCACAAAGATGCACTGAAAAAAATGATGTGTTGAATCTACATGATTAAATCATGGACATCATTTCCACCCATGTAATTACGTTAGATCTAAACAATTCAAATATGTTGTTTTAACACTATTGTTGTGTGTTAAAGTAACATGATCAGTTTTTGTTTTGGTCCACAGCAGCATGACTCAGATGAGCAGTGTCCCACATGACTTCATGTCTTCATACACAAGAAATGTGTGTTTGTCTCATTCCCATCCTGTACTGTAAAAAAGAACTGTATTAGCGCAGCTTTATAGTGCACTTCAGTGAGCATCATGATTACTCATTTTGTTAAACAGACTTGTGAGCTGGAAAGCCTGTGTATGAGAAAAAACGTTTAAATGACTTATTAAATATTGTTTCAATTAAATCTGTATTTCAGCCATGTGGACATCAGTCATGGTTTGACCATGGCCAAGTGGACAGGGCCATAACAGAGACGTTTTATTATACTGCATGCAGCCTTAAACTTGGCTGAACTTTTTCAAACTCAGTCTCTTTTTTGTCCATGTCCACATCAGTCATGGTTGGACCATGATTAACTATGTGAAGCCACCCTTTTCATACTTAAAAGAAAATAGTACGTCTCATTGTCAAATTTAATTTCTCTTTTCAGGTTTAATTTCTTTTACTTTAAACATATCAAGCCCATCAGACAGAATCAGCTGAATCTCCAAACATCAGCTCAGGAGACACTGTCTTCTCTGATGGTACAGGAAGTTGGGACATAAATAATAATAATAAAACAAATGACCCCCCCCCCAAAAAAAAAAAAATATATATAATAAAAATATAATAATATAATATAATGAAAAATAATATAAATAAAAATTAAATACAATTAATGTAACTGAATAAAAAAAAAATCTTTGTTTACCACAAAACAATTGTGTTAAAACTACATTTTTGAATTGTGTGTATATATATATATATATATATATATATATATATATATATATATATATATATATATATATATATATATATATATATATAAGTCCTGAGTACAAAGCAGATAAAATACATGTATATTTAAAAGACATACACACCATACAAGTCAAAACACAGTAGAAAACACCTAAAAATAACAGTTACAACAGTCAGATAAAATAGAAGTCACAAGTGTGGGATGACACTGTCTAAAATTAACTGCTTTGTGAGAGTATTCCATAAATGAGGGGGATAATACCGAAGCCCAGTCTTTCCCTTCTCTGTGTGTATGTGCAGAACTGATAATGTCAGTGTCTCTTGGGACCTGGTGCCGTAGTGGTGAGACCTGAATTGGATTAAAGAAGTGAGGTATGATGGAAATTTGAAAAGGATGGCTTTGTAAATAAAAATATAAGTGTGTATGCATCTACGGGTGTATAATGAAGTCCAGCCAACTTCTCTATATAAATCACAGTGGTTAGTGTGGTAATTGTCAGAGGTGATGAAGTGGAAATGGAATCAAGTTGTTTGAGGGTGTTACCAGCTGTGTAGTTGTAGATAATGTCCCCATAATCCAGAGTAGCAAGAACTGTTGAACGAATGATTGTTTTTCGATTGTCATATGAAAAGAAAATATCAAATATAATTGTATTGCATGGAAACAATGTCCATGATTTAATGTAATGAAGATCCAACAAAATGTCAATATATACCACAGAAACCTGACACAATCATGTTCTTCAAACATAAACAGACAATCAGCCATAACACACAATCAACACAAACAATAACTACACTAAACTAAGACCCAGGACATCCATGTACTTAAACCCTCTTTTTCAGTAAGGAAAAACCCAGCAATGGGAAAAAAAGAAGAAACCTTATGGAGCCCATATTGAAGGAGAGATCGTCTCCCAGGAAACGTGTCTAGGACTGTTAAATAAAGTCCATTAGCTCCTGTAAGATTTTATTATGTAAATTCAACAACCTCCTCCAATCATTTTTTTCAGTGTGGGGCACGTACTTTTCATGAGGACCAGGCCAGGGCACTGTCCTGAACACAGCCACAAACGTGATGCCACATGGGACCAGCTCAGCCAAGATCATCGTTTCTTCCTCTGAGAGGAGGGCACTTCTGTTCCTCCTTGGCCCAAGCTCAGCCCACATCCAGCCTCTTTAGACTAGGTGTTGTGTCCAGTCTAAAGAGAAGGGACTGGGATAAGCCCCTTTCTGCGCCACTGTCTGGTCCATCTCCTGCGTTAAGATGTGGAAGATCTGGCCCAATGTCTTTTAGTGTATTTGAACTCTTGTTAAAGGACACTGAGGTCCAGAGCACATGGCTAATTAGCATACAAAGTACTTAAGTTAGTGCTGCACATCACACACTGCGCTGTTTACTTTTGCCAAACTGCTTCCACCTGCTAAACAAAGTTATCACAGAGGTAATACGACTCCTTTGTCTAGCATCTGCAAAGTCTCCACAGTCAGTGTTAAAGCTGCTCTGGAACTGCAGTAGCATTAGCCACAAAAGAGTGGTCAGTCTGGCACTGCTATTCCCTCTAAATTAGACTTTACAATGGGACGAATAATCAGTAATTAATCAACTTATCACACAGCCCTTGAAGTATTTTTAGTTTTCTTCATTTTATCAAATTGTATGTATTAATTTATTCTGCCTACTTCTTCAGACTCCCAAGAATAATTAGCGTTCATACTTATTAAACTAGTTTAACAGTATTATGAAACCTAACGCTGAACTCCAAGACAACAAAGAGCCAACAAGTGACAACATATTAACAATATGTTAATATTTAGTTGAAGTGGCTCTATGTCTTTCTTTGTTTTTGATAAGCTGCAGATTTATGGAAAATTCCTTAGGAACACAAAATGATAACATGTATTAAACTGTTTTTTTGAGATTCTGAGACCAATTTAAAATTAATGAGTGGCTAAATATTGGTGATAACAAAAACAAACACAGATAGAGAAAGATGGGCAGATTGTAAAGCTCTAAATGTGAAAAAAAACAACAAAAAAACCCAAACATAATATAAAAAATACACCTGAATTTTTCTGAGTAATTTGGGGCCAAAATGAAGTTGGCTTGAGTTGATTCATGATGCAATTGCTTCATATCCGGGTTTGGTTACAGATAAGTGTGGGATAATTTGTTTACATGTGTTTTCATATCCGAAGAACTAATAGCTTTTTGTGTTTTGTTGTACCGTTGTCACGGTAACAGCGGTGGTTGCCACGGGAAACAGGATGAAAAACAGGGTTCCTAATTGCTGGGTTTCAGATGACATCATCA
Source organism: Bostrychus sinensis (assembly GCA_020698575.1). Classification (NCBI taxonomy): domain Eukaryota; kingdom Metazoa; phylum Chordata; class Actinopteri; order Gobiiformes; family Eleotridae; genus Bostrychus; species Bostrychus sinensis. The sequence continues at coordinate 40,628,176 of CM036241.1, forward strand.
TATTTTATAGGTCTGTAGTATTTAATTTAGATGGGGGGGCAGGCAAAATGTCTGTTGTTAATATGCTGCTTTTTCAGTGTGGTAGAACACATACAGTAAAATAATTTATCTTCACTAATAAAAATGATCAGGTTCAACATTTGTGAATTTTTTTTTTTGATATTTCTTATGAAAATAGCTTCATAATTGCTCCTGACCCCCATCTGAGAGTGTGACATCATCACATTTTAGAATCTGTTGTGTTCCCGTGATGTCATAGAATTCTGAAGGGCCTATAGTTTAAAACTGAGCTGGAGGCAGAATTCTATCATAGAATCTGCTGGTAAAGATTCAAAATGCAGATGTGTTGGTGTGGTTTATGGCTAATATCTCTGCAAGTACTGGACTTATTCACATTAAACAAAAACTGACACAAAGTTTTATGTCTTCTGCTGCAGTACAAATGACCTAAAGTGAAGTTATTTCTTTACTAAAGAATCAACAACACTGCAAAAAATCAATATCAGCATTAGCTAAAATGACTTGAGTTCTTGATTTCAGTGATTTTTTTGCTAGATTGGATTTGTTTATGCATTTAGGCATTTACCACCACCACGAGGAGGCCCCGTGGAAGACCTAGGACACGCTGGAGGGACTATGTCTCTTGGCGGTGAGGGAAGTTTGGGCATCTTTGCTTAGACTGCTGCCTCCGCGATCCAGCCCTTGATAAGCCATTTTACTTATTTCAGGCAAAGCAATCTGCCAATGGAGTAAGAAAATTCCACTTACCCCACTGGCAGATAGTTTTGCTTGAACACTGCAGGCAATAAGTCACTGTGAAAACTATGAATAAGCTTATATGCTAAATATAATTAGCATAAAACTCACCCATTAAACATCAACTAAACTAAACTCTGCTGCTGTTGTGCACAGACAAGCCATTGAAAATAATGGCATCATTTACAAAAATGCAATAATAATGTTTGGATCTGAAGGTGATGCCAACACTTGAGTATGACTCATATTCTCCTGAACTGCGGCTTTCTACAGCTTCTGTCTCTCAAACTCGCCTTTAATAAAGTTCTTACAGTGGAGATTCAGGTGTTGTTAAACACAGCACGCATCAATAGTCAAAGCCAAGTCATTTTGAGTTAAACATTGATATAAAAGTATTAGCTTACCCGCCTTTACACACAAATGAACTTAATTCTTAATCCATAGGGTTTAATATGACGTTAGCCCACCCTTTACATCTATAACAGCTTCAACTCTTCTGGGAAGGCTTTCCCCAAGATTTAGGAGTGTTTATGGGAATTTTTAACCATTCTTCCAGAAGTGCATTTGTGAGGTCAGACACTGATGTTGGACGAGAAGGTCTGGATCACAGTCTTCACTCTAATTTATCAAAAGGTGTTCTATTGGGTTGAGGTCAGGACTCTGTGCAGCCCAGTCAACTTCTTCCACACCAAACTCGCTCACTCACTTGAGTTTGATGTGGAAGAATGGCAGCACGATGGCTTATTGGTCTGCACTCATGCCTCACAGCAAGATCCCAGGTTCGATTCCCAGACTGTGTGGGGCCTTTCTGTGTGGAGTTTGCATGTTCTTCCTGTGTCTGGGTGGGTTTCCTCTGGGTACTCCGGTTTACCCCATCAACCTCAAAATATGCACAATAGGCGAATTTCTTCAGCTAGGTACTCCTGACCAGGATCCTGGCTCAAGATTTGGACAAGGGTTCCCAGGCGCTGCACTGTGGCTGCCTACTGCTTTTGACAGGTTGCCCCAGTGGCATTGAGGGATGGGTCAAATGCAGAGAATGAATTTCCTTACAGGGATCAATAAAGTTATCCATGTCCTTGTTGGAACAGGAAGTGGCCATTCCAAACTGTTCCCACAAAGTTGGGAGCATGGAATTGTCCAGAATCTCTTGGTGCTGAAGCTGACTAGAACTAAGGAGACAAGCCCAGCTCCTAAAAACAAACCCACACCATAATCCACATTCAGTTATTTGGGTGGGTGAGCAAATACTTTTGGAAATATAGTATATTCCTCTCTTCAATAGTTTATGATCTTGGGTCACTATTTTATAAATCCATCCTGTTTATAGTGGTGTCTCTGCACATGGCTAACCCTAAACTTTGGTTCCTTTGGCAAAGTGTGCTTGTGTTTGGGCCTCAAACAATCCAGCGCTGACCGTCCCTGCCCTGCTCACAGCACCAGTCTCTCTAATGAGGTCCCAGGATGGAGGCAGGCAGCGGGACGTCACACGCCGATCGTCTGTGATGCAAGAGTCAGCTTCAGAAGAAACACGCCAGCTTTAATGTCAACTCTTCACATGGAGGGGGCTGCGTTTTCATCATATGACACAGATACTCCATGCAATATATTTACATGCTGTTGTCATTTTGAAAACATGTGTTGGAAGTACATGAATTATTATTACCATTTTGTCCTTACGCCATGTTTAAGTTTTGTCTACTGTAGTATGTTTCTGTGATACCTCTGATTCAGTGTTAAAGTACCATTATTTAAACCAGGACTAAACAAAGACTTAACCGGGACAAAATGGGCAAAACAACATGAACAACTACAAACCTAAGACTAAACCAGGAATAAAACTGATGTGATGTCACAATCCCATTCTCTATAGAAATTAGCATTCACCATCAAATATCGCAAATTATGAATCATCAGGACTGTTTTGGCAGCTGTCAACCTCTCGACCACATGTGAGTAATGACAGAGCCTGGTTAAAAATCATTACTGAGTGTATCCACTTTTAGAAGTTTTATTTAATGTAGCAATTAGCATATATATTAGCATGTAAGCTAAAGGCTAAATAATATAATACTAGGTTTCTGCTGGACAGAAGATACAGAAATGTGGCCGACCACAACATTTATAGATTAAAGTTTATGCCGAGGTTTAATCAATCAATAAATCACCATAAATCCTACTTCAATAAGTTGGTGTCAGATGAGGTAAAAATGAATGGGACAAACGCTGTTGTCACTGAAACCGCAGGCACAGTCTCTCACCATTATCTTGCATTGGTTTATATTATCAAAAGTCATATTGGCCCGGGCGGCTGTTGGCAGTGAATTTGCCGAATTGTAGCAATGGACCAAAGTGACCAATGAGATGTCTACATAACATCTATGATGTGTAATACCAGCTTTTTCTCCTGTTTTTAGATCAAGAGAGCCATATCTCACTGACTGGATTAAGAGAGAGGGCTGCCTACTATTCATAAGAAGAGTGAAATCTCAAAAGTAGTGCTGGACAACGATTAAAATTTTTAATCATGATTAATCACATGATTTTTTTGCGATTAATTGCAGTCTTGCTATAAAATTCAATCAATAATGTATTCGAGCTCTTCTGGCTCCTAAACAGCTCTTTATTTGATCACTTGTAGCTTCTACAATTCAGCCAATATGTGTAGTTTTGACTTGGTTGCCTATAGTGTATACAGCATGATTTCAAACAGGCTCAACACCCAAATAATAATAATATTAAAAAAATCATTATTCATTATCATTATTTTGCAGACAAAGAGTACTACAGCAGATACAGCTGGGCCAATATTTTTACTTTTGTTTACCTTTGGTGCTGGACTTTTTTTTTTTTTTTTTTTTAAAGTCTCCCCTCCTGCTGTCCCCCTGCTGTTGCTGCTCTCTTCTCTCTCAATTATATGACTATCAAAAATATTTTGGAAGTAAATAAGTCATTTTTGGTCATTTTTCAAATAAAAAATTATTGGTACCATCTGAAAACACTGCATGTTGTCGCCGACAGCATTAATTAGCCGCGCATACATTTAACATGCTATGTCATCATTAATGGCTGTAAGACTTTAGTGGTTTTTATCTCAGTGAGTCCTGGGCCGATCTGCATGAAACACACACTGTTAGGAATCTAAAAGTCTTCTCTACCAAGACCATCGGGTCTCTGTACTCTTCCTCTGTCCTGTGTGCCCCGCTCCCTGCCTGGTGTCACAGCTGCACTTTGCTTGGAGACAGTGAAAGAGAGACAGACAAGCACATGGCTGCTGATGGGACCTGGCTCTGTGAACTGGCTCTTTCGCAACTGACCCATAACTTGCGTAAAAATATTTATTGGCGTTAATTAATTAATCCATTATTCCGATAATAACACATTAACATGCCCAGCCCTACTCAAAAGATAATGGATGACATGTGTCACAACAGGTGGTAAAGACACTTTTGTTTTGTTTGTTTGTTTGTTTTGTCAGTACTGCAAGGCAACATAATAGATAGTAGCTTAAGATTAGGTAGAGCTAACAACATAAAAAAATAAGGGATTTTTATCATAAATCAGTGTGATTGTCAATATGTCATATCTGGAATAACGTTGTAAAATCATGTAAATTACAGACATCTCGTCCCATGTGAATGCCCTCCTAAAAACACTGATGTCGGGGGTAATTCCTGAATTACAGAGGTTCAGGGGTAATGCTTAACCCGTGCGAATAGGGCTTAAGATTATGAATGGAATACCTAGTTTTATAAAGTTGCAATATAAAAAAATACAGTTGTAAAGCTAATCCAACCACAAGGGGTCACAAGCCTGTGTACCCAAGCTTGCATAAAGGGTTGTGTCAGGAAAACCAATGCAAAATCAATATGCAAATAACTGTACTCTAGGAAGCAGAAAAATACTAAATAAAAAGATGAATACTGTTGAAAAGTTGACAATCTATTTTAAGATGTATGTAACAGATTAGCAAGTGCATGTTGCCAGATAGCAAGCTGATTTAAAAAACAAATCATTTTAAAGTGGCTCAGTGTTAGAGCTGTGGCACATATAAAAGGCAACTACAGCCTGCCTTGGTGTCATATTATTATGTGCTAAAGGGACATGTGGGTTACTTTGTACAGCAAGTGGATTCTCGAGAGTGTGGTGACTTTGCAAACACATGGAAATCCATCTTGTCAGGCTCAAGCTTATCTGTTGAGTCCAAACACGTGGTGATTTATCCAACGGTGTGACAGTAGTGTACTACCAACAAATATAAGCCTCTTGGGGATACTTGTTAACAACATAGCAATGCAAAACGATGCTAGTGTTGATGTAATAATGGCATAAAAATCCTTCAACAACATTTTTTCATTGTTTTATTATCAGAGTGGTTTGTTGCTTGTCTTGAGCTGTGGCTGGGATTGGCTAAAACTAATCATGGTAGATGGACACTAGCTGGTGCTTTAACCAGTCACTAAGCCAGGCTTAAACCAGGACTAAACAGGGAATAACACCAAATAGTTTCCCTTTAGCCACAGACAGTCTTGCCAGGTTAGCATATTGGTTAATTAATAAAAATTATTAAAAAAAAAAAGGCTGAGCAGATTAATACATTATTATTGTGTTAACACAAATAATTAACAGCAACAATTATTTTCATGAAAGTGCCAGTTCACAGAGCCAGCTCAGGACATGAGAGCCCATGATCCTGACAGAGAAAACTATAGGCTTCCTAACAGTGTTTGTTAAATATATGTGCGGCTAATTAACACTATCAAGGGCAACACACAATGTTTTCAGATCCTGTCAATTATGTTTTACTTAACAAATTACCAAAAATTAGATATTTACTTCCCACAACTTTTTTCATAGTCATAAGGGAGAGAGAAGAGAGCAAACAGCAGCAGCAGACACAGGAGAGAGACAGGAGGAGGACAGACTTTTGAATTGGAAAAATAGGTTCAGCTCCAAAGGTTAAAATACATTCCAATCATACATTTTTCTTGACATTTCATGAAAATGTAGCTCTTTCTGCTGTAGTGCTCATTATCTGCAAAATAATAGGCTAACAATTTTTGTTATTATTTGGGCTTCAAGGGATTTTGAAATGATGTTATACTCTATATGTACATAAATCATATCAAAGTAAAAACAGCACATATTGGCTGAATTCTAAAAGCTGTAAGTGGTTCAAATGAAGAGCCATTTAGAAGCAGAGAGACCTGGAATGCATTATCAATTGGATTTTATGGCAAAAATCACAAAAAGCAAACCAAAACAAACAAACAAACAAAACATGCAATTCAAAATGTATTTTAATGTTGCCCAGCACTATAAAAAATAGAACAGAATATGAGTCTTAAGAAAAAGTAAGCCATAAAAAAGTCTAAACTGGTAATGTGCATTTATGACTAACTTTTTAGTCTTCATTTACTCATTTACTCAGCAGCCATTCCAAGCCAGCCAAGTCAACAGTCTCATAGGCCTGCTTCAATTTCAGAAAATCCCCTGTGGACCCCCCAAATATAGAACTTCCCTCTATTCAAAAGACTATGTCATGTTTTTCTCCATATATTTCTATAAAAACCTTACAAAGACTGCTGGCTAAAAATTGTTTTAAAGTAATATTTTAAGTATGTAACTATAATTCATTTCAAACTCAATTTCTTTTTATGTGCTTAATATAGACAGCTTCTGGCAGCCCCCTGCAATACTAGTCCCCCAGGGGGCCCCGGACCCCAATTTGGGAACCACTGGTCTATAGCCTTACCAATAAATAATACAATATATATATATATATATCAGTTATACAGCAACCCAAGCACTATACGTGTTATAAAAATGACTAATTCCTTCCTTACTAAGTACCACTTTTTTAGGTGACACTAGTTCACACTAGTGCTCTCCCATTTTATGCAGATCCACACATTTGAAGAATACAGAGCAGGAGGAGAGAGGACGTCGGCGGTGAGTTTAAAAGCCAAAGTAAATGTTAGGTGTCATGGCGCTCGACTCGGAACACAGAAGGAAATATCAAAAAGCAGCAGATCTGGCCGCCTTTAGGGAGTCGTGTGGCAGCTCGGCTCACTTCGGCACCTCGTCTGCTCTGACCTTTTCACAAAGCCTTTTCCTACAGGGATTTTTGACGACACAGCGAAAGGCAGCCGCCGCTGACGTCCAAAGACAGATTTTATGTTTTGCTTATGCGCCCTGTTTAAACTTCCCCAGGCTGTTTGTTCCCGTAACATTTAGGTTTTTTTTGAAAATGAATGAGGACAAGCCGGACGTGGGGCAAATGCACTCAAAGGTCAAAGTCTCACCTTTGGCCCGACGAGAATTTGGGGAAAAAAGAGGATTGTAGACATGGACGGTGTTGTTTATGTAGAAAGAGGGATTCCACATGTCAGGATAGTTTAGGACATGGGAGACTGGTTTTAATGTTATGGGGAAGTAAAGAAAGTAGGACTACAGGTGAAGAGTGTCTCTAAATGTCCACAGGACTAAACCAGGACTAAACCAGATCTAATCCAGATCTAAACCAGGACTAAACCAGATCTAAACCAGGCCTAAACCAGATCTAAACCAGGACTAAACTGGGGCTAAACCAGGACTAAACCAGATGTGTATCAAAACTAAATTAGGACAAAACCAGGACGAAACTAGATCTAAACCGGGACGCAACCAGGACTAAACCAGGTCTAAACCAGGCCTAAACCAAGTCTAAACAAGGACTAAACCAGGTCTAAAGCAGATCTAAACCAGGACTAAACCAGTACTAAACCAGGACTAAACCAGTTCTAAACCAGGTCAAAATGAGATCTAAACCAGATCTAAACCAGTTCTAAACCAGACCTAAACCAGGTCTAAATCAGGACTGAACCAGGACCAAATCAGATCTTAACCAGGACTAAACCAGGCCTAAACCAAGTCTAAACAAGGACTAAACCAGGTCTAAAACAGGACTAAACCAATCAGAGCTAGACCAGGACTATACCAAGGATAAACCAGTACTAAACCAGATCCAAACCAGGACTAAACCAGGTCTAAACCATGCGTACCACATGGGAACATTAACACAAGCCTTACTCTGTCCCTGAGCCAAAGTAATCCCTCTAAAACGTTTGAAAATAGAAACTCAGCTATTGTGGGGAAAGAGCGCTGCCTCAGCACTTACATATATACAGGCACACCAACACCATTCTGAAGAGGTGCATGCTGGGATCGCTCTTCCATCTCCATCCATCTCCCCTCTGGCACTGGCGAGGAGGAAGTTTGATGGATTTATCAGCCCGCCGTCTCCCCGTAATGAGACAGTAATAGCCCACGTTTGGCCGAAAGATAGAGAGAAATGTGGACAGAATGTGTAACTGGAGGTTGCAGCCCACGCGCACATATACAGGGGAGCGCTGGGTGAGGGACACGTCTGGGGAGAGAGAAGCATTAGACAGACAATATGACAGAGGTAAAAGGTACAGAGAGAAGGGAAAGGGCTGCTATTTAAGACAGAGCTGCAACTGGAGACACTGCAGGGGAAAAGAGAGGAATATGGAGGAAGAGAAGAGAATGGGGTTTGACAAAAGGAAATTAGAAAGAGTTAGATGTGGAGCTGGTGTGTAAGTGGACAATGTGTGAATGGATTTTAATCACGAGGCATGTCAGTATCTTTTGTCGCCCTATGTCAGCACACAATAATCTATCTATCTATGTATCTATCTATCTATCTATCTATCTATCTATCTATCTATCTATCTATCTATCTATAAAGATCATAAAAAACATTCATATTTTTTTCTTTTTTTGCATAAATCTTTTAATCAACTTGTGCATTGATCATAAATACCAAATATTTAATTATTTTCAGAATTGCTATTCTTTTGATGCCATTGTATGTAATAGTAGTAATTTTAGTAAAACAGTAGTAAATAATAGTAAAATATTAAATTTCTTCTGTCTACTTTTTATTTATTTTTTTAATGAAATGCTATGATATACAGTAGCATAACAGGGGTTAAATTTTTGAAAATAATTAAATATTTAGTATTTGTGGTTAGGGCACTAGTTGATTAAAAGATTTATGCAAAAAAGTAGAAAAAAATATGAATGTATACATTTTTTATGATGTTTTGTGACAGGGGCACTTTTGTCACTGAACTGAGGCACAAAATTGAGGCACAAGGGTTAAAGATCATAGGAGAAAGTAGTTTAATTGCACTTATTCCAATAATTAAATGTGGTTGGAAAATTTAGTTCTAAAAGCATATTATTTAGTAAAAAACATATTTGTTTATAAATTAAAATGAAATCCCCAAAGCTCAAAACTGTCCCTATAAGTAAATTTTTAAGAAAAACTCAGCTGTTCTCAGATCTCACATATATAACATAGCCACGTCCATGGTCCAACCATGACTCAGAGCAACATTGACACACGACACCAGCATCAATTGAACACACATATCCTTTTAAAACTACATTTTTCTCTTTAAAACAATATGAATGTTTTTTTTTTTTACATAAAATATTTTTTGTTTTTTGTTTTTTCATAAAGAAAAGTCAAAGTGTCACAGGTCAGTGTACACAGCGGGAAATACTATTTGTATTTCTATTGCTAAAAAATTAAGACTTGCCCAGTTTCTGTCATGTCGATGTCACTCATAAATCTGATTCTCTCAACTCAAATTTTGACACTGAAGAGAGTAAATTCAACACTAGTATAGATAAGGACCATATACACTGACATAGAGTCAAATTTACTCTTGAAATTTTAACTTGCACCCTCTGGTCATAATTAGCTGTAACAACACTCCAGCAATGGCTTTATTTTTTAGATGTTGGTCATGGCAGAGTGGCCAAAAGGCAGAGGGAACCTTTGTACAGAAACAAGGAGATAACCCACGGACTAACTAAAAACCAGGTATTTCACCGGGGGCGGGCCTTAACATCCTCCTGAGCCATATGACAGCAAAGCACTGAAAAAAGCTGAAAACACTGAAGTAAGACACACACTTTGTCTTTCCTGTTTGTTAAATGATCTCAGTACAAACGGACGCTGTCTCCTCTGCTCGCTCTAATGGTTTAATGTGAATCCTGACCGATGTGTTGTGCCTCTCAATGGCGTCTTTGTTTTTCTTTAATTAAATCTTGCTGCTTGGGCCTGCTACACGTACTCTTTCCTTGATAAGGCCAAACGTGTGCTCGACCTCTGCCTCGGAGTCGTCAGATTTGATTATGAGCGTGTGTTTTTCTGTTTGCACCAGCGTTTTATGCAATTATGCCTCTCTAACGGTGGAGTTCGAGAGTGACAGAGGAGAATGGTGTAAAATAAACAGGACTTCAGTTACTCAGCAGTTTGGAGACTCAGAGGCAGACCACTGAGCTGGCAGATTTTACAGACTTCAAATATGGTGAATGAATGAAAAACACATACAGTATATTTACAGTTGAAATCAGAAGACACAGAACCATTTTTTCTCCTCTGACATTAACATCAACTAAATACCAGAATAATGAGAGAGATGATTACCATATTTTCCAGACTATAAGTGACTCTGGAGTATAAGTCGCATTAGCCAGAAAATGCATGATGAAGAAGAAAAAAACGTATATAAGTCGCACTGGACTATAAGTTGCATTTTTTGGGGGAAATTTATTTACAAAACACCATGAACAGACATTTCATCTTGAAAGGCAAGTTATAGTAATAATAGAATAGAGAACAACAGCTGAATAGGTGTGCGCTATGCTAACGTAACACATTTATGGTTATTCAGCTACATGTAGCATAAACAATGAACTGAATAGGTGTCTCGTATGTTAACGTAATATATTAACAGTTATTCACATAACTATAGCATAAAGAACATAATATAACAAGTTCACCAAACTCACCATCTCACTCCTAATCGCTAAATCCTTAAATTCTTCATCCTCCGTGTCGCTTCTGAACAACTCCGCCAACTCCGAGGTAGACACTTCCTCCTCTGCGTGGCTGTCGTCAGACTCAGCATCACTTCCATTTACAAATAATTAGGATGTGTGCTTAGGGTCATTGTCAATTTGCAGACCCATCTGCCCCCAAGCTTTAACTTCCTGGCTGATGTCTTGAGATGTTGCTTAAATTTTTCTACATGAAGGTCTTTCTTCATGATGCCATCCATTTTGTGAAGTGCACCAGTCCCGCCTGCAGCAGAACACCCCCACAACATGATGCTGCTGCACCCGTACTTCACTGCTGGGACAGTGTTCCCAGGATTACCAGCTTCCCTCTTATTCCTCCAAATGTAACGCTGGTCATTATGGCCAAACAGTTTCAGTTTAGTTTTATCAGACCACAGAACATGTCTCCAAAAATGGAGGCCTGTGTCCCTGTGAAGATTTACAAACTGTAATCTGGGTTTTTTACACTTACATTTTACATTGGAGTAATGTCTTCTTCCTCGCTGAGTGTCCTTTCAGTCCATGTCCTACATTTGTTTTACTGTGGATAATGACACTTTCTTACCAGCTTCCGCAGCATCTTCACAAGGTCTTTGGTTCTGGGGTTGATCCACACATGTTGCACCAAAGCTTGTTCACCTCTGGTTCACAGGAACAGTCTCCTTCCTGAGTGGTGTGATGGCTGGACATTCCCATTCCCATTTATACTTATGTATAATTGTTTGAACTGATGAACGTGGCACATTCCGGCTTCTGAAAATGGTTCTCAAGGATGAACCAGACTTGTGGAGGTTTCTTTGCTGATTTCTGTTGATTTTCCCAGGGCGCCACGCAAAGAAGCATCATGTTTGAGGTGTGTCTTATAATACATTCACAGATATGCAATCCAATTAACTCAGCAACTGTCAATTAGCTCAGTGATTCCAAACTTGTCGGGACCCCCACTTTGGCCAAAACTAAGGCACTAGTCAAGCGTGTGAGCTTCCCCTAAAATTTCATAAAATAAATTGTCAAATATGCTCTTGAAGAGGTCACTAGCCTAGGGGGTTCCAATACTTTTTCTACCCTGTACCTGTACATAAATGCTCAATAAAAACATGTTTGTTTGTTTTTTTTGTTTGTTTGTTTGTTTTTTTAGCAGCAGCATTAGTTTAAGCAGGCTGTGTTTGTCTATTGTTGTGACTTAGATGAAGATCAGATCACATTTTATGACCAAATCATGCAGAAATCCTAGTATTTCCAAGGGGTGCCAATAATTTTCTTTCAACTGTATCTTCCCCCAAATCAGTGTCTTGCTCCCTTGCAGTAAAACAAAACAAAAAACAAAACAAAACAAACAAACAAACAAAAAAAAAAAAAAAACTGGTGCTGTCCCATAGGGAGCTCAACGGTGCCCGCCCACCCCTGGTTCTGGAAGTAAAATTCCCATTCATTTAACTGTAGACTTTTCCAAAAATATGTATATTAAAAGTTAAAAACAAGTGCTAATCAGCTCTGTGGTAACTCACAAAAATAACACAATTCATTTATATCAAAAAGATGAGCTAAAGCTTGAAAATTCAGCAAAATGTGTTTGTAACTTTGTTTTTTGACACGTTTCAGATGCATATTTAGGCCTATAGTGAAATTTATCGTTCTATGGTCATGAGTTACCGCGTAGCTGATTAGCCTCCCTTGAGCTGTTGAACTTTTAATATACGATTTTTTTTTTTTTAAGTCAATGGGCAAAATGAATGGGAATTTTACTTCCAAAATCAGGAGGTGGGTGGGCACGGTTGAGCCTCCATAGAGATGTGGCTTTCACAAATCTTCCAAATGTTTTGAACAGCTCTTCACCGTGAACAATGAGAACCGAGTCAGAGTAAAATTTTTCTTTTTTTGTTTGCCAACTGCTCAGACACACGAGTCAGAAGTCTGTAGTGGTAAACACTGCCTACACATGAGCGCATGAACATTTATTCTTGCCTGCTTAGTTTTTATTACTGACATTTTTTGCATGAACATATGTAAAGGTAGCTACATTTTGCACATTTTCAACACATAATAAATCCTTAATGGTGGTCTCACTCTATGCAGAGGTATATGACGTTACCATTAGTGAATATAGTCCACACACTAATATTATTATCATTCCCCATTAGAATATGTTTTATTCTGATTAAAATTATATTGCATCACTCATCCCGATATTTATTTTCTGAATGAACTAACTGACTTCTTAAAATTACATAAACACAAACATGAGCCAGTCTTTTGAACAGCTCTTAGAAATGAACGGATCCCATAGATTCAGCTCTCGTTAAAAAGCCATAAATCCCATCTTTAGTCCCATAGAGTCCCACTGAAGCTCAGCATCAATAGGGATTTATACAGCATCTGTGCTACCATGTGAAATCACATCTGACAACCGACCTTAAACAGCTGATTCATAAACATAGTCATGGAATTTTGAATTCTATTCCAATTTTATTGTGATGTAAATTGTAATTTTATTTAATTCATCAGTGCATATTTGACTATTTATTTTAATAAATTTTCAGGGTGGTTCAGCTTATTTTGTTGACACTGAGCAATCGCAGCTGCTAGACTTGGATTTTTCTGGACAGCACATGTCCACACTCCTCTTTGCAGCTTCTAGGAAACAGATATTAAGTGTCACTAATACAAACAGGTGTTTGGTACCATTAGGCAACAATATACTCATAGGGCCAGATAAACTAAGACTGGTGCTAAATTGCGAGCGTAGATTGAAAAATGGTGTTTGCTATTGGTGCGCGTTTTGTGTGTGATATACAACAAGAAAATGCAAGTGCAAGTAACTGCTGCCACAAATCTGATATGTAAATGAGAATTTTGCGTGAGCACAAGACGCACTAATAACGGAAGCAGAATTGCTCTGCCATCTCCCACTGTAGCTTTCCTACAGTGACGCAATGCAAAAGTCAATCTGAGGGACAACACTGACTGTAGCTGTCTTTGAGGAATAATCATTTTATAGCAATGCATTTCACTTTCTTTTATTAACTTTGTGCAGTCTGTCCTCGTTAAATCCTTGTCTCATACGATTCTGGCACTGACCACAGTCATGTGACTTTAGTTTACCTCAGTGGAGAGAGAGAGAGAGAGAGAGAGAGAGAGAGGGGAAAGGTAAAGTCCTATTTACTGTCTGTCAGAGCCAGTAACCCTTCAAACACATAGCCTGTAAAATGTATCAAGTAGGCTTTATGCAGTGCTGATGGTGATCACGTAAATATAAAAATTTTAAATATTTTTGATGTCCTCCACTCGTACATTAAACCGCAGCCTCGATCCACTGTGGGCAGCTGTCAATCAAGCATCACAGCGAGCATCATGAGGCAATGGGATAAACACAGCAGGACTGACACTGTCACATCATGGCCTCTACGCTGCGTTTAAAGACAGCTTATTCACCGTAAGGAGTTACGGGGAACAGACTGAAAGCCCAGAGACAGGAGCTGTAGTCCAGGGGAGTGCGAGAGAATCAAGGAAAAAGTGTCACAGGTAAAGTCTGTCTCTTTGTTTCCTCCGCCTTCAAATCAACACTTTACTGTTGTACTGTTGTATCTTTGTAAATGAGCCCTGTTATAGCATTAGAACTTATTTTCATCGCCCCATCTGTGCACTAAAAGCTGCACTCTTTCTTCCGCAAAACTTTAGCACCTGCTTCTCCAATGAGCTAAATTTACAGACAGATTTAGCTCCCGCACTAGTGATAAATCAAACAGCGACTTCATTTGCCACGCCTTCAATTTTGCCATTCTGGCGAGAACGCCTCATTTTACAGATTCATTGAGTCACAGGAGCAAAATCTGCGCTGTTTTTTCTGCTCCTGTGAGAGACGCAAATCTCAGCTAAGTCTGGGTTTGCTCCAATTTTAGCACGACTTTTTCAGTTAGCATGCATGCAAACCTTTGATAAATTTGGCCCTTACTACACTGTTCTCAACAAAAGAATACAGTCTGGTCTTTTCAATGCGACACAAATCATATTTTTTTTCTGATGAAGATGTGCTCTGAAGAGCTCTTAACCCTCACCTATTCAGTATTATCATCACTAAATTCAATATGGAACTAACATAAGTATGATGCTTTGTGATGAGGTTAGAAGAGGACATTGTGAATGGCTAGAATTAAAATACAAGGTCGGGATGCACTGACAATAGCGGACAATGGACAGAGCATGAGCTAAATGAATGGTTAGATGATCATATTAATAAGTGAATAATAGTGTTTGGCCTTCAATGTGATATGCCTGTATTTCTGTGTGAGTGAAATGAATTATTGGGAAAAAAACAGGCTTAAAGGGCTCATATTATCCTTTTTTTGTGTGTGTCTTTTAAATTAATTTAGGACACCTCTAGATCAGCATCTCACAATTTGTGGGTCAGAAAAACTCAATAATTATTGAAAAAAACCTATTTGAAAAAACTCATCATTTGACTCTTTGAGAAACGCTCAGATTAGGTCCCTGTCCCTTTAAGAGCCCTCCCTCTTCGTGGCCCAGCTGCTGTCACGCCCCTTCAGGCTCACAACATGTGCTGCTGCAACGCTGCAGTCAGTGGTGGGTTTGTTTGGTTGCTGCGGGGCAGGTGTGAGCTGAACGGGACTGGGCCGTGAGGGAGGAGAGGCGTGGTCAGGTGGAAATGGCAGACATCAGTGAAACAAGGCATTTCTGTCCTTTCAGGAAGTCAGCGTAAATAAGAATTACTCAAAAATGGGTGAATGAAACAAAAACACAACTCCAGGTATGTTTTTGATGTAACATTAAAACATGGTAGAAAGCTGGGAAAAGTCAATTTTGCATAATAGGGCCGCTTTAAAGATACAGTAATGGCTACTACATTGCCAGATCACAGTTTTAGCCGTGCTTTTGTTATATGGCAGATGCAGAACGTAAAGAGATACTTTTACCTAAAGGTATTAGGGAGGATCTTTATAAATTCATTTTTTGCAATATTAATTAAAACTACCTTCATTGCCCTGTATAAGGCTTATAAATTGGTGTATTAGAAAATATAATAATAATATTAATAAACTGTGGACTCTGTGGGACTTACAAAACCTCAACCAATCGTTTTCGTCATGAGTACGTTAACCATTGTTCCACGGACTTGCCATTCATTCGTTCATCTTCCTGGTTTCGGCGATACGTGCGCGTTCTTGTACCTGCGCATGCGTACACAGTTTGTTTATATAGCACGGCGTTAGCCGAGCCTCATCGTACGCGGACAGCCTGACTTCGAAGAGCACAATGGCTGAGGAAAACTGTGGAGGTCGCAAAAGGAAAACTGTTTTTGAAGTGAACCAGAGGAGGAGGAGAAAAACTGTAGAAGAGCAGAATAAAACCTGTGTGGTTCTTGGCGATTCTTTCCAACGTTGACGTGTGCTGTAGGAACAGAAAGGGCTTCAGACCAATGCACTGGTCGTCAAGTTTCTGTTGGACAGGTACGTTTATCTTATCATTTGAAAAAAATGCCTTTTTTCTTTATCTGTTGAACCGTTTCAACTGTACAGCAACCGTCAGTTTGCTAATGCTACCAATAGCAGGAGGACAGATATTTGTGCTGTGCATGACTGAGTTTGTGTGGGGAACTAGGTCAAAGGTCGCGCAGACAAACATTGCAGGTCTAGGTTTAGACAAATCTACGCTGATGCCGGCTGTAAACAAACACGCGTGTTCCAACGCTCATGCACGTCGCTGTGGAGGAGTTCCTTGGAAAGGAACAGTGAAGGGCGGGGCCTGACACATGCACATTATTCAAAAAGGGACAAACAGTCGCTGGTTTGTCAGCAGTCGAAAAAATCCTCCCTAATATCTTTAAGGAACTTACTAAGGAGCCACTTACTCCCTGGGCATGTCACTTCACTTACATTCAGTGGTGGACACTAATTAGATACTTTTACTAAAGTAAATTACTAAAGTAAGTACTTTTTTTTTTTTAAGAGAAAGTACTTTCTGAGTACATTTTGTAGAACACACTTTTTTTTAAAAATAAAGTGGATAAATTTGTGGTAAAAAACTGAAACAAATTTTACTCAAGTAAAATTTGTGTTGGGTACTTTTACTTCTACTTGAGTAATATTATTTTTGAAATAACAGTACTTTTACTTAAGTACACCTTTTGAGTACTTTGTCCACCACTGTCCACATTGCCTTCAGTCATAGTGCGTGGCAGGTTGTGGCAGGAAGGGCATGCGGCGTAAAAACTTGCGAAGCAACAGTGCAACTGGAATTTCCTAAGGTAGTTTAGATGTTTAGTATGTTTAGTATCAGTAGGAGTATTAGTAGTAGTTGTGGTAGAGGTATTTTTCTCAAAAGGGCAACCAAAATTGCTGGTCCCAAGCCTGGATAAATGGAGTTGCTTGTGCCAAGAAGGGCATCAAACATAAAAACCTGCCAAACAACCCATTTGAATCTGCTGTGAGAATCCTGAAAAAGGGGAGTTTCTTGAAGTAGTAGACGTAGTGTAAGTAGCATTAGTAGTACAAGTAGTAGATTTTGCTGTTTAAGTAGCAAAAACACATTTATTTTTTATTTTATTTCACTTCAATTGAGTGGTGTTATTTTGAAAGAACATTACTTTAGCTTGAGTATTTGCAGTACTTTTTACACTTTTGACATATTGTAGGGTAGATAAAAAAAATATATATCTTTATAGAAATATCGATAGTCAATTAATATGAATGTATCGGATCAACAGCAACAACATGATGGGATCGATTCTGCTGCTCTCCCCTCCCTCCCTGCAAACCTCTGTGAACTGAAGGAAGGATTTTTCACTTTTTTGTTACTAAAATAGATTTTGCATTACCCTAACTTTGCTTAAAATCATGTCTGAACAAGCACTTAAGAGTGGCCAGCAACAAAAACAAACTCATTTAGTGGTCAAAAATGTAATCAGATTGAACAGATGATGATGCAATGGTAGTCCCTACATGAAAGCACATAAGCCGCCTGTATTTGAACATAGAGTCAGTATTGGTATTGATATTGGCGATACTAACCCAGTATTTACCCACCCCAGGGTTTTTACAGAGGTGGAACTGCTCATGTAAAATATT
Source organism: Bostrychus sinensis (assembly GCA_020698575.1). Taxonomy (NCBI): domain Eukaryota; kingdom Metazoa; phylum Chordata; class Actinopteri; order Gobiiformes; family Eleotridae; genus Bostrychus; species Bostrychus sinensis. The sequence continues at coordinate 40,645,932 of CM036241.1, forward strand.
ATAATGAAATATTATTATAATTGTATTATAATATTATTATTGGTATAATATTTTAGAAATGTTATAAATGTTGTCAAAATTAAGAGTAATGTACAAATGTGTACAAATGTGACACTTCAGTAAAAGGATTTTGTGTCAAATTGTCAAATCTTTGCAATTGCTAAAAAAATCTACTGGGGTCTAATGAACTGTATTGTTATACTGATTGATTGCTTGTTGACAAAATATATATGTTACAGGCAAAGTGGGAAATGTAGGCATTCGGCATTTTATACAATGCCTGGCATTTTCAGGCAAAGTAGGAAAAAATATCTTATTTATTACTTACATTGCCTAGGCATTGTATTGGATGCCTAGTGCTATTTAGCCAAAGTGTGTAATAAATGCTTTGTTACTTCAAGATTAGGATGAAGAAACATTTCAACAATTTTCAAGTATTCTTCAGGCTTTGGCACACAGGAAATCCAAAATAGTTTTAAAAATCTTTTTTAATATCTGAGTTTAGATTTTAGGGTTGTGATTAGTGTTTCTGTTTTTACCTCAAAAACATGCATGGAAATCATCAAAATTTCTAAAACAGGTCTATTTAAATAATGATAGTAAGACTTTGGACTTTATTTAATGTTATTTTGTCAGAAAAACAGTAATTCTCTACATTGCCTGGCTGCTTTAGTCATTCTATAGACTCTGTAGGCATTCTGTAGAATGCCTGATTTCCCACTTTGCTTGTAACATACATTACGATTGTTTTGTTTCATAAAATATTCAGAAGCCTAATTAAAGCTTTGTGATGTCAATCAAATACAGTATATTTGAGGAGGCTTTAAGCTTCATTTCCCCTAAACCCTGATTAGCATGTTAGCTGAGAGGATGTCTTGTGTCTAGCCAACATATGCCTGTGTTGCTATGAGTTATGCTAACGTAAAATGACTTTGTTCTATTAAAACACTTTCTTTTAATCTGTGCTCATAAATTTATGTTAAACTAATTAAATTTACATAGTTTCAGCCCAAAGCAGTAAAACATCACAAAGTCACCACCACTTACTCCAGGCTAATATATCTCTATATGCCCCTGTCACTCTTGTCTTGTCCCATCTTCTTCACTCTCCCATATATTTATATTTGTCTTGATACGACTTAACATTTCAATCCCAGCAGCCTTATGTTCTTGATCTGCCTCCTCTTTCTCTTACTCTGAGATATGTTTACTCTCTGTGTTATCGTTGCTTGTTTTTGCTGTTTCTTACCGCCGGCTAAGCGTTTGTGACAGGCCCGAGCGGAGACGAGCGGCGGCTGTCACACGGCAAATGAGCCAAAGTGAACCGGTGAAAGATGACAACAAAGCCCTTTCCAACATGGCTTCCCGAGGATCGCTGTCACGGCCAATCAGCAAAGGCGACGGGACGCGAGACGATGTTTAAAAACACAAATAAAAGGGGAACAGGTTTTATTAATGGTGAGAAGTGAGAGGAGACAGCACAGCGCCACCGTCAGGACAGAGATGGATGCTGTTTTATTGTTGTTATTGTGAGGTAAAATCAAAGGTGTTAGGCGGAGATAAAAAGAATTAAAAAAACATGTTTATACATAGTTTTATCAGTGTTCTAGGTCTTGTTCCGATCCTAGTGCTGGTCCAAGTCCAAGTCTTAGTTCTGGTCTCAGTCCTAATCCTGGTCCTAATTAACTTAAGATTTAAAACCTGATTTCTTATGTTCATTATCTGGCTCCTCTTTTGGAGTTATGGCCTTTCCTGGTTTGAGTCCTGGTCCTTGTCCCAATCCCAGTCCTATTCCTGGTCTTTGCCCTAGTCTTGATCCTGGTCCTGATCCTGTTCATTGTCTGGATTATAGCCTTAGTCCCAGTCCTAGTCCTAGCCCTAGTTCTTGTCCTGATCCTGGTTCTGCTCCTGGTCTCTGGCCAATTTCTGGTCCTAGTCCCAATCCTAGTCTTGATCCTAGTCATGGTTTTGGTTCTAGACCTGTTCCTAGTCCTCATCCTTGTCTTGATTTTAGTCTCACCCCAGTTCTATCCCTGGTCCTCGTCCTCGTCCTATACTTGGCTTAAGTCCTGCTTTCTGTCCTATTTCTAATCCCAGTCACAGTCCTAGTCCTGATCCTAGTCATGGTTTTGATTCTAGTCATGATCCTAGTCCTAGTTTTCATCCTTGTCTTGATTTTAGTCTTACTCCCAGTCCTATCCCTGGTCCTAGTCCTAGTCCTTGACCCAGTCCTAGTTGTAGTCCTGGTCTCTGTCCTATTTCTGGTCCTAGTCCTGATCCTTGTCCTGGTTCTAGTCCTTGTCCTGGTCCAAGTCCTTGTAAATTACTGTCACTACGAAGCAGTCAGCTCATTTATCTATCTGCTAGCATCATGTTGATAATAACCGTGCTAATTAGCCATTTCATGCTCTGTCCATTTCCCAGCAGGGGGCGACAGACACCTAATCCAAGCGTTCTCTGCAAAGTCAAAATAACCGTTCCACAAAAGAAGATGTTCTCCACATATGCATCATTTTAAATTATGTAACCTGAAATATAACGTGAAGGTGTCCACAGTATTTCAGAAAGCCTGAAAAAAAAAATGTCACATGCCTAAGATTTTGGTCTTAGCTTCGCCCTGCTTTATAAACATAGAGACATACTGTCCTACTTATGTTAAGCAAGAGAGACATTAATGAAAAGTGCCACAAGTATAGGTAAATATACGTCTATGGACAAAAGGAATTATTGTGGTCAAGGCACTCATTTAAAACTGCAAATGTGGCATTTATATTGACTATGATCAGGGCCGGTCCTTCCCATAGGCAAACTAAACAGATGCATAGGGCCCCAGAGACATAAAAGGTTCCCAGGTTGATCTGTGATCTGATTTGATTAATTTGTTAACTCTATTTGATGAGTATTCTGGATAATAATCTGCAAACTATTGCCAGTCATTTTTGAGCGGTTCTATCTGAAAGTGGGGGCCAATTAAGTCTAGAGTTTATGTATTAATGTGTTTTAGTTCCTGTTTATCTGAAGATAGATTGTAAGCACATGTTTTTGAATGAAACATTTTATAAACTAGAAGCTTAATACATAAACTTGAAGTACTGACTGCCTTTATACCACTGGGGCCTATTCTAAAAATCTGCACTGGGGCTCCTCATTACTGAGTTATGCCACTGACCATGATGTAACTCTGCAAAACCCGCACCACTTGAACTTTCTCCCAGTACTTCCACTAAATCTCACAGTATTTAAAGCACTGTCTCACAATATTTTGGTGATCACATGTAGTTTAACTCTCTCTCTCTCAGTCAGGCATGGGGAAGCACTGTGCAGGGCTCCTGGAGGTCAGACTCTAAAGCCTCTCAAACAAATCATGTCTTCTGTGTAACCATCACCTTAAACATTTGCCAAACCTGTTAAGATGCTAATTTCGATCTGGATGTGAACCAGAGTTTGTCTGGGTGGCTTGCTGCCACTGTCACTCTGAATTGGTGAGTGTGTCCAGTGCTAAATGGGCACTAGCATGTGGCCCATTGTTTTCAGTGTTTAGCTTGGCATTAGCTTAGCTTTGGCAGCTAACAATGAAATTCTATGGATGCTTGTTAGCTTAATGCTATGTTAATATTAGCACGTGGTTCCATGTGGTTTACATAAATGTGAATGTGGTAACTCCATTACTGGTTACTAATGTAACTCGGGCCCTCTGAGTGCATTTAATTATTGTAATGTGTTTTAAATGTTGATTTTTCTGTGAATATACACGGCAAATATGGTAATTGTATTTATTTAATGATTTGATTATGTTGAGCATTTTTGTCTACGTGCTTTGATTGTTTGAACAGCTAGCTAACAGTGGTCCTGTTTTCACATACAGGCCAGGTTTTTTTCCTTAAGCACTGATTCTAACTACAATGATGGCGAGCTAACCCAAGACCAGGAGTTGAACTACTGCAACAATCATCCATCCTGCCTGTGCGGTAGGAGATCTACCCCAGCACATTGCCCTACTGCTTACACACACAAACACACGCGCACATCCCAATGAACTTGAACTTTTAATACTACAACGTTGACTATTTTTGGGACTGACTCCATTCTCGACCTTTCTAAAAGGAACGGGAACCTTGGGTGGAGAAAAGGGATGAAATGTTGATGAATGTTTTGTTGAAACTATCATTTGTTAAGCCTTTGTCAAAGGATTGTTATGGTCATGAATCACAATATATGGTACCAGCAAATCCTTTTGTTGTCCGTGGTGGTTATTAGATACTGACTCCAACCTCCTTGAGCGAGCTTCAAACTTCTGACTCTAGCCCTAATATAATTTATCACATTTACTACTTCCCGTTCCATTGTTTATGGCATAATTAGTAAGTAAATGCTACAATAATATTCCTATTTTTGATATGTTGGAGCTATAGCCACACCGAAAATGTTGGTGACTCACCACAGCACGTCCCCTCTGTTTGTTCAGTCTTATTTTAGAGCTGCTGTTTTTCATTTAGTCCATTAAAAAAAAAAAAAAAAATGTTCTGATAACTCATGTTTTTAAGCGACATGTTGTGGTCTCAGTGGGTCATTTGTATCTGGCCAGACAGACAAGGGAACATATGTGAGAAAGTGGGTAATTAGATGTTCAAAAACAAGTGGAAAAACATCTGTGGCTTCAGTGCAGAGAGGCAGAGGAGCAGGAGGGTTAGTTAAGGCGGAACTGGAGTGTTTGTTAAGGTGGAGCCATGATTAGGAAGCAGTTAAAGTGGAGTGTTTTTGACGAACGGAGCGGTCCTCATTACAGATGGGTCTAAAAAAAAACAGGAATTAGCACTGAGTCAGAGGGAAGAGGTCTGATAAGGTAAAATACTCAGTAAAAAGCTAGCTTTTTTTTTTCATTTTGGAGGTGGAAAGTAACTAGATATTTTGACTCAAATAATTTAAACAGGAACAATGTCACTTTTTTTACAGTTTTGGAGTTTGGAGAATGACTTGTGAATGAAGCCTCCTGCATCTCACGCTGGTGTATCCTGGGCTACATTCACACTGCAGGCAAAAGTGGCCCAATTCTGACTTTTTTGCCTCTATGCAGGGCTTAATTTGAGCTGGATCTTGCCGTAACAGGATCCGGAAACTCCCTTATTTTGATTGGTCCAATCCGGCAACTGTTTGCTTGGATCCGCTAACTCAGGCCCAACTGTGTTGGAGGTTGGGGTGTAATTACACAGAAATGTATATGTTTTAAACATAAAAGCCACCTTGAGCCCTTCACAATAATGCGCTTCAACACAGACTGTCCCTGCTCTGTAATTGGTGTCTATAGAGTGTAGAGGGAATCCGGTGGAAAAGACCTTCACATCAAACTGAAAGATCTGTTCACCACTGTTAACACCAGTGGTGTCTGCAGGTGTACAGCAGTACACACTGTGTGTACCTTGAGATGTCCCCTGACCTCGCCCAATCCCTGCTGCATCCACAGAGCTGCACAGAGCCATAGTAGGCTGTGTGTTTTTACAAACGCAGTGCAGCTACAGCTGACTGCTGCTCTTTAAGTCAAAAGTGATGTGTTTGCTTTTGCCCAGAAGACAGTAAATCTGTTGAGGTTTGTCCTGACTTTGGTTACGCGGAGGGGACCTATGTGATGTGCTTTGGATGTGCCGCGTTATTTCCCCGCAGCGCTCGAGAGTGCACGGGACCTGGCAGTGCCACGTCAGTTTGTTCTTTTACTCAAATGCATATGGAAGCTAGAGCTAACGCTGATCATGGGTCACAGGATGAGACCCGGGGCCAGTTAAACTCCATTGTCACTGTTACATAGCCATAGATACACAGAGAAACCTTATGCCACAAAAAAATTAGAATTGAACATTTTGACCTGCAGTGTGAACATGAACGTATCCTTCCTAAAAAACTAGCCTTGTAATAATGGGAAGACTGACCAGATGTCCATAAAATCTTGAGTTTTTGTAATTATTTATTAAATAATACATTTTTATAACTAAACAATTTTTTATTAATTTTAAGGGCTGACAGTAGCGTGGTGGGTTAAGCCTTCGAATCTCACCCAAAGTCTTGGGTCCCTAAGCAAACATTTCACTCACATTGCCAAATCCAGTCAGTCACAGTATGTGGCTGGTTGCAACAGGAAGGTCATCCAGTGTAAAAAAAAACAAACAAAAAAACCTCCCAAGCATATATATATATATATATATATATATATATATATATATATATATATATATATATATATATGTACATATATGAAATACTGTACTGATTTTGCTACTACTGTCGGGAGCATGTTTGTGTTCCTTTTTCCCTTTAGTTATTTAGTGCAGCTGTTGTGTTTTGTGTTTTCTAATTTAAGATGGTCGTGATTTGGGCTGCTTTTTACTGTGTTGGGCCCAGGTTTTAAGTTCTGTTTGGGCTGGAAACTATCAGTGAGATCTGGCAACCCTGTGTCCAAACCATCACAATCTGGAAAATATGACTTTATCTCCAAAACATTTACCATGAGTTGTCCCTCTGATGGACTCATTCCTAGTCCATCCTCATCATGAACAAAGAGAACCTCATAAGCATTTTTCTCAGGCAAGAAATTCAATAAAATGTTAGTAAATCTTTTTAACCAATTTTGTTTTTTCTCTTTCTTTTCTATCTTTTAAATACCGCTTATTCTATGTCTATAAATTGACTGTCATCTTTTTTGCCTCTATAGAACTCTTCATATGTTCTTCCCCCGACACTGCGCTGACATCAGTTTCGCACATTACTTCAAATGAGTCTGAGTGTCGCTTTCTGGCAGAGTAATTCATATACTCCCGCCCACGTACTGCAGTACCCACGTGTCCTGAGCATGTTCTTCCACTGCCACTGTGTCAGAGGTTGTTAGTGAGGGTGGATCGATGGTGCGTGCTGCTAAAGTTGAGCTGGTTCATTAAGCTCCTCCATATGTGCCCTGTATGGCTGACATATACATGCAGTACTTTGTCCTCGGAAGTAAAAACGTACTACACCAATAATATCTCATTAGAGGAGAAGGACACAGAATTTACAGAGTAGCAGTGGATCGAGATTTAACTCAAACTTACACTGACGTACCACATCAGAAAATATTTGGTCCTTTAAGTATGATTTTGATGGGTGAAAATGAGGCTAAACTAGGCTTAAACCAGGTCTAAAGTGGGTCAAAACTAGGACTGAACCAGGGTTAAATCAGGTCTAAGCCAGGACTAAACAATGTCCATGTTTTAAAGCAGGTCTAAACTAGGTCTACAACAGGTCTAAAGCAGAGCTTAACTAGGACTAACCAAGGACAAAACCAGGTCTTAAACCGTGTCCAAGTCTAAAGCAGGTCAAAACAAGGAATAAAACAATGCCAATACTCAGTCTAAGCAAGGACTAAATCATGTTCAAGTCTAAACCAGGTCTAAACTAGTACTAAACCACGTCCATGTCTGTTGTCACCAATAAAAACTCTGAATTGAACATAAAGATTGAGTAAATACTCCCAGAGAATGCTGGGAAAGAAATGCTGATCATGTTTATATTATACATACAAGTCCAAAAATCCAATCATACTGGGTCCATGTTATTAATTTAATAAAGAGATTTGTGGTAAAGGTATAATCCTGGAACAACAACACCTCTTGCTGGGTACACAGTCAACTAACTTCAAAAAAAGAACATTGGGCCTCATTCATGAACCTTCTTATGAGCAAACTTGTACTTAAGCCCTTTTTCTTTTAAAGTCAAATTTCATGCAAAAAATACAATGAAAAATAAATATAAAATAAAAATATGACTGTATTAACTGTTTACTCATTTTACTATATATTTTACTATATATTTTACTATATATTTTATGTTCAGAATAAGCTTTAAAAAAATAATAATGAATTTTATATACATTTACTACAAAGAAAACTATAATCTTTTGAATAACTTCCCTTTAAAACTAAAAAAAAAAATCCTGACACCTCAATTTGACAAGGCTCTATCACTTGAACACATCTCCAGCCTGGGTGTCCTGGAAGTGGATCCCTCCTTTATGTGGTTCTCCCTGAAGTTTCTCTTTTTCCCATAGTTTTTTTCTTACACAGAAGAAGGGTCTAAGTACAGACAGCTTGATGGTTTGTCTTATTAGTTCTATGACTTATATTTTGCATTGTAAAGTATCTTTATGACCTTGTAAGTCTGGTTTAGAAAGGGGCTACTTAAATAAAGTTTATTATGATGTGGAAAATGGTGACTGGATACTAGAAATAGGATTTTCGACTTGTAATGCAGGACAGACATGCTACTGGTTTAAGACACGTTTTCTTCCCACAGTGTCTTGCTTTGTACATCTGACTTATACAACTGTGTGGTTTATTTACAGCGTTTAAGACAAAGGAACCACTCTCATTCAAAGACATGTTTGATATTCCTCCAATTATTCAGCGAGGAGCGGGGGCAGCGTTTGCAAAAGACGTTAAGCTCCCAGCTCTGCCTTGTCTTACGTTTTTTTACAAGAAGAAAAATGCTGTTTTGTTCCAGTCCTCACCCCAAACCTCAATTTGTGTCCTTTTTGTTCTCTCCTGCTAAAATATGCTGATGAAAAAGGCCGAGAAACAACACTAAACCACTATTTTATGCCCAGAGGATCCACGCTTCTTGTTAGCCCGCTTTTCTGCCTGACTTGACACTTTTGGCGGATCAAACGTCTCATCACGAAAACGCAACCTACAAACAAAAGTGCTTACCCATAATCCATCAGGGCAGGTGTGAGGGAGGAAGGGCTGCTCCGAACATGAACTGCGCGGCTCTGAGTTAATCCCAAAGACAAGCCACACGGGCTAATTAACAACAATGCCGTTAGCAGCAAAAACGAATAGTTGTTTTCTCCACAAAGTAGAAATGAGTGCACTGGCAGAGCAGAGATACAGAGGTATTCATCAAACAGACAGAATCTGTACACAAATAAAAATAATCAACAAAATAACTGCTTGAGTAAAAGAAGTACTGAGTGTTAACTTACTACTACTGTATTGCCAGCGCTTCTGCTTTAAATACTACTAGGGTGAAAAAATGGGACACATATCAGAAATGTACAGAAATCATGATGCATTTGAACTTACAAGGTGACAAAGACAGCTTCTAAAATCCATACAACTTTCTGCCATTTAATTGATGTATATATAATTCAAAAGGTTTATTTTAACATTATTTTTATGTTACAGGTATGTACACTATACTGGGCTGTACCTGTCGTCCACAGGTTTTAAATATGCAATGGAATAAATTCTGAATATGATGGCATATATGGTATTCTTTAAATTTTTTCTAGCCATTTAGGATTTTCACAAGCCACTGTTTAGATGTTAAAATGTTGTTTCGTGTGAAGATATAATCTTTATTTAAAAAAAAAAAAAAAGGAAATAAGTTTATTTAGATTTGACTTTGCATATTTTTGCTTGTTTTGTAACACATCTTAATTCACTTTTTTTTTTCAATTAAGGCCCCATTTATAGCATATTTTTCATCCACTGGTGATTTATTATAGCTTTTTAATTACAGGGGCATTCATAAGCACAGTAATAGAAAGTCAGGCTTAAAGTAGTTAAAATGTATGTAAATAATACAAACAAAGTGGCTGGTCAGGCTGAATGTGGTACCAGCCAAAATTAGATTCTACCTGCATTTTGCCGGATGACTAGTATTGATGTTAATGTCAAGCCCTGCATAACAACAATGACATGGATAGTAAATTTGATGACCGAAGTCTTTTGATAAATGTTTTTTTTTTTTGTCCCATTGACTTTCTATTGGTTAATATAGGTACAACAATATAGGGACAACTGGTTTGCTAAAACTGGGACATATTGGTGTTTTAACAGATATTTGTTGGGATATGGGACAAGGAACCCAAAACTGGGACTTTTACCGTTAAATAGGGACATCTGGTCACCCTAAATACTACTGCTACTCCTACTACTAATACTAATACTTTTACTCATTTAGACTACTTTTACTCATCACCACTGAGTGTGACTGAGAAGTGAAGGAATGATGCACTGTGAAGAGCTCTGAGTATCTAAAAAGATGCTGATTTAAAATTATTACGACTTCTACTACTAATACTATTACTTCTACTTGATTCCCCTTTTTTATTTACTTGATTAAAATACGTTTTTTCCCCTTAAATTACTTTACTAAAAAAACTTTAATCATAAAAAGTATAACCTAAAACTTACTCAGAAAGTAAATTTTCCTGAAAAATCTCTTGTTTTTAGGTAAATGACCTGGGTAGATAGTACATAGATAGTACGTGTATGTTCATGCAGTATAAGTGTCTGTTTCAGCTATGGCTATATCTTTTCACTCAGAGAAAAAGCCAAATATTGACTGAATAAAGAGAAAACAAAATGGAAAGATGAATTGTTTCTTGTGTATCTCATAATGGAACAGAAATCAAGGCTGATCATCCACTGTGCCATTTCAGAAGCTTCTAAAATCCATTGCTTCATATGACAACAAGGCTCCTACTTCACCAAAAGCACTTTTAAATTTAGCCACCAACTTTAGGCAGAGTACAAGCAACATTTTTTTACTCTGCCCAATGTGTTCCAATGCAGTAATCACTCTCCATTTACCCCAAATCTCCATCTTCAATCTCAGTAGTCAAGCTCTATAATACACAATCACTTACTTCCTCCAGCAACCATTAATTTAACAACAGAGGGAGCATCCCTCACACTTGCCCACTAAAATAATATGGTTGTTGTGTCAATTACAGCAATGGCTATTTCTCTTTAGTCAGAGAAACAGTACACAAAAAAATAAAAATAAATAAATAAAATCACAAAGCCCCTGATCTATTTTTGAATCGTATACAAGTAGTGTTTTGATAACCGCTGATAACCACTCCTAAATTTATCCTCTGGTAGGGCTGGGTACCATTAAACAATACCTTTGTGGTATTGAAAGAAAAGTTACGATACTACTGGTATCAAAAAAAAAGAAGAAGAAAAAAACAAATTAATCAAAGTTTCAATACCTTGTGGGACCTTTAAAGTTCTTTTGCATGAATGACTCAAATAAATAACACAGGATAAATCATACAAACTACTGGTAAGCTAAGAATTCTGCTACAAAAATTGGTCTTTTATTCAATATTATTGTTTCATAATTATAGAAGATAAATTAGTGCACCCTAGATATCAGAAAAAGTATCACTCAGGTGCCAGTATCAAAAAAACAGGTATCATTTAAGAACTGGTTTTAAAAAAAAATGGAACAGTACCCAGCCCTAGCCTCTGACAAGTCAAACTAAACTGCCCTGCCAAATCTGTTCCAGTGGAGTAATAAGCAAGGTTAGCGCCCTATAATACACACAAACCATCACTTACTTCCTCCAGCAAACATTACTCCCAGCCAATGAGAGCATCCATTATACTTGCTTAGTAAAATAAGGTGTGGTCCTATTGGTTGTTATGTCTAGAGAGAAACAAAAAAACAAAAAAAAAAAACAAAAAAAAAAAAAACTATAAAAACCTGCTATTTATGAATCTTCTAATAATAGTATTTCGATAACCACTGCATATGACAAACCTTCATTTCAACTAGGCTTCCACTTTGCCAGTTGCACTCCTAAATTTACCCTCTGACAAGCCAAACCAAAACTACTCACTCTGCCCAATCTGTTCCAGTGCAGTAATTAGCAAGGTTAGTGCCCTATCCGTTTTAAACCAAATCTTCTCTCTCCGGTCTCATACTAACAAGTAGATTTTTGTCATCTTTCCCACGTCGTGAGGTCCAACAAGACACTGACACTCGCAATTCTTCCATTTTTTTTAATATTATTTTTTTATTTCATAATTTTTTTCTCAGCTGGCAGCTCTCATCTGCCATGTTGGAGGGAAGCGCTGCATCACTTGGCACCTTATTTATTTTAATTATTTTGATTCGTGCGCTCGTCGCTGTGGCATGCCTGGCTCGGGGAATTGCTGATGGCTGACACTCGTTTGTCAATCTTCCTGCCAATTATAAAATGAAAAGTTTTGGCTGTAGGTTTTTTTTTTTTTTTTTTTTTTTTTGCTGAGTGCCACTTCCTTTCGGCCCCAAACACAATGTGGAGAGGTTAGCGTTAGCACCTTTTGAGGACCCCCTCTCTCTTTTTACTGTTAGTCCAAATGCTTATCGGCGAACCCAGATTTAGAAACACACTTCTGTCACATTGTCCCCACTGGTTTCTCTGCATCAGCACAATGTCATCTGCAGGAAACCGCGGTGGAGAAAGATCCTCTTTAAATGCATCTAAAGCCCCAGCAAACTTATATTTAATTTTCTGATCTGAAATAGTTTTGATGATACCACAAAGTTGAAGTAAAAGTCTTTCATATAAAAAGAGCTACCTCATGTGTATACTGAAGGTGCTATGAGTGATTAATGGAACTCGTCAGGATGCAAAACTCTGTATGGGAATAGGCTGGAGCCTGGAACAGCTGCTATGGGCCTTAGGCAGAAAACACCAAGGACAATTCCCATTTAGTCTCAGGGCTGACACCATGACTTTAACTTTTTTGCTCTCTGGCCACTGTGGCAAGTCATTTTCAAAAGTTACTAGCCAGGTAGGGTTTTTACTAGCCAAGATGTAATTGGTTCAAAAGTTTATTTTAATATTTCACTGTATTTTATAGTATGTGATAAGTTCAACGAAATGTAGAGCTGGTTTTATGTGTAGACAAGGATTTATCAAATGTGGAAAATGGCAGAATAAATTTGACTTTTTTTTTTCTCAGATCATAATTTCTAAATTCTTTACTAAATTGAGGACCTTTAAAGTTCAGATACATGTATAAATTGCTTTGTTGCTTTTACACTTCTAAAACTTATGAATTGGTCATTGATTTTAGTAAAAGAAATGTTCATGTGCCTCTCATTATTAATAGTACTGAGGTGCAAAGAGTGGAAAGCTGTAGGTTTTTGGGTGTGACCCTCTCAAATGATTTGAGTTGGAATTCACATATGACCACTATTGTTAAGAAGTCATGGCAACGTCTCATCTTTTTACGTAAATTTGCCCCCCCCCCCAAAAAAAAACAAAACAAATTCTTTTAAACTTTCATCATTGTGCCATTGAAAGCCTTCTTACAGCTGTATAACTGTGTGGTTTGGTAATTTCACTGTTAAGGAAAGGAGAACTTTAAACCAAGTGCTTCGTTCTGCTGCAGGACAGTTGGGTGTGAGCTGTCAGTCCTGGAGGACTTTTTTAAACACAGATTTCTTTCTCGGGCATCACTTATCATTAATGACCCGACTAATCATCCCGCTCACGATATCTTTGAACTTCTTCCCTCTGGGAAACGCTATCGTTCTGTGAAATGCACCACGTCTCGTCATGCAAAAAGTTATTTTCCCACAAGCTGTAATGACTTTGAACAATGCACTTTGAACTGACATGCATATTTTTTTGTATTTAATGTTTTTATTCCTGTATTTATTGATATTTATTCATACCTTGTGTTTTATGTTTTTTAGTATTTGCTTGTTTTATATGTCTGTTTTTAAACCCCCTGTTTTGATGTTTTGTCTGCAAATTTTGACAGTGCACTTGAGCTCATGCAACTGTTTTTCAGTGTGGTTTCTCTTACTGTATATAGATACATAAATAGATAATAATCTGAACTGAACATTTAATAAAGTCTCTTTTGTTGTGTATATTTAATACATTCATTTATTCCATATTATTGAGTTGTCTGTGTATTTTTTATGAAATACTGCTGATTATTACAGCTACTGAAGGCCAGTGGATAGTGTCTATGTGACACTGTTGCAGAAAATCATTAATACAATCTGAATTTTGTCCTTCTAAAGATACCGTAGCTGTCCAACATACCTGTTCAAATCTTAGCCAAATACGCATGCATTACGACAAGTACTACTTGTTGTAAATATTGCTATGTAAAAAAATAAAATAAAATAAATAAAAATTCAAAAGTAAAATGTAATTAAATGTAGAAGTAATGTAAAATGTGCATCTGACACTTTTTATACTAGCCCTATTTAGCCATTTGTATCATATTTGATACATGTTTGTCTGAGACATCTGCACAACCCACCTAATCAAAACATTCTTTAAAAACCTGTTGTATACAGTTTAACACTTGCCCTCTGCCCCCTGGTGGATGTACTGGTGCTCTGCAATAGCAGTCTGAAGGGAGCCCTTTTCAAAATGGCTGACTTCAACATGAGATTATCTGGTATTTTACAAAGGTTATGGCAGGAATTGCATAAACAGTATTAAAGATCTGTCCAAAGGACTACCTACTTTATAAAAATAACCTATAATGAGTTCTTTTTTTTTCCCATGAGGTTTCAGAAAACAGTTAAAGGAAAACGAAAAAAGGTTAACATTAAGGTAGACTTTATTTTCCCTTTAGAGCAATTTGTTCTGTGCATTTGACCCATCCCTCAATGCCACTGGGGCAGCCTGTCAGGAGCAGTAGGCAGCCACCACGCAGCGCCCGGGGACCCTTCTCCAGATCTTGAGCCAGTATCCTGGTAAGGAGTAAGTAGTTGGAGGATCAGCCTATTGTGCATGTTTTAGACTGATGGAAAAACATGTTGAAAAAGTCTGTATCAGATATGATACAGCAGGTATTTAGAATTTTACATTTGTCTTTCTAATGCACTTTTTGATAAACTAATAATGATAATCATTTGCAAAAGTTACCTCTTACATTATTCTGTGCTTAATTAGACTCATTAAAAATTAAAAAGTCATCTTCAATTAATTAAATAATTTACATTCTTTTGGGTGCAGCAGCAGCACACCAACCCCCAGGTAAACATCCTGATCCCAGAGTGCTCTTTGTCAGACAGGGTGATAATTGTCATTTTTTATAATGAGGAACCAGAGATTAAATCACTGCACTGGGACTCATTTCTCACATGTATACTGTGAAAAATACTATTGCGATTTGTAGTTTTTTTTCCCATTTTGTTGTCCTAACTGCAAAATAAAAGGTCTTAAAAGGATCCTGTCTGGCATGCATTTAAAGGTACTGTAAGCAGCATGTCTTTTTGCTTTTCTGGTTGGACGATCGACAATGCAATTTTAGAACCAAAACAAAAAATGTAAACATAAACAACTTGGGCATTATGTAAAATGTGTTTTAATTGGTAATAAATCAATTGTACCATCGTTATAAAAAAAAAATTAAATTTGATTTAAACATGTTTACCTCATATCTTGGGACACGTTTTTATAAAATACACTGCTCAAAAAATTAAAGGGAACACTTAAACAACACAATGTAACTCCAAGTCAATTACACTTCTGTGAAATCAAACTGTGTCCACTTAGGAAGCAACACTGACTGACATCAGTTTCACTGCTGTTGTGCAAATGGAACAGACAACAGGTGGGAATTATAGGCAATTAGCAAGACTCCCCCAATAAAGGAGTGGTTCTGCAGCAGGTGACCACAGACCACTTCTCAGTTCCTATGCTTTCTGGCTGATGTTTTGGTCACTTTTGAATGCTGACGGTGCTTTCACTCTAGTGGTAGCATGAGACGGAGTCTACAACCCACACAAGTGGCTCAGGTAGTGCAGCTCATCCAGGATGGCACATCAATGCGAGCTGTGGCAAGAAGGTTTGCTGTGTCTGTCAGCGTAGTGTCCAGAGCATGCAGGCGCTACCAGGAGACAGGCCAGTACATCAGGAGACGTGGAGGAGGCCGTAGGAGGGCAACAACCCAGCAGCAGGACCACTACCTCCTCCTTTGTGCAAGGAGGAACAGGAGGAGCACTGCCAGAGCCCTGCACAATGACCTCCAGCAGGCCACAACTGTGCATGTGTCTGCTCAAACGGTCAGAAACTCCATGAGGGTGGTATGAGGGCCCTACATCCACAGGTGGGGGTTGTGCTTACAGCCCAACACCATGCAGGACATTTGGCATTTGCCAGAGAACACCAAGATTGGCAAATTGGCCACTGGCGCCCTGTGCTCTTCACAGATGAAAGCAGGTTCACACTGAGCACATGTGACAGACGTGACAGAGTCTGGAGACACCGTGGAGAACGTTCCGCTGCCTGCAACATCCTCCAGCATGACCGGTTTGGCAGTGGGTCAGTAATGGTGCAGGGTGGCATTTCTTTGGGGGGCCACACAGCCCTCCATGAGCTCACCAGAGGTAGCCTGACTGCCATTAGGTACCGAGATGAGATCCTCAGACCCTTGTGAGACCATATGCTGGTGCGGTTGGCCCTGGGTTCCTCCTAATGCAAGACAATGCTAGACCTCATGTGGCTGGAGTGTGTCAGCAGTTCCTGCAAGACCAAGGCATTGATGCTATGGACTGGCCCACCCATTCCCCAGACTTGAATCCAACTGAGCACATCTGGGACATCATGTCTCGCTCCATCCACCAACGCCACGTTGCACCACAGACTGTCCAGGAGATGGGGGATGCTTTAGTCCAGGTCTGGGAGGAGATCCCTCAGGAGACCATCCGTCACCTCATCAGGAGCATGCAAGTGTTGTAGGGAGGTCATACAGGCACGAGGAGGCCACACACACTACTGAGCCTCATTTTGACTTGTTTTAAGGACATTACATCAAAGTTGGATCAGCCTGTAGTGTGTTTTTCCACTTTAATTTTGAGTGTGACTCCAAATCCAGACCTCCATGGGTTAATAAATTTGATTTCCATTGATAATTTTTGTGTAATTTTGTCGTCAGAACATTCAACTATGTAAAGAACAAAGTATTTAATAAGAATATTTCATTCATTCAGCTCTAGGATGTCTTATTTTAGTGCTCCCTTTATTTATTTTTTGAGCAGTGTATAAAAAAAAAAAATATATATATATACTGCTCATAGCACTTATTAAATACGACTATTTTGTGCTAAAGCATTGATAATTTGTATCACATTAACTTTAAATAAATGCCTAATGTATCATATGTGATACAAAAAAGATCAATATGTTATATTTTGATAATCCACCCTTGAAAATGGGATTTTGTTTATAGCCCTTATATATACACTATATTGCTAAAAATATTCGCTCACCCATCCAAATAACTGAATTCAGGTGTTCCAATCACTTCCATGGCCACAGTTGTATAAAATTAAGTACCTAGGGAGCAGCTTTTTGGTAAACTTTGTGGAAAAATTTGGTGATGGCTACTTCCCGTTCCAACATGACTGCGCCCCAGTGCACAAAAAGACAGTGTCCATAAAGACATGGATGAGTGAGTTTGGTGTGGAAGAAGTTGACTGGGCTGCACAGAGTCCTGACCTCAACCTGAAAGAACACCTTTGAGATGAATTAGAGTGAAGACTGAGCCAGGTCTTCTCATCCAACATCAGTGTCTGACCTCACAAATGCACTTCTGGAAGAATGATTTAAAAATTCTCATAAACGCTCCTAAACCTTGGGGAAAGCCTTCCCAGAAGAGTTGAAGCTGTTATAGATGCAAAGGGTGGAAATATAATGTAGCTCAGTGTTAAAAAATCTAATTTTTTGGCATATTACTTCTTAGTTCAGGCTTTACAGGGCTAGTAATGTGGTTAGTTGGTGTAAGAGAAGAGGATGCACAGGACTGGGTTAGATGAAGGCAGAGGATTCACCGTGGACAGGATAATAACCAAACCATCCATCCACCTGACCAGTCTTTCAAATCTGGCTCAAATTAGATGGACAGTCATAAATAGCCGCGGCGCCCCCTACCTTTCACTAGCCCACTATTTTCTGTCCTCTCCTCAAACTTCCTCCTGTCACACTGTCCACGTTGCATCACCAGGTTTCTCTGCATCAGCACTATACAGCTCCGGCTCAGACAGTGGACACTTTTTATAAAACGCCTAATAACAACCACCACCACCGCTGCTGCTGCTGCTCCTCTCTGCTGATTTAGCTCATTTTACTCTATCTGCGCTGTGTGACAGGTGTAGGCAAAAAAAAAAAAAAAAAAAAAAAAATACAAATCCCCCTCAATTTAAATGACTTTAGCCATGATTTCTGAACTCATTTTCTACAAATCACATGTCGTTTGCATTAATTCTGCTGGGGGGCCCCGGGGCTACAGTGGGAAGCCTATTAAGAGCTGCTTCTCCATGTAACACGCTGTACTTCACTCTAGCCCAGTGTTTCTGTACACGAGGACAGCGGGAGCCTAAACTTACTGTCTGAAAGAGAGTACTGGGGGAAGTCTACTGCAAGTAACTGCCAGTACTTTATGACTACTGCGCTGTCCCAATCAATTATGAATGCGAGAGTCTCTACCACAGAGTATAAAGTAAGCTAGAATAGTGACTTGCTACAACTGCCAAAATTGGAATCTTATGTAAAATTATATGAGGATTTATGCAGTTAAGGTAATTTTTGAAATTTATTCTTGATTGCAACATTGTTGGTTTAAAAATATTAAGGTTAACCTGCATAATAGTCAATAGCTAATACTGTTGGTTATCAACTATGTTTTCTAGTACCTAGGGACATTAAGGTTAGGATTAGGGTTAAGGGTAAAGTTAGGACTAGGATTAGGGCTAGAGTTTGGGAACATCAGGACTTACCAGAACACGCAAGTACCTACATTCTGCAGTACTTATTTTCCCTGCTTTTTATGGACCAGGGGACATAGGTACTGGGGAACATAGGTACTTTCACAAATGCACAGGTACCTATATGCCCCAGTACCTATGTACCTCAATACCTATGTTCCCCCAGCCCATAGAAACTGGGAAACAGAGGTATTGGTGAACATACAATTGTGTTAAGAATAATAGCAGTATGTGTATCAAAATGAAACAAAAAATAAAAATAAAAAAAATCCTCGTTCTAGTTATAATTTCCATTCATGCAAATGCATTGAGAACATTACTCATTCTATTCCAAATCAAACCATGAACAAAAAAATGGTCAAATTTGTTATTGCTTTACAGAAAGTGAAGAAAAAAAAATCTAGGCTGTTTAAAAAACAGCAGTGTCTGCATTTTCTTTAACAAACACAAACATTTCCTCTATGAGTTGAAAAATGCTTTAAGATTTTGCTTTCCTGTGGATCTCTGAACTAATATTTAGTTGTATAACCATGGTTTTGGAGAACTGCTCTTCATCTGTGATGCATGGAGTCTACTAACTTCTACTGCAGCCCAGGACGACTGGACTACATTCAACAATTCCTGTGCATTTCTTGGTTTGGCCTCAGAAACAGCATTTTTATTGTCACAGCACAACTTTTCAATAGGTTTAAGGTGGGGGATTTTGGGGCCCCTCCATAACATTAATCCTGTTGGTCCTTAACCAAGATGTTGCTCTTGGTTCAGGACCAGGGGCAACAGTGGACATGCAAACATGCTCAATGAACTTTATCAAAAGCATCAATGACATTTTAACCCAGTTTACAAAAGAAGGTAAACTTTAAAAAACTAGGGATAATCTTCCTTGGCTTAATAGTTACTGTAGAAAATTGATGAAAGAAAGGGACCAGGGACTTAAAAAATCTATGAAAACAGGAACTATAAGTGATCGTCAGATATTTACATCACTCAGAAATAAAGTGATACAGCAAATACGTAAAGCAAAATCTGTGTTCTATATTGACATTATAAAAGGGGCAAATGGGAATGGTAAAACAATATGGGAAAATTTTAATAAATTGCTCGGGTGTAAAAGAGACCATCATCTCAAGAATCTACAGCTTCAAGTACAGGGTACACTGACTGATGACTTAGGCAAAATTGTCAATATATTTAATACATTCTTCATTAGCTCAGTTGCAGATTTAACAACGAACCTAAAAAGCCCTGACATACCACATTATCCTTTAGATCTTAGTAAACCAGTGTTTATCATACAAGAAATCTCCATCCCTGAGGTCATAAAAACAATAACAGCTCTTAAAAGTTCAAAAGCCAGGGACATATTTGGCATGTCAAGTCACTTCTTAAAGCTTCACAAAGTGACACTTGCAAGTCCAATTGCACATATAATAAATCAGTCCATTAAACACGGAATTGTGCCATCATTATGGTAAACTGCCAGGGTTACCCCGGTATTTAAGGCAGGAGACAAAAAAAAAACCAGAGAACTATCGGCCAATAAGTATTTTGCCAATCATTTCAAAAATTGCAGAAAAATGGCTTGCTATACAGCTAACTGAACATCTAAACAATAGTGAAACTACTCTTCATCCTATGCAGTTTGGGTTTTGGAAGCATCACTCCACAGAGACAGCCACTTGATATTTTTTAGAAAAACTAAAACATCTACTTGATCAGGGCGGCCCTGTGGGTGCTGTGTTCCTTGACCTGAAACGTGCTTTTGACACTATCAATCATACTGTCCTTCTTGACAAATTAACATATTTTAATTTCTCTAAAAATGCCCTTTGCTGGATGAAATCCTACCTGTCGGACAGAAAACAAGCCGTACAAATGGAAAATTCACAATCAACCTTACTCACTTGCTCAGCTGGAGTCCCACAAGGCTCAATATTGGGTCCAATTTTATTTAGCTTATATGTCAACAATTTACCAAATGTTTGTAAGAGTGTAAAAATGCAATTATATGCAGATGATACTGTACTGTACGCTCATACAAAAACAAAATATGAAGCTGCCGCAGTGCTCTCGGGTGCCATGGTACCAGTGTCCCACTGGCTCCATGACTCTGGCCTGCATCTCAACACTAAAAAGACTGTCTGTATGTTTTTCTCTCGACAGCCAGCAGGGGGTGAGCAACCATCTGTGCTGGTTAATGGGGAGAGATTAGATGTGGCTGAACAATTTAAATACCTTGGGGTAGTTTTTGACTCTAACCTAAATTTTAAACAGCATGTAAAAAAAAAAAAAAATGCATATATAATTAAATTAAATCTGTCAAACTTCAAACATATAAAACCTTATCTGACGACAGACAGAATCAGCAAATGCGTATATGCATGCCATGATATTCAGTCACATATCTTATTGCTATACCATATGGTCTCATACATCAAGGTTCAAGGTTTAAGGTTCAAGGAGTATTTATTATCCCCAAAGGGCAAATTGTTTTACATCATCAGAGGCCATCCTGAAGCCCCTAAAGTCCCTCACACATTGAAAACACTGGACAAAAAGCCTCTACAGTATCACTACTGTAATATCTTAAGTAAGTATAATATTTTGGATCTTGAAAGTTATCAGGTATTTATGGATGCTTGCCTTATTTTTAAAGTTTTAAATGGACTTGCTCCTCCACCATTAATGGATTTTATAAAAGTAAAAAAAACTACTGATCGAGTTAACACGAGAGCATTGACCAGAGGAGACTGTAACATACAGAGATGCAGGACCAAATTTGGCCAAATGGTGACGTCTATCAGAGGATCACAGTCATGGAACACATTACCTGCCCATGTCAGGAACTGTGGATCCTTCTCAACCTTCAAGAACACTCTGAAACATTGGTTGAAAAATAATCAAACATGCTCACACAGGTAGATTAGCTTCTTAAACTCAGAGAATGGTCTATTGTGGTTAACTTGTTGTCATGTCTATGTGCACTTTTGTCTCGTCTGTGTGTTTTTCTAAATATTCTCTGTTTCTGACCTGCCTTGGGACAACGGATGTAAACTAGCTATTGTGCTAATTCCGGCATATTTACATTGATGCTGTTTGTTGACATGTTGATTAATATGCACTGTCCTAATTAATATAAATAAATAAATAAATAAATAAATAAATAAATAAATAAATAAATAAATAAATAAATAAATAAATGAATAAATAAAGTATCAGTTGGTAGAGAAACTCACCCACTAACCAGAAGGTTGGCGGTTCATTCCCTGCTCCCACCATTGCATACTGTCGTTGTGTCCTCGGGCAAGACACTTAACACTGCTTGCCTTCAGTGTCTGCGTACACTGGTGTATGAATGTGAGTGTGAATGGGTGAATGGTTTCCTTGATGTAAAGCGCTTTGAGCACCCATGGAGGTAGAAAAGCACTGTATAAATGTGACCATTTACCATTTTTAGTGTATTTTGGGTCATTTCAACCCATTTCAATGGCATTTTCTCTTCAGCATAAGGCATCTTGAGCTCTGAAGTATTTGGATATATTTAAATGGAGAAAAGTTTAATTATCTAAAATTAGGAAAGACCAGACATAAAATCCATCTCTTCCTGTCTCACACCTGTAAATAATGATGCTTCCTGTTTACGTGCCCCACCCTGCCACCCCTCACCTCTTCTTTGCTTTTCTTCACCCTGCCTGTTGAGTACAGGGGGGTTAACCCCGTCCACTGCCCGAGAGCTCATCATCCCCAAGAAGCCTCAAACCACCTCACATTCAACTAAGCGCCCACTGTTCTCTTATTCTGTATCATATGTTGTAAGTTTCAGGTTGTGGGACCTTGCTAAACTGATCTATGATCCCCATGATGTGATAAATAGGCTCGACACTTTAGAGAAACATCCCCATATCATGCATCTGACAAACTGTCTGTCTGTCTGTGGCCCCTGGACTCAAAAAGAACAATCTTACTTTTATCAGTCCTCAAAATGTTCAGCATGTTTTTTTTTTTAACCCCTTCACCCTGTATTCGCAACGTACCATTTAATCCATGACTGCTGCAGAAATAATGCGTGTTTTCCTTTGACGCTTGTTCAGGACACACTGTGTTCGAATGTGAAAAGTGCAATGTTCACCTGGGCTTAAACAAAGTCTGTTCCATGCATAGGTTTGTCTGTCTACATGCTCAAAATAAATTCAGGCATTAAGGGGTTAAACAGTGTTTACATAGGCTGAAGGCTACATGCTAAAAGTTGGTGAATTCTCCTATTCTATTGGGCAGTAGTTACGCAAGCATGGCAGGACAAAGTTTGTCAGCATTCGCTCAAAGATATCTGCAACAACCTGTTATTTTTACCATCTAGTATGGTGCTAGAACAAAATAAACAGAGAAAAAAAAAACAAAAAAACAAGGAAAAGTCCTATCGCTCTCACTTGTGTGGTTTGCAGGGGCCTGTAATCTCTGCTATTTTGTCGAGCATCATTTTGACATTTCTGAAACTAAGCCGAAAAAAAAAGAGGAGAAAAATGGTGTGAGGAGGTATGAGGTGCTAATGAGTGTGTTGCTGAGGCTCACCAGTGGATTTTTCGTTTTGACAAAGTGGATTATCACCTGTCTGCTCGGCTGCCATCTCACGTAGCATCGCACATCACGCTGCAGCGGCTACAGATAACGGCCAACCAAGGACGCAATGAGAAAAATAGAAAAAAAAAAAGAAGGGAACACAAAGGAGACAATAGCAGAGCATGTGGCTATTGATGCTGAACCAATCACACAGGCTTTGAAAGAGCAGTGTTTCTCTGGGGAGCAGCTACCTGGTTTAAGCCTGGTATAGTCCACTTGGTTTGGTCCTGATTTAGTCCCTGCTCTGTCTGTATTCAATAATGCACATTTCTATTAATCTTTATATTATCCATTGGTTTAATCCTGGTTTAGTTCTGATTTAGCCCTAGTTTTGTCCTGGTTTAGGCCTAGTTTAGCCCTGGTTAATTCTGCTAACGACATGGTTTAGACATGGTTTAAGCCTAGTTTAAGCCTGGTTTAATCTGGTTTAGGCCTGGTTTAGACCTGGTGTAGATAGTTCTGGTTTAGCCCTTGTATAGATCTGGTTTACAAATGGGTTAGTTCTGATTTCAATCTGGTTTAGACCAGGTTGTCCCTCTTTGGTCCTGGTTTAGTCCCTGTTCTGTCTGTATTCAGTAATGCATATTTCTGTTAATCCCTATTTTATTCTTTGGTTTAGTCCTGGTTTAACCCTGGTTTAGATGTAATTTTGTCCCAGACATGGTTTGTACCCTTTAGACCTTGTTTAGTCCCTGGTTTAGTCCCTGTTTTGTCCATATTTAGTAATGCAATTATCTTATAATCCTATAGCCTATAGCCTTATCTTATATCATCTTTTGGTTTAGTCCTAGTTTAGACCTGGTTTGTTCCTGGTTTTGACTTGGTGTAGATAGTCCTGGTTTGGCTCTCATATACACCTGGGTTGAACCTGGTTTATTCCTGGTTTTGACCTGGTTTAGGCTTGCCTTGACCTGGTGTAGATAGTCTTGGTTTAGCCCTCATATAGACCTGGTTTAGTATTGGCATGGACCTGGGTTTGTTCTCGTTAAGTCCATATTTTGTTCATGTTTTGTAATGCAATTTTCTTAAAATCCATATTTTATCTCTTGGTTTAGTCCTTGTTTAGACCTGGTTTGCTCCTGGATTAGTCCTGGTAGTCCTGGAGTGGACCTGTATTTTCCTTTTTTAGCAATTTATTTTCTGTGAATCCTTATACAGGATACATTGGTTCAGTCCTGGTTCAGCCCTGGTTTAACCCTGGTTTAGAGCTGGTTTAGCTCTAGCCTTGTCATATTTTAATCTTTTTTACGGTATCAAAAGGCAGAGTCTTTTGAGTGGTGTGTGGCGGGACGGGCGTTTGCATATGAAGAGGGCTAAAATGTGATTAGAGGAGATAAGCGCGGAGGATCGAGGAGGATCATTCTCATCTCACTTTAGTGTAATACTAAATTTGACGTAGATTAAAATATGGAGACGGGATTTAGAGATGCAGATATGACTCCCACTGCTGCTACAGTCACAAAAAACGATCTGCACAGAAGGAGTTCACACCTGCTCACAGTCTGTGTCGTTTCAGTGGGCTCAGACAAAACCAAGGCCAAAATATGTTGGATTTTAAAACTGTAAATAACTGAGTGAAAGTGAAAGGTTTTTGATTAGTGATGGGTCAGTGGTGAATGAGCCAGTACAAAGAGCCGACTCTTTAAAGTGAATGGTGAGAGCCGGCTTGCAGATGGGAGTTGTATTACTTGTCTTGTTGTTGTTGTTTGTTTGTTTTTTTGTTTGTTTGTGTACAAAAATTAAAGAAAAAATGACAAACCATCTGTTATAAACACTTAAGCACTCTTAGCACTGTAATGAATGACACAAATTGCATTATTGCAGCTTTGTGCTAAGAAGGAAGCTGTCATGTATACATCTGTACAAGCAAGTATTCTAATGTTAGCAATTTTACACATTTTCACTTTACATGTTTACTAAACATTAGTTAGATACATAACGTTTGAATTGTGTCTACTTTCATTCAGATGTTTTAAACACGTTAAAGACCATTACAATCCTGTACTGTTCCAAAAAGATCAAACATTGGTAACACAAAGGAGACAAAAGGTGTGTGGCCATTCATTCCAAATCAATCACACAGAGCAGTGTTTTTCAAACTGTGGTATGGGTACCTGGTTTAGACCTGGTTAAGTCTTGGTTTAGACCTGGTTTAGACTGGGTTTAGACTGGGTTTAGACTGGGTTTAGACCTGGTTTAGACCGGGTTTAGACTGGGTTTAGACTGGGTTTAGACTGGGTTTAGACCTGGTTTAGACCGGGTTTAGACTGGGTTTAGACTGGGTTTAGACTGGGTTTAGACCTGGTTTAGACCGGGTTTAGACTGGGTTTAGACTGGGTTTAGACCTGGTTTAGACTGGGTTTAGACTGGGTTTAGACTGGGTTTAGACTGGGTTTAGACCTGGTTTAGACCGGGTTTAGACTGGGTTTAGACTGGGTTTGTTCTAAATAATTCATGTTTCTGTTAATTCCTATATATTATCTCCTGATTTGATTGTGGTTTAGACCTGGTTTGGTCCCTATTTTGTCCTTATTTAGTAATGTGTTTTTCTGTTAATTCCTTTGTTATTTATTTATTTATTTATTTATTTATTTATTTATTTTTATTTCTCTCCTCAAACTCAGCCCACACATAAAACAATTAAAGACAACATGACCTGTAAAGTATGAATTAATTTCATTTGCATATTGGCATATTGGGCCTAGCTCTTTAATGCTGCTCCTTTTCAGGAGCTCAAAAGTAATTGGACAGATGAACATTACCATAAATAAAATGTTCGTTTTTTTAATACTTTTGGAAAATCCTTTGCAGGCAATGACTGCCTGAAGTCTGGAGCCCATGGAGCCCATCACCCATCACCCAACACTGGGTTTCCTCTTTTATGATGCATTGCCAGGCCTTTACTGCAGCTGTCTTCAGTTGTTGGTCATTTGTGGGCCTTTCTGCCTTCAGTTTAGTCTTAAACAACTGAAATTAATGCTTGATGGGGCTGAGATCTGGTGACTGACCTCTGCTATTGCAGAATATTTCCCCTATTTGCTTTAAAAAAACTCCTGGGTTGCTTTTGCAGTGTGTTTTGGTTCGCTGTCCATCTGTATTGTGCAGTGCCATCCATGAACTTTGTGGTTTTTGGCTGAATCAGGGCAGAATTGATATCCCTGTACACTTCAGAATTCATCCGGCTGCTTCTGTCTCCTGTCACATCATCAATAAACACCAGTGACCCAGTGACATTGAAGTTCTGCAGCTCATGCATCACACTGCTCCACCATGTTTTAGTGCTATTACTATTACCATCATAATATACCACTACTCTGCACCATACTGTACCATTTGTTAAAACAAAATCAAAAATCCCAAACCAACTCTTTAATCCAAACTCTCTTTAATCCCCTCCATATCCTGGCTGCGCTTTTCCCTCTGCTCTCCACTTCCCGTTGTTCTCCTGAAGGCCTTACTGCCGCCCAGCTCTGCGTTTGTTCTGGTCTGCGTCGCCGCAGGGAAGAGTAATGGCCGCTGCGAGTCTCATTCCAACATCTTGTCAATCCTGGAGAGAGCCATGTCCAAAACGTTGCGAACAACTATAAACATCAAACTCGACAAAAGCTACAAGAGCTGCGGGGCCTCTGCCAACGGTCTATTATCACCGGGAGGATCATCACCGCTCGCTCCTGCCAGGAAACTGCACCGCGTCAAGCAAATGCACTCGAAAAGGGAGAGAAAGACAGTTTTTGGTTGGAGTTGAGCCCAGTGGTTCTCAAACACTGGTATAGGTACTGCTGGTGGTACGCAGACTTCTTCTGTTAGTGCACAGAAGTCTTACAATTAAAAATTAGATCCTGGTTGTGGTTGAGTCCCTCTGGTCTAATTCTAGTTTAGTGCTGATTTAGATCTGGTTTAATGCTGGTTCAGTCCTGGTTCAGCTCTGGTTTAGACCTGGCTTAGTCCTGGTTTGGCCCTGCTTTAGACTTGCTTTCATCTTGTTTTAGACCTGTTTTACTCCTGGTTCAGTGCAAGTTTGGTCCTGGTTTAGTCCTAGTTTAACCCTCCTTTACTCCTGATTCATTACTAGTATAACTCTGGTTTAGTGCTGGTTTACTTTTGGTCCAGACCTGGATTTGCCCTGCATTCATCCTGCTTTAATCTTTGTTTAATCCTTGTTTATTTGTGCTGTAGTACTTGGAGACCCAACTATTATCTGGGGCAGTACTTGGCTGTTGGTTGGATCCTGATTTAGCCCTGGTCTAGTTCTAGTTTAGTCCTGGTTCAGCTCTGGTGTAGACCTGGGTACATCCTCGTTTGGACCTGGTTTTGTCCTAGTTTGGACCTTTTTCAGTTCTGCTTATGTGCTAGTTTAAAGCTGGTTTAGAACTGACTTAGTCCTGGTTCAGTACTGGTTTAATCCTGGTGTAGTCTTATAGTACTTGGAGACCCAAATATTTTCTTAGGTGGTACTTGGCTATGTAACCACTGCACTGGACAAATCACAAAGAGGAAAAAAGTTACAGTTAAAGTTTTTTAATTATACCTTATAATTGAACTTCTCATTAAGGGACATTGTTCAAGTGTTTTGACTGGAAATGTGATGAAAAGGAGCTAATTAGAAAATATAATTGCATGTGGTCTTTAAATTGTAGGTTTATAATAGATGTGCAAACCAGTAAAAAATATTTGTTGTAAAGAAAGTGCAGTCTATGTCATGCTTGTGTTCTCAGTAGTGGTGTGGCAAGATCTCACAATCTTGTAATCCCACAAGATCATAATGTCACAAGATTCTTGTAAAGATAAAAATCAGTCTTGTGGTCTCAGGATCAAGTTCTGTTTGTTCTGTTTGTTGATTTTATAAATGCATCTAAATAGTCTGAAAAGGTTCATTTGGTCTAATATCAATAAATGGATTTCTTACAGACAGACCAATATTTTTGTATCATACGTTGACATTTTCGGCTGCTTATTTTTCTGTAGTTTTCACATGAAGTGTGAAGTGTCACATGAGGTTACTGTGATGTGTTGTGTCAGCTGATTTAAATAGGTTTTGGTGCCGTCTTCCTACCTGGAGCGGTAAGATGCGTCATCTGTTGCCCGACTTCTTCTATCCCTGGTATGAGAAAGCTGGTACGCCCCTTATCTCATTGGCCTCCTTGATCCAGCCGTGGTGTTGGTTGCTCTCTGTGCCTGTGACTCTGGCTTTGTCCCAATCCATTTTTTTTTCCCCTTTTGCAGTGTTTGGATATTGACGATTTAAAGTTGTTCTTGTTCTGCTTGACTTTATTTTTTATTTTTTTTTATTTTTTTGATGTGCTGGAGAAGACTCTGCGCTGGTCCCATTCTCCTATCATCAATACAAGATCTTGGCGAAAAATTAATGCAACCCTCGACGGAAATAAATGTGACATTGCAGAAGCTTATCAAAACAATGCCACAGTGAATCAAGGCTAAAGACGGTCCAACATAATATTAGTGTGTGACTTTTTTTTGGCCTGGCAGTCACTCCAGCACATCCCAAAAATTCTCAGTTGGGTTAAGGTCTGGACTCAGTGGTGTGAAAATGATGTCTCATGCTTCCTGAACCACGCTTTCACAATTTGAGCTCAATGAATCCTGGCATTGTCATCTTGGAATAAGCCCGTGCCATCAGATCCATTGATGCAGTAACCTGGTCATTCAGTATGCAGGTGGTCAGCTGACCTCATTCTTTGGGATCATAATGTTGCTGAAACTAGACCTGACCAACTGCAGAGAGGCAGAAGTAAAGTACTCAAACTATAACAGATATGATTGTTCTCCAGCAAAAACCAGCCATACATATTATAAGGCTGGGTATTTTGATCATACTCATCAAATATTTTTAAATTGGTTTATTATTTATCATGCAAATAATGTTCAAAGCAAAAGTTAAATCACTTCAAGATTGTGTCCAGAGGTTCTTTTCAGTTCCTGAAAGCAAATACGAGTTTAGAGATATGGTATATGTAAATTTAAAGTATAAATTACATTAACTAAATTATTATCTTTAGGGAGTTGGTCAGTTGTCTTTCAGTTTTTCTCAGCATAAGTTACTTTTTTTTTTTTTTTTTTTTTAATGTGGAGTAAAAAGTATTATTTTAACTTTGAGATCTAGTGGAGAAAAAAAATTAAGTTTCCCCTAAAAATACTACTCAAATAAAGTACAGATTCTCAAAAACTATACTGAAGTGCAATACTCAAGTAAATTTACTTTGTTATTGTCCACCTCTGGTCTTGTGTCTTGTTTCATCTAGTGGCATTTCTGTCTTGTCACAGCCCTAGTCCTCAGTGAGTTGAGGGTGTGAGTCAAGTTATTAAATTGAAGGGCAATTTCGAGTCATCTTTAGTTGAGGTGCAAGTTTGAATAAGACCTAAATAATGTTTGTTTTGCTCAGACCTAAATGGCTGCTGTCTCTTGTGGTGCCAACTGAAAAACAAGTCACAACAAGTGCCAGAATTTGAGCCAAGAGTTGTAGAACGCTTAAGCTTTATTCAAATTCCCAAATGCTTCAAGAAGTAAGAAAGCAGTGTTGTTTGGTTTGTTAGGAGATTGGTTGGTTGGTTTGTCTTTGAACAATCCAACTAAAAAATATGATATTTTCAGGAATTGGTTAGTAAAGACTGTCGCAAAACAACCAGGATATTCGTTTTTATGCCTAAATGATTGCCCCTTTGTGGAAAATATAATTAGCTATTTCTCTGTTTCTCTATAACTATTTCCTGAACCTTGCATTATGTTCTCAACATCTTTGGTGAAATAAACCCTCATTAAAAACAGTCATTTAACAACATCTTTAGTTTATGATGTTTTGTTTTTTTTGTTTTTTTTGTTTCCTAACAAGGCAGAAAGTGTTTTCGACATGTTCAATCATTAAGCCAATTGTGTAAAAAAATAAATAAAAAAAATAAATAATGGGACAATTATTTTTTGACATATTTTGGCATATTTTTTGCCACATAAATTACCTAACTGATGCACTGGAGTCCAAGCAGATTATGTGATAGAGATAATGCTGTGTTATCAGTGGGAGCTCACACCTCAGGCCCAGACTCATTGTCACTTTGCCTCGGCTGGTGTTGAACCGTGGTGGGAAGCGTCTGGGGAGGTGTCTGAGCAGCAGCTGAGAGGACAGAATCTCTTTACACCAATAATGAGAGGTGTTCCACTGTTTACAGAGCAGCGCATCTGGATTTGATTTACACATTTATTACCACATATTGTCATTAATGCTTACATCTCTCCAGAGAGCTGTCAGTCAAACACCTATGCAATGAATGGTGCGGTGCTAATTCAGGAGGCATCTGATAAGCCAGTGCCAGCAGATGTTGTAGTCAGGTTAAGGCAGATTGTATAAGCTTCATAAACCACTCTCTAGTAAAGGAATCACCTCTAAAATATATAATTTATTGCTTGGCTAATTGTCCGACCCACTGTCCAAAGTTAAAAAAAAACACTGAGCTGAGGCACTTGGCATTGGACATATCTGCAGACAAATGGAAGTAGTGTTTACAGAATTTTATATAATATACAAAGAAATATGCATATTCAGTTAAAGATATCTCACAGATGGCGCTGAACCCCACAATAACTGCACCAGTGGAACTTCATTCTCACTGACACCTGCTGGAGATGTGCCTCAATTTTCCACATACTTTGGAACTGTCCAGCACCTCAGGACTGGTGAAAAATATAATGGAGATTATTTATACCGTTATAAACACACGGTTTCACATTTCACCCAAACTGTCTGGGCTCAATTACAGAACTTCCAGACTCTCACTTCTCTTTTGAAAAGAGACGTATTACTGCATCTTGGCACTTAACTACAGCTAAACAGCTCTGTTGAGACACTGGATAAAAAAAACACCCTCCTCCCAATGAGGAGTGGCTGACTACGATGGGTAAATCGGCATCTTTTGAGAAAGTTACTTATAGTCTCTTAAATAAGCTTCATCAACATGAGTTTACCTGGTCTGCCTTTACCTGCTGGCTGACTGTAACATAATGGTATGAATAATGGTCGGTGTGGTGTTTTGTGTCTGGGCATTGTGTATGTATATGTAAGATTTGGGTGTTATGTTGTTGTCTTGCAAAAAGAAAAAGTAAAGAAAAAAAAAATAGCTCCAGGGGACTGTTCTCTAGATCTGAGGCATAATCTTGGTCAGGAGTACCTACCTGGAGGATTTCCCTTTTTAGTCTGTTGTATTGTTAATGTTTAGGTTGATGGGGGTAACTGGAGCATCTGGAGGAAACCCGCCCAGACACAGGGAAAAAGACACCTTCTTGCTACGATTGCCATTACTCAGTATTTAAGTCTGAGTAACTAAAGACCAGGTCCATGTTCAGGTTGAGTTCAAGTTCAACCCTTCAAAACAAAGACTTAAGTCCAAGTCGAGTCAAAGGGATTTAATCCTGAGCAGAGTCATGCTAATTAGTTTGCTAAAATGGTGAATCCTTCCCATCCAAACCTATTTGGACCAAAATCAATGTTCCTTGACCAATCATAGCCATGTGATCCCTTGTTTCTCTGATTTCATGCATTTTTGAATGTCTGCTTTCTTGACTTGTAGCTTGTAGCTGTGGCCTCTAGTTTGGACCTTCTTCATATTTGGTCATGAGATGTTAGTTAACATGTGTCCAACTGTCTACCAGTAGACTAGTCTCCTAGGCATGAAATGTGAACCATAATTAGCTAAACTTAGTCCATCTCTGACCAGTCTATACATCAACCCAGGAGCAGTTACTTTTGTATCCTATATAAGCTATTGGCAACCTTCACTCTTTGTTAGCTATCCTCACATATAGACACGGCTTCTCCCCTCAGTCATCTCAATCAATCCTCCTCTGTCCCCAACTCCACCGCAGCAGCAGAACCTTCAGTCTCCTCATCCTCTCCATCTCCTCCAGCAGAAGCCCTTTGTGGAAAAAGTGGGTTTGTTTGAATGTGGTCATTACATTGGACAACAACAGAGGATTGAATAAGGATTTCAGCAGAACCAACAGGTGACAAAGGAAAGCACTAAATGTAGTTAATCAGGTCAGAGAAGTTGTTAACAGGGCTTGACTTTAACACTAGTCAACCATCCAAATATGGGTAGATTTTAATTTTATCTTGTAACACATTCAGTCTCAATAGCCACTTTGTCCAGTTTGATTATTTACACTTACACTTGACAATTTAACTACTTTATGTTTTATTACCTGCTGCTGTGCTTTTAAATGCCCCCGTAATTTCAAATCTATAGTAAATTATTGGTTATCATTGATGAAGCCTTAATTGAAAACACTTAAAAGTGGTGGATTATTGATGTTACACTACAAGCAATTTATTTTTCCATAAACCTTCCTTTAAACTTCTTATTTTTGATAATGAAATTAATTCAATAGTACCTTTTCAGTGGCCATTGGCAAATAAATGGTAATACTGAATTGTAATAAATGATTGTCTTATCATATACTACACTTGAAACAACATTTCCACATCTAAACTGTGCCTATAATGAAAATCTCAAATGGCTAGTAACTTTTAAAGAATATTAGCCAAGGCGGCCAGTGAGCCAAGAAGTTAATTTCAAGTCCTGGTTATTAAATTAGCTCAGTAGCCAGCCACCTTGGTTAGCTTCCACATTTGTAAGGCTCGCTGCAGATAAATGACATAGGCCAGTTCCAAATCGGTCAGAGAGAAATGCTTCACTGCAAGTTAGAAACCAGACTGTCCTGCTTTTGAAAGTAAAGAAGAAGAGGTTGGCTCACCAGGCTAATGTCTATCAAACTTTCTCTTCACTGCATCGCTGACGTCTCTACTAGCCGGGATCTAAGCACCAAAGTTTATTCTGTCAATAAATCATTCGTTACACTTCACTTATTTGTCTGTGTTTGTTTTAAGCCTCTACTGGTTGAAATATGCATACAATTTTACAACTTACAAAGCCAAAACATTACACTGGACCCTTTGTTTAAAAAATATCTTCTGCTGTAATTGCTGACCAGCCGCCTGTGCTGACTGCCTCTCAAAACTCACTTAAAACCAGCTCTACATTCTCTCTCTTTCCTCTTTGTCACCAAGCTAAGCCTTCAACTTTCTTTTCATTTATTCTTCCCAGGAACACACGCTGCAAGAGAAGAGCATACAGAGGCTCGACTGCACGTTTTTTTTTTTTTTTTCCCCTTCTATTTCTTGTACGTCTTTCGCCCGTATAAGGTCAGCGAATGCCCTTTTGAAGTAGTGAGCTATAAACCGACGTTGCGGGGAAGACGGCGTGACATTTTCGTTGCACGGCTCTAATTTGAGGCCCACTTTAAAAGATATGGGGAAGGATAGGTGGGAGGACTGTAGTGTTTTTAGAAGACTTTATCATCTGTTGACCTTCTCTGCCACAAAAGCCAGTCGCGAGTACAAAGGGAATAAAAGACGGGGCGGAAAAAGCAAACGGTAAATGCTTTTGTGTTGGTTTGAAGAGCAAACAGGCATAGAAAAAAAAAGATAGAGAGAGATAGAGAGAAATGCATGTCAACTTTTGAGCATTTAATTAATATAGTAAGAGGGACCTTGGGAGAGAAAAAGCTTACAGTGTTTTGGGTAATTACATTTCCATCAACAGGTGAGAGGCTGCAAGTAAACAACCTTGACTTTTTATTTGGGGAATAATAACGCTTGGAGCTTTAAAACATTATTTCAAAAAGCAATACACTCACTAAACTTAGCTGCACCTACAATTCATGCTTGGGTTAAACGTGCATTAGTTTTTTTGTTATTTTTTTAGACATGAAACTAGTTTGACCAACTAGTAGAATATTCTTACTGGAAAATGCAAGATTTTAAAACACCATTTAAGCATATCCATTTGGTGGGATTTATGGTACATTCATGTGGTCCTCAGAAATTCAGGATAAAGTTTTTCTGAGAACTTGGGTCAAAACCTGCTGTCCCCACAACACATAGGCTTCATGGACATAGCAGAAAATTAACTTATTAAAGGCGCTGGAAGCAGCATGCGCTTGTACTGGTTTGAGAACGACACAGCAGTCTAAATCAAAACAATGGCCTTGTGGGTTGCCAGCCACAGCCTGGTCTCTGTCTTAATGGGCTATCTACACTTGACCATCAAAATGTCAACACATACAAGGGGGAGATGGTGAATGTTTGTATAGATACAGTTGGCAACAGTGGGAACGCCAACAAAATGTCACTTCCGATTCTCCAGTGGAGGACAACAAACCATTCACAACAATGCAGAAGAGTTGCTCTGTTGCCGTCTGTTGAACAAATACACAAAAAAATGCTGGATTTATTTTTTATATTTTACCTAATTAAGACACTGAGACATACAGGAGGACATTGTGGTCCAACGGTCAAAATTTGTGCATAAAATACCTTTGCTGGCTGACGTTAGCTGCCTAAAACATGCTAATCTAATCAATGTTAAGCTGCATCGTAAAGTAACTGTCTCTAGCATAAAAACATGGCAAGTTTAATTCATCAGATCTTTTGCAAACTAAATTTTGCCTGTGTAAATTTGTGAAGGCTTGATTGACCCATGGCTCGACCATAACAGGCGGCAGACACACAATGTTAGGGCGGCTCATTCAGTGGCATTAGCATTAGCTCGGCTGTATGAACTCAGCCTAGAGCAGACTTGTCTTTATGAAGCAGCTAAGTCTCATCTTGTATATTTACACTAAATCCAGGTGGAAGTCAGGCCATAAGCCACACTTTTCTGATTAAGTTTTATGGCACAGCCCTCAGACTCAGATAGACAAATATGTTTAAAGATGTCACATCGGTCCATTCAGAATGTTCTGGCTGTTTTTAAAAATATGGAACACAATCTGTTTAATTTTCTAATGTGGCATTCTTATTCATGTCATAACCCAATTTAAGGGCTGTGTGTAGGACAGGACTTGCTTTAAGATTGCTTATTTTGCAAATAGTCCACCAGAAAAAAGTCTGAAAAGAATGAGTGTTTCCGAGCGAGTGAAATGGTTTGTTTTCCCCCACGACAGACCACACCCCCAACTATGACACAGTGCCAACCGTTTGTATAGGCCATTGAAATGCATAAAAGATAAAGTCTGTTTAAAGACATAACCGCTGTTCCTCCTACAGCCCTGCGCTCCGCAGAACTCTGCTAAGCTAAGCTACACTAAGCTATTTATACACAAACACATTAGTCACATGAACATGCTATACCTTGTTTGAAAGACTGGGGCTCACACATTTAACGACTTCACCTCACACACTACAAGATCTGTTGAGGCCGCAACTGACGCCAACCAAACGCAGCAAATTCTTGCGGGGATCTTGCGAGAACTAAATGGTAAACAAACATGGACGCATGTCTATGTATCCAGTTTCACCTGGGTAGCACTCAACTTTCTTCGGTGTTTGCCATGGTTGTTTGTTTTCTTCTTCTTCTTCAAATTTCCGCTTATATTTTCCTGCCGCTTCCTGTTACTTCGCCTTTGTTCTCTGACACTATTTCCTGTGTCCCATCAGCTGTTTTTCATTGGCCACCAGACACCATGAATTCCCAGTTAGATCTGTAAACGGCCCACACTACCGGAGTGTGCAGTCCACAGTCGGCTTTAAAATTCACACGTTTGATTGCTTGAGACTGACGTCAGGCCGGGTTTTTGCGCCGCACAGACTTGCGATTCGAATCTTTGAACATCACACACTAACGGATTTCAGGGCCGACTGGTGATTACGATTCCCTGTGTAGTGTAGTGTGCCCCCAGCTTTAGATTGTCCACAATCCAGTGCTGATTTCATTTTACAGAGTGAGCTTCTAAGCACAATTATTTGAGATTGCTTACGCCCACACCATATAGCAGCTAAAGTTTATATACTGAAATGAACTGAAAGTCTGTTAAAAAAAGCAATGTTGCCCTGCACTAAGTGAAGCTAACCCCCACTTACCCTTTTACAACAGAGTGATTTGTACACAAATAAACCACAGCTTAACTTTAGTCAACATGGACATGTTATACCTCGTTTGAAAGCTTAGATCAGGGGTGTCAAACTCAAGGCCCCAGGACCAAATCTGACCTGCAGAATAATTCCTTTTGGCCCGCCAGATAATTTCTAATGTATAATAATGGCCTGCCGATATATTGCGCTCAACCTGTTTGAACTATACCGCGACCGACTTTGCCAGTGCCCCTCCTCCAGTGTTTTAGCGGCACTTTAAAAGCAGCAGGCAGAGTGAAGGATTTTCCAACAGGACATTTAACCTTCTACAAAACAAAAGGACAAAGAAGGGGGACAGTGAGAGCAGGAGCTTCTTAAACAGGTGGGACTGTCTGTAAACACTGGAGTACTACACTTGTTGTACTACACTTTGTTGAGCTCATGTGGCAGTAATAAAAATCGGCTCAAACAGCAACAGTGTAAAAGTGATGGTTCCCACATGGAGGCCATCAAACATCGCTGGGCTTTTGCAGGTGAAGCATTCCAGCTGATTGGTGTAAGAAGCTATTTAGCAACTACTAAAAATGTTTGTTAGAAGTTATAATAATAAAAGGAAGTTCCACAAAGTACTGAAGCTAAGGGCTGGATAATGCTGTCCACAGACCTGTGTTGAAAGAGGCACATTTTTCATTTGAAGTTCTATTGTAAAAAAAAAAAAAAAAGTCAGATATGTGTCAATAAAAAGGTTTTTGTTGTTTCATTAATGTCTTGTTATTGATTCTCATTATCTTTCACTCACATCATTGCAATGTCTCTGAGGTGAGGGGTTGAATGTTTCTTTGTGCAAGCTGTGTGCGCTGGCCACTCGCTGACCTTGTCCAATCATCTCACACCTCCCCTGTTTGCTCTGCTGTAGGTAATTCACTGTCTGTATAAATACTCTTCATACCACCAGGTCAATAAGGCCCACCTCTCTTTATGTCCCCGCTCGGTCCATTTTTCACCCGTTTTCAGCTCTGACAGCGGGTTAGTTTGTAAGCCTGACCTCAGTTTTAGCCCACGCCTAGTCTCTCGTCTTTCTTTAGTCCTTTCATTATTAATAACTGTTGTGGCGACAGTTTCCAATCCCACACCACGCCGACTCTGCTTTTCTAAACATATCCAGGAGTGACTCACAGGAGAAAATATCTGTCAATGTTTTCGAGAATTATTTGTCTTTATAGGAAGTTGTTTTGCAAGTTGAGGTGTCACATTAGGTCTCAGCTTTCAAGTAGACCTACATAATGTACAACAGCCACCTGAAATTTCTACGATATAAAAAATGCTATGGATTTAATCTTATCCTCAACTCATTCAGTAATGTGTCAGTAATGTTTTTTTGTTTTTTGTTTTTTGAGTAAAGCGCTTTGAATTACCCTGTGTATAAATTATGCAATACAAATAACCTTCACAACATCATCAAAACACTATCTAAACTCACCAATTTGTCACCTTAAAATACTAATAATTGTTGTCAAAGTGGTTAGCGCTGTCTCCTCACAAAAAGGTATGAAGGTTGTTTTGATGTCTTCATTACGAAAGCTTTTTTAAAAAATGAATTTATGTAACTGAATTCTTTGCAATTTAATTGTGTGAACTGAATTTCTTTATTTGAAATGTGGATAAAAAATTCAGTGAAGAGAATTTGATAAGCCAAATCAGCAAATCAGATTTCAAGTTTACAGTCACGTGACACAGCTCTTTCAATTTGTCTTGGCAAGATGGCCATGGTTCTGCGAGTTTGAGACGCTGAATTTTATTACACTGAATTTTTAGAGACACAGATTTTTTGCGTTGCATTTTTATACACTCAATTTAAAACACAGCTTATGAAATTTTATTCACTGAAATTTTCATGAGAATTTAAAGTAAAAAAAAAATAAGTTCACAAAATTCAATTGAAAAAAAAAAAATCAGTTACATAAATTAATTGTCTAAAAATATCTTTGTAATAAAAACAAAACAATGTTCATAGAAGGGCTCAGGTTCGATTCCAGAAACTAAAGAAACTCCTAGTCAGGAGTACCTAGCCAGACCATTCTGGCTCTGATCTGAAGAAGGGTCCCCTGGTGCCCCACTGCTCCTGACAGGTTGCCCCAGCCGTTGATCTCTTGAATGATGGGTCAAATGCAGAAAAGGATATTTCTTATGGGGACACTAAACTGACAACTTACTTTGTGTACTTTCAACTTGTAGCTCCAAGTTCAGCTTTAGTCTGACACAAACCAGCAACAACAATATGTCATTAGATGTTTAAACAGTTTTTCTTGAATCTTTGCCCGTATATTGCTTTTGTCCAATTCAAGGGCGTAACTTTGGGTGTAATATTGGGGGGGTTAAACTCTCCCCCCAATTTTTTTTTTTTTTTTTTTTTTTTTTACACATTGAATCATGTACTTTTGTAAAAGGAGTATGCTAATTTGGAGTTTCTGTATTAGAAATGCATGATATGTTTACTGTGATTTACTTAGCTTAAAGTTACACTGTGTAAGATTCCCGGTCTTGCGCCTCTAGAGGCCACAGGTGCCACTGCACCGTCGCAAAACGTAAACACTAGGGCCCCTCCTCCTTCTGAAACTGTGCGAGCGTGCGTCTATTTCCATCATTGTTTCAACTTTAGTTGACCTGCTGCTACCTTTGGAAGTTTGGACTGGATCTTCTATAGAGTTAGCGCTAGCGTTAGCTTATCAACAAATATCGCGCAATGGTCGCAGTAAAAACAACTAATAACTGTATGAAAAAGCACGTTCTAAAGAAAAAATAGAGGCTAATTTACCTGCCCAACAATAAAGAGGCAAAAACATGATCCGATTTGCAGCCTTCTCATCTGACGCCAGCGAGCAAAAGTCTGTCCGATGTTGACTCTTGTCTGCGATCTGGTGCGGTCCCTTTCACATTTTCTTTTTCTTGCCTCGTCCGACATTGTCTTCATCTTCTTGTGTCCTTCGGCCCTGACGAACTGGCGAAAATAACAACGCTAAAAGTAGCTTCATGGTTATACTGCACCTCAGGTATAAGAGCAGAAGGGAATGCCGTAAAGATAGTCGTTCCCTGTCACGTGACTTTTCCTGAACACCGGAGCGCTCCCGGCCAAGTTGCGAGGGTGGTTTCTCAGTACGGAAGCCCCACTCGGAGCAACAGATCGCGCCTCAGGCCTTATAATCGCTCAAAAAATCACAAAAACAAGTCAGTATGCCCCCCATATTTAGGAGAAAAGTTACACAGTGTAACTTTAAACTATTGTTGGTACTAGGCTAGTGTCAGTGTTAGTGTTAGCACAGCAGCAAGGCTGATCAGTAAATAATGCCATCACTTACTTAAATTAGCATTCAGTGGTAAACTGACATTAGTCCTGCACACAGCACATATTCTGTGGCAGCCTCCTTATCTTTACCTCTCACCGGCAATTTAGTCAAATCATCAGCTAACTTGACAATACCACTGTTTACCTCCTTTTGGGCAGTACTTTTTTTTTTTCTTTTTCGTGGGGGTTGGCGTTGACCAACACTGTAAAACTGTTGACTGGTTCTTTGGTGCTCTTTTCATAATAGCACATGTTAGAGATAGCTAACTATCACCGCTACAAAACCAGTGATTGAGTGACGAACAGCAAACACTCAGGAGAGACAGAGGGCCATACCAAGTATTCTGCACGGGGAGGGGAGCGGGGTGGAATAAACTAATTACTATTTTGCTGGCAAACGGAATGAATACAGAAAATTTTGTTATTCATGCAAGATAATTCATATTTGTAATCATCGCAATGTTGTGATTACTGGGAGGGTTGTATGGCTCGACCTGATTTTTGGTGGGGTCATAACCACCCTAATCCCCCCGGAAATTACGCGCCTGGTCCAATTTACGTCTGGTCTAAAAGGATTTCTTTAGAGGTATATAAGTATACATAATATTTCATACTAGACATGTTTCCCCTATTTTTTTTACCTGTGTAATGTCCTGGGGCCCACAGATGTGCCCATGCCTGCTGTACTCCCATCCCTCAGAGCAGTTCACAAACACCTGTCTGCTCTCAAACAAACAGGAAGTGAATGGGCTGTGGTTGCCGTGGAAACAGTCCCACCACAGCATCATCAGCGACATCATCATCGCGGTCATCTCTTCCTGAAGAGAAAACAAGTGTTCAAATCATTTTTCACAAGAGGCCTGTACAATCACACAGAGCCACGGCTGCAGGGAGGTTGGTTTTAGAATATATACAGTATTTAAGCTGTATGGAGAGTAAAGTGGGGGTCCAACTGGTGGGCTCAGGGCTAAATTTTGGTACACTAGAGGCCTAAATGTGGGCTGTAATAGTTTATAAGGCTCTAAAGGCCAGATTTATCAAAGGTTTATGTGCACCATGCTAAATGAATAAGATGTGGTAAAAGTGGAGCAGGGGAGTGATGGCAATTAACTTTATTTTATTATTGTTGTTAATAGCATTATTATTATTTTGTTGTTGTTGTTTCTTTTCTTTCTCCTTTCTTTTTTTATTATCTCGTTTCTTTTGTTAAATTTACTATTAAAGGAATTTGGGAAGAATTTTCCAACGACCGAGAAGCCAGCAACTGTTAGTGAATTTATGAAAACAAAGCATGCGTACAACCGGAGTCGTCTTTTCCTGGCTTCTCCCGGGGATAGGCCTCCAAAACACAAGCACGAGCGAGCGACATCAGCAGAGAACAACAGCAGCCCTGGGACTCACATTCACCGGTATGTAACTTACTCCTACTGTCTGTCATTAGAACAAGCGTAGAAACTGTACGGTTGGTCTTACAAAATAGCATTGCAAAAACAAAAGCTCAAGTAATGGAAGTAATGAGAAAAGAAATGTTTATTTTTTGTTTGCCAAGCAGCCTACTGCATTTAGCATACTACATGCTAGTGCTACACAGGGGTCTCCAACATTTTTTCCTGAGAGCTACTTTTACAAAAATAAAATGGCAAAGAGCTACTCGTTTTTTTGTAACATTCATTTATTTATCTTCCACTTATTCCTGCTAGGGATTGTGGGTACTAGAGCCTATCTCTGTAACTACGGGCCATAGGCGGGGATCACACTGGACAGTGGCCAGTTAGTTGCATTATTAGTTCAGCTGCTTGTGCATTTTGTATGTCTGTATGCAGCAACTGGCAAGGTTGCACAAAACTTGTCTTTATTGCCTTAACTCAATAACTAATCTTCATAAAAATTGTATGTCTTTAGCCTCTAAGCTGTGGTCATACTGCTGCTGCTCTAATATCATCAGTGTCTTATCAAACTTGACTGCAGCACAACTGTTTGATTGACAACTTATTGGGAATAATCATTTTGTGCACAATTTGATTGGACCCATATACAAGTTGGTTTGCCAAGTGATAAATAAAATTTGACTGATCAAGCTCATGTAGGATTCAGTAAGCCCTTGGAGAGCTACTTGGGAAGAGGTTGAGAGCTACTGGTAGCTTGGAGACCCCTGCGCAACACAAACTATAGCTGGATGCTAAGTTTTCTTTATTTTAAATGTGCTGCCCTCAGTTTATGAGCCTTCGTTCTCACTGTTTTTTATCGTGTTAGAGCCACAACTATCCACAAGCAGGCATGTGGTCAGAGAGGTGAGGGGCAGGCGACCATCAGCTAACTCCAGCTGATCCAGAGGCAGAGGACATGGTACACATGGCTCTGTTACACAACATCACAGGGGTCTACAATCTCCTGACTGAATTGACTGTGAGTGATCAGGTAGGTGTAGGCTATACTGTCCTTTTTATGATGAA
Source organism: Bostrychus sinensis (assembly GCA_020698575.1). Taxonomy (NCBI): domain Eukaryota; kingdom Metazoa; phylum Chordata; class Actinopteri; order Gobiiformes; family Eleotridae; genus Bostrychus; species Bostrychus sinensis. The sequence goes on from CM036241.1 coordinate 40,687,802, forward strand.
AAAATGCTGTACATGCTTACTGAGGCTGTCTGTTTTTGTTTTTGTGTTTTTTTTATAGACCAGGCTACAGAGGCTGAACCTCAACTTGCTACTACTGCACTGCCTAACCTGTGAACCTACTGCTACCTCACCTGTGCCTCCCCTGTGAACCTACTGCTACCTCACCTGTGCCTCACCTGTGAACCTACTGCTACCTCACCTGTGCCTCACCTGTGAACCTACTGCTACCTCACCTGTGCCTCCCCTGTGAACCTACTGCTACCTCACCTGTGCCTCACCTGTGAACCTACTGCTACCTCACCTGTGCCTCACCTGTGAACCTACTGCTACCTCACCTGTGCCTCACCTGTGAACCTACTGCTACCTCACCTGTGCCTCCCCTGTGAACCTACTGCTACCTCACCTGTGCCTCCCCTGTGAACCTACTGCTACCTCACCTGTGCCTCCCCTGTGAACCTACTGCTACCTCACCTGTGCCTCACCTGTGAACCTACTGCTACCTCACCTGTGCCTCCCCTGTGAACCTACTGCTACCTCACCTGTGCCTCCCCTGTGAACCTACTGCTACCTCACCTGTGCCTCCCCTGTGAACCTACTGCTACCTCACCTGTGCCTCCCCTGTGAACCTACTGCTACCTCACCTGTGCCTCACCTGTGAACCTACTGCTACCTCACCTGTGCCTCACCTGTGAACCTACTGCTACCTCACCTGTGCCTCACCTGTGAACCTACTGCTACCTCACCTGTGCCTCCCCTGTGAACCTACTGCTACCTCACCTGTGCCTCCCCTGTGAACCTACTGCTACCTCACCTGTGCCTCCCCTGTGAACCTACTGCTACCTCACCTGTGCCTCACCTGTTAACCTACTGCTACCTCACCTGTGCCTCCCCTGTGAACCTACTGCTACCTCACCTGTGCCTCCCCTGTGAACCTACTGCTACCTCACCTGTGCCTCCCCTGTGAACCTACTGCTACCTCACCTGTGCCTCACCTGTGAACCTACTGCTACCTCACCTGTGCCTCCCCTGTGAACCTACTGCTACCTCACCTGTGCCTCACCTGTGAACCTACTGCTACCTCACCTGTGCCTCCCCTGTGAACCTACTGCTACCTCACCTGTGCCTCACCTGTGAACCTACTGCTACCTCACCTGTGCCTCACCTGTGAACCTACTGCTACCTCACCTGTGCCTCACCTGTGAACCTACTGCTACCTCACCTGTGCCTCACCTGTGAACCTACTGCTGCCTCACCTGTGCCTCACCTGTGAACCTACTGCTGCCTCACCTGTGCCTCCCCTGTGAACCTACTGCTACCTCACCTGTGCCTCCCCTGTGAACCTACTGCTACCTCACCTGTGCCTCCCCTGTGAACCTACTGCTACCTCACCTGTGCCTCACCTGTGAACCTACTGCTACCTCACCTGTGCCTCACCTGTGAACCTACTGCTACCTCACCTGTGCCTCACCTGTGAACCTACTGCTACCTCACCTGTGCCTCACCTGTGAACCTACTGCTACCTCACCTGTGCCTCCCCTGTGAACCTACTGCTACCTCACCTGTGCCTCACCTGTGAACCTACTGCTACCTCACCTGTGCCTCCCCTGTGAACCTACTGCTACCTCACCTGTGCCTCACCTGTGAACCTACTGCTACCTCACCTGTGCCTCCCCTGTGAACCTACTGCTACCTCACCTGTGCCTCACCTGTGAACCTACTGCTACCTCACCTGTGCCTCCCCTGTGAACCTACTGCTACCTCACCTGTGCCTCACCTGTGAACCTACTGCTACCTCACCTGTGCCTCACCTGTGAACCTACTGCTACCTCACCTGTGAACCTACTGCTACCTCACCTGTGCCTCACCTGTGAACCTACTGCTACCTCACCTGTGCCTCACCTGTGAACCTACTGCTGCCTCACCTGTGCCTCACCTGTGAACCTACTGCTGCCTCACCTGTGCCTCACCTGTGAACCTACTGCTACCTCACCTGTGCCTCACCTGTGAACCTACTGCTACCTCACCTGTGCCTCACCTGTGAACCTACTGCTGCCTCACCTGTGCCTCCCCTGTGAACCTACTGCTACCTCACCTGTGCCTCCCCTGTGAACCTACTGCTACCTCACCTGTGCCTCCCCTGTGAACCTACTGCTACCTCACCTGTGCCTCCCCTGTGAACCTACTGCTACCTCACCTGTGCCTCACCTGTGAACCTACTGCTACCTCACCTGTGCCTCACCTGTGAACCTACTGCTACCTCACCTGTGCCTCACCTGTGAACCTACTGCTACCTCACCTGTGCCTCACCTGTGAACCTACTGCTACCTCACCTGTGCCTCCCCTGTGAACCTACTGCTACCTCACCTGTGCCTCACCTGTGAACCTACTGCTACCTCACCTGTGCCTCCCCTGTGAACCTACTGCTACCTCACCTGTGCCTCACCTGTGAACCTACTGCTACCTCACCTGTGCCTCCCCTGTGAACCTACTGCTACCTCACCTGTGCCTCACCTGTGAACCTACTGCTACCTCACCTGTGCCTCCCCTGTGAACCTACTGCTACCTCACCTGTGCCTCACCTGTGAACCTACTGCTACCTCACCTGTGCCTCACCTGTGAACCTACTGCTACCTCACCTGTGAACCTACTGCTACCTCACCTGTGCCTCACCTGTGAACCTACTGCTACCTCACCTGTGCCTCACCTGTGAACCTACTGCTACCTCACCTGTGCCTCACCTGTGAACCTACTGCTGCCTCACCTGTGCCTCACCTGTGAACCTACTGCTGCCTCACCTGTGCCTCACCTGTGAACCTACTGCTACCTCACCTGTGCCTCACCTGTGAACCTACTGCTGCCTCACCTGTGCCTCACCTGTGAACCTACTGCTGCCTCACCTGTGCCTCCCCTGTGAACCTACTGCTACCTCACCTGTGCCTCCCCTGTGAACCTACTGCTACCTCACCTGTGCCTCCCCTGTGAACCTACTGCTACCTCACCTGTGCCTCCCCTGTGAACCTACTGCTACCTCACCTGTGCCTCACCTGTGAACCTACTGCTACCTCACCTGTGCCTCACCTGTGAACCTACTGCTACCTCACCTGTGCCTCCCCTGTGAACCTACTGCTACCTCACCTGTGCCTCACCTGTGAACCTACTGCTACCTCACCTGTGCCTCACCTGTGAACCTACTGCTACCTCACCTGTGCCTCCCCTGTGAACCTACTGCTACCTCACCTGTGCCTCCCCTGTGAACCTACTGCTACCTCACCTGTGCCTCCCCTGTGAACCTACTGCTACCTCACCTGTGCCTCACCTGTGAACCTACTGCTACCTCACCTGTGCCTCCCCTGTGAACCTACTGCTACCTCACCTGTGCCTCACCTGTGAACCTACTGCTACCTCACCTGTGCCTCCCCTGTGAACCTACTGCTACCTCACCTGTGCCTCCCCTGTGAACCTACTGCTACCTCACCTGTGCCTCACCTGTGAACCTACTGCTACCTCACCTGCGCCTCACCTGTGAACCTACTGCTACCTCACCTGCGCCTCACCTGTGAACCTACTGCTACCTCACCTGCGCCTCACCTGTGAACCTACTGCTACCTCACCTGCGCCTCCCCTGTGAACCTACTGCTACCTCACCTGCGCCTCACCTGTGAACCTACTGCTACCTCACCTGCGCCTCCCCTGTGAACCTACTGCTACCTCACCTGCGCCTCACCTGTGAACCTACTGCTACCTCACCTGTGCCTCCCCTGTGAACCTACTGCTACCTCACCTGCGCCTCACCTGTGAACCTACTGCTACCTCACCTGTGCCTCACCTGTGAACCTACTGCTACCTCACCTGTGCCTCACCTGTGAACCTACTGCTACCTCACCTGTGCCTCACCTGTGAACCTACTGCTACCTCACCTGTGCCTCACCTGTGAACCTACTGCTACCTCACCTGTGCCTCACCTGTGAACCTACTGCTACCTCACCTGTGCCTCCCCTGTGAACCTACTGCTACCTCACCTGTGCCTCACCTGTGAACCTACTGCTACCTCACCTGTGCCTCCCCTGTGAACCTACTGCTACCTCACCTGTGCCTCCCCTGTGAACCTACTGCTACCTCACCTGTGCCTCACCTGTGAACCTACTGCTACCTCACCTGTGCCTCACCTGTGAACCTACTGCTACCTCACCTGTGCCTCCCCTGTGAACCTACTGCTACCTCACCTGTGCCTCCCCTGTGAACCTACTGCTACCTCACCTGTGCCTCCCCTGTGAACCTACTGCTACCTCACCTGTGCCTCACCTGTGAACCTACTGCTACCTCACCTGTGCCTCACCTGTGAAATTACTGCTACCTCACCTGTGCCTCACCTGTGAATCTACTGCTACCTCACCTGTGCCTCACCTGTGAACCTACTGCTACCTCACCTGTGCCTCACCTGTGAACCAGCCGCACTCTTGATCCCCCTCTTGCACTCAGCTGGTGTATGAAATTGTAGGGAGATGGCCACACTTTTAGAACAGAAATGTCAGACAACAAGATTGTATGCCAGGATATAAATTGTGACACAGCGTCGTATGTTTCTAAGCCAAAATCTTTCCAAACTATTTGACAACTATTTAAAATACTATATATTCTTTGTAGCAATGCACAAAAAGAATAAACCTCTGTTGTTGTATACATATTCTGTCTGAACTCTATTTAGACAATCTAGATTACAGTTCACATCTGTGCTATACGTCTTGACATAAACCTAAAGATTTGTGGGTGATTAAAGATTTAATATTTTTGGAAATCACGTAAAATAATATATAGGTGGTATTGTAACTGTTCAACCTGTTTTGTACCTTTGGTGTTTGGCATATAGAAGTAATACCATAACATGAAATAAGATGCATAAGATTGTAGAGTATGTTTCATTTTAAATTGTACATAAATAATCAGAGCAGTTCAGATAATGATGTGAGAACCCTGGGAGGTGAGCTCTGCCAGGTCAGAGGTGCAGCTCATCTGGACACCAGATCGATGATTGCCCTGTAGAAACAGAAGGATAACGTACATAATCAACAGTAAATCTCCAAATTCTCCAGAAACATTAAAACAATGCGGCACTGATAACAGAACGTCTATCTACAGTGTATGTGATTCAACTAAATGTGCACTAGTGTGTTTCTACTCCTGTTCATAAATGGAAGATGAACTTTCTAACTTTTAAGTATGTTACTTTTTCAGCCATCAGTGCAAAGAGCTAACTCACCTGACAGGTTTCTGCAGCAGCTCCTGTGTCTTTGGGGCTGGGGCAGTCCACAGAAGGCCATGAGGATCATCAGGTCTGGAAGGGCGGCTCTTTGCCATCATTTGAGAAATGAAAAAATAAAGAATATTTGGTGACATAATTAAAAAATGTTTCCTAAAGTTATTCATTTATATCAACTAAAAACATGCATCTAAATGTGGATCATTCCAGTCTTGGCAAAAATGGATCAGTTATTTAATTACATTATTTTTACTATATTAGATTTATCATGTTTTTATTGACATAAGTGTGCAAATTTCCAAAAATGTTTGGTTTATGGACAAAATCTAAAATTAGTGGGAACAGAAATATTGTACCAGAGTTTCTCTGCTGCTGTTCCTGCCTCACGTCCTCAACAACTCCCACAGAGAAATCAGCATCTTTGTAAAATTACAAGATAAAATTCCATTGTAACAGACCATATAATCATATGATTTCAGTCACCTCTGAAGCTTCGGTCAGCTGGGAGGATGAACAAGGCAAGGGATAAACGTGCCTTATCTGTGAAGCTGAGTGCTTGTTACAGGAGCAGCCTTATAGGAAACCCCGCTGTGTGTGCACTGCTACAGGCATAAACACAGTAGGTCCAGGTCATGGATGTATAATGGTCCAACTGGCCGAAGATCTCCGGCTCTAGTTGACGTACACCAGAAAACAGAAACTGTGAAAGGTTCTGTGTTGCAATTGACAAGGGCAATTAAGTGCATTATTTTTAAGTGTTTTTCTGTAATTAATTAATTGTAATTAACATGTTAAAGCCCCAGCCCTACAATAAATGTAACAAACACTTCTAAACTTTAGCTGAGAACACTCCTGCAGCCTGCTCAGCCTGTGTCCTGTCTCTGTGTGAGGCAGCACCGCTGCTCTGTTGTAATGCTTAGTTAGTTACATTAGCTCATCTGAGCAACAATTTTAGAGACTAAATTCCAGTGATTTAGCAAACAAAACAAGGCTGTTTTCCACTCACCGATCTGAGGGACTCCTGGACACAGCAGAGGCAAGTGAAGGTCTCCCCCGTTGCCTGTGTTAGAGAAGAAGACATGAAAACACTGTCATAAGTGCAAAATGATTCACAAAGACAAAATCTCCCTTACTTTTCTGTGTATAATATAAGAGCAGCCTTAGGTACAAGATTATAAAATTAACACCTAACTTCTAACTCACTTGATACTTTCATTACAGCTCATAGCAAAGCAGCCATTAGCATGCACAGTGACAGAACTCTAGTTTATATTATAAGTCTAACAAGCTCAAGAAAATCATATTACAACAAAACCACAGTTTATTTACCTGTCCAGCTGGGAGAAAGTGGGAGATAAGCAGTTTTCTTTCAGCAGCTGTTTGGTTCACGTTTCTTCTTAGCCATTGTGCTGCCTCCTCGAGCTAACGCTGCTGCTGCTGCTGCTGCACCGGCAGAACGCAGCACGGAGGAGCGCGTTCATGCTGTGATGCAGTGACTGACATGTCTGTGGGCCAATGGTTTACCATCACCATATACAAATGATTGGTTGATGTTTTTTTAGGCCCCACGGAGTCCACAGTTCATGTAAATTATCAGTTTTTTTTTTTTTTTTTCTAGTACACATAATTAATAGTCAGTTATTAGCAAGTAAAGGCAGTAATAAGTAATATTGCAAAAACATATTTTATATCCATCCTCCCTAATACCTTTAACTCAAATATAAGCATACATAATTCTCCCTTCCCTAAAGACCGAGCGTCACTGTTACTGTTAAATTTGTAGCCTCTCTTCATCTGCTCCAGTTGATTGGCAGGTTTGCACTGGGTTAAAGCACTGTGGATGTTTTCTGACACATTTTAATTTACATGTCAGATTTGCAGCAGCCATTTTTTTCATCGTAATGATGTGTACTGTTATTAAATAGTTTATTATATTAAGGCTTAGTGGTATGCAATTAACGCAATATGACTACGCAGAAAACTCAGTTTTTCATGGAGCTTGTGGGTATAAATGACAGACAAAAAAAGATTTAAGTATAAAAAAATATATCATTTGTTCAGGGGAAGGAGTAGTGGAAATAAACAGAGGATAACAAATAAACATGAAATATCAATTATACATTTTTATTGTTTTTTTTTTTGTTTGTTTGTTTGTTTTTTTGTCAAGGTTGTTGACTTTGTTTAGAGCAGTCCAGAATTAATTCTTACTAAAAGTTGGTGATTTTAATTAGAAGAATTCAGAATTAATTTTCCATTGTTGGAAAATAAATAAATAAAACATCTAATTGTCCAAAATCCCTAAAATTGGAAACAAAATCATTGAAAAAGGATCGGACCTACCAGCTCGCCATCATCATGGGATGAAAGGAATCCAACTAAAAACCTGACCACTGACTTACAGAAGTTTCTAAAACAAATCCGAGGCTAGAAGCTGCTCAATGCAACCTAGACCAGATGCCACAGCACACAGTGGGAGTGGAGGAGGCGCTGGAAGTTATCTGTGTAACCCAGGATATTTAACATTCCCTCATGACGGTGTGAGCCAATCAGAGTTGAGGTGCGTCACGTCATGTGATAGGTGTTACATCATAGCAAGTCACAGGCAACATGGCCACAAATAGCTAAGGCTATTTTTCAATCTGCACTTGCAATTTAGCACTTTCATAAATATGGCCCTAAATGTCCCATAGTGTCTGAATGTGAGAGTGAGTGTCTGTCAGTGCATGTCTCTAAGTGCTAGCCCCTGGACTATCTCCATAATTTTTCATATCCTGTAAATGCAGGGGTAACAGGGAGTACAGTTGGTGGGGATTGGGTCAAATTTGGACCACTAGAAGCCTATATCCTGGCACTAATGATTGGTAAGACTCTAAATGAGAGTGACTGATAATCAGTCATTGTTAGCCCTGGAACTGAGAAACTAAATTAAACTGAAAGAACATGTAAAGGTATAATAATCTATAGTGAGCGAACATGAACACTGTTGCAATAAATTAAAAGTAGCTGTTGAAAAAGGTAAAACACAGTTGAACATAAGTTAATTAAACAATTTGGAAGAATGGAAGAAAGTATGCGGTAATATGTATATATATATACAGGGCTAACAACTCTGCCACCATGCTGCCCCTACTATGTTTCTCTTCTCTATTTGTTTTAATTTATTTTACATATCTTGAACTGATATTTTTAATAATTTGATGATTTTGTTTCTTCAACCGGAGGACAAAATGTACATCTCTCCACACCCTCGGCACCACTTTACCACTGCTTTTGTTTCCGTTTAGTGCCGTTTTTTTTTTTTTTTTTGGCCTCTCATGGTTGCCATAGAAACAGTGTTTTTGTCTCATTTTTCAGCGCCACATTAAAGGGAATACCAGCCTCACACACACACACACACACACACACACACACACAGACTATGGGCCATTTTGTACAGTGCGCGTGTGGCTGTGTGATCACAAAGGGCAGCTCTCATCCACCAAATCCCATTTTACGGTCCGCTTTAGCCCCTCAACGGCGGCCTGTGTGCCTTCACATATCTACGTTTTTGTGTGTGTGTGTGTGTGTGTTTGTGTGTGTGTGTGTGTGTGTGTGTGTTGGCTAGCTGTAGTGGATTAGAGACAGTGGATGCTGTGCTGTTGCTCACACACGTTGGGATTATTTTAAATAAGATGTGAAATTCCTCCAACAGTGAGCCAATTGGACTGAGTGGTGGGCGAAAACTGCCCCAGTGGACACACATCAACGGGTTTTCATTCAGATTTATGTCAAAAGAGCAGGGTTTAATGTAAAACTGTAAAGCGTATACAGACAGGAGACACAGTGCCCCCTGCTTTCAGAGGATCGAGGGATTTTTTGACTACTGGAGTGCATACATGTGCATACTATAACCTAACCATCAATTTACTGTAAGGGATTTACATAGGAATGAACTAAAGCTGATCTTGCTGATCGTGGAAACAAAATAGGAAAGCAAAAAAACTGCCAAATATCTGTGTTTCTCCAACTGTGTACCAGGACTTTTTCTAGTGGTACTCACAGTTAATTTCCAAGAGTAAATTTGAATCTATTCCCTGTGTATATGGTCATTATCAGAGGCAGGCAGAAATGAAGTAAATTTACTTGAGTACTGTACTTAAGAACGGTTTTCAAGAATCTGTACTTTACTAGAGTTGTATTTTTGGAAAGATGACTTTTACTCCACTATTTTTGAAAGATAAATATAATACTTTTTACTCCACTAAGTTTCTATAAAGGAAGTAACTTCTACAAATAAAATGTCTTGAAACAATAGGACATAAATGATTTCGTTTCTTGTCTACATGTGGTCTCTGTCTCTTACACTATCAATAATTTGTTACTAATTTTTATTGATACTTTAAGACTTTGCTGGTTTACTTTTGCTATACCTTCAGTGTTTGTTTGGATATTCCTGATTTTATCTTGTATTTATTTGAGTTTAGACTTGTATTGTATTTTTAAGCAAATCTGTGACTTGAAGGTAGCAGAAATTTCGTCTAGTTGTTTTTTGACTGCATATATTTTAAATGCACAAATTACTTAAAATACTTAAGTATTTTTGAAAGCTCATACTTCAGTACTTTAAACTCAAGTAATATCTTGCCTGGGTGACTTGTGTTATAATGTGTTATATGTGTTATAATTGAAGTGAAGAATGGACACAGCACCATGACACTGATGAACAATGTCACACATGACCTGACATCTTAAAGATGCTTCACAGCAAAATTATCTGTCACGCAGTTTTTATTAATAAAGAGTGCATCCCATCATGTTTCCATCATGTTGATGTGACTCATGGTCTCTGATTCTCTTAAGCACTAATTTAACACTAAAGAGAGTAAATTCAACACTATTTAGATTAGGACCTCACTCTGACAGAGTAAAATTTACTCTTGGAATTTTACTGTGCAGGAGTCATGAAGTCCTGATTTAGTTTAATACAAACTCTTTTTTTTTTCTGTTTTAGTTCTGCTTTAGTGGGGACTTAAATTTAAAGTGTGGACCACTGCTTAGCCCTGATTTAGTCCAGATTTAGACCTGGTTTACTTCCTACTCTGCACTTATTTAATATGTTTATTTTATAATCTCTATTTTATCGGTTTAGAAATGGTTTTGTCCTTATTTATTTTCTGAGGTGGTACTTGAGAATCACTTAGGTCCATGGTAGGTGGGAAAGGAAAATACACAGATATATAAATATATATAAATATATATAAATATATATATATATATATAATATATATATATATATATATATATATATATATATATATATATATATATATATATATATATATATTATATATATATATATATCTGTGTATTTTCCTTTCCCACCTACCATGGGCCTAAGGCGGGCCTACACCCTAAAACATAGCCAGTCAGTAACAGGGCTAACACATGAAGATACACACTGACAGAAAACCATTCACTCTCACATTCATTCACTTTGGGAAAGAGAAGTATGCAAAACAGCTGCAGCTTCTACCACTTCAGGCCTTGGACTGTATCATTATGTTATTCACAGAGGTCAAGAATGACACTTAAAAATATAATAGTAGGTATTGCTCTAAGGACAAGATGGGAAAAGTGTGTACAAGTACAGAAAATAGCTAGCTTTGGTGGATGCGAATGATATGTTTTGGTAAATGTATATTGAATAGAACAAAACTGGACAAACATGAAGTTGGTGCAGTAATCATACAGTATGTATTTTACTATCAAATGTAATCTGTCAAAAGCAAACATTTTTAAAGTTGAGAAATGTGAAAATGCTTGACTGACCAGCCAGTACTAATTCTACATGTGTGTGTGTGTGTGTGTGTGTGTGTGTGTGTGTGTGTATATATATATATATATATATATATATATATATATATATATATATATATATATATATATATATATATATATATATATACATAAGTAATATATTTTCTAAAAAATAAAATAATTTGAATAACTCTTTGGAACAAGGTGTAACAAATACTAAAATTAACTTGATAAATTTAGTTTATTAGCACCATTAACAGCACGCTGAGGTTTGTTATTTCAGTGTGGATTTATGCTAATGAGCCATGCAGTTTTAAGTTACTGTTTCTCTAAAATGTAAACAAAAGTGTGCAAAGCAGTCTACAGCTCACAGGTCCATGGCCGTAGGCAGCTATAAGGTTCATGACCTTGGTTTTTTGTTGTTTTTTTGCTCCATATTTTTATTATTTTTCCTTATGTCCTTGTTCAGTCCTGGCATAGTCCTGAGGTGTGTACTGCTATTTCTTTCTTTCTTTTTTTATTTTTTTATTTTTATTTTTTATTGTAGGCCCTATTTCTAGTTTAGTTCATAAAATGTATCCATTCTCTGTACGTGAAACAGGCAAGTGCGTTCTGTGCGTAAAACTGTCCAGTGCCATGGAGCATGGCTTTTTTCTCGTGAGTTCCACAGAAAAAACAAAAGTAACTTTCTAACTTCACTTCACATCACAATATAAGCATTGCACAGTGCAATCTACACAGCTTTATTAAATGAAAGATGAGTGATAATTACGCTAAGGGTACATTCACATCAGCCCTGTTTGTTCCATTTTCATCGAACTTTAGTTTGTTTGCTCGGAAAGTCCGGTTTCTCTGGGGAGGTGTGACTGTGCAATCAAACTCTGGTCTGGACCAAAAAAGTGAACTGTGGTCCGCCTGAAAACATAGGTTTCTGCTCAGTTGAAGTGAACCATGGTGTCCGTTCGATAGCAGATGTGAACACAAAGAGGACCAAACAGTGACCCAAAACCAGGAAGCGGACCACGCTGCGGGGCTCTGTGGGTTAGCACAATTCAAAACAAAAGCACAGTGTACAGCGATAACGAGAGAAATGGCTCACAGTCAGACGTGGAGTGAGGAGGAGATATAAACTCTGAGAGAAATGTGTGACCCTCACAAATCAAGTTTTTTAGCTTATTACTGGAAAAATGTAGGCATTGGGATTCACCTGTACAGTAGAGCAGCGGCGCTTAAAGGTTATAGTGATTCATTTATTAAACCACCAATAGTCTGTATAAATCTGGTCACGCCATACCTTGCTCAGCGGCCGTATAACGTGGACAGCAGGGGTATGCTGTGTTCGCCGTCTCGCCTGGCATAAAAATAACATTCTCCATGGCTGCTGCCTTCTCTGCCGCTCAGGCTATGATCGTTGTTGATATATATCTGACACATTTGTAAAAGTCCAACCAGAAATCATTTTACTGCTTGAACCTGCTAGCACTCTTTTGTTTACATCATGTGACGGAGGTAGCTGCTCCTCACTGACCAATAGATGAGTAGGTTTTAGTGATGGGCAATACCGCACTTTTTAGATTTGATATGATCGATAATCAGATCACTAGTGGGTTTTTCTGTTCTGTTTTTTTTATCTTCTTCTTATTCTCGATGCAGCACCACCACAGGTGAGGGGGGAAATACCTTACTCAGATGGTTTGGTTTGTTTGCCAAAGTGCAGTGTGAAAGCAAACCACATCAGCTGTCCCCAATCAAACCAAGTCTACCGGACTATTGGGTGTGAAAACAACCTAAATACCAACTATTTAACCAAATGTGTTCCCTTAGCCTTTTCTTGTGCTCACTCGCTTCGGGTCTGACTTCTTGTCTGGCTCCATCTGCTTTCTTGATCCATGAGGGCTGTGGCAGCCGTCTAAAACAGACTCCTTGTGTATTTATGACGGAGTGCTGGGCACGGGCATTGTACTGCAACACAGCCAGTATGAACTCACGCATTGACTTGAATAGTGTCTTTTTATGTCTAGGTCATACGATACACATAACAGAAACACATTAATTGGGCATTATGCTTACCCATTTTTCTAACACATCAACTCTGAGGACAAAATGTTACTTGCTGCCTAATATATTCCACTAACAAGAGTCATGAGGACAAGATCATCTGTGTTGTTGCCTTCACCTGTCAGTGGCTCAAAGTGGTATGCCTGATCAGAGTATATACAGTCTTAACCAAAAAAAATGATGCTTATAACTAAAACTATGACTTTTACAGCATGTCCCTGTTTGTTTGTTGTCCCACCAGACATGCAGCGCCTGTATCAGATCTCTCCATAAGACTTGTGAGCAGATAACACAGTTGTTTGGCTAACAGAAAACCATTTGTAGGGGCAGATTACAGGCCGCAAAACAAAGCAGCGACACAGCAAAGACTTTGATTTATGCCCCAACTTTTGTTTTCCCAGATTACTGCTCTGTTTGCATCAGATTTGCATCAAGCGGCAGACGGCGACAAGGACGATTTCAAACGGCACAGAAATATCAAAGAGGACTGTAGTACTGACTGGAACACTGGCACTGCTGTATTATTGTGATATTGGCTTTGTTGAAAGGGGAAGATCCGTAAAAGAGCCAGTGTATTAAATTTAATTAAAAATGTGTCAAATCTTGTGACATAATGCATTTCATTACACATTTTATTATTTAAGTCTTGAATGGGGCGTGTGGTGTCCAATGTGGTCGTATACAATTGAACAAACAGGAATGTGCTGGTTAACATTATGTAATTAACCTTCAGGCCATCTTTAAAAAAAAAAAAAAAAATCACATTCTTCCTCTTAAAGCCCTTTTAGGTCACTGGGTCACAGTTAAAAATATAAAACATGAAGATTTTTTGTTGTTGTTGTTCTGTTTTTTGATTATTAACCCCTGTCCTCATCATACAGAGCAAAAATTAATTTTCATATTTTTAACCCCTTAAATACCAGTTTGTTTACATAATTCCACATATTTGTAAATAAAACACAAATTATTTACTAGTGTTTCTTGTTTGTGCAGGGATTATCATTCCCGGATAGGAACACTGATTCTGATACATTTTTACTTTTCATGCTCAAGAGCTGAAACTCAAGTTCTTCTTCTTAAAGACCTAAAAGCCCTGGGCTACAGTCACTGTTATCTAATGGAATGTATAAGGGAATTATTTTCCAGAGTGCAATGAGAAAATGGTGTGTCTGGTGATGATTTTTTTTTTTTTTTTTTTTTTTTTTTTTTGCCTCTGACTGACAGGGGAATTAACATGATTTAACATTTCTGTATTGCAATGGCAGCAGAGTGAAAATAAGTGATTTAAGAGGAAAAATTTGAGTTTTTTGTGAAGACAGTAGTTTGTTTGTTTTTTGTTTTTTTCATTTGTGACACTGAAATTCTAAAATTCATGTAATAATGAACATCTTTGTCAAATGTCATCGATCTATCATAAGAAAAAGCAAAATGAGAGCAAAAAATACATTTGAAAAATCCTAAAAGTTTGCAGGGGGGGCCTGAGTATGGTGACCCTGAAAGGCAAGTCAGACCAACAAAAAGAAACACACGCAACCAAAAACATGCATGAAACATGCACACAAAATTGAAAACACGTACACAAATTAGAAAACACACACACAAATTGGGAAACATACACACACATTTGAAAGCATGCACACAAAATCAGAAGCACGCACATAAATTCAGAAAGACATGCACACAAATACAAAAACACATGAGATCCAAACAGGACCCCCCGCCTGAGGCAGCTGCTGCAGTGCACTCTCAGTGCAGGGATTTGGGGAAACACAGACTGTATGTTCACTATCCCGTCTAAGAAGATGTCACTCTGGGCTTCCTGGTCTTTCTAGACCTACAGTTAGACATGATTACATCACACATCATCATAATCATAATCATAACATCATTTTGTGAATATAACAATGTGTATCCTGTTAGTGCTTGACTGCATGTGGGGTTACAGAGGAGAGTGCTACAGGGGGCAGTAATAAATATGGAAAAATAAGGGGCACAAGACAGGAGTTTTCCAGACTTTCCTAAAGTATTTTACCCACAACGCATTTATGACATCGCAATTTCACAAAAACTGAAAGATTTAGGCCCTCAGGGCTAAGAGCTAAGTTCTGGAGGCGTCCTCGCACATGTTTGAAGTATACATGTATGAAGAATGCACTTCAGCACTCATTGTAATGTTTCACAATTGATTTAAATCAAATAATGTTTAGACTTAAAATAAGCTGAATATTGAAGTCATTCAACTTCACACTTACTCACTTTCGGGTCCTAACCCTCCAACTGAGACTCACAAACTAAATGTGCAACCTGCAGCTGCCAGTTACTAGAAAAATGCCTACCTTTGTGATGCCTTTATATCTTTAGAGTGTTTTTAGACTGTAGTACCCTTTTCAAACCAGTGTGAGCGCATGCTGCTTACAGTACCTTTAAAGCTAAACAACCTCAAATTTCCCTTTCCCCCAAACAACTGCATAACCTTTCTTGAAATTTAACACCACAACATACAATACATTACATCAATTTGTAGTTTAGAGCTTCATCTGCCCCCAACTGTGCAGCATTCACATTCATTTAGGTGCCCTTTCTGATCCAACTCTCTCCATTTAACCAAGTTTGGGACCAGCACAAATACCAGCTTGTGGCTTGTGGACAGAACCGGCCTTAGATCTGTTGGCGCCCTAGGCAAGATTTTAAATTTTGCCCCCTGCCCCACCACAATTAAAACAGAATATAGGCTACATTTGACTTTATTAAGCATTAACATCTTGTTCGTGCCACTCCCTGAATTGTGCTCTGGTGTATTTTATAGAAGGTTTTTATGAAGTACAACAGAAGGCAGGGTGGGTCTGAGGGTCCTCCCCCAGGAAATTATGAACAAAACAGATGTAATTTCCTGTATTCTGATGCATTTTAGATGATCATATATGGTTTTCAGCAGCTGCTACACTGTAGTAAAAAGGGAGACTAATTATGATTGTACTTCTCAAAAGTGGGGGAGGATAAAGGACGTTGTGATAAGAAGCCGTGGATAACTAAGGGTATATTAGAAGCCTGTAAAAAAAAAAAAAACAACCTTTACAGGGACTTAATAAAATATAGAACAAAGAGCGCTGGAAAAAATACAAAGTTTATAAAAATGAATTGACAAGCATAAGGACACAAGCTAAAAAAGACTACTATACCAACATGATATTGCAAAAATAAAAATTATATTAAAGGTATGTGAAAGGTGCTAAGGGGGGTTATAGGAGATAAAGTGACTCTTAATCAACCAGCTTAGTTAGTTAACAAACAGAACAAAAAAATCCATGCAGCATATTATCAACCTCTCTTTCAATACAGGTGTCTTCCCAGATAGAATGAAGGTGGCTTAGATTACTCCTTTTTATAAATCTGGTGACGGACCTAGTCTCACTAATTACAGACCTCTATCTTTTTTGCTTTCTCAATATTCCAAAGTTTTAGAGACACTTTTTGTAAAAAAAAAAAAAAGTGATATTTTATTGGAAAAAAATTCATTGTTAAATGACAGTCAGTATGGATTTCGAAGCAGCTGTTCTACAGCTATACCACTAAGAAAAAGAAGTTTGTTAAATTGTGAAATGAGAAGGGGGTAAATGTAATAAGAATTGTTCTTACTCCTGTTCTTACATGGAATGTATTATTATACTGAATTTATATGAACTGGCAATTGTTTTCTTAACAATACCTTAAAAGAAAAGAACAAAAAAAAAAAAAATGAAATGAAATAATACAGCTAAAATATTGTGAGAAAGTTATTGCCACCTCGGGTTGCGGCTTTCATTACTGCATGAATTATTACATAGAACACATCTATGGACTCAAAACTGTCCCCAGTGTCCACAATTTCTAAGTATATACTGTTATTGATCAGGCTCATTAAGCTTTATTGCACACTGAAGCCTGGGGCAGTGGCAGGCACCCCTCAGTCACTCTGCACCCTTAGTATTTGTCAGCATCACCTATACCTAGGGCCAGCTCTGCTTGTAGATTTGCTAACCAATCCAGCAATCATCTCCAGATTGACAACCGTTTTAGACCAACAGCCAAAGGGAGCGTTGCTATAGCCTGACCAGCCAAAGCCTTGGACATTGATCCATTAAAACCTTTAACAGCAAAAACCCTGCTGCTGCTCAGGTTGTGTTGTTACAGTGGACGTGGCATGAAATTGGACACAGATCAGTACAAATAGAACCTGCTCATAGTAGGAGACCCGGCACCTTCCTCTGTCACACTGGGAATGGAGAGCAGAGACGTGGATCATATACTTTACACAGCAGCTGGTCTCCTGTTAGATTTGTGAGTTCTTTCAAAACTATAATGTCTAAAAGCTATGGGAATTCCATTGGACCAGGCTGGTTCAGAGAGGAGAGGCTGTATTGGATGGGCAGGTTTTATTTGTGGCATAAGATCATAATTTACAATGGCCCTGAAGGGAAAGTCACACCAACAGTCAAAGGTCAATAACACGCAAACAAAATGATTAACACTCAAACAAATTCAAAAACACGCAAAAAAATTTAAAACACACTCAAATTTAAAAATGCACACAAATTTAAAAACAACCACAGAAATTCATAAACACACACAAATTCTGAAACACTACAGCAAAAAATAAAAAAAAACACTACTGTAAATAAGATTAAGGAAAGGGTGGGACCTTTGTGCTTGATTGTGATTGGACAGAAGAGAGCTGTTTCCTGATTCCACTTTTTATTTATCAAGCAGCTGAGCAAATTTCAAGAACTTTTGGATGTATATTTTTTTCAAATTGTGTCATCCAAACTGTGTGCATGTCTCAGAGTTTGTGTGTGTTTCCAAATGTGTGTCCTTGTTTGTGAATTTTAAAATTTGTGTGCATTTCTAAATTGTTGTGTGTGTTTCCAAATGTGTGTGTGTATTTCAGTTTTTGCATGTTTTTGACTTTGTTAGTGTAACTTCCCCTTCAGGGCCACCGTAGTAATTAAAATAAGTTAGGCTAGATTCTGTAACATGAAAATAAATAAATAAATAAATAAATAAAAAGAAAAAAAGATCAAATTTGTGTGGCTGTGTGGCTTTTTTGTAAAATGTATTTTTAAAAGGCATTATAATCAAGTCAGAGGGGATCACAAGCCAGTGTACTCTTTGTGCCAGGCCCAAGTCTGGATAAATAGACGTATGGACAAAAGCATTCAGGACATCAGATGTCTCATCTCTGTAAACAGACGACCTCTGAGAGCCACTGTTTTCAGGAGCTGCTATGAGGAAACAAAACCATGCCTAATGATAAACTGTTCCAGTGATGAAACACAAGGGCACTTGGTTCAGACTGTTATCAGTCTAAAGAAATCTGGTGAAAATTACAAGAACTTTGACTCATTTGTAACATGCTCTGTTATGTATGGACTATCACAAGAATTTTTCTCATCAAATCTGCCACAAATTTTTCAGTTAATCATCAAGGACTAAAAACAGCAATTAATCAAACTTTAAAGTATTTTTCTAAAAGTCAATGTGGAAAATAAATGGGAATTTTACTTCCGGAACCGGGGGTGGGCGGGCACTGTTGAGCTCCATATGGCGCGCTTATTGTAGTCCATTTTCTGGGTTGTAGTTTGTTTTTGTTTTTTATTAAAGGGCCTATATTATGTTTGTGTGTGTGTGTGTGTGTCTTTTAAATTAATTCAGGACACCTCTAGATCAGCATCTTACGTTTTGTTGGTCAGAAAATGTAATAATTATTTAAAAAAATATTTGAAGAAACTCATCATTTGACTCTGTGAGAAACACTCAGATTAGGTCTCTGTCCCTTTAAGAGCCCCTCCCTCTTCGCGGCCCAGCTGCTGTCACACCCCTTCAGGCTCACAACATGTGCTGCTGCAACGCTGCAGTCAGTGGTGGGGTTGCTGTGGGGGAGGTGTGAGCTGAACGGGACTGGGCTGTGAGGGAGGAGAGGCGTGGTCAGGTGGAAATGGCAGACATCAGTGAAACAAGACATTTCTGTCCTTTCAGGAAGTCAGCGTAAATAAGAATTACTCAAAAAGGCGTGAATGAAACAAAAACACAACTCCAGGTGTTTTTGATGCAGGAACAACATTAAAACAGCAGAAAGCTCAGAAAATGCAATTTTACATAATAGGGCCCCTTTGAACAGCTGTAGGTCCATGTAACTTCCCTGGTTGTTTCTGCCACTGGGTTAGAATGGTTGGATCCTCCAAACACCGCTGAGACTCCTTTCCTCACTGCAGTAGGAGTCTTACTGTTGACCTCAGGACATAGCTCTCAAAGGTTAAGGAACAGGAGGTAGGAGGCTACAATTTCCCCTCTCCGGATTGAGCCCAGGTCTGGATACTAAAACTTTACCACTGCAAGATAGGGTTTCTTATCAACTTTTCATCTTTTTTTCCTCCTAAAATGTTCCTTTTAAGTACAATTTCAATGCATGCTAAAATATCAGTATTTTGCATGTAAAATGTGCTAAAAAAAAAAATAAAAAATCAGCCTGAAGGAAATTAGCATCTTTTCTAATCTTCCCTAAAGGCAATTTGCTGTGTGAAGACAACAGATTTTCATGATAAAAATGGAAGAGTCTGATAACTCCTCTTTTATCTGTCGCTGTTATCAGGAATTTAAGAGCTTCCAACATCAAAACATTAAGGCTCGAATCAATATCACACTAAGATAATGACACTTTATCCACTAAGATACTTGAAAAGAGCTCATTTGCATTGGAAAACAGGCAGAATTAACTGGTGTGGCCTTATCTTCCCACTTGTTTTAAAGGAAATAGTGGATAGATTAAACAAACAAGTCCCAGATACTTGCGTTTCTTTGCAGTGATTATAGGTTTGGACAGAGAGCTGGAGTGCTTTCAAAAGCCTTTTTCAACAAGGCACTGATTTAAATGGGGAAAAAAGAGGAAATCTGTGCAGAGAAGAGGAGAGAGGAGAGACACTGTTTAAGGGGAAACACTAAAATAAGTGGCAATGGCAGAGCTGTAAAGTAGAACTATGCAACTTGGCTTTTTTCTTCGCTATTTTCTCTTCTCCTAGATTACAGTTTCAGCCTTCTTGCAATGCTATTTTTTTCAGCAAGATATGCCAGAGGTTCCTTAAATAATCTGAGTATAGAGGGTATGCACTGACGCCACTTTTCATAGGAACACCCCCCCTCGTGCACTCGTTCATTTATTTCTTTTTAGAACTTTAATTAACATTATTTCAACTTGAGGGAAACTCCAAGCAGCAGTAATAACACTAGATAGATGAGTTTGTAGCACAAAGTATTAACTACTTAAGTTAATATCTTTACTCAAGTAATATTTTGTTGAGAAGTAAACAAAACAGGCAACAAAAAATAAGATAAAAAATGTGGTCCACAAAGCTCATTGACATACTGTTGTGTGTAGAAAATGTTTAAAAGCAGAACTCAGTAACCTGTCTTGTTTCGCCACTTTTTTTTTTTTTTTTTTTTGGCTTCCTTCCCTCTACGGAGCTCCCCCTACATTTTGGAGTAAAGCACTGTTGTAAGTACTCAAATATTAACTTGAAATGTGGCGATTAACTAAAGAAACAGGATTACTCACTTCACACACTCTGGTCACGCTGCAGGAGTGACTCTTAAACAGGCTATGGCCCAGGTACCTCTGGTTGGCCTGTTTAGGCACCTGGGTTTGGGAGGGAACAGGGAGTCACATGACCTGAAGGTGTCACATGACCCTCACAGCTTCTACTGCTGCTCTCAAGTGGATGTTGGACAGTTTGAATAGTAGTTTTCTCTGAGTCTGGAACTCGTTTACTTGACTTGTGTTCATCCTTTTTGGTCAGATGGTGGGAACCTGGAAACATCATAATAGAGTTGCTTTATCTGTAAGTGGCTTCTGATTATGTACCACAAATACATTCAAGGTTGTTTTCAGTACCTTAATGATAATGTTGAGGCATGCAGTTAACTAAATATAAAGCCTGGTGTAGCACAAAACAGACTTTTCCCTAACATTGTCAAACTTAAAAAAAAACATAATTCTATGCTTTACCTTTCTCCCAAAAATGATCTTATATATTCTCCCATTCACAACACACTGTTAATTTCCACCAATGATCCGTCACTACATTGTTGCTTCTACAGTTCTGATGTACCCAACTTGATCAAATGACAGAAGCTCATATATACAATAAACCCAACACACTTGAAAGTGCCGTAACACCCAGTGTAGTCTTCCTATGGGTTTACAGTCTAAACCAGGACTGTCATGGACAAAAAATATTCTTCATTCAGAGACAATCCATCACATACTGTTCAGTACTTTTTCATTTGTCATTGTTTCATATCATTCCACTGCTGATGTTTCAGGAACTTTTTTCTTCTTTTTTTCATTGTTTATTTCATTCATTTAAAACCAGGTATGACAATTTAGCATTCACTTTAAATATCATGAATGAAAAGGAGCAGACAGAAGTATAAACTTACAATATCAGCCCCTTATTCACAATTAAACATTTCTGATCAAATCATAAAGCTGTATACACAACTACTTTCCTATTTCATGACATAACACACATTCTAACCTGTCAGAAGCTGCTATTCTTTAGTCTCACATTTTCACCATACAATATTTGACACTTTCAATACATTCATAGGCCTTGGCATTTGTTTGTATAAAACACCAGTGTGGGACTGCCCCACTTTGAGCTTTCCTGAGCTACACTCTTGTCTTCTTTGCTTCTTTTTTTTTTGCAGGAGAATAAAGGCCACAACGACAACTGTTTGACTCAAGACCTATTATTTCTTTCTCGCACAATTATACAAACTAGTAAAATTTTTACAACAGGACCAAACTGGGTCCAAGCTGGGTCCAGGATTTCTACAGGTTTCAATAAGCTTAATGTAAGACTTTATTAAGACAATTTCGTGAGCATAAAGCTGAGTGCATTTGTGTCAGCAAGGGTCGTAAAGCATTTTGGTCTTGGTAAAAAAAGGTCTAAGCTCTCGCATTGGTGTCGGTAAAATGCCTTTGAGTGTTTAAGTGGACATTTTAGGTAGTTGCATCTAATGTATGTGACATATTTGAAACCTGTTTAAATGTATTTAAAGTCTAACAGCCCACAGCTCCGCAAATATAGGACAATTTAAGGCCTCAAATTCAGACTTTACAGTTTAGAACTTTTTTTAGACTTTTAGACCCCGCAGAAACCCTGTGTGTCTAAACCAGAACAAAACCAGGTCTAAGCTAGGTCTATACCAGGACTAAACAAAGACCTGGACTAAGCTGTAACCTAAACTTCAAATCTAAGTAACCACAGCAGGACAAAAGCAGGACTGAAAATGGTGTTGATGTAAATTTGCCTAAATCAGAACTTCAAAAGTCTCCTGAGTACCTCTAGAAGAAGTCTGCATACCACCAGTTGTACCTGTAACACATTTTGAGAACCACTACTTTAGCCAATATTATTTCGATTTTTAGTTTCTACCACACGATTTCTGGTAATGGAAATCAGCACTGGTCGGTCATGATCTTTTAAACACTGAAGTAGAGTTTTCACTTTGCAGCCTTCTGTCAGTCTCAATAGAAAAAATGAATATAAAATCTCCATTAGTGAACTCTTTGCTGCTGACAGACTGTGGCAGAGGGAAAGCACTCAGAGGTGCGTTTTTTATTTGGTACGAGAGTGGTTAGAGCAGAGAGAAGATGCGCTTGTGGGATCAATGCAGGGTTCAAAGGTCACGGGGTTGCAGCAGTTGAAGGAAATGATGGAGGATGATGGGAAAAAAAGCCGTGAATGAGACGATGAGGAGCTAGAGGGTTTAATCCACCTCAGAGAGACGAGAAGGCGGACTGATACAGGACTGACCTAAGACTGGACTATCAGAGTCTGGATACAGCAGACCAAGGACCATTACAGGACTGATACAGGACTGACCCAAGACAAAGTCCGGATACAGCAGACCAAGGACAGTTACAGGACTGACCTAACACCAAGTCTGGATATGGCAAACCAAGGACCGGTGTTTGAGCTGCTGCTGTGGTGTTTAGTAGGGGCGTAATGATAACCGTATGATATCCGTAACTATATCAATGTATTGGTATCTATATGTGTATATAGATACACATCACCTTGGATCAAATCGTATATATTTTTTTAGGAAGTGTATATCGATATACATGAAAAAAAAATTATATCGGAAATATCAATAATAGAAATGTGCATGTTAAAATAAAACCAGATACAGTTTTTTAATGTAATTTTTTTATGTTTTTAATGAAATCAAATGCTATATTCAACTTTTCTTTGCCCTCTGTCTGCTGGATATAATCAACCCTGGCCACAATGCTACATTTGAAAAAGTTGCTGTATCAATTATTGATATGAAGGTGTTAAATCATATCAAATCATATTGTTCCAAATTACCCAATATCATTCGTGAATTGTATCAAAACAGTTCTAATCAATACGTATTGTTTTGTTGCAAAAACGTATCGTTACACCCCTAGTAGTTGGAGTCTGAGCCGCTGCTGTGGTAGCTGGAGTCTGAGCCGTTGCTGTGGTAGCTGGAGTCTGAGCCGTTGGAGTCTGAGCCGTTGGAGTCTGAGCCGTTGCTGTGGTAGTTGGAGTCTGAGCCGTTGCTGTGGTAGTTGGAGTCTGAGCCATTGCTGTGGTAGCTGGAGTCTGAGCCGTTGCTGTGGTAGCTGGAGTCTGAGCCGTTGGAGTCTGAGCCGTTGGAGTCTGAGCCGTTGCTGTGGTAGTTGGAGTCTGAGCCGTTGCTATGGTAGTTGGAGTCTGAGCCGTTGCTGTGGTAGCTGGAGTCTGAGCCGTTGGAGTCTGAGCCGTTGGAGTCTGAGCCGCTGCTGTGGTAGTTGGAGTCTGAGCCGTTGCTGTGGTAGCTGGAGTCTGAGCCGTTGGAGTCTGAGCCGTTGCTGTGGTAGTTGGAGTCTGAGCCGCTGTTGTGGTAGTTGGAGTCTGAGCTGTTGCTGTGGTAGTTGGAGTCTGAGCCGCTGCTGTGGTAGTTGGAGTCTGAGCTGTTGCTGTGGTAGTTGGAGTCTGAGCTGTTGCTGTGGTAGTTGGAGTCTGAGCCGCTGCTGTGGTAGTTGGAGTCTGAGCCGTTGCTGTGGTAGCTGGAGTCTGAGCCGTTGGAGTCTGAGCCGTTGGAGTCTGAGCCGTTGGAGTCTGAGCCGTTGGAGTCTGAGCCGTTGCTGTGGTAGTTGGAGTCTGAGCCGTTGCTGTGGTAGCTGGAGTCTGAGCCGTTGGAGTCTGAGCCGTTGGAGTCTGAGCCGTTGGAGTCTGAGCCGTTGCTGTGGTAGTTGGAGTCTGAGCCGTTGCTGTGGTAGCTGGAGTCTGAGCCGTTGGAGTCTGAGCCGCTGCTGTGGTAGTTGGAGTCTGAGCCGTTGCTGTGGTAGTTGGAGTCTGAGCCGTTGCTGTGGTAGTTGGAGTCTGAGCCGTTGCTGTGGTAGCTGGAGTCTGAGCCGTTGGAGTCTGAGCCGTTGCTGTGGTAGTTGGAGTCTGAGCCGCTGTTGTGGTAGTTGGAGTCTGAGCCGCTGCTGTGGTAGTTGGAGTCTGAGCCACTGTTGTGGTAGTTGGAGTCTGAGCTGTTGCTGTGGTAGTTGGAGTCTGAGCCGCTGCTGTGGTAGTTGGAGTCTGAGCCGTTGCTGTGGTAGCTGGAGTCTGAGCCGTTGGAGTCTGAGCCGTTGGAGTCTGAGCCGTTGGAGTCTGAGCCGTTGCTGTGGTAGTTGGAGTCTGAGCCGCTGCTGTGGTAGTTGGAGTCTGAGCTGCTGCTGTGGTAGTTGGAGTCTGAGCCGCTGCTGTGGTAGTTGGAGTCTGAGCTGCTGCTGAAAACTTTTGGAGCTCTGGTGTTTCATGTGCTAATTTATGTTGAGCAGCTGCAGCGTGTTCACAACCTCACAGGACTGCAGTGGTTATAAGTGCTGATCAAAAAACACCACCAATTTAGCACCGTCACACCAGAGAGAAAACACACAAGAGTAAATCCTCTAAGCAAGATATTAACAAAGGAGTAGTAGTAGTAGTAGTAAGTGATAATTGTAGTACTATTTATAAAAGGTTGACATGTTTTACTTTTATTTCCAGAAAACTTAATTTGTCTTTTCTTTTCTAAGGACGCCACAGCAAATCACCTGCATCCTACACATATTGATTTGGTATAGGTTTTACCCCAGATGCCCTTCCTGATGCAATCCCCTTGTAAACACTCTTCTGACCCCCTGTGGCTGGATGAGGAAAACTGTCACCTAAATGCATGTTAAATGCATGTGCAACAATTTTTAAATAAATATAGACCTTAATCCATCATCCTGGCTTAAAGTGGTCATAAAATGCATTTATTTATATACTTTTTTTACATTATTATTATTATTATTATTATTATTATTATTATTATTATTATTATTATTATTATTATTATATTGGTCACCTCTATGATTTTATAACGTGGTAGAATGGTCAACATAGTTTATTTTGCATACTATAGCCCCTTTAAGAATGTCTTACAATGTGTAGATGGCAACATTTGCCAGGATAAGGCGTGCACCATTTGCAGTATTGGGCCCTAAGAGTCATTGGGTTTTCCATAGCACACACACACACACACACACACACACACACACACACACACACACACACACACACACACACAGCCCACCTTCAACTAAAAGTTAAGCCATTTTATATTAAAAGCAGTGGGAGCATTGGAGTATTTTGGCTCTATCTCACAATAGGACAGAATGTTTTGAAAAATGTTTGAATCTAGATGGCATTTCAAATCCAAACCAAAAACTAATACTTTCTTCCTTGGCCAATGACTTACCTGTCTAACAAACATGTTCTTACTGACAGACCAGCAAACTAACTTTGCTGTTCTTTTCTAAAATTGTAACAATTGAGACTGAGAGGTGTCTCTGTGTTTCTCCTACAGCAGAGATAGTTGCAGCAGATAAATGCTTATTGATCCAGACTGAATTAAAGTTCTGCCCGCTTCATTTTACTTTTTAATGTCCGTTACAGTCGCTCACATACTCTTGATTTTACTGTAGATGAAGATTTTCATCTCACGGTGGAAATGTATTTTATTTTAAACTAAATTAAAATCAAGAGTTTAAGAAAAGAACCCATGCTTCTTATTTGTGCTGCAACCAGGCCTTTAGTTGTTTTAAAGCCAAGGCGCACATTGGCAGAGTGGTTAGCCTCTGAGGAAAGAGGTTGTGGGTTGGATCCTCAGGCCGGCTAATTCACAGTCTCTTTGAGTGGAGTGTGCCTGTCGTCTTCGTGTTACTGTGGGTTCTTGGATTAGGTGTCTGTTGCCCCCTGCTGGCAATGGTGGGGTATGGACAGAACATAAAATGGCTAATTAGCATGGGCTAATGGAAACATTGAGGATAACAGATAGATAAATGAGCTGACTGCTTCATAGTGATTGCAATATTAGCCCTGAAGCTATGAGACTGAGTCCAGTGACGGGTTTCACAAGTCTAAGTAGATCTGTGAGACCAAGCATTTTCAGCTCTTGAGAAAGGCCGTGCCTCAGCATACAGGATTACTCAAATGTGTGAATGAAACAAAATACTACTCCAGGTCTGTTTTTGAAGTGGAAACATTATAATCAAAAAGTTGATTTAGCAGAATAGGGGACCTAAGGTCAGTCCTGTATCGGGAGCTGCAGTTGGAAAAAATTTAAGTAGTAATAATAAATAAATAAAAAAATAAAAAACATAAAAAGGGATAAAAAACCTTAACTTTCTTTTTAGCCTTTTGTTAAGTCATTTCATATTTGCTGGAATCTGTATTGTTAACCCGAGAATAAAAAAAATAGAATGGATTTGTATGATGATAATATCCAGCTTATGGCTCACAAATTCCTGTGATTTAACATGTCTCATTTGACCTCTCTGGCTGATTAAAATGCATGTAAGTTTGTTTATATAAAAACTTAAGTCTCACAGTTAAATCTCACACATGATTTTTCCCTCAACACCCACGCTGAGAAGCAGATATGCTAATTCTTCTAACCCTCTACACACTTTGCCTTTTCAATTGACCATTTTCGATTTATTCATCTTTTTTTTTTAATGTGTTTACGTTTTTGTCTTCTTTTGCAAGAAACTCTGGAGTATAGCAAAAACTGAATCCACCTCCAGTTCTTCTATGGCCAGGGTTGCCAGATTTCACTGACAGATTCCAACCCAAACAGAACTTAAAGCCCCCCAACACAATAAAAAACAGCCCAAATCACAACCACTCTAAATGTTAAAATCGTTATATATATAAGAAAGAACACAAAACTTAACAGCAGCACTAAAAAATAGAAACTAAACAGGTTCCCTGCAAAGTGCAATCAGAGCCATCATGGACACCACAGAAAACATGAAATACCAACATGAACATGTGAGCAACCACACATGAATCACTCATTTTAACACAAATAAACTGATGATATGTGAGAGGACACAGCAGTTTATTGAAATGTGTATTTCTACTATGCAAAAAATTGACAACTATTTCATTTGTATTTTCTCCAGAATATTTTCAAAAAAAAACTAAAAATGCTGTGAAAAGCAGCCCTAATTTGATAAAGCAGCCAAATGCTATTTTTTTCCAGCCCAAAATGTTCAAAGGAGCCCAACTGGGCAAAAACTATCCCAGTCTGGCAACACTAACTCTGCCTTATACATGATAAAGTACTTCCCCTATAAACTACATTATTTTGACAAATATTCAAAGTTCTGCAATTGCAACCATAGATATTTGTAAGTTTTTTAGTTGGACTATGCCAAAAATTTATTCTTGAGTTTTGTAAACCTTCTGCCTCTGACTGTTAGCCATCTTTAATTCAATGTACAAATAAAAAACTTGTTTACATGCACAACCCACAAGAACAAGAACTCCAAAACAAGAAACCAGTGTAGATTTAACTTTGACATTTAGTTTATTCAAAATCATATTTCGCTCCTACCCAATGTGACTTGCATAACTCCTGCCCTTTCGTCTTGTTTTTCTGCACTATTATTTTCACCCATTCAGCCTCTCAAGCTAAAAAATCCCACTGTTTGTTTAATATCGGATCTTCTTTCTCATAACTTTGATTTGAAATGTTGTTGCTTGTTATTTTGGCTGGGGCCCGGTCCCTGTTCAAAAACTCCTACACACTACAGAAAAATCAAAATCAAAAATCTGGCATCTTCCACTTCAACAAATTGACTTTTCATATTAATAGGTTGCTCATGTGTGGAGCAAATTGGGATTTCATAATTGCCATTTGAGATCTCCGCTGGCAAGTATCCCGGCACAGGATCTGTCGAATCCTGGACTCTTTCTCGGTGTAATGTTTGTTGTTTGTTGAGTTTGTTTTTTTTTCTTCTTTTCTTTTTTGGACAGATTGACTTGTGTTTTTGGCTTCCGTTGAAGTCACAACAGTGCAATTCTGCGTGCTCGTACAAGAGTTGATTGTTTGTCAGAGGGACGCGCTGCTTGCAGTTAATCAAAGGAGACTTGGAAAGCCGAAAAACCAAACAAACGTTTTAC
Organism: Bostrychus sinensis; assembly: GCA_020698575.1. NCBI lineage: Eukaryota > Metazoa > Chordata > Actinopteri > Gobiiformes > Eleotridae > Bostrychus > Bostrychus sinensis. The sequence goes on from CM036241.1 coordinate 40,716,443, forward strand.
ATATTCCCGTTTCGGAGGAGCAGATGACAGAGCAGGCTGGCCACACTACACTCACACAAACATGAGAGGAAATGATTACGGAGAGAGGCTCGTACAGAACAGGCTGTAGTCACATCAGAGGATTGGATTTGTATAATGACTTTAATTGAACATAGTAGAAAGACTTTAACTAGTTTAACCCACAATTCACTTCAGCCAAAGACCAATGGAAAGAAGCTGATCTCCATAATGATGCAGGATCTTTTTACTCAAGTCATTTATTCATTTATTTACCTTAGTCCCACCAGGGGTCACGTGTGGTTGGACCCTAAACCTAAATATGGGCTTGAGGTGGGGCCAGTTAACCCTCATCCTTCCAACCTGTTTTACATACATAGATTACTGAGTGGGGTCACTTTGTACCCCACAGATAAAAATCTCTAAAAAAACAAACAAAACAGCAAAATACTGAGATTTCTCTTAAGTCATCATTAGTGATGTATTCACTGTCATTTCAAGTAAAAAGATTTTTTTGTAAATTATTATTTTAATAAATTTGCATATGATTTGCATATTTAGACACCAGAAATTATAGATTCTCTTTAATAAAAATTGCATGATTTATATCAGAAACAATAATACAAACTCATTCACTCCTCCATATTCTGATGTGGTTTAATTTAAAATAATTTAAAATAATGTTTTTTGGTCTGTGTAGGACCAGAGCAGGACCTGGGTGACTTCAGACATGTTCCTGGCTCAGTTCAGACTCTGTCAGGACTTTGGTTTTAGTGATTCTTGTAAATATTTTTATTTTAAAGAAGAGTTTTGTTCCTCAGTCAGAGCCCAGAGTGAGGCCTGTATGTGACCACAGGATCCTCTCTGTTGTGTGTGGACAGTGTGGTCCTGAGGGCCTCATTAAACCTGGACAAACTTGACAGTGTGCCCCTAACCTAACTCTAGTGTGTGGTACATCAAATTATGTTTTGTTAAAAAAAAAAAAAAAAAAAAAAAAAAACTAATTAAAGTGATAAAAAACATTAAAAATACATACAAAGTACTTTTGAATATGGACATTAGTGACCCCGATACATTTCTGTTTATAACACTATCAAATTACATCAGAAACCAAAAGTAACTGCATGAAGTTGTAGACAAGTAGCCCGTCAAAGACATGAAAAATCAGAGTGATAAAGCATCTCTAAGATATGACAAAAAAATATATGCTCAGGGTCCTGTTTTACCCCAGTTGGTCGGATGAGGCTTAAATGCAGTGTTCCCCTCATCAGCCTAAAACACACAATAGGCTAATCCTTCCGCTCTAGATCTGGAAAGGGTTTCTGGGCACTGCAGGTCGCCCCAGCTGCATAGAAGGATGGGTCAAATGCAACAAATTTCCCCAAAACAAATAAAAATGTCTACCCTAACCGTCCACGTGAGAGCAGTGTGATCAGCAGTGCAGTTTTAGAACCAAAACAAAAAAATGTAAATAAAAAAACTTGGCCATTATTTAAAATATATTTTTAATTGTTAATAACTCAGCTGTACCATTGTTATCAGGAAAAGTAATTTTTGATTTGAACAGTTTACATCATATCTGGGTACACATGTGGCTCATTTTTATGAATTATGAAAAATATATACTGCTCATAGATTTTTCACACTTTGAATTATCATTATCATATGATTTTTTTTTTTTCTTATATTAATGCTCCTATCTTCCTTTTGCCTCTGTGTCATGTCATTCTTTTTAATCTGACATGTGTGTTCTGTGTTGAGTGATCTCTGTCAGGGACGCTGAGTCCTCCCTGCAGACTGTGTATTTGTGAGTGTGTATCTTCCCCCCGCTGCGACGCCGTGAGGGTCCGTAGTCTCTAAAAGGGAACTTTGATCCTCTGAGTCCGGTGTCTTAGTCCTGTTTGCTGTGATCAACTCAGGCTCATTAATCAATCAGACTTTGTTCACACACACTTCCTTCTTACTTCAGGAGAGAGAGAGGAGACTGTCGCTACTGCTTTTTATACTGCAAGACTTTACCTGCTGTTTATACAAAAAATTTAAAGCAAACTTAATCAAACTTCTAGGAAAGAGAGGAGACTGACTACTGCCTCTTTATTATTCTTACTTACACTTACATTGTAATGCGAAGACAAATGTATTTTTTCTATATTTTTAGCTGAAATGATGTACAATTTGTGTTTTAACGGTACATCTCACATCTCACTGAATATAGATACTTTGTTGTTTGACTGAATCTTCTGCTGCCATCTTCACCATGATTCCCTCAAAAAAGAACTTAGTGATCTTTATGAAACTTTCCTGGTTAAATTAAGGTAAAAAAAAAAAAAAAAATCAAATTACCTATCGCAGTATTAAATCTCAAATCTAAAACTTGTGCCATTAAGATGCTATACTATGAAAGGCTGCAGCTGCCTAGTGGCAACAAACAATGTTACAATATCAGACATTGGGAATGAGGATTTCATTAAAGGGACTATGTTATGTTGTTATTTATATTTTCTAACCAGTCTTGGTCACCTCCAGAACAGCAGCACATTTTACAACCTTTAACCTTTAACATTATCTGATAAATCACAACAAAAACTTTAAACAGAAGTCATCTGGACTTGGTTTTCAAAGTTGAAGACATTGCACCTCCCATCCAAGAGGCTTTAACCCTTTTAACACTTTTTTAAAGATTTTTTTTTTTTTTTTAATCTAGCCACAATGGGTCACAAGCCAGGGTAGTCTCTAGAGATGGTGTACTCAAATTCTGGACTTCGATCCAAGTCACTGAGTTTATTCTTGTGACTGGTTACTGGACTCAAGCCAAAAGGTTCCCTATTCTGCTGAATCAGCGTTTTTGATTGTCATAATGTTGGAAAAAAAAAACAAAAAAAAAAAAACTGGAGTAGTATTTTGATTCATTCACACATGTTTGATCAATCCTGTATGCTGAGGCTGTCCCTTTTCAAGAGCTGAAAATGCTCAAAGCTTTATATAGAATTGAAAAACCAGGAAGAGCTTGTTACCAAAGCCCACCTTCATTTCAACAATTAAACCACTGACACTACAAAGCAGACAGCTAATAGCTGTGCTAAAGACCCATTTTATGCTCTGTCTATTTCCTACTGTTGACAGCAGGTGGCGACAGACAAGTACTCAAAGCTGTCCTCAAGTACTGTTACTTCAAAAATAATATTACTAAAGTGTAAATAAAAGTACCTAGCAAAAATTTATTTCAGTAAAAGTAAAAAAGTATTGAGTATAACATTAAGTAGAAAGCACATTTGAAAGTTTTTTCAAAATCTTCTTTGTCTTTTTTTCCTTAAGTTTCAAACCCAAAACCTTCAAATTTTCTTAAGTAAATTACTTGAGTAAAAGTATCTAGTTACTGTCAACTGGGAGTCCAATTTGAAAAAGCCTGACAAAAGCAGAATATGGGACCTTCAAGCTTCAAAGACTCTAGTCTTTGTTTTAGGCTAAAACTTGAACTTAGACTCGCCCCTTCTTGCACACCAGGACTTGAGGGACTCGACTCAGATTTGTGAATTGATAACTCAGAGTTAGACGTGAGCTTGTGAACCTTGGACATGAACTCGACGTTGAATGACTTGTATGCATTTGCGAGTTCCACTTAAATACTAAATTCAAGTGATTATGTCTTGACTTGGACTCGACTCTGACTCATACTCTCAATAGAGAGGGCTGCGTAGGAGGCAGAGGATTTGTTGTGGCAATCCCAGAAGAGAAAAACCAAAAAAAAAAGACAAAGATATTGTGATTTTATGATGCCTTGTTTTTGGGACCACATCAAAACTTAAGAGGCAGTGGAGAAAGTTGGTCCCTGTTGCAGTGGAGTCCATTTGATTTTGTTTATGGCCCTGTGGTTCTTCAGGAGCTCTTTAACACGGCTCATTATCAGAGAAGCAGACGTTTTCACAGCAGCTGGCCTAGACTCCAGAGGAACATCACTATGAAGAGGAAACAGCCTTTGTGCTCCCTGTTTTCTCACCAAAACAAACAAAAGAAAGCACATCGTCCTGGATTAGTCCTGGTTCAGTCCTGGTTCAGTCCTGTTTTTGTTCTGGTTTAGACCTGTTTTAGTCTTGGTTTAGGTCTGGTTTAGTCCTAGATTATTCCGGCTTTAGTCCTGGATTAATCCTGGTTATGACTTGGATTAGTCCTGGTTAAGTCCTGGTTTTGACTAAGGTTTAGAGCTGGTTTAGTGCTGAATTACTCATGGTTTAAACCTGGTTTAGACCTGGTTTAGTCCTGGAAAAGTCCTGATTTTTGTTCAGGATTTTAGACCTGGTTTAGTCTTGTTTTTTAAAACTGGTTTATGGTACATTCACATTGGACGTGAATGAGGCATCTGGTGCGAGTAATTTCCATGCTAAGTCTATGTAAAGGTGCATTCAGGCGTGAATAAAAGTCCTGCGGTGCGAATGACGCGAATAGCGTGATGTCAATCAAGTGAATCACGTGAATAGCGCAGCGCGAATCACGCAAATCGTGCCACGAATATTCGTGGCACGTTAACCAATCAGGGACCTGCTGTAGCAGTGACGTGGTTACGTACGACGTAACAGAAGGGGATCCCTGCATCGGAGATCCAGCAAAACAATCATCGAGGCTGTCAGAGTGAACCTGGAGCTAAAAGCTACAGCCTACAGCAGCTCTTCTACTTTTATGAAGACAGGAATCAAAAGGGTTAGGGTCTATTCCCAAAAACAGCCCTGATAGAAAACACAATAAAAATAAAATAAATATGGCTGTTTAGCTCTGTGTGAGTGTGGTTATAGCTGTTATATGTGATACAAGCCTGTGACAGAGGCTCGCTCTGATCATCATGACAACAAGAACACACAAATAAACACAATTAAATATGGGGGGGACTTTACCAAATAGCCTACTGACATGTGCTCGTTATATTAGCAGTTATTGCACTCTCCAGAACAACAGAAAATACAGAGCCTGGGACTAGACCAGACCCCAGGTGTCTAAGCTCTGTCCTGGGGAGAGGTCCTGGCAGCCACACAGGACACAGGTGAGCAAACCGAGACAGGCTCATTTGGGAGTAGCCCTAGCGGCCATGCCCCTCATTTGACGCGAATGAAGTGAACAATTCACCTCATTCGCGCACATTTGAGGTGCAAGTACAGCGAATTGTTCGCGCGAACGACGCGAGTGAATTCAAAATGGTCAGGCGTCCAACTAGATGGGAATGATGTGAATTTGACGCCAGATTCGCATCTGGTGTGAATGTACCATGAGACTTCATTTAGTTCGGGTTTAGACTTGGATTAGTCACAGTTTATTTCTGGTTTGGTCTTGGTTTTGACCTGAATTAGTCCTTGTTTAATTCTGGAATAGTCTTGGTTTAGTCCTGGTTTTCTTTCTGTTTTAGTCCTGGTTTGGACCTATATAGGTTTAGTTTTTAATTAGTCCTGGTTTAGACCAGTGGCGATTTCTCATTGACAACTGTAGCTGAGCTTCCCGTAAAATTTCATCAAATAAATGGTCCAATATACACTCTTGAATTTCATAAAATTAGATAAGTTACCGTATTTTCCGCACTATAAGGTGCACCTAAAAGCCTTTAATTTTCTCAAAAACCGACAGTGTGCCTTATAATCCGATGTGCCTTATATATGGATCAATGTTGGTTAATTATGGCTACCATATTCAGGGGGCATCGCCGAAGTGACAGCGGTAAAAACGGTAAAGGGGAATTCCAGTCCCAGCTGTTCATGTGTGCCATAGGCGTGTTTATGGATCCTGCCGCAAAAGAACAAGGAGGCGCGGCCTTTGCTCCATCTCAGTAGAAGAGTTGCGACACTGAGGGGACAGAAAACTGAGCGCTCGAACGCTGTTCATGTAGCTCTGAACTGTGACAAATGGAGTTGGAAATACATTGCTTTCAACGAGGGCGGCGCAAATAAGAGCTACCGGTACGTACGGTACCATATTGTGAATGCACTAACTTGTTTTGGGAGTGAACGGAGTTGTAAGAACGCTGGTTTGTATTCTATTAAAGTTTGACTGACTGACTTATCTGACTGTTTTATTGACATTCCCTATAGCGCAGCTCCATCTAGTGGATGCATAACACAACCCCAGCCTTCTATTCTATGCGCCTTATAATGCGGTGCGCCCTATATATGAAAACAGTTTTAAAATAGGCCATTCATTGAAGGTGCGCCTTATAATCCGATGCGCCTTATTGTGCGAAAAATACGGTACATTAAAGGTGTGCTAGAATGTGTTTAATTTGGTGAGTATGTCTTTCATTTATCAGCTGTTTAATCTGTTTCTCCAACACATCCTCCTCTCACGTCAGAGCAGCTCAGATGCTGTGTAAATCCTCATTGACGCTGAGCGTTAATGCATTCCTATGAGAGAAAAACCAACAGTTTTTTCACTGCGACAAAGCAAGACAGTGATGGGATAAATGCTCCAAAATTGTCCTGCCCATGGACGCTGAGCATCTCTGGGAGCCAGTGGAGCAGTGGGATTGATGATGATTGGCGGAACTGGCTGAAGCTTTTGACAGACAGTCAGAGCAGCGTTTGCCTGCTTCATAGAATGCCATGCGATGGTTTGGAGTCGTTTGTACATGTTATACTCTAAACAAGGCACTGTTGAGATTGAATCTTGTTTAAGTTTGGTTAGTTCATTCATTCAGTATCAACATTGTAGAGAAACTAGCTGCTAGTTAGCCCAAGGTTAAATGTTAAATGAGCATTCTCTGTTTGATAGACCAGCAGCTGCCACTGGTTTAGACGTGGTTCAGTCCTGGATTGGTTCTAGTGTAGTAATAGATTTTTCCTAGTATGGACCTGCAATAATATGTAAAATCTCTGAGGTTGCATAATAATTTACTCTGTCTTCATGAAAAAAATCACAGAGGTTAATTTTCTAGTGACATCTGAGTTCTAGGGTGTTTTCTGTTCTGAATAACATTTTTAGTGTAGCAGTATTTAAGTGTATGAAATTAAATGAAATATGAAAAAAATGTGTGCCAACGTTTGGGCACCTTTATAAGTTTGCTGATTTGAATGCATCCAACTTCTCAAAATGGATTACCTGCAACACAACACTTGTTAGATTAGTTAGTTAAGCCTTGAACTTCATGGACAGATGCATTCAATAATGAGAAAAGGTATTTAAGAAATGGAAGGACACAGGCAGAGCTGATGTTAAGGCCAGATGTGGCAGGCCAAGAAAAATACATCTAAAATCCATTTATGACTCTTCAATCAAAATCAATCAAAAACTATGGGCAAAAGTACACAATGAGATTTTTTTTCAAAGACTTACTAACATTTATATTCCAGCAGTCACTGGTTGTCCAATACAAAACACTTTTAAATAGTAAAAATTTCACAATTTGCAAAACCACATGACTTTAAGCATGCAACAATCCATAACATGTCAGTAATAAAGCATAAATGTAATTTTACAACCAATGAAAATACAGTATGAATGAAAGGAGCTTTGGTATAGTGTTTTTATGCCTTAAGTTAAAACACTGCATAGGGAATAATGAAATACAAACACAAAGCTCCTTTAAACATCAGAATCACATTCTACAATTTACAAATTGTTCATGCTCTAAACTGGTTATGGTTAGTAATGGATATATAAGCCTTGGTAAAGTCTTGGTTTAGTCTTAGTTTAGTTAAGATTTAGAATCATTTTATTTCACTGAAGATAGTACTTGTTAATCTTAATATTTTCCATGGTGTTTTTTGGTGTAAACAGTTTGAGAATCATTGGTTTGGGTTTTTCTTAAATATTTTTTTTCCTCCTCAGCAGCTGGCCCGGACTCGAAAGGAACATTACTGTGAAGAGGAAACGGCCTTTGTACTCCCAGTTTTCTCTCTCCGAAACAAACAAAAGCATTTAGGAGAGCCCCGACTGTTCGAATCCACGCTTCTATGTGACTGTCTGGCCAGAGTATGATAATAAATCCACCTGCTGGATTTGTAATAGGCCCACTTTTTCTGCCTTATAAAATACACGATACAGTGTGTTCTTTGTTTCTGTTTCCACTATGCACAATAGGAAACATGCCTCAGATTGATTTGGCTTAGTTATTTAGCTATTTCACCTAAAAGTAAGGATTTTTTTTTTTTTTTTTTGTATGTAAAGGAGCTAAAAAATCAGGTATCGGTTAGTCCTGGCTAAAAAATATGTAGTTTTGCTAATCTTAAATCAGTGATTCACAACCTGGGGGTCAGGGTCTCCAAAGCTTCACAGGGGGTCATGAGGGCCTCTTGAAAAAGAGGTCCAAGCTAGAGCTGAATAATAATGCAAGGAAAACTGACTCATGCATTGCAATGGTCAGAGAAAATGTGATTAGACAATTTTGAAAATACATTAATAATATTTCTGTGATGTTTTTGTTATACAGTGAAATTTACCCAATAAATCACTTTATTTTTTCAATAATTAGGGCTCAGGGAGGCAAAGGGTGGGGGCTGTCAGTATATTACCTGATAAAATGGGGGTCAGTGAGGAAAAAAGGTTGGGAACCACTGTCTTAAAGGGTTATATTATGCTATCTTGGACACCTCCAGGAGAGCATTACAAACCGTTAGAAACCTTGGTTTATAAATTAATTTCAGTGTTTAGTTTTCTTTTACTTTAACTGTTGAAAAGTTCTATGCTCTCATATAGGAAGTACAATGACACATTGAACTGCATACATAAAAAAAAAAAAAAAAAAAAAAAACAGGAACAATTTGGATGCTCTCAAACTATTGACCGGTAGTGTATGTTGCTAGCCTGTCCTGCCAGACAAACTCTTCTCCTGTTCTATACAAAGAAGTTAGTCTGGTACCTCTTCAGTAACATTTCGTTTCTGAGGCGGAACAATGACAGGCGGAGTAACCAATCAGAGAAATGAAGGGCAGGACATAAGCAGAGCACCACTGACCCAAACAAACTTAGATTCTTGCCTTTTTTTTTTTTTTTTCATAAAACACCAGAATATGTCATATTATGAGAAGCTCTGTACTTATTTGTAAATGGGGACAGCAGCAGGAGCCAGTTGTACAAAGATTTGTGAAAAAGTTGTTTTTTTTTTCAATGTGTTTGTTACGTTGGACATTACTGGACCTTACTTTTTTTTTTTTTTTTTTTTTAAGTACTATGTTCTTTTGCACATTTAAAGTATATGAGCCATGAAAGAAGCCCTGGTTTCAATCTTGACAAAAATGACCTGTATTCTCTGTCATTTTGTACTACAATTTGGTGGCATATTTTACAAGTCCCTGAAGTATTTTATTTGTAATAATAGTAGAAATAGTTGTCATAGTAGTAAGTAGTGGAAGTAATAATATCAGTCAAAGAACTAGATTTTTCTCATGTTTTTTGAATACCTTTTTTTTTTTTTTTTTTACTATTGTCATTTTGTACAACCCATTTCGAGTGATTCATTGGTTGGCTTTTAACACCACTTAGGGCGAGTTTTCAAGTGTCTCATCTCGGGAGGTCTTCAGTTCATTATGTTAGAGACAGACGTGAACGCAGCAGCCGTCCCGGGCTCCAGAGAACCACAGTCGTCTGAAGGGACATTAAGCCTTTGTTTAATTCCTCCCTTTGGTCCCTTTTTGTGCATGAGTTTGTGGACCAGCGGGGGACGAGAACCAGTCTTCACACTGAGACGGGGATAGAGCTGGAAGCAGAAGAGACACTTGAGGGTTTTGGATCGGGATTTAGAGGAGTTCACATGGACCTTGTGGCTTTGAGAGAGAGTTGACAGAAGCAGAAATGGCATTTGGTCTCTGTCGAAGGGTTTGGTGAGTGTTTGGTGACGTTTGGGGCATTGTACAAAGACTAAAGCAATCCAAGAGTCTTTTGGGTAAATTAACTGAATTGCAACGTCACTCAAGAATGACTTCAGTGGTTCTAATTGCTGCCGCGAGAATTGCAAAATCACTGTCAGTTACACAGACAGTATGGCATTAACAGTCATTGTACGTTCTGGCATATAAGAAACCACTGTTTAAGCCCTGCGTCTTTTAAATTTTTTTCTTACCTTATTTGGCTCAGGTATGTATTTTATCTCTAATGTCAATATTCTAAACACAAATCTAACATTACTTTATTTTTACACTCTCCAACTAAATATGTTACATTGCTCTTGTTCAGTAACAAGAGTGAACTTTGTCCAGTGTCCAGGTGCCTTGTGATCAGCTGGATGACTATTTACGCCTGTTTGTATAATCCTGTATTCCAGAGCTCTAGACTAACATTTTTTGCACTGGTGCGCTTAGGGTGCACCAGCACAAAAGTTAGGTGCACCTAACTTTCAACTGCATTGCATTTAACACAGCAGTTTTACAGGTTCACTTTTTTTATTTCTTTTTTTTAAATCGCTGTGCAAAAAGGCAATATTGACTAACTATTGATTAACTAACAATCTGGTCAACATATAGTTCTTTATTAGAAGCATAATTATACAAGAAAGGTAACTTACTGAAAATAAGTTAGTGCTTAAAGTGCTCCAACTGAGCTGAAATTTAAACTTAAAACATATCAAGATAAATTAAATTAAATAAAGTCTAAATAAAATAAAATAAAATAAAAGTGTTTTAAGGGCCTCAAACTGAGCATCTCATGGCTCAATGTCTTATGGACAATCCTCCCTTGCAATCGCATGGCTCTCAGATGACCAACTCCTGACCTTCTTGATCTTTGGGGGCTCCTAGCGCTGTGTCCGGAGCGATCAGCTGTTTGTATGCAGCAGTAGATGATCCAGTGGCCAGCTGATGACACGCACTCCATGTGTCTGTAGATGTGCTGCAGGTAAGTCCTCGTGAGCTCCACAACTTGTTTGTGCTTCTCTTCTCTTTGTATAGGCTAGGTAAGTTTTATGGTAGATCAAGTAAGTGTAGGTATAATATCAGTGCTTTAACCACCGTCACTGCAAATAACTCTGCAAATTTATTTATTTGTTTTGCGCTGCTAGCAGCCGCACTAATTAGGCATCAGATGCCGCTCCCCCCACCCCCCCACAGCACCCAGACTCTCTCCTCTTGTGTGTGTGTACACGCACATCAGGTGAAGATTGGGAGGCGCCGTTTGTAAAGGTCAAAGGAGAGGATATATATATATATATATATATATATATATATATATATATATATTTATATATATATATATATATATATATATATATATATATATATATATATATATATATATATATATACACACACACTGCTCCTATAAAGGAACACTTAAACAACACAATGTAACTCCAAGTCAGTCACACTTCTGTGAAATCAAACTGTCCACTTAGGAAGCAACACTGATTGACATCAGTTTCACTGCACTGTTGTACAAATGGAACAGACAACAGGTGGAAATTATAGGCAATTAGCAAGAAACCCCCAATAAAGGAGTGGTTCTGCAGGAGGTGACCACAGACCACTTCTCAGTTCCTATGCTTTCTGGCTGATGTTTTGGTCACTTTTGAATGCTGGCGGTGCTTTCACTCTAGTGGTAGCATGAGACGGAGTCTACAACCCACACAAGTGGCTCAGGTAGTGCAGCTCATCCAGGATGGCACATCAATGTGAGCTGTGGCAAGAAGGTTTGCTGTGTCTGTCAGCGTAGTGTCCAGAGCATGGAGGCGCTACCAGGAGACAGGCCAGTACATCAGGAGACGTGGAGGAGGCCGTAGGAGGGCAACAACCCAGCAGCAGGACCACTACCTCCTCCTTTGTGCAAGGAGGAACAGGAGGAGCACTGCCAGAGCCCTGCAAAATGACCTCCAGCAGGCCACAAATGTGCATGTGTCTGCTCAAACGGTCAGAAACAGACTCCATGAGGGTGGTATGAGGGCCCGACGTCCACAGGTGGGGGTTGTGCTTGCAGCCCAACACCGTGCAGGACGTTTGGCATTTGCCGGAGAAAACCGAGATTGGCAAATTCGCCACTGGCGCCCTGTGCTCTTCACAGATGAAAGCAGGTTCACACTGAGCACATGTGACAGACGTGACAGAGTCTGAAGACGCCGTGGAGAACGTTCTGCTGCCTGCAACATCCTCCAGCATGACCCGTTTGGCAGTGGGTCAGTGATGGTGTGGGGTGGCATTTCTTTGGGGGCCGCACAGCCCTCCATGAGCTCACCAGAGGCAGCCTGACTGCCATTAGGTACTGAGATGAGATCCTCAGACCCTTGTGAGACCATATGCTGGTGCGGTTGGCCCTGGGTTCCTCCTAATGCAAGACAATGCTAGACCTCATGTGGCTGGAGTGTGTCAGCAGATCCTATAAGACGAAGGCATTGATGCTATGGACTGTCCCGCCCGTTCCCCAGACCTGAATCCAACTGAGCACATCTGGGACATCATGTCTCGCTCCATCCACCAACGCCACGTTGCACCACAGACTGTCCAGGAGTTGGTGGATGCTTTAGTCCAGGTCTGGGAGGAGATCCCTCAGGAGACCATCCACCACCTCATCAGGAGCATGCCCAGGTGTTGTAGGGAGGTCATACAGGCACGAGGAGGCCACACACACTACTGAGCCTCATTTTGACTTGTTTTAAGGACATTACATCAAAGTTGGATCAGCCTGTAGTGTGTTTTTACACTTTAATTTTGAATGTGACTCCAAATCCAGACCTCCGTGGGTTAATAAATTTGATTTCCATTGATAATTTCTGTGTGATTTTGTTGTCAGCACATTCAACTATGTAAAGAACAAAGTATTTAATAAGAATATTTCATTCATTCAGATCTAGGATGTGTTATTTTAGTGTTCCCTTTATTTTTTTGAGCAGTGTTTTTTGTTTGTTTTTTCTCTCTCTCTCTCCTACAAGCACTCCAGGAAACACTGACCAATCAACAAGCCCTCTACATCCAGTCTGCTCTCATTCAAATATCAAAAAAACAAAAAAACAAACAAAAACTTACGTACAGCTCTGTTTCCACTGATTGCTCACAGACATTTTAACATTTTTAGTAAAATGGCATCATAGAGAAAGTTGAATGAATGTTTTTTTTCTTTGGTTGTTTGAAGAGCAGAAAGAAGTATAAACTTCACAATTAAACTTTTCTGATCAACTCATAACTTAACGTGACAGAAGCTGCTCCTTTTCAGTCTCATACATTTTTACCATTAAGTATTTGACACCTTTTTAGTAGATTTCTTGATTTTACTGTCAAGACCATAAACTGACGGCATTGATCAAAATACACTTTTACGTTGTCAATGTTCTGAATCTCGGTTTGTTTAAACACCTCAGTTCCTTTTAAATTATAAGTGTGTTCTCTCCAGATGGATCTGTTTAAAAGTCTGGTTTGGTAAGGCTTTCTGGTGAGCTTTATACATAGTTTTCAAGATATTAAATTCTACTAATTTGGTAAATATCAGTAAGTTTAATTGTATAAATATAGGGTTTGTAGGAGCCCTGTATCCACTCCCATTTATAATCCTTTCCATTCTCTTCTGCAAGAGGAAAATTGGATTGATATAAGTTTTATAAGCACTTCCCCACACTTCATTAACCAATAGATATTTTATACAATACATGCAGCTATTGTGCCCTTTTTCATGCAGCCTAATTTTACGTAAATATTACAATATGGAAGATTTTTTTAAGCATTTCTAGTAACATTTTTGGGTTGACAGCATTGCCACTCAGGAGACAATCGCAGCTTATTTTATCTGTGGTTATAGTTAGTTTGCAGTGTTCTTAAGATTGCAGTGGTTTTAAAAAAGAGGTTTAAAAGAAGATTTGTCTGTCCTAAAAGAGACTGTCCATTCTAAATTCAGAGTGACAACTTGTTTGACTAATCTTCACAGGGATGCAGTGGGTTAAATTTGTCTATATATATATATATGTCATTCCTCTCTTTGCTTCTTTTTTCTGTCAGGAGCTGTATGTTGTCTGCTCTTATTGTAATATTAAGATACTAACACAGCATTTATAATAATGAAGATGAATAATTTACTCCTTTTATGAGTTGATTAAAATCACAGAAGCAGTTAAGAAACTATGTTTAACATGCAGGGAATGCAGTTAAGACATAAGGAAAAGTGAATTCAAAATAAACACCTCCAAAAGCTACCAGAGTGAAGCTATGTAGAAAATCTCATGACATTTTTTTATGTACAAAGAAAAATGTTATGAAAAAGGTGAAGTAACAAAATGTAAGTCACATATTTCCCTGACTAATGTGAAAGCACTAAGCAACTGAGACAGGAACAATCAGTAAATTATACAAAATATGCAATGGCAATTTCTCTATGGCACCAGTAGAGCACTTAAAAAATGGTTTCTTTTTAGTCAGATAATGTTTTTAAAAGGTTGTAAAACATGCAATGCTGTTCTAGAGGAAACCAAGATTTGTTTAAAATTATGAGTAAAAGCATAGGATACTCCCTTTAATGATTTTAAAATGTGAATGTTTAGCAAATACTGGAAGCTTTGACCAGGGGACTAGGGGAGGCTCTCATTGGCTTTTGGCCTATACGGTTTGTCAATGTCAAGGCATTGGCTGCCCATAACACTTAAAACTATACCGTTCCACAAAGTGAATGGTCAATAACACATTTGCATCCTCACTTATACAAATGACATCAAATTGAAAACATAATGGATTTATTAGCTTTTTTTTTTTTTTTTTTTTTTACTTGTAGTAGTATTTTTGCTTAAGCTTGTAACAGTGGCGGTGTACTTTTTTTTTATTGCAGTTACTTTGAGGACAGTACATTGCCTTTGTCCATTTTTATATATAGGTTATTGCTCAGACTGTGCCTTTAAATTACATCTTTTGAAATGGATTTTTTTTTAAGCTTTTTGATGTGGCAGCGTAATTGTCCTTCCTTTCTTTATATTTCCAAGTCACTTTTTGGACACACATTTCTTTTTTTACCAGGCAGCCGACAGTCATTTCCTGTAGTGATTTTATGGGTCTAATTCAGTGCGGAGAGAACAACACAGGAGATAACGCGGTATAAAGCTGTATTTTATAAAACGTTTTTTTTTTTTCTTCTCACAATGGCTGCTTTGTGTTTGTTGTTTACACAGGTTTTTTCTCTGTACCACACTCCTCTGTGGTCAGGCCACACGCCGAGGGTTAGAGCTCTGTTTTCAGTATTGATCTGGGAGTATTGACCCAGTTCAGTCAGTGACCGGTGGGTAACAGTGGAGAGGAGACGGCTGCTGATTAAAAGCTGCTTTGGTAAAATCACATCCACAAGTTTAACCCGGTTTATAGAAGGGAAATTTGGAGTAGAGTGTACTAATAGTAGTAGTAATTTAGATTATTCATATTTTTTTTTTACTTTTTTGACTGGCAAAGTGGGTAAGTCACCTGACAAGGCGGGTTTGATCTCATTTTATATGGTAGTATTAATATTTAATTCTAATTTTCTCATCATCATAAATGCAATGCATGACTTTACATTCATTTAAATTTTACATCGAATACTTCTCTTTTTAAGGTTTCCAAATGAGTAAGCATTTTTGAACCTGAGTTACAACAGGATGGTCCTGAGTTTAATCAGTTTAATCACAATTTTGAGTGTTTAAGTAGTCGTAGCAGCAGTAGTAGAAATCGTTATAACAGCATTTGTAGTATTACTAGTAGAAGTAGTAGTTGCAGTGGTAGTAGTAGTTGTAGCACAGGTAGTAGTGGTGGTGTTAACAGCAGTAGTAGTAGTCGTTATAACAGCAGGAGGAGTATTAATTGTAGAAGTAGTAGTAGTAGTAGTAGTTGTAGCAGTAGCAGTAGTAGTAGTAACTGTTGTAGTAGTAGTAGAAGTAGTAGTGTTAACAGCAGTAGTAGTGTTAACAGTAGCAGTAGTAGCAGTAGTTGCAGAAGTAGTATTAGTAATAATTGTAGTAGTA